>OU975428.1:4817500-7217500 GCA_918857605.2 Philereme vetulata
TCTGAACGTGGTGATTCCGAAGAAAAAAATTAATAACTTGTTAGAAAATAATAATAATTTAAGCATTTAATTTTTCAGGATGATTTTTGGAAGTTTTTGGTTTGGCTTTAAATCAGCGGTTTTTTAGACTTTGGCCTTACCTAGAACTTACCTTATACGAACGTGATTGACTTTAGATATTTGACCTAAAACAACTGAAACAAAATTTCAACCGAAATCAGCTGTTTTTAAGACAAAACGGGTCTTTTCGCGCACAGATTTCAAAATGATAATTTTAATTATTATAAATTATAATTCTCTCGTGACCACGGTCGATGTAACTTGGCCGAAACGTCGAGGTTAGTCTAAATTATAATTTTGAGTTAAATCTGTGCGCGAAAATACCCGTTTTGTCTTAAAAATATAACTATAGTTCGCGAAAATTTAAAGTTTGAAATCAGCTGATTCTTACCATATGATTATCATATCATTATAATTAAAATCACCGAATTTACAAAAATGGTGGAACATTTGTGGTTCTCGTCAAGAATTGTCAAGTCTCAAGAATTGCTCTCCCACGGTATAACAACTGAACCTAAAACAACTGAAACAAAATTTCAACCGAAATCAGCTGTTTTTAAGACAAAACGGGTCTTTTCGCGCACAGATTTCAAAATGATAATTTTAATTATTATAAATTATAATTCTCTCGTGACCACGGTCGATGTAACTTGGCCGAAACGTCGAGGTTAGTCTAAATTATAATTTTGAGTTAAATCTGTGCGCGAAAATACCCGTTTTGTCTTAAAAATATAACTATAGTTCGCGAAAATTTAAAGTTTGAAATCAGCTGATTCTTACCATATGATTATCCAATTAAAATCACCGAATTTACAAAAATGGTGGAACATTTGTGGTTCTCGTCAAGAATTGTCAAGTCTCAAGAATTGCTCTCCCACGGTATAACAACTGAACCTAAAACAACTGAAACAAAATTTCAACCGAAATCAGCTGTTTTTAAGACAAAACGGGTCTTTTCGCGCACAGATTTCAAAATGATAATTTTAATTATTATAAATTATAATTCTCTCGTGACCACGGTCGATGTAACTTGGCCGAAACGTCGAGGTTAGTCTAAATTATAATTTTGAGTTAAATCTGTGCGCGAAAATACCCGTTTTGTCTTAAAAATATAACTATAGTTCGCGAAAATTTAAAGTTTGAAATCAGCTGATTCTTACCATCTGATTATCCAATTAAAATCACCGAATTTACAAAAATTGTGGAACATTTGTGGTTCTCGTCAAGAATTGTCAAGTCTCAAGAATTGCTCTCCCACGGTATAACATACCAATTGGAACATTCTGTATATCCGGAGTTTTTATTTGTTTATAGACGAGCAACGTTATTCTTATTTCTTTCTTAACATATCAGTGTTTATGATTTTTAATTTTTTTTAAACACTTATTTCTGTATTTACAGGCACAAAGCTACGGTCCAAAAGCATGTATCCTGATGCGGGTAGTGGAGACAGTAAGCGGGCCCGCCGCCCTCGCCGCGGTCGCGGATCGGGAAACGCAGCCGCAGCCGCAAACGCAGCAGCAACCGCAACCACAGGTAACATTTTTTTTTGTTTTAGTCAGTAAGAAAAATGGTTGATTATCCTATCCGTAAACACGCCATAACTTAATTTTAGAAACGTGACTTTATATAGTTATTTTCAAACTTTCTCGATCACTGTACATAATCACTGATTTAAACGGGTATTTATCGCGTTACCCGTTTAAATTAGTAATTATGTGACTCTTTATATGTAAAGCTAATTTGGTCTTTAGCGTCATGGATATAAGAACGTTAGTATCTTACTAAAGTTACGTCGATCACTGTACATAATTACTGAATTAAACGGGTATTTATGGCGTTACCCATTTAAATAAGTAATTACGTGACTCTTTATATGTAAAGCTAATTTGGTCTTTAGCGTCATGGATATAAGAACGTTAGTATCTTACTAAATTTACGTCGATCACTGTACGTAATTACTAATTTAAACGGGTATTTATCGCGTTACCCATATAAATCAGTAATTATGTGACTCTTTATATGTAAAGCTAATTTGTTCTTTAGCGCCATGGATATAAGAACGTTAGTATCTTACTAAATTTACGTCGATCACTGTACATAATTACTGATTTAAACGGGTATTTATCGCGTTACCCTTTTAAATCAGTAATTATGTGACTCTTTATATGTAAAGCTAATTTGGTCTTTAGCGCCATGGATATAAAAACGTTATTATCTTACTAAATTTACGTCGATCACTGTTCATAATCACTGATTTAATCGGGTATTTATCGCGTTACCCGTTTAAATCAGTAATTATGTGACTTTATATGTGAAGCTAATTTGGTTTTTAGCGTCATGGAATTAAGAACGTTCGTATCTTACTAAATTTATGTCGATCACTATACATAGTTACTGATTTAAACGGGTATTTATGGCGTTACCCGTTTAAATCAGTAATAATGTGACTTTATAATATATGTAAAACTAAATTGGTCTTAGCGTCATGGAATTAAGAATGTTCGTATGTCGATCACTGTACATAATTACTGATTTAAATGGGTATTTATCGCGTTAACCGTTTAAATCGGTAATTATGTGACTTTATATGTGAAGCTAATTTGGTCTTTAGCGTCATGGAAATAAAAACTTTCCTATTTTACTAAATTTTAGTTCATCAGTAAACAACGTAATCACCTCCAATAACTCAGTCCAGGTCATAATCTACGAAATTACTAAATTCCATCAAAATCGGTCCAGCCATCTACTTGTGAACCCGTACAAACAGACAGAAAGACTTGGTTACTTTCGGATTTATAATATTGTTATGATAATAATACTATACTAGTACAGATGCCTCACGTCATACAACGAAACTGGACGGAGCGAGTTAGCGAGCTATTTTGCTTGGCTTGCAGAGGCGCTAGATAAATAGCGATAATATAGATTAAATAGAATAAATAATACTGGACATATCACACAGCGCTACCAAGCCCCAAACTAAGCAAATACTTGTACTAAGGAAATAGATAACTGATAGAATATTATAATACATTTATTTTTGAAAATACATACTTATCATATACCAGCTGACCAATCCGCAACTTCAAGTTCAAGTTCAAGTTTTTCAATAAAAACATTACCATCCTTCTGCGCAGTTGGGTAAAACGTAGCCTTTGTCACCCGGGGATAGTGTAGCTTCCCAACAGTGAAAGAATTTTTTTAATCGGTCCAGTAAGTAGTTTCGGAGCCTATTCAATACAAACAAACAAACAAATCTTTACTCTTTATAATATTAGTATAGATAGATAAATATCCAAACCCGGAACAAATATCTTTAGATCATACAAACATTTGTCCCGCAGCGGGAATCGAACCCGCAATCTCCTGCGTCTCAGCCGGCTATTCACCCACTGCGACACAGAGGTCGTCCTAACCCTAAGATGGCGCTCCTAATCCTCGACGCGCATTACCGTAAATCATAGATAGATGTGGTTGCGTCATCTATAAAATACGCCGTACAAACTTTTAAGCCGCCAGAAGAACGACGAATGAATTTAATTTGTAAAAATATTTAAATCTATGAGCCCATTATTTGACTTTCCAATGCTTGAGATATATTTAATTTAATGGAGAACAATAATTTTAGGACCTAATTGTATTATTTCTTAATTTTACATAAAAATCTGTAGAGTAGTCTGGTCGAGACCCGTAGACGGAATTTCTTCTATTTTATATCTAATCAATTTTATCACCACTTTTATTAATATACGATTAAATAATATATTTTTTGACCAATTACCTTTATTTATGTGGGCTGTAGGAATCACAGCATTTTTTATTATTATAATCTTTACCTGTATTAGCAGGGGCTATCACTATACTACTAACTGACCGAAATTTAAATACTTCTTTTTTAGACCCTGCTGGGGTTGGAGACCCTATTTTATATCAACATCTATTTTGACATCTACTAAGGTTTGTTTGAACTAATTGTCATTGAGTTGGTATGGGCATACAAGAGTGGTGTGTAACAGCCGACGTCTGTTTGTCTAGAAATTTTCCTAACCGGGGCAGAGCGTTTGAGGAGGGGGGGGGGGGGGGGGGGGGGGGGGGGTTGAAGTTTGAAGCGTTCCAAATCAAATAAACAGTCAGGTGAACTATGTAGGTTGACCACGGGCAGGGCGTGGAATAATCGATAGTACGACGTGCGCTAAATACCAAGCGCTTTTTGAAACTAGTTATTTTTATTTAAGAATTTGGCGCCTCCTGAAATTGTCGCCCGAGGCAAGTGCCCCGATTCGCCCCTGCCTCCCCACCCCTTGATTCGGGTCATTTATCATTATATTTTAGACCCCGCAGAAACCAATAATACAAGAGCAACCGGCTCCGTCGTCCCCGGCGGCGCCATCACTGCCCACACCCACTAATACGCTACAGCAGTCTCATATGCAGCAAAGAACTGTCCAGGTAATTGACGAATCTTATTTCATATTGTAAACATACAACCTGTTTTGTTATGTACGACATTAATTTAAAACACACATCCGGAGTCGTATTGACTGATTTTAGAGGTGGGTTCGATACGGTATTTTGAATATTAATCCAGCAATCGATACATTTCCAATAAATACTTTTTAAGGCAAATCGGCGGTGCCTATGCGACGATGCCGCTTAGTCAGTTTAACAGGTACCTTACTTGATGAATCAAGATGATTTGATTACCTATTTTATACAGGCTGTTTCATTGATATTTTATTAAACAATATGTTTTGAAAACAATACCAGTGTTTTCATTTATTGTCGTACATAACAATTATACCATTGGAGATGGAACAATCATATGGCCCACCTGATATTAAGTGGTAGCCATCGCTTATAGCAAAGTATTGCTTCGTAGGTCACGCACCTTAGAAACGTGCCCTACGATACAATGCCCTGCGTCCACCAAGATGAGGCATGTAAGTGTAAAGCCTCATGTGCCTGTAATTACGTTTTAAATATTTGAAATACCAGTTGTTCGTCCCGAACTGAGATCTCGCGAGTTTCCCAAAAACCAAAAAATATTACTCGTAATCTTTGACTAATAAAATAGTGCCACAAAATGCACAACCAACTTACTTGATCTACAGTTTCATTCAAATTACAAGTAATAACTCAAAAACTACAAGGATTAAACTAAAAATAAAAACGGGGTTGAAATGTACTAATGAAGACCTTTCATTAGACGTCCCACTTGACCTAATAGTCTCATTTTGATTTTTTTTATCCCTCATGAACCCATCTCAACAACCTCCCCAACATTTTTGCTCATTTAGTCACACCAGGATTGTGCCATCACTACCTATATATCAGATTTCACGATGATCGGATCAACGCTTCGAAAGTCATCTTCGGACAAACAAACATACATACATGCATACGTACAACGCCGATTTACCCAAGTTGATTTGGTGATCTCGCTTTGCTCGATAATATTGTATTTCGAAACATTCTATATCCTTGTGTTTTCACAGGAAAACGAGCATTTCGCGCTCGCCTGGCTGCGATCGTCGTACGAGCCGCTACCGGCCAATGACAACAGCACGTACGACTCGGGAGAGTTATACAAGCTATACCTCACTTGCTGCTCCAAACTAAATAGGAAGGGAGTCATCTCACCGGCGCACTTTCCACGACTAGTCAGGTAATTAATGGCACATTTCACACGGCGCTATCTAGCCCCACACTAAGTCAAGCTTGTATTATGCGAACCGGATAACTGATGAAAAACCCGGAACAAATACCTAATTCGGAAGTAACTCTGTCTCTCTGTTTGTAACGTTTTCACGACTGCACGGCTCGACCGATTTCGATGAAATTTGGTATGCAGATATATTATGACCGGGATTGGGACATTTGTCTACTTTTAACCTGCGCAGGAAGGTAATGTTTTAACAAAACCCACGGGTGGCAGCTAGTCACTAATATTATAAATTTGAAAGTTTAGATATTTGTTTATTTATTTGTTTTTACTTAATCACGTCGTAACGGTTGAACTGATTTCGATGAAATTTTGTATATACGTAGATTATAACCTGGATTACCACATAGGCTACCTTTTATCCCATAAATCAGTTCTTATGGGATAAAAATAGGGTGTCAAGTCAAGTTGCAACAGCGAGTTTAGACTTATTTCTAGGTTACCTACACATTTAGTAATGTTACGCGTACGAAGTCGAGGGCAACAGCTAGTAAATAATAAATAATGCTGGAAATTTCATACACCGCTATCTAGGCCCAAACTAAGCAAAGCTTCTACAAAATCTTAGGTTGGGGAAAAAGTTTCTTCGCATTTTTTAAGAAAATTCAAAACATTTTTTAATATAGTTTATTTACATTTAACTAAAGTATGTAGGTACCATTTTGTTCGATAACTTTTTGCCATCGTGTAGGTAGGGACATAATCCCATTGCTATAGAAATTTTGGGGCTTCTGATCTAAATACCGCGACAAGTAGTTTTGGCAGTCCTCTCGTGATGTTAACCTGACACTGCCTAAATAAGTCTGAAGAGACCGAAACAGGTGGAAATCTGAAGGTGCAAGGTCAGGACTATACGGCGGATGCATTAACACCTCCCAGCCAAACTCTCTTAATTTTTGCTGAGTGGCTAAAGATCTGTGAGGTCTAGCGTTGTCATGATGAAAAACCACACCCTTTCTGTTGATTAATTCCGGCCGCTTTCTCTCAACTTCTTGCTTTAATCTCGTCAGTTATTCGCAGTAGAGTTCAGAATCGATGGTCCTGCCTGGTGGTAACAGCTCATAATGAATAATGCCCTTCCAATCCCACCACACACACAGCATCACCTTGTTGCGAGTGAACCCGGGTTCCGCCACAGTCTGTGAAGCCTGACCGGCCTTTGACCACGACCTTTTTCGCACGTTCTTGTCGTACGTGATCCACTTTTCATCGCCAGTTATCAGCTTCTTCAAAAATGGTTCGGTTTCATAACATCGTAATAAAGAATCACAAATGAGTACACGGTTCATTACGTTTCTTTCAGTGAGCTCGTGAGGTACCCAAATATCGAGCTTTTTTGTGTACCCAGTTTTTTTCGAATGCGCCAAAACTGTTTTGTGGTCAATTTCCAGTTCTTCAGCTACGTCGTAACTACTGATATGCTGATCTTGCTCCACTTTTTCAAAAATGGCATCAATTTTATCCGTAATAGGGCGACCAGAGCGACGTGCATCTTTGACATCTAAATTTCCGGATTGATAACGCTTATACCAAATTTGTGCTACTCTCACAGACACTGCGCTAGGTCCAAATAAACATCGCAAATTTTTTTCGCGGCTTGCGTTGCATTTTTACCTGTTTTGTAGTAAAATTTTAAAATGTATCGAATTTCTTCATTAGATTCACTCATCTTTACAGTACGAATAAAAATCACTCATTTTCCTAATTTGAATTAGGAATTATCTTCTTTAAAATTTAAACTTTGAATGATACCAAAACCAGCTAGATACAAATAGTATAGCCAAAGACATTTTATTACAAGTTCATACTTACTATAATGGGCAAAGACTTTTTCCCCAACCTATTATGTCAGTGTAATCAGTGTACAAGTACATTTTGTAGTCAACACTGCGTCGTATAGTAACGTTATCAGAGGCGTTAAGGCGGTAGATAAAGTCTAACACCACGGTTGACCACAAGTTCACACTAAATTAATTATTATTTCCATATCTGTAATAACCGCTCCACACTCACCTTGATGAAAGTTCACGAATTGAACCGAAACATTGTCGGACGAAACACCGATAAAACGGTACTTAATAAATCTCGTATTTATAATAATAACAAGCTGACCCGCCGAACTTCGTACCGCCCGCCTTGGCGTGCATATGACGCGGGTTGCCAATGTAAGTTGCTCCGGTAGAATTTACAATCGGCCTTCATTAACTGCATATCTATGTATGAGAAAATGAATTTACTTCGTTATTTTTTTTGCATGAATTTTACCGATATATTAATACGTATTCTGCTGTTCGGGGCGGAGACAAATCCAACAAATAAAAGATCATCAAAATCGGTCCAGCCGTTTTTGAGTATAATAATATGTAGTTCATAATGTTCGTAATGGTGTAGCTAACCCGACTTTTTTACATATAGATAGAAGAATGAAATAAATCACGAAATTTTTCGAAGTAAAAATGTCTTTATTGTATTCACAGAACCGTGTTTGGGGGAACAGTGGGCCCAAACCACGTGACCTTGGCTTCGGGCGAACAACAGCAGGTATATGTTGGCATTCGAGCGAGGAACCAGAACAGGACTACTATACCGCCTGGTACGTATCATCGAGAACTAAGTTAAATCTTACGTCCTATTTATAAAACAAATAAGGTTCATTTTTCACCTTCTACGCATGTTTGATCCGTGTCAGTGGAACGTGTCGATGGTATACAATAGACTAGCTGACCAATCCGCAGCTTTGCACGTGTAGTTTTCCAATCAAATCAAATGTTTTTATTGCTTGAAATATGTAAACATGTTACAAAGATGTCCGAAGTAAATATTAGAATCAATACATTTCTGCCTTTCAAGGCATGCAATATTAAAATTAAATAATAATAACACCTGAACAAAATCAATTTCCATAATTATATAAAATAAAACCAGTTAAAATATAAAAAAAAAATATTAATTATAAAAAAAAATCTGTAGTGGCTTTCGCCCATACTTCCTCTGGCATACGACAAACGTATCCTGCCCAGTCCCACTTCAATTTTGCGGATGTCAGAGCCACGTCAGCTATCTGTGTTCCAAACAGGCGGCGGCCTCGTGGTAGACCCAGGCGGAGATGGAGGGATGAACTGGATGCTTTCCAGAAAGAGTGTCCTCAATTAGCCAATAACCGGGATTCGTAGAAAGAGGGAAGGGAGGCCTTTGCCCTGCAGTGGGACTCTACGGGCTGGTAATAATAATAATAAAATTTTTTTTATAAATTTAGCTAATATTTTTGAGTTATATATTCATTTATGGTATAGTAACATTTATTTAACTGGGCAGTTTTACATTACCCTCCTTCTGGCAAGTTGGGTAAAAAGTAGCTTAAGTCTCAATCCCGGTCATAATCTATCTATATATAAAATTTCATCGAAATCGGTCCATCCGTTAGTTGTGAATATGTAACAAACAGACAGAGAGACAGAGTTACTTTCGAATTTATAATTATTATAGTTCCGCAGCACATGCGGTGGAAGCCATTTTACACCTTGGTTTACAGTATTGAAGTTTTAGTAGGGATCCCTATTTTTTCTAGTAATAAATATAGCCTATGTTACTCAGGGATAATGTAGCATTCTAAAATTGAAAGAATTTTTGAAATCGTACCAGTAGTTTTTGAGTTTATTCAATACAAATAAATCCTCTTTATAATATTAGTGTAGATCATTAGATATTAGGTACTCATATATTATAATACATTCTTTGACAATGCCCATCTACAGCAGCTATAATCTTAAGTACATATTATTCAGTGTTTAGATGTATATTATGAAATGCTTGTCTGTTTCTAGCAACTCCAAACGTATGGTGCAATGAGCTACTAGGTAGATAAAGCCTATATGTAATTATTTAAGTATTATTTACGTAACCAAGTGTTCTAGTGTGTCCCTACGGTTTAAGTAAATGAGTATGAGTATGACAGGTTAAGCGTTTGAACGCGTTAGACAGCTTGCGTTTAATTTTAGCGACATTTTGAGGGGTTTGTGATTTTATAAAAGATTTTTTAGGAGTACGTACATACTTGTTATTTTTTCATTCAATTTGATAATACAGATATAACACGACACAAATATAGTTCACACATATAGTATAAATATAGGCACACATATGTTTAATAATATACGCACAAAAATGAAAGGGATTATTTTGATGAGCATAATAAATAAATCAGTGAAATGCTTACGATAGAAATGTTATTTTGGCATGTAAAAACAAACACTATATTAAAGTTATGTTGTGCTATTGCATAATGCTGTCATCTAACCACAGATACTGTATTGGTGACGTCTCGAGATATCTCTTGTTGTCCCTTTCTAACCCAAAACCCGCAGCCATTTCCGAAAGAGATATCAAATCGGCCTTTATTATTGAATGTCGATTGCAAGAGTAGGCAGTAAGTTTTATATCGAATTAATCACCTAAACTTAGTCGATTTTCTTTAAAATTTGATAATATAACTAGTTTTTTTTGACAAGTCTTTTTTTATGTTTTGAGAAACCGTCAGTATATTACCAAACATCCTGTATGCAATAATAATTATCCCACCATTTAGCTCGAAATTACACTATAACTAGCCCGACTCCGCTATTCCGGGTTCAGAGGCACATAGTTTTTGGTCAGTGGTCTCGCGGATACCGTAGCATCCGCTCCCGAACCAGCGGATAAACTCAGTTGCATATTTCCCTTGAAGCAGGACCGGCATCGCCTATACTGAAAGCACAACTAACCAGCAAACCCGGCGTCGGGGAAGTAAAGACGCCAGTTTCTCAAGCACAGGTTAGTACAACAGAGCCTAATACGTCCGTCGTCCGTCTGTATGTCTGTCTGTCTTGAGAGAATTGATAATAACAACAATCTGAGACACATGTCATATTCCCGATCATCATCTTCATCCACAGCCCGACTTCACCCATTGGTGGGTATAGGTCTCCCCAAGTTTGTGCCATCCGCCACGATCCTGCGCTAGACTCACCCATTGACGGCCCGCGACATTAACTATGTCGGATAAATACAGAAAATTACATAAGATTTCAACTACATTTGCTCCATTGTAATTCTTAATTTAATGTATACCACACTGTTTTGTTATGTACGACATTAATTTAAAACACACATCCGGAATAGTATTAACTGATTTTAGAGGTGGGTTTAATACCGGTAGCTTGAATATTTATCCAGTACTATTCAATTAACGTAAATCGGCGGCGCCTTTGCGACGATGACGTCTAGTCAGTTTAACAGGTACCTACTTAAATGATGAATGAATATGATTTGTTTACCTATTTTATACAGGTTTCTTTGATATTTTAGAACTCAATTAGGTTGTTTGTAAATTTGATTTTTTTAAGGATTTGAAAAAGACCTATTTTACAACAATACTAGCCATTAGCCCGTGTTTTTATTTAATGTCGTACTTAACAAACGTGTTATATGCTATGGTGTCTAAGTGCCAGTTCATATCTTTAAAGCGGTCCCTAGATGGTCATGCGGCAGGCCATGCGGCATGACATAGGTTACGTACTGTTGCATGACATGCCCCGATCTAAACGATCATGCATGCATGTCAATCATAACTTGCAGGATAGAAAATAAACAGGAATATCAATCAGCCACCATCACGTAGTTTGCATGTCATTCACATCAATCAATATAATTAAACGGTCATGCATGTATGTCATGCCGCATGACCGTCTAGGGACCGCTCAAGTCTAAGTGCTACCCATTTGTATTGTGTGTTCGTAGACGCAGCAAGTTACCCCGCACCACTCCGCCGCGCTAGAGTCGAACCCCACGAATACGACGCTGATAAAGCATCTGTTGGCGCACAAAGTAAGCCCTGCGCAACCGCAACTGCAAGTAAGTGCATACTAACAGGACTAACGTGTGATGGGTGCGGATTATTGCTTTTATATATTCAATCATCATCAGCCCACAATAGTCCAATGCTGGACGTAGGTCTCTCCTAATACGCGCCACTGAGCCCGGTCTTCGGCTCTTCTCATCCAATTTCTGTACGCCGCCTTTCTTAAGCCATCGCTCCACCTAGCTGGAGCGCGCCCCACTCTTCGCTTTCCAAGACGCGGTCTCCGCTGTTATAGTCAATAGTTGAAGTGAATAGCCGATACCCCATTTTGGGATAAGGGCAGAAAGATGATGATTCGCAACTACAAAAAAACTTGAATTTTGTCATATTGTTGGAGCAACTTTATTGCCATATTTGGTGGCAATATAGGTTGCTCTCAAGTCTAAATTTTGATCGACTGACAGTAGCTTCCCGCGGTCTAAGATTTTATGGATGATCCTAAGTCGACGTTGACAGACAGCCACGCGCCGAACTAAGGCTCTTCCCACGGTGCGTGTCTGTCTGTTCGAATACGAGATTTGAAGCCATTTTGTCATTTATACGAAAGAGAAAGTAGAAAGGGCTTCGCACGAGCTCGCCCCGCACTTTTGAAGTTATTGACTTGCGGCGGATTCGACAAACCACCACTGACGTGTCTGCAATACCACAGACGTGACCCTTCCAACGGTGCGTCGGTGCGGGCTTGTCAGAGTACGTCTGCAATATTACAGATCGCGAGAAGCCACCTTGAGTTGTATTATTATTTGAAAAGTTAAAGTAATTTGGATCATTATTGTTTTGTCAAAATTATCATCAATTAAAAAAGACCAATTCATAAAAAATAATCATGGCAAATAATAGATTTTAAATAATGACAGCTTACTTACATATATTAAAACTTATGAAACCCTAATGTAAGAAGAATAATAATTTAATTATGTTTACATATTGATTTTCTAGTAAGGTAATGCGATTACAACATGCAATAACCATGTTTGATTGCTCACAAAACAAAACAACATAAGCAGGTATCAAAAGCAATTAAATTGAAATCTAACACAAGCATGTCAGCTGATTTGGAATAATAAAATAAAATTAAATCAATAATAATTGGAATGTACAAAATAATTCGTAGTGGCGTTTTGTAGAAGGCATGCCGATATAAAACTGTAGTACTAATGTACGAGGCATGACATTTCCAAAGCTTATTTGAGAAGCATGAGTGATAATTTGAACTTAACTGTTTGAAAGGTTTTGTGTGTCCTAACCCCCATTCATTAAATCATGAGTATTTGCGATACAATAGTATTTTTTTACATACGCAGTGTCATTTAAATCCGTGTTTTTTTGAACAAACGTTGTTCAGACCATGGTCTATTACCGTTCTACAGAATTTGTGTATATTATGTTGTCTGTACTCATCTTTACATAGTATAAAATGAAGTCGCTTCCGCTGTCTGTTCGCTTAGATCTTTTAAACTACTCAACCGATTTTAATTTAGCTTTCAGCAATAGATAGAGTGATTGCAGAGGAAGGATTATATGTATAACTAGCTGTTGCCCGCGACTTCGTACGCGTTACACTACTAAATGTGTAGGTAACCTAGAAATAAAGCTAAACTCGCTGTTGCAACTTGACTTGAAACTCGTTTCTATCCCATGGGAACTGATTTATGGGATAAATGGTAGCCTATGTGGTGATCCAGGTTATAATCTACGTATATACCAAATTTCATCGAAATCGGTTCAGCCGTTACGGCGTGATTGGGTAACAAACAAACATCCAAACCTTCGCATTCATAATATTAGTGCGATACATACTAGTACATATAGTAACTGCGAAAGTACTGAGAACTGTTTGTTTGTTACCATTTCATGACTAAACGGCTGAACGGATCGTAATGAAATTTGGCAAGGAGATTATATCCTGGGGAAGGTCATAGGCTACTTTTTACCCAACTGCGCAGAAGGAGGGTAATGTTTTTATTGAAAAACTACGTGGGAGAAGCTGCGGATTGGTCAGCTAGTATAATATAAAAAAAACAATTACAGTGTTGCCCAGTTATACTCGTAATGCGTACAAATTAACTCTGCGTAATTGATCTACTTTCTTTTTGTTTTTAGACGTTCTTAAAGTTCTTATTATTACAAATTTATAAACTTTCTCGTTTTATGAAGTCTTTTCTAGTACTTGTTGCAAATACTCGTGATTTAATAAAATGCTATTTTATTTCCTGATTTTAATATAAATTGTGTGTGTGTGTGTGTGTAGGTCGCGCAAAGGCAACAGAACCAACAACAAGTAAGGGCAGCTAATACCGTTGTCGTACAACCGCCTAGTCAGGTAATTACCCTTTATAAGTATCTACAAAAAAATATTACATTAATTTTATACTGTTAGTGTAAGTTTTTATAAGAAATATTATAAAGAGAATATTGGACAATATGCTTAATTATTTCAAGTATATCAAACTATACAGCGTGTTTTTGTACTGCATGATAGCATGATAGTTTTAGAAGTCGACCGAACAAGTCGTAGGGTTGAATCCGGAAACTTCATCAATGGGTGTTCGATTCTTGTGTGCGTTTTATTAAAACTGGTCTAAAGGAAACCGGCATGTTCCTACCAGAATGTGACTATCCATTATCAGTATATGTTCTAAGATCAGTAATCATATTTACGTTGTTATTTCCTATACCGACATATTATTATGTTTGAAAATATTGCTTGATTCCCGTAATTAAGGCTACATCAAGCGTAGATTTTTAGTTCTTTATACAACGGGGTGTGTGGGGTCTCGATACCTGTTAATGCAACTAAAAGTACTGAAAGGCTGCCTCTAGCAGTGGCGTAGCATAGTAGGGGCGGCTCGCCCCGGGCGGCACTTAGGGGTGGCAAAATTTAACAATAAATAGTAATAATATCTTGTAAATATTTGAACCATTACATATTATTGTCGTATACGCAATGCCAGCTGTGAGAGAAGTATTTCAAAATTGAAATTGAACCAAAATTATTTAAGATCAGCAATGAGTATTTTAAGGCTAACCAATCTGGCTATCTTGTCTATTGAGTAAGAGGTGTGTGATGCTATAGACATTGATAGTGTAATAAAAGACACTACTCTTAAAAAAAAAGACATTAACTTTCAATAAAAATATAAATATTAATAGTAACGTCGTAGTTCTAATTGAAAGTCAATTTACGTTTTATATTCAATTCGCTAATAACTTAATCTTGATGATCGTCAAGGTACCTATAATCATAGGTGTTCTATACCTGTTATATCAATGTATGGGCACACGTGTAAGAATTTTTCTAATAAATGTGATTATTATACTGTAAAACACATATATGTCCGTTTTTTTGTAACCTGTACAATACACAATAATGATGCCTGTTCTTGCCGAAAAGTTCTTTAAAATTACTGTATAAAATTATATATTAAATTGAAATACCTAAATAAGAGGGCGGCAAAATTTTCTTCCGCCCCGGGCGGCAAACACCCACGCTACGCCACTGGCCTCCAGAGCGCGAGCAGTAGCGGCTCTGCAGCGGTTTTTGCAGGAATAAAACTTAATAAAGGAAATAGAATGAAAATTGGATTACTTATCTTAGATCATATAATTAAATGGACAAATATTGAAAAATAAAAACAGTAAAACGCAAGTTGACGTGTATGCTGTTACTGCTATCAGTTAAAAGATCCTTTAGGTTTATAATACTGCAGTACTTAGTATACAAAATAAAGAAGGAATAGACAACAGTTCGTGAAAGAAGCTGGTGACAGGTGAGGTTATAATCTATACACATATCTCAGGCAATGGACGTGGACCCGGAAGCCATGATCAAATGCACGGCGATCACACCAGCCGGTGTTGCCAGTATTACCCCAGCTATGGATAAGGTAGGTAAACTTTCACGTTGAATCAACATTGCATGTTTTCATTTTCATATATCTCTATCTAAACTGTAGCTTGCATGAATATTACACTAGAATGAACACAACCAAATTATTTAGCCTGGTGGACGGAATTCAAACTAAACGTGATAGTATTTTTTCTTTCGCGATCACTGTACATAGCTACTGATATGAAACGGGTATTTACCTTTTTATTAGGGTTCCGCACCTCAAAAGGTAAAAAAAGAACCCCTATAAGATCACTCTCTTGTCCGTCTGTCTGTCTGCGTGTCACCACCGATTTTCTCAGGAACGGGTAGACCTAGCAAGTTGAAATTTATACCAGATAGATACTGAGGTCTATAGTCCCTATTAGGTGTTTAAAATCAAGGTCCTGAGTCAACACGATAAAAATATATGGGCAAATTTAGATTTTCGCGAAAACGTGCAAGTACCAAAGTAACTTAATTTTCAATATTTTTTTATATTTTTCGGAATTTTCCCTTTACTTGTGCTGGTACCTTGCTTTTAACCAAAATTGACAATTCTAGGTCAACCGGAAGTACCCTATAGGTTTTAGGTCGTAAACCTATATGGTAGTTCCCGTTGACCTTACTGCACAAATAAAGGAAAAAATCCAAAAAATAATAAAAGTTGAAAATTAAAGGGTGTCCCCATACATACATGGTTGACGCAAATCAAGATAGTCCTCTGAGTTATATAGGCGCTCATACATTTTAGTTGACTAGCTTAATCGGCACCAACCTCAAATAAGGTAAATAAATAAAATTGTGCTTTTGAATAAAATAAATATTTAAGTGGGGCTCCCATACAACAGACATGATTTTTTTGCCGGTTTTATAGATAATGGTACGGAACCATTCGTGCGCGAGTCCGACTCGCATTTGGCCGGTTTTTTTTGTTATACCATGATGTTTCGACTGTGTTGCAACAGCTGTTGCGCATTATATATATCCTTAGGGATTAAACGTGATAGGTACATACATAGTTGGCAAACGTGATCGTTTAATTGCTCCTTGCACAGCATATCAACTCAAAATATAGTGTGACATAAAGTAAATTGTTCAAAAGTAGTATACGACGAGAGGACCACGCGTATGTGAATTGAAATTTGGAGTTGAGTCAATATGGTGTGCTGTGATGACATTAGCGACGCAAAGTTGGTTGTACTCCACGAGCTCACATAGTTTGGTGTCATGAAGAAAGTAGCCACATAAAACTAGACGAAAGTAGCTTTCCACATAACATTCATTTCATTGTTTCATACAGATTACTAACTATAGTAACTTATTTATTATTTATCCCGACTACCTTTCTAGTCCGCGGTGGAATAACATTTTCACACAACACACACTTTCCATCAAATTAAACCTTGAAGATAATGTAGTTTAATCACCTGGATAATTAAACATCTGATACTATTATTTATAGGCCCCCGCCGAAGCAAGGGCATCCAAAAACTGTTTTAGACTCATTTGAGTGTTCCCCTCCACGGAAATCTTTAGTAAAAGGCGAAAGATTTTTACGTGTTGAAGGGAAACCAGAGTAACGCTTATAGAAATCGTTTAAAGTCCCTATCACGCGCCGTGCGTTTTCGTCAGCGCGATTCAGCTTTGGACACTTTTTACTAGCGACATCTAGTTGTGAATTTTGAACTAAACTTAGGCGAGTGTCACGGATGGGTTTTTATATGACATTTATCTGTCCTTTATGAGGCACTTGCCGCCATCGGTAAAATAAGTTAATTAATTAATTTCTTCTTAACCTCTGGATGCCCTTTGCATAATCTTGTCTTGACATGATTATATAATAATATAGTTATTTGTTTTTAACATACAATACAAATACACTCAAAAAACTTAAGGTTTGTCTTAATTAAACTACTTATTAACTTATTATGCAGTATGGTCTGGGGTATGGTTTATTTATGACATTAATTTTGGTCAAAGTCAAAGGTATTACCTACACTAACATTTTGCACCTTCATAATATATTTCTTCGTCATACATTTTAACTCGTTCACTAAAGGTATTTGAGAATTTTAGAAAATCATTACTTACATTTTCACTCCTTTTTCCCGAAAGTTGCGGCACTGTAAATATATAAATAACCTATTTATTTAGTTCTCCCTAATACATACAAACATTCTACATACACATTTAAAAAACAAGAGGAAATCTTTTGGAAAATTTAATATTAATTTAGTTATGTCGTGTTAGTAATATTAAAAATTTTAATGTATATTTTCATCTTTTACAGGCTGCAAATGAGGATATGCTTGGTAAATATAATGAAATAATATCCCTTAGTTAGATTGTCTAAGACACAAAAGGTGTGGGTTCGATTCCCACTGGATAAATTTTTGCTTAATCTGTAAATATTTGTCCTGGGTTTTTGATAACCACAATACAAGTGATCTGGGTCTCTTATTAGGTCTTTTATATTTTTGTGCTCCATCTTAGACCTCATTATCGCTTACCATCAGGTGAGATTGTAGTTAATTTTCCAAGCGGTTCACGTAATATCACGTGTCATTTTGTGTCCTTACGTGTAAATCACGTAATATTACGGGCACGATTCTCATAATAATAATTCTAAAAACTTGCAATGTGACCTGTGTTACAGAAATCAGTAGCCCCTTCAGGCTACTGATTTCTGTAACACAGGTCTACGTACCTAACTTTGTCAGAGTCAGATATTTCAGTGTTCCGCAAACTTTGTGTTCAAGGTACACCTACGAAATCGGGCAATTTCAGAGGTACACACCATAAATAAAAAATCAAATTTTAATCATATAATTATCGTTTATTCTTAAGTTTTAATCAATTCAGAAACATACACTTAATTTTAAAGCATCTCTCTCTCTGGTCGGTCCTTCATGACTGAAGATCGTGGCCATGGTGTGATTTCATACGGGAATGGATAAACTGTCTCCAGCGACCTCTGTCGGTAGCAATTTTGACGATTTGATAAGTTGTATTTAATGCGAAACATGAGCTTGTTTTATTGAGCAAAGGCGATCCAAATTTGGAGTAATCGTCGACTCCATGTCGTCGAGCATTTCATTCCGCCTTTATAATTTTATAAGAAATTGATTTTTCCCGCGGCACACCAATTAATGACCACGGTACACCAGTGTGCCGCGGCACACACTTTGCGGAACACTGAGATTTTTCATAGGACGTTCATCACAAGTTTTTTTTTGATTATTTTTGTATTATTATTATTTTACATCGAATCACGAAGATCTACGATGGTGTGATTTATTACAGCTCCTAAAGAGGATCCGGTACAAATACAGATTGACGAACAAACACAGCTGACTATTGTGAGTACTTTTCGTTGCAATATTAATTTCCTAGCACATTGTTTTTTACCTAGTTATTTTAAAACAATATGACTTACAGTTAGGCAAATAAATATAGAAAATAATGGAGGTGCCACTGACAAGCATCGATACATTTTTAGGGTTCCGTACCCAAAGGGTAAAACGGGATCCTATTACTAAGACTCCGCTGTCTGTCCGTCTGTCACCAGGCTTTATCTCATGAACCGTGAATTTCTATTGCCGCTATAACAACAAATACTAAAAACAATAAAATAGATATTTAAGGGGGGCTCCCATACAACAAACGTGATTTTTTTGCTCGGTTTTGCTCGATATTGATAACGGCAACGGCTTGAAATATTCATAGTATATTTAGTTATGTATTCACTTTAAAAATAAATAATTAAATTAAAATAAAACAAATATCCATACAACAAACGTGATTTTTTAGCTCGTTTTTATAAATAATGGTACGGAACCCTTCGTGTGCGAGTTCGACTCCCACTTGGCTGGTTTTTAAACATTTGTAGTCACAGTAAATTTGCGAAATTGATGAATTCAATTACAGATGCCAGATATTCTCGACTGACTGATGTACTGCACTTGTGCTTGACACTTTTAAAAGAGTTGTCTAAGTTATAGAATTTTAGTTACCTACTCTTTTCTTACGTCAACAGCAACGTACCATAGTAGTCAGTTTAGAAAATAGAGTTACAAAAAAAATGCTTATTTGAAAATATTACTCGACGAAAATGTTAGCTTTATTTGTTTGTTTTGTTTTAATTCTTTATTGCACAAAAAGAAACATGTACATATGGGGGACTTAATGCTAAAATATTTTCTACCAGTCAACCGTAAAAAACTTAGGTTGGCGTGCTTATCTAGGAACTAACAAAAAATACAAATAGAAATAAAAAACTACTAACTACCTAATTGCCTACATAAATATAATACTACTCACAAATACAATATAATTACAAAATGTATGAAATAAAAATGAAAAATATTTATTTACAGCCAAAAACTTACCAATAAGATTAGGTAACATTAGGTTAAATTTTGTAATTTACCTAAGATGCCTGGTATAATAGCAATATACATTTTATACAGTTTGAGGCAGAAGGCACTACCTACGATCACAATTAAGCGGCGGCCTTCACACTAGGCAAGCCTGTATCGTGAAGACCAAAATATAAAACATAAATAGATAACATAAATTAATATATACATATTATAATAAATAAATCTAATAACAAATAATGAATAAAGTTATACGGAAAGCTCAAGTGGAATTAGAATTTTAAAAGTGACTATGGACAGAACGTTTGAAAGTTGGTTTCGATGATATTCTTCTAGTACTGAGGGGAAGAGCGTTCGATAAGGCCACTGCCTTAACTTCAAAAGAGTTGGTACGGTAGGCAGAGGAGTGCTTAGGAGTGGCGGAGAGAATCTTTCAAACTTTCGCGATCACTGTACATAATTATTGATTAAAACGGGTATTTATCGCGTATGTACCTTTTTTATTTGTTATCCCGACGTTTCGGCTGTGAATAGTGATCTCCAGAATATTCTTCAGTCGAGCAAATCATATGGGCTGAAAGTAAATCCAACAAAAACTCAAGTAATTGTAATAGGAAGCTCGCGGACGATTACACAGATCGATTGGCTTGATCTGCCTCAAGTAAAATTTGATGGTACATCTATAGAAATTAGCAAGGTAGTAAAAAATCTGGGGATACTCATAGATAGTCAGTTATCTTGGGGACCTCAACTAGCAGCGGTAAGCCGAAAGACCTTTGCTGCAGCTGCCTCTCTTAAACGTCTGCGAAACTTCCTTCCAACTTCCACCAAAATTGCACTTGCACAGACATTGTTGCATCCCATTCTCGATTACGCTGACGCCAGCTATCTTGATTTAACTGAAGACCAACTCAATAAGCTTGAGCGTCTCCAAAATTTCTCTATTAGATTCATATTTGGCTTGCGCAAGTACGATCATATTTCCGAGTATCGCCACAGACTTAAGTGGTTACCTATCCGCCTTCGCCGGAATGCGCACATTCTTTCCCTCCTTTACAGCATCCTTTTCATTCCTTCTACTCCATCCTACCTTAAAGAACGCTTCGACTTTCTTCACCTTTCCAACTCTCGATCCTTACGTTCCTCTGAAACCCTTCAATTAAAATCACCCCATCATACCTCAGTATTTTATAGTACCTCTTTTACTCTGCAGGCTACCAGGCTCTGGAATGCCTTACCTGTCTCAATTCGTCACGCTAAATCTCTCATTATCTTTAAAAACATGGTCAGACAACACTATCTGACAAACATAGCTCATTAGGCCGTTTATTTATGTATTTTTATAATTTATATATATATATATATATGTAGGTATATATATTTAAGAAATTAGCAAGGTAGTAAAAATCGGGGGATACTCATAGATAGTCAGTTATCTTGGCGACCTCAACTAGCAGCGGTAAGCCGAAAGACCTTTGCTGCAGCTGCCTCTCTATGTAGTATAATATTAATATTTATGTAATTTTATGATTATATTACAAGCATTTTATTTTATATTATATTTAATAACGCCGCCGTCCTTATTTGTTCACATAGATCCTGTCCATCTAAAGGTTGCCTGGAAGAGATCGCTTTTAGCGATAAGGCCGCCCATTGTACTTATGATTTAAAAATGTATTTTCTTTTGTATGTTAATATGTAATGGTGTGCAATAAAGAAATTATCTATCTATCTATCTACAGTCTATCTTAAAATTATTTTTTCCTTTGTGACACGTTGAATTCTAAATCAAAATTAACAAGCATCCTTGCACCCAGAAGTCCAACCAAAACAAGATGCTAGCCGATCTACTCGAGAAGAAATCCAACCCGCCCGTTCAAGTGGTACAAATGGCGCCCCAGATGGGCGCTCCCACTATACAGATCACAGAGACGGGGCAGATAGTGCAGGTGAAGCAGGACGCGCCCATGATACAGATTAGCGAGGGCGGGCTTGTCTCTGGCGGACAGTTCTTCCAGATTAAGAATGATCAAGGTAATTGATAATTTTAAAGTTGCAGTGATAAGTATTACGCTCTTTCTGTTTATTATATATGAATAATACTGGACAATTCACACAGAGATTTCTAGCCCCAAACTATGCAAAGCTTATATTATGAGTATAAGATAACTGATAAAATACAACACCTGGGTGTTTGTTGTGGGTCTGGACCCGAAACAAATATTTGTAGATCGTGCTAACATTTGTTTCGCGGCGGTAATCAAACCCGCAACCTCCTGCGTCTCAGACAGCTATTCGCCCGCTGCGCCACTGCGTTATAGGGTAGTTCATCACTCCATTTTTTAACATTAACCAAATTACCCACCAATAATCGATGTTTCTTCAAACCTCGCATCTTTTTTCCAGGACAAATAATTCAGATCAAGAACGATCAAGGGCAAATAATTCAGCTCAAAAGCGATCAACTACAACCCCCATTACTACAATTCAAAAACGAACAGATCCAAAACGTCCAGATGAAGCCGGAACCGGTGCCCCAACTCATACAAGGAGTGGTGCAGATTAAGAATGAAAAAGATATGGTGGAAACTGTAGCGACAGATCACACTTATACGGAGCCGCCCAATAAGAAGTTTAAAGTGGAGGAGAAAAGAGATGTGAGCAATTATTTATAATTTTTAATTATGCTGCTAGCTATAGGATAAACAAAGGGCCTCTTTCACGATCTCCGAGTAACTTTAATTGACGGGTAAAAATAATTCTCTCTTTATCTGTTTCCATGAGAAAACAAAAGACTTATATTTTTTATCCGGTTGGATAGCGTTACTTAGAGATGGTGAAATAAGCACTGACTACAAAATCTTTTTTCAGAACACCTGCTCGACAATGTCATATTATGTGTCAGGTAAACCTCACCGAAAGCAGGTGATTAAATCCCTATGGCTGAGCCGTTGTACTGAATTTCATTATGCGCTCACTAGCATAATGTGGGTTGAATTTGGAACCTCGTTTGTATTAAAATTTGAACCAAAGAGATACACAATAAGAACTTATTCGTAAATCGAACTAACCTCTGCACAGAATGCACCAACCTATTATTGTCTCGCAGAAAGTGTGAAAAGTAGGGTATACTCCTCGTGGATAAAGCTGTCTGCATATTAGGCGTGCTTATATCCCTCTCTGCACTCAGGATTCTAGTAACTCCCTCGCTCTGCTCGTGAGTTAACTCTAGAATCCTTCGTTCGGGATTTAATATAGCGCCCGTGACGCAAGACACTGCTTTATCCCCTCGTTTTATAATCTACTATTACTAGCCTTAGCTGTCCCATTACTGTATTTTACACTTTTATTTATTAATCCACAAAACAGATTACCATCCAAATAGCACTGATTAATTTATCTAAACATTTTTGACCCAGATTGTAATCAAGCATGCGAATATAATACAACAATGTTGCAATATACATTAAAATTAAATTACCCTAAAACTACTTTTGCTTTTTTGGGGTTCTGCCTCCTCTTATTTTGATTCAGTACCAAATCACTATTAAAAACGTTCGGTTTGGTATAAATAACGAACTGTCTATACGATCCGTTGTGTTATATTGTTCTGTTGATCCTTTATTCTGTATTGCACCCAAGAAAATACACGTAAAAATACAAAAATAGAGGTCATGTACAAAGGTGAGCTTTACCCTAAGAAGAGTTTTCTTCCAGCAAACCTTTGAAGATTTTAATTTACCTTTAAACCTTTGTGCTATGTTCGACGGTTCGTGTACGAATATCCTCATATCTGATTCGATCTCGTACTCGACGTAGAGAACCACCAAGCATAGCCCTCTCCATAGCGCGCTGAGCGACCTTGAGTCTTCTGATGAGGACCATAGTGAAATATCACGTTTCTGTACCATACTGGTAACACTGTACGTTCAACAAGATATGTAGGTCACACTAAAAGTTTTGCGTAACATAGAAAAACAACATGTTATAACCAAAATATTATGTTTATGCTTTTCAAAATAGGTTCCTTTACATTTTAAACATTTTTTCATGCGATCGAACCATTTTTTAAAACAGGAGGACTACAGATCTGAAGGCATCTTTTCTATGTGCTGATTGAACGCTATCACTGCCTCTTCGGAGTTGGTAAAAGTGAAACCTGTCATCAAATCTTTGATTTTGGGGAAAATACAGAAATCACAGGGTGCTAGGTCGGGGCTATGTGCAGGATGGGTGACGAGTTGTACTTTTTCGGAAGCTAAAAATGACTTTGTTTTGTTGGCCGTGTGTGAAGAAGCGTTGTCATGATGTAGGAGAACGCGGCTATTTGGTCGTCTTTCGCGAACTTTTTCTAACACCCTGGGTAAACAAATGGTAGAATACCACTCGGCATTAACACTCTTTTGATCTTCAAGTGGAATTGTACAGATGGGACCCGTAGCTGAGAAAAAAAACGCGATCATTTTTTTACCAACGTTTCTCGCCTGCCTCATTTTTGTTGGCCTGTTCTCATTATCAAACACCCATTCACAAGATTGCTGTTTTTTTCGGGTTCAAAACAATAAATCCAAATTTCGTCTCCTGTGACAATGTCATAAACAGCATTAGAATGTCCGTGGTCGTACTTCAGTAGCATCTGTGAGCACCATTCCACGCGAGCCCGCTTCTGCTCCGCTGTCAGTTCATGAGGGATCCAACGACAACAAAGTTTCCGAACTTTCAATTCTTCGTGTAAAATTTCCTGAATTTGGCTCATACCAATCCCCAATAGTTCTCGAATTGTCTCATAGGTAATCCGCGGGTGTTCTTCAATTAGCCGCTTAACAGTAGGCACATTATTTTCGTTGACGGCAGTTGAAGGCCGCCCTACACGAAATTCGTCATGTAAAGAAACCCGATCTCTCTCAAATTCAGCAAACCATCGCCTTACGGAGCTCAAACAAGGTGCTTCTCTCCCAAAAGCATTTTGAAGACGAGCGGCACAGTCTTGCGGAGAGAGAGAACTTTTAAAATCATAAAAAATCTTCGCTCTAAAATCTTTTCGACTTAATTCCATTTTCGTTGCGTACGTAGAACTTTGATGTGTGATAAAAAACAATTGATAAATGATTTCCCGCCAATTTTATTTTTCTACTAAGAAGATTGTAACGTTTCAAAAAATATAACATTCGTAATTCAAATAGTTCCGATTAGATGGAAGTGCAAAACTTTTAGTGTGCACCCACCATAACATTTTATGCACTTTTTTTCAGACTGCACCGCAAGAAACGGCATCCAAAACTGCAGCAAATCTATATGCAGCGCTCGCCGCATCCGCCCTGGAGGACGAAGACGATTTGGTATACCTGGTATTTACCTAAAAAAGAAAAAACAAAGAAAAAAAAAACTAGAATTAAATTTACAATAAATTAACCTATATTTATATTATAGCCTAAATGTGTCTCGCTAAACCTAACTTCCTATCCTGTAAAAAATTCTATCACAGGTGTTACAGGTTTAGTTGGCGTTATAGGTTAAGCCTTAGGGCATTCTTTAGGTACTTAATTAATTAATTCTAGTTTTTTTAATAGCATTTTCTTTAGATTAAGATATAGTAATAGCCGCAGTCATCGGAATCGATGAGGAGGAGGACTATATATATAACTAAATGTCTGTGTTGCTGTGTCTCTGTGGCATCGTAGTTCAAAAACGGATGGACCCATTCAGATGCAGTTTTTGAAGTAAAACTTCTTTACGCACGCTTGACTTGGGAAGTAAGCTGGTGAATGTGTTACAAAAAGTGCGAACGGAAGTTGAGAGGGAGATATAAGTTAGTGAAGATATAAAGAGAGAGTTACGTTTCGTATATTTTTAAACGTTAATGTGTGAGTACGAGTTGCGTCCGTCCAGAATGAACATAGACTGATACATAGACTGACCTACAGACGTGTGGACAATTTTGTAATTGAACAATTTTATAAATTAATATATCGTAAAAGAAGTTTTGGGTACAGGCCTCCCCAAGTTTGTGTCGTACCCAACAATGAGTGAAGTCAGGCTGTGGATGATGATGATGATGATGAAAATAAGTTTTACTTCAGTCGTGGGGTCTAAAGCACACTCGTTTTTTTAAATAGAAAGCTCTTATCTGTGTCAGTTTTACGACTGTTTTGTGAGTCGGGGGTTTTTAAAATTTTTAATTTTACTTGTAGCACTTGCTTAGCTATAGGCTACGATTCATTATACATTACCAATACAGTTTACATCATTTTTCCATTGATACCATTGTGTTTCATTTATTTCCATGTCTGTACATACAAATCCGAAGCGAATTAACCACGGAATGTTGATCGCTGCTGCACTACGCGCTAAGGTTAATCACGCAAGACTACAGCCACCAGATTTAACCCCCCCCCCCTTTTTTTTCTTTAGTTTTACAGTGAAATCTGATAAAGAGGGCCTGGTGCAAATATTAACGCTGGACGCGAGCGAGCAAAATTTTAACCAATGAAAGCAGAGTTAATTTTCAGTGTGTCAAAGGCATGAACGCTACTACCAATAGCGGCCCATAAACTACCGTTCATTCCTTCTGACTTGTCTTGTCCTGTCGTTCAAACTGTACAGAAACGCGACTAGATAAAATTTTTGAGCAATAACGTCATTCTTTCTCGCTCTTGCAAATCCACTGGCGTGCATTCCATAGCGATTGTAGAATCCGGCAGGAATGAACGTCAGTAGATAAATAAAATAAATAATGCTGGACATTTCACACAGCGCCAAACTAAGCAAATTGTCCTGTGCCGCTATTGACTTGTCTAATTTTTATCATCTCGTTAGCGTCTAAAATAAATAGCCTTAATAGGCCCACATTAAAATACAATATTTATAAAGAGAAAATTATAAAACCTTAATTAATATACAATAATTAAAATAAATAGATTTATCAAGGATTTAAAAATTTCAATTGGTAATTGGAATATGTCGCTGACTGTACGAGGAGGGATCAAAAAGTAGTGAGAATGAGATAGAATATAATGACTATTGATAACTTAATAATTTATTTTTCTACATAGTCTCCGAGTCTCTCTACACACCCAGTCCAGCGCTTTTCCAAAGCTTCAATCCCTTTCAAAAAAAAAGTTTTGTCTTGGTCCTGCAAAAAGCTCTCCACGACATCCATGACCTCGTTATCGTTTTCGTACCTGTTTCCCCTTAAGTATCCTTTCAATTTGAGGAACAGATAAAAATCGCTAGGTGCCACATCAGGTGAATAAGGGGGGTGGTCAACCAATTCGAAGCCAGCTTGCTGAATGGCAGCCATCGCATCTGCTGACCTGTGCGCGGGTGCGTTGTCGTGATGAAAAAGCACGCCCCTTCGAAGTTTCCCTCTCCTTTTCTCTTCGATGGCATTCCTCAACTTGGGAATTAAAGCTGCATAATATTGGCCTGTAATAGTGGTTCCACGCTTCAGGTAATCAATCAACAATATCCCTTCTGAGTCCCAAAATATTGAGGCCATAACCTTGCCAGCCGATGCCACGGCACGAAACTTCTTCGGGGTCGGTGATGATGGCCGTTTCCATTGCGAAGATTGCTGTTTTGTCTCGGGATCAAAATGATGGACCCATGTTTCGTCCATTGTTACGAAACGAGACAAAAAGTTTTCAGAATCTTCTTGAAACTTGTCCAACAATATCTTCGAAATGTCAAGTCGATTTTGTTTCTGACTGTCGGTTAACATTCTCGGCACCCATCTTGAGGAGACTTTTCTCATATTCAAAGATTGTTTCAATATGGATTGAATACTTCCATATGAAATGCCCGTTTCTTGAATTAAGTATCGGATGTTAACTCTTCGATCGCTCAATACAATTTTCTCGACTTTCGCAACATTTTTATGGGTGACTGACGTCGATGGACGGCCGCAACGATGTTCGTCTTCCGTGCTCGTTCACCCTACTCGAAATTGCCTCGAAGCCCACCTTGCGACAGTGAAATACGGCGGAGCAGACTCCTAATGTTGCCTCCAAATCGCAATGAATCTCTTGCGTCGTTTACTTTTTTAAACAGAGGTATTTAATAACTGCTCGCACTTCGTTTTTCTCCATTTTCGAGGACACGTTCCGACACGAAGCAAACAAATGACTACATTCAGAAAAAAAACAAAAGAGAATCGAAGATTTTTTCTTTATTAATAAAAGTCAGTACAAATATGTATCTGAGCTATGCCTGCCAGTATTTTTTTTTCTTACCAAGGAGTATGTCGTTCTCACTACTTTTTGATCCCTCCTCGTATCTTGTTGCTTAGCTTATTTGGGAGGGTTAATGAGGGAATGTATGTATGTTCATTTGGCGCATCCTGTGGGCTAAACGCCTTGACGAATTTTGACAAATGAGGTGTCATTGGATTTGTATGAACCGCGAGACAACATAGGATATATGAAATTTAGATAAATCTAATATTGCAGCTGCAAACCGCCATATTGGATTTAAAACTCAGAACTTATAATGTCAATCGTCATATCCAGAGATTAATAGATCAAAATTCGCTAGCTTGTTTGCTCTCTCCAGTATGTTTTGCAATCGGGTTTCTTGTTTTATCAATAATATTGTTTATTATCACCGTGCATCTTATTAATGTCGTTTTAAATGTTGTGATTGCCATAGATGCATTAATCGCTGTTGCCAGCCGTTATTATATTTGTGTATTTTCTAGAACAGTAGCAAAAATAGCGTGTATATCAATATATTAAAGTATAAATTCGTTTACAGCTAACACCGCCGCCAGTAAAGCAGGAGTCGGAAATGCCATCCAACGTAATAGTGTCCGGCTCGTCTGAAAACCAGTCTATGATTATACAGGAGCCTATTATGCAGGTTTGGCACTACCATTTTAATTTAGGATGCCTTAAGCGAAAGGAGGAACGCCGTGGATGTTTAACCGGTAGGAGTCTGACATTCCGTACCCTGGGTTCAGAGCGGTAGCCATGAGGATTCCTCCAAGTAAAAAAAATAATTACTTGATGTTGACAACGCCTGTCAAGTTGCGGTTGGGTGAAAAAAAGGATAAGGTACTGTTCCGAGCGACGCTGCCGACTGCAACTGCCGATCTCACGTGCAGATGCAGCGGCATTCGAAACGTCTGTCATAGAAATACATATAAATAAATATTTCTGGACATCTCACACAGCGCTATCTAGCCCCAAACTAAGCAGAGTTTGTACTATGGGAACCAGATAACTGATATAATACTTATATACTTTTTTTTTGTACATTATACTTATATTATATAGAGAAACAACCAGACCCGGAACGAATATCTGTAGACCATGCAATCATTTGCTCCGCAGCGGGAATCGAACCCGCTACCTCCTGCGTCTCAGCCGGCTATTCGCCCACTGTACCACGGAGGTCGTCAGTAAAAAAAAACTATATATAAACATATAAACCAGTAGTGCCGCTGCGGCCGACTGCGTGCAGCCGCGGGACTTGCAGTTGGCAGTTGCAGTCGGCAGCATCGCTCGGAACCATTACCCGTAGTTTATTATTTAATATTTTCACACAAAGCAGAATAGTACTAGGAGGACTTAATGCTAATATCATTATCTACCAGTCATCCTAGTCGTGCTAAAAGAAGGTAGTTATAACTGTTCTAGGAATGTTGTGCTCTGGGTACCATCTGGAAACCAGCGCCCCTTACTTTAAAGGAACTGGAGTGCTAAAAAAACTATCCTATGCCCTTTCTCATGATACACAGTGTTTCCTTATTAAGTCTCATCATGATCGATCTAGCCGTTTAGACGTAAAAACTTTACAAACAGACAGACATACAGACAGAGAGACAGACAGAAAGAGTCACTTTCTAAATTATAATGTATGCTATGGATGTATTGAGATTATAAAAAGTTATTTATTTTCACCATTCAACATTTTTAACTGTACACCACCGTCTATTACTGCTTCGCTCATTACTGTCCATCCAAAAGTGGCATGATGAGACAAGACCGCCCATTGAGCCTTGTGGCGTTGTGTATTTTTAAATTTATGTTTGTTTCTTTTGTGATGTACAATAAAGTGTTTTCATTCATTCATTCATTATTTCAGGTACAGCAACCGACTATGCAAGTACAGCAGCCAACAATGGTACAACCCACGTTGCAAGTGCAACAGCCCACCTTACAAGTACAAGGGAATACTATACAGGTACGCAATATAATACATTCTCTTTGGGTGGACAAGATGTTCTTGATTTTTACCCATACTATGAAGAAGGGTAATATTTTTAGGGTATATATATCTATGCGCGTTGACTTGTGGGCTAAGATAACCACCGAGTGGGTCCCGCAAGGCGCGAGACCACGTGGGCCCAGGCGGAGATGGCGGGACGAACTTGACGCGTATAGTGCGAACTGGTCGACAGAAGCCGTAGACCGAGATGAATAGAAGAAGAGAAGGAAGGCCTTTGCCCATCAGTGGGATCCAGCGAGCTATTTAGATTAGATTAGATACATGTATGTAGGGTGTATATTGGAGGTGGGCGTTGATGCCCGCAACACATTATTTTACTCCTGCGGGTATCACCGTTGTCATTTTGTTTCTCTATACTGTTTAATGTTCCAAATAAAGATAATATGATTTGTATGTCATTTGGCGCATTGTGTAGTGTAGGCTAAACGGCTTGACGGATATTGACAAATGAGATATCATTATAGTGCCTCCACACGATTGGCCATGATGGGTGATCATGGACGATCACCACCGTATTGAGAGCATAATTGTCTGTAATCGCCCATGATCGGTGATGATCGAGCGTAATCGCCGCTATGTCGGTTTTTCGGACAAACATCAGACACCAACTTTGGGGCCATGATTGTGAACGTGTCCATCCGATCGCCGATCACTCAGTTCGTATTTGTTTACGGTACGGTGCGGACGCGCCTTTACAGTGAACATTTATATAATGGTTATATACACTAAATAAATAAATAGCGGCAGCTGCTGTTTCGACTGTTTCGACGTCCATAATTTAACAAATGTAGGTGCGCCATTGATAGTGACAATCATGGCGCATTCTGTGATTGTCCATCATGGCCCATAGTGTAGAAGCTACATTAGAATCGTCACAATCACGAAAGTGACATTGGCTATAATATATGAAGTCATGAATACATTTATTCATCAAAAGTATGGCAGCTTCAAGCTGTGGTTGCGATATTATTAATGATGATTATAATAGTCCCCTGTGATTATCAGAATTAGCAAGCTTCTTTACTTCTTTTCAGTTCGTTTTGTAGTGGGGTTTTTTTAATTCTTGTCATCCATCATCGATGCGACATTCATTAGTGTAACTGCAATTACCGGTTGCTAATTTTGTTCAGATTATGATATAATAGCTACTGACTGAGTACGAAGCTGTAGTTAAAACCTAGTTTATGATGGTTTTTTTATTGATGATAGCCAAGCGCTTGACCACTACCTCACCTGATGGTAAGTGAAGGTGTGATCGAAGATAGAGCACGCTTGCCTAGAAAGAACCTATTCAATCTGGACTTGAAGACTCAAGATTATACTGGTTTGGAAAAACATACGCCGGAAGTGAGTTCCACTCCTTACTTGTGCTAACAAGAAAAGTTGAAGCATACCGTTTGGTACGGCAAGGTGGTATGCCGACCAGGTATGGGTGGTACTTCTCGGTACGTCGTCTTGTCCAGTGGTGGAAGGGGGAAGGAGAAATAAGGTCATGAAGATCTTGCGCACATTCACCAAAATTTATCTTATGTAAAAAACTGAAAGTCTGGCTACTCGGCGTCTGTGCTCTAGACTTTGTAAATTGGCTTCCACGAGTGAGTCATCACCAATGAGTCTAGCAGCACGTCGCTCAATCGAATCAAGGGCTTCAAGCTGATACTTGGTCGAGCCATCCCAGAGATGGCAGCAGTACTCCATACATGAGCGGACTTGTGCTTTGTAGAGACTGAGCAGCTGTCCCGGTGAGAAGTACCGCCGAACTTTAGCTAGAATGCCCGTCGTTATAGCAGCAATTTTGGCCCTAGATTCTATGTGCGAGCCGAAGTTCAGGTTGGACGTGAGCTCAACGCCCAACAAGCTCAGACTTTCAGAAATTACGAGTGGGATATCACAAATGGTGGGAATGGGATAAAAAGGAGACCGTTTTGTAGAAAACACACACGCCTTAGTTTTGGAGGCGTTGAACTTGACCAGATTTGCGTCACCCCAGTCAGACAAACATCAGGTCAAAGTTTAAACGTTCCGCCATATCCGTATGTAGATTGCAGATTTCGTCAGCACTTGCACGTGGACGATAGAGAAATACCTTTAACAACTGTACTGTCATCCGCATACCCATAGATACCGGGTTTCAACAGGTCATTGATGTGCAAAAGAAATAGAGTTTCTGAAAGGACATACCCTTGAGGTACTCCGGCATTGATAGCCAATAGATCAGACGAGCATCCACCAATGACTATTCAAATTGATCATTCCCTCAAGAAATCAGTTATCCACATTAGCAGGTTAGACGGCAATCCGTACGAGGAAAGCTTGCTAATGAGACCGTTGTGTCAAACTCTATCGAAAGCTTTTGAGATGTCGAGTGAAACTGCAAGAGCTTCCCCGTGCCTTTCGATGGCTTCACTCCAGATATGAGTAGCATACACTAGAAGATCTCCAGTGGATCGTTTACGACGAAAGCCATACTGTCGATCACTAAGGAGGTCGTTATCTTCTAGGTATGAAAGGAGTTTGCAGTTAAGGACACGCTCCATTGTTTTGCAAAGAATGGAGGTGTAGAGATTGGCCAGTAGTTAGTGGGGTCAGCTCTACTACCTTTTTTCGGAACTGGTTGGACATTTGCAAGCTTCCAGGGTGTTGGTACTTTACCGGTATCTAAAGAGAGATGTTAAACTAATAATATGTGTAAAGTAGAAAAGGCAGTAAAATTTTCGATATAAAATGATTATTATTTATTTAATACTTAACTACACATATAAAATCATGTAATAATAGATAGACCTAATGCTTACATTTTTCAGCAGACATCCCCACGATGTGGAAAAAGACAAAATATTTGTATGTATGACTTTGAATGAAGTATGGCCTTGTTTAATAATTGTTTGTATTCGTCAGATGCAACAACCGACGCTTCAAGTCCAGCAAGTCCAACAGCCGATGTTGCAAGTGCAACCGATGGATGTACAGAACATCATACAGTCATCGTCCGGTCAGCTTATACTACAAGGTAAGGAATATATCAAAAGTATACCTGGCTCACTCTCTTTGCCTAGAAATGACACAAAGATTTCATTTTTCTAAATCGCCTCTCTGCGTGGACGATGTCATAAAACGTTCCACTCTTGATCATTTATCTAACCTTACTAGACCTCAGTGTTCTCCTTTTATCTTTGTGGATGTTACTGAGACTGAAGTTTTGAAGTTCCTTCGTTCCATTTCCACTAAGGCCGTCGGTACAGATGGCATTCACATCCTTATGATTCAACTCCTTTCCTCTGAGCTTGTTCCTATAATCACTCACATTATTAATTATTCTCTCGAAACGAGCTCATATCCTGCGGTCTGGAAAAAGGCTTTTGTTATCCCTCTACCAAAGACATCTAATCCCACCCTGGTATCTCAGTTTAGACCCATCTCCATTTTACCAATTCTATCTAAAATTTTAGAACACGTTGTGCATAAGCAACTTTCCCACTTCCTTGCCCTTAATTGCCTGCTGAGTCCTTACCAATCCGGGTTCCGTCCAGGTCACAGCACGGTTAGTGCTCTAACTAAAGTGTCCGATGACATTCGCTGGGGCATGGATAACCAATACCTTACAGTCCTCGTATTGTTAGACTTTAGCAGTGCTTTTAATTCGGTTGATCACGACATTCTCCTATCCATCCTGTCCTCCTTCAATATTTCTCTCTCAGTAACTTCTTGGTTTGCCTCCTATCTTTCGGATCGCACGCAGTGTGTACGTTCGGACGAGTCTTGTTCTGACTGGTGTGACATCACCGCTGGCGTACCTCAAGGTGGTGTTCTGTCTCCTCTCCTTTTTTCGGTGTTTATTAACGCCATAACCCACGTTCTTACTTCGCACTACCATCTTTATGCTGACGACCTACAAATATATCACCAGTTCAAATTGGACGAGGTTTCAATGGGTATTGACCAAATCAACTCTGATCTCAACCATATCTACTCGTGGGCAAAGGCTTTTGGTCTCCTGGTCAACCCATCGAAGTCTCAGGTTGTACTTTTTGGGAGCCCTTATATGTTAAATCTTGTCGGTAAGTGTAATCCTCCTCCAGTTTTATACGCTGGAGCACCGATTAGCTACTCGGCCAATGCCAAGAACCTTGGCGTCTATTTTGACAATCATCTGTCTTGGGTGCGGCATGTTAATGAGATTAGTAAAAGGGTTAACTACTCTTTTCAATCTCTTAAGCGTCTCCAAAAGTTTTTACCCTTTGAAACTAAAATTACTCTTGCTCAAACACTCATGTTACCCCTTTTAGACTATGCCGATGTCTGTTTTCTTGACGCCACCGAGGAACTTCTAAATAAACTGGAACGTCTTCAGAATTTGTGTATCCGATTCATATTCGGGTTGCGCAAGTTTGATCACGTCTCCATGTTTAGATCCCAGCTAAAATGGCTTCCCATTCGTCGTCGACGTGATCTTCATGTTGTAACTTTTCTCTTCAACACTCTTTTCAATCCTTTAGCTCCTTCTTACCTCCGTGAGCGCTTCGATTTTCTTGTCCTACCGGAGATGACTTGTAGGTCATCTAAGTCCCTCCTTCTCAAAACCCCTCCTCATTCCTCCAGTCGCTATGGCGGTTCCTTCACTGTCCATGGAGTCAACCTGTGGAATTCTCTACCACACTCTATCCGCGCAAGTCCATCACTAAGCACTTTTAAGCTTAGAGTCAAAGAGCATTACCTGTCCTTGTAAGCTTTTAGGTTATTTATTATGTATAAGTAGGTATATTATTTATATTTTGTATAATATATTATGTTTATCTCTAATGTAGGTATAGTATATAGGTATTATTATTATTTTTTAATATGGTTAAGTGTTGTATTTATTATAGTATATGCTATATATTAGTATTCTACTCCAATGTCATTCTCTGTGCACGTACCCACCTCTATAATCAAATATCTCTATCTTCAAAGGTTTGCTGGAAGAAAACTCTTATTAGGGTTAAGCTCGCCTTTGTACATGTCCATTTTGTAAGCTATTTTTATCTGTAAATCTATTTGTGTACAATAAAGAATAAAAAAAAAAAAAAAAAAAAAAAAAGAAAACAGGACAACCTGAACTTATAGAATCATCAATTGCGTCAACAACATCCTGGAAAATTACTGCCATCAAATCAAAAACCTCTGTTACTTAAAGGAATTATGATTGGAGTCATCACCCTTGTTTAAACTTGAACACAATACATTTTATACATACATATATTTTATACATGGTACATTTATTCATCAAAAGTTTCATGAAAAATGGTCCACGCACTAGGTCTAGCCTCTATCGCGAAGACAAGATGTCAAAAATCGATGATCAATTTTCTCCTCAGCTTCCAATCTAGGGATAGTATGAAAGAATTTCGCATGTCTGCATTTGTAAATGAACTTTTTGTAAAGTTTTTGTTGGTAGTCCTCAAGATCTGAAACTGAGGATGAGATACATAATCGATTTAGACATTTCGGCATCGTTTTCAGAGTTATAACCTCGCAGGTTAGAAAGAGGGTGTATGCACAATAAGGTGTAATTAAAGGGAAGAGTGAATATAAACATGAGGCTTATAGCGAGTTTGTCCAAAATTCTTAGTATCGTAAATCGTAAAATAGTATGTCCAATTAATATAAGCACGCTTCATCATCATGTCAGCTATTGAAAGTCCACTGCTGAACATGCCTCCCGCAGGTTTCCAGAGCGACTGACCTTGTGCGGCCTGCACTCTATGGCTCCCAACAGCCTTTATCAGGTCGTTTTTGATTTAGTAGGGGCCGTCCTACGCTGTGCTGACGACACGACGGACGTTTCGACTGTGTTGCAACAGCCCGCGACCACGGCTAATATATTAAGTTAAGAATCGCGATTGGAGCGCGTTAGAACGCGTAATCTGCACGTCGTCTACTCGTTTAAAATACGCCGTGTACGTAGGCCCTTAGCTACTCTATGGATATTCGATTACAATGTGTGTGGTATTCTGCAGATAAATCAATGGGACAACAGCAGCAGTTCATGCAGCAACAACCGATGCAGATAATTGCCACTCCCAGTAATGCACAAGGTACCCAAAAGTACTATCAAATTCTGTAGTTATGGACACTAGCGGATCCAGGGGGGAGGGCTAAGGAGCTCAATCCCCCCCCCCCCCCCCCCCTTCAAATCGTCTGGGTCCGCCCCTAACACCCCCTACTTTCTTAATACTATACTACTGACTCATACTATACATACTATACTCTGTGTCAAGCCCCTCCCAACATAAAATCCTGGATCCGTCGCTGGTTTTTGACACTATATAACGTTTCATTGCGTCGATCGGTGAAAATGGGTATTAAAATACAATATATCCTGTCAGATAGTGTTTGTGCTGTCAGATAATTATGATAAAATACAATATTGTATTTTATCATAATTATCTGACAGCACAAAATATAGGCACAGAAGTTAAGTTTTAATACAACAAGCGAAAACAAGGCGCTCACACACATAGATGCGCGCGTACGAGGATCTAGGATCAAGTCGGTCGAACGATAGATAGGTACAGGAGCTTACACTGATAGACGCGTGTGTAAGAGGATCTCGGTTCAAGTAGGTCGAACGTTATGTGTGCGTGCGCCATATATAGGTTTTGTGATAGCAGTTCATTGCTAGACGAAGATCAATTTTTTTTGTTATGGTTCCGTACCCAAATGGTCAAACGGGACCTTATTACTAAGACTCCGCTGTCTGTCTCACTGTCTGTCACCAGGATATATGAACCGTGATAGTTAGGCAGTTGAAATTTTCACAGATGATGTATTTCTGTTGCCGCTATAACAACAAATACTAAAAACAGAATAAAATAAATATTTAAGGGGGGCTTCCTTACAACAAAAGTGATTTTTTTGCTCGTTGTTTCTCGATATTGATAGCGGCAGCAGGTAGACGCTTGAAATATTCACAAAATATATAGTTGTATATTCATTTAAAAAATAAATAATTAAATTAAGATATAACAAATATTTACGGGGGGCTCCCATTCAACAAACGTAATTTTTTTGCCGTTTTTATAGATAATGGTACGGAACTTTTCGTGCGCGAGTCCGACTCGCACTTGGCCGGTTTTTTTTTGTTCTTACGAGTTGAAACAAACATATGGCCCACCATCACCTTTAGCAAAGTATTGCCTCGTAAGTAGTTCTCTCACAAGATAGGCCACTGAGCATGATCCTCGGCTGTTCTCATCCAATCTATGCCAGTGACAACTATTAGACTGTCACTTCACCTAGCCGGCCCGTATACATATTCATATTTCTATTGTTCTAAGTTGTTATATTTTACAGGGGGTATAAGCTATATAGCCCAGAACATACCTAGCAATATGATGCAAAAGACCATTATAATCGTACAAGGACCTACCGGCGGTGGACCTCTAACATTGACGGTACGATTTTATAGAACTGTATATTTCTTGTTGTAATTGTCTATTTTAAACTATTAATCAGTATCACTTACGTTTTGGGCAGAAGTCTTAAGTGGCTTTTGTTAGAATTCTTCCAGTTTTTCAAGCTTGAATCGGATGCGTAGATGTTTTACAGCTTTAAATATAAAAGTGATCAAAAATCATCCATAGCATTAGGCAGATGCTCGAAATTATATGAATAATCCTGTAGTACTTTATATATACTCGGGTTGTACCCAAAACGTAAGTGAAACTGATTGATTTCGAAAACTATTACAAAATGTTGAAAATATAATGAATTTGTAATTTCATAGTACAATCTAAAACCTATGTTTTACATAAAAAGGTGAACAATCCAGGCGGTTTGGACGAGGCGACCCTAAACAGCCTTATTGCCCAGGCAACAGAGGCGATAACCCAACAGCAAATTATACAGGTTAAATAGACGAACATAGGCTAATTCGCTTGTTCAAGCTAGTTCACTTTGGGTTTCATCATCTCACTCTAACATCATATTTGTCTCACTCGCACATACTGTGTTTGGTGTTGTGTGGATGGGACAGATATATCATTGATTCGAGTTTCCTACTAATTGGTAGGGTAAAGGTACGCTAATTTAATTTTTACCTCAGGCTTTCAAATAATCATCTACTCACAAAATCATATTTTTTTCTTCGTTGCTATAACAAAGCCTAATACAAACTAAAAATTTGCTTTTGCAATTACTCTTAACAGGTTAATATAGTGTATACGGGTTCTTTCATCATCAGTCGCCAGGCTATTTTCAGTTTCAACATAAGTAATCGCTAACCTAAATTAAAATTACCTAAAAAACTTATATCTTGACGAACAAGAATAATACTAATAAATATGTAAGTAACATAAATATTATAAGGGTTTGTACATACATATTTTAGTAATACGAATTTTGTATTTAAGCCTAACATAGTTTAAGTTTAATACACTTGTAAACACAAACTTCTGTTTTTTTTATTTGATTATTAAATAAATAATAATAACCTGTTATAATATAAATTATTTTCAACGGTACAACATAATTGGCTCCTAAAATTAGTTATTATAATGAAAATAGAGGTCAGAACTAACTCTAGTGAACCCTTTGGTTGAAAAAGGCTCACTAAAGTAAGTTCTGATGCGAATGTTTGTAGTTTATAAAACCAAGAGCACATGGAACAAATTGCATTGCAATGCTAGAGTTTTATAGATGCTAGAGAACTATTACTATGGTATTGTAATCTGTATTTACATAAAAATGTATTTCCCCCATATCGAACGAAGGTAGACAATCACTGGGCACAACTGGTTTAATTTTAGGCAACTAGAAATCTGTATTTTCATTTAGATTAAATTCTGTTGTGGTATGTAAGCTGTAACTTACATATAACGCATGTTGCGACTTGCGAGTGATAGTTTCACAACCAATGTTATTGAGCGCGACGCATTCAACACAGTCTATTGCCGTCTTAAAACCATAAGCACATGGCACATATTGCACTAAGTATAAACAACTTGCTGTGTTATAATAATCTGTATTTCTATGTGAATAAAGCTATATTTTCCACGTACAGAACGCTGGTATGTTGCAATCGGGTCAGCGAGTGATCGTCTCACAACCTATGCTAGTGAGCGCGTCGCAACCAACACAGTCTATTGCGGTCGTCAAACAAGCTATAGCTCAGGTCTAGAGCACTGTACTTGCACGTAGACGTTGCTTGTAGTTTAGATTGTTTATGGTCTCTGCCCCTACTTTAGGATATGAACGAAAATAAAAAGAAATACTACTGCTCGTACTGTAAAACTGGTCTATTTTTCATTTTGTTTACATAAACCAGACCTGAAATGTTGGTAGAAGTTATTTATTACTACGAAAAGATTCCATAAAGTACACATCTTTAAATGAATTAGTACAGACGCTTAGCCAACGTTCTAACTTTTTTCTATTTTTTGAAATGTGGTGGGCAGAGTCCTTTTAAGTGTTCGTTTATTTAGCAAAGGTAGTGGGAATAGGCATGATTGTTTTGGCTGCCGGTGGCTGTCCAGATATAGCCATATTTATACATAATCTTCGAAATATCTTAGAAGTTACTTGTGTCATATTGACAATATAATGTGCTATATTGAGTGCATGCGAAAAAAATAGTATAAGCAGCTTTAAATGTTTAGGGGAAAGTGCATGGTATCGATATCATCATTGGTGGCGATTCTGTTGTTTACACTAACTAAAATTGTGTAAAATACGAACGATCTTATTTTGTTTACGCTAAAGATCAAATTGGAATGACATTTAAAGTGACATTTCTAAAATTAAGTTTTTTTTACTTTTTGGGCTAGTTTTAGTCAGCAGTCAAATTGGTGCTGATTAAAACTAGCCCGCAAACACGCTAATTTTAGAAATGTCACTTTAAGTGTCATTCTAATTTGATCTTTAGCGTAAACAAAATAAGACCGTTCGTATTTTACACAATTTTTGTTAATCAGCGTAAACTACAGAATCGCCACCATTATTAGTGTATTTATGAGTTATTATCGTAATCCCCACCATATTTGTCCCAACTTGCACATGAAAAAAATATGTACACGCTACGCGGTTATATTAAGAGTATAAACATAATCAATAATGGATTATGTGCACAATCCGATTAGTAGGTGAAAGCTAGTGGGGATTATGAGAATAACCTGTATGTATTTACTACTAGTATTTAGAATGCTTATTATATTTCTGTTTATACATTTACATATTAATGTTTGGCTTGTTGGTAGATTTCGGTGTAGTTTAAAGTCATATTCAAATCGAATATGTACCGAAAAATTAAATTTTGTATCGTCCTCTTTAACTTATTAGTTTTTAAGAGATGGCGATAAAGTTTTGCTGAAGGAAAAATTGCGTCTAGTATCCTATTCCGATTTGAATATGACCCTAGTATTTCAAAATTAAATGTATATTCTAATATTCACAGAACGCTCCTCAATTGACGCAAAGTCAACAGCCGATTATAACAACGCAACCGCAACCACATAAGGCGCAAATTCAAGGACAAATTGTCAATCAAGGGCAACAACAAGTAAGTACTAGTTTACTATTACATTTACATTTAGATTGCATTATTTGGATTAGGCCGTCAGTTCTTCGAGTTATGTGACCTGTCCAATGCGACTTCACCTTGCCAATCCTCTGGGATATGTCAGTGACCTTATATCATGACGACCTCCGTGGCGCAGTGGACGAATAGCCGACTGAGATCCAGAAGGGTTCGATTCCCGCCGCGGAACAAATGTTCCGGGTCTGGATGTTTTTTTATCTATACTAATATTATAAAGAGGAAAGATTTGTTTGTTTGTTTGTTTGTACTGAATAGGCTCCGAAACTACTGGGCCGATTTAAAAAATTCTTTCACTGGGAATTTTTTTCATTGGGAAGCTACACTATCCCCGGGTGACTTTTTAGGCTACTTTTTACCCAACTGCGCAGAAGGAGGGTAATGTTTTTATTGAAAAACTACGCTTGCAAAGCTGCGGATTGGTCAGCTAGTATATTATAAGTATGTATTTTCAAAAAAAGTATATAAGTATTCTATCAGTTATCTGGTTCCCATAGTACAAGCTCTCCTTAGTTTAGGGCTAGAAGGCGCTGTATGAATGTCCTGCAATATTTATTTATTGATTATTTATATATATCTACGAATTTCTCATTTGATCGTGTAGAGAAACACCAAGCATAGCCCTCTATAGCACGCTAAGCGTCCGCGAGCCTTCTTATGAGAAGCATAGTCAAGCGTTTGAGCAGAAAGGTTTTCGAGGGGAGAGCGCACTGGAAAGCTCAGCGTAGGACGGTCCGCTACTAGTTGGAAAGACCCTGTTAGGCTCGTACTATATGGCATCCGGGTCTCCTCGATCCTGCGAATCCGGAGCATGGTCCGGTTTGCTTCCAGGCAAAAATCGGAGTCGGTTGGCCTCGGATCGTGTGTAGTCAATGCAGAAAAAATTCAAATGTTGTGCGACGGATTGGTCAGGGGCAGTTAAAAAAACGGTCCCTGACAAGCCCGGATGCCATGTAGTCCGAGCCTTAAAGGTTGCTGGGATCCGTTGGGTGCGGGCTGCACAATATTGCTCGCTCTGGAAATCTACGAGGGATTGTGTTTTTCAGCTGTGGACGTCGTATGATGATGATAATATACCTAAATTAAAGATAAAAATTAATTTATTTGCGATACATGGGTTACATTAGTTGGTAATAATTAAATACATACATTAATTATCAGTGCATTATAAATCAATTAAAAAATATGTAAAGGCATTGGAATTTGTCTATTAAATATTCGTCTATAGTATATTAAGCTTTCTGTGCGAGTATTTTTTTAAGTTTAATAATGAAAATATGATTTCATAATTACAGATAGTCGTAACGCAAAAGAACCCACCAGCCCTGATCAGCACATCCACCGGCAACCAGATATCAGGGCAGCAGATCATAATGTCTAACAATCAGCAGGTCATAATGAACGCGCCTATCAAGGCGGCCGCTCATAAGTACGCCGCGATTCAACCGCAGAGACAAACTGTTCTGCAGGATACTAAAGCAGCTAACGCAGTAAGTCTGACTCTGGATAATTGAAAAGCTTGAAACCAGAATCAAGCGTAGATTTGTAGACAGCTTTCAATAAAACACTTTCAGAAATCTAGCTGTTAAAAATGCTTGAGACTAGATTCAGTAAGTTTAGTACTGAAGGGCTGTAATTTACGAGAGTTCATTTGGTACACGCCATGTGTCTGTTATTGTGTTTAGACATTTGTGTGACTGACAGGGAGAGTGGGTTAAGCTGAACGCACATTGGAATGCGTGTCACAGTCATCTAATTTGCTGATTGTCGTGCACCTATCGTTGGGTGCAGAGCGCACAAGATCGGTCGCCCTGGAAATCTATGGAGAGGTTCAGCAGTTTTCTTGAAATGTGGCACGTAAGGCGTGTTTACGTGCACGATTACGGTAACTGCGGCGCGTGCGTCATTTTGCGGCGCGGTTTAGGTGCGCGTTCAGCTTTAGCTAGGCATGCTATTTTGATATTATCTAGACCATGCTGTAATCTACACAAAAACCGATTCACGACCATTTTAACGAGAGGGTACAGTTACTGATCCTTCAAGTTGACTGATAATGTATGAACAACACACGTTAAAAATTGATTAAGCTGAATAGATTTTGCATGTGTCATCAATCAAACAGAGTGTTTAGTCTAGTTTAACCGCTCGATTTCCTTAAATGAATAGGTCTACCCACTTACATTAATTAAAACACACTTGTGCGACAAAATATATCACAAAAACATACAATGTAAGAACATTTTGTTATACCAAACACACTTTGAAATTTTTCATTGGTCTTTGCCTCTTTGATGGGAAGAATAGGCTGGTCGATGATGACACTTGATCTCTGGTTCACAGAAGCAACAGCCGTTAGTCCGTCAAGTGATCACGCGGCAACCGATAATGGTTGGTAATACGAAGATAGGCGATAAGGAAACCATCGTCAATCATCCTATTGCTGAGGTACGAATTGCACAAAAAACTAGAGACAGCGAATTTCATATTTATAACCTTCGAGTTGAATAGTTACAGATACAACTTTATGTATAGAAATTTTGGCAGGTGAAACTATAGGTTGTTTGTCGGATTATGAAACCTTAAAGACTGGCTAGCGTTGTGAGAATGAACTATTTCCCATTTCTATTCTGTTGAAATTATTTGTATATAGTATGATTTTTTACTTTTAGGGATATGCTAAAGCAAGAAATATTTTCGGAGATATGAGTCGAATCAATGTGGCCTTCTTTTTCTTCTTGATAGGTGATGTCAATCGAAGTTTGACTATTTTACACCGCGTAGGCCCGGCGCTGAAAGAATTTTTGTAAGCGGAAATGATTTTGAATCTTATTTTAACACTCTTAGCACTCACATTTCGGGCTGCCACGGTATGTCACAGAATAAGTTTCAAAATCATATCCGCGTACCAAAATCCTTTGCCATGCCATGGCGTCAGTTAGCGCCGGCCCATTTGCGCGACTGATGAAGCATATGACGAGACGAATAGCAAGCTTGAATCGAAATTTTGACTGAAATAGTCTGGAAGATATGCCAAAGCTGATGAATAGATTAATTTGGAGTTCGACAAAAGCACAAAAAATATGATATAAACTTCTTTAGAGATAATGTTAAGCATATCGTTTCCAGAAGCTAGCAGCATCGACGTCAGCAGCTAAACCGGCGCCGGCGCCGGCCGCGACCCCGCCGCCCCCGCACACCCCGCCATTGGACGACACACCGTGGATCTGCCACTGGAGGGGTTGTGGGAAGTAAGTTACTCAACTGTTTTACTGCCCCTATTCTGTATCTTGTAAATCACCGGGTGACTAACATTTCACAAGGTAGGCCGGTCATATAAATTCTGCTTCGATATTCCGAAACGGAACTCTGACTGTATGTGACAGGCCATGTATGATGATAATTGATGTAATCGTAGTGTGAACAACAAATTCACACTACATTCTATGGGTTATTTTTTTGTACAGCTATTCAATGAATACTAACTACCCCCGGGTAGTACTGCAGTGCCGATCTAATACCTACTTGTATCGGACGTGATTATGCACGAAATAAAGCTACCAATATTCAAAAACAATTCAAAATTCATTTATTTAGAACTAATAGTACAAACATATTACTGGTAGCACGATGAAGCTGCAAAAATTATAAAAATTGTGGAGCAGCTTCAACGCCCACCTCCTCAGACAACAAAGCAAGATACATCCTTCATTCAACAATAAGAATAATTTAGGTTTAAAACTAAGATAAATAAATAAAAGTAGAGAAAAAATGAAAGTTATAGAAGCAATTATATATAGATACAGATACAGATATAAAGGTACTTATAATTTTGATGAATGGGTGAGTTTGTGTGTGTGAGTGTAGTGTGAAGGGGTGTGTGTGTTTGAGAGTGTGCGTGTGTGTGGGCGAGTGTGTTAAAAGTGTGTGTGTGTGTGTATGCGTGCGTTTGGGGGTGTGTAGCATGCGTGAGTTAGTATGAATTTCCGATTGTTTAGGGAGTTTCAGGGAGATAACAAAAAGTCTTCTGTTTCTTCGTAGGAGAGGGATAGGAGCCATTTCTTGCATATAATTTTGCAGTGATAATGTGTTAGGGGGTAGATATCAAGAAGTCTGTTAACTTTATTATATAGCGAAGGACTTAAAAAGTGAAATTGCCGCTCGGCCACAGCAGTCCTACGAGTTTCAATTTTGAAAACTATGTCGGAGCGACGTTTTGTAGTTTTAAGATTAGAGTCAAAAATAAGCTGTGAGTGCTTTCGCAAAACACTCGACAACACAAACAATTGTCTAACAGTTAGAACCTCACAGAGGGAGTACAGCGAGCTGGTTGAGAAACGTCTAGGTTTGGATAACATAACCTTAAGAACAGCCCTCTGTGCACGCTCCACTCTCAACATCTGAGTCTTGATGGCCCCACCCCAAGCAGTGTTACAGTATGATAAGATGGATTGTGCGAGTGCAAAGTAGACTGTTTTAAGGCAGTCAATGTCAGCAGCATTTCTTATGCTCTTAAATACAAAGATTAATTTACGGATTCTGGCCACAGTACACTGAATGTGTGGAAGCCACGAGAGAGAGCTATCCAGATAGACACCAAGGTACTTGATGGTCAATGTACGCTCCAGAGACTGGCAAGTACAAGTGCTAGATTTGGCGACAGGACCTGTATGGGCACGGATCGAAAAGGTTGGTGGAGAGATATTATTTTTTTACTTACGTATAGTGTTGTCCTTGTCGATTGTCCCTCTCGATTGGCTTAGTTCAGCCCTACCATACATGCGAACCGCGTGCCGACAGTCTGCTGCGCCTGTAGGAGAAGGTTATTAAATCAGAAGGTTTGTATGGTCTGTCAGGCGCCTGGTGGAATATTCTACGTGCACATATCAGACATGCAAAATTACTTACTTTCTTCAAAAATCTGCTACGCTTTCTCTTCTATTCGCCCTAATGAAGGGTTTTCACGGCCATGTTTTTAGAACTGCTAACAGATGGCGCTGCTCCGTCAAGGAGCATGCACTTGTATGTTCTGCCTGTGCCCAAAAGAAAGTGAATTGTCGAATGTCAACTGCCGTATCAATCAAAGTCAAAATCTTTTATTCATTAAAATCACAAGGATCACTTTGAAACGTCAATTTTACTGCCTGTTCCTTCGCGACCAAGCCAGGAAAGAAAGGCAAGAAAACAGGGCTGGTTGTTTTTTTAATGATCCTTTTAGAATACATAACAATACAGGTAATAAATTACGTCTAAATTGTAACATTTTGAACGAGTTGGAGTAATTTCAATCCCAAGCTTCTCTATCATCTAAATAATCCGATATTTTATAGTAGGCTTTTTTATAAAGATTTTGTTTAATTGCGTTTTTAAATTTGTTAATTGTCAATTTTTATACATCACTTGGTAGTTTGTTATAAAGGCGAACACCTTGCCCTTTAAACGATTTACTAACTTCATAGAGTCTACAAGGGGCAACAGCGAGATTATCTTTATTTCTAGTATTAAAATTATGATTATCGCTATTTTTCTTAAACAAATTAATATTTTTGTGAACATACATAAGATTTTCATAGATGTATTGACAAGGAAATGTCATAATATTTATTTCTTTAAACTTATTGCGTAATGATTCTCTGGGGCCCATATTATAAATTGCACGAACATCCCTCTTCTGCAGCACAAAAACGGTGTTTATATCTGCAGCACTCCCCCACAGCAGTATGCCGTATGACATAATGCTGTGGAAGTAGCTGAAGTAAACTAGTCTAGCTGTTTTACTTAGAAAACTTCCGTGATTGATTTCAATCATTATTATAAATACGGGATTTATCACGTACCGTCTTATCCGCCGTCGGACGTTATTCGGAGCGGATCGCACTCACCCTGATGAAGGTTCACGAATTGAACCGAAACATTGTCGGTCGAAACACCGATAAGACGGTACGTGATAAATCCCGTATTTATAATAATAGTCTAGCTGTGTCTACGTCTGTAAAAAGACGGATCTTTTTGACTGCGTATGCCGCAGAACTAAGTCTCTTCGACAACTTATCAATGTGAGGGCCCATTGAAGCTTATTATCTAAGGTTATACCTAAAAATACGGTAGTTTCCACAAGAGCCAACTCCTCGTCTTTGATTTTTATATCTGCTTTAACTTGTGTAACATTAGGTAGTATAAATCTAATACACTTTGTTTTCTTTTCATTTAGAAGTAGATTGTTTACATTGAACCATTTTACTACCTTAGAGATTGCATTGTTTACATCGTCAAAATCGGTTTGTCGTCGCAATCAAAACTTGAATTAGAAAAAATCATTTAAAATTGCTTACAAACAAAAAGGTATGAATAGTAGAGACGACTAAACCGTGCGTTGTCTCCTATTGGGAAAACAACGGCAGACACCGTTTCCCTAAGGATGGAGTTCGCAAAACAAAATAGATAGATACCTACAATTAAACATGAACACCCCAGTTCGTCCATATTGAAGTCTTCCTTAGTTCTGCTCATTTTCATGTAACTGATTTATCTGCGACGCCATCATATTGGAATAATTACCGTAAGTTATTTTAGCGATATTTTACATTCTTATCTACCTTGGTACTTATACGTTAGTTGGTGTGGATTAGGTATCTATGTACTTGTCATTTTTTCTCATAAAAGTTCTCTTTTTTTAAAAGATACTGCCAGAAAAATATTGAAGAAAACTGCTATACCTTCAGTGTTCGGAACAAAACTTCTCCAGAACAACCATCAACATCCATTCAAGATACAGTATCGATTAGTCACGAGTCCATTAGGCTAGCACACGTCTAAGAAATAATATGATCACAAAAGAACATTGATTGCCACACACAAGACGAAACAAAAACGAAGTGAGCATGTTCTCTAGAAATTTTGATGTTGTCTTTGCGACTTTGACAGTTTGGCAGGTTTAGAATGAATTGTTATATATATATATATATATACCTAGTCAGGTCATAAATTCTGTCACATGTTTAATATAAAATAATTGAAACAAGTTTATTCATTATGTAACCATTTATATACCAAAATGAACTTAACAAAACATATATTCTTATGACACTAAAGTTTATTCAAAATGACCTCCGTGATTTTGAATACAGGCCTTCAATCTGCGCGGGCCAGTCGTCTATCGCAGCACGAACGAGGTCCATGTCAATATCGGCGGCTGCCTTAATCAAGGGTGTCTTGAGTGACTCCAAATTGGGATGAGGCTTTGAGCACGCCTTTTCCTCCAAGTGTTGCCATATCTTGTAATCTAACGGATTAAAATCTGGACTGGAGGAGGGCCAGTCTTCGTGCCGGATGAAGTCGATTTCACGCGCCGCCAGCCAGTCTTGTGTGCTCTTCGCTCTATGAGCTGGCGCCGAATCTTGTTGGAATACCCAGTGCCTGTTATTGAACATGGTATGAGAAACAGGTTCCACAAGGTTCGTCAGAACTGTATTTTGATACACAACTGCATTCGTTTTTATACCTTTCTCACAAAAATGTACCTCTGTTAAGCCCCAATAAGAAAATCCCAACCATACCATGAGCGAGGATGGAAAATGACCTCGTTGGTCACGCGGAATACGGTTGCTCGCTTCTTCACTACTGTGTGCGTACACCTTATCATTTTGTTTGTTGTAGCTCTCTTCTACGGTAAAAAAAATTTCATCCGAAAAAAGAATTTCCCGATATTTTTTTCCCGCGTACCGCTTCAACAAAGCGCGGCATCTCTTCAGTCTCAAGTCCATTAGACGAGCATTCAAACGATGTCCTGTTTTTCTTCGATATGCCCGAAGCCCTAAGTCTTCATTTAACACCCTTTTCACCGTGGTTCTGCTTAACCCCATCTGAAGGGCCAACAGTTTCTGCTTACGTTTGGGATTTCTTTGAATTCGCGCCTTCACAGCTTTTATCACTGCTGGAGTCCTAACAGACCGAGGGCGACCACTTCTTGACCTGTCATCTACACTAGAGTCTTCATTGTATCGTTTGATGGTGCGATAAACGAATCTTTTGGTTATATTCATATTTTTCAGTATGTTAAAAATTTGAACTGACGCGTAACCGCAACGATGCAACGCAATAACTGCAACACGGTCTTCTTTAAGCGTGCACTCCATATTTAAAAATGAGTAAAACTCTAAAAAGTATACATATTGATTTTCATGAACAATTCGAAATTCGAATTCAGTAAACTTTTTTGTGGCCAGCATTCTAAAAGAAAAGTTTTTACTGTGTGACAATACTTATGACCTGACTAGGTATATTATATTATTTGTTTTATTCTTTAGAGGTGCATTACGATAGTTGGAACTACTTTTTTTAAATCGAGAATGTAAAGTCCTCATTATAAACAATTTACTAAAAAAACTATTATTATTAATTTAAAATTAAATTAATAAATTAATAAAAAATTATTATTATTAAAAAAATTATATGCATGTATAAACAACACATCACTATCTAGATTGCTGAACGGAAGATAACTTATCTCCACATCACAGGTTTTATCTAGGTTGGAGGTTAGTCCGCCACCAAATTTGCACCCATGTGTATAACATAAGTTTTATTATACATATAGTTTTATTTCACTATAACTTTGTTTTTTTACACATATCTTTTGACTAAATGATTATAATTTTTGCAGATCGTTCGAGAACGCGAGCGAAGTGTTCAACCACGCAGCGCGCACGCATTGCCCGACCGGCGCGGGCGGCGAAGCGCCTTGCATGTGGCTCGACTGCGACCGGGTGCCGCGACGAACCTTCGCACTGCTCAACCATCTCACAGACAAACACTGCACCACTCATGTAAGTATAATACTAGTCAAAACACCCAACTATTAATACTACTAATCACACTAATATTATAAATGTGAAAGTTTGGATGTTTGTTTATTTATTTGTTTGTTACTCAATCACGTCGTAACGGCTGAACCGATTTCGATGAAATTTGGTATATACGTAGATTATAACCTGGTTTACCACATATGCTACCTTTTATTCCATAAATTAGTTCCCATGGGATAAACATGGGATGTCAAGTCAAGTTGCAACAGAGACTTTAGCTTTATTTTTAGGTTACCTACACATTTAGTAGTATAACGCGTACGAAGTCGCGGGCAACAGCTAGTATTATCTATACTAATATTATAAAGAGAAAAGATTTGTTTGTTTGTATTGAATAGGCTCCGAAACTACTGGACCGATTTAAAAATCTGTCACTGTTAGAAAGCTACACTATCCCCGGGTGTCATAGGCTACTTTTTACCCAACTGCACAGAAGGAGGGTAATGTTTTTACTGAAAAACTACGCGTGCGAAGCTGCGGATTGGTCAGCTAGTATATTATAACCGCACATTTAAAAAAAAGTATGTAAGTATTCTACCAGTTATCTGGTTCCCATAGTACAAGCTTTACTTAGTTTGGGATTAGATAGCGCTGTGTGAAAAGTCCAGCATTATTTTTTTGTTTGGTTGTTGTTTGTTACGCTTTCACGTCGCAACGGCTTAACGGATTTTGATAAAATTTGGTATAAAGATAGATTTTGACCTGAATTGAGATACTACTTTTTACTGAAAAAGCACGCGTGCGAAACCGTGGGCGGAAGTGGGTTTCATATAATTTAAGCATCTCTCGCTTCTGAGGTGTACTCTGAGTTATTCAAAAAGCTACCTTATTCCCTAGGCACTAAAAGCGGTGTACAACTCGCGGCGACACGCGGCAGCGGAGGCCGAGGCCAACAAGCCGGTATCGCTCGGCTATCCGCCTAACGCAGCGTTGGCAGCGCTGAACAAACACGCAGCTGATATGTTCAATCCACGGGAACTAATGGTGAGATATTTATCTTCATTTATAGGAGGAAATCGAACGTCTAACAACGTGACCAGCCCCATTCACTTAAATTACTCACCCATGATGATATCATATTAAAATAAATCTGACACTAAAGTCAAATCAAGTATTGGTTAATACTGGTTTTTGTAGGAGACACAGTTACGCCAATATCACATTTAAAAGATCATAGATTTTTTTTAAGTTTGGTAATTATATTAAGCCCGGCTTGCACAACGATTCCTGTACGTATTTAGCGACTAAACATATTTAAATTTGACGTATTTTTATTTGACAACTCCTTAAATCATATTTAGCCACTAAATACGTTTAGGAATCGTTGCGCAAGTCGCCCTGAATGTTATTACCAAACAAATTTTTCTTTGGGAGAACTAATACTATAACCGTCAAAAAAATTATAATTAAATGTTGTATTTAAAGAAATTAAATGTAGAGTGATATAAGTCTGATTTAGTTTGACTTATTGGTTCTATGACTTCTGCTGAGTAACCTCAGGACTCTCAGCTGACTCGATATCAAGCACTAACAATTGAACATCTATTGTGTTTTCATGTTAATTTTTTTAATAGGTTTGAATCCAAAAGCCTTTATACCGACGGGTCCAAACAAAATTATTTTCAATTTGATGTGTAAAATTCAACTTTAACTTGATATCTCACAGCCTCACAGGTAAATTCGTCACTTTTTTAAATAAAATTGCCATAATGTTAGAAAGCTAATTATATTATGCATGAAAGTACAATTCATAAGGATCGTGTCCCAAGAAATCCCGAAAGTAACCATTTTATTTTTGGGATAGGTTATGATCGAAATTAAAAAAAATAAATAAAAAAAAGTGTAAATTCCAAAATCTTGGAACATAAGCTATTTTTAGATACCCTTGGATGTTAGGAATAAAATCTCACTGTTTGCACTATCCTGTATTATTTATGTCATTACATTAATGTAAGAAATATATATCATTGCCATACTCTGACATTAAATACATACATGTCACAACTAACGCACGTGTGGTCCTACTAAAACACTAACGTGTATTTGCGCGCAGCACCGAGCCGAGCTGAGTCGCACGCCGCTGGAGCAGACGGTGAGCAGCGATGCTTGTCGCGTGTGTGTCATACGCTTCTAATGTTATAACCATAGACCAATTAAAAAAAACTATATTGCCGAGCGTTATCACACGGTCAATTTGCGAGCGTGCTTCCAGATAGGCGATCAGTTGCACATCGCACAGTTGCGATCAACGCACGCTGCGTGTGCGCAACGAGCTCGCAGCGTGCACGTGGCGTTTTTATTTATTTATTATTTATTCAAACAATAAAATATTGTGTCGGAACTTTTGTCATTCTACAATTAGAAAATATCTTACAAATAGGTAATTAATGCGAAAGAACAACGGTTTTGGTAAATACATAATATAAAATGATAATTAATAACCAGTCACAAAATTCAAAATACAATATGATCTAACATGTCAACGAAAAATGATACTCATAATAAATAACATGTCAAGTAAATTCTTAATACTAAATGCTAAATGGTATGGATAGTCAAAATATAAAGTTAAAAAAAATATTACAATGTCAAAATAAAAACTAAGTTAGAAAAAAAAGATTTACGTCAAAATATATTATACGACTGACTGAAGGGCGACGAGTGTGTTTATAGAGCATACTCGGCTTCCGCGTTTGCGTACAAACCGCCTCGCTGGAAACACGCTCACAAATCGCCACTGTGATAACGCCCTTATTACTAACAAGGTGCTCCTAAATTAGCAATATTTTCACGGCAATTAAATCTGAATATTTATCGTCAATGATGATAATTATCAATTGTGAGGGTTTAGAACTTTCACGTTTATTATAAATCCTGGACTCGCCAAAGTTATAGCAAGTAGTAAATTTGAATTTGTAGAACATTTGAAAAATAATTACTAAAAGAGACAATGCGCTGGCAACAAAAAGTACTTACTTGTCTTGTATACGCTGTATAACCACTGAGAAGCTATGATTAAGATTAATATAATAAAGATTTGATTATTATGATTATATTGTGTAGCCAGCAATGTCCATCACTATTCGGCATCACAGGCTCAATTTATTGTCCACTAGTTTCCACACGTGGCTTAATCAGGGACTGTTTGAATTTAATTGATATCTGGCTGGGGTTTGGTCACCACTTTATCGGTAATATTGTGGGAATATGACTAGAAAATAAGGCAATTTTGATATGCATTATAAACATATTGCCGTGAAAAGGTTACTCGTTTAGAAGTTCTTTAGACACCCATCGATAGATGTGCCCCATAGAGGTGATTTCCCGCGGGATTGGCATAAGTGTTGGCAGTGTCGCCCACACACTTTGAACACCTCACTCACTTTAAGTCTTTGTTTTATGCGTCTGTGATTACAATTGTGTCCGTTTTTACCAACAATCTAGGACGTGCACTTGTGGTCTAATATGCAGTGATTCAAACATGACACAGAAAAATGAATATATGTAATAGAATATTTTTTTATTGTACACCAGAAATACTTAAAAAAAACTAAAGTATGCTAAATATAGTACAATAGGCGGCCTTACCGCTGAAAGCAATTTCTTCCAGGCAACCTTTGGATGGATAGTAAAGAGCGAAGCAGTAATGGACAGCGGTGTACAGAGTATATTTACAAATGAAAAGAAATAAAAAAAATAATGTCTAATAAAAAACTGTACTTATAATCCTAATAGATAAATAAATACCTAAAGATAGACTAATATATACCAAACTAATAACCTAAACCATTATTCTTACAAATGTTCTAAAACGTGGACAATTAAAATAAATAATGAATAAATAAATAGGTAACTCAAATGACAAGAAAACTAGGCATTTAGGTAATGCTGCTTTAATCTCAGCTTAAAAAATGCCGTGAAGGAGTCCGTCTAATTTCTACAGGCAAATCATTCCACAGCCGCACTGCTTCGACAATGAATGATTTCCCGTAGAAGGAACTACATTATACAAGAAATAAACGGTCATAAAATACAGCTGCTAGTTCTTATATCTCACATATTTAAGAGAAATTAACTTTAAAGTGTATGGTAGTTGGTAAAGACGGATATTTAGGAGCTGTTTTTGTTTTGTGCGTTACATGTTTAATTAGGACTGATAAAAATATCGAATTTGTTTGTTTGACTTAATTTTTACTAGGAATGACATAGTTTTTAAATAAAATAATTACAACAAAATTAATTTGAAGTATATGTGTTTTTGCATTCATTTTTTGTTCTGCTTCGCTTTGTGTGTCCATTTACTTTTTTTTTATAGCCGCATGCAATAATATTTGTAAACATTTTCGGTGTTTCAAAATTGTGTTAAGGTCGAATTGTAACATGGATCTTTATTTACAGGATGAAAACGAGGGCCCTGTTACGAAGAGTATACGATTGACGGCAGCCCTCATATTGAGGAATATAGTCATTTATTCTAATACGGGCAGACGGTAAGTGCATTACATTTAACTTGATTCGTAAAGTCACTTTTTTGCGTCAACTTGTCTTGTTAGCAAGTAAGGATTGGAACTCACTTTCGGCGTAAAATAGGTTGGGGGAAATCTTTTCACATTATAGTATGTATGAACTTGTAATAAAATCTCTTTGGCTATACTATTTGTATCTGGCTGGTTTTGGTATCATTCAAAGTTTAAATTTTAAAGAAGATAATTCCAAATTCAAATTAGGAAAATGTGTGTTTTTTATTTGTTTTTCGTAGTGTAAAGATGAGTGAATCTAATGAAGAAATTCGATACATTTTAAAATTTTATTACAAAAAAGGTAAAAATGCAACACAAGCCGCTAAACAAAAATGCGCTGTTTATGGACCTAGTGCAGTGTCTGTGAGAGTAGCACACATTTGGTTTAAGCGTTTTCAATCCGGAAATTTTGATGTCAAAGATGCACGTCGCTCTGGTCGCCCTATTACGGATAAAATTGATGCTATTTTTTAAAAAGGGGAGCAAGATCGGCATATCAGTAGTTACAACGTAGCTGAAGAACTGGGAATTGACCATAAAACAGTTTTGGCGCTTTTGAAAAAAACTGGGTACACAAAAAAGCTCGATATTTGGGTACCCCGCGAGCTCACTGAAAGAAACCTAATGAACCGTGTACTCATTTGTTATTCTTTATTACGACGTAATGAAACCGAACCATTTTTGAAGAAGCTGATAACTGGTGATGAAAAGTGGATCACGTACGACAAGAACGTGCGAAAAAGGTTGTGGTCAAAGGCCGGTCAGGCTTCACAGACTGTGGCGAAACCCGGGTTAACTCGCAACAAGGTGATGCTGTGTGTGTGGTGGGATTGGAATGGTATTATTCATTATGAGCTGTTACCAGGCAGGACCATCGATTCTGAACTCTACTGCGAACTACTGATGAGATTAAAGCAAGAAGTTGAGAGAAAGCGGCCGGAATTAATCAATCATAATAACGCTAGATCTCACACATCTTTAGCCACTCAGCAAAAATTAAGATAGTTTGGCTGGGAGGTATTAATGCATCCGCCGTATAGTCCTGACCTTGCACCTTCAGATTTCCACCTGTTTCGGTCTCTTCAGAAGTCTTTAGGCAGTGTCAAGTTAACATCACGAGAGGACTGCCAAAACTACTTGTCGCGGTATTTTGATCAGAAGCTCCAAAATTTCTATAGCAATGGGATCATGTCCCTACCTACAAGATGGCAAAAAGTTATCGAACAAAATGGTACTTACATACTTTAGTTAAATGTAAATAAACTATATTATAAAATGTTTTGAATTTTCTTAAAAAATGCGAAGAAACTTTTTCCCCAACCTAATATTTTTCCGAACCAGTATAATCTCTGAGTCTTCAAGTCTAAAATGAACAAGTTCTTTTTGAGCAAGCGTGCTCCATCTTCGATCACACCATCACCTACCATCAGGTGGGGTAGTGTTCAAATCAAATGAAAAACATTTATTTGTGACAACACCAATAGTACGAACAAAACAAACACACACAAGAGACATAACAAAAAGAACAAAGTAACAATAGCTTAAAGAATAAAAGAATAAACATTAAATTTAAATGCAAGACCACCAGCCAGATGGCCGGACGACATCGTGAGAGTTGCGGGAAGGCAATGGATGCGCTTGGCACAGGACCGGAGAGAATGGCGTGATAACGAAAAGGCCTATACCCAGCAGTGGGTGGATGTGGCCTGAGATGATAATGATGATAAATGCAAAATATTGCAGTGTGTGTGTGTGTCATTGTACTCACTGCATGCGTCACAAAAAGGCTCCAACTCAGCATGTTGAGTTGCTGAGTTGAACTGGCTACCCAGCGCTGGTCTTCCGTTAGAGCCTCTTTGAGTGGACCACGAATATCCGCCTACTAATTAAACAGTACACAACTAAATACAATGAAATAAGGTAAATATACTAAGGATAACAATAGATAACAATAAAATATAATAATAACGCGAGTCAACAAGTACTAAAAAATAAAACACATGATAAGCTTTTGATGATGTTCAAGCGATTGACAATCATCAATAAAAAAATTGACGTTAGTATACAGTGTTTTTTTAACTGTAACTGTACGGCAGCACCCATAATCAGAGGAGATACAGGTCCACTTTTTTTTAAAACAGCTCGTTTTCGCAGAAAAACATTTTGGCATTAAAATTTCGAGCGAGGAAGTATGCTTCAATTAAGTCTACTTCTTGCGTGTTTGACAATGCCATGATAGGACAAATAAGATGATGCAACGACTGATATAAAAGTCCGACAGGTGCAAGAACCATGTTCGAAATTCAAAATTGTTCCGAAATACGAAATGTTTTTGAATTACTCATGAGAGCATGGAGTTCCTAAACTTCTTAATCGCTACAGTATTAATATTTCTTTAATATTCTAATGTGCAATTAGAATCTAATAAAATGTTTGTAGAAGGAATTTTGTTTGTCCTGTTGTATGAGAATACTTTTTATCAAATTTGACTAACTTCCGCTGTTCAGATTTTTTTCATCCTATACAATAAAATGATCCTTAAAAAGGATTGCATCGATCGGCATCAAAAAAAATTTACCAACTTGATTCATTTTAAGGCGCTACTCACACTTGACCAAAAAAATTTTAATGTCTAAATGTTTTTCTTCGAAAACGAAACTGCACCTGGATCTCCTCTGGTTATGGGTGCTGCCGTACTGTTACAGTTAAAAAAAAACACTCTGTATATCTCTTTTGCCGTGCTGGCATGCGCGCCATGAGATCGATGTCGGTCGACTAATTCCTCGTTGACTCTGTCATGCACGCTACGATACAAAAGTTTGTTTTTCTCCGCCAGTCTTTTTGTGGCAATAAAACTTCTCGTCCTCGAAAAGTACGGAGACAGAATACTCGCGCAGCAGTGTCCTTATTAGACTACCTAAACAAACGCTCAAATTACATTTTACTCTATTGCTCCATTGGAACTTTTCTAGGGAGGCCATGTTAGCCCCGCTAGATTGAGACATATGCTACTTTTTACGTGCGCGAGACCGCAGGCGGAATCTAGTTTGTTTATAATTTAAATTAGCATTTGTCCACAGACAACTCCGCTCGTACGAGTCTCACCTATCGTCCATAGCGATCAGCAGCGTGGAAGCGTCACGGACCATCGCCCAAGTGTTATACGACATGAACAATATTTGAGATTCGCTGAACGGTCAAGAACCTGTATAATAACTAACTTCTAAAGGAGCGTGTGTAAATGGTGTGTCCTTATAACCCTATTCACAAAAAGGACTTTGCAAGCATAGTAAACATGTTTTTTTTATTTAAATAAGCAAGTGGTAACCAGCGCCTATAAGAAAACATTGCCTCGTAGGTCTTCTTAGAAACGTGCCCTACGATGCACTACTCTGCGTCTATCAGCTTTAGGCGTAAAGCCTTATGGGCCTGTAATTTCACCGGCATCCATACTCTTCAAACCGAAATACAGCAGTGCTGTTTGGCGGCAGAAATAGGTATGGTGGTAGTACTATCCTGGGTGAGTCCTTTCACGAAGAACTCATTGTATCCTTCTAATATTTTTATAATAAACTAAAAACCCAACTAAAACTAAAAAAACTGTGTATCATTGAGGTGTTTCGTAGAGTGTCTTCATAGCCCATAGTCTGAGCAACTGACATAGACCTAACCAGCGATTTGTCTTGTTATTTACAATTCAATACCTCAATCGCAATAATTGAGCTGTTTGTCGTTAAGGAGTTCTGTAGGATATCTTTAAGTTCATGGTACATTCATGGTAGTTCATGGTATGTTAGAAATACCTCCCATTCACACAAAGCGGTTCTCTTCGACCTTTATTATGTGCATCGCCAAAGAGTGGAACGCCTTGCCAGAGTCTGTGTTTCCTGATAGCTACAACCTGGTGTACTGTCGCGAGTGAATTGGTTTCTTCTAGGCAAGCGTTTACCATAGTAGACTGCATCATCGCTTACCATCAGGCGAGATCGTGGTCGAACGCAAGTCTATAATGTAAAAAAAAAATGATGAAGGGGCCAATTCAGGTAACACAATTTTAAAAACATGAAAGTTGATCCAAATGAGATTGGATTGTGAATTGAATATATTTTAGCATTGAATATACAGTGTTTTTTTTAACTGGGACAGTACGGCAGCACCCATAACAAGAGGAGATACAGGTGCAGTTTCTTTTAAAACGTGAGCTCGTTTTTGAAGAAAAACATTTTGGCATTAAAATTTTTTTGGTCAAGCGTGAGTAGCGTCTTAAAATGAATTAAGTTGGTAATTTTTTTTATGCCGATCGATGCAATCCTATAAAAGGATCATTTTATTGTATTTGATGTAAAAAATCTGAGCAGCGGAAGTTAGTCAAATTTGATAAAATGTATTCTCATACAACAGGATAAAGCAAAATTCCTCCAACAAATATCTTATTAGATTCTAATTACACATTAAAGAAGTATTAATACTGTAGCGATTAAGATGTTTAGTAACTCCATGCTCCAGAACAATTTTGATTTTTGAACATGGTTCTTGCATCTGTCGGACTTTTATATCAGTCATTGCATCATCTTATTTGTCCTATCATGGCATTGTCAAATACGCAAAAAGTAGACTTAATTTAAGCATACTTCCTCAATCGCGGTCTGGGTAGCTTTCCTGATACCACTTCAACGCATTAGTTGGGCTTCGTCGGTTGAGGAAGTATGCTTCAATTAAGTCTACTTTTTGCGTATTTGACAATGTCATGATAGGACAAATTAGATGATGCAATTACTGATATACAAGTCCGACAGATGCAAGAACCATGTTCGAAATTCAAAATTGTTCTGAAATACGAAATATTTTTGAATTGCTCATGAGAGCATGGATTTCCTAAACTTCTTAATCGCTACAGTATTAATACTTCTTTAATGTGTAATTAGAATCTAATAAGATGTTTGTTGGAGGAATTTTGCTTTGTCCTGTTGTATGAGAATACATTTTATCAAACTTGATTAATTTCCGCTGCTCAGATTTTTATCATCCGATACAATAAAATGATCCATACATATTGCATTGATCTGCATAAAAAAATTTTTACCAACTTGATTCATTTTATGGCGCTACTCACGCTTGACCAAAAAAAAATTTATGCCAAAACGTTTTTCTTCGAAAAGGAGCTGATGTTTTAAAAGAAACTGCACCTGTATCTCCTCTGGTTAGGGGTACTGCCGTACTGTCCCAGTTAAAAAAAACACTGTATAGCTCTATGAATATTGCAATATTAGCTTGATATAAATAAAGTTCCAGTCATCTCATGCCATTGTATTGTCAGTTACGTGAATACCGTTAAGGACATTCAACATAAGGAGACTAGGTCGATAATCGAACTTTACTATTTTAGGTTGCGGGAATTGGACCCCCAGGTTAGTTGACCACTGATAAGTACCCAAATATATTCTCTTGCAATTTCCAAAACAATACCTAAATTGCGATGTGTTTTTTGTTATCTGTTAAAGAGTTTCCGGAGTTTTCTAGATTCTCACCAACTTATATGGGACCTCTCTGGAGGTACAACCTATAGAATAAAAAAGAATTAATCGAAATCGAGATATCCTCTAACATACGTACATAAAAATAGTCGAATTGAGAACCTCCTTTTTACAAGTTTTTATTTAGCTTACACTGTTTGTTTGTTAGTTCGTTTAGGTCAAATCTTGCGAGCTGAATTAGAACTACTTCCTCTTGTCCTACGGAATTGAAATTGACATCTTGGTTCAGTTCCGATGACTGCATTTTTATGGTAAGTATAACCTGATTCTACATCCTGGATTGACTCCTGACGAAGGAACTCCAAAACGGTAAACGGCACAGACATGAAATTTTGTATACGCATTTAATTATGATAGACCTTTCTAAGTTCCACCATGACATGAGTTGAAATTCACATGTTGGTTCAGTTCCAATGACAATGCATTTTTATGGTAAGCATGACTTGATTCTACACCCTAAATTGACTCCGGAACTCCTCAACGGTCAACAGCCCAGACACGAAATTTTGTATACGCATTAGAATCACTTCCTCTTGTCCCACGGAGTTGAAATTGACATGTTGTGGTTCTGTTCCAATGTCAATGCATTTTTATGGTAAGCATGACTTTGTTCTACACCCTAAATTGACTCTGGAACTCCTAACGGTCAACAGCCCAGACACGAAATTTTGTATACGCATTAGAACCACTTCCTCTTATCCCACGGATTTGAAATTGACATGTTGTGGTTCTGTTTCAATGTCAATGCATTTTTATGGTAAGCATGACTTGGTTCTACACCCTAAATTGACTCCGGAACTCCTCAACGGTCAACAGCACTGACACGAAATTTTGTATACGCATTAGAACCACTTCCTCTTGTCCCACGGAGTTGAAATTGCCATGTTGTGGTTCAGTTCCAATGACAATGCATTTTTATGATAAGCATGACCTGATTATATATCCTGGATTGACTCCTGACGAAGGAACTCCTTAACGGTAAACAGCACATACAAGAAATTTTGTATACGCATTTAATAATGATAGACCTTTCTAAGTTCCACCATGATATGGCAAGGTTGGCTTCCGAAGAGAGAATTCCTCAACGGTCAACTGTACAAAAACGAAATTTTGTATACGCATAGAGAAATTACATAAAAGATTGTATATAAAAATGATTTTTACGATAAATTTGTTTAAAGTCGGTTGACAAAGGGTATAATATACCATTGGAATAGTTTTGTCAAGTATGGTTTGTGAATATGGATAAGTGCCTGTGTATCAAAATAAATATTGCAACTTTTGTGGACTTAAAAAAGAAATCACAATGCAATATTAAAATAACAATAAGTTTACCTAATATGGCAGGATAAATAATACTGTTTTGTGCTGCCAGACCAGCTGTCAAAGGAAAAATGCATTTCTTAAAATTAATCTTTCTTTTTTACTTCTATCATTAATAAAGTGTAATGAAAAAAAAATTAATGATAAATATTTCATATTTAAGTAAATTGCGAGATACTGTTCTGCATATTTTGTATCACTTGAAGTAAGTCTTACAAAGAGAATAGAAGAATAGAATAGAGAAAGAGAAATATTGTTTGTAGAATAGTGTTAGTTTTTAAGATATATGTTAGGAGACGAATCTAAGAGAATAAATCTGATTTGAAATTCTATGGCTTATTATTACATAATAAATTAAATTAGCTATACCACACCATTTGAAAATTGATTACCCACTAGTTTCCGCCAGCGGCTACGCACGCGTTGTTTGTCAGAAAAAGTAGCCTATGTGTTAAACCAAGTTATAATCTACGTACCTACATACCAAGTTTCATCGAAATCGGTTCAGCCGTTACGACGTGATTGAGTAATAAACAAACATCAAAACTTTCGCATTTATACTCGTAATATTAGTGTGATAGTTTTATTATGGATAGTCGAATTATTTTAGTTTTGCCACGTCTTTTAGCCGTTTTAGTATTAAAGTGTTAGTTGATCGAGCGAAACAAGATGTCTATTCGGCGTTGTATATGTATGTTTGTTTCTCCGAGGATTACTTTGAAGCGTTTATCCGATCCCCGTGAAATTTGGTATAGAGGAGTAAGAAAAGAAAATGAGGCTATTAGGTAAAATGGGACGTCAAATGAAAGGTCTTCATTAGTAAATTTCGACACCGGTTTTTATTTTTAGTTTAGCCCTTGCAGTTTTTGAGTTATTAGTCATAATAAAAACTGAACTTTGACGAAATTCACAGGGTACTCCAGTGACCCCACAGTGCTGAAATTTGGTATGCGTGTAGCTTTAGTGACACAAATATAGGGAAAAGTCTAAAATCTAGAATAACTGCAATTTCTACCCCAAAAAGAGTAACCAATTAAGTAACCATGAACTGCTGTTACCTATAATTTGAATTAAACTGTAGGTCAAGTGAATTGGTAATGTATTTCGTGGCACTATTTTATAGTCAAAGATTACAAATAATGTCTTTTTGTTCTTATGGGAGAATCGCGAGATCTCAGTTCGGGTCAACCACTATTTTATTTGGGGTGGTTTTTTCGTTCTACATTGTGCGGGGTATTGTTGAATAGGTCTTCCCAAAAGACCTTATGGTTTCCTGAACACTTATACAAGAGTCCATTTATGATATATAAAACTTTGAAGTTGCTATTTTCGTAAAAGTTGTCTCCAAATAGGTGAAATTGAAAAAACCTCATTTATTAGGAACTCTACTAGGAAATATTATACAGAGTGTTGTTTTAACTAGGACAATACGGCAATTTTTTTGGTCAAGCGTGAGTAGCGCCTTAAAATGAATCAAGTTGGTAATTTTTTTTTTGATTTCGATCGATGCAGTCTTTTGTAAACATCATATTATTGTATCGGATGAAAAAATCTGAGCAGCGGAAGTTAGTCAAATTTGATAAAATGTACTCTCATACAACATGACAAAGCAAAATTCCTTCAACAAACATTTTATTAGATTCTAATTGCACATTAAAGAAGTATTAATACTGTAGCGATTTAGAAGTTTAGGAACTCCATGCTCTCATGAGCAATTCAAAAACATTTCGCATTTCAGAACAATTTTGAATTTCGCGAGTGGACGGGCGGGTTGGTGGGGTCAACGAAAGCACAGCGACACAGCGGGTCAACGCACTGTGCTTTCGTTGACCCCACCACCCCGCCCGTCCACTCGCGCGCAGAGAGCAGCGGCGCGCAGTGCGAGGCGAGACGTTATTCGGAGCGGATCGCACTCACCCTGATGAAGGTTCACGAATTGAACCGAAACATTGTCGGTCGAAACACCGATAAGACGGTACGTGATAAATCCCGTATTTATAATAATGATTGAAATCAATCACGAAAGTTTTTGAATTGCTCATGAGAGCATGGAGTTCCTAAACTTCTTAATCGCTACAGTATTAATACTTCTTTAACGTGCAATTAGAATCTATTAAAATGTTTGTTGGAGGAATTTTGCTTTGTCATGTTGTATGAGAGTACATTTTATCAAATTTGACTAATTTCCGCTGCTCAGATTTTTTTCAACCGATTCAATAAAACGATCCTTACAAAAGACTGCATCGATCGGCATCAAAAAAAAATTACCAACTTTATTCATTTTAAGGCGCTACTCACTCTTGACCAAAAAAATTTTAATGATAAAATGTTTTTCTTCGAAAACGAGCTGATGTTTTAAAAGAAACTGCACCTGTATCTCCTCTGGATATGGGTGCTGCCGTACTGTCCCAGTTAAAAAAAACACACTGTATAACCAGTTGTATGCCCGTGACTTCGTCCGCAATTTTCTGGATCTCGATAATAGCGCCACCTACCGGGTCCAATTGTCATTCTAAACCATCCAGAGACCCATTCAAATACACACAAAAATTTTAATCAAAATCAATTAAACCGTTTTTTAGTTTTAGCGAGACAGCATTTTATCTTTATATAGGGATCTTTAAGAGAAGATAAGATAGGTAACGAAAATGTACCTACTCCTGTCTAAGTTTTATATATGTTGTTCTATTGTTTTAAATTTCTGTGTTTGCCCAATTCCTATAGAGCAAGAAGCGCCTTTAAACTTTCCTATCCTGCCAAAACACGAAAACAAACTTAGAAAGAATGTTTATACACCCTACAAGATGGATCGCTGACTGTACCACAGTATACTGGGACGCGTAAGCACGTACCCCACGTTCGCAAGATATCACCTCTGCTGACAGGATAACAACTTGAGGAATAAATGAAGATTGCATACTACATTTACGATACCTGCTGCGACGCAATTTAATACCAGAACTGAACAGAAAACGAATCGAAACGCATTATATATCAAAAAACTAAGCTTGCTAAAGCATTAGTGTAGTGAACGAGTATGTAGACGATAGAAGTTTGCATATGCGATACTTTAATTAATTAGGCACTTCTGTTATAATATGAATTGTATGTATGTATGTTTGTCCGAGGATAACTTTCGAAACGTCGATTCGATCATCGTGAAGTTTAATATATAGGTAAATAATGATGAGCTAGTAGATAAATGAGCTTTAAATGTTGGGGGGTTGTTGAGATATTGGGGTTCAAGAGGGGTAAAAAAAATTAATATGAGAATATTAGGTCAAGTGGTACATCTAATAAAAGGTTAGTAGGTACTTTTCGACCCCGTTTTTATTTTTAGTTTAATCCTTGTAGTTTTTGAGTTATTAGCCATAATAAAAACTGAACTTTGATGAAATTCATAGGGTACACCAGTAACCCCACTGTGCTGAAATTTGGTATTCGTGTAGCGTTAGTGACACAAATATAGGGAAAAGTCTGAAATCCAGAATAACTGCATTTTCTACCCCTAAAAAGATTAACAAAATAACATGAACTCCCGTTACCCGGTCAAGTATGGTTGTGAATTTCGTGACACTATTTTATTAGTCAAAGATTAAGAATAATATTTTTTTTTTGGGAGACTCGTGTGATCTCAGTTCGAAGCAAAATACTAGTTTATAAAATTCATATTTGATAATCACTCACCTTCGGTTTGCCGACGATATTGCGGTCATGGCAAAGTCGATGGAAGAGCTCAGCACGATGATCGAAGGCCTCAATCGAGTCTCCCAACGGAAAGGGCTTAAAATGAACATGGACAAGACGAAAATTATATCGAATGTCCATGTCGCAAAGAGCCGAGTTCTCAACTATAACCAGGGCAGGCCCCTGGTTATAGTTGAGAACTCGGCTCTTGAAGTTGTCGACACGTATGTATACCTAGGACAAACAGTCCAATTAGGTAGGTCCAACTTCGAGAAAGAGGTCAATCGTCGAATCCAACTCGGATGGGCAGCGTTTGGGAAACTTCGCAACATCTTTTCGTCCAACATACCTCAGTGCCTTAAGACGAAAGTCTTCAATCAGTGTGTGTTACCAGTGATGACATATGTAACCGAGACGTGGTCATTCACTATTGGTCTTATAAATAAGCTTAGAGTCGCTCAACGAGCTATGGATAGGGCTATGCTCGGGGTTTCTCTACGGGATCGAATCGGAAATGAGGAGATACGTAGGAGAACTCAAGTCACCGACATAGCCCGACGGATTAGCACGTTGAAGTGGCAATGGGCAGGCCATATAGCGCGCAGAATAGATGGCCGATGGGGCCGGAAAGCTCTCGAATGGAGGCCATGGACCGGCAAGCGCAGCGTAGGACGTCCACCTACAAGATGGGCAGACGACTTGGTAAGAACCGCAGGTCGGCGTTGGATGCAGGCCGCTTGCAACCGCAGTTCCTGGAGATCAATGAGGAAGGCCTTTGTCCAGCAGTGGACGTCCTACGGCTGATATGATGATGATATTTGATAACACATAAATTGATAATCGCGCGCCGGGGATTATGATAGCACAATTTTTGATTTGTTGTATAATCTCAATTAGTGTGGCAAACCCTATTTAGACGTCTTTGAGACGTATTTAGACGTCTTCGAGACTTATTTAGACGTCGACCCTATTTAGATCACTTACCTAATACCGTTTTGACGTGACTATATATATATTTTTTTTGTTTATGCTCTGAAAGTTGGTCATTGTTAGCTCGATACCGGATGCGTAAATGCGAGTAGGTAAAATTGAAAATAGAATGAGGTTCATTGCATTCATAATATACTAAGATGAAATACATCCTTCGTGTCAAATCCTTATTTCTATTTAGAAAAGAGACTACATTAATTAGATGCTTTCATGAAATACAACCTCCATTATATTTTTAAGAGAGGCCATAGTTTAGTAGTGAAAAAAAGTGGCACTCCGGAAGTGCCGAAAGAAGCGAAAACTTGAACAATTACGAATCCTAAATACAGAGGTGTCGGTAACGGTAACAGTGTCGCGAGTTCAATAATTTTTCCCCATTTCAAAAAATTCCCAACGCGCCTAAATAAGTTTTCACTTCAAATAAATAGTGGATACAGGGAACGCAAATATTTTTTTTACTGTAAATTTTAATTTTGTAAATATCTCTTGTATAATTTCTCTTTCATGTATTCCTTTCCTTTCCTGATTCATTCCTAATTTTGTGTAGGTATCTCCCGGGCTTTGTTTTTATTGTTTCCCTAATTTTTTTTATTAGCAGTAGCTAATGCCAGTGCCAGTAGGCAAATGCACAAAACAGTGCGACGCAAAAAAGAAAACTAAGTATTTTAATTTCCTCATGCAATTAAAAATCTTCATGATGAAAAGTTATGTTTTTTTTATACTTATTGAAGATGGATTAAGCTTGTGGCCCACCTGATATTAAGTGGTAACCATCGCCTATAACAGAGAACTGCCTTCTAGGTCACGTACGGTAAAAAACCGACCAAGTGCGAGTCGGACTCGCGCACCAAGGGTTCCGTACCAATATCTATAAAAACGGCAAAATAATCACGTTTGTTGTATGGGAGCCCCCCTTAAATATTTGTTTTATTTTATTTTAATATTTATTTTAAAGTGAATGTATAACTAAATATTCTGTGAATATTTCAAGCGTCTACCTGTTGTCGTTATCAATATCGAACTAAAACGAGAATAAAATCACGTTTGTTGCATGGGAGCCCTGCTTAAATATATATTTGATTCTGTTTTTAATATTTGTTGTTATAGCGGCAACAGAAATACATCATCTGTGAAGATTTCAACTGTCTAACTATCATGATTCATGAGATACAGCCTGGTGACAGGCGGACAGACAGACAGACAGCGGAACCTCAGTAGTAGGGTGCCGTTTTACCCTTTGGGTACGGAATCCTAAAATGTGGTCTACGATGCACTGCCCTGCGTTCAGTAACTTCAGGCATACAGGTGTAAAGTTTCATGTGCCTGTGTGTTATAAATAACAATATATTATTAGTTTTTTTTAGTTGATTTTACACATCTACGCTCAGCTTCGGTCATCAATATTTTTGAGTTTATTCATTGAATACCCTGTACGATAAATAAACTTAATATACAGAGTGTTTTTTTTAACTGGGACGTACTGTCCCAGTTAAAAAAACACTAAAAACACAGGCACAAAAAAACACAGGCAGCATCCATAACCAGAAGAGATCGCGGTCTGGCTAGCGTTCCTGATACCACTTCAACGCATTAGTTGGGCTTCGTCGGTTAAGGAAGTATGCTTCAATTAAGTCTACTTTTTGCGTATTTGACCATGCCATGATAGGACAAATAAGATGATGCAATGACTGATATACAAGTCCGAGAGATGCAAGAACCCTGTTCGAAATTCAAAATTGCTCTGAAATACGAAATGTTTTTGAATGGCTCATGAGAGCATGGAGTTCCTAAACTTCTTAATCGCTACAGTATTAATACTTCTTTAATGTGTAATAAGAATCTAATAAGATGTTTGTTGGAGGAATTTTCTTTGTCCTTTTGTATGAGAATACATTTTATCAAATTTGACTAACTTCCGCTGCTCAGATTTTTTTCATCCCATACAATAAAATGATTCTTACATAGGACTGCATCGATCGCCATCAAAAAAAATGTTACCAACTTGATTCATTTTAAGGCGCTACTCACGCTTGACCAAAAAAAATTTAATGCCAAAATGTTTTTCTTCGAAAACGAGCTAATGTTTTAAAAAGAACTGCATCTGTATCTCCTCTGGTTATGGCTGCCGTACTGTCCCAGTTAAAAAATACACTGTATACTGCCTACTGAAAAAAAATCAAGCTTTAATCACGCAAATCCGTCACCTTGTGCCTGACTACGGATGAATATAGAGGTAACTACCTAGTCTAAGTACTAGGTACTCATATTACTCGAAACAATATTGTTACACCCTTGTAGTTTCAGAACAAAGCACAGAAGTTTCGTAAGCTGTTTCGATTATATGCAGCATCCTCTAAAGTTAGACCTCCTCGGTCGATCGATAAGCTAGCCTGGTCTAACTTTGGAAATTCTTCACTACAGAAACAGTAGATAGGTTACCCTTAAACTGAAAATCGAACCATGAAATTACTTTTTTTAAGAGGTACCTACAGTCTGTGACATTTTCAGTCTTAAATAAGTAGGTATATGTTTAGAATGGTAGCCTCAGTGATGGTTTTGTATAAATAGACATCGTGAAACTTCAAATCAAGCTAGACCTTGTTAATTATAGCATTGCTAGATTCATTATGATAACAGTTGGAGTTGTTAGGTAATAATTAAGTATCTATATTTGGTAATTGTGACCAGAGGTACCTCCTACCCTTTCCGTCAATTTCCAAACTGACGATATCCATTTTATTTTTATCTGCCTACAATTATCAAAGGGTTACTAAGCCCGAAAAAAGAAAAAATCCTGAATATCGACATAAAACCTAGGTACCTATTTATTCTTGTCTCGGATCGAAATGCCACCTTAAATATCCGACGAGTTGAAACAAAGAAAGCTACGGTTGATCGATCGCCCTACCGCGGCTATCTGTCTTCATTCCAATGTCCGCCACCAATTATGTGAAGAAATGAACACCAGCGGTGTCAGGTTTTATAGGAGTTAGTGGGTTAAGGCGAATATAGTAGCTGATTGGTCTTATTTGGAGGCTTTCTCCTCAGGGAGGAATCAGTTTTATGTGATCAAAAAAATATAAGTCATTCATTGACCTTTTAACTGCAAAGTGAACATACAAAAAAGTTCTACCTGTTTGTTTTCTATGAGAAAAAAAATTACAAAATGTAGCTGTTTCCGACTTTCAATTTGATTTAACCTCTAAACGACGTAAAATTTTGTATTTTTCTTTTACCTAAATGTGGGCAAAAACTATACCTTCAAGCTGAAAAGAGGATGCTGTGCTGTGACAGTCTGTCACGTGGCAATTAATTTTTTTAAATTTTTCCGAATAGTTAGCGGGCGTACTCTTAGGTGGTTGCGCGGGCGTGCGCGGGCGATGGGCGGCAGTGTATCGCTGACTGTCGTAAGGGAGGGTTGTGCTCATCTGCCTCACGCTCACCTATTTGCTGGTCGGTTAGATGCGTGTGGCGGAAGGTGCGGTTGGTGCGGGGCGGAAACAATAGCTACGCCCATTCACTCAAGGTCATCGGCTACGGTCAGCGCCGTCACAAAATAGGGGGTGTAAAGAGAACGCATCGCATTCGTCTACGACCGATTCTACGGCCTATAGGATTTAGAATTATATTTATTAGATTTAGGTAGAAACAAGAATTAGAATTACATATTTTACAGAATTTCTGATCACAGCCTACAGCTATAATAATTAAAAATGTAAAAAACGATGAAGATTATTAGGTAAATGGAGTGCCTTCAGAATAAAGGGATCCTTTATGAGATCTGGGTAATATTTGGGGAGCATTTAGTAAAATGATGTGTTTATCTATCTAGGACCAAGTAAAAACTAAGGCCTGCTGTAAATGAAGGTCAAAATTCAGGATTCCTGTCATATAGTTATGTTAAAGTAATAATTTCTCAGATCTGAAAAGCTAATAACTAAACAAAAAAAGTAGGAGTTAAAATAGGTCGGTAGGTATCTACCCTTCCTCAAAATTCTTCACCCTACTCGGCATGGGATCGTAAATTCCCTTCGAAAATTTATTGCCCCACATTTTAGCGTCAAAATCCAAGCACAATACACTACAGCCCCAATTTCGTGACAGTGGGCAATCAATATATCCGAATCAGCGCGGTCGAGCGTGTTGCAACCCTTATCACTGTAAACTTCGTATCAGTGATCAAAAAGGTCAACTGTAATGGTGGATATTCGCTGAGTGTTGGGAATGGATATTAGGGATGTTTTAAGAGTAGGTACTTATAAAAATACAAACAGCTAAGGATAACATTCCATCGTTCAAGAACAACCTGAAAATCTTTAACATTAAATATTTTAATTTCGTCGCGATAACGTGCATTGAACTTAGGTAGATACGTAGTTAAGAAGCCGGCGAACCCCGAGCGCAACTTCAATTCGGCCGCGTCAAAAATTTCTGCCTGAATATCGCTATCCTTGTTTAGTGACGAAGTTTAGCCACGCAGAGCGACAGTGATAGCAAATTAACGATTCTAAATTTGATTAGATTTTGACCGTGTTCCGTAATACCAAAAATGAAGACTGAATACTTGTTGTATTTTTCTCATTGTGTTGTTATTCTGTAACTAGTCGATATAATCTATGTTCCCATAACTAGGATACGTAAGATGTTGTTGTTTTTAATACGAAACAATTAGGTTGAAAACAGGTCTTTTAAGACGTAAAAACATACAGCATGCGATACGCTTCTATTTAATTTTAGGTAAGTATTTTGATCTAATATATGGTTGGGAACCTAGATAAATACTATTATAATTAAAATAACACCTTATTAAGGTAGAAATATGCTCCAATTATAACAATCTTGGTAGTACGTGTTGTATGAGCGATTCCCTTCCGGTGTCCCCTTAACCCAAAAATCAGATCTTATGACCATTCAATATCATACTAATATTATACATCCGAAAGTTTGAATGTTTGTTTATTTATTTGTTTGTTACTCAATCACGTCGTAACGGCTTAACCGATTTCGATGGAATTTGCTACTTTTTACTGACAAACCACGCGTGCGAAGCCGCGGGCGGAAGCTAGTTATCTATTGTCATTGAATAAAGTCATTAGACTTTATGAATACCTACCTAGGTGTATACTAACTCTCTCTCCCTCTCTTTGAAACTCATAAAGAAATTGGCTAAACGATACCAGTCAAAATAAAATTCACCAGCTGGGTGAATTTTACCGAATTATTGTGAATTTAACGGCTCGGGGAGCGTTTTGTAGAGTATCATCATGTCCACTACCTACTCACTAAAAATATGTTAAAATGAGTAGTAAGTATTGTTTACAGGCTTGGGTGTGCAACTTTTGAAAATATAATACAGGAGCTACTAATACTAAACCCTACTAATAGAAGCCACGATTATTTTGAACATTTTTACTTTAGATACTCTAAGATTTTAAGTATCTCCGCTTACCTTCACTTCTCAAGACGCACCGTACAACTAGTGTTGTTTTGATTCAGATTTGCAATTATAAACTAAGAATTAGCGTATTATTACATTTAATTAGAACCCGACCTAATTTGAGCCACAACCTCAGCTACCCAACTAACCTTTTAAAACGACTTTTAAACTCGTTTAGACAAACCCATTTATATTATAAGCAGATTCAGGCTGTTACTAATTAGCAAGACTTGCTGTAATTACTCGGACACCTTTGCGGGCAAGTTGACTTGGGATTAATTAGGAACTACACAGTGGAAAAAATTCAGCGGTTTAACTTCAAAGAAAAGTGAATGCCCGGGGTGGTGCGGGCTTGGCATGGAAATTATTAATTATCATTTCGTGAAATTATAATTTTTTAACTGCTATTTCAGCTAATGCATTTTAATGTTGATAGCATAACTTCACACTTGCTGTTCATCACTTTGCTACGCAATTTAACAGATTCGAAAGACTTTTAGCAAGTTACGCGAAGGAAAGTAGCAGATATGACGTATGATTATTATTTTTATAGGCTAGTTACGTGAAAAAATGTCGTGAAATGTTCCATCTCTAGTGCGGGCGTGACAGTTTAGAAAATATACTTGTGACTGGTATTCACATGACTATTGTCGTGTGTTATTTGTTAGCTTTGAGGCCGAGATATGTAGGTTAGTCTGGTCCTAAAATAACCTATAAAGGCTATGGCAAGGTAGCACCTATGGCAAGCAGGCATTACCCATAATGATCTAGCCTTTAGAATAGGGGATGGTAATGCGATGAAAACAGGTAGTTTTTTTTAACACAATAGGCTTGCGTTTGACCACGATCTCGCCTGATGGTAAGTGATGATGCAGTCTACGATGGTACACGCTAATATATACTTAGTCTGGCCATAAATACTGTTACAATTAAAAATAAACAAAAAATTACATCTGAATTTGGAATCTGTCATTTTTATATGATTGTTCATTGAGTTTTCTCATTTTGGCGCCAATACATTGTACAAAATTTTGCGATATTAAAATGCAGTGGGGTGATAAAGAGAACCGAATCGCTGAAATGGCATTACACAAAGTAGGTATGGAGCCAAATGCAATTTTTAAAACTCTCCATACGCTTGGTATTAGTAACATGTTTGTGTGCCGGGCTATTAATAGGTACAATGAGACCTCCTCTGTTTGTGACATAAAAAGATCTGGCCGTCCACGTAGTGTTCGTACGAAAAAGGTGGTCAAAGCAGTAAGGGAAAGAATTCGAAGAAATCCTGTCCGAAAGCAAAAGATTTTATCTCGGGAGATGAAGATAGCACCTAGAACCATGTCGCGTATTTTAAAAGATGACTTAGGACTTGCAGCCTATAATAGACGTATTGGTCATCTCTTAATTGATAATTTAAATAAGAATAGAGTTGTAAAATCGTAAAATCTACTAAAGCGGTACGCAAAGGGAGGTCACAGAAAAATTTTGTTTACGAATGAGAAATTTTTTGCAATTGAGCAACATTTTAACAACAAAATGACCGTATCTATGCTCATAGCTCTAAGGAAGCTTCCCAATTAGTGGACAGAGTGCAACGTGGGCATTATCCAACTTCAGTGATGGTTTGGTGGGGTATTAGCTATGAAGGAGTGACTGAGCCATACTTTTGTAAAAAAGGTATCAAAACATCGGCACAGGTACCATTCTTGAGAAGGTAGTGAAGCCCCTTAAATACACCATGTTCAATAACCAAGAATGGTCCTTCCAGCAAGACTCGGCGCCGGGTCATAAAGCTCGGTCTACGCAGTCTTGGTTGGAAACGAACGTTTCGGACTTCATCAAAGCTGAAGACTGGCCGTCGCCTAGTCCCGATCTTAATCCGCTGGATTATGATTTATGGTCAGTTTTAGATAGCTAATCGGCTTGCTCTAAACGCCAAATTTATTTTAATTTATTAATTTTTTTTTTTTTATAATTATTTCTAAATTTGGAGTCTCTAAAACAATATATACAATTGGCAGTGAAGAATTTTCCCATGGAAAGAGTGCGTGCTTCTATTGATATCTGGCCTCAACGTTTAAAGGACTGTATTGCAGCCAATGGAGACCACTTCGAATAAGAAATGAAATGAAATACTCTTTATTGCACACCAAATAAAAATACAATAATGGAAATAAACAATAAATAAAGGTACAATGGGCGGTCTTATCGCTAAAAGCGATCTCTTCCAGACAACCTTTGGATGGACAGGATAAACAAAATCAAAAGACGGCGGTGTAAGAGTACCTACAGACATAAACAGAACCCACAAAATAAAATATACCTATTAATTATACTAATAAACATAAACTTAAATACATACAAATAATATAAGTATAAATAAACTACACTACATAAAGAGGATAAATAACATAAACACTAACTAGCAGTTACGAGACAACGAAAGGAAATGGTTGTATACCTTGACTTTGAAAATAGGAAGAGATTGGGACGACCTTACAGACAAAGGTAAGGCGTTCCACAGTCGCACAGCTTGTACTGTAAAGGAGTCACCATAAAATTGTGAACTATGGATGGGAGTTCGAAGCTGTAGAGCTTCGGAAGAACGAGGGTTTGAGAGTGTCCCTGATACAGAAACTAGAAACGCTCCTTTAGATAAGAAGGTGAAGTGGGATTATAGAGAATGTTATAAAGAAGTGATACAATATGTGCATTCCGGCGAAGACGTATAGGGAGCCACTTGAGTTTTGCGCGGAATTCTGAGACATGGTCATACTTGCGCAAGCCGAATATGAACCGAATACAAAGGTTTTGAAGGCGCTCAAGTTTACTCATTTGTACTTCGGAAATGTCGAGGTAGCTGGCGTCGGCGTAATCTAAGATAGGGAGTAGAAGGGATTGTGCAAGCGTAATTTTGGTGGCGGTCGGTAAAAAGTTACGAAGTCTACGCAACGAAGCTGAAGAAGCAAACACTTTGCGGCTGATCTCAGCAATACACGGCACCCATGATAGCTTGGTGTCCATGATAATTCCCAAGTTTTTCACCGTCTGACTGATAGCTATTTGTGTTCCATTAAAAAGTACAGGTGGGAGTTGTGCAAAATCTAGCCTAGGAATCATTTTGTGACTACCGATTATGATCACTTGTGTCTTTTTAGGGTTTACGGTAAGACCAAAGGATTTGCTCCAGTCACAAATACGGTCCAAATCTGAGTTTATTAAACTGACAGCTCCGTTAATGTTGTCAATCGGGGCTTGTGTGTAAATTTGTAAATCATCTGCATACAAGTGGTAGGAAGAAGAAAGATTTTGAGATATTGAATGAATAAAAACACTGAAGAGGAGAGGAGATAAGACGCCGCCTTGGGGGACACCAGCAAGAAGGCTGCACCATGAAGAGTAATTATCTTCAATACGGATGCGCTGCCGGCGTCCAAACAAATAACTACGAAACCAGTCAATAGCCGTTGGAGATATGTTAAGAGAGCTTAATACACCCAGAAGTATGTCGAAATCGACGTTGTTGAAGGCATTGCTGAAATCAAGTAATGACAGCACTGTCACCTTCCCACTCTCCATTCCAAACCGAATGTCATCGGTTATCTTGACGAGCGCTGTGACTGTGCTGTGTCCGGGGCGAAAACCAGATTGGAGAGGATTTAACAGGATATTATTGGATAGGTAGGTACTGAGTTGTTTATGGACAAGGCGTTCAAGGACTTTTGATAGAAAGGGAAGTATAGATATGGGACGGTATTCAGAAAAAGAAGATGGATTGGGTTTCTTAGGTAAAGGAATTATCTGTGCTTCTTTCCAGAAGTCAGGAAAAGAGCCGGAATCGATTGAGGCATTCAGGATGTAGGTGATGATAGGAACAATTTCGTCAAGTATTGGCATAATCATATTCCGACTAACACTGTCACTGCCAACAGCATTTGAATTAATAGATGTAATACTTTTCTTAACATCACAATCGGCAAATTGACTAAACTGAAAAGAAGGAAAATCTGGGGTTGGCTGTGAAGAAAGATTAAATAATGTATTTGATTTAGTAATTCCGTCAATATTGGAAGAACTCGTGAAGTGCTGATTAAGATGATCAATGTTAATGATTTTTGAGATATTTTCTGGTTTAGATTTACCAAACCCCAGTGTTTTAAGAAATTTCCACACTTTAGATGGATCATTATTATCTACGGAGTCATGAATGTATCGGCGCTGTGCGTCCCTACACAACCTGTTGCAGTGATTTCGGCGATCGAAGTATTTGGCCTTATTGTTGTCAGAAGGTCTACACCTCATCCTAACCTTCGCCATAGCCTTTTTGTGCATCGCCAAGCGGATTTCATCAGTAAGCCATGGTGCTGGAAGGTGTTTGATTTTAATGGCACGTACGGGGGCATGTGTGTCATACAACTTATTCAATTGTCTATTGAAAGAACCCACCATATCATCAACGCAGCACGCACTTAAGACGTCGGTCCAGTCGATCTGCTGAGCATCTCCACGGAGGCTTTCCAAATTCATTCCACCAAAGTTACGCTGCATAAGAATTTGTGGCTTAGCTTTCGGCGGACGAACTTTGTAGGACAAAAAGATTAAATCATGATAGGAAAAAGCTGCCGCCGAAGTTTGGCCGTGTTTAGCTACATTATTAGGTGATGATACTAATGTCAGGTCAAGAAGAGATGGATAAGCTTTTTATATTTTAAATTGTTTTATATTTATGTATAAAACAGGTAAAAGTAACAAATGTTATTTGTAAAAGTAATTTTTTTTCTTAGTTTTAGTATTTATGGCAAGACTAGGTATAAAAGGCACGAAAACAATTTTCAACATCGGATCTTGTAGAGATTTTAAGCTCCCACAGTTTCCGCGTTTCTGGATCAATTTTATGGTAGTTAAGTACTAACAGTGTTTTATAATTTTTAGGAGCGAAATAATAGACACAACAGAAAAAAACTATCGAAAGTGCATTTGCCCTACTGTTTAGAAAATGTTCTATGCCAAAAGACTCTACCACGGATTCATTAATCATTTTAAGTCTCAGCGACCTACTTCCTAAGTAATAGCTATAGGTAAACTGGATTTGAGACGTTTATAAATTTCATCTGGATTTTTTTGACTGTCAGCTTTTAAAGGATGACGAAAATAAATTATAACCTCTATTTTGACTACAATCTCACCTGAAGGTGCAGCCTAAGATGGAACGCGGTTAATCCTTTCAAATATTTAATGCCTTTTTTGTCCTTTTTTATGACCATTATTTTCTGAGTAGATATTATACGAAACTTTAGGAAGGAAGTTTACAGGAGCCTTATATTTTTACCTGAAAATTTTTCAACGGTTACTCAAACAGTAGGTACCATTGTTTTTTTGACACGATCTTCTTACTTACTTTTATCGAGATGGAACAAGCTTATGGCCAACCTGATGTGAAGTGGTAACCATCGCCTATAACAAAGTATTGCCTTCTAAGTCCTTAGGAACGTGCCCTACGATGCACTGCGCTGAGTCCATCAACTTGAGGCATATATGTAAGCCTCATAATAATAAAGCCTCATGTGTTTTTAATGTCACCGGCAATCACACCCCTCAAACCGAAACACGGCAATGCCGCTTGGCAGCAAAAATAGGTATGGTGGTAGTTATTCCCCGAGCGAGCTCTTACACAAGGAACTCTACTAACATGAATGAATAAATGAAAATTCTTTATTATACCTTACAAGCTGGAAAACACAACCGATATAAAAAAATAAACAAATAAATGTAAGCATAATGGGCGGTCTTATCGCCTAACAAATCGATCTCTTCCAGTCAACCTTTGGATGGACAGGATCATTGCTTAATGGAAGATTGGCCGAGGTGTAAAAAAATATACTCAATAATAGAAAAAGAAAAATAACATAACTTTAAATAAATATATACATACATACATATTAGGTACATAAATATTTATAAATAAATAAATATCATATATATAATAAATAAATATGTACTTACATACTTTATAGTAACAATATTAAAAATCAGATTAATTAATCATGATTCTTTTGAGTTTTTGAGTCTAGCTTTAAATACGGAAGGTGAGGAAGATCGTTTAATGGAGACCGGCATCTAGGCAATAGACTTACCAATTTACTCATATTTTTATATTTTGTTTTATTTAGACGAGTAAGTAAGTAAATAAATTGCAAACAAATAAATTAATAAAACTGGACTCTTAATAAACCCCAAAATACCACCGTAACATAGTCGTACTAGGTACCTAATTGCGTAGTTGGGAAAGTTCTTTTTATAATTGCCGTAAAGAGCTTTTAAAAGCAGGTAGTCCATTAAAGAGGGCTTCATTTTCCGTAATAAAAAACTCGTTCGTAGCCGAAGGACGCTCGTGGAATTTTAACTTTTAACCCTCTACCACATTTTTAACCGTACAAATTGGAATTGATGACACGTAGGTACTATCCTTTACTTTGGCCCATTCAGGTCACAGGTTGAAAGTAAACAGCTGGTGCAGTAATACACGATGATATTGTCTTAAGTTTTCTTGCGTCGACGGTCGATGTTGTTGTCCCATCGGAAAGGTTTTATGGCAAAATTTTTAATTTTACCGATTTCACAGATTACCTATTGTAAGTTGCTGGGAGACTGCATACGGCTGTAATGATCACAGAACATATTTGTGTTCTGTGGTAATGATGACTGCGAAGCGAATTAAAGCGACTTTTAGAAACAATCAACAATTTGATATTCGTCCAAATAAATATCTCATCTCAACGAGAAACAACCCAACATGCTTTTATTGTCTTAGAAAATCTGGCAGCGCCTAAATCTATAATGAAGATTTTCAATTATGTTCCACATGTTTGTCTATTCAGTGTTTAGCAAATTTTGCCAGCTGTCTAATTAATTCGGTATAACACAAAAAACTGAGTTAAAACAGCGTTCAATTTGCATCGGTGAGTGCACTGTTAATTAAATATTTGCCGTTGAAATTGTTAAAAGTTTTACATTGGTTCATGAGTTAGTAGTATGCTTATAAGAATAGATAGGAGCAGTCCCGGATCTAATGGGGGCAAGCAGGAGCGTTTGCCCCGGGGGCGCCAATATCAAGTTTGAAAAAAAAACTCACAAAGCGTTTAGCTAGCATCCAACGAACATCACCCGAAATTTATTTGATTTGAGGCCCCAAAACCTCCCTCTGGCTACACCTGATATCAGTGTAGATATTATGCAGGAGGCAGGATTATGTGGTCAAGTCAAATAGAGCCCCAAAATGACATAAAATGTATCCAAGAAAATGAAACTTTGATATTTGACAAAAAGTATTTTTTTTTGTATTATATATCCCCCCGCCACCCTTCCCTCTCCTGTCTCTCAAACGCTGGAGGAGAGGGGACGCCATATCAAGCTTCTGCCCCGGTTAGGAAATATCGTAGATCCGGGGCTGGATAGGAGGATTAGATGCTTCCAAATGCAATTCTCTGAACGACGACACTATCGTCAACTAGTCATACTGGAGAATTTAAATGTAAAGCCAGTGCCACACACGTGCGATAATATTAAACAATCATTAGGACTTTGACACCGATTGTCAGTTTTTAAAGGGAATTAGAACACTGTTTACTTTGAAAACCGACACGCGTAAAACGTTTTTAAGAAAGCTAGTGGGGTGGTTCTTATGTGATGAAGTTCAGGTTAGCTGATCCGAAGATCACTTTGCCTTTATAACGAAGAAGTGAAGCTGTAAAATGGGGTTTTAAAGCCATGTATTCACTAATAAACAGTTGTTTATAAACACTGTTTCTGAAACAAAATCTACGTGTTTCTCGGCATGTTTCAGAAACAAATCCGTTTCGCAACAGATGTGTTCGAGTGTGGACGCATGTTCCACTCGTTTATGAAACATGGAGGTAGACGAAAAAAAATGTTTAACCTCTTCGGTCGCCATATTGTAAACAACAAATGATGTGGACGACACAGTTTCTGAAACATATACGTGATGTTTTAGAATCTTTGTATCCGAAACGTAATTTCTCAATGAATACATGGCTGGTGTTAGACTCTTTTGAAATCATCTTACAAAGATCTAACTTGATAGATGTTTCTATGTACTTGGTTATCCTAAGCACAGCTCTGAAAAGATTTTAGCTCGTTCATAATCTGAAACTTTCTTGTGAATACAAAATTTACACAAAAACTTTACACGCAAATTACAGTTTTAAAGAAGTTATTGCAATTTATGGATTCCATTTCACACATTTCCTTTTTGTGGGAAACTTCTGATTTTCTTTTCGTTTGCTTCATAAGTTTTAATGTTTGCAAAAGTTTCACCGTAGTGCTAATAAACTTGCTTGGAATAATATCGACCGTGTAATACCATTTACTTGGGGTTGGCTTTCATTGTCCTTGTTCGATTTTGTGCGGTGTTGGTGTCGAGTTGGGCTTCTTTTAGGTCTTTTCCGACCATCGCAGGCGTCTTTCTTTAAGTTTTTCGACTATACGACGATTTTAATGCGGCACAATATTATTTGATCTTCAAGAATCTAATTACCTAATCTATTGTAAATGTGTACTTTTAAAAAATATTTGGTATTCAAAAATAATATTTGATCCCTTTTTTGAATTATTGGTCTAGATGAGTGGGAGAACCGACATTGAACACCCCGACTCTAGGCAGTCTTGTGCGTGACACCCCTGGAGTGTTATAAAAAAGCGCTGAGCCAGAAGTTCGCGTGGAAGGTCCTGAGTGGAGCAAGCCCGCGAAGTCGAGCGGAGTGAAGGTAGAGTGGGTGAAGTGACACTCAGGAGCGACCACGCGAGAGTTCAGGCGAGAGCCCACCTCAAAAAACTACGGAGGCGTTAATACGTAATCACATATTTGGTACTTACGTATTAACGCCACCGCAGCTACAGATTTGGCGGGTTTTAAGTGCCGCCAAAGTTAAAAATGTATCGAAACTTTATTATTAAATGCTTATTTCTCTTAGTTTCGGGACCCAAGATACATATATCAAATTTAATTTCTACATCTCAAACATTTTTTGCGTAGCTCCAAACAGATTAAAGTATCGTTTGTTTGATTTATTTTATGTCTGACTAAAAGAGGATCAATCATTAAAAAAGATGACCGTTTATATGGTTTTGCTTGCTGTTTTTGCAAAAATTAAAATGATAATTTAAATACATGCCTTTTAAATCTTCCCCTTATTTAATAAGGTGTTGCAATCAAAACTACAAATAATGAAAGAGACCATAAATAATAAATAAATAAGTAATGTTTTTTTAAAATTCATAAAAAAATATTATTCTGTTTTTGTGCCTAACATGTAGGTACTTACCGCCCTGCCGTACGCACCATACGCGCTTTGTTGACTGGTTGGGTGTATTGACTGGGCCAGGTCATTGACTGGGCAGGGTCAGTGAACGAGCGTGGCCGTTGAACGGCTCGTGTTGACTTTTTTTTAATCTATGGATACATTTCGTCGAGAAGCATTTATCGATTTTTTCATGATTATGTTATTAAAACAAGAACATTTTATTGATACATTTATTGTTTGTGTAGGAATCGCACCTTCAATATAATGAGTTTAAATTGTAACACCATAAATATTCGTTTCGGATTTTATGCAGTAATGTGACACCCGGTGACCAGCGTAACATGTGCATTTCTGTCGTGTGCAGGTTCTTGAGGTGTGCAGGTTTGTTGATCGCCCAGCTCTCAGCCCCGCGTACAGAACAGCAGGTCTTACTCGTACCCTATTGCTGTTTTGTTCATTTTGTGGCATTTTTCACAGTCACACATTACGTCTGTGTGTTGTTACCATTTTAGCCGATCTGTTTTTGTTCTATAGATTATATCACTATCTACCCTGCCTGCCACCATTGCTTAGAATTGACCTCAAATATTTGAACTGTTTCACGGTTGGGTGGCGCAATCAAACAAGCATGACATAATAAAATCTGTCTTTTTTCTGCTTACCAAGACAATTCATTTTTTCAATCAAGACCATTAATTTTTTCTATCTAATATATAAAATTCTCGTGTCACAGTTTTCGTTGCCATACTCCTCCGAAACGGCTTGACCGATTTTGATGAAATTTTTTGTGCTTATCCGGTATCTATGAGAATCGGCCAACATCTATTTTTCATCCCCCTAAATGTTAGGGGTAGTCCACCCCTAAATTTTTATTTTTATTTTTTAGACAACATTTTTAATTTCTATTTTTTTATGATACAACATATAAAAATACATACAATCCTCAATTTTCACCCTTCTACGATCAACCCTTATTTTTTTAAAAGCAATTATTTATATGGCAAAACAACGTTTGCCGGGTCAGCTAGTATATTATAAGTATGTAAATATTTACAAAAAAAAAGTATTTAAGTATTATATCAGTTATCTGGTTCCCATAATACAAGCTCTGCTTAGTTTGGGGCTAGATAGCGCTGTGTAAAATGTCCAGCAATATTTATTTATTTATTCATTATCATCGAGTGTTTTCACCAGGAATTGAAAATTTGCCAGACGTAGAAAGAAATTCACAGACCCGTAAAAATACGAATGAATGAATGAATGAAATACTCTTTATTGCACACTTAACAAAAATACAGTAATAAAGGAATTAAACAACAAATAAAGGTACAATGGGCGGTCTTATCGCTAAAAGCGATCTCTTTCAGACAACCTTTATGATGCTAACATTTGTTCCACCCGCAACCTCCTGCGTCTCAGCCGACTATTAGCCCACTGTACAACTGAGGTCGGCGGTAGTCGTATGTTATTACGGATGGCCTCATTTCTCAATAACAAATGTCTTAATAGAAAGAAATAGTAACAATCCAAGTAATGTCCCCAACTCAGCATATATATCGCCACGGAGTCAACAGATTCCTCCTCGGTCTGTAAACTGTACGACTAACTTTAAGCTAACTTTCGACTGGCATTGTATCGAACTTTCGTAATTTATGGACAGTCGGACACTACTTTCTAACTTAAAGCTAGTTGTAACACAGAATAAATAAGTACCTACGTGATAACTACTGGTAGGTTTTCTGTGGGGATACTAGTAGTATCATCTATATCATTATAGTAATAAATTATTTATTTTCTCTCGACAAAAAGGTTAGGACAATAAAGGTTTACAAAATATCACTTATATTCTAAAGGTGGTGATGTTGAAGAACACCGTTGCGAGAGACTGTTGCCTGTGATATGTTGATGTTAATAAAACCTGTGATACAGGACACAGCGCGGCTTAACTAAATGCTTAAAATACGGTGATATAGTGTGTTATTCAAATTAATTTATTTAGAATTAGTAGTTCAAACAGATTACTGATAGCACGATGAAACTGCAAAAATTATAAAAATTGTGGAGCAGCTTCAACGCCCACCTCCTCAGTCAACAAAGCAAGATTCATCGTTCCGTCTAAACAATAAGAATAATTAAGGCTTAAAACTATAGTGCATGATTCATTATAGCTTATTCTCACATAACGCTGTCGCAACGGCGGCGAATCTGCTATAGTACATGCTGAATGATGGCCATTTTTGTCAAGATTAAGATATTCTTAGTTTTAAGATTTTTTTGTTAGGGTTTCGTACCTCAAAATAAAATAAAAAAGGATAAGGAATAAATAATAATAAATAAAAAAGGAACCCTTAAAAGATCACTCTCTTGTCCGTCTACCCGTCTGTCTATCCGTGTGTCACCACCGATTTTCTCAGGAACGGGTGGACCTAGTATATTATATATTAGGTCTATATTATATACTACTATATACTAGATATATATATGTAATTTATACCAAATACTGAGGTCCATATTAGGTGTATAAAAATCAAGGTTCTGAGTCAACCCGATAAAAAGATACGGGCAAATTTAGATTTTCGCGAAAACTTGTAAGTACCAAAAATAATTTTCACCTCTTTTTATTTTTCGGAATTTTCCCTTTTTCTTGTGTTTTAAGATCTTGCTTTTAAAGAAAATTGACAGTTCTAGGTCAACCGGAAGTACCCTATAGGATTTTGGGTCGAAAACCTATATGGTAGTTCCCGTTGACCTAGAATCACGAAATTTGACAAAAAGCAAGGTCTTTCAGCACAAATAAAGGAAAAATTCCAAATAATAAAAAAAATTGAAAATTAAAGGATGTACTCACACATACATAATTTACGCCAATTATGATAGTCCTCTGAGTTGTATGGGTGCTCATACAGTTTAGAGAACTAGCTTAATCGGCACCAACCTCAAATAAGGTAAATAAATAAAATTGTGCTATTGAATAAAATAAATATTTAAGTGGGGCTCCCATACAACAGACATGATTTTTTTGACGTTTTTATAGATAATGGCCCGGAACACTTCGTGCGCAAGTCCGACTCGCATTTGGCCGGTTTTTTATTTTTTGTTTCTGGTATTAGTGACAAAATAAGCGACTTTTATATATTACTGAGTTTCATATTGTTGTATTGAAACGGTGTTGATAAACACTATTCTGATTTTAGTACTTTCCCGGATGAATTCTTTCACAAATATCATCTATTACTGTATATCTAAGAATCTACCATATCAATCTAATATATCTCGTACAGAAATTAACATTCTAATTTTTAGTAATCACACTTATATTATAAATGCGAAAGTTTCGATGTTTGTTTGTTAGTTACTCAATCACATCGTAACGGCTGAAACAATTACAATAAAATTTAGTATGTACGTAGATTATAACATGAATTTAAAAATATAGGCTACTTTTTATCCCATAAATCAGGTCCCATGGGATAAAAATGGGGTGTGAAGTCAAGTTGCAACAGCGAGTTTCGCTTTATTTCTAGGTAGCCTACACATTTAGTTGTGTAACGCGTACGAAGTTGCGGACAACAGCTGGTTTTATTATAAGTATTTGGTACTTACCAACATCGTAAAACCAACGCCATGCTAAAAAAGGTTTATTCAAAAAAAGGATGCAAAGTTTTGTGCGAAGTCATTCCACCCTGCCGAGTATTTTTTGTCAAATTACGCCTAAGTCGTTAGTACTAAAAATAAAAAAAAATACTTTGGGAATAATAGGTAAGTAAGTACAGTCAGCTATTGCGTTTCTCACTGAGATATTTGACAATTCTTTGAAGTATTTGTCAATAATTAACGAGTTAATAGACGCTATACATGTCACACTACCAGTGGTTAGCCCCGAACTGAGATATCGCGAGTCACCCATACAAAAAAAAAATATTTGTAATCTTGGACTATCAAAATAGTGCCCCGAAAAATTAACCAATTACCTTGACCTACAGTTTCATTCAAATTACTGGTAACAGGAGTTCATGTTAGTTATCCTTTTTTTGGGTACAAATTGCAGTTACTCTGAATTTCAGACTTTTGCCTATATTTGTGTTACTAAAGTTATACGTATACCAAATTTCAGCACTGTAGAGTTACTGGTGTACCCTGTGAATTTCGTCAATGTTCAGTTTTTATTATGGCTAATAACTAAAAAACTGCAAGAACTATATTAAAAATAAAAACGAGACCGAAATGTATTAATAAAGACCTTTCATTTGACGTCCTATTTGACCGAATAGTCTCATTTTAATTTTTTTACCTCCATTGAACTCTAATATTTCAACAACCCCCTCACATTTTTAGGTCATTTAGTCATACCAGAATTGTGCCATCACTACCTACCTATGTATTAAATTTCACTATGATTAGATCAACACTTCGAAAGTTATATTCATACAAACAAACATACGTACATAAATATTGTACAAAATACTTACAACGCCGATTTGCCTAAGTTGATTTGGAGATCTCGGTTAGCTCGATCAATACTAGTCACCTGGTTGTTTTTAAGATACAGAATCAAAAACAAATCATAATTTTGATATGGGGCAGATCGTTTTATAAAAGTCGACTGTTTACATTTCGATAGTAGTAGAAGTAAATCTATACTAATATTATAAAGAGGAAATATTTGTTTGTTTGTATTGGCCGATGTAAATAATTATTTCACTGTTGGGAAGCTACACTATCCCCGGGCGACAAAGGCTACTTTTTACCCAACTGCGCAGAAGGAGGGTATTGTTTTTGCGCGCGAAACTGCGAATTGGTCAGCTAGTAAATATGGGAACCAGATAACTGATAGAATACTTACATGTTTTTTTATATGCGTACTTAAAATATTTTGAAAAACACCCAGATCCGGAACAAATATTTGCAACATTTTTTCCGCAGCGGGAATTGAAACCGATACCTTCTGCGTCTTCGCCAACTGCGCAACAGGGGCGTCACAAAGATTACTTGCTTTTATGAAACCATATTGTAAGCCGCATTGAATAAATAAATACGTAAATACAAAGAAAATAGATTTTGTTCACCCAATTTCATTGCTTAGCGTACATACTTAGCATACTTTTGTCATAAATTTTCAACATCTACCATTTTGAAAGAGCTTGTCAAAAAACAAGAATGAAAGGTCTTAAAATACGAGTAGGTCCTTGAAAACCATTTTTAATTCACCTCACAAATGGTTTATTCTAGTAAAGTCGTTTACAAATGAATTCCATAAATTAACTCAGCGGCTTTTTACTGGATTTTAATGGTTATTTACGTTTCGATTTAACAATTCTCGGAATTCTGACTGCCACGGGTTAATCCAATGGTTTTATGTTATGGTATAGAATATTTTAACTGACGTTCTAATTTTTAGTTCAACTCAGTTCAACCACAAATCGAAATATACCAAAATTCATTCATTGTTTTGTTTTTAGTTACGGGAAGGTCGTATATATAAGTTAGTATTAAGGCAGACTAATAATTAAGTGCAATCGTAGGACCATAGAACCATAGCTAGCTTAGACCAGTAGCGGCCGTAGAACCGCAACAACCATAACTTAGCTAAATAAACCATTACGACAATAGCATGCTTAGACTAGTAGCGACCGTAGAACCGTAGTAACTGTAGAACCGTAGCAAGCGCAGAACAGCGTAGCTGGCAAACATTTATTACCGTAGTATTAGTAGTATTTATCAGTAAACCGTAGTGACCGTTGAATCTCCGCAAGCGTGGAATCGTAGCAACTGTAGAAACCTAGCGACCATAGAACCGTAGTAACTGTAGAACCGTAGCAAGCGTAGCAATCGTAGTAAGCTAAGACCAGTAGTGACCGTAGAACCGTAGCAATCGCAGAATAGCGTAAATGGCAATCATTTGTTACCGTACTAACCGTAATGCCATAGCAAGCATTATTTGTCAGTAAACCGTAGTGACTGTTGAATCGCAGCAAGCGTGGAATCCTAGCAACTGTAAAACCTAGCGACCGTAGAACCGTAGTAACTGTAGAACCGTAGTAAGCGTAGCGATCGTAGTAAGCTAAGACCAGTAGTGACCGTAGAACCGTGTCAATCGCAAAACAGCGTAGCTGGCAAAGATTTGTTAGCTTAGTAACTGTAAGACCATAATGCTATAGCAAGCATTATTTATCAGTAAACCGTAGTGATCGTCGAATCGCAGCAAGCGTGGAATCGTACCAACTGTAGAGCGACTGTAAAACCGTAACAAGCGTAGAACTATAACGATAACTCTTAAATCGTTGCCTAGGAAGCATTAAACCGTACCGAGTACTATTATACCAAGGAACTCATTACATATGCCGGTATATATGTCTACGGACGCTATGGACAATGTGGTTGAGTTTACGGATTGCTTGAGTGAGATAAGTGCGGTAATAGACAGTAGTGATGTGGATTCTGTGTTTATTATGGGCGATTTTAACGCTCACCCAGGCGCATCGTTTGGTAAGCAGCTTGAAAACTTTTGTGTTGATCAAAACTGGATGTGTGCGGATATTGACTGGCTAGGGTTGTTATCGGACTCCTACACGTATGTAAGTGATGCACACAGAACTAGGTCTTGGTTGGATCATGTTATTACGACGGAAGCCGCGAGAAAGACAGTTGTGGACGTTAAAATTAACTATGGCATCTCGTGGTCATACTACTTCCCTCTACAAGTAGTTTGTAATTTAAATATATTGATACCTAAAATCAATGAAGGAAAATCATTATCTAACAGAGTCATATGGGGGGAAACGGATTCATCACAGATGAAATTATATTCTCACTTGTGTCATGTTAAGTTACGGGAAGTCGATTTTCCTTCTGATTTTAGAGAATGTGGTGATAGCACATGTAATATATTGAAACATAAGATAGTTTTAGATCAAATGTATAATAATATAGTAAGCATACTTAGAGATTCCGCTTCCAGTTGCTATAACAATAAGAATGTCAATCGTAAGAGAGGAAAAAGGAAACTGCATGTTACTGGGTGGAACAAGTTTGTTAGTGAGACTCACAGGGAGGCGCGGCTTAGGTTTCAAGACTGGATATCACACGAGAAACCTTCGTCTGGGTCTGTATATGATAAAATGCACAGCTTACGAAGTGCTTTTAAATCTAGGCTTAAATGGTGCCAAAACAATCAGACGCAGATTAAAATGGATATTATAGCAACACAACACAAAGCTAAAAACTTCAGTAAATTTTGGAAAGAGACTAATAAACTGAACCCTAAGTCGAGCGTGCCAGTGAGTGTCGAGGGTATTAGTGATCCCGTCCAGATTGCCAACCGGTTCAGGGAGTATTTTGGGGTGCACTTTTCATTGGGGACTGCGTCCACAGAGGCGGAGCAGAGTAGTGTAGTACGCGGAGGGGACCCGATTGTGCGCATCACAGCCAAAAAGGTAGCGCGGGTGGAAAGATATGAAGCGAGGAAAATCCCCAGGCCATGACTCCCTGAGCATCGAGCACCTGCAGCATGCAGATGCCCATTTGCCAGGGGTGCTTGCCATGTTTTACACCCTCTGCATCGGTCACTCGTACCTGCCTCAGGAGATCATGCGTACTGTTGTTGTTCCGATTATTAAGAACAAGACTGGGGACGCATCCAGCTTGGATAACTACAAGCCAATATCTCTCGCCACTGTCATAGCCAAGGTGCTGGATGGTGTGATTGGTAAGTATTTAGAGAAACACCTGAAGCTGCACGACGCCCAGTTCGGTTTTAAAGCTGGGCTGGCCACTGAAACTGCAGTGCTTAATCTCAAGCACACCATCCAGTACTACACAAGCAGAAGCACGCCTGTTTACGCCTGCTTTCTAGACCTATCTAAGGCATTTGACCTTGTGGCGTATGACAGGCTGTGGTAGAAGCTTTTGAGTGAGACTGAGCTTCCCCGAGAGCTCATATCACTTCTACAGCACTGGTATGGTAATCAGTATAATTGTGTTAAGTGAGCGGGTTCACTATCGGACATGTACAGGCTGGAGTGTGGGGTGAGGCAGGGTGGCTTGACCTCGCCCAGGCTATTCAACCTGTACATTGACCGGCTGATCCGTGAGCTCAGCAGTACTCAAATCGGATGCTCAATCGACGGAGTCTCTGTGAACTGTGGTGTATTCTGGATTGTGTTGGTAGATTATTGGTGGAGGGGAGATTTAGTATTACGAGTCAGTTCAATAGATCCCTGTTAGAGGCTGGTACTGTGTTTCATTGCTCCCGGAACGAAGACTTTACATGAACAATATTAGTTATGCTGATGATATGGTGCTGTTGAGCCCATCGATCAGTGCCCTAAGGAAGTCATCTCACATCTGTGAGCGCTATGCAGAGGCCCATGGCCTCAGATACAACGCCAGCAAGAGTGAACTGATGGTTTTCAAGGAGGGAACGAAAACTTACTCCACAGTCCCACCAGTATCTATGGAGCCCTCTCCATAGCTTGTTGAGCGACTCTGAGCTTATTCACAAGGCCAATAGTCAAGGACCACGTCTCGGTTCCATATGTCATCACTGGTAAAACACACTGATTGAAGACTTTCGTCTTAAGGCACTGAGGTATGTTGGACGAAAATGCATGCACTATTATCATATGATAATACAGAATAAATCAATAATAGAATTGTTGTACTCTTTATCTTTTGGGGGTTTGTTGAAATTCGGTCTAGACATATCTGTTTCCCGAACTTCAGCGCTCTCCATCGAGTCATTAGGTGATCAATGTAGTTACATATTGTTTTATCTTATTTAATTTATTTCCATTTTAATTTAAACCAATTCAGACACAGGTTATTTATTTTAGACGACCTCCGTGGCGCAGTGGGCGAATAACCGACTGAGACGCAGGAGGTAGTGGGTTCGATTCCCACCGCGGAACAAATGTTTGCATCATCTACTGATATTTGTTCCGGATCTGGTTGTTTTTCTATATATTATAAGTATGTATTTACAAAAAAAATGTATATAAGTATTCTATCAGTTATCTGGTTCCCATAGTACAAGCTCTGCTTAGTTTGGGGCTAGATAGCGCTGTGTTAATTGTCCAGCAATATTTATTTATTTAGTTTAATTAATATTAAAAAGAGAATACTAGCAATCATTTATTAAATCAGTATGTATGAAGTGTCGCGGGTTTCACGTCGTCGGTGACGACCTCCGTGGCGCAGTGGGCGAATAGTCGGCTGAGACGCAGGAGGTAGCGGGTTCGATTCTCGCCGCGGAACAAATGTTTGCATGTTCTACAGATATTTGTTCCGGGTCTGGACGTTATTCTATATATTATAAGTGTGTATTTACAAAAAAAAGTATATAAGTATTCTATCAGTTATCTGGTACCCATAATACAAGCTCTGCTTAGTTTGGGGCTAGATAGCGCTATGTGAAATGTCCAGCAATATTTATTTATTTATTATTATTTATTTATTTGGTATTAGTATATAGTAACATAACATATGTATATGGCAGAAGTTTTGCTCAGGAATATCAGAGCAAAGACAAGTTTCGCTTTCAGCTATAAAGCCGCCCATGGTATTGCCTTTTTTGACCGACTTCAAAAAAGGAAGAGGTTCTCAATTCGACTGAATTTTTTATGTGTATTACCTCAAAACTTTTGACTGGGTACACCGATTTTGATGATTCTTTTTTATATGAAAGCCAATGCTTCCCGTGTGGTTCCATTTCCATTTGGTCTAGTTCTGACAGTGGCATCCATGAGGAAACCATATAAGTCTCAAATTTGTTTTATTTTTATGATAAGTTATGTTTGTTAGCTCAGAACTCCGTTATATATCAACCGACTTGAAAAGTTAGTTTTTTATTTGAAAGGGTATACTTTTAGATTGATACCATGGAAATTTCATCAAAATTGGTAAACTAATTTGGTTTATACTGTTATCTGAAGTCGGTTATATTTTTGTCAAAATGTTACCTGTTATTCTAGCTTAGTACTTATTAATTATGTATGTGTGGTAATCTATACTAATATTACAAAGAGGAAATATTTGTTTGTTTGTTTGTATTGAATAGGCTCCGAAATTACTGCACCGATTTAAACAAATCTTTCACTGTTAGGAAGCTACACTATCCCCGGGTGACATAGGCTACTTTTTACCCAACTGCGCAGAAGGAGGGTAATGTTTTTATTGAGAAACTACGCGTGCAAAGCTGCGGATTTGTCAGCTAGTTTAATATAGTGTTATCTATCGTTACTCCTCAAAGTCCCATAAAATTTCCTAAACTATCATCATTATAATTATCAGTCAATTATCTTAACGGGATATTAAACTCTACAGCTTAGACTTTTAGCTGGTTTTACGTTGACGAGGTCACACAGCATCTTTATAAAAACGGGTCTTCACGGGATAATCAGCCCTATAACTATACCATTTCAGCTGGTTTTAAGATATCACGTACTCGACGGATCGGCATATATGATTGATTGGTACGCTAGGCTGTTAATAGATGCTCAGTCACGATAATACTGGATTCGCATGGATTCATTTCCAAGGTCAAGTTCGTAAACGTGTATTGAAGAAGCCGTGTATAGTAAGAAGCATAGAAGGCCTACGTGATATCTCTGGGGCTTTAGTATTTCGCTTACTACTCGTGTCGTCGATCAACCCAGCCGGGCTAACATGGACGCCCTAGAAAATGTTCTACAGACATTTGGTATATTCTTGATATATCCACCGCTACGTTCCCATTGGTGCGTAGAGGCCTCGTAACCGGACAATTACTATTATCTAATTATTTGAAAATAAATTTCCCGGGTTAAAGCATGTATGTTTGTAAAAATTGTCCGGTTGCAAGGCGCCAAATGAACATCTATGCATAAAAACATACGTACATATATAAATACACTCTAAAAAACTACCCTACTTCCTCGCAGCCGGGTAAATAGTAACCAATCAAACCCCTAGCCCAGGAAATACGATTATTTTTCGACACATATAATTTTTGAAGCAATTATTTTGCTGTGATTAGGATGAAAAGCATGAAATGGTTTTGAAATCATGATTGCATTAAATATTTCAAATCGAAAAAAGTACAATGTATCGAGTTTGAACCATAAAATCCCTGAAACATAAATGTATCGGTTCCCTTGGGAAATGTATTTTTTCCAGGCTTTAATGTCTCAATTTGTGGGTTTAAAATTGATTCTACAAGTGGCAAAAAATGTTAAGGTTTACGAAAACCATATTTTCAAAATCAAAATACGAGTACCTACAATTTCTTTAAATGGGTATCGATGATTAAACATACTAATTAAGTATGTACAGTTATTCAAAAAAGTAAGTAATCCAGTACAATATTCACATAATGAAATTTCAATAGTAATGTTACGAGCTGAGAGTTTTGTATAAAATAATAAATCAATCTAACCGAAACAACACTTTTATTCAACACTAAAATGATAAATATACGAACATAATCAACAAGTAATCACAACACACTAATTCACAACACTGTTGTACAATAAACCACTAAAAGTCTCACCGAATATATTCGCGCGTATCGCCAAATCAAGACTGACTCCTTCGGGCGTCGCTACGCATTATTTATACCGCGCCAGTACATATGTCTCTTGAAGTTTCTCGATGGTTCCACTGGCGAATAGAAAAGTGTAGGTATTTCGACCGACTACTATTTCTTATTCTGTGCAACTATAGGTAAAAACGTAGAATGTAGGTATATTCCACACCAAGTATTATTACCTATTCTGCGACACTGTAGGTATAACTTCGAGAAGCCGACTATAACTTATTCTATAACCGCCTCGGCGTAACACTATGTACGCATTATATTTAAACGGGTTTCGTCCACTGTAGCTGTTCTTACCTATATTTTTTTTAATTATCTGTGGAAATTTGTAATTGGCCCTAAGCATACATGTCTTTTTTGCATGTATTATAATATAATTATTTTTCTGTGTACCTAGCTGTAAATTTCCTGAAAATAATAAATATCAAAATGAAATAATGAGTATTTTATTACCAATAACTCAGTGTTTTGTACCCAACGCTTTAGATACACAATCTTTTATACCACCACCATCACCACTAAACTTCAAAGGATCTATTTCTGCAGGAGGTTTCTTGTCCAGCGAGCTGATCATTCTCTTCAGCTTTGCGATAGCCATACCTGGGTGCAGACCCTTAGGGCACGCTAAAGTACAGTTCAAAATGGTGTGACAGCGAAACGCTTTAAAATCATCGCGGAGATCGGAAAGCCTTTTTTCTGTGTCTTCATCTCTAGAGTCGATGCACCAGCGATAAGCGTGGAGAAGCGTAGCAGGTCCAAGGAACCGCCTTCCATTCCACCAGTAGCTAGGACAAGCAGTGGCGCAGCAAGCGCACAATACACACTCATATAACCCAATCATCTTTAAGCTATCTGGGATGCTTTGTGCATACTGTCCTTTAGAAGGAAGCGCCGTCTTCCGAACCAAGTAAGGTCTAATACTATTATACCCGTTGAAAAAGTGAGTCATGTCTACAACTAAGTCTCTGATGACGTACATGTGGGGTAGAGGGTAGATTGTGATCGTTTTGTCGTTGGGGATCCTTGTGATGCAGGCGAGGCAGTTCTTCCCTTGAAGGCAGATTCCGCAGGAGCCGCATATACCTTCTCTGCAAGACCTACGAAATGTCAGAGATGGGTCCATATCTTTAAGCTTTATCAACGCGTCTAAGACCATTTTGCCACATGTGCTAACGTCTAAGTCGTAGCTCTGGATTTTTGGTTCCTCTTTAGTCGCTATACCTCCAAAGCGATATAACTTGAAGACCCTTCGAGGGTCTACCTCCTTCTGTGGTGCTGGGGCAGATTTATCATCCGTTTTTTTTTCTTTTGCGGAGTAGCATCTTGAAATAACTCTACAAGAACTTTGAGCTTTTGGAATGCGGAGGACGGACATGATGTAGCGTAAATATATTTTATTTTTATAATTTAAAAATATCAGGAAAATCCATAAAATTCAGATGACAACGTCGATTTTGATGGATCGACACAGTGGATATTTGTTAGTATAGTGATAAGGTTTTAACTTAAAAATATAAGTAGTTTGAATCGTAATGTCTTTTTCCAAACACACTCTGCGACTCTGACGCCAAGTGTCCACACACTTGGCGTCAGAGTCGCAGCTTTGAACAAAATATATGAAAATTGTCGGCCGCAGCCTATCGTTGCGTCTAGTCGCCAGACTGTCGCTGTCGCGTGTCGCCTAGTGTGCGCCTACACGAGTCGCGACGACAAGCTAGGGGAGTCGCACGCGCTCGCTACTTGTCGCCACGTCTTAGTCGCGCTGTACACGACGACAGTCGCGCGACTGAAGTATTTTAAATATTTTTCGTGGTGCATTTTGAGCTGATTAAAAAGCAGAGAAAACTGCACAAGTTCTTGGCGCGAGGTTAGTATTGGATGGACCCAATAACGGCGATGGATTCGTCGTACTTCGCGCATTCGCATTCGCAAGATAAACACTAAGGCAAGTGCAACTAGAAGCTCCATATTCACTCTCAAGATGAACAACAGGGCCGTCTCTCTCGAATACTCTGCTACTAATGATCGCTTCCTGCACGACGTCTGTCGTAACGACTGGTCGCCGATGCAAGCGACAGCTCCGCGTCTAGTCGCGGCGACAAGACGCCAGATGCAAATGACAACGTCGCGTCTTGTCGCGGCGACAAGTCGCCCAGTTTGCGATGGCCCTTGACAATATTGTATACCATCGAGAAATAAATACGTACTAACAAGTACCTACTATATATTGCCGTAACATTGCTATACTTGCCGGCAACACATTTTGTTGTTGTTTAGATCTCTTACGTTTCGTATTAGTCTATGGTAGGTATTAAGTAAATTCGTAAGCTTCACAAATAATGACCGTTCCACAGGCTTTCATTACTCTTCGTGTTTATATCATGTACCATGTTCACCTTTGTTGTTCAATCACAAGCATATCACAAGCCACGAAGAACTTTCAGTACAACCTCCCAAATAAAAGGTATTTAAAAGCGCACGATCGACACTAAACACAAAAGCAAAGAAAATTCACTTTTCTTTTATGATCCTGGTTGTTTTATTTAAGCTTCTATTTTTTATATTCAAAGATATTTTTAATAAAGTGTTGTATTGTTTAAATATTTTTAACCATTGACGCAAAAAGAGGAGTGTCATAAGTTTCTGTATGTTTGTGGCATCGTGTTTCTATCCGGATGGACCAATTTCGAAGTGGTTTTACTATAGAAATCTAGTTTAACCGGGATAATTCTTAGCTATGTGTCATGAAGATCAGGTCAGCTAGTCTGAAGGCTATCAGCATCTTTTTTTCGTGACGGACTCGTGGTCACACCGTTTTGCCACACCAGTGTGACTACGAGTAATTTATATTCCTCGTGGTTACACTACTCTGAAAAGGATCGCACTTGACTGAATAGTAGGTATGTAGTGAAGTGCCCGATAGATAAAATACTTATTCGTAAAATAACTAGTACTTTGAAACTCCTTGATAAATACTTCATGAATCAGGAACTATTTAATAGTGACACGTAAATTGTCATTCTGAATTTTCAAATTATGGTTTAGGTTACGCTTAAATAGCACGAATTTTACTGTTGGGTACATAAACGTAAAATGGGTAAAAGAATCAAAAGAAAACGTGGTGAAGTGCTTTTAAGCGATGGATACCAATACCATAAACATAAAGTTTATGCGAACAAAAATATTATATGGTTCTGTAGCCAACGGCGAAAGCATAAATGTACGGGGTCTGTCACTACTGCCAAGGTAAATAATTGAATACTTTCTCCGTGACTGCATAGGCATCCTTTGTTCATCATCATGAGCCTATATTTGTCCACTACTGGACATAGGCCTTCCCTAATGAGCGCCATAGGATCCTTTTTTTTCTAATGAGATAAAATATCCACTTCGTCCACGTTCGTAAATGAAATGAAATGGTTATGCAACAGTGAAAAAAAATCTAGATACTAAGCAGTTATGAGTGGACGAAGGGGTTATATATTTTCCAACTGTTAGTCTTAACTTATTGTGTTTTTAGGATGATAAAATTATGAAAAAAGTTAATCATACCGAGGAGTGTAAACAGAATCACGCCAAAAATGACTTAGCGATGTCGATAGTGAATATGAAGGAGGAGGCTGGTACTTCGGCGGATTCAATGCCTGCTATTTACAAAAATAATTTGAAACCTTTATATGATAAAGGTATTCACTTAGTCACTGAAGTACCGTCGTTTCGCAGCGTAAAGTGCAGCTTATATTCGGCAAGAAAACGTAAGCTGCAAATGGACAAAACAGTTTTTACAAAGCTGAGCGAAGTTGAGATTCCTGCACAATTTAAAAATTCTTTGGTGGCTGATTATCAGTACGAGGACTCCAGATTATTGGTGTTTTGTTTTGACGAAGCAAAACAGTTATTGGGTGAAGTAAAAGAATACTTTTGTGACGGAACCTTCAAAAGTACACCTAAACCATTTCATCAGTTATTTATTATTTACGGTGATTTGGGAAGTTCATCCGGAACAACTAATGTGGTTCCACAAGTATTTGCCCTGATGAGTGACAAAAAAGAAAGCACGTATTCGGCTTTGTTTGACATATTGCAAGCCAAATTTCCCGAATGGAAACCAGATAAGTTCCATCTAGACTTTGAAGTTGCAACTTCTAATGCACTCAAATTAATTTTCCCAAATCTCGAAATAAAAAACTGCTACTACCATTTCACGCAGAGTTTGTGGCGAAAAGCTAAATCTATAGGCATAAAGACAAAGTTGTATCGCCGTTTAGTAGGTTTGTGCACTGCTCTTCCACTGTTACCGGAGAACCAAATTAAAGATGGTTGGGCGTATATACAATTGCAATGTGCTCATTTAAAAAACAATAAAATTAACGCTTTTATGGCGTACATGAAGAATACGTGGCTTAAAAATGATGCATGCATAAGAGATTGGTGTGTCAGCAACGAACGCCATCGAACTAATAATGTCGCTGAGAGTTATAATTCGGTGATTAATAAAAGTATTAACAAGAACTATGTGACAATAAATAAATTATTAAATGTTCTACATAATGACATTAGAGTAGCAAATTTCAACCCAAACGAACGGAGACAAACAGAAACGGAAAAAGACGATTTTATTTTAAATACTCAGATGCAGCTTATCCATAACCAAATAACTGTTGGCCATTTTTTGGAAATGTTACGCTAAATTATGAAGATGAGAAGTCTAATCACTAATAAACGCACTGAAAAGGACAGACACACGATCAAAAGCATGCAATTACTATTTTTGTTTCGATAACTACATTAGTATTTTATTTTTGAGTAGCGTATTGATCGGTACCTACACTGTCACTTTCCCGACACTAGTAGTGTAACCACGAGTCTTATGTTTCACTAATTACTGTTGATCACACCGCACAGTGTGACCACGAGGAAAATAAATTACTCGTAGTCACACTGGTGTGGCAAAACGGTGTGACCACGAGTCCGTCACGCTTTTTTTGATGAGAGCGATCTCAACTCTCAAAGGGATTTTTGTAGGGGTTTGGAGAGCTAGAGGTTTTCAAAATTTTGATAATAATAGAAAGAAAGAATGAAAAAAAACATTTATTCGTGACGGTACAGAACACACACAGCACATGAGTAAGGTACACACAAAAACAACAATACCTAACAAATGTGTGTCTCACAATTACCTATATATAAATCACCGATGTCACAAAAAGGCTTCCAACTCAGCATTTGTTGTGCTTTTGACACAACGCTCATTTTCCGTTGGAACCATATACTTTTTAATTTTTACATATACCAACCAATAACTTTTATTAAATAAACAGTCTCCGTATTTTTGAAGTAAATATTTTCTGAGACTTCCTATACGATTTCTGTCACTTGAGTCACTTGATAAATTATGTGAGTATTTACTTTAAGGATTGAATGATTTATTTATCCTACAAATCAAGTGGCCAGTCTAAAATAATATGTCTCTTTTTGTACGTAGTGGTTATCAACCGAATTCTGGATTAAAGGGTCCAATCGCAATTATTATCAGTAATCATTTACTTTGTAATTAAGGATGCAAGCTAAGTATTATGTTATGCAAAAACACAATATCTTATAATTTTCTCCATAGAAAATAACACATCGGTCACATCCAAAACGTAATAAATACATGAGTATTAAAACTTTGCATAGATCATTGATATTAACATGACGTAGGTACTATGTTTGGCTATAAATCATTATTTAAAAAAATTTTATTTGATGATTTTTAACGAGACTTGAATCCGCAACCTTCCTCTTGATACGAGGATGCACTATCCAACTGTGCTACCAGGCCATTTCACGTCTAGGTCGAAATTAGTGAGATGATTCAGAATTATGACTAAAGCGCCGTTAGCTCTATCTACAGGAAAACTTATACAGTTATTTGTACCTGCTCAATGCCAAACGTTGCAGTTCAGTACATTGACAAGAGATGTCGCTTATTTCAAATAGTATTTTATTTATAGTGTTATTCGAACAGTTATCCGGAACAGCTAACGGCGCTTTAGTCGTGATTCTGAATCATCTCACTAATTTCGACCTAGACGTGAAATGGCCTGGTAGCACAGTTGGATAGTGCATCCTCGTATCAAGAGAAAGGTTGCAGGTTCAAGTCCCATCTAAGCTTGAAATTTTTGAGATGATTTTTAAAAATCTTGGAATTTTCCGTATGTGTTCGGATAACACTATAAATAAAATACTAAATTTTATTTGGTTTTTGCTCACTCGAATTATTCCTTCTCCCTTTACTCTTTATTTTGCTTTATTTTGCATGGAGTGACAGAGAAATTCGCACGTTCGAAATGGACCCATAATCAAAGCGGACTTAAATCGAATTTATTCCCCAAAGTGCGTTACACAGCTTAGACCGATGGGACCCCATAAGCCTGCTGGTCCCACATTGCAAAGCCAATGAATGAGCGATGAATTCGCGCCGTAAATCACGGCTTTAGTAGACTTGACTCTGTTCTTACTTACCTTGGTCTGATTGTGTTGAAACCACACCGAGATTACATTAGTTTCTGTTAATTAAAATACCATATCTTGTGTAATGTATAAAATATATACGTATAATATCGACGAATGTGAATACCCAGACAAACCCTGCACGGTTTTTAGGGTATATATTAAGGGTATATGTGTACATTGCAGTAAATTATAAAAAAATGTATGAACTGACCTGAATCGGCTTCGCATGGATTTCTAGCATAATAAAATATACTTATTCGGAGATAGTCTACATAACTGAAATCATTTTCTGAATTATTCCAGTTATTCTGAGCTATGTTTGTGAGGGGTAACAAACATTTTTTTTCCTAACTTATCTCGTCCCACTGCTGGGCAAACGTCTCCTCTAAGTCCCTCCAAGCATCTCTATCTATCGCTATTTCCTACCATCCTTTTTAGAAGGTGTCGAATTCGTCCCGCCAACGCTTTCTCGGCCGACCCCGACGTCGCCTTCCGTCTTCAGGCGTCCATGGTGTTGCAATATGGGCCCATTTCTCGGAGTGCATTCGGGAAACGTGGCCCGCCCAGTCCTACTTAAGCCCAGCCGATCTCTTCCCTATATCTGCAATGCCGGTAAGTGAGCGCAGCATGGTGTTACGCACTCGGTCGATACGTTTAAAGCCGAGAATGCTGCGCTCCATTGCCCTTTGACAAATCTTGAGCTTTGACTTTTGAGCTTCAGTCAGAGACCATGTCTGCGCACTGTAAGGACGGGCAGGATACACATGTCGATGAGTTGGCGCTTAAGTGTCAGGAAGGTCACTCTTCATGGACCAGTAGCTCTTCCAGGCATTCTCGATACGGCGATCGATTTCCTTATCTTGCCTGTTTCCGAAGCTAGCTAACTGGCCCAAGTAAATGTACTCATCGACATACTGTATTACCTGTCCATCCACCTCGACCTTTAAAAAATACAAACTTTATTGTGAACCAGTGTTATAGACGTGATAAATGTTGCGCATCATGTGGGCCATATACTTGATAGATATAAAAATACTCTTATCAAGTTTATTTATATTTCAACTCTGATACTTTTACATAAATTCGTCAGAATTTTACTTGCAATCTTGTAAAGCTAATTTAATTGACGTGGTATAGGTACGAGTATGTTGTGTTATGAGGGCACGTGCGACCACTCTGAGTAATTACGACCAGCCTTCACCACGGTGAATAGTTTATTTGCGGTGCCACGCCTCAGGCCTATCTCATCGGCTATCAGTGCGACACAGGTTTTTGAAAGGTAGCAATCTTTTAGGACTGCCAATCTAAGAAGAACATAGATTTTAGGAGAGAGACGCAGGAGGTAGTGTGTTCTATTCCCGCCGCGGAACAAATGTTTGCATGATCTACAGATATTTGTTCCGGGTCTAGTTCTTTTTAGGGTTCTGTACTTAAAGGGTAAAACGGGACCCTATTACTATGACTTCGCTGTCTATCTGTCCGTCTGTCACCAGGCTGTATTTCATGAACCGTGGTAGTCAGACAGTTGAAATTTTCACAGATGATGTATTTCTGTGGCTGCTAAAACAATAAATACTAAAAATAGAATAAAATAAATATTTAAGGGGGGCTCCCATACAACAAACGTAATTTTTTTGCTCGATATTGATAACGGCAACAGGTAGACGCTTGAAATATTCACAGAATATTTAGTTATATATGAACTTTAAAAAAAAATGAATTAAAACAAAACACATTTAAGGGGGGCTCCCATGCAACATTATGTGATTTTTTTTGCCGTTTTTATAGATAATAGTACGGAACCTTACGTGCGCGAGTCAGACTTGCACTTGGCCGGTTTATTCTATTTATTATAAGTATGTATTTACAAAAAAAAGAAAATAAGTATTCTATCAGTTATCTGGTTCCCATAGTAAGCCATACTTAGTTTGGGACTAGATACCACTGTGTGAAATGTCCAGCAATATTTATTTATTTATAGAAAAATCATTAATGGGCCGGTTTCTATACCCGTCGGTAGCCGATAACGACTCGTGTCTCCTTGAAAAAGTATACTTGGGTATACTACTCCTTGTCTGAGTAGTATTTCCACAGATGGTTATATTAGATATGGGGATTAATAGAGCCGTAGCTGTATTGTTATTTGTTATTATTAGGATTTTCTATCTTTCTTTCATCATAACATCTATATTCGGATTAAATTTGTAATAAAATGTATCTTGGATTTTAAATTTTTGGGGTTCCGTACCCAAAGGGTAAAACGGGACCTTTTTACTAATGATATGGGACCTTATTACCGTGATAGTTAGACAGTTCAAATTTTCACAGATGATGTATTTCTCTTGCCGCTATAACAAATACTAGGAACAGAATACAGTAAATATTTATGGGGGCTCCCATACAACAAACGTGATCTTTTTTAGCTCGATATTGATAACGATAACAGATAGACGCTTGAAATATTCACAGAATATTGAGTTATATTATTGTTCACTTAAAAAATAAATAATTATATTAAAATAAAATTAATACATAAGGGGGGCTCCCATAAAACCAACAGGATTTTTTTTCAAATTTTTTTCTCGGTCTTAATAACGATGGGGCTCCCATACAACAGACATGATTCCTTTGCTCGATATAACAATGCAACCTAGCAAAAACTTTAGTCTTAGAATTAAGTGAACGTACATAAAAATAGAAACCGATATCTCAAGAGAACAAAGAAATATCTACTTTAACACATTAGCCAGACTTTTCATAGGATTTGAAATAAGCGCGAAAATATCCTGCATTTTGTATGAGCAAAAACTCCAACTTGTTTGAAAAGTTTAGAAAATGAAACTAAAATTTAATCGTTCGAAAAGTATAATTCTATTTAAAGCCAGCGGCGCTCAAGTAAAAGTTGTTTTCAGACTTTAGCGACATCATTTTTCACACTCTTTTGATAGGTAAAAAATTACATACAGGCCAGGACAAGGGTCAGGCATTGTAACGGATGGCCAAAGAACGGGATAGCTATAGGTATGCGTCCCTGTCTAGCTTTTCTAGAAGCTTCGCTGACGGGCGAAAAAGAAAACGGATAGCTATACGTAGTTATATGTGTCTCTAACTTTGTTCTAGAGAGTTCGATTGAAAATGTTATTGGTGAGTATGTAAATTACGCTTCCCGCACCACAGCTAGGGCGAGGACCTAATTTTATATAAGTATAGAACGGATTTAACGAAAAACTGTGGACCGGCTCCGTCTCCTGCCGCGTTCACACGTCTCGCGCGCGCACGGAACCCACCCGCTCCGTTACGATCTCGGCAGCGTTTTCTGGTGAAAACGTCTGCCGAGCCCGGCCCGCTTTGTTCTGAAAAGTGTGCGGGGATCGCCTTCCCCCCTTGAGCTCCGGACTTCGAGGCAAGTAGTACCCAGTGCCGTGAACCGCGAGACCGTAACGGGTTTAGCATCACGGTACCGGCGTCGCCTCCCGGTCCCCGGTCGCGCGAAGGAGATCGCCCCGACTACGTGGGTGTAGTCATAGTTCTAATTATAACTCAGTGTTTGTGTTTTTGTGTTGTGCTGTGTGCGTGATGTCGGACACAAACGCCCGTGACGGTCGGAGTTCGCGGAAGGATTCGCTTGGGTCCGAATCTTCGGACTCCTCGCTGCCCACCAGCAGAGCCTCCAGCTCGGGCCGCGAAAGGTCGCTCTCGCGCAAGCGGGCGATCCTAGCGGGCCAAGTGATCGACCGCTTCCTAGAGAGGAAGCAAGCTGCGAATACCGCCACCGCCGCCCCGCGCAAGGGACCGGCCCCGGCCCCCCCCACCACAGCGGACAAGATGCCTCCGCCCTCATCACCCAAACCGCAGCCAGACAAGCCCCTGTCACCGAAGTCGGAGATTGACAGGAGCTATATCATCCTGCAACGGCTGATCGAGGCTAAATGCCTCCCACCCAAGTACCTAGGCGTACTCAAACCGGCCTAGAAGAGGATGAAAAAAGCCTACCCACCCCCGTGACGCCCACTCCAGAAGAGTCTGCCATAGTTGAACGGCATAAGACCATGGAGATCCCAGACATTCCGCAACCCGGCTCACGAAGAAAACGGGACGATGAAAGCCCGTCGGAGGAGGAGGCGAAGCGGCACTGCGCTCTCCCCAACCCCGCTCCACTGCCGCAGCGCGTGCCCAGAGCAGCGCGCCAGCAACAACCGCCAACTACGGACCAGCCGCAGCCTTCCACCTCCAAGGCGATCTCCTACGCGTCGGCTGCAGGATCTACCCCCACAAAACAGGTAACGAACCCTTTACCTGTACCAAAACCAAATACCCCCCCACCCCCTCAAACAGAGGTCGTAAAAGTAAACAAAAATAGATATACCCCGCTTGTAGTAGAAGTACTGCACAACTGGTCCACTCACTTCAGGGCTCTGAAGGAGCGAATTGGCCACTCACCAAATGCCCGCCCGTACGGAAAAGGAGTCCGTTTCTCGCCCGCGACCGGCGAGGAATACCGCACCGTACAGGCCTATCTAATAGAACTAGAGCGTACAGAAAAGGTCGTCTGGTTCTCGTACGCTCTGCCTGAAGTACTCAGCCTAAAGGTGGCAATACGCGGGCTCCCCGCCGACACGCCCACCGAAGAAATCGAGGACGACCTCCGCCGGCTAGGCTTCGAACCGGAGGCAGTACGAGCCGTCCGCCCATCTAAAGGCCGCCCAGGGTGCATATTCTTCTGCATCCTGAAGAGAACCCCCAACCTCACCCCGGACATTTACAACGTGACGGAACTACTGTACATGCCCGGGGTAGTCATCGAAAGTTGGAAGGGCAAAAAGGGCCCCGCCCAATGCCATCGCTGCCAAGCCTTCCGGCATAGTAGCCACAACTGTCATAGGTCCCTAGCCTGCGTACGGTGCGGAGGACCACACTTCGCGGGCGAATGCCCCAGACCGCGCAATATGCCTGCAACCTGTGCCAACTGTGAGGGGGCACATACCGCCAATAACAAGTCGTGCCCGGTCTTCAAGAGGGAGGCCAGGAACAAGAGGACGGGCACTATGGCGCGTACCACCGCATCCGCAGCCCCCCATCGAGGACGCAAAAGAGAGCGCTCCGCTACTACCAGCAGGGCTCAGACACCCGCGCCCCCCCAGGGCCCCACACCCCTACGCACCACCACGGTACAAGAGACTGCTGGTCAGTCGCTGATGGCTCCTGCCAACAACCCGCAGACTGGAAAGGCGGCGACCAGGAGGAAGAAGAAGAAGAAGTCAAAGCGGGTGCGAGTCACCGTTACGGAGGACTCGTCGTCAGAATCAGATGCCCCCACCTCACGCCCCCCGCAGCCCCCTCGGTCCACCCAGCCGGCGGACACCGGAAAACAGACTCCCCGACCGGGAGCTGCCCCGGCCCCCGCCCCCCAAGAACAACAACCACCACAGGCAGCGCCACCACCTCAACCCAAGCACAAGGGGGAGAAAACGCACAGAACCGCACCCCCACCGCCCAAGAAGACCACCACTCACCGCTACAAGAGCGACCGACTAGAGTTGCTGGACACGGCGCTCCAAATCCTACAGGAGGTCCTCCAAACCCTACGTACGGGGGGAGACCCGATCCCAATTGTGCTCAGCGGGATCGGGAAGCTCTTCAAGGTAGGGAACTGAGAGTCATGTTCTGGAACGCTCGGGGCCTCACAAGTAAAGACAGAGGGAACAAAGTTTTACTTCTGAGACCCCTTCTGAAAGAGCAGAACATAGACGTGGCTCTCATAAACGAGACCCTACTCAAAAGCACCGATAAGCCCAAGTTCCCGGGCTACATCATCTACCGCAGGGATGACCAGAGCGCGGACGGAAGGTGCATCAGGGGTCTAATGGTCTTGGTGAAGAGAAGACTGGTCCACCAACCACTGCCAGACTTAGACTTGGTGTCGATGAAGGCACTGGGGGTTGAGATCTGCATCGATGGCAACCCCATACAAATACACGCCATATACCACCCCCCAGGAAGTACGCCTCTGGCACCAGCAGACCTCCGAAAACTGCTCCCTACCCCTCCGATAGGCCCGATGATAGCGGCCGGTGACTGGAATTGCAAGCACAGGAACTGGAACTCACTCAGGAGGAACAGAGACGGTGGTATCCTCCAGCGGTACGCAGAAACCCACGACTACGAGGTCGGAGGCACTGAGACACCTACACACTATCCAGACAATGAGAACCACGCACCAGATGTCATCGACCTCGCAGTCCACACACACCTACCGAACTACCCCAAGCTGGAGGTACTACTCGACGAAGTGCAGTCCGACCACCAACCAGTTCTGCTGATACTGGAAACCAGCCCGGCCGTCCTCAAACCACCGCCACCTAGACCTGAAATCGACTGGACCCTGTTCTCTGAGGCCCTGCAGAAGACAGTCCCCACGAGACCAGTGGATAACCCCGCAGATGTGGACCAACTGGCCGGGGAGATAACGATCGCAATACAAGGGGCACTCTCTGAAGCCTCAAAACCACCTCGTCAAAACAGACTGACCAGAGCACCAGCACACCTGACCAGACTCCTCTCGGAGAAGCGTAGGCTGAGGAAACAATGGCAGAGAACACGGGATCCACGTCTGAAGACCAAGCTGAACGCCCTCTGCGATGAGGTGAAGGCAGAGCTACAAGCTGGCAATGCCCGACAATGGGAGAGAAGGATTGAAGACGCCACAGAAGACTGGGCGTCACTCCACAAACTCTGTCGACAGCTGAGGAGCACCGCATCACCCATTCGACCTCTAAGACACCAAGATGGTAACCCCAGATACCGAGCTGAAGACAGAGCGGAGATCTTTGCAGACAGCCTTGAGGACCAGTTCAAGCCCAACCCAGACAAAGGCCCGGCACACACAGTAGAAGTGGAAACCTTTGTCCAAAACTACCTCAAGGCCGACGCTCAGGAGGCAGACACCGCAGAAGGTGTTTTCTTCTCTCCCGGGTAAGTCCAACGGGCCATACGTCGGACAAAGCCAAGGAAGGCACCCGGCAAGGACAATATCACGAACGCTGCCATCCGTCATTTCCCCTACAAAATGATAGCTTCCGTAACCCGGCTTTTCAACGGGATTATACGGAGTGGTCACTTCCCTACTCCTTGGAAATCCGGCCGGGTTATCATGATCCCGAAACCCGGCAAAAACATCCTTCTCCCTGAGAGCTATCGCCCCATAACCCTTCTTCCTAGCTTATCAAAATTATTTGAAAAGCTCCTCCTTACCCACATCAATCCTCACATGCCCCCGCGCCCAGAACAGTACGGATTCCGGTCAGAACACAGCACGACGCTCCAACTGTGTAGAGTACTGCATCACCTCACCACCGCCCACAACAGGCGCGAACACTCGCAGTATTTCTAGATATGGAAAAAGCGTTTGACCGAGTCTGGCACGCGGGACTCCTTTACAAGATGGCTACCTCACCAATACCGCAGAAGGTTGTGAAGGTAATAGCTTCGTTCCTCCAAGGCCGCAGCTTCTCAGTGCGCGTGGAGCAGGCGACCTCCTTCAGACGACCAATCGGGGCCGGAGTCCCCCAAGGCAGCTGCCTCTCCCCAGTGTGTTACTCATATTACACCGATGACATACCCAAAACAGAAGAAGCTCTGTTAGCCCTATACGCGGACGATGCCGCATATATCACAAAATCCATGAACTTGAATCACGCCGCCACCAAGATGCAAAGGGTCCTAACAGAGCTCCCCGGATGGCTGACAAAATGGAGACTGAGTGTCAATGTGAGTAAGACACAGGCCGTCGCATTTTCAAGGAAGCTCACCCTACCACCCAAACTCACCCTGGAAGAACAGCCGGTGGCCTGGTCGCACACGGCTAAATATATGGGGGTAACACTAGACCTCAACCTGACGATGAGGAAACACGCAAGGAACGTCCGTGGCCTGGCGAGTATAACCCGAGCACTATTCAAGCCCGTCCTGCAGTCCAACCTACCGCTCCGAATGAAGGTTGGACTATACAAGACCTATGTCCGTCCGCGTCTTACATACGCGACCCCCGCATGGTATGCTTTGTTAGCCCAAGGCCACAGAAAGATACTGCGAAGTCAGCAAAGCCTCTGCCTCAGGACCATCGTAGATGCGCCACGGTACGTCCGAAACAGCACAATCCAACGGGACCTAGAAATTGAGAGCTTAGACCAATTTATAGGCCGCCTAGTAACCAGGATGTTTGCGCGCCTGGGCAACTCCGCTTAATCACACCTACGAGAACTAGCTCCTCTCACAGATAGACCCCCAAAGAGTAAGCCATATTCGCGGGAACTGGTCACAGAAAACGACCAGAATACGTCGACAGACTTAGACGTAGATATCCCTCCATCTCTCCCCACCCCCACCCCTCCTACCACTCAACCTAGATCCGCGTCAAGCAGCCGATCGCAAATCACTCCGGCCTGCGGAGAGACCGTCGGGCTGCCAGCAACGCGTGAGTAAGTCACCTGAGGCTCCGCGAGCCGACCCGATGACCCCCCCGTAGAAACGGGGGGCGGAAAGAACTCCGCAGGAAAGGGCAAAAAAAGCCCGGTACTGCTGCCCCCCACACCGGCTGCGCTGGTGTGTGAGAGAGCGAAAGAAGACACGAAAATCTGTAATCATCAAGTACGCGTTTTACTTTGTAACCTAGCAACTAAGAAGAAAGAAAATACAGTCCACTCAGCCAGATACCTAGACTATCATTCAAAGGCTGGGTAGGAACTTTACAGGCATCATAACATAACCATACAAAAATGTATTGACGGGTTAAAAGACGTTATGACATTTTTGAGTTCGCACAATGAGTTAGTTTCCCTCACCCGCCAGTATATTGTTAATTTGTCAGCTTCGCTGATTCGAAAGTCTCACTGATTCATCAGCTGGTAGTGCTGCAGCTGTTTCTGTTTCTAGAGATATATTTTCTTTGAAATATTCTTGTTAAAATGATAATCTCTAAATTCACCGACCGTGTGTCCCTTCACCCTAACCTGATACATTTGACGGATGTTTAGATATTTACCCGAGAACACCTCACGGTAAGTACAAGCAAATACCATTCAAATTAACCCATGTTATGCAAACTTAGTCTGTAGGTTAGTGGGATGGCGTGTCTATTGTATTTAATTGGGTTAGGTGACATTATGCGGTTACTCAAAATTATGACATGTCTGTTTAGCAGCAATTTAAGCATTCTACGCCTGTATTCTAGAATTGTGATCACGCGTGAATCGAGAATCAAGCGTAAGTTTTGGCCAACTTTTTATTAATAAGCCGAAAGGCTGTTATACTATACATCAGCCGGGCTCTCAGAGTCACTGCCATAGTGCGGCCTGCACCCAATGGCTCCCAGCAACGGCCCTCTTTCCATCTAGTACGAGGCCGTCCTTTTTTCCCCAACGACAACGACCCTTTTGCTCTACGGACAAGGTTAATTTTATAGGAAATACAATCCACTGAAGGGCGAATTCGGCTGTACCACTAAGGATATTTGAGAAAAAATCACAAACCCCGGTTTTAAATGTAAAATCACATCAAATTATAAATATCTGTAGATCATGCAAACATTTGTTCCGTGGCGGGAATCGAACCCGCTACCCCCTGCGTCTCAGCCGGCTATTCGCCTCCTGCGCCACGGTGGTCGTCAAACATGTATAAACATACCAACTCGCAAATACCCCTATGTTTACATTCCAAGCCTCTCATAATATTTTGAATAACACATTAATATGAATAAAGAAAAATGCCCCGTACATTCAATAAATTAAAACGGATATTTAATCGCATTAGGGATAAAACGGTTTACCATAAGGGATAATGGCGTCGCGAAAACCTTTGATTGATTACGACACGTGTTTGGGAGGAGGGTAAATTAGAAAACCTTAGCTAAATGTTAGCTTAGCTAAATGACAAATTATTTTATATTCTCGATATCTCCACGTCACTGGTGGAGATGGGTCGTTTTTTGGAAACGTTATCCTCGAAACCCCACTGACCGTTTTACGACGTAGCAGTGGTGACGTAGCAATTCAGGGATAATTCGTCATTTGGTCCCTCCGCTCAAACACCATCCTAAGCTTACAAACAAACATGTATCAAACAATCAGCTACAGATATAAGTTAGTCGACTACTGCTCGCAAGATTTACTATAATGTCTATTTTTTGAAGTTTTGAGACTTTCCAAAATTCAAAATTAATTGATTAATTATTACTATAAAAACCAATAGGTTATTACTAGTATATAAAACAATATAATAAAACAAATATAACATTTAAGTTAAAGTATACAACATAAATAAAAAGTAAGGTGAGTTTTATATAAAACTAACTTGACCAATCCGCGGCTTTGCAAGCGTGGTTTGCCAATAAAAAATAGCCTATGTGTTATTCCAGATTATGATCTACGTACATACCAAATTTCATCGCAATCGGTTCAGCCGTTCCGGCGTGAAAGAGTAACAAACATCCATACATACAAACTTTCGCGTTTATAATATTAGTAGTAGGAAGTAGGATTGACGCGGATTTGTCTGTTACAAATGTGTTCAAGCTCCACATATCGTGCGCGTCTCCTTGCTGTTTTCAAATGGGAGTCAGGACTTTGGCTGCAAGCTCTTCCTTCTCACAATACTGGTACTTTAATGGATCCTATAACTTTCCAGATTGCAACTTGTTTACGGTTGGGTGCGCCGTGCTGCGCCCCTCATCTGTGCCGGTACGGTACGGCTGTCGAACAGTTTGGTCACATGGATTATCGTGTTCCAGGGTAGAATTTCCCGTCACGCTAGCCTAATGATATGATACGCCGGGGTTTATGCAGCGTCAACGTACCAGCCGTTCTCGAACCGAACGGTCTGATACGTGACGATGGTAAGAGGCCTAACGGTATGACTGTTATACCTTGGGAGAAGGGTAGGCCTTTGCTGTGAAACGTCTATACCCTTGCGCAATCTCATCTGTCTGGTAAAGCAGTTGAGGCCGGTGCGGCGGTAAATTCAGCCGAAGATCTCAAGCGGCGCAAATATGAAAGTCTCAACAGGGCTTTCGTCTTTGAGCCATTTGGGGTCGAGACCCTGGGTCCATGGAGTACCGGGGCTCATCGCTTTTTCAAAATTCTTTCTGGGTGTTTGGTCGAAGTGACGTGTGAGCCGAGAGCTGCCGCTTATCTGGGTCAACGTATAAGCATTGCATTTCAGCGGGGCAATGCAGCCAGTGTCTTGGGGACACTTCCGCCATTAATTATTAACTAAATAAATATCTCATGACTTACTCTTCGAAATAAACTTTTCAAAAAACAACATTCAGTTAGACTTCAATCTCAGGTCGGTCACAACAATGAATAAATATCTCATAATAGTAAGTCTATACAACTGCTATGTATAATTTTCGTGGTCATACTAAAGCCAATAAAATGATTACATCCATACATAATCCGCGGTCGAAAGCTTCCATTACTATTAACGACCAGCAATGATTGTATATATTGCTATTCATTGCCTTTATTGCTATTTTTTTGTAACTATTTGTAAACGCGATAGGTTTGCTATTTCTAGCTGCTTCTTATATGACGGGTTACTAAGATTTTTTACCCCACTGCAAAAAAGGAAGGTTATATTTTTGGTGTGTATGCATGTACCTATGTCTGTTTATTTGGCACAGCTTAACTGATTTTTACAAATGAGGCATCATTGGAATTGTCTAAATCACGAGAGTGACATAGGCTATGTGTAAGTTTTTGTTTGATGACTCATTATGCAGTAATACCCCGGATTTACGCAATAGGAAGGACCGAGCGATAACCGCGTAAGTCGAATTCGTGTAAGTCTGGGTTCAACTTTGCGTATAAATATATGCATTTTTTGTTCTTTTGGATGACATAATTAGAGGTTAATAAAACGCACTGCGTACGTAAAACAATTCCATGCGGAACACGTTCGAACCTTTCGTAAACGGAACACTAATAAGGCGGAGTGGAGCAGCTTATTGCGCGCGCACATCAAATATAAAAATCCGAATCTTCGAATTTGCGTAAAACGGGGTAGCGTAAGTCAAGGTATTACTGTATATACCATCATGTGAAATTAAATCTTTACAGCACTTTTAGTCTACGATTAAAACGGCTGAAACTACGGACAGACATGGCGAAACTGTATGAACTTTTATTAGCTTACATCATAGTATTTTTCAAACTTTCGCGATCACTGTACATAATTATTGATTAAAATTGATTGACGCGATAAATGCCCGTTTTAATCAATAATAAGCTTACATCATGTCAGTCAAAGTTAATTTTCATCATTACATTCCATTTCACGCTACTTACTCATTTTGACAGGACTATGTATTTTCGTCGTTCGGACGAGTTTAGACATTGCATAGGTAATGTTAGATTTTAAAATTTTGCGTATAACGAATCGATGTTGAAAATATTTAAAAATGTAAACGAGAACCGGACTAACTTCTTGAAACTAGTTTCTAAACTCGATTCAGCTGAGTCGTTTGTGAACTGTTCTGGAATAAAAGCATTACTCAAGCACAGATCAGACTCATCTGTCTGTCTGCTGATCTTAGTTTAAACTCAGCTTGAGCTTAGTTCTATAATACGGGATTAAGAGTCCCTAAGTCGACTACGGAACCCTAAAAAAACCGCATTGAAATCGATCTCCGTTTGGGAGCTTCGATGTCACACACAGACGAACAGAGGTTTCGATCTTCCTACAACTTTTTTCGTTATTGGTTAAAACTCTGGTTACATTACAGGTTAGCCAGCCCTATTCAACCTCGCGAGCTCTATCAACGAGTCCTATAATTAATGAGCATATACTCCCCTCTGGGTACGTGAGGGCGGTGACCTACGTGATTGTAATACTTAGCTGATACATATACCTACTTGAATATCTTATTAATCAGATGACTATAAGATATTCACACATTATATTTTTATTACTATCTTTTTTTTATAATAAAGAGGGGGTTTAGCCTTAAAACACCACGCTGGCCAGCGCGTCTTCGCCAGAGCCTCGTTCGTCATTCAGCAGGGTGCACCACGTGCCGGTGAGGTTGGCTTGGGGGCGAGATGTTGGGGCCCCCCCTACACCCCATGGACACTTGGCTAGGAGGGATGACGGGCGTTGGACGAAGGCGATTACAGAGTGGTGGCCAAGGGATGCTCGTAGACCAAGAGGCAGACCACCCGCCCGATGGTCGAATAATATTGAAAGCGTAGCTGGGTGTCAATGGATGAGACTCGCAAGGGATCGGAAAGAATGGCGTAATAAAGAGGAGGCCTATACCCAACAGTGGTTGCAAACGGGCTGAGATGATGATCTTTTTTGTGTACTTCCTAAAATAAATTTTTAACTAAATTTTTTCCGTGTACTATGTGCTACAGCAGCAAATGGGCCTCGACTCAGAATTATGCTCGCTATAATTTGTAATTAGTGGTTCGCCCCGAACTGAGATCACGCGAGTATCAAAAAACACAAAAAAAATTCTTAGGGCGACTCGCGCAACGATGCCTAAACGTATTTAGTGGCTAAATATGATTTAAGGAGTTGTGAAATCATACATATACGTAAAGTTTAAACATGTTGAGTTGTTAAATACCTACGTTTAGAGATCGTTGTGCAAGACGGCCTTATTCTTTGACTAATAAAATAGTGCCACGAAAAACAACCAAAATCTTGACCCACAGTTTCAAATTACAGGTAACGGGAGTTCATGTGACGTGGTTATACTTTTTTGGTGTATAAATTGCAGTTATTCTGGATATCAGACTTTTGCCTATATTTGTGTCACTTAAGCTACACGCATACAAAATTTCAACACTGTGGAGTCACTGGTGTACCCTGTGAATTTTGTCAAAGTTCAGTAGTTATTATGGCTAACTAAATTAAAAAACAATATAAGAAATTTACTAAAAACAAAAACGGAGTCTAAATGTACTAATGGAAACCTTTCATCTGACGTCCTATTTGACATAATAAGTTTATTTTCATTTTTTTAACCCTCTTGAACCCCGATATCTCAACAACCCCCCAACATGTAGCTCATTTAGCCACACCAAAATTGTGCCATCACTACCTACCTATGTATACAGATTTCATGATGATCGGATCAACGCTTCGAAAGTTATCCTCGGACAAACAAAATTACATATGTACATATAATGCCGATTTGCCCAAGTTGATTTAGAGATCTCGCTTCGTTCTATCAATTATAAGGGTATGTAGACATGATGCCTACAGCTTTTTTTTTATTTATTTGACAAAATGACATACTCTATTAATTAATACATAAAGCATGGTAAAACCTTATAGGTTTGTCTCGGTGCTTAGAGACACTCGAGCCGCACAACATTATTTAAATAGGTACCTACTTAACCACTTACTTAATAATAATTATATATATAATATGCATATGTAATGTTTCAATTATTTGTTAGACCTCCTCCTTGAGTATTCATGAAGTATTTTTATATTTAGTTTTTTTTATTTTTGTTATACCTTTTGATTGTATTGTGTGAATTTGTGTGTGCTATGGTAGCAAATAAATGTCTGTCTATGTCTATGTCTATGTCTATTTTTTAAATTTATATGTATGTTTTTTTATGTTAATTTCATGTAAAGTTGGAGCTGGTATCTCATTGGTCAAAGTTGGAATTAGGTATGCAGTGGTGCGTCTCCCGTATTAATTGATCATTCTAGGAATCTGCAGCTTTTGGAGTTTTATTTTTCTAGTCGTTATTTTATGTGATATTCGTATTTTTATTTCGTTATTTTCATATTGTTCGCTCAGTAGAAGTGTTTTTACCTTTTGTTGAACAGGTATGCTACAAGCTTTAAACAGGCCTTAAATGTTATCTTTATGCTGGTTTTTAATATTTTTTGGTAGAATCGTTTTTATAAGCATGAACTTTAGTTTAAAAATCTTTTCTAGGTAAGTTTTGAAAGTACGGCCATAACAGGTAATGCCGTACGAAATAATGGACTCAGCAAGTGCTTTATATAGATTAAGAAGAACCTTGTAAGGTAATTTATATTTTATAATTTGTAATTTGGCTAGAATTGCCCGTAGGCTATTACAGACACTATCTATATGTTGGCTCCAACTAAATCTGTTATCTACCATTATTCCCAAATATCTATACCACGTTACCGTTTCAATGCGTTCACACTTGCATCCACTGGTAGGTCGTCTATGTAGGCAGCAGTGATTATGTGCATGTATGGTAAATGTATCATTACATCCGAGGTGGCTAGAATGTACGTGAATGATTTTTGATTTAGCAGCGTTTAACACTAGACCTACGTCGTGAGACCATTTACTAACTCTCGATATGTACTTACTTAAAATTGCTGAAACTCATGATAGATTTATCTAACTAATTTCTGGACGAGAAGTTGGTGGCGAGAATTGATATCTCTTGGGCCGAGATCGAGATCTGTCGAGATATTTTAAACTGGGCACTGGCACTGATTTTCTGTGATGCCATAAGTTATTAAAAAACGGCCTGAAGTAGTTTAAACTTTTTAGACTGAACTGGCAAACGGTAGCACTGGACCGCATTGAATGGCGGAAAGGGGGGAGGCCTTTGTCCAACTGTCTGTCTCAACGGACTGTCTATGTCAGACGCACATGACATAGACAGTCCGATACAAATAACACTACCTGCCGCCACGAGCGTTGACGGCGTACTGACAGAGCGCAGCAGCCGATTCTCCCCCCCGTCTCGCCGCGCGCATACCTCAGGGAGTGCACAGCACTAATGGTCACACTATAGTTTGACACTTTTTCAAGGTGATACGAGGCGTAGTCGGTTACCGACTGATATAGAAACCCGCCAAATCGGGGAAAAAATGAATTTTAATATAAATAAACGTTAACAGGAATGAAAACTCTTTTAATGTTTTATTTTAACAGGAAAACAGATTTTTTTTCCGTTTTGTTCATGGTTCTGTACACGCGTAGCTAATTTAATTTGGTAATTTAACACAACCAGATAAAGTGTGCAGGTACTTATAATTAACATTGTTGACATGTGCTGTATGAATACATTAATGTATAAGGTTACAGTACATTTTTGTGACAGCTAGATTGCTTACACTTGCTTAAATGGCTTTGTATATTAGAAATGTTTCCAGACAAGTCTCAGAGATAACTAGAAATAAATATATATATTGTGTCGTTCAGTTTAATAAAAATGAGAATTAAGCGACGTCTTACAACAATTTACTTTGGATGTGTTTAGAATGATGGACGCTGAGGTATATTTTCTAAAAATGACTAAGCACCAAACAGTGCAGTGTAGGACGACGCCCCCCACTGCACATTCTGGTACGGCAAATACAACCTAATGATGTCCTACCCGGTTTATTCTACGGCGTCAGTTCCTGCTATGTTAATATTACGTTGGTACGCTGTGAGAGTAGCCAATCATACCTTCAAAATATTTAATTTTTATTCAAAAGTGTTATGAAAAATAAAGATTTTAAAATCATCGCAAAAGTCCCTTCTGGCTTGTAATTTATTTGGGATTATTTTAAAATATTAGCCTTAAATGTTTGTGAACATAGAAATCATGCCAAAACGCTGTTTACTTCTCTGGTGGATATTCATCCATGTCATTTATGCCAAAATGCATTTGTGACGACATCATATTCCTTTTTTCTTCCGCATTCACAGTGCCATATGTCGACGTCTCACTCTGACGAGGATGGTAGACACCCGCCCCACACTAAATTTATTGGCCGCTGCCGATGATACGCTTTCCAACCGCCGTAAAATACGGGCAGAAACGAGCGCATGCGCCTAATTTTCATATAATGTTTTTGGAATCTTACAAATTCCACCAAACCTTCGCTATTTATGTGTCAATAATATTTATGGGTTCAATTCCCGCCGCGGAACAAATGTTTGCATGATTTACAGATATTTGTTCCGGGTCTGGATGTTTTTCTATATATTTTATGTATGTATTTACAAAAAAAGTAAATAGGTATTCTATCAGTTATCTGGTTACTATATATATACAACTATATACATATACTATACATATACAAGCTCAGCTTAGTTTGGAGCTAGATAGCGCTGTGTGAAATGTCCAGCATTATTTATTTATTTTAATAATCTAAACGTGTGAGCAAACACTTGAAATACAAGTGCGTGAGCTGTCGATTCGACCATCGCTTCTAACGTGGCGCCAAGGCTCGCCCAGTTGACCTTGGCGTGGTGTATCCAGAACATGTAACAAATAATTAAAGTGATGAGATATAAATGAAACTAGGTTATGCTTTCAGTACATATAATAGAAGGAACAAGAGAAAGTCGGTAGAGCGAGTAGGTTCTTAGATACTATTTCCTATACATGTGGCAAGATAAACAGAGGTTATATCAGAAATGACTTGGTTTACGGTGTATCTATTACTTAGATTAAAGACTAAGGCTAGAGATTACAAATTTATAGAATTTAGATTACAGATTTACAGATATGAATTAAATATATTACAGCGAGGGTAGTATAGCCCGACGCTGGCTTGAAGAGTTTAGAATTCTACGGCTTAGGGCCTACAGTGCTGCAATTACAGAATTGTTGAGCAGCTGGTTCAGCAGTTTTAGTTAATTTGAAGAAGTGGGCGCCATCTGACGTTAGCGTCAGAAAAGAAAGAGAATAAAGTTACAAGGGCTCAACCCGGATAATATACTGGAATAGAAACACCTGGTGGTATTTTCGCCGAACGTCCTTGGAGTCTGCTCGGAGAGGTGCAGTGGGTTTTGAGCTGCGCAGGCGTGGTCTTTTGGGTCTGTCTAGGCAGGAAGCAGGTCGCCTGGAGAACGGGCTCGTGGCGGTAGACTTGTGAAGGAGTGGTTTCAGCTACAGGGCGACTGAAGAAAACACCACGCTTCTCGATGGCTCCAGTGATAAGCTTTGACGGGCGTCAGGTGTATAAATCCACAGTAATTGGAGAAACCGTCAAAGACTTCGCGACTTGGAATTGATTAAAAAGACAAGGAAGTATTGTCCAAAAAAATAAGTTTGTAGCTCGTAGATTAGAAGTTTTACAGTTGAATCCAGGTGGGGTAAAGAGACTGAGCACAGACGACACTGGCTTTATATACCCGATAAAAATCTACCGGCATAATATTTATTAAAATCGAATATTCTTTCCAAAAGGTTCTAGAAGGGATGATGCAATAATATCTTGGTGATACCATAAAGCAAAATTTTGACATATATCTTGCGTCACTCTAGGCAAAGACAACTTTCACATCAGCCTTGCTTCAGTCATAGACACTGATTGAATTTTTGTCATTTATTATTTAAGATTTTGTTTCTATTTTGTTTCTAATAAGGAAAGGATTATTTAATTTGGTAAATAAAGCTGATTTGAATAATTAAAACAGATTACACATCCATGAAAGTAAGTATTGAATTTTTACAAGGTGTATGCAACGCCATCTGCGGTAGACATGGCGAACTGCGTTGAGAGACGCTTGTATCTCGATGTTTGAGAATCGAGTGTTTGGGCAGTGAGTACGCCGCCATACCGCTAGATGTCGTGGCATATAAGTGTAATAGTGTTTCATATTAATGTTTCAAAGTGTTTATGTTTGGTTAAATAAAGGATGAAATGCGACATAAAAAATTGTCACGTTACAAACACGGCTCCGTTTTTTCCTAAACGCTCCTGCGTTCCATTCCTATCCACTTTGCAGCAGCCTGGACGTTCTATCGTTAGAAGATCGTTACTAATACTATCGGTTTTGTATATTCTAGGCATAGTAAAACTTAAATCTAATTCGCACATACAGTCCACTTTATCCAACCCTTGCCAGCTATCGATCCGTTAAAACAAACCAAACTATGGTGTAAGTAATTTGAACCAACTAGTAATTTTCTTCAATAACTATATTAATTTGTGTATGTTTGCAGGAGTCTGGAAATTTGTGAGGGAAAACCCATAGATTTTCTTACACACCACTCAGATATAAAATTACTTTCTAGACACTGTTTGCTTGTTATCTCACGTTGATAATATTAATTCTTATATATAACATTCATATCATTTAAAAAGTCGCTGTAAATAACAAGACATATAAACTGTCTAGCTGCTGGGATATTATTTAAAAATAAATCATAATATTTTAGTGGGGGCCAACTGGAAAGTAATTCCTGTTCGTCCCCTTGTAATTCAATAAGGGACCAGGGTAAAAAATGACGTTTTTATGAGCTCCGTGGCGCAGTTTGCAAATAGCCGCCTGAGACACTGGAGGTTGCGGGTTTGATTCACGCCGCGGAACAAATGTTTGCATGATCTGCAGATATTAGTTTCGGGTCTGGTTGTTTTTCTATGTATAATAAGTATGTATTTACATAAAAAATACGTATATAACTATCCTATCAGTTATCTGGTCCTTATAGTACAAGTTTTGCTTAGTTTGGGCTTACATAGCACTGTGTTATTTATTATATCCAGCATTATTTATTTTGTTAACCTGGGGACAAGCGGGAATAACTCGTTCGAGTCCTGATATGATAATGCCTTATTATTAACTAGCTGCCGCCAGCGGCTTCGCTCGCGTTTTTTGTCAATAAAAAGTAGCCTATGTGTTAATCCAGGTTATAATCTACATTTATACAAAATTTCATCGCAATCGGTTCAGCCGTTCCGGCGTGAAAGAGTAACAGACATCCATACATCCATACATACAAACTTTCGCGTTTATAATATTAGTAGGATTACACCAGCTGCTCACAGTAAGCTGTGCCCGTAGTTTGCAGGGCATGTTTGAGTTACATATTGTGAGGTAGCATAGCACTTAGCGGTTAGCAGAGCTGCCACTTAATGTCTACTTTGTTAAAGTTATAATAATAAAGCACTTTCGCTATGGTGATAAGATTTAGTTAACTACAGACGGTAAGGCATTTTGCTCGTGTAATATTTTATGTCGTTAGACTTTTTTACATTTACTTAAAAACTCTTGCTTAAATTATATAACCGTTGTGAAGTGATTTAAATTTACACAACGTGCGTTTTTTCACAGGGTCAAAGGGGACCCTATTACTAAGACTCCGCTGTCTGTCTGTCTGTCAGTCCGTCTGTCACCAGGCTGTCTCTGTAACCGTGTTAGTTAGACAGTTGAAATTTTCACAGATGATGTATTTCTGTTGCCGCTTTATCAAAAAATACTAAAAACAGAATAAAATAAATATTTAAGGGGGCTCCCATACAACGAACGTGTTTTTTTTTGCTCGTTTTTGCTCGATATCGATAACGGCAATAGGTAAACGCTTGTAATATTCGCAGAATATTGAGTTATGTTAAGAGTTGACTATACCTCAGCCCAAATTCGAATTTCACTCCCGCTTCTCAGCGCGCCGCTGCACATTCTATCTCGCCGTGGTTCATATGTTTGCCGGTTTTTTTTATCATTCAGTTCCTTCATTATCTTGTTGTGCTTATTTCTCATTACTGCGTCTTTACAAAAACCAACTTATATAAATTCTACCTAAGAATTAGGTGATTACGTGAATTTCGTTTGGAGCGACAAGCGTCACGGGTACCCCGTCTGAAAGCCGAGGTCAGACTGAATCGCGAACCGGGCGTCCGAAGCGAATGGTTTCATTAGTGCAAAAGTTAGTTAATTTATTTTTATAGTAAAATTATAAAGTATTTTGAATATTTAAAACACAGGTGCACTTATTTATGTTGTGTAGAATTACTGTACAAAGTTTCAAGATGTATATTGAAGTATTCATCGCATAAGAACGGTTTTAAGATAAACTTGGCGTCATATTTAAATTTTTTGCCATCGAGTAAATTTTACGGAATCGTGTTTTCACAATACAGGCGTTCTAGCACGTATCCTTAACTATAACATATATGAATTACAAATTGAAAGCACAAAATTTGTTAAACAAAACATGGTTTTTCAATAAGCGATTTATCGTCTCCCCAGGTATAGTGCGCCCTTAAACACTAAAATATATAATTAAATTAAAATTAAATTAATATTTACGGTTAAATAATATTTATTTGTCGTCCCTGCCCCAGTTATGGTTGAGAACTCGGCTCTTGAAGTTGTCGACGCGTATGTATACCTAGGACAAACAGTCCAATTAGGTAGGTCCAACTTCGAGAAAGAGGTCAATCGTCGAATCCAACTCGGATGGGCAGCGTTTGGGAAACTTCGCAACGTCTTTTCGTCCAACATACCTCAGTGCCTTAAGACGAAAGTCTACAATCAGTGTGTGTTACCAGTGATGACATATGGAACCGAGACGTGGTCCTTCACTATTGGCCTTATGAATAAGCTCAGAGTCGCTCAACGAGCTATGGAGAGGGCTATGCTCGGGGTTTCTCTACGGGATCGAATCAGAAATGAGGAGATACGTAAGAGAACTCAAGTCACCGACATAGCCCGACGGATTAGCACGTTGAAGTGGCAATGGGCAGGCCATATAGCGCGCAGAACAGATGGCCGATGGGGCCGAAAGGTTCTCGAGTGGAGGCCACGGACCGGCAAGCGCAGCGTAGGACGTCCACCCACAAGATGGGCAGACGACTTGGTAAGAACCGCAGGTCGGCGTTGGATGCAGGCCGCTTCCAACCGCAGTTCCTGGAGATCAATGAGGGAAGCCTTTGTCCAGCAGTGGACGTCCTACGGCTGATATGATGATGATGATGATGAATATTTATTTATTAATATTTATCAACAAACGTGATTTTATTTTGCTGTTTCCTTCCTGCGCGAGTCCGACTCGCATTTGGCCGTTTTTTTACTTTTAGTTAGGTATAGTCACTTAGGATAACCCAATTCATTACAGTCAGGTATTCTTCATTCGATTGATTTGGTTTGAGTCAAAAACAATTTGACCGTCTTGAGGGCCCTTTTTGCGTCGTTTCCTTTCCTTTTATAGAGTTCTGGTAAAAATCATATTAAATAAGGTAGGTATTTAAAAACAACATTCTGTCGATCACCATCGCATCAGCCATAGGATGTCAACTAATAAACTTTTCCCATAGATACTGATATATTCTAAAACTATTAAATGCAAATCCTATGTAGAATCTAAAGAACTTCCGCCATCTTGCGCTACTCGCATCAGAAGCCCTCGTAACGCGCGTTAAGATAAAAGTTTACGCGATTTATGAGACATTGGGCGGGTCAAGGAGGCTTCAACGGAAGGTTTAGAAGGAGATAAAAGCTGTTGTCGGTTTTCAAGAGTCTAAGTTGAAAGGTTTCGCGAATCTTTTTGAACCACTTGTGTCATATAAACGGTGTTAGACTTATCGTCTCGTTTATCTGTCTTTCTACCTTTTTTCTTGCATATTATTTTGTCAGAAAAAACATATTTTAAGCTGAGGTACGACAATACTGAAAAAGGGGCCATAAAATTTTTTTTTCATCTTGTGTGCCTTCAAATCAGCGGTTTCTTGAATCGTCTACCTTAACAGTCGAAAAACGTTGAATTTCGTGTGAGTAGGAAAATACACATATTTTAAGCTAACATATATATTTTACGAGTATGTAGATGTAGAAATTTTGAAATCAAACTATAAACGTCCTAATGCTATATTAAATAATAAATTACAGCAGTGAGCAAATTGCTCTCGCGTCGCTGTCCAAAGACCAACCAAATAAAACAAAGGCAGTTGACGTATTCAGCCTCAAAATGATCAATAGTTTTTTTTCTAATTATTTAAAGAATATTTTTGTGAAATATCATAACTTATTATCATACCCTATTGTGTAGAATTAACTTGGGAATGTCTTAATTGTCAGAGGTGTCTTTGTAATTTTTTTTACCGACATTTTATTAGTAATTCGTGTTTTTAGAACAATAGTTTTGTTACTTATATCCTTGAGTATCGTGTATTTAAATTTCAATACCATACAACAAGCAAAATGATAATTGTTAGGGTTGCAATATTTAAATTCTGCCCCTTAATACACACGTTAGATACACAGTGAAGGCGTTAAGTCAGTGGTGGCCTGACCAGCGACAGCGACGCGACGTCAATTAGCTTACGTAATAAGGGTACCAGTAGTCTTTACCATTGCTGCATAGTTTTTCTTCGCTTCCTTTATAAGCGTTTGTATGGGTATTACCCATTTATGTACCCCACTAAGTTTCTCCTGGGTTGCCTAGGATTTAATAGTAAGAGTCCAAATAAGGACCATGCTCAAGATTCTTCATGGAAAGATAGATGCCCCTGATCTCCACTATGAGCTCTTGTGGTTCTATGTTCCCATCAATTACCGCCGCGGTAGGAGACACAGATTGTTATCGGAGTCATTTGGCCGAACAGTCGCGCGCGCTCAGTCGCCCATCCTGCGAACCCTTTCTGCGCTCGATGCCCTCCTGGACTCAAGCCCTGAATGTGATGTGTTTGCGGACGGATGCAAGATGATAATGTTGGCGTGCTTGAGGTTTTGTGAGAAGAGTGTGTGAACGTTATTGCTTACTATTATTATTTATTGTAATCTTATTGTTTTGACATTTTTTTGTATAACATTGACATATATTTGTAAAAATTTATTCCATTTTGTAATTAGTATAAATGGCCAAGGCCGTTCTAATTGAATTAAATGAATAAATAAAATAGCTTGCGTGCTTAGTTTTTAAGCAAGTAAACAGAACAGCTTATAAATCACACCACAGTAAACTTACGTATACTAACACTACTGGCATAGGTAAGTCTGGCGCGATACAATCACGTTTCGTTCCAGGCACGCCGCTTTGGCGGATATTGGTGAAAAGTGAGATATCACACGAAACATTCGTTATCGATGGCAAACAGAATGCGAATTTTCTTGGATAGGTACGTAGGTTTGTATCGATTGGCTACTTTGGAAATAAATTCGCTGTTTTGGAGGATTTGTCTGCGTTTTGTCACGACTTTCATTTCGAGCACAATTGTGATTTGAAGTGATACTCAAAGATCAAAAGTCAGGAAGTGATTCGTAAGTTCGTATGAGCCTAGGGTTACCATATCTCAGGATTTGTTCAGAATTTTCAGGATTTTTTGACTCTTCTCTGGATTGCGGCTGGATTTTGCAAATCTCATGAAATCTCTGGGTTTTTAGAATTTTCAATAAAATACAGCTTACATTTTAAATACTACCTCCGTGGCGCAATGGGCGAATAGCCGGCTGAGACGCAGGAGGTAGCGGGTTCGATTCTCGCCGTGGAACAAATGTTTGCATGTTCTACAGATATTTGTTCCGGGTCTGGATGTTTTTCTATATAATTATGATAAGTATGTATTTACAAAAAAAGTATATAAGTATTCTATCAGTTATCTGGTTTCCATAGTACAAGCTCTGCATAGTTTGGGGCTGGATAGCGCTGTGTGACATGTCCAGCAATATTTATTATATTTATTTGTTAGTATAATATCTCTTTAATAAAAATGAAACAAATTAATATTAATTAGATTATAAATTAGATAATAATCTTCCTTTGGTAATAATTGCACAATTAAAATCAATACTTATTTATCCAAGAGGGCACTTAATCAGTTTTATCTTACCTAATATGTGAAGATACCTTTTTAATTAAGGTGTTTCTTTAATTATTGCGACGCGTGAGTGAGATTCGCAGTTTATAAAAACGATAATATTACGACTTTTATAAATTGTTAAGTACATTTGAGAGAAAATTCTCACACTATAAAAAATCTCACAATGAAAATCAGGCCTTTTCTCAGGATTTTTGATTTTTTCATCTGGTAACCCTATATGAGCCAGGCCAACGCGTTAAGGGGACACAGTTTTTAGACCATCCTAAAGGCCTCTGAGATAAGTTTAGCAAGTAGACATTGTATGCCATGAATTGGTTTTTCGCCAATATGCTGGCAATTTTCTACACAGTATGAGCTAGGCCAATTCTAGTGTCAACTCTTTCAGGCCACTCAAGCCGTCCCCGTTTTAATCAACTTGAAATTATAGATTTAGCTGTAGTAGTTTTTAACGTAGTCAAACTAGGAACCCTTATAGTTTCGCTATGTCCATCTGTCTGTCCTTCCAACCAGTTACAGCCATTTTACTCGTAAAATATGAATGCTGCATAGCTGAAACTTGGCATTATGATACGTTTTAGTAACACTACAGACCAATTGCTAGTCTCTGATAACACTTAGTAACAGCTAAAACAATTAGTTTTTTAGAGTACCTCCTGTTAGCTTGTTTATAATTTAATATTTGATTGCAATTTATTGATTTAGTAGTTTATAATTAATGAAATATTGACGGAAGTAAACTATAATTATATTTATATTTTAATGTACATTGATTAAAATAATTGGTTATTTATTTAAAAGTTATTAAATAAATAATACAATTTTAGAATCAATTTTTAAATGATTACCTCAACGGAAATCCGGTTGCTGTCGACAAGTTGAAGTTTGACAAACTCGGGGAATGACGTGTCATTTCAAGGATATTTTTCTTGATCTAAAATTCGACAACAACCCGGCATTCGTTCTGGAGTTGCGAAACCGAACGGTCATACCGTAAATTGTATTTTCTAGTGAAAAAAGATTAAACTAACTTGAAATATGAAGGTGTTTTTATATTAGATTCTTTAAAATTCGGAAGTGGAACAACGTACGCCTTGGAATTAAAGTTAAGTACTTATGATATAATTATACAGGTATTTTAGCAATCGTTTATTTATGTTCGATTTTTGAAATTGTTACGTTACGTAAGTGATGCAAATGTACATACTAGAAGAAATACATTGTCATGCTAAAAAAAATACCACGCTACACAAAATACGTTCTAGAAGAACAATTAAATCTGTTTTATTGTGCCTGTAAATTATTTATGGAAGCATCTTACCGGATTGAAATCCCGTTTTATTTTATTTTATTTCTGTTTCTCTACTGCATAATTTTGAAAATATGGGTAAATCATCCATACCTACTAAAAATAAATACGAAAGTGAATTTCTTTGTTTGTTACGCTTTAACGGCTGAACTGATTTCGATGAAATGTTGTATATAGATGGATTATAAACTGGAATAAGTTATAGGTTTTTTTTATTGACAAGCCACGTGTGCGAAGATGCTGGCCAAAATTCAATAGTGAAGGAATAGAGAAGGTTCGTATGAACTTTGAGTGAACCCTCTGGTGTCGTGGTCTGGTTTAGGCCACTAATAGCTTAATTTATTATAAGCACACTGTTTCAATATAAACGTTTTTTCACCTTGCGTTTGCATCATTTTTATTTAAATATTATCATTTCTGAAATATAAAAAGGGAGTGGCATGTCTTCAATGCAGTTGCTACCTACCTAGTTACCGATTTGGAATACTTACATCAAAAGTTTTTCAATACAATAGAAATGTAGAATTTGTAACCTAGTGGGCATGATAACAATTAATAAACTGTATCGATACTGTTTCTGATGGTTGATCTAGTCTCGTCAGACGGGATTATTTATGGGCGCCATGTGTGGCTATATTTTTTGTAATGGTCTTGATATCTATGGATATGTTTTATACAGCTAGATCATATTTTAATAGTCTATAGTATAAAAGTGAATCGGTATTTTACCACTAATTTCACCTGTGTACGCAATTCTTAAAATCCAAAGAAGTTCATGAACTGATGTTATCTCTTTCTTTGTTCCTTTATTTTACCAGCTTATATTGTTTACGCTATTCGTTGTTCATTATGTGGATCTACCCACACTATGTAGTATGACATCCTTTAATATAAATATTGCTGGACATTTCGCATAGCGCTATCTAACCCCAAACTAGGCAGAGCTTGTACTATGGGAGCCGGATGACTGATGGAATACCTGTATACATTTTTTGTAAATACATACATGTAATATATAGAGTAGCAACCAAACCCGGATATAATGTAGTTTGCTTTTATAAATCTTTGTTTTATAGTGACCATAGAAAAACAATTATTCAGTGTGTTTATTTTCATTTCAAGGATCATGGAATACTAAAGAGATGCAAGACGTATCGGCTCTCTTGAGTTCGAGTAGCCACGGAAATACCAGCAGTCCTATGAACGTGGGCACACTACAATGCGCGACCGCAGGAGTCGAGAACGCGCTTGCAGCGGTGCAGATCGCAGTCAAGATCACCTTAAAGGCGCGGTCGGAGCCGTGGCTGCAGCCGTCACTGAAATCGCAGCCGGGGGACTACACGGGATCACAGCTGGAGGCCTGAACGAGGTCGCAGCCCTGGTGTTCCACAGCGTGGTCGTAAGATATTTATGCCAGATCGCGTGCCACTTGCATGTTCTCATAGTAAAGGCACGAGGTCGCGGCACGGATCTCATGGCGTGACCTAAAATAGTAGGAATAGTCAAAGACAGACACTCTAAAATGAGTTCTGCTCATTCAAAGTCAAATGTCAAATTAAGTCCGTTCCGGCACCTTTAAGTAGCTGTGACATGCACGAATGTCTGGAAGTGCAACGGCACGTGTGTTGAGAGGCCGAGTGGACCGTTCAAAATCAATAGGCTTTGTTTGTCAAGGGCAATTCCCAATTTTTAATCATTATTATTAATACTAAGTAAAATTCCCAATTTATTCCGGAGCAACCGATCTTGAGCGGCCTGCACCCTGTGGCTCTCAGCGGCCTTTGTCGGGTCGTCTTTACGATACATAGGCTCCACTCAAAAACCTGTCTGTCTCAAAGGCTAGTTAGTTTATCGAGCCGTGTGCACCGCCCACTGCCACTTCAACCTGCTGATCTTCTGGGCTATGTCTGTAACCTTGATTTGTCTACGGATCATCCTCATTCTAATTGATCTCGTGAGGAATCACCGAGCATGTCCTTCTTCATGGTGCACTGAGCGACCTTCAGCCTTATTATGGGGCCCATAGTGGGGTACCGCGTTTCTGTTCAAAAAGACGTTATGTTGTTTCCCGAACGCTGCCCAACCGAATTAGATTTGTCGACCGGCCCCCTCTTCTCGAGGTTGGACCTGCCTAACTATGATATCTAGTACCTGACTCCACCATAGTGCCGGTTTGCAATTGCTGCCGCCTACTTACTATGTTTGCGCACATACTTTTGGTAACAGGTTGTAGACGGTAACTTGGGGGGGTAGATCGGATGAAATTGTAACTTATGTTTAGGTAAAGATGACGTATCTTTAAGTACGTATCTAAATAATGTATTGCGGCTTGAGTGTCTCTAAGCACCGAGACAAATCGCTTGTACAGTGATTTATACAATACTGTTAGTATGTAACTTTTGTCGTATAAATAAATACAATATAAAACTTGACTGGGTGTCCTGGGTGGTCATGCTCAACAACGTATTCGAGACTTGAGTTCCCAACTGATACCGGGGTAGGCACCGCATGGGCGCCCTCTGGATGTGCTGCAGATGTTGCTGGGTAGGCAGAAAATATCGTTATTTCAAGTTCTTGGTAATATTGATTTCATCTATTGTAAAAAAACCTTCGTTGGATGGCAATAGCAATACCATAGAATTACTTCAGATGCATTTGTTAAGCTAAAGACCAAAGGTTAATAATCCAAAGAATATATATTCATTAAAATCACAAGGATCACTTTGAAATGTCCAAGCTGGAAAGTAAGGCAAGAAACAAGGCTGATAATTTTTTTTGATAATACTTTTTACAAAACAATAGGTACATTTGTTACATGTTATAAGTTGCATCTAAACCGTAACTATTGATCTACAACAGCGGGTTTGTCTTTATTTCCAGTATTAAAATTATGACTATCGCTATTTTCTTAAACAAATTAATATTTTACGAACATAAATCAGATTCTCATAGATGTTACTGGCAAACGAATGTCATTATAGCATAGATAATACTTTGTTGCACACCACAAACAACAAAAAAAATTAAAATTGACATTATTCAAATTAATGTATACGTTTGGAAATCTTATCGCTAAGTAGCGATCTCTACCAGATAACCTTTTGGATGGAATAGGTCATGTGAGTTTTACCTAAGGTATCAATGGTGTACCGCATACATAGGTACTTACATACTTTAAATTGTATATGCTATAATATCCATTGATTGGTAATGCTTATATTAAATACAAAAAAATATATTCATAATATGAAAGGGATAACCAATAGTTAGCGACAAGTAGTCAAGTAGTGTTCCCTGACCATAAATTGAAAATAGTGAGTGGTTTAGCACGACTGATAGCCCCTGGTAGTGCGTTCCATAAACGGACAGACTGCACTGTAAGGGAGTCATTGTAGTATTATATTTAATTCTTAAAACTTTTGGTATAGTGATTCTCTGGGGCACTTATTATAGGTGGTACGAACAGCCCTCTTCTAGAGCTACAGCACAAAAACCGCATTTGTGCCTGCAGCACTCCAGCACGGCAGTATACCGGCGATATAATGCTGGGGAAGTAGCTGAAGTAAACTAGTCTAGCTGTGTCTACGTCTGTAAAAAGACAGATCCGTTTGACTACGTATATAGCAGAATCAGGACTCTTATAAATAAATATGAGGATAATATCTAGGGTGATACCTAAGATTATATTAAATTAACAGTAACAGATACCCGGGCCGTCTTCGTCTTTGATTTTACTATATACTATAATTTGTGTAACATTAGGTTGTATAAACCTAGCATATTTGGTTTTATTTTCATTTAGTAAAAGTGATCTTTGGGAAATCAGACAAAATGTCTACTTGCCTAAGTGCTATGTTTTATTTAGTGAGAACATGTAAGTTAATGCATATATTAATAATCTAGTTTATTTTCTATAATAATAGTAACGTAAACAATGTTTCTTTTATTTTGATACCGGGATACCATGCTCAAAAGTTAGTTCTTTCCATGGGGTTACTTTAAAAAAGAAAATTTAAATTAAACAAATTAAAATTAAATAAAATTAAGAAAGGATGAAAATCAATCATGATACTAGTCCATGACTTTTTTTGATAAATTATTAGATGTTCAGGTTTCTTTTTATAGCATGTATTTGCAATGGCAGGACCTTGTCTAGTACACAAGTCTAGTATTGGTTGTACCCTCTTTGTTTACAGATTTATGCCCATGCCACGGATGGATTGAGTATTTAGCCCAAGAACTACTTGATGAGCGATAGCTGTTTCTCATATAATTCACTACCATTATGTCTTTATTTATCTGCCGGTATGAAATGGTTTGGGTATGAAAATATCAAAGTTCTAAATCCTAATAGATATATTGGTCAGGGAAATATTTAAATTAATTCGTGTAAATTTAGAGTAAATTAAAGAACAGTATAACTTGAAATAGTTTAACGCAATTTTATATCTATAGTCACTCGGTTTGGTCATTATTGATCTATAACAGTCTACTGCTGGACGTCGGACTCCCCCAGATTTATTATTCCTTCACGACTTCGGGAAGAGAAAGGTTGCAACTGCAATCGGCTGTGGTAGTAGAATAAGGAATTTGGTTTTATCTAGGTTCATTCCCAGACCGTCGGTTGTTAAGTAACAACTCGTTTTGGTTATCTCAGTCAATTAAATCTTATTGCTAATGAATTATTTAAAAGCCGTTATTATGTTTAATCCTGTACCAGTGTTTAAGTGTGCAGGTTATTGACGGGCTAACGTTGAGATTGCATTATAGATTTAGTCTATAACTACGCTTCCTCGAAAGTTAGCGTAGTTTATCGTATCCCAAATATTTTGACATATGAAACAACAAAGAAAAACCATAGGTTTCACTATGACATGTACTTGCAAATGATTGTGTACCTATTAACATATTTTGACAATATTACTTCTGCACTTTATTTTTAATTTTTATGCATCGTGGAAAATCAACGAGACTAAATCAAGAGATAAAAAGAAGGCGTGCAGTGGCTACGTGGCCTGTGTGCACCAGCTATGCAGCCAGCGTGTAGTGCATTCATCATTCATGAGACCTGCGCGCACCGCTGTGTAGCCTCATTGCATCTCCTGCGCAACCTACGCAATCGTATAGTGAAGCCTGCATGCGTCTGCTGTGCGTCTTCCTCCGTGCAATTATCATAAAATTGTTATGAGCAAATTGAATGAAGTGAAATGAAAAATAAAGTGAAAGTAAAAGTGAAATAAAATGAAGTGCAAAGTGAATCATACTGTTATAAGCGTAAACGATGTATGGCTATGAGCATATATAACATTTATGGCTATGAGCGTGTAATATTTATGGCTATGAGCGTATACAATTTAAGGTCATGAGCGTATAACATTTATGGCTATGAGCGTATAACATTTATGGCTATGAGCCCATACAATTTATGGCTATGAGCCTATACAATTTATGGCTATGAGCCTATACAATTTATGGCTATGAGCATACACAATTTAAAAGTGCATCGTGCACAATCGCAAGCGGGGATTATAATTGATATGATGATGCTTAAATTACGGTATTGTCAATATTTATTACAATAGAATCCGTCTGTTTAGAAATACATATATTTATAAATCTTATCCTTGTCTGGCTCGATGTTATGTTAGTTTTACACAATAAAATATAGTTAAAGAAGCCCCTAGTATGTCTGTATTAAAAAAAAGATTGAGAAATTATATACTAAAGAATATTAAGTTATTGTAATACCTATATATATTAAGTTAGGCAATGTTACTGTTATATCACTGGACATAATCCAATACAATAATGTAATTAGATGTTCTCTGTAAGTGAACCCTGTTCTTTGAGAATAAATATCTTTAACCACAAAATATTTACTATTGATATAAAATATTTTATATAATTAATAAGTAAAATGTGCACAATGGCAAGCGAGGACTTCAATTGATATTCAATGATTATACTAAATCCCGATGAGATGTTGGTTTTACACATATTTTGTATTTGCATTTTTTTTGTTTCATGTGAATGCTGTAAGATTAATTTATTAAGTGAAAAGATTATTTAAGTGACAAGTTTAATATTTTATTATTGTTGTTCAAATTATTGAAGTGTATATTTGGTTAATTTTTTCTCATTATTCATCTGTGTTAGCTGTATCATTCTAAGTTCGCTAGGACGCGAACCATTGTCAGGATGGACGAATTGTTAGCTTGCTTATAATTTAATATTTGATTGCAATTTATTGATTTAGTAGTTTATAATTAATGAAATATTGACGGAAGTAAACTATAATTATATTTATATTTTAATGTACATTGATTAAAATAATTGGTTATTTATTTAAAAGTTATTAAATAAATAATACAATTTTAGAATCAATTTTTAAATGATTACCTCAACGGAAATCCGGTTGCTGTCGACAAGTTGAAGTTTGACAAACTCGGGGAATGACGTGTCAATTCAAGGATATTTTTCTTGATCGAAAATTCGACAACAACCCGGCATTCGTTCTGGAGTTGCGAAACCGAACGGTCATACCGTAAATTGTATTTCCTAGTGAAAAAAGATTAAACTAACTTGAAATATGAAGGTGTTTTTATATTAGATTCTTTCACTCCTCTATATGAAAGTGGAAGGTGATTTTGATTTTATTTATTTATTTAAAGAAACCAACGGCGATATAATTTGTAGGGACAGGTGGCTTAGAATTAATAATAATTTAATAATAATAAAGCTTTTATTAACAATCTTAAAATACACTTTACATCTTATTTCTACTTAGTACTACAACATTTTTTAGGTATATATAAAAATAATAATTTTCAAATTAGACCCCGGTTTCTTGATTGCCTTGCTTTTCAGCATATACCTCCCTGAGTGTTCTCCACAAAGATCTATCTCTTGCTTTTCTCGCCCAAGTCGTTCCCGCCACTTTTTAGGGTTCCGTATATTAAAAGGTAAAAAAGGAACCCTTATAAGATTTGATAAGGCCCTTATCACTTTCTTGTCCGTCTGTCCGTCCGTGTGTCACCACCGATTTTCTTAGGAACTAGTGGACTTAGCAAGTTGAAATTTATACCAAATACTAAGATCTATAGTCCCTATTAGGTGTATAAAAAACAAAGGTCCTGAATCAACGCGATAAAAAGATATGGGTAAATTTAGATTTTCGCGAAAACTTGTAAGTACCAAAATTTACCTTAATTTGCAGCTTTTTTTAATTTTTGGATATTTGCCTTTACTTGTGCTGTAAGACCTTTTTTTAACCTAAATTGACAATTCTACGTCAACCGAAAGTACCCTATAGGTTTTGGGTCGAAAACCTATATGGAAGTTCCCGTTGACCTAGAATCACTAAATTTGGCAAAAAGCAAGCAGCACAAATAAAGGAAAAATTCCAAAATATAAAAAAGTTGAAAATTAAACGGTGTCCCCATACATACATAGTTTACGCCAATTAAGATACACCTCTGAGTTGTATGTGCGCTCATACAATTTAGAAGCCTAGCTTAATCGGCACCAACCTCAAATAAGGTAAATAAATAAAATTGTGCTAGGGGAAGGGCGGATAAGACGGATAGAGCGGACAAGATGGACACTCGAAATATCCCGAAATTTTTCGATCTCTGCATAATAACAGCGCGGACACGGTTGGCGCCTAGGCACGCTGTTGTTATGCAGAGATCGTAAAATTTCGCTGCGTCTTCGGGATATTTCGAGTATCCATCTTGCGCACTCTATCCGTCATATCCGCCCTTCCCCTATTATTCCCCGTGTTTAGAGATAATGGTACGGAACCCTTTGTGCGCGAGTCCGACTCGCACTGGGCCGGTTTTTTAATATCATCTCCCATGTAGAAGAAACTTAAAACTAAACGTAACTGGAACTCTCTTCCAGTGGAAATCCGCAAGGCCGCCTTTATGGGAATCTTCAAATTCAACACTTCATCTCTCTTCAAGATACCTAACAAAATTGAGCACTTTATGTAGATATATTTGTGTATTTCGTTTATGTATGTGTATTATTTTTAATTTTTGTAAGTTTATTTCTAAGCTAAAGTTTGTTTACATTTCCATTTTTTGGCACTACCACTTTCTCCACTCCACACAAAGGTTAGCTGGAAGAAAATGCTAATTAGCATTAAGTTCGCCTATGTATTATTTTATTAGTGCAATAAAGAATTTTCTAATCTAATCTAATCTAATAACAGTTTTCTACGTTTGAACATTGTAAAGAAAGATGTCGGGGACAAAACAAAAACAGCCACATCTGTTAGTCTATTTAACAATGAAATAGTAGGGATAAGTATTTTTTTAATGACTAATATAGAGCCTTACTAACAACGTAACCCTTCACGACACGTACTTGAACATTTTTTTAAATAAAATATACTGTCCCTCTGCTGGCCAAAGGTCTCCCCCATTTCCTTACATTCCTTGCGTTCTCCAGAAACCTCCTGCCAGTCAGAGTGGAACCCATCCATCTAGAGGACGACGGCAACGAGGCAGACTACGAAAACGTTGGCGCAAAAGCATAAAATCTTTTTTTCGAGTAAGATAAATGTGGCCGACATTTGACTCCACGAATACTAAGTTTTAGTAAATTCCACCAGGGAAATACTAAACACTCTGAATTTGGAGGAGCACCTATACGGGTCGGCCACAATAGTGCTAAACTTCCTTGCAATTTGCATTTACTTAATAAATGGACGAACAGTGGAGCCGAGTTAATATTTGGACTCTCCGCATTAATTATGCGAATGGTTCTCGAGGGTGATATATAGCGAACTATCTCGGAAGTAATGGGACGCAAAATGCGGCGGTATAATTTAACCAGATACGAATATTAACTATGATAGCATCTTATTAGCTATTAGATACACACTCGTGAATAAAGGCCTCTCCTATAAATTTCCGGAGCCAGCGAACTTGTGTGGTCAACGACTCCTAGTGACATTGATTATCATAAAATACTAGTGCTTCGCCCCGAACTGAGATCTCGCGAGTATCACATAAAACAAAAAAAATATTATTTGAAATCTTTGACTATCAAAATAATTCCACGAAATACATATCCATTATACTTGACCTACAGTTTCATTCAAATTACAGGTAACGCGAGTTCATGTTAACTGGATTCTGTTTTTCGAGTAGAAATTGCAGTTATTCTGGATTTTAGACGTTTACCTATATTTGTGTAAAGTTACCTATATTTAACTAAAGCTACGCGCATACCAAATTTCAGCAATGTGGGGTTACTGGTGTACTATGTGAATTTCGTCAAATTTCAGTTTTTATTATGGTGAATAACGCAAAAACTACAAAGCCTTTGCCAAAAATAAAATCAGAGTCAAAATGTGCTAACGAAGACCTTTCATTTGACATCCCATTTGACCTAACAGTCTCATATTAATGTATTTTACCTTTCTTGAACCCTAATATCTCAACAATCCCCCAACATTTTTAGCTTAATTAGTCACATCAAAATTGTATCATCACTACCACTGAAGAATGGTTCAAAAGTTACTTGTCAGAAAGGAGACAGTGTCTAAAGATCTCGCAGGTAATCAGTAAGCCCCAATCGGTCTCTTTTGGAGTACCACAAGGGAGTATACTGGGACCTACGCTTTTTAATATGTACATAAATGATATCCATGATCTCACCATTGATAATGCCCAAGTTACAAGTATATGCTATGCTGATGACACCGCGGTGATTTTTCACGGACCTAACTGGCCAAAAGTGTCATCACTTGCTGAAACTGGTTTGTCACATATTAATAGGTGGCTTCGTGAGAATCACCCTAAACACTTCTAACCCTAAACACGGAGAAAACTAAGTATCTGTGCTTCCATAAGACCTCTGCTTCTGCTCCTCTGATGAATAATCTAAATATTAAAACACACAATTTTGCCTGTTTTAACAACTCCTGTTGTAGTTGTGATTCTATAAATAGAACAAATTTTATTAAATACTTGGGCATTTTTATAGATGAAAAACTAAACTTTAAAAAACATATTGAGGGTCTATTGGCACGTGTTAGAAAAGTAATAAATATAATGCGCAATTTGCGAAATGTCGCATGCAGGGAACTGCTCCAAACCGTATACCTTACGATGTGCCAGTCCCTTATATCATATTGCATCACGTATTGGGGAAGTGCCGCTAAAACTTGCCTTATTCAAGTCGAACGAGCGCAACGCTCCGTACTCAAAGTCATGCTTATGAAAACTTATAGATATCCAACTACAGAATTGTACAAAGAAAATGGTTTTACTTAGAAAACTTTCGTGATTGATTTCAATCATTATTATAAGTACGGGATTTATCACGTACCGTCTTATCGGTGTTTCGATGATCATTTGATGGTGGTGTTTTGATCGGTCTTTCGGTGTGCGAGGCGAGACGTTATTCGGAGCGGATCGCACTCACCCTGATGAAGGTTCACGAATTGAACCGAAACATTGTCGGTCGAAACACCGATAAGACGGTACGTGATAAATCCCGTATTTATAATAATGAAAGAAAGTGGTGTTCTAAGTGTCCGGCAACTTTTTATCTTAAAAACTTCGGTATCAGCGCATAAGCATTCACTTTCATCAGAAAATTACTTGGAGCTGATAAGCAAACGAGTTAAAGACTCGTTATGGATGTATTTAGGATGTATCGCAAAGGATGTATTGATTGGCGGGAATTTTCTACCCCGCCAATCAATACATCCTTTGAGCAACGTTTTGGTCAGTATGTAAGAGCATGTGTTTATAAAATGTTTTAAAATTTTGCGATCTAAACAATACATCTGTAAGACAAGCAAAACAAATATTACAAAAGTGTCTAACTACTTTGACGTACGCTGGTACTGAGACTATTCTGAGTGTTACAACCTAAAAGTCCTAAATATTTATCCTATGCATTTACATTATATTATATAAATATATTTAAATATATTATATACATATTTATATATAATACTTTATTAGAAGTTGTATGTATATTTATTTATGCATTATAAATTTAGGTTATATTAGTATATAGGTTTTCAATTGTTATTTTAAACTGTTTTATATATATATATATATATTTCAAACATTAATAATTTAATTTATTAGTCCGAGGTGTAAACAACTGAATAATCTATATAAGAATTTCAAGGTCTTCACGATACAGTCTTGGCCTAGTGTGAAGACCACCGACTAAACCTTTTAGTTATTAAGCCCTCTCAACAATAAGTTCATTTAAAAATTATCTGTTTTAAAATTATTAGTCATAAGGTGTGCTTTTTGTTGCTAAATAAAATAATATTCATTTTCATTTTTTCATTACCTATGTATGAAATTTAACGATGATCGGATCAACGCTTCGAAAGTTATCCTCGGGCAAACAAACATACATACATACAACGCCGATTTGCACAAGTTGAGCAGAAGGTTGCGGGTTCAATTCCCGCTGCAGGAGTGTTTGCATGGTCTACACATTTATTCTAGGTTTGGGTATTTTTTTTTATATTAGAATTATGTACATTATATATTGTATTTACAAAAAAAGTAAGTTTGAATTTTGTTTACGATTCAAATAATTCAAAAACACTAGATTTCATTATTTTGATATGAAAAACAAAAAAAAAAAACACTTGTTTGCAGAAAACGATACACGCAAATAAATTAAAATTTAATAATAAAAATTAATTGTCTGTAAAGTCAGTTTACGGACGATAAAGAATAAAGAATATTTATTGCCAAAATGATCTTACACAATCTAACAGTTTCGGTGAGGCCCAAACTAGGCATAAAAGCCTGTATGTTGAGTCTCTGGAGCTCGAGTTACATAAATTTAAAAATATACACACAAGGAAAGTGTTTGGCAACATGTTAACATTAATATTAAGGCATTATAGTGTAGGTAATAAATAAAAGCACAAAAGATTTTTTTTTACGATTGGCAGAAAAATGTCTGTATGCATGCTTGTATGCATTTGTGTGAAAAATTGTGTTTGTAAGGGTGTGTTTGAGTATGTGTGTGTGTGTGTATGTGTGTGTGGGTGTGTGTGTGTGTGTGTGTGTGTTGCTGTGTCTGAGAATTTGTGTGTGTTTGTGAGTATGTTTGCGAGTGGTTGGTGTAAGTGCATGTTTGTTTAACTTTAAGTTGCGTGGAGTACCAACTATATTAAGTCTTCTACTTCATCATACGAGAGTCCAAGAAGCCATTTCTTGACAATTGTTTTGCACGTAAAGGCTGTGCAATCCATAATGTCACAGTTTTTACATACTTTGTTGTAGGTGTTCAGAAGTGAGAATTTTGGACTTCGTCTAGCTATTTCTGAACGAGTTATTAGAATAGGGATCATGTAGGTCCGTAGGATAGTTTTACGTGATAACGAGAGAGATAGATGCGTCACAAGCCGAACGGTTAGACCGATCGTGCCTCTCTATCGCTTATTCCGTTCTCTCGCTTGCACGCTCGTCTCAGGCGGAACGTGAAAATGAGTCAAGCTATTTCGTGCATGCAGCCGGCGTTCATCGATGTATAAGACGTTATCACGTCAACAAAATAAAAGATTAAACACACGGCGCTAAGTATTAACAAAGTGTGTCTGGTGATCGAATTAGACGTGACAAAAAGGCGTCTCAACATTTTGTGTAGTGCTTCTGACACAACTCTATTCCGTTAGAACTAATCAAGTATCAAGTAATCAAGTCTGCAAAGGTAGTACATATCGACCAGTCCGTGAATTATTCGTCTGTGGAATCAATAGTGTGATTTCAGCAGGAACAGTTGCTTACTGGCTAAAGGCATTACACATTCATCTGACGCATTGATCTGAAGCCTCGAACACGAGTATACTGCTTTAGAATCGGACGGGCAGTACCTAGATTATGTGAAGTACTAGTGTCCGATTAAGTCGATGCAGACCACCCGATTTGGTTTACAATCTACAGGGCATATACTCTCTCTCTTCCACATGGTGGTGGGGTCAGCTTTCCTGATCGTTCTTCTCCACTTCGCTCTATCCTCGACGTCGTCATCAGAAACTTGGCACTCTCTCATGTCTTTTGACACTACATCTCTCCACCTTGTCTTGGGTCTACCTCTAGCTAGATCTTCGACCGGGGATGGAAAGTTGTAGTGCCAAATTCCCTACGTAGTCAGGTGGCCTCCTCTTCACGTGACCGTACCATCGCAGTCGACTCTCCTGCATCTTGTCAGCGATGTCGCGCACCCCCAGGCTTCCTCGCACGTACTCGTTACGGATTTTATCGAGCCTGGTGACGCCGCACAGCCACCTCAGCATCTTCATTTCGGCGACTTGGATGGTATGTATGTTCTACAGGGCATATACCTTTTTTGTAATGGGTGCGATAAGACATGCATATTGCTGTGCTATTTTAGATATAGACATAATTTGTACGCCAAGTGCAGATTACAGCGCATATAAACGAGTGTAAGATCTTTGATGACCTGTGTCACAAATAAGAAATTAGATTAGATTTTTTTGTTACCTGTGATTTTTGAAGTGTAACATCTTTTTTCTCGGTTTGTGGGAGGGATTTTGACAAAAAGGACGGAAATGTGTAACGAATATGTGTGTGAAGAGAGAAAGAAAATGTGCGCGCGGACTGCTCTCTCTTGCTCCTACAGTAATATACGAAACGTAACTTTCTCTCTTTCTATCTTAACTTACTTACCCTCTCAACTTCCGTTCGCACTTTTCGTAACGCATTCACCAGCTCACTCCCCAAGTCAAGCGTGCGTTAAAGAAGTTTTACTACAAAAACATTATTTGTAATCTTTGACAACCAAAATAGTGCGACAAAATAATTAACCAAAACACTTGACCTACAGGTTCATTCAAATCACAGGTAATGGGAGTTCATGTATGTGGTTAAACTTTTTTGGGGTCCAAATTGCAGTTATTCTGGATTTCAGACTTTTGCCCGTATTTGTATCACTTAAGCTACACGTATACATTTTATATGTTTTTATATATTTTACGATTACTGCATTGTGGCGTCACTGGTGTACCATGTTAATTTTGGTGAATTTTATCAAAGTTCAGTTTTTGCTATGGCTAATAACTCAAAAACTATAAGGACTTTACTAAAAATAAAAACAAGAGTCTAAATGACAAATAAAGACCTTTCATTTGACGTCCTATTTGACCTAATCTTCTGATTTTCTTTTTTTTACTCCCCTTGAACCCAATATCTCAACAACCCCAGATAAACATTTTTAGCTCATTTAGTCACACCAAAACTGTGCCATCACTTCCTACCTATGTATTCAATTTCACATTGATCAGATCAACGTTTCGAAAGTTATCCTCGAACAAACAAACATACATACATACATACAACGCCAATTTGCCCAAGTTGATTTAGAGATATCGCTTCGCTCGATCAATTAATTAAATTACTTGACTTATTAATTAATTTATTAATTTAAATAAATGCAGGTTATTTGTATTACGAACAAAGCCGTTCCCAAAAAAATCTACTATATACAAATTTACCCGGTAGCTGAAGACATAACTCCTTGGGTAATAGTTACTGACGAGGGATGACGAAATCACCTCCGATAATGCGGAAGAGATTTCCGAGTCCACTACATTAGACAGAACAAACACTTCACAGATACACCGACCTCGCCGGCGAGGTCGACGAGTCCCTTCGGTCGCCGCCTATACGAGGTACAAGCACGTACCCGGGCGTTTCTCTCCTACCCCTATCCTGGCAACAGCCCAAGCCGAGGTTTGTACTTAAGTGGTGCCCCTGCGCTAATTGCCTCAACAAAAACTTACAGGGCTGCAACGGCCTCAGAGGCCAACAGCGAGATTAGTAAATTGGAAAAAAAAATTGTGAATGGAGTTGGCTCGTCCATAGAGACGGTAAGCCTGATTGAATGCGCTGCAGCTATTGTGCACCGGCTATTCAGAGACGTACGCCCTGTCAGTGTCAGCTAAAATAATTTACATGACGTGTTACTCGGATGAGTGCGGAATTGTGTAAAACACCGAAACAAATAAGGAAAAGATAATTTTTACAAAAAAAAAACCCCGACCTTTTTTGCATCGGGGGTTAAAACTGCCTCAGCTAAGAATCACCCCCCTTAAACTAGTTTTCATTATTATAAATACCTACGTTTTTATCGGTGTTTCGACCGACAATGTTTCGGTTAAATTCGCGAACCTTCATCAGGGTGAGTGAGATCCGCTCCGAATCACTACGCACTGACGGATGTAGTGGTGGGGATTGCGTTAACGATAGCCCAACGTATTGACAGGTTACGTCATCATCATTATTAACACTGCTGCTCTTTTCGGTAGTTCTCGGTAAGGCAAAGACTCAACACTATATCTCTATCAGGCTCACTCACTCCTCTATCGCTTGTATCATGTAGAAATGGCCTCCAGGCTGGCGGTAGATGCCTTCCTATATCTCTGTTAAAGTTCAGCACACGACTTATTTCTATCGCCTCTCAGATCTTGCGAAGAACGAAGAACTTCTCTCTCGCTAAGGCCCGGGCCTTGTTGAAACGTATGTAGTGCGTCGAATCAGAATCTAGGGTATGTTCCGCCACTGCAGAACCGTTGGAGTCGACATTCTTCATTGCACGTGTGTTCAGTCAACTAGCTTACATCGTTAAACTGGCTTTGTATATAAAACCGCATTCCAATGGGTCCCCGCGTTTGGGAATTATAATGCTGCAAACAGACCGACACACAGACAGACAGGTATCAAACTTATAACACGCCTAAGCATCGAATTTTTCGGCAAAGTAAACGATCTTCCTTTCAAGATTTAGTAGTCTGACTACTGGCAAGTGTGTGATTGCCACTGATACAGTAAAGTCATTATGTTTCGCAATTAGGGGTCGAACGTGATTACTGTGGTATAACTTACTGCAGTAAGTTACTGCAATAATAAACTGTGGTTATAGACTGGTTAAGGGTGCTGGATTAAAATAAATTTACGTTATTTTAACCTATTGGAACTTGTAACTTTATAGCAGATTGTGTTACTCCGATAATACATATTTTAATATTACAATTTTATGAGATTCATCAATATTAATTATTATTATCACACTAATATATTCCGTTACTCACTTATGTATGTCTTGTCTAAATTACATGTAATATCTTTTTTTTTAACATTCAAGCTAGCAAATAGACTCAATATGCGAAAACGTCGAAATGGTGATTAGCTATCATCATCATCATCATCATATCAGCCGTAGGACGTCCACTGCTGGACAAATGCCTCCCTCATTGATCTCCAGGAACTGCGGTTGGAAGCGGCCTGCATCCAACGCCGACCTGCGGTTATTACCAAGTCGTCTGCCCATCTTGTGGGTGGACGTCCTACGCTGCGCTTGCCGGTCCGTGGCCTCCACTCGAGAACCTTTGGGCTCCATCGGCCATCTGTTCTGCGCGCTATATGGCCTGCCCATTGCCACTTCAACGTGCTAATCCATCGGGCTATGTCGGTAACTTGAGTTCTCCTACGTATCTCCTCATTTCTGATTCGATCCCGTAGAGAAACCCCGAGCATAGCCCTCTCCATAGCTCGTTGAGCGACTCTGAGCTTATTCATAAGGCCAATAGTGAAGGACCACGTCTCGGTTCCATATGTCATCACTGGTAACACACACTGATTGTAGACTTTCGTCTTAAGGCACTGAGGTATGTTGGACGAAAAGACGTTGCGAAGTTTCCCAAACGCTGCCCATCCGAGTTGGATTCGACGATTGACCTCTTTCTCGAAGTTGGACCTACCTAATTGGACTGTTTGTCCCAGGTATACATACGCGTCGACAACTTCAAGAGCCGAGTTCTCAACCATAACTGGGGCAGGGACGACATGGACATTCGACATGATTTTCGTCTTGTCCATGTTCATTTTAAGTCCTACCCGTTGGGAGACTCGATTGAGGCCTTCGAGCATCGTGCTGAGCTCTTCCATCGACTTTGCCATGACCGCAATATCGTCGGCAAACCGAAGGTGAGTGATGTATTCGCCGTTAATATTGATGCCCAGTCCTTTCCATTCCAGAAGCTTGAAGGCATCTTCCAATGCGGTCGTAAACAGTTTCGGAGAGATGACATCTCCCTGTCTTACGCCTCTTTTTAAGGGAATCGCCTTCGAGCTCTGTTCGTGTACTCGGACTGACATAGTGGCGTTTTTATACAAACACTTCAACACTTCGATGTACCGATAGTCAATACGGCATCGTTGGAGAGACTCAAGCACTGCCAATGTTTCGATCGAATCGAAGGCTTTCTCATAGTCCACAAACGCGAGACATAGCGGCAAGTTATACTCTTCGGTCTTCTGTATGACTTGCCGCAGCGTATGTATGTGGTCTATGGTACTGTAGCCTTTACGGAACCCGGCTTGTTCGGGAGGCTGGAAGTCATCAAACCTGCGTTCGAGACGGTTCGCGATGACCCTCGAAAACAGCTTATAAACATGGCTCAAAAGCGAGATGGGTCCGTAATTCTTAAGCAAGTTGTTGCCACCTTTCTTGAAGAACAGAATCACCACGCCCCCGTTGCATGCTTTTGGCGTCGTACCTTCAAGCAAGGCGGAATTAAAAAGCTTCTGAAGGACTTTAAGTACCGGTGATCCACCCGCTTTCAGAAGCTCTGAAGTGATTCCGTCCTCACCCGGTGCCTTGTCGTTTTTAAGCTGCTTCAAGGCCATCCTGATCTCATACAGGCTGATGTCCGGAATATCTTTGGTATAATGTCGGGTCAGTTTGGCTCTTGGGTCGTTGGCCGCACTGTAAACAGATTTAGTGACCGAATCGTAGAGCCGTCCATAGAACCTTTCGACTTCCCTTAACACTTCCGCTTTACTTGACGTTATGCTGCCATCTTCCCTCTTCAGCTTCGTCAGGCGGCTCTGCCCAATAGAATTATCTCTCGCGAATACTTTGGAGCCTTTATTCCGCTCTATCGTATCTTTAATACGAGATGTATTAAAGGTACGAATATCGTGCCGCAAGGATTTCCAAATCTTTCTATTGAGCTGCCTATGTGGCTGAGCATCATCGGGAGACTGCAGTTGCAAAGAACGTCGTTCAGCCATGAGGTTAAGGGTTTCATCAGAGAGTTTCTGAGGTCTATTGGTACGGGGTGTCTTAAAGAACTGGGACCCCACCGTATGGACGGTTTCTACGAACCTGTTATTGATCTCGTCCACTGATGCATCTACTTCTAGACAGTCAAAGCGATTTGCAAGTTCGAGTTGAAAGCTCTCGAGGTTTTGGATATGAGCGCGAGTGGGTCGGAGCGTAGATTTCATCAAACGGGACCTTTCAAGTTTAACGTTATATTCAATGTGGCTCTAACAATTCGGTGATCACTGCCGGTTTTTACCCTGTGAATCACAGAGACATCATTGAATATCCGTTTCTTGTTGGTCAAGATAAAATCAGTCTCAATTCTCGTGGAACCGTTGGGACTCATCCAGGTCCATTTCCTGTAGGCGGCTTCTGGAAAAAAGAATTCATCATAAAGAGTCCTTCTTTCTCCAGAAAATCGGCCAGCCCCTGTCCCCTGGGGTTCCGTTGCCCATATCCAAATTGCACCACTCTCAACTCATCATCGCTTCTCATGCCTAGCTTTGCATTGAAGTCCCCCATAACAACAATAAAGTGAGTTTTTGTTTGTTTGGCTCTACTGATGTCCTCATACATAGACTCTACTTCTTCATCTGGGTGTGAAGAGGTCGGCGCATATACCTGAACGACCTTCAGCGAATATCGCTTAGATATTCTGAGTGACAGGTACGCGACCCTGCTCGACACACTGTTGATCGTGATAATGTTGTTGATGAGTGACTTGTGAACGAGAAACACAACACCACCTTGGGACTGTTGGTCGCCCTCCCGGTAGTATAGTAGGTTACCAGACTTAAGGGATATCGTGTCCTCGCCCTCTCTACGGACTTCTGATAACCCCAAAATGTCCCAGTGTAATCTACTAATTTCTTCTTCCAGCTCAACAATCTTTTCGTCTGTCCTCAAAGTGCGGATGTTGTGTGTTACCAGGGCCAGTGGTCGTCGTAGGGTTTGGTAGCCGATCGTCTCCCGGGGATTCTTAGCACCCCTGGCCCCGCCGTTACCGTGACTGCTACCGTAGCCAGGATTAGCGGGGCCGCCGGGGACTCGGGGCCTGGTTTTATGTTGTAAATCCATGAGGGGGTTGTTGCCATACTCGCCACGCTTGGCAGGCGGGTTGGCGAGCGCAGTATAGGTATTGAAAACACGAAAAGACGCTGCTGCCCATCTTTCGGAGGTATCCCTTAGCAGACTCCTACTGCATCCACGGGCAAGAGCGGAGCTATAAGTATAAACTAATTATTAGGCATTTTATCACTGCATGTTTTCCGAAGAAAATAAAATAAAATAAAATAAAAATAAATGCGAAAGTTTGGATGTTTGTTTGTTAATCAATCACGCCGTAACCGATGAACCGATTTCGATGAAATTTGGTAGGTATTATGTAGATTATAATCTGGATTGCTACATATGCTACCTTTTTTTCCATAAATCAGTTCCCATGGGATAAAAATGATGTGTCAAGTCAAGTTGCAACAGCGAGTTTACTTTTGTTTTTAGGTTACCTACACATTTAGTAGTGTAACGCGTACAAAGTCGCAGGCAACAGCAAGTGTATTATATGTATGTAGTAATTGTTTTACACAAAAAATAAGTATAATGATACTTATTTATTTTTGCTTTTGTAAATTGATAAAAACACAATTATATCGTTATTTTCTTGGAAAATCTATACTAGTACTAGCTGTTGCCCGCAACTTCGTACGCGTTACACTACTAAATGTGTAGGTAAGCTAGAAATAAAGCTAAACTCGGTATTGCAACTTGATTTGAAACCCAATTTTTATCCCACGGGAACTGATTTATGGGATAAAAGGTAGCCTATGTAGTAATCCAGGTTATAGTATAGTACTACACATATACCAAATTTCATCGAAATCGGTACAGCCGTTACGACGTGATTGAGTAACAAACAAACAAATAAATAAACAAACATCCAAACTTTTACATCTATAATGTTAAACTCATATTAAGGTTAAGCTCGTCTTTGGATATGTCCATTTTGTAAGCTATTTTTGTCTGTAAATCTATTTGGGTACAATAAAGAATAAAGAACGAAGAGTAAAGAATATAATACTAGTGTGATTATAAAGAGAAAGTTTTCAAGTTGATTTAGATTTATGATAATCTCCGGATTTACAGAACCGATTCTGAAAATAATTTCACACAAATAGAAAATGCTATCATTATTATAAATACGGGATTTGTCACGTACCGTCTTATAATAATTTTATAATAATGATTGAAATAAATCACGAAAGTTTTCTTAGGAATTAATAAAACACCTTGTAAACCCCGGGGCAAATTGTCACAAAAAGTTATAGACTGAGACATCTGCCTAAATAACTGTCATGGATACATTGTACTGAATTTCACTTCAGTTTAGCTCGCGTAATCGGGGTGGGCCTAATTTGTATGCAAGCGGTCACCGGCGCGTGTTCCAGCAGGCATGTCAACAATGGTACCTATTGTTCTACCCTGTTTTGGATAAATCCTGTACACGTTGTTAGTGACCGTGTTTGTTTAATCTCTGACGCAAAAAATGGATAGTCGGATGGTTTGCGAGCGGCACTGGTTTACAGTCGCATGTGGCTTCACTATCGCAAAAAAGGAATAATTAAATAATAAAATTTACTGGTGGTAGAGCTTTTGTGAACGGGCTCGAGGAAGTGGGCACCTCCGCCTTACCTTTATCTGCCGCCAAATAGCAGTACTTGTGCTGCTGTGTTCCGGTTAGATGGTAATGGTATGTTCCTGTAATTACTGGCACATAGGCATAACAGCCTATAGTATGTTAGTCCATATAGTATGGCAACGTAGCCACATAGAGATCAAGACAACATAATAGCTTGTTTTGAATTCTATGTGGATATCCATGGGCTGCAGTAGCCACTTAACATCTGGTGGACTGCATGCTCGTTTACCAAAAAGGTAGTATATAATTTTTTTTATTAAAATATTGAAATCCCCTCTTTCTAGAGCAACCCGGTCTTGTGCGGCCTGCACCTAATGGTACCCAATAACCTTTATCAGGTCGTCTTTCCATCTAATGGGGGGGGGGGGGGTAAGTCCCCACTCTAGAACCTTTCTGCCCCAACGGCCATCAGTTCTTCAGCTAATTTCTTTTTACCACTAAGAATAAACCTCATGATCTTCATCATCCACAGCCTGACTTCACCCATTGCTGGGTATAGGCCTCCCCAAGTTTGTGCCATCCACCACGATCCTGCGCTAGTCTCACCCACTGACGGCCCGCGACCTTTACGATGTCGTCCACCCATCTCGCTGCTGGTCGTCCTACCCTTCTATACCCGCTGCTCGGCAACCATTCAGTCACTGTCCTGCTGTATCTGTCATCACCACGTCTAGCCAAGTGTCCCGCCCAAGACTATTTGAGCTCCATAACTCGAACCCCAACGTCATGAACCTTCGTTAGTCTACGGAAGAAGAAGAAACCTAACTATCGCCAATTATTGTATCACATAGATTAATATTATTCTAATTTTTAGATTTCCGTACCTCAAAAGAAAAAACGGAACCCTTATAGCATCACTTTGTTGTCCGTCTGTATGTCAAGACCCTTTATCTCGGGAACTAGTGGAGGTATCGAGTTGAAATTAAAACCATGTACTCAATATAATCATGTCTACAGTCCCTTGAAGCTGTGAAAAAATCAAACTTCTAAGTTAACGTAAAAAAAAGGTAAGGCCGTTTATGCCGCAAAACAAGTATATTTCGACACTCTCCCGGTCATCAAAATTTATAGTGTCCGTTGACCTAGAATTATGAAATTTGACAAATAATATCGTCACTCTTGTAGTGACGATATTATTTGTCAAATTTCATAATTCAAATACAGGGAAAAATTCAGGGAAAAATTTGATACTATACATTTGTAATTAAATCATAAAAATATAGTTTTTATTTAAAGTACGTAATCAATCATCGAATCTGTCGGTACAAATTTGTACGGGGCCCTCGGTGGGCGATTCCGACTCGCACTTGTCCGGCTTTTTTTGTTTTATGGTGTGCATTATGTATTTTCTATCTATTCTCAGGTCATGATATTATTATTCGAACCTTGCATTGATTCTAACCAAATCGCAAAGAAAACAAATGAGCGCAAAGCTCAGTTAACATTTCACTGCTTTTTGCAAAGCTCCGTCAACCAGTGGTAAATGAATACACAGTCTAATTTGGAGATAGCTAGGACAGTTTAAGTATTTGTAAATTTTGTCTTACTTGGATAATTATTTGGGGTGGCAAGTTTGGATGCTGAGGCGTTTTTATGTGTAGTATTTCAGGTATTTATCAGTGCGGATCCAATCGGTAATTAAACAAACCGATAGAATCAGCAACACTACTCTGCACACTAAGACCGGAATCATCGATGAGGTATACAAGGGAACGCTAGACAAATGGGATTAGGTGGGTCATGTCACGCTAATGCACTCTGACAGGTGGACTAAGATTTCCACCCACTGGCAACCATGACGGCAACTAGGCAGACCATTGTTGGCACAACGCTTTAAAAGTGTTCAATCCTGTTGGCCGAAGATTGCTAAAGAAAGCAAGGAAATGGGGGACACCTTTGCCGAGCAGCGAGACAGTATCATCCAGACAAATTTCCACATCGACCGATCTTGTGCGGCTTGCATCCAACGACTCCCAGCAATGCTTATCATCTTCTCATTTGTGGGAGCCGTCCTTCACTGCGCTTTCCTGTGCGCGGTCTCCACTCGAGAACCTTTCTGCCCCCACGGCCCACTGCTATTTCAGCTTTATAATCCTCTGGGCGTTGTCAGTGACCTTGGTTCGTCTACGGATTTCCTCATTTCTGATTCGATGTAGAGAAATACCAAGCGTATCCCTTTCCATAGCACAATGAGCGAGCTTGCATGAGCATCCTTATGAGGTCTAATATAGTGATAGACCACGTTTCTGTGCCGTATGACCAGCGGCGTAGCGTGGGTATCGGCCGCCCGGGGCGGAAGACAATTTTGCCACCCTCTTAGGTATTTCAATTTAATGTATAATTTATGTATGTACTTTAAATACATTAATTCTAAAGAACTTTTCAGCAAGAACAGTCATCATTATTTTGCATTATACAGGTTAGATTTTAAATAAAAAATAAATTGATGGTCTGTAAAGTCGGTTTACGGACAATAATTTTACGTGATAACGAGTGGAAGAGAGATAGATGCGTCACAAGCCGAACGTTTAAGCCGATCGTGCCTCTGTATCGCTTGATCCACACTCTCGCTTGCACGCTCGGCTCAGGCGGAACGTGACACTTTTTCGTGCGTGCAGCCGGCGTTCATCGATTTATAAGACGTTATCACGTCAAAAAAATGTATCTAAGTTTTACAATTACGTTTATTAATACAAAAAATTACTTTACTTCAATATGTAACTAATGAAAAATTCCGTGCTCTTTTCAATCGGTCCGAATTTGACGTTGCAATAAAAATATGAAATGGTTCAAATATTTTTATTATTTATTGTGAAATTTTGCCGCCCCCTAACAGGTGCAGCCCGGGGCGGGTCGCCGCTGCCGCCCTCACTACGCTACGCCGCTGCGTATGACATTACTGGTAAGATACGCTGGTCAAAGACTTTCGTCTTCAGACCTATGACGACCTATGTGACCTTCAGACCGAACGCTGCCCAGTCGAGTTGGATTTGTCGACAAATCTCTTTCGTCCAGATAGTAGGTAAGTATAGGTTATTAAAAAAACAGCGAAATAGTGACCTAGCTTTTTTCTAACTTCACACGACGAGTGGTAAATGATCTCCTCTGCAATATACAAGAACATGGCTGGACCTAATTTAGTGTATTCCTAACAAATTAGTCCCATTTGCTTCCTTAAGGAATCCCACTCATTATGTTAGGGCCTCATAAATAATGGATTTTGTTTGTTTAGGGATGTCGGATTAATGTAGCTTGTGTAGCACTCTCGGGCCTGGAACCTCTTGTAGTGACGGTATTTGAATTTTTTTCTCATTCATTAGATGCCACCTTTAGTGCTATATGAAGGCCAATGTTACTTAATTTTCAGTTTTAATCTATTTTTGATGAACGTTTGACTTTTTGTTTTTAAGACAAAACGGGTCTTTTCGCGCACAGATTTATATCAAAATTATAATTTTGACTAACCTCGACGTTTCGGCCAAGTCACATCGGCCGTGGTCACGATAGACTGAAAGCGGGCGGGTGTCATTGAATGTTGTCACCAACTACCCGCACTTGGTTTTCTGAATTGCACGTATCACTCTTTCGACACACAATACTAACAGTATCTGAAGTTACGCGTGGATCTAAATCGCGACGTGAACACCTAACTATAACTGGATTCCACGGTGCAGATAATCTAAAGCCGGACGGCTTCACGATTAAAATTGCGATATTTCTTTATCTCGATGGCTTCTCGAACGATTCTTGGGGTCGTGCAGTTCTATCCAGTGTTTTGGTCCAGATTCGTTTGACGATTTACTCAAAGGTTCTATTTTAACACCTTTTCACCATTATACAAAAGTTAGATGGAAGACATTTTTAATTAGTATTAACTTTATCAATGAATTAGTTTACTAGTGCATACATAATTTTAGAAACATAAATATTTAATCATCTTTTTATACGGACGTAACGTAATGCGTCTAAAACACTCTATAATTGGGAGAATCAGGGTACTGTCAGTTCCATTTTGATGCCGAACTAGATATATTCATTGTTGATCGAGCGAAGCGAGATCTCCAAATCAACTTGTGCAAATCGGCATTGTATGTATGTTTGTTTGTCCAAGGATATCTTTCGAAGCGTTGATCAGATCATCGTAAAATTACCTAAGTAGATAGTGATAGCACAATTTTTATGTGACTAAATGAGCTAAAAATGTTGAGATATTTTCAAGAGGGGTAAAAAAAATGAAAACGAGACTATTAGGTCAAATGAGACTTCAAATGAAAGGTCGTCATTGGTACATTTTAACTTTGTTTTAATTTCTAGTAAAGTGTTTGCAGTTTTAGAGTTATTAGCCATAATATAAACTGAACTTTGACAAAATTCACAGGGTACACCAGTGACCCCACAGTGCTGTTTGGTATGCGTGTAGCTTTAGTGACAAATATAGGTAAACGACGAAGCCCAACTAATGCGCTGAAGTGGTATAAGGAACGCTACCCAGACCGCGATTGAGGAAGTATGATTCAATTAAGTCTACTTTTTGCGTATTTGACAATGCCATGATAGGACAAATAAGATGATGCAATGACTGATATAAAAGTCCGACAGGTGGAAGAACCATGTTCGAAATTCAAAATTGTTCTGAAATACGAAATGCTTTTGAATTGCTCATGACAGCATGGAGTTCCTAAACTTATTAATCGCTACAGTATTAATATTTCTTTAATGTGCAATTAAAATCTAATAAAATGTTTGTAGTAGGAATTTTGTTCGTCGTGTTGTATAAGAATACTTTTTTTCAAAGACTAACTTACGCTGTTTAGATTTTTTTCATCCTGTACAATAAAATGATCCTTACAAAGGACTGCATCGATCGGCATCAAAAAAAATTTACCAACTTGATTCATTTTAAGGCGCTACTCACACTTGACCAAAAAAAATTTAATGCCAAAATGTTTTTCTTCGAAAACGAGCTGATGTTTTAAAAGAAACTGCACCTGTATTTCATCTGGTTATGGGAGCTGCCGTACTGTTACAGTTAAAAAAAAACACTGTATAAATTATATTAAGTCTCAAGTAGATCTACGTTTGAGCATACCTAAGATTAGTACGTGCAGTACAGCTTACCGTTTGTACAAAAGTACTGACTAAAGCTTAAACACAGCTTACCGCATGTCCAAAGGACGATATATAGCTGATTTATTAAATAAATATAAATAAAATACATATTGCTGGACAATTCACACAACGCTATCTAGCCCCAAACTAAGCAGAGTTTGTATTATGGGAACCAGATAACTGATAGAATACTTACATACTTTTTTTTGTAAATACATACTTATATTACATAGAAAAACAACCAGACCCGGAACAAATATCTGTAGATCATGCAAACATTTGTTCCGCGGCGGGAATCGAGCCCGCTACCTTCTGCGTCTCAGCCGGCTATTCGCCCACTGCGCCGCGGAGGTTGTCTATTTATTTTATTTATTCAATTAGAACGACTAATTATACTAATTACAAAATGGAATAATTTTACAAAAAATTAATATATGTCAATCTTATACAAAAAAAAATGTCAAAACAATAAGATTACAATAAATAATAATAGTAAGCAATAACATTGACACACTCTTCTCACAAAACCTCAAACACTCCAAAATTATCATTTTCAATCCGTCCGCAAACACATCACATTCTGGATTTGTTATAGATCTCTAGCCGTTTTAGTCTCCAATTAGCATCCGACTAGACGGCGCGACGGCGGCTAAACCGGTATTAAGATACACCATGGTATTATACAATAGAGAGCCAGTTTATTGGCGACGGTTTCGTACAGTGGGCGAATAGCCAGCTGAGACGCAGGAGGCTTCGATTCCCGCCGCGGAACAAATATTTGCATGATCTACAGATATTTGTTCCGGATCTGGTTGTTTCTCTATATATTATAAGTATGTATTTACCAAGAAAAAAGGTATATAAGTATTATATCAGTTATCTGGTTGCCATAGTACAAGCTCTGCTTAGTTTGGGGCTAGACAGCGCTGTGTGAAATGTCCAGAAATATTTATTTATTTATTTGATATATAAATAAACAATTTAAGATAGAATAATATATTCCCAAATAATAAATCTACATATATCATTTTGCTTACAGATCTTCTAAAATGGAGCCAAATAGAATAAATAATAATTAACTGAAAAGGCAATGACAAGAAAGCTAGGCCTTAATAAGGTAATTCTGCTTAAAAGCTTGCTTAAATCTCAGCTTAAAAGAGTGCTGTGACGGAGCCCGTCTAATTTCTACAGGCAAAGCATTCCACAGCCGCACTGGGTATAGTATACTCGTAGCATTATATTAGACTAGCTGTTGCCAGCGGCTTCGCACGCGCGGTTCGCCAATAAAAAATAGTCTATGTGTTAATCGAGGTTATGATCTAAGTACATACCAAATATCATCGCAATCGGTTCAGCCGTGGCGTGAAAGAGTAACAAACATCCATACATCCATACATACAAACTTTCGCGTTTATAATATTAGTAGGATATTAGTGTGATCGTAAAATTAAAGAAGCATGTTATTTTTTTGCATACGATGGGTGAAAAAATCTTAGCAAGTATTCTCGTAAGTTAGATTATGTAAATTAATATGCAACTGAGCTGATTCTCTATAAGCCTAATAAGTACCTATTAACAGCTTAATTTGCATTTCCCATGAGCTAATTGATTTACCAGCAACCCACTGGGCAATGGAGCTCACTTTTTGAACAGAAATGGCGCATTGGGACAATCATATTAATGGGATGTGTGAACGGAATTAAATCGACTTGCCTTTTATCGTCGGAATAAAATGGCAGAATGCATTGATTTTATTTTAATGAAAATATTTCGTTTATATGAGAGTTATTGAATAATCTGCTCGTTATATACGATGAGACTACGATGAGACGTAGTGGTCGATAGATAGGTCCAACCTAGTTATAAATAAATAAATAAATATTGCTGAACATTTCACACAGCGCTATCTCGCCCCAAACTAAGCGGAACTTGTATTATGGGAACCAGATAACTGATAGAATACTTATATAAGATAGAGCACAAGACCTGATGTTAATTGATTCATGATAATTGGATACTGTAATAACACTCATCTTTTTATTTAGTCTTTGATCGTGATATTCACGTTATCTACTGTAAATACTTACACGGGGAGATAGATTCTGTGCTTCCTTTTACTTTTTAACAGTTTCATCATTATTTTGGTCAAAAACTCTACATTCATTCTAAAACCCTTCAAATACCCATTAGAACATTTTTATGGAATCTATCTCCCCATGTAAGTATTTACAATTTATAACGTGAATATCGAGTTCAAAGACTAAATAAAAAGATGAGTGATATTACAATACAGCTGCTGTAACAATTGCATTACTTTAAAGATAACGGAGAACGTCCAATTAGAACTTGACCTATCTGGCATTGATTTACACCATACAGGTGTAAAGTCCCATGAATCTGCGACCTACGTGATGCAGTGGGTGAATAGCCAGCTGAGACGCAGGAGGTAGTGGGTTCTATTCCCGCCGCAGCCAACTAAGGCAAACCAAGGGGTTTCTGTCAACTCCAAGGAGTAATGGGGCTCCGCGGTGTCGCCACGCCCCGAACGTTCCCCACACTTATTAATCTACCCGTAATTTTACAGTCACCTTTCAAACCGAAACAAAAACAAGCCAAACTATACTGCTTATTTATTAAATGAACAGTTATGAAAATAGTTATTTATTACGTGATTTGACCTTCTGCTTGATAAATTATCTATGACAAGAAGACATTTATAGGTCAGAACCACTACATACCATATTCAGGCTTGAAATTTTTATGTATACCTCTATAGAATATTTGGCTACCCTCCAACATCAACCATTTTGTAGATACCATTCGTATCCCGCAATTCAACCTAAATTGTGTCCTGTTTACTGGGTTATAAGGCGGGGAACAAGATTGAGACGTTAAGAGTTATGTTGGGGATGGTGTGTTATAACTTGTCGAAAGTTTTGAAGTTATTTTGGCAATACGTGTTGTTGCGAATTTTTCGGTCTAAAGGGAAAATTGATGGGATTAATATATTGAATGATCGAGATAAAATGATATTATTTTTGGGTAACATTGGGTTGTTATTTAGTCTTAGTATATTTTTTAAGGCGCCAACATTTATAGGTAGGTATAGCTTCTCTCCCGCTCGAGTGAGATCTCGCGAGACTCACATAAAAAAATATTTGTACACACGGCTACACATCATGCTATACATTTCTAGTATACGCTGACCTCGCATTGTGTAGACTATTCGTAGTATGAGAGGTCAGCTTATACTGGAAATGTATAGCTTGATGTGTAGCCGTGTGTACCTCATCTTTGACTATCAAAATAGTGCCACGAAATGCATAACCAAATTACTTGACCCACAGTTTCAATCAAATTAAAGGTAACGGAATTTGTACGGTTCATGTAATTTAGTTACTCTTTTTTGGGATAGAAATTGATTTATTCTGGATTTAAGACTTTTTCCTAAATTTGTGATACTAACGCTACACGCATACCAAAGTTCAGCACTATGGGGTCACTGTACCCTGTGAATTCAAATTTCAGTTTTTAATATGGCTAATAACTTAAAAACTACAAGGTTAAACTAAAAATAAAACCGGAGTCGAAATGTACCAATAAATACATTTTATTAAACGTGCCACTTGATCGGATAGTCCCATTTTGTTTTTTTTTTACCTCTCTTGAACCCCAATATCTCAACAACCCCTCCACATTTTTCGCTCATTTAGACACACCAAAGTTGTGCCATTACTATCTACCTATATACTAAATTTACGATGATCGGATAAACGCTTCGAAAGTTATCTCGCTTCGCTTGATCAAAAATATAAATATACATGAAAATTATAAACTGATCGCTTGCAACCACGATCTTTTTATCGCTCAGTTGTTTCTTTTGTATAACATCTTCATAAATAAAAATGTAATGGTGTTCGTTATAATTATTAGGCTTAAGTGCTTTTGAGAACAGCTGGATAGATTTAGTTTTTTTTTAATATTCGTAGTAGTCCTCATAAGGGAAAAAACCAGCCAAGTGCGAGTCGGACTCGCGCACGAAGGGTTCCGTACCATTATCTATCTGTTTGTTGTATAGGAGTCCCCATTAAATTATTATTTTATTCTGTTGTTATAGCGGCAACAGAAATACATCATCTGTGAAAATTTCAACTGTCTATCTATCACGGTTCATGAGATACAGCCTGGTGACAGACGGACAGATAGACAGACAGACGGACAGACAGACAGCGGAGTCCCATATTACCCTTTGGGTACGGAACCCTAAAAATGAAAAAATATACAACAGAAAGAAAGAAAGAAAGAAAACATTTTATTCAACAACCACACAGTAATAAAGGAAAATAAAACACAACAATAATAAAATCTAACCTAAGCACTAACAAACTAACAAACTTAAAAGATCTGTGTGGAGATGAATAGGTACTCAGCTCAGCATGATGCTACGGTATGTTAATATGCCCCAGCGCTGGTCTTCCGCTGAGTCCAATTTATATTACCTCACGTACCTCTTGATCAAGGGTAGCCATAATAAGACAAAGACAACTATTGTTTAAATCAAACCATATTAAATACATGCATAACAAAATTAAATACCTACTATTTTAAACCAATAAAACTATCACTACTAACTATCACACTTAAAAAAAAATTCACTGGTATATTTAAGACAAGACATGGAGACCGGGGGGAGAGAGAGAGAGATAGAGAGCTTCAGCTACTGCCACTACGGTTGGTTTAGCTGTATTGAAAGAATATCAGCTTTGAGTCTTAATCTAAACAAATTAACTGAACTTACATTACATAGAGGTGGAGGGATATCGTTCCAATACTTCGTAGTGCAGTAGCTAAAGCTACCACGAAAAGCTGCGGTGCCATGTGCATGCGTCACCAGAAGAGACTCTGAAGCTCTGGTATTATATTTATTATAATGGCGGAACCAGGTTAATTTGCGAAAGAGATATTCTGGTTTCCGGCTCTTGATGACACCAAAATGGAGATGTCTTCTGGAGAACATTTTAAGAAGTTTTGCTCTATTTATAAAAAGTGTTACATGTTATTCAACAGATTATTCAAAGCTCCGTAGAAACTGAAAGTGTTTTTGTCTATTGGATTTTGTATGAATTAACCATACAGGCTATATTTTATTATGAACTCCGAGCGAATCCGGGGTAGTTTTTATGTAGTCTAAAATAAAAATGGATCGTTATCACTTATTTATCTTCATTATATATCAATATCTAAAACCATTATCATCAGCTGATAGTTGTTCACAGCTTGAGATAAGGCAAAGAGGCCGTTACATACATCTGCCTAATAACGGTAATTTACACAGCACTTTGGGCCTAATTCCACTAAACCAATCTCTTTAATATGACAGTGACAGATTACATACATCGTCGAAAAACGCCTACTATTGATATATTTTTTAGGGTTCCATACCCAAAGGGTAAAACGGCACCCCATTACTAAGGCCCCACTGTCTGTCCGTCTGTCACCAGGCTGTATCTCATGAACCGTGATAGTTGGACAGTTGAAATTTTCACTGGTTATGTATTTCTGTTGCCACTATAAGAACAAATACTAAAACCAGAATAAAACATATATTTAAGGGGGGCTCCCATACAACAAACGTGATTTTTTTGCTCGTTTTAGCTCGATATTGATAACGACAACAGGTAGACGCATGAAATATTCACAGAATATTTAGTTATATATTCCCTTTAAAATAAATAATTAAATTAATATAAAACAAATATTTAAGGGGGGGGGGGGGGGGCTCCCATACAAACAAACTTGATTATTTTGGCGTTTTTATAGATAATGGTACGGAACCCTTCCTGCGCGATTCCGACTCGCACGTGGCCGGTTTTATTTTGGTATTCTACTTCTTCTTCTCAATCACAGAGACAGAGCGGTCGTGGTCAACATGTTGTATCATTATTTTTGGGGGCAGATGTTACACGCCTCACGATATTTGTCTCTGTTGACAGACATTCTCGTGCATTCATGCAGTTGGCCGCCCACTGCAGCTTTTATTTGATCGGTCCACCGCATGGGCGACCTTCCGCGCGGTCTGAAACTCTTCACTCATCCTTGTACGACAAGGCGCTCAATAGAAACAGTGTTCCGCCTCGAGACGTGGCCGAAGAACTTCAGAATGCGAGTTTGTACTAAAGCCGACAGACGCTGTTTTATGCCGCGCTCCTGGAGTATAGAGATGTTACTACGAAACTCGATGCATGATATTCCAAGATGCCTTATCCAGCACCACATTTCCAGAGCGTCTATCTTTTTCTTTTCAACTACTCGCAGCGTCCACGTCTCCGCAGGGTACAGAAATATGGGGAAAGTAAGGATTCGAACGAGCCGGATCTTAGTGGATTTGGTGATATGTCGATTTCTCCATATTTTCCTTATCTTATCCATTGCAGTTCTGGTTATTGCCATACGACGTTTGACTTCATCTATGCAACCGCCATTGTTCGAAATTAAAGTTCCAAGTTCTGTGTCACTTCTGGCGAGTTGTTATTACAGCGGTCCACTATCATCATTTTGGTTTTGCTCCGATTGATCATTAATCCGAACTCTAAGCTCACGCTCTTCCATATGACTAACACTAGTCGCAAATAAAGTTGTGTCATATGCGTAACGTAAATTTGCAAAATTGTAGCCACCTACAGTAACACCATCTGTCTTAGTCTTCCAGAGTAATTCGCATTATAAATTCTGTATGAGCGTTGAACAAGAGTGAGTATTCTACTAACACAAGCTTTTGTCAATGACCGCCGTTGCTATGACAACACCCAATGATTTGGCAGCTTACGACAGGAACAACATTGCTTATTCGTTTTTCTTATAAATTAGCTGAATTGAGCCCCTAGTGGCGAGTTGGAGCACTAGCTTAAAGGATCTGGTCACTCAATACAGTGCCTGGATGGAGTAGGTTTATAAAGGGTTTACAACTTTAGCCTTGCCCAGCATCCATACAAATAGGAGTGACAAAGCTGAAAGAGCTTAGTCAGCTTCAGGGTAGTAGCGTACGTATCGCATAGGTAGGTCATTGAACAACACGACAAACGGTTTTGATATAAATCGTATAGTACTTTCCTACTCCTGGGAAAATCCCCCATGTTTTCTACAGCAGCGCAGGGAAACTACAGGTTAAAAAATAACAAAAAATAACTCTCCAAAAATGTTTTATTACAAACTTTATTTATTATCACAGAGAAATGGCTAATACTACTACGTAGTCTTAAGTGTTGTTTTAAATCGAGGCTTGTTATTTTTGTATTAGGAAAAACAAACTATTTCCAGTTAGCGTAATAGATGGCGCTGTCTGGAGATAAGCCGCCAAAAAACATGTTTTATATGCCAAGGCCCCAAAATTATATGCCTAAAGTTAGACTTTTTTTTACTACTGGAGGTGGAACAAGCCTATGGCCCACTTGATGTGAAGTGGTAACTATCGCCTATAATAAAGTTTTGTCTCGTAGGTCACGCACCTTAGGAAGGTGCCCTACGATACACTTCCCTGCGTCCATCAACTTGACGCATACAGGTGTAAAGCCTTATGTGCCTGTAATTTCACCGGCAACCATACCTTTCAAACCGAAACACAGCAATGCTGCTTGGCGGTAGAAATAGGTATGGTGGGAGCACTTCCCCGAGCAAGCTCTAGTACTCGTAAAGTAGTAGATTTTGTGGTCTTCCTGTAATTTAAGATACCATGTATTTAGAGAGTATTTGATCCTTAAGGGGCAGACTTTGAATATTGCAACCCTAACAATTATCATTCTGCTAGTTGTATGGTATTGAAATTTAAATACACGATACTCAAGGATATAAGTAACAAAACAATTGTTCTAAAAACACGAATTACTTATAAAATGTCAGTAAAAAAAATTACAAAGACACCTCTGACAAGTAAGACATTCCCAAGTTAGTTCTACACAATAAGGTAATAAGATATGATATTTCACAAAAATATTCTTTAAATAATTAGAAAATAAACTATTGATCAATTTCTTAGAATAAGTTATTTATTTACACAGTAATTATGATTTTTACAAATGTTGCTTACGTTGTTTAATTCGGAGCCACTTCAATATCATGCCGCACTCTTCTTACTGGTTGCTCGCGTGTTTTACATCGCACTCACTCTCATTCCGCGGCGATTCGCGTTGCTAGATGGACCTATGCTATTTTTTCAGAAATTAAACAAAAATAAAACCCACACAAATAGGTCAAACATCATGCAAAAAGATGTGCATTACGCGCGCGAAATACACGATGGATAAAGTAAGGTAAGTAAGCCTTTTATTTGTGCATATTTATTGCCATTTACTATGATTTTGAAAAATATTTCAATTAGCCAGAGTTCTTTGTGCCGCGACCACTGACCGAAATATATTCTTATTTTCATCAGGAGAGTTAAAGGTTAGTTAGTCTAGCGGTTCTCGGTACTGGAGCGTCTACAGTACCTACTCTGCTGTAAACGGGTTCGAACTAGGGCGTGTAAAAACCGGGTAGTTTTAAAAACCGGTTTTTCGGTTATTATTTTTTCAATAACCGGCTAAACCGGTTTTTCGGTTTTTTTTTTGAGTTTTTTATATAGGTGTCTTAGAGCAAAATAAAACCATAAATTTTAATTAAAATGAACATTATTTTAATAAGCAAGCACCAATTAAATTAACTTGTTAAAGATTAAAATATTTTAATGTAAGTATCTAGGTTCGTATAACTCAAGTCTTAGTCGAATAAAGTAATAAAATTCAACAACATGATAAATGAGTCATGATAAAGTGTTAACTTTTTTATTCGGTAGTATTAAATCTTTTACTCAAATAAAGCTATAAAAATCAGCAAAATAGATAAGTATCTTAAAACATTAAAATATTTCAGTCTTATATTAAAAGTCTCTTTCTTACTCAAGTAAAGTTTAAAACATTTAGTAATATTCAACTCACTTTTTCTCAAACAGATTATGTAATAATAATCAACAATATAGTTACCTTAAAATATTATCATAAATCAGTCCTAAAAGTTACTAAGTGTAATTCACTTTTTTTTATTTGGTATAATTAAAACGCTTTCTATCTTACTCAAATAAAGTTAAAAAATCAACAATAGCTATAATTATGACAAAGATTACGATAAATCAGTCTTTAAAATGGGTAATGGTCATCTACTTTTTGATTTAGTAGTATTTAATTCTCTCTTTTACACAAATAAAGTTGAAAACAACACAACAATGACAATGAATCCTACTTTTGGTTTAGATAATAAGACCTAAGTGACACAAGTGCGTTGAGAGAGTCGTCACCTAGTGAACTTCGGATTTTGTTGCACATTAGGCCTGCCGATGAAAATATTCTCTCCGATTCTACAGAAGTGGGAGGAATCGAATTTAGAGCTTTGTACACCTTCTTCAAGTTGTGACCCATGTCCCCCCCTTCATCATACAAGGCCATTTCTACCCTAACTCGAGTTTCTACATCGAGTCTACTTGAATCAGCTGTTGTTAAGGTTGGCTGTAGGGCCTTTCTTATTTCTTGTCCAAGCTGACCTTTGATGTCTAATGATGAAACATCTATTATGGTTCCAATATTTTCTGGTTCTGGTTCTATGTCTTCCATTTCAAAATTTTTATTTATAATGCTGATTATTGCAGATCGAATTTCGTCGTTGTCAAGAGCTATTGCGTTGTTAATGTCTGTATGAAGATCTCTGTAGTACCATGTTGGGTTTTGTAAATACAATAGTAATATTCCGGTTAATTTTGTGAGTCGTTGAATCATGCGGATCTCAATCGAGTCTGCCAGTTGATTGCTGATAGTGTAGCGATCTTGACGCAGTTTTTTTAGCATAAATTTTATTGCTGTCACAGCTGTGATGAGATTGGCATCTCGCTGACAAAGAGCTTCTACGGAGGCTTTTATGATGGCTAAAGATTCAGATAATTCCGTTAAGTTTTGTATTTCAGCATCAGAAAATCTTATTGCGGACGTAAGGTCTATTAATGCCTTCGATACAGAGCCTCTAAGCCTCAAAAACCGTTTTATCATCTCCCCCCATTGAATTCCACTGAGTCTTGCAGTCCAGTATGAGCCCGAGGTCTTTGTTTCCTTCTTCTAACAAGACATACTTTTTAAGAATGTCGTTTTTTGTTGGGGACTTACGAAACATTCTCGCCACTTTTCTGACTTTTTCTATAGTGGCCTTGTAAACTACAATCTCAACCGGTTTGTATTGCTCTTCTCCGTTGACTTTCTCAAATGCTCCATTTTCATCGTCACTATCTTCACTTTCCTCAGTTTCTTCAGTTGTATTCTTTATAATAATTTGTTCTTCGGTCTCACTTAGCGTTGATTTTTTTGTATAAGACATCAATGATGCCTAGTTGCACCCCATGGGCTAGACAAAGTTGCTGATTGACCTTAGCAGCCTGGCCCATGGCCGTCATTACTGAAGCCCCATCGGTAGTCAAACATATGATGTCCTTATCCAACGATATATTGAAACTGTCCAATTTCTTCCTCAAAATATCTAAACAATGTTGGGCTGTTCCTTTGGCACTGATTCTTGCAAGTCCTAAGTTTTTAAAACCTGTTTGGTCCTTGAAATGCGGAGAGAAAATAGTCACATTCATATATCGGTGGTTTTTATTCGATGTCCACTCGTCTAAGGTTACTGCGAATTTCACCTCGTTCGACTTTAAGTTCTCGATTTCTTGTATTGTGCTATTTTTCAAGTTTTCATTGGTTTCTATCACCATATTCTTTATAGTTTTAGGCGAGCTTGGCAGTTTGTGGCCACTTATTGAAAATAGTTTTCTCAGCTCTTCGGAAGAACAAAAAGTTTTGAAAGGCAATCCGTCCAAAGCAGCCATTTTGGAAACGACGTATTCAACCGAATTCAACTTATTGTAAAAATCTGTCATCTTTTGTTTCTTAGGCTTTGAAACGTCGGCTCGGGAATCCTGAATGGCGTCTTGTTGACTTGAACATGGTGTTGGGTCAGATACAGGTACTGCTGGTGTAACTTTTAAATCGATTGAATGTTGTGTGCGTAAATGGCTCCATAAGCTGGAAGTGCTGTTGCCTGCCGCCTTAAGTATTTTGTTACATTTCTTACATTTGGCGCTGTTTCCGTCTGTTGCTCGTAAATAGTAAAACCATACTGACGATTGATCAGCAGATTTTTTTATATTCCTCATATTTGGTTTGCACTGCACCTGCGTCTACAGCTCTCTTCATGCTTTTCTGCAAATAAATATCACCAACCATAAAAAATCGATAAAATAAACTCTTATAAATAGAACTATGTTACTTCTCACAAACAAACTAATTTTCCTCTGAATAATAATTAAGTGTTTAGGGAACTTAGGTTGACGTAGAAAATCAACTATCTTTTTAAGTGTCCATTAGAACAGTGTAAATGTTAGTAATTTACTTTAATTTTATTGCACTCTCTATTTCGGCATTGGTTCATTGTGTTGTGTCTAAGATTTATGTATCTATAAGTAGGTAAGTTAGTTAAAGTTTTCCAAAATAATCCGTCTGAAATAAAAACCTACCGAAAAAAGCGTAAAACCTGCCTGAGGCGCTGGTAACAAATAATTTGTCTAAATTTGTAGATAAATATAATTATTAAATAGAATATTATATTCTGCAAAGTAGGTAGGTACTTACTTACTTGGAATAGAATCTGCCTTGCAAAAATAACACATAACACCAAGCGTATCGCGAGTTCGCGAGGTTGCAACGTCTCACTCACTCACTCTGTAACTGCATGCGTCTAAACTGAACTGATCACAGAACAATACTATCGCGTCTGACAAGTGACATACAAAACAATTTGCTTGTATAATGAATAGTTCGACCGCTGACCGCAGCGACGGTGGCGCTCAGTGCGCTCGTGCAACGCCCCGCCTCAGCTAATAATAATAGCTAACGACGTTTTATTCGGTCCCAAGATAAAGTTTTCTGAGAAGTGTTTGTTTGTATTTTTGCAATTTTAACGCATTATGTTGTAATATAATTAGATGGATTATTATGGTCGTTCTAAATAAAGTCTGCAAGGCGCAGTTTTAAATGAATTTGTCATTTATTACTCATTAAAAATAATCGAAAACCCGGTTATTTTGCCAAAAAAAACCGGTGATAAACCGACGTAAAATCAGTCGGTTAATCGGTTTTTCGGTTAATCGATTCGGTTTACATGCCCTAGTTCGGACTAGATGTTTTTAGTTAGTTTGTTTTTTCTACCTTCTAGTTGTTTCTATGTTTTGACTCTTTAGATTGGTGCCATAAAAGTACCTAAAGAATGTCATTTTTTTAAATTAGTGTTGGTTCGATTTCCAGGTGTGGCAGGCGTATTTATAAAAATCTATGAATGAAGTTTTGCTTCTTTTTAAAAATAAAGAACTGTTTCCTCTCAGTGATATTTGCTATCTTCAGTATTAAGAGTACTTTCCTTCTAGATACGGCTCAAAAATTACCCCCTGTGTACATTTACACAAACATAGAATAATATCTTGTTCAAAAACAAATAACTTTTCCTCAAGACCGCCTTTTGCAGGATTATTAGAACAAAAGGTAAACCCGAGTAATCTCTATTTAATTAACTTTCTCTTTATTATTCTAGCCTTATTTGTTTTTATTTATTTTGCAGGATGGTAATATTAATACTTACTTTAATCCGGTTTTAAATAAAGTAGAATATATAAATTTCCCGCGGCTCCACTTGCATTCGTACCTTCGCGTCGGTCGATGTTGATTCTATTTTTACTTTGCAGACATCATTTCCATATTTTTCTCACACGCCATTATGGCGTCGCATGTTATTTACATGATAAAGGACACACCTTTCACGTTGTTTCATACTTTAAACCTTAGTATTTTAGAGTTTTTATACGTCTACCGATGTTGGTGTTGGTTTATTACGAGCTATTTTTAAATTATGTTCACAAAACTGGGTCATTCTGTGATTTACGAGTTTTTGAGTATTCCAAAAACTTACAAATCATGGTAAATATCCCATTTTTAGTGATATATTGTTCACGTGCTAACCAAACTTGGTTTTGCTTAGCTGACTTAATAAAATGAGGAGTAATCGGGGTATGTTCCCCGATTACTCGAAGATGCCTGGACTGATTCTAGAAATTCAGTTTTTGTTTAAAAGATTTTACTTCCTAGGTGGTCCCATTGGCACCAAGTCAGGATCTGATGGTGAGATCCCAAAAAAATAGAGGGGTCAAATTTTATAGGGGCCCAATTCGGTTTTATGTTGTTATTACCTTAGAACTCCGTCATTTATCAACAGATTTGGATTTTTTTAAAACAAAAGGATATTCTTTCATATTGGTCTCAAAGAAATTTCATCAAAATCAGTTAAACAGTTTGGTTAAATCGGTTATATTTTTGTTAAAAAGTTACTTTTATAATATAAGTTCTAGCAATGAGGTATAGTGTAACATTCTATGAGTGAAAAAAAAAAACTGAATCCGTTCAGTTATTTCTGAGATATTTGTTACAAACATACGAACTTAAACATACATACCTTTTTATAATATTTGTATCGCAATGGGTACCTACGTTTGCATAGATGCACTGGGCAATAGTTCGCACTAGGTACTTCGAATTTGCACCCAATACTATTCATACCCCTTAAAAATGGGGGTGATGTAAGTTTGAAGCCTTTGTCATTCTGTCTATGGCATAGTAATTCCAAACCGGATAGACCGGTTTCAATCGTCTTCAGCATATAAAGTACTAGCTGTTGCCAGCGGCTTCGCCCGCGTGGTTTGCCAATAAAAAGTAGCCTATGTGTTAATCCAGGTTATGATCTACGTACATACCAAATTTCATCGCAAACTCAATCAAAATGAGCTAAAAATGCTGGGGAGTGAGATATTGGGGTTCAAAAGGGGTAAAAAAAAATGAAGACTATCAGGTCAAATGTGACGTATATGAAAGGTATTCATTGGTTAATTTAGACTCCGCTTTTATTTTTCATAAATTATTTATAGTTTTTGAGTTATTAGACATGAAAGAACTAAATTTTGACAAAATTCACAGGGTACGCCAGTGACCCCACAGTGCTGTAATATGGTATGCATGTAGCTTAAGTGAGACAAATATAGGCAAGAGTCTGAAATCCAGAATAACTGCAATTTCTACCCCAAAAAATTTAACCACTGTACATGAACTCCCGCTACCTGTAATTTGAATGAAACTGTAGGTCAAGTAATTTGGTTTTCGTGGCGCTATTTTGATAGTCAAAGATTACAAATAATATTTTACAGTTTTAATCGGAGACTCGCGAGATCTCAGTTCGGGGCGAACCACTAGTTTATTTGTTTATTGTGCCTACATTGTAAGCGCTAGCAAGCTTTAGCATACGTATACCTTTAAAAGGACATCAAAGTCCATGTAATCTACGAACCAGTACTTCCTTTGTAAACTACTACCTTAGTAGTAGTAAGCTTTGCCGTCGGTCACGTCTCATTACCATCTGAAAGGCATTCAGCCTGCCGTGTCCCAATGGATCTTTATTGAAAAGTGTATTGGCTCTGTATGCGTCTTGGAATGTGCTTTAAGATCGTGTGAAATGATATTGGCTTTTCATAGTGAACATGTAACTTCTTTCTTTGCTTCTTCGGAAATAGAATGAATCTAATTGCATTCCTATAAAAGAAATCTCTATGACAAATACATATTAATTTATATGTAATACATACATGGGCTATTGAACAGATGATAATTATTCACTTTAAAGGCCACCTTACCTTACAATACCCTGTTAGGGTGTGGGAACTTTACATAACATCCTAATTAATCAAACTTTCGCGGTCACTGTGCATAATTACTGATTAAAACGGGTATTTATTGCCTATGGTCCTTTTTTATCTAAATACTCCAGTCCGCTCGTGACCACGGCAGTTGCAATACAGTCGAAACGTCGGGATAACAATTAAAGCAGGTAGGTACATACGTGATAAATGTCCGTTTTAATCAGTAATTATCTTAATATCCTTAATTCTATTTAAAAAGGTCATAATCTAATAGTAAAAAAAAAATGTAATCGGGGAACGCAAATTTTCTTTTTAGAAACAAACTGTTATAAAGAAGTAAGAACTGGTGAAGCGATCTATTTTAAACCCTAGATATTTTGGCATACGAGCGAGCGAATGCAAGCAAGGACGCTAATCGTGGATGTTATTGATCACTATATATAGCAATGTACCAAGTAACTTTATAACAAAAATAAAACCGACTTAACCAAACTACTAAACCGATTTTGATGAAATTTCTATGAGACCAATATGAAAGTATATCCACTAAATACAATAAGAATTATCGAAATCGGTTGATAAATGACGGAGTTTCGCGGTAAAAACATAATACAATTATGCAGCACTATAAAGCTTGAGGGTTGCCCTAATTTTTTTGGGATCCCATCATCAGATTCTGAGTTAGTGCCAGTGGAACCACCTGGGAAGTATATTCTTTTAAGCAAAAAAAGAATTTATCGAATCGGTCCAGGCGTCTTCGAGTAATCGAGGAACATACACAAAAAAAATTCCGACGAATTCAGAACCTCCTTGTTTTTTTGAAGTTAGTTAAAAATGGCTCAGGTGCCCATAAAAACGCATGATTTCAATTTTCTCACGAACACATGCTATGATATGCCCATGGGTGCACGACCCGGGCAAACCATTTTATACTAACTTCCGCTCTATTGAACCCGGATGATCCGGCTAAGGAGCGGTTTTCCTAAGTTAAATATGCAACTGGAAGATGTATTCGTTTGTTTGTGTAAATATCTCAACAAATTCAAAATTTTATTTTAGATTTTCTTTAAGCATGTTTTTGTATTCCATTTTGTTTCCACCTATAATTCAGATGACGTTGTAATGTAATGTAAATGTATTCACTTTTTTAGTGCAACAGAGCAATTTTTTTAGCAGAGAATTTTTTTAGTATGTCTGCTGGAATCAGTGGCCCAGCGTGCCTTGGGGGCCCCTATCAAAATTAGTTGGGGGGCCCAAATGAAGGGTAAATATTTCCCACAAAATAAACAAAATGCTTGCATTAAGTTAAAATAAATATTTATTGAATATAAGTTACCACTTCCTCCTAAAAATTGATCTAGCCAAACAACTCAAATTAAATATAAACGTTTCTTGCCTTTTTTTGGCAAATTGGTTTATTAAATCATCTATAGATGAAGACGATTTCAGTTTTTCTAAAATTTCTGTCTCTATAGACAATAGTGACAAGTCTGATAGCCGTTCCTGTCGAATCGAAGTCCTTAGGTAATTTTTTATCAGTTTTAATTTTGAAAAACTTCTTTCAGCTGTTGCGGTTGTAACTGGAAGGATCAAGAATAGAAAGCATGCTGTTATTACCTCCGGAAAACTGAATGCAAGGTTATTGACTTTTATCAGCAATAATTCCATGAGTTCCTTAATAGTATGCATTTTTTGAATTTCATATTATAAGCATGTTTTCTGAGCAATTAATTGTTCCTAAAGATTAACTGAGATGTCTTTACTGTATTTATCCGACAGTTTCTCGGAAGTGTTTTTTATCACTTCATTTGAAGAAGATAAGAGTTTCTCCGGTTGTAATACTTTAAACATATAACTCAGGTCACAGAGGCTCTGAAATCTTTATCTAAACATCAATAATACACATTGACCTTGAAATATGATTCCGGGTCTAAAATTTCAACTTGCTAGGTCTACCCGTTCCTGAGAAAATCGGTGGTGATACACGGGACAGAAGGACAAGAAGTTGAAGAGATCTTATAAGGATTCCTTTTTTACCTTTTGAGGTACCGAACCCTAAAAACAAAATTCACCCTGCGCTAGTGGTAGATAAATAGTAGTACTTACCATTGCAATATAAATCTCTGTCTCTATCACAGAAGCTGATTGATAAAAATTAAAGAAAATTTGGGCATTTGTTTTATAACCTCCTTCCTTTTCTGTTTACTTTTTCTTTTCATAGCTCCACTGAGGTAATATCTTTTCCTTATTATTTCACTCATTATTTTCTCATAAAACTAATTAACCGATAAATAATCAGAAGAACAAGATTGTATTGTGTTACAATGTAATCACGTTTGAACCGGAATGAAATTATCGCGTACCTAAATATTGCTCTCCGTGGTTTGTCATTTTACATCGGTTATTGCGGGATTCCCCCGTTTCAGTCATTCGCTTAACCCGCAATAACCGATGTACGATGTTGCCAACTTTTGGGAGCACGCCCGGAAAAAAAGAGATTTTTTGACATTTGTAATTTCTAAAGTGAAAACTCTATAATCACGCATGACAGTTGTTATATGTCTTTTTCTCGGAAAGCACGAGATTAAGTGACATTGTGGATAACATTTTACTAATTTTTGCTTACACACGTTAAGGGCCTTTGTAGCCCAGGGGCCCCGTATCATTGATATGGCTGATACGGCGGTACTACGCCCCTGGCTTGGATTTTAGCTGGAATTAGATCGGGACCGTTGCGATTTGATGCCTGCATGTTCGTCAACGAATGCTCGCGTCTCTAGACCTCTCTCTAACGTATATCTGGATGGTACGAGCCGTGAAATGCGGATCGGATAGGATGTACCATTGAATATTAGCGGAGATTAGCTCGGGACCGGCGGGATTTGAATTTTGGCTTGCGTAAATTACTATTTAAAAATAAGTCGACCTCACGCTCCTTGGCCTCTCAGCTTAATGTCAAATTGAAAATCTAGTTGTAACAATATTATATATGCGACAAGTGAGGTGGTTTAGATTTGTGTTTATTTTTATTATTTTTTTCTTTTTGCTTCGGGGTTTAAAACTAGCTAAGAAAATAGCTAAGAACCAGCTAGTTCTTAGCTATGTCAGTCAAACTAGCTTTCTATAAAAAAATCGCACCCGAATCGGTCCATCCGTTTAGGAACTACAGACAGACTAGGAACTACATAGGTATCTAGGTATCCCTCTTTTTGCGTCCGGGTTAAAAATAGCTTAATGTACTTGATCCTCATATCTAAAAATATATCTACGTTTAAATATAAAACACATTTGAAATTTATTTGAAAAACCTTAAGTGAATCTATTATGAATCACTTTTAGGTAAGGACTATTATGGCAATCGGGTCTCTCCTATACGAGAATAAACCAAATTCGGTATTCTATCGACTCCACAAGGTCCGACTGAATCAGGAGAAAAATTCTCTCAGTCGACCGCTAGCACTTGCGTTGGACAGATGCAGGGCCGGATTATCCAAAAGGCGGATTAGGCAACTGCCTAGGGGCCCACAGGGGTCTAGTCGATGTGGGCCACGCACCAAGAAAAAAACGTTTCATTCGTGACATTCCCCATCATTTACATGGTAATGTTGCCATAGAAAAAAATATTTTACTTAAACGTCAACTTCCAAGATGTTTTAAACGATTTTGTATCTAAAAAAGTTAGAAGAGTGGCAATTTACACTTATTGTACCTACTTCACAAAAATATTTTCTTTCGGTATACAATATATTTTATTACATTTAACAAGATTAAATTTTGAATAACAGCATCACGTCTCATTTATCTTTCCTACTCCATCATGTGACCTGGATCATAACACTTATCTATAACTATAACTATCTATAACTATATTCATTATGATCATTTCAATAAAAGCAAAAAGCATGAGTCAATCTGATCTACTCAACTGTTGTACATGGCCGTAGCTAAGGAAGGGCATTGTGGGGCAATGCCCTAACTTAAGATACCAATGCCCTACCTTAAAAATACAATCAAATAAAATAGTAAAACTGTTTCTTAACAAAATAGACGAAAAAATATTACTACTAGCTAGTCTTGATTTGATTTCGTTCTCTAGTTAGCGTTCAAAGCACTATGTTTTTCGCGGCTCGCGACGCTCGCCGCTAGTCTTGCTTCGGTTTCGTGCTCTGGTTAGCGTTCAAAGCACTATGTTTTTCGCGGCTCGCGACGCTCGCCGCTAGTCGTAATTCGATTTCATGCTCTGGTTAGCTTTCAAAGCACTATGTTTTTTGCAGCTCGCGACGCTCGCCGCTGGTCTTGCTTCGGTTTCGTGCTCTGGTTAGCGTTCAAAGCACTATGTTTTTTGCGGCTCGCGACGCTCGCCGCTAGTCGTGCTTTCGGTTTCGTGCTCTGGTTAGCGTTCAAAGCAGTATGTTTTTCGCGGCTCTCGACGCTCGCCGCTAGTCTTGTTTCGGTTTCGTGCTCTGGTTAGCGTTTAAAGCACTATGTTTTTTGCGGTTCGCGATGCTCGCCTCTAGTCGTGCTTCGGTTTCGTGCTCTAGTTAGCGTTCAAAGCACTATGTTTTTCCCGGCTTGCGCTGCTCGCCGCTAGTCTTCGGATTCGTGAGCCCTACCTGTAACCACCACTGCTCTACCTTAAATTCAACTCTAGCTACGGGCCTGCTTTTGTAATAGAAAAAATATATTTTAAAAAGTAAGAACAGAGTAAAGGAAATAGGCCCTGAGAATTGCATTGCCTAGGGGCCCCGATAGGGTTAATCCAGCCCTGGACAGATGTCCCGACGATGCCTACATTATAGGAATGGTATGCAAGATTTACAAGGTAGCTGGTAAAAATTTTCTTTACTCAAAAACTAAAAAAAATAAATAAAAATAAAATACATTTATTTCAAGCAATTATGTAGCTCATATAGGAAAGCGCACAACACAATAAGTAAACTAATGTTTATACAGGGTTTTTGAGAGCATGCCTGTGACAGCAATGTCTGGTGTACGGGCAGTCTACTCTGCCGGCTATCATTGCCAAGACGGTGTTGGCGCTGGCCCGCAGCCTGTGCACCAGGGACGCGGCTCGCTTGCGCATGACGGTATGAAAGCAGTCGACCCGCGCCGCTGCGAACATCCCTGATGCACTGCAGTAGCGGGGCAGCCCTAGCATCGCCCTGAGTGCATTGTTATACTGGACGCGGAGTGCGCTGTACGCCGCCTGCGTATACTTCGCCCACAGGCTGCACGAGTACAGAGAGGTACAGTACGCTCGAAATAAAGTCAGCTTAACCCCCTCTGAACTACGCGCAAACCTGCGAGCAATCATATTCGCACGCACGGACAACGCCCTCCGCTCCCGTTCGATGTCTTCATTGTCTTTGAGGTCTGTAGTGACAACGTGCCCAAGATATTTAAATGTATATACTCTGTCTAATATAATCCCGTTAAGACTTAAGGTTGGGACACTTTCAAGACGTTTCGTACCGACCTCAGAGACCATGAACTGACTCGTTTTAGGGTTATATTTTAACCCATGACCAGTGGCGTATTCCTCACACGTACTCACCAGCTCTCTCAATCCACAGACCAGGCGCTCAGCAGCACCATATCATCAGCATAACTCAAATTATTGACGCATACACCATCAATATGACATCCGATATGCCGGCTGCTGAGCGCCACGATCAGCTCGTTCAAATAAAGGTTAAAGAGAGCGGGAGAGGTCAACCCTCCCTGTCTCACTCTACACTCCAGCCGATAAGGTTCTGACATTGCGCCCGCCCAACGTACGGTATTTATCTGGTTCCTGTACCAATACTTAAAGATATTCACAAGCTCAGGAGATAGGTTGATGCTCTCAAGCTTCTCCCACAAGATTTTATAGGAAACCAGATCAAAGGCCTTGGACAGGTCCAGAAAGCAGGCGAACACTGGAGTCTTTCTATCTGTATAGTATCTGACGGTATGCTTAAGACACAGTATAGCACTTTCAGTGGACAGTTTAGGGCGGAACCCGAACTGATTATCATGCAAGGTTAGGTATTCATCTAACTGCATATTAAGCAAACCGTCAAACACTTTTGCAATAATAGTTGCCAGTGATATGGGTCGGTAGTTGGACTTGTCAGCCATATCTCCAGTCTTGTTCTTTACTACGGGTACTACAACTGTCTTCATTAAATCAACTGGCAAGTAGGAATGACCGACACACAAGGTGTAGAACATGGCCAAGACGCCAGCCGTATGAGGGCCAGCATGTTGGAGATGCTCAATGCCGAGGCCATCGTGTCCTGCAGATTTACCTTTGGAGAGTGTTTTTATTACTTTCGCAACATTCCTAGCCGTAAATCTATATTCAAGCTTATCTTTAGGCATATCAGCAGTGGACATCTTCCGCTCAGGTCCTAGCGGCGACTTGACTATAAACTGTTCCCTAAATATTTCGGCAATACCCTTAGGATCACTCAACCCCTCCACACTCATTGGCCGACCCGGCCGAGCATTAATCTTTTTAGTACTTTGCCAAAAATCACGAAAATCTCCACTTGCGTGTTTTCTGGCCAAGTCATCCATTTTGATTTGGTCCTGATGATTTAGGCACCACTTTAAACGCGATTTAAATACCCTTCTGCCCTCGCTCATCTTTTCGTAAACCAGACCAGGTTTAGGTCTATTACAAAGGACCCATTCTCGAAAACTAGACCTGGCCTCCCTATGTGCCATTTTTACATGTGAGTTCCAACCGAATTTACGAGACTTCACCTTACCCTTTTTTACGGTGCTCTTTCGACTAGCTGCGGCAGCGGTACAAAGGGCAGTCACGATGTCAGAATACAACCCATCAAGAATAATAGGTTCAGCATCATTACAAAAACGATCACCACATTCTACGAACTCAGCAGGAAAGTCAATACATTTCAGTCTCATGTGACATTCATTTTCATACAAAGTAATTTCGTCCTCTGTTCTATCCCCCCAAAGTACATTCTTATAAGTAGTTAATATTTGTGGTAGACTCGGGGTTAACATACTATAATTACATTCAATTATAAGAGGAAAATGATCTGACCATACAACATCATAATCAACATACACTTTAGTTACAGAATGTTTTGCTGATTGAGTCACTATACAGTGATCTAGCCAGCTACATGATCCATATACGTCACTAACAAATGTGTAGGTATCGGACTGTAATCCCAAAAAGTCAACATCGATACAAGACCATCGCTGATCGTCACAGAAATGTATGAGTTCGCTATAAAATAGTTCAGAAGGGTTCGCGTTAAAATCACCCAATAAGTAAACATAAGTAACACCGTACTGATCTATGATAGCGCTTACCATACCGAGACAGTCCGTGAACTCAGGTAGGTTTTCAACCTTGTTCGTAGGCATATAGATGCACATCACAATAACAGGTCGATCACTTGTTACGATTTTTATTGCACATACACGACTATTGTCACACTTCAACACTGATACCTTTTGAAAGACGCTGCTTTTCCACAATAAAGCTACACCTCCGTACGGCCTCCCGCGCAGGATCCCTGCCGAAGTAACCACCGCCGACGTTCCCGTGTAACCAAACTCAGCGTCGATCGAACTTAGGAATGGTATGTCCTCGGGCAATAACCATGTTTCTTGCAAAGCAATTATATCACAAGTACGACACAGCTCTTTGATTTTATCGACGGAGCGTTTTACATTTTTACAATTAAAGCTAGCAAATTTGAGACAGCTCATCAACTTTAAATTATTTTCATCCATTATTTATATTTTCTAAGGCCATTTACAGAAGTACATCTGTTCGTAAGTTTGTGTTTGAAATTCACAAACCTCCTGAATATTATTCCATGTGGCCACAAGTTTTCATCTAAATACAAACTAAGCTTAGTTTCAGAGACGAAGAACTTATATGCAGTGTAATCTTTTTGTCTCGATCTATTAACTTTCTGTAGGGATACCAATTCTTTGGTCTTGTATTGAATGTATTTGACTATGTCTTCTTGTAGAGTGTTATTATCCACATTTGTAATAAATATAGGAATTTTCTTCTCAGCCGCCTTAAAGGTATTCTCCAGGTCACGCGCTATGCCAGTTTTACCTAGATAGCGATATTTCATAGGTTTTTTGCGTCTAGACACTACTTGCCATCCTTCAGTGCTAGTTTCATTTACTTCTGTTTGTGTAGTCCCGCCGATGGAGAGGTTTACACCGTGATCCAGCTGACGCGTGGTTGAGCTATGTTGTTGTTTACTTGTCGTCAGCCCAGGCACCACAGATGGCTTCGTAACGTCTTTATGTTTACTCATACCAATAGCTAAATCTTCACAGTGAACCAGCTGGCGCATTGAAGATCTATGCTGTTGTTCACTCGTCGTAGGCCCTGATTCTACAGCTGGATTCATACCGGGATCGCGTAAAGTCGTCATAACATTGCCTTCTTGACTGCAGTGACTGCTAACGGTATAATTATCACTTACGGTGCGCAGCTGCTCACTATAATCATCTCGTGATCGTTGTGAATCTACCCTCACAATTTCTCTAAACTCTTGAGTATCCGTCTCGACTTCGCTATTGAACTTCGGTTGTGAACTGTTATGTGACTCATTGAGAGATGAATTAGGCAGCTGAGATATGCCTAATACAGTAGTATCCAACAGTCATGCTCCTCGTTTGTTCATGTTTACATTACAAACTGGAGATGGGGGCAACGAATCGTTCCTGCATTTCAGAACTTCTACTTTAAACTCCATCAGCTGGTCGAGTGTGACGTATGTAGATTTGACCTTTTCAATGTCATTTTTTACTAAAAGAAGATCTTTCAACAGCTTGGTACAATCAAGATGGTCAAATGTAATTGGAGGTAGTTTTTCTAGCTGACGAGCTACAAACACTGGCATTACAACAGGTTCCGCTGATTTGAACAGATTTATGATATCTCTAAGGTCTCTTTCTTCTTTCCCTTTGTTCTTTCTGCTTATCCTGCGTTGACTCGCCGGAATCGAATCGAATAATAATGATTTCGATTTTTTGATTTCATCGGTAGTGAACGACGAAATGCATATTCGCACTAGGGTTTCTTCATCGATTACAGACACTTTATTTTGTATGTACGTTAATAGTTCATCAATAACGACGTTACACGCATTACACTTGACTATGTTCGTCATGTTTACTACGACACTAGATTATTAGCGCCAGAGACAAATCACTATGCCACCCGGGGATAGTGTAGATTTTTGGTATTTAATATAAATATAAAGAAAATATCTTACATTTTTAGTAAATGGTAATAGTTAAATTGTTTAAATAACTTGTTAAATAAAAGGTTGTTTGTTTGATATTTTTTTATATGACATGTTTTTTTTTCTTTATAAAAGGGAGAAGCGAAAAATTGACCCGTATATAAACGTTTATTTACTACGTTTTACTCTACGTTTTAGAATAATAAAAAGAACAACGGACTTGATCAAAATATTTCAAAGTCCCTGCCACCAAGGCATTTACTGGAGACTGAAAAATGTTCTTGAACGATTTTTTACTGAAATATTATTTTTCCATAATACAGAGTACATTAAATTGAGGCTTTTGTATTCTGTTACTTTTTTTAATCCGAGTTACATGTCATATTCGTTGGAATTAGAGGTCAAAGATATCGATCTCTAATACAACTCTGTTCACTCAAAAACTAAAGCAAGGAGCGAAAAATTGACCCGAATATAAAACGTTTATTTGTATTAGTACTACGTATTGGAATAATAAAAAAGGCACGTTAATAGAACAACGGACATGATCAAAATATTTCAGTCCCTGCCAAGGCAATTACTGGAGATAAAAAAACTTTCTAAATTTTTTTTTACTGATAGATTATTTACCCGTAATACAGAAACCATTAAATTAAGGCTTTTGTACTACATTTTTTTTAATCTGAGTTACAGTTTCGATGGAAATGTAGGTCAAAGATACATCGGGTTATTTCGTGACAAATTTTGTGCATTCGCGTGCACCCTACTGCAACGCTGTCAGCCATAACACTGTCGCGAAAGCGAAACTCGCCCGGTAGCCCCTGGAACGGATAGTTTTCGTTGCCGGTGTGGTCAACATCATACAACTACATACGTTATTGTTTAGCTCCGTTCACTTCAAAAACTCACTTCAAAAATCGAAGTCGGATGGCCTCGGATCGTGTGCAATCGATGCAGGAAAATTCAAATGTTTGGTTGTGAGTCGGATTGATCAGGGGCCGTTAGAAGGAGTCGACTCGTTGTTGTATAGGTCTCTCCCATTTCCATGCTATCTGGTTTATATCAAAACTTGAACATCCAGTTCGATACTGGTATTTTATAACTATAAAAAGAAAAAGCGATCTATCTGTGCGGACAAACCTTAGAATAGAGGTATCTATAACTTATATGACTAAGATCTAAGTAACTTTCATGCCTTATGGTCGTTGTGGGTCATCGACCTCAGCTAATGAAGATAGGCACGTAATAATACGCAGTTTCTTATTTCTTCACGCCTAAGCCAAAACAAAGTAAGTAGCTCACTCGAATTACTAATCGACTGCTCAAACATTCATCAAAGGAAACCCGGCACCATGGTACTAGTTGTTATACAATCTGTGTCTGAACAGTAAGTATGTACAGCCACAGACGTAAGTGGATTAAAATTGTGCTAAGGGCTAGATTACATTGAAAAACACACACATGTAGATTATACCAATGCAAGGATAATACAAATCTAGTCTTCAAAAGTTGCTGAGATAATCAGCTGTGACAGACGGCCAGACAGACAGATAAACGAGTAGACAGACAAAGTCACACCATAAAGGTCATAGCACACATATCAACTCGGAAAGGGATCGTCACCGTATCAGCTCGAGCCGTTGAGTATTCTTTTTTTTTTAACATTATATTTATAACTTCGTTTGACCACAATCTCACCTGATGGTAAGCGATGATGTGGTCTAAGATGTAGCACGAAAATCTAGAAGAAACCAATTCACTCTTACTTTAAAGAGGTCCGGATCGTATTTATTAGGAAAAACAGACGACGGTAAAGTGTTCCATACCTTAGCCGTACGCACCAAGAACGTAGAATCAAAACGGTGTGTGCGAATGGTTGGTATATCAACTAGGTACGGATGGTACTGAGCCGTGCGCCTACTTTCCTTTGATGATCAGATCGTATAGTTGCTGGGAACATTCCCCAAAATGTATTCTGTAAAAAATCGATGGGCTTGCAACTTTGCGGCGGTGTTCGAGACTTTGGGTCTTAGTCTCAGCTATATGTTGCTCACCTATAAGCCTAAAAGCCCTACGTTCTATCGAGTCTAAGGTAAGGTAAGTGAGCTGGTATTTGGCCGAACCACCCCAAAGGTGGCAGCAGTACTCCATATCAGACCGGACTTGAGCTTTGTAAAGACTAAGAAGCTGTCCTGGTGTGAAGTATCTCCTGACCTTATTGAGGATGCCCAGCTTCATGGTAGCTGTTTTAGTCTAAGACTCGATGTATGAGCTAAAGTTGAGAGTAGGCGTGAGCGAAACCCCTAGGAGCTCGAGGTCACCCTTTACAGATACCGGTACATCTTGGAAAAGGGGAACTTGGGAAAACCGACACTTTTTCGCTAAGAAGAGACATGCTTGCGGTTTTAAAACGTTGAATTTGACGAGATTGGCATTGCCCCAGTCAGAGACGGCCTTGAGCGTCAAATTCAAACGCTGCAGCATCTCGTCTCTCTGCTTCTGAATTTCAACTCTGCTGGAGCATTAGAGGTATTCCTCTCCACAACTGTACTGTTATCTGCGTACCCAAAGATACCGGGCATAAGCAGATCATCGATATGCAGCAGAAACAGTGTGGCAGAGAGTACTGACCCCTGAGGTACCCCGGCGTTAAAAGCCATTTGATCAGACGAGCGGCCATCAATGACTACCCGAATGGATCGTTCCCTCAGAAAGTCTGCAAGCCAAGAGCAGAACAGTGCTGGAAGTCCGTATGAAGGAAGCTTGGCAATAAGGCTGGCATGCCAAACCCTGTCAAAAGCCAGTCAAAAGTTCGAGATATCCAGTGAAACAGCCAGTGTTTCACCATATTTCTCGATGGCTTCACTCCAGATATGTGTAGCATACGCAAAAAGATCCCCAGTAGACCGTTTCTGGCGAAACCCATACGGTCACTAAGGAGGTCATTGTCATTTCATTTTTATTTCATTTATTTCATCTTTCGACAAATTAATTGTTCCCTGATATGTCAGTAGGTACAATATAAAAAAATTCAATTAAAAATAGTTAGCATAATTTACAATGTCACCTTGGTAGAAACTTAATTATATTGTCAATAGCGACTAACAAATTTTACAATATAAAATAAACACCTTCTTAAACAAAAGAAATCAATAAAATAAAATAATAATAATAAATAAAATTAGAAGTATCTGCAAAAGCATTGCCAATTGTATAATAAAATTAACAACTAAATAAAAAACTAATTACAATGTATGAATATTTACTATAACGCAAAAAGGTTTTTATCTGCAAAAGCTTCGTCTTTTACACCTAAAAATTTTACACTGCTGGCTAAGGACACTTTTAATTCTTCAAGTATTTTTTTCATGCTATTGGATAAAACATTTGGTCTAGTGCTTAATGAGAATTGAATTATATTTGTTTTATTAACATTTAAGAGCATATTATTCGTAGAGAACCAGGATTTTAAATTATGAATAGATTTTAAAATCTTGCTACTAGCATTTTCGCAAGTATTGTCCCTAATAACTAAACTTGTATCATCCGCAAATAAGATCACTACTACATTTTTTAGTACAACTGACAATTCATTGATATAAATCAAAGAAAGTAAAGGTCCCAGAATTGACCCTTGAGGTACACCTAAATTAATTTTACACTCTGTAGAACGACTTCCGTTCATTTCTGTGACTTGAGTTCTACTTTTGAGGTAAGATTGAAATATCTCCAGCTCTTTCCCGTTTACACCGTAATGCTGCAATTTTCCTAATAAAATTTCCTGTAAATAAAATTGTCTTCAAGGTATGCGAGGAGTTTCCTATTCAGCACACGTTCCATACATGTACATAGTAAGGATGTGACCGAGATAGGGCGGTAGTTTGACGGGTCGGCACGACTACCTTTATTGGGCACAGGCTGCACGTTGCTAGCTTCCATGACTTGGGGACTAAACCAGTTTTCAAAGACAGGCGGAAAAGTCTTGTCAGTATTGGAGACAACTCAGGGTAACAATTTTTTAACACTATGGCTGATATTCCGTCCTGACCACTAGCTTTATTCACGTCAAGACAACGCAGCGTTCTGAGCACTTCTTTTTGCTGGATGCGAATTTCGTGCATAGACACTTCGCATCGAGAAAGGCTAGGTGGTGTTTCGCCAGAGATGTCAAGACGTGAAGCTTCAGCAAATTGAGTTGCAAACAAATTTGCTTTCTCAATAGCAGTGTGGGCTAGGGAACCATCCGGTTTCAGTAGTGGGGTGAGTGAAGAGTTGAAATTCGCTTCCACCGACTTAGCCAGATACCAAAAAGCTTTACTTTCCGCGGGGTACGCGGCAAGCTTAGACCCCATGCGGCCAATCCGATCAAAGCGAGCTTTCCGTATCACCTTCTTGCTAGACTTGGCGGCTTTATTGAAGGCTTTTTTCTTTGACCGCACATCCGAGGCTTTACTATTTCGTCTACCCAGGCACGGTACGTCTCATGTTTTTACGCTTCTGCGCTGGCACACACGAGATTAAACCATGGGCGAGCGTTGCCTGAATGTGAAGCGTCGGAGAATGGAATAAAATATTCCATTGTTGTGTTGGGTCAAGAGAAGAAAAACAAGTTTGCCGCCAAGGATAAGACGCGAAGAAATGACGCATTTCATCCCAATCTGCTGACTTGTAGCGCCAAACTCGCCTGCATCCTCTGGGAGAGGGATCGGGAGGCGAGTATGACGATACAGACCTCACCATACAGTGATCTGAGCTGCCCAAGGGAGGTAGCACTGACACTGAGTGGCGATCCGGTTCATTGGTCAGCAGAAGGTCCAGGCAATTGGCTGTGTGGCCCTCGACATCTGGTATCCTGGTGGCTTCGCCAACCAGCTGGGTTAGATTAAGTGAGAGTGCAAGTTTGCAGGCTTCTCTTCCAGCATGGTCACTGTTCTGGTATGGGAACAACCACTCTTGGTTGTGAGCGTTTAAGTCCCCCAGAATCACCAGTTGGGCATCAGGATATCGTCGTTGGGCCACATCCACCACTTCACAGATGTAATTAAACAACCTGGTTGTCTCCTGGTCACCAGTGTGTGATCGATATAGACCGGCATAGATTATCTTATCTAAGCCGTTGTCCACCAGAATCCACATTACGGACAGGTTGGGCTCTTCAAGGTCACGCAAACGCAGACAAAAAATGTCCTCCCGAACAAACAAACATATACCAGCTTTTGATTTAAATTTGTGCTCCAGTGCGTAGCCTGGGTATGTGAGGTGTGCTGTATCTGAAGGGCATTGTATCTGCGTCTCCGTGAGAAATAATAAGTGTGGCTTCGCGGTTTCGAGGTGGTGGTGGACCGGATCGAAATTGGAGTGCAGTCCTCGAATGTTGGAGAGGTGCATTTGGAGCGAGAGGACGTGCTTCCGCTGTAAGCACAACTTATTATATTTTTTGTATTTTTTCATTTTGGGAAGAGTGTTAGGTTGAATGGGAAGACGGCAGTTGAGCGAGGCCCTGGACAGCGAGCCCAGAGACACAAAGTAGGCGCCTGCGCGATTGAAAGATTAGACTGGAGACTGCGGGGACGCCCGAACCCCCCAGGAATGGCCATCGGATCCTCTCGCCTGGTCACCAACCGGCACGATGGAGCATTCTGGGATTTTTCGCGAGGCGACGGGGCAGCCTTTCATGAGTGGCTAGCTCACTAGTTGGGCCCTCTACAACCTGCGGTCGGCCAGCGGAGAGCCGTGCTTCGGATTCCACTACCCTCCATGTCCAACCACTCGGCACACTTGCACTACTGCGTACTCTGTATTCTTTGTATGAAACTCCCTACTGCAACGCACACTAATCGAAATCGTAATGTAATCGCCTCGAATCGGGACAAGCTCACAACCGCGGTGCGGTGCGCCTACGTCTCTCCGTACCCGAGCGGTGAAACTGATTCTGCCTAGCCGTCAACCAGCGGGCGGCGAACCGTAAGCGCGGCGTCGCCTAGCCGTAGCGAAGGAGATCCGCTTTGATTACGTGCTTATGTTAGGTTAGGTTGACGACGAGGCGAAAGGCGATACGGTGCCGATCCCTCTCCGAGTTGATATGTCTGCTAAGACTATAAGGGTTCCGTTTATGCCATTTTGTTACAGAACCCTAAAAAAGAATGATTTGATGACGAATAGACGATTTTTTGAGCGGAATTGTGTTTTTTCCGTTCTAACACAATTATTTATATTTCTGATTTGTACGCACCCATTTCTAGAACTAGAATAACTGGTCTTACTATACTTTTTTTTTACACTGGATAGATCTTCGTTTGACCACAATCTCACCTGATGGTAAGCGATGATGTGGTCTAAGATGAAGCACGAAGATCTAGAAGAAACCTATTCACTCTTAAAGAGGCCCGGATTGTATTCTTTAGGAAAAACAGAGGACGGCAAAGTGTTCCATACCTTAGCTGTTCGCATCAAGAACGTGGAACTAAAACGGTGTGTGTAAATGGGTGGTTTATCAACTAGGTACTGATGTAATTATTGATTAAAACGGGTATTTATCGCGCATGTACCTTTTTTATTTGTTATCCCGACGTTTCGGCTGTGTTGCAACAGTCATGGTCTCGGGCTGACTGGAGTACTTGGAGCTACCGTCGGGAAGTGTGGGTAGCTACAGCAACTATCCTCACTTCACACAAATGTCCTCGTTCATATTACGACACACTACACTAACCGTATCTACGCACTGAGACGACCGATCACGACGCGCACACCTAGCAATCACCGGGTTCCAGGACGCAGAGAGTCTGTAGCCATCGTCCCGATTGAAATTTTGAAATTTCTTGATTTCAATCGCTTCACGAACTATTCTCTTGTAATAATGGCGTTCACTAGAGAGAACCTTAGGATCATGCACTTCAATCTAATGATTCGGTCCCGAGTTTACCAGATGCTCTGCTATCGCTGACTTGTTTACCTGACTATTTTTGAGAGCTGCGATATGCTCTTTGACACGCTCGGTCAAATAACGATAATTATGTACAGTGATCGCGAAAGTTTGATAAATAGGTACGGATGGTACTGAGCCGTGCGCCTACTTGCCCTTTGATGGAAGTAAGAGTGCGGGATCAGATCGTATAGTTATTATACACTTTCGGTGTATAATTCTCGTTCTGCTTTGCAATTAATTTCAATTTGAATCCATATAATACAGATAATACGGATGACTAAAATGATTAAAATTGGTTTGCTACGTTTTCAGATGGTTCCCACAACAATAGTATCACAGTTCACTTCGTGAATTGGTCAGGTTTTCAGCCGACTGATTGAGGATGATTGCAAAAAGTACATTATCTCACGTCTGATGTGTTTCCTTGTTAGACAAAGGAAAAAACAAGGGAGTAGTTAAACGAGTTTTTTTAAAAAGGAGGACGAAAATATAAATTAAAAAAAAACGAGTGTGCTTTAGATTAAACCACACGACTGAAGTAAAACTTCTTTTTTCAAAATATATAGTTATAAAATTGTTTAATTACAAAATTGTCCAAACGTCTGTAGGTCGATCAATCTATGTCCATTCTGGACAGACGCAATTCGCTCTCGCACATTAACATTTGCAAATATAAGTACGAAATGTATCTCTCTCTGTTTCTATCTTCACTAACTTATATCTCCTTCTCAATATCCGTTCGCAATTTTCGTAACGCATTCACCAGCTTACTCCCCAGGTCAAGCGTGCGTAAAGAAGTATTAAGTACTTCAAAAAGTTTATATTGCAGTTATGTCACTGAAGGTACATAATACAGTGTAATCTGTTTACGCTTCATATTCCCAGAGTTGGTATAATCTGACGCCTGCTGGTAATTTGGTAGGCAATGAAGAGAAAAATATAACGCCAATGCTTGGGCGTCTTTTTTAACCATCACCTATGTGTAGTTATTTTAAGTTTATAGCCGTTTATGTGAAGATTAATTTGTACATAAGAATGTTAGATACTACAGTACTAGAGAGTAGAGCTTTAAGTCCTAAGACCATTTTAAAATTCAGTTCACGTCAGAATGAGTTGAATGAGATAATTTCAAGAAAATGCGAAATTTTCTCAGACAAGAAAAGTTTTCTCGGATTGATACAGAATTTGAGTCACGTATCAAACAAAAGGTAGATCTGTTAAGTTTGCACTGTTCATTTCTTTTATTATTTCATCTCTGTTCAGCGCCTAATGAACGAAGTTTGAAGATATCACGTGGATTGCACTGATTGGAACTTTGATATGAGTGTGGGCGAACCTTACAGAACTTGTTTGGCCTTATTAAGTTTGTACGACCTCCGTGGCGCAGTGGGCGAATAGCCGGCTGAGACGCAGGAGGTAGCGGGTTCGATTCCCGCCGCGGAACAAATGTTTGCACGATCTACAGATATTTGTTCCGGGTCTGGTTGTTTCTCTTTATATTATAAGTATGTATTTACAAAAAATGTATATACGTATTCTATCAGTTATATGGTTTCCATAGTACAAGCTCTGCTTAGTTTGGGGCTAGATAGCGCTGTGTGAAATGTCCAGCAATATTTATTATTTATTTATTTACACGTGATCATCATCAAAACAAAGATCAGTTTCATTTTTGTAGAAATTAAAGATCCCTGTAGTACCTAGGTTAGGCAAGATTGGGGCTTCCCCAACAGCTTTACCATTGAAATAACTAAGCAGTTTCTTCAGCAGGTTTTACAAAATGTCCCTCCCTGTGTCTTATCGATCACATAGTACACACGGCTACACATCAAGCTATACAATTCCAGTATAAACTGACCTCTCATTCTACGAAAAGCCTACACAATGCGAGGTCAGCTTATACTGGAAATTATAGCTTGAAGTGTAGCCGTGTTTACATTATTTAATAGTTTTCATAAACTAGCTGTCCCACTAAGGCTTCACACACGTGGTTTGTCAATAAAAACGTTACCTTCCTGCGCAGTCGGGTGAAAAGTAGCCTATATCCCAATCCCGGTCATAATCTATTAATATACTAAATTTCATCGAAATCAGTCCAGCCGGTTAGTCGTGAAAACGTAGCAAACAGACAGTTACTTTCGAATTTATAATATTGAGTATGAACGGCGACCTTCGTGGCGCAGTCCGCGAATAGCCGACTGAGACGCAGAAGGATGTGGGTTCAATTCCCACCGCGGAACAAACTTTTGCATTATCTACATATATTTGTTCTGAGTCTGGGTATTATTGATCCCCCGATGCAAAAAGAAGGATGTTATAACATTGACGCTTATACCTGTGTCTGTGGCATCGTAGCTCTCAAACGGATGAATCGATTTGCACGCGGTTTTTTTTAATAGAAGTCTAATTTAAATTCGGTATTTTAAAACATATCATTTTTTAAAAAGGGGTTCTTGTTTTTAAAATATTGTTAAAGTTAACTTGTTAAAAGAAAGTAACCGTGCAATAAAATAATTTAAAAATTCGTTTTCGACCGGACATTCAAACACGTGCAATTAGAAAAATCTTGAACTGCAATTAGAGTCAGCCCGAGACCATGACTGTTGCAACACAGCCGAAACGTCGGGATAACAAATAAAAAAGGTACATACGCGATAAATACCCGTTTTAATCAATAATTATGTACAGTGATAGCGAAAGTTTGAAAAATACTAGAAAAATCTTTTCTGTTTCCTTGCTTTTACCTCAAGATAATAAACATAAACTGTAACAGAAACGCCAGAGATTGCACTGGATATCTTTGTTTTATAAAAAGTTGATTGAAGGTTATATTGCTAGGATAATAACGCCGCGGAGGAAATAAGTTTGCCGCAAACATAATTGACAGATATTGCTTTTCATAGAAGAATCCTGTAGTAACCAGATAAATAAGTATTTTGTTGAAAACATCTTTTTCTCAAACATGCTTGGAAATTTGAGCATTAGGTATTTTAACAACCTTTTTCGAGATTAATCGAAATTGCTGTAGGTACTGGCGAAAATACATGCGAGCAGGCAAAAGTTGTGTGAAAATCCATATCTGTCGTGGTTTAGGGGCCAAATAAATAACATAGTAAACTCATATCTGTCGTGTAATTTAAAAATAGAACGATCTTTTATTCCGTAATATGGCAACCAAGGACGTAACTTATCAAAGGTTTTATTTAAATTTCGAACTGGCAACAAATAGGAAGCTGTTTATTGAGAAAAAAACAAATTCACACATTAAGGCGGGAAAAAATATTGTTGTTAGGATAGGAACAGAGAGGGTTACGTTTCGTATATTTCTAAACGATAATGACCAAGTGCGAGTTGCGTCTGTCCAGAATGAACATAGACTGATCGACCTACAGACGTGTGGACAATTTAATAATTGAACAATTTTTTAAATTATAATTTTGAAACAGAAGTTTTACTTCAGTCGTGTGGTTTAAAGCACACTCGTTATATTTTTAAATACCATTCAAATACCATCCCAAATATCATGAAACATAGGTATATAATAAATACAGGTTGGTTTCATGTGGTTTAAACCAAAATTTTCGACGGACCCATGGGCTACCCAAGTACCCAACCTACCCATCATCCCTATCATATATGTTCTACGTTTTTGGTAGGGATATTTTTGTCCTGTCCTGATTTAGATAATTTTCAAAAGAAAAATGTTAACGTAGAATAATGATTTCGTAGTGAAGCCATTGGACCAACTTGATAGAAATTCCAAAATATTGCTAATCAATCAAAGTTTTTTAAAAGACGAACAAAAAAAAATATATGATCTTTTCACCCAGTATAGATTTTATCAACTTTGAGATGAAACTGATCCAAGACAGACCAAATGTATCTCAAATCTAAGACTTTGTCCAGAAGGGGCGAGTTCGCCGCGAATCGATACGCGCGTTGGCGAGATAGGTACTTGGCGCCAATACAATGCGTCCACAAATACGCGCGTAAATCGCGTGCACTTCGTCAGACGTTATACGTGCGTTTTGCGCGCGAGTCGAGATACTAGAGAGAGACGTCTTGTTCCGTCCAGATTACGCGAACTTCATAGCGAGTGCACCTATCATGAGAAATGTAGCAATTCAGTATCAAAATATTGGCATTTTGATACTGATTTGCGCATTGGCACGCTGCTTCTGGACGCAACAAGAATCGCGGTGAATTGGCCCATTCTGGACAAGCTCTAAGCCACATTCTAAACCCATCTTCACAAACCCGCTCGTTACTGTAAGTGCTTTCTACTTTGGCTGATAATTACTAGTCGCTAAATCTCTATTAGTATGTAGCACTTCTGTCACAGACCACGCAATAGTTATTATGAAACCGTCACAGATTATCGAGTTGTTAGTACGAGTGAAGCCACAGGATGCTGTGTAGTTAGTAAGCGGTCACAGATCGTCTATTAGTTAGCTAGTAGTGTGGTTAGTGTGGGCTCGAGTGGTTCGGTTTAATTGGAAAGGATCTTCTTGGTCCGTTGTGGTTGTGATTGATTAAAGGCTGTTCGGAAGATGCGGTTTGGTATAAATGTGAAGTAACTTACATTATTAGTGAAAATTAAGTCATTAGAGATATTTCAAGTTAATGCGCACTCGTCATGAAGGGTGCAACTGGATATTTATTAGCGTAACTAACTGCTAATTGCTTGGAACTTTCGAGATCCTTTTTCTTTTCTTTTTTTTCTACCTGGTGATGGTACACACGGCTACACATCAAGCTATAAATTCCAGTATGAGCTGACCTCGCATCGTGTAGGTTTTTCATAGAATGAGGGGTCAGCTTATACTGGTAATGTATAGCTTGATGTGTAGCCGTGTGTACAAGCATATGGCCCACCTGATATTAAAGTCATGCGCCTTAAAAAGGTGGTCTACGATGCACTCTCAGTTCATCTCAGTTCGGGGCGAACCACCAGTTAAAACAACATAGGAGCAGTTCATAACCTGTTAAATAGTCGAAGGTTTTTATTTCTGGATTCTTTATATGCTAAACTTAAAAATTCAAATACGCTACGCTTTTCAGTGTGTGTTCTTCACTCAGGTACCTTTCTGCCCCAACGGACGTCAGTTATTTGGGCTGTGTCAGTGAGCCAGTGGACTTATTCTACGAATCTCCTCATTTCTGATTCAAACTGGTCGATTGACACCAAGCAAATACCTCTCAATCGCTGAGCGACCTTGAGCCTTCTGCCCCGGAGACTCCGAGATCTAAACTGCACAAATAACGTAAGATTTCATAACTCTTAGGGTCTAGTAGACAGACGGACTGCATCACAATTGCACTGCATCGAAACTAACAACCGTATGTAAGAAAGAACTGTTCGCCAACTGCACGCCAACTGTAAATGGACTGCGCAGATTGTGGGCAGCGTGCAGTTATGATGCAGTTCGTCTGTCTAGACTCTTAGAAACCTCTTCGATCCACGAAACAATTGCCAAGAAACTTTGTTGAAATACTGTGTCCAGAAGTATCTTCGTAAATTGAGACGTAACAAATTTACTTCGGGGCCGTATATTTGGCACGGAATGATCATTTTATGTTATTTATAAATGAGGAACCTTATTTATGTCTGCAAAGAAGGTCCGGGCTTTTATAGTTTTGGTGCTTCATGTTTCTTACCTTTACCTGTTTAAGAGATATTGGTATTGACAGACGTTTACAGTTTATTCCCATTTAGATACTTTCCCATCTGAAACTCCGACGACCTCGTGGCGCAAAGGGCGAATGGATTCCCGTTCTGTTTCGTTCGATTCCCGCCGCGGAACAAATGTTTGCATGATCTACATATGTTTGTTCAGGGGCTGGATGTTATTCTGTATATTAAAAAGCTGTTTAATAAAAATGTATATATATAAGTATTATATCAGTTGTCTGGTACAATCCCATAGTACAAGCTTTGCTTAGTTAGGGGCTGGATAGCGCTGTGTGAAATGTCATTATTTATATAACTCATAAACTGAATAGTAGTTAAATAAATAAATATTGCTGAACATTTCATACAGCGCTATCTAGCCCCAAACTAAGCGGAGCTTGTACTATGGGAACCAGATAACTGATAGAATACCTATAAAGATTTTATTTTGTAAATATATACTTATAATACATAGAGAAACAACCAGACTCGGAACAAATACCTGTAGATCATGCAAACATTTGTTCCGTGGTGGGAATCGAACCCGCTACCTCCTGCGTCTCAGCCCGCTATTCGCCCACTGCACCACGGAGGTTGTCAACTCCGGTTGTTATGAAGGATCTAGCTCTAGATTTATCTATTAAAATGTTTCTTATTTTGGTTACTCTATAAAATAAATAAAAGCATAAACTTACAAAATTTTAATACTTTTAACACTTACCACTGGGGAATCTAGAGGGTTTTGTAATTAGGGTATTAGACAGATCAAAAATATTTTATTGCAAACAATAAAAAAAAAAAAATTTAATTAACATACACATTAATAAATTGATAGTATACAATTAGTGGTCTTATCGCTAAGTAAGTAGAATAGGTGAATTATTTCTATTTTAATTGAATGGAATAGTTATATTTATTACTGACCTTCCTCTATTGCAAGTAAAAAAATAATTTTGATGGCCAAAAGAGCCAAAATGGTAAGGTTCAAAATTTCAAATTAGGTTATTCAGTATTACTTATTGAAACTCCTGCAGCACTTCTTTCTTTCCTGGCTTGGTCGCGAAGGAACCGGAAGTAAAGTTGACGTTTCAAAGTTTTTTTTTATATTATACTTGTAGACACACAAGCTGACGGGCCTCCTGATGATAAGTGGTCACCGCCGCCTCTAAACTCCTGCAGCACTCGTGGTACTGCAGTCGCGTTGCCTAGCACTTAATAGGTACCCTATTTACACTTCTCTTGAAGGCGCTCATTTTGAAGCCCACCGGAAAAACCTCCGGAGGAAGGTCATTCCACATGTTGCAGGTGCGTGAAAGAAACGACCGGGTAAAACGCACCGTGTGAGACTTCCACGCATCTACAATATGTGGGTGAGCTCGTTGCCGGTTGTGGGAGGTTCGATGGTAGAAGTGGGAAGCAGGGATTAAATTGAACAGCTCTTCAGAACGTTATATATTTTATAGAAAACGCTGAGCGCTCCGAAGTGATCCTTGCGATTTTAATGCATAAAAGATTTTGACTTTGACCATAAAGAAACATAGCATATGAGTTTTTTACGACCCCATAGGTTATCCATATAATACGATACGTCCATAGGTTGCGTATATAGGTACGTACATAGGTTATGTATATAGGTACGTCCATAGGTTACGTATATAGGTACGTCCATAGGTTAGGATTCCTACTAATATTATAAATCGAAAGTAGCTCTGTCTCTCTGTATTAGGTTTTCACGACTAAACTGCTGAGCCGATTTCTATATAATTTGGTATATAGATTGTAGGGATGTTACGGAGGTTGTTTTAACGGAACCGAAGTCGGAGAGTTTTAAATTTGGTTTGTCGGAGTCGGAGTAGAAGCTCCATAACATCCCTGATAGGTAGATACTCAATACATTTTATATTTTATTTATTTTAAAGGTTGGTTGGGCAAAGTGCCTTCAATAACAGAAAGAATATACAATAAATATATACAAGATTTTTTAAAATCATCTCAAAAATTTCAAGCCTAGACGGGACTTGAACCCGCGACCTAGACGTGAATTGCCTTGTAGCACAGATGGTAGTGCATCCTCGTATCAAGAGGAAGGTCGCGGGTTCAAGTCCCGTCTAGGCTTGAAAAAAAAAATTTTTGAGATGATTTTAAAAAATCTTGGAATTTTCCGCATGTGTTCGGATAACACTATAAATAAAAATACTATTTGAAATAAGCAACGCGACATCTCTTGTTAATGTACTGAACTGCAACGTTCGGCATTGAGCAGGTACAAAGAACTATATAAGTTTTCCTGTAGATGAAGCTAACGGCGCTTTAGTCGTAATTCTGAATGATCTCACTAATTTCGACCTAGACGTGAATTGCCTTGTAGCACAGATGGTAGTGCACCCTCGTATCAAGAGGAAGGTCGCGGGTTCAAGTCCCGTCTAGGCTTGAAATTTTTGAGATGATTTTAAAAAATCTTGGAATTTTCCGCATGTGTTCGGATAACACTATAAATAAAAATACTATTTGAAATATATACAAGACAAAAATACATAAGAAATATTTGAATCATCTAAAGACCATTGCGAACGATCTGACTAACACTGGCTGCACCAAGGCTGCATTGCCCCGATGAATTGCAATGCATTTATTGCTTTCACATAGTGACCAAGGGTTTACAAGAAGTAGATAAATTGTTTCACATATGAATCCTGGCAGTATTTCAACAAAAAGGCAGACTATGTTTTCGTATCTAAATAGGTAGGCATGCTGTTTACTCTTTACAATTTATTCGACACTAGTGGACCCGCCGAACTTCGTACCGCCTTGACATGCATATAACGCAGGCTGTCAATATACGTCACCCTGGTAGAATTTTTCAATTGTTGTCCCCGGCCATCATTATGTATGAGAAAATGAATGACTTCCACAAATAGTTCAATACCAAAATTAGCCAAATCGCTCCACCCGTTCTCGAGTTTTAGCGAGACTAACGAACAGCAATTCATTTTTACATATATAGAAGACAATATCTCGAGATATCTCCGACAGAAGCATCTGTTTCATACGATATTCATATTTTTTACATCCTCTTTGACGATATTTGCAGCACGCATTCTGTCAATTAACAAACGTCAAATTATGTCAAACGTCATAAGGTTACATTATAAAAGCGCTAAGGTTAGATTATAAATAATTTTATATGGTTCTTAAATTGTCTAATTTTGCGCGCAATTTTCTTAATTTTTTCTTTCATAGGAACCTTCTCCTGATAATAAGAAATACAACAAAAAAAGAATTAGCGAAATCGGTCCAGCCGTTCACGCGTGATGGCGTGACCAAGGGAAATAGGGATTCATTTTTATATATAGAGATTTTATTACATTCTATTTTGCACCTAGGTTATTAAATATTTCCACTTATTTGATTATTATTATTATACTGACGCACCTATCTCTGAACATTGTAAATTGTCAAAGGTAGATTATGAGATAGGCTACTTTTTACCCGACTTGGCAGAAGGAGAGTGATGTTTTTATTTACGAACCACGCTTGGTCAGCACGGGTCAGCTAGTATGGTAAAAATAGTAAAAATAAAAAGATTATACTAGTTTATTATCCCTTATAATACCATCAACCTGAATTGATGAAAACTTATTTCTGAATAGATGAAAACTAACTCTGAATAAAAGAAAACTTATAGGTAACTGAACAAATATGTATTCGATTTCAAATAAATAGACCAACCCCCAGAAGTGGATGAACAGTTCGCCTAGATTTTCTGATTCTATGAATCAGAAGAAATTAGGATCGCCTGCCATCCAAGCCTCTTTTGAGAACTAGCGACATTAAAGGGAACTGCAAGTGTGTGGTCTATTGCACTTAACTGCATGCTGATATCCAACGGCGGACTGTTAATCAGAAGGGCCCTTAATATTATGTATTTACAAAAAAATATATATAAGTATTCTATCAGTTATCTGGTTCCCATAGTGCAAGCTCTGCTAAGCAATATTATTTATTTTATAAATACTCTGGATGGTACCATTTATACTACCATGTTAATGTCGCTGGGTTGTCAACTTTTAAACAAATTTAGAACGGTCTTATTGAAGAACCTCGTACTGTGCTACTAGGAAAGACTAGGAAGAGTGAAGAAGTGAAGAAATTCGGCGTGTTCGCAGGAGGAAATTCCTTTGGAACCTCACGATTAAAGTTCACCGTTCATTTCAAAGTAAGCATTCTAAGCTTCAACTTATCCAACTTGTATCTCTTCTTAATCAACGCTCACCCAAATAATTTAACTCCAATAAATGATTAATCCACCAAGGTTTAATTTAATCAGACACGCAAAGTTTCACAGGAACTTATTTATTAGTTACCCGGCACCCCAACTTTGTGAAGAGCGGCAGTGAATCCTAATATAGGTTGTCAGTGGCGAGGGGACAGTGGGTGAACTTTGTACGCACCTGAAGCCACGCACACATATCCCGAGTCACAAAATAACTCTGACAATGTTAGCGTCCCAAATAGTAGATTAAATTTGAGATTCCAGTAGTTTTAGACTAATATGAATTTACTGTGTGTATTAAATGTCTAACCATGTAGTTAAAGTCGGGCTACAAAAGCTGTGATCGGGTCGCTTTAGAGCTAAAAGAAAGTCTGAGAAATATATGCGTATATCTTTCTTTTGTTTTAGCGCTTAAAACATAAATCCTGAAATAAGGGCTTGAAACAGTTTCAGGAATAATATAGAAATAACAGCGTGAAGCATGTATCTTTTAAACTAAGCTTGACAGAGTATTTGTAAATGTATAAAAAAGTGAATTTTATACCTATACCTATAAAGCTATTGTTATTATTTAATTTATTTGATAAGTTAGATTAAATTAGAATAATAAAGTGAAAAAGGGATTGGGCAGATCACGTCTCCCGCATGCAAGCAAATAGGTGGGCTAAGGTCGTAACAGGATGGATCCCTGTGGATGGAAAGCGACATCGTGGAAGGCATAAGAAGCGTTGGCGCGATGATTTGGACGCTTTTTATAGGAACTGGCGGGATTTTGTACAGGATCGAGATAAGAGGAGAGATGAAAAGGGGGGCCTTTGTTCAGCAGTGGGACAGAATAGGCTACGAATAACCAATTAACAATCTCAAGTACTATTCACAAAAAATAAAATACAGTGTAAACTCTATATAACGACACTCAAGGGACTGAGCATATTTTGACGTTATAGAGAGTTGTCGTTAAATGGAGAGAAGTAAAATCTGTATTAGAAAAAGAAAACGTTTATTTCTGATTTGTCTTGTTAAATAGTACCTACAAAAAAAATCTGTTTTAATTTGAACGCTATTGCTTTTTACAGTTTATGTTTACAATTTGAAAGTTTGTGAGCTACTAAGAATATGACAACGTATAGATAAAATCCATCACTTCTACTAACAACAGTCTGCTACAGCTACACGTGCAAGCAATCCCATTTTGTAAACAAAATAACGGATTTCTCAGAAAGTTTGGTGTGTATGATGCCGACAGTCGAGTTTATTATGGTCTATGATAATAAAACGACAAAAGTATATACACAGCTGCGCAGTTTTTACTAATTTGGCAACTTAAAAATAACTTTTTATTACAAATTGTTGTCGTTATTGAGAGTAGGTGTAATGCTATACAGAGTGTACCATTGTATGCAAGACAAGCTAAACCAACCAAAGCCGAGTGACTTCGACGCTTTAAAGAGTTTGTCGTTAAAACGAGTGACGTTACATGGAGTTTACACTGTGCTTACCAATATAACACAAAAATTAAACAAACAGAACACACATGGTGGAATTTACAATAAATAAATGAAAATTAAACTAATAATAAAATAAACAAAAACATTTAATTATCATTATAATGTTGTATATTAATTACCTGCTCAAAAACCCTAGAAAAAGGTATATGTACTGTATAAAGTATAAAGCTTTATTTGAATCAAATAAATAAAATATTTAATTTTATTAATGATTTGATTTGATTACGTTGAGATACTTCGTTCTGGTCATTTTGATTTGGGAGAGCAATTGAGGCCGTGGAAAACCATAGGCTCAGTAGACGATATATAAGCCGTAGAGGATAAGATAATAATACCTGGAAGCGAAAACTCCCAGGATCTGTTAGTGACGTATGCAGAAGGAGGCTATAGTAGGTACGTAATAAGTTTATTTATTGTGCACGCTGTGGCATCCTATAATCGGAGCAACAGATTAACATAACATTGAATTATGTTTGTCATGAATATCTAGTGATTTATTTAGTGGACGTCCAAAATAAATACACAAATAAAAATAATTTAAGCTGCCAATGATGAAGTTGAGGTACTGGTTAGCGTACTGCACTATGGCATCGTGGAGTTTTCCATGCACGTCTTAGGTGAAGGTCGGCATCGCGAAGGTAGATAGAATGTCTTAGATTCCTACGTTTATTGGATTATTACATAGTTCAGGAAGGTTTTACTTACGTGCTTTATTCTTCCGCGGCGCTGCGGGAGAAATATTAAACGAGTGGTCGTTTCTCCTTTTTTTTTCGAGGCCTTTGCAATTTAACCAAACTTTTGGCGAGCGCAGATGGCGCTCAGCCCTGTAAGTTTTCATGAGGCAACTAGTGCAAGGGCACCACTTAGGTACGAACCTCGGCTTGGGCTGTTGCCAGGATGGGGATAGGAAAGAAATGCCCGGGTACATGTTTGTACCTCGTATAGGCGGCGACTGAAAGGATTCGTCGACCTCGCCGGCGAAGTCGGTGTGTCTCTGAAGTATTTGCTCTGTTTAATAAAGATGACTAGATCTCCGAGAACGTGTCTCGGACGACGGAGGGTTTTGTTCGCGGACAGATCTATAGGATAGTCCGGTATGGTATTTACCAAAGGATTAGGGTGATGGAGTTGTCGTTTCACGGAATATAATATTACTTTTTATATTGTGTCGGAATATGACCGAACTAGAAAAATAAAGTACCTACACTAGAATGCATACAGACACACGCGCGTGCACACAAGCTTATATATACATATACACGGACGCTGAAACCTGTACATACATTTATTTATACAAACATAATATTTAGCATATTATTTATTATACATTATCATCATTACCACAACACAGGTTGTGGAACAACCTAGGGTGGAGTTAAGTGTACTACCAAATTTGCACCCATGTGTATAACGTGTACTTTAAGTGTTATACTTTTTTTGTGTTTTTATACCTGTTTTATACCTTGTTTTGTACACATGTGTTTATATATATTTTCAATAAAATAAATTAAATTGTCGGTGACTTGAGTTCTCCTACGTATCTCCTCATTTATGATTCGATTCCGTACAGAAACCCCGAGCATAGCCCTCTCCATAGCTCGTTGAGCGACTCTGAGCTTATTCATAAGGCCAATAGTGAAGGACGACTTGGTAAAAACCGCAGGTCGGCGTTGGATGCAGGCCGCTTCCAACCGCAGTTCCTGGAGATCAATGAGGGAGGCCTTTGCCCAGCAGTGGACGTCCTACGGCTGATATGATGATGATGATCAAATTAAACTAAAATTAACATCATCATATAAATCATAGGAAGTCCACTGCTGAACATAGGCCTCGCTCATAGATTTCCAGAGCGACCGATCTAGTGTGGCCTGGCACCCAGTGGCTCCAAGCCATAAGCAGGTCGTCTTTCTATCTAGTGGGTAATGGTAGAAGTTATAATTACTTAATTCATTTAAATTATCTAGTTCATTATTTATTTTTTTATTTAATCAGTAATGTAGGTTATTATTAGCTCAAATATGTAATTCAAGCTTTAATAATAGTGCTTAGAAGCTTATTTAGTAGACACTAATAAACGTTTATTAGAAAAAAACCAGTTTGAACATGGATAAGATTATTTATCTCAGATAAAATTATCGAATTTTTATAAGCATACCTGTGTACTAATTTTGTGATATTTATCAATTGGTAATGAGTAAATTGGATTACAATTTGGGCTATATTACGAGTATAAAGAGGGAATGCATTTTTGTATGTTTGTAACGAATAAACTCAAAAACTACTAGTTCGATTTCTAAAATTCTTTTACCATTAGAATGCTACATTATCCCTCAGACATTTCGTCTACTTTTAACCCAACTGCGCAGAAGGAGGGTAATGTTTTTATTGAAAAACTACGCGTGCGAAGCTGCGGATTATTATATACGGATATCGTCAGTTAGTCGTTTTACAAATGCAGAGTGATCGATCATCACAACCAACGGTTTAAAATCAACCGAGACTGGTTGTTATTAACGGTAAAGTTGCCTTTTCTACCTTTATCTCATCTGTGATTACTGAGTTCCTATAGGTTGGCAGATGACGGATATTAAGTTGCTATTTATATAAAACAAATATAAATATATGCCGTGGGGTGCCGGCAGTAGAATGTTACCCCTCCTCTCATGCCCGTGGATGCAGTAAGAGCCTGCTAAGGGATACCTCCGGAAGATGGGCAGCAGCGTCTTTCCGTGTATCAACATCCCGTACTGCGCTCGCCAACCCGCCTGCCAAGCGTGGTGAGTATGGCAACTACCCATCATGGAGATCCATGGAGGCCTGTGTTCAGTAGTGGACGTTTTACGGCTGAAATGATGATGATAAATATATATAAAAATTATATATAAATATATATTTAAATAGGTATAACTCCTCTTGTCCCTGTGGTCTCGACGAGGACAGACGTGCGTTTCATCTTGCGACAATAAGGTTTAAAAATTGGACGAAAAAATGGTTTATATTGTAGTGGTTTATATTGACCTACGCTAAATGTAAAAAACAATAGTAACAAATTGGTTAAAATCGCAGACTTACCAACAAACTGAAGATTTCCTTAATACTGTATAGTAGTATGCCTATCCATAACCTATCCCTAATCCTTCACATTTAAAAGTAATAATAATATAATTTTATTTTACAGTTATACAATATAGAATACCTACCTAATATTAATGAAACAGATTATGAACTATTCAAATATAGCTGCAGACGATCTATGCTTGTCCTAATTAATTTAAATACATATTACGTTTATTTTGTCTTATAGTTATTGTGTTAAAATTCCAACCTATTTAAACAACTTATCGAACTTAACTATTAAACCTACAACTTATAAATTATTTTCAATCAAAACTTGTTAACGAATATGTATACCTAGGACAAACTGTCCAATTAGGTAAGTCCAACTTCGACAAAGAGGTCGCACGAAGAATCCAACTCGGCTGGGCAGCGTTCGGGAAACTTCGCGATATCTTCTCGTCCAAAATTCCCCAGAGCCTGAAGACTAAAGTCTTCAACCAGTGTGTGTTGCCAGTGATGACCTATGGCACTGAAACGTGGTCCTTTACTCATAGCCTCATGACCAAGCTCAAGGTCGCTCAACGAGCTATGGAGAGGGCTATGCTCGGGGTTTCTTTGCGTGACAAAATCCGCAATGAGGAAATCCGCAGAAGAACTAAAGTTGCCGACATAGCTCTCAAAATTAGCAAGTTGAAGTGGCAATGGGCAGGCCACATCGCTCGTAGAACCGATAACCGTTGGGGAAGAAAGGTTCTCGAGTGGAGACCACGGACTGGAAGACGCAGCGTAGGCCGGCCCCCCACAAGGTGGATCGACGATCTAGTAAGAATCGCGGGGAGCCGTTGGGCGCAAACGGCTACCAACCGCTCGTTGTGGCGATCTAAGGGGGAGGCCTATGTTCAGCAGTGGACGTCGTCTGGCTGATGATGATGAAGATGATGAAAACTTGTTATACAAATTTATTTATGTAAAACGATAGCTACACTTACATATATGTATATAGAACCTACAAAATGATCTTTATATACTATTTATACTCAATTGGGACAGCATGTCTTCACTCAATATTATTTATTTATTTATTTTATTAGTATACACTTATGCAAGATGTGATCCTAAACGAGCACAGTCAAGAGGGGACTCTTCTAACACAGGTTAATCCAACTTAAAAGAAGAGTTCTCAAACCTAGTTTTTAAATGTACTCTTGTAATATAAAAATAAAAGATTTTTAGATATTAGATTTTTTTGATTTCATTTTTTGATAACGCAGGTCGGCGTTGGATGCAGGCCGCTTCCAACCGCAGTTCCTGGAGATCAATGAGGGAGGCCTTTGTCCAGCAGAGGACGTCCTACGGCTGATATGACGATGATGATGATGATATATTTAAAAATACATTATTTAGTAATTATATAATAACAAGCTTCCGCCCGCGGCTTTGCAAGCATGGTTAGTCAATAAAAAGTAACCTATGTCACAATCCCAGTTTATCTATATATTTCTTCTTCTTTCGTGTTGATGTCTCAATACTATAGCCATTTTGACCAGTACGCCGCAACGTTCATGGCAGCGTCGGAGCAGGTCATCAGTTGCCTTATCGTGCAGGTGGTAGGGTAGGATGGGCATGCAAGGACGTGTGCCATTGTTTGGAGCTGGGCACCACATTGGCATTGCGTCGCCGATTTGTCTCTTTTTCTCTTTAAAATAAATTTCATTGAAATCGGTCTAGCCGTTTAGTCCCAAACAAACAGAGCAGAGTTTGAATTTATTACATAAGTATGAATATGAATTTTAGACAATTTTCCTTACTAAAATGACATGTGTATCTCCATGCTTCACTGTTCAGCCGTCATCTATCAGACAGTCGTTTTAATAAGAAATTAATCCAAATATTATGGTAGAAACGTTCCTTGTGTAAATATTCATCGAGCATCCTCCCTCAGAATCCGCATTATGAGATCGAAGAAATCCCTGAATTATTCATCCAGAAGGCTCAAGCTTGATAAAATTATAAGTAGGTTGTATTTTGAGTCGAGTGGTTTTGTCATTGTTGTCTAAACTTGTTGTTATAACTTTCGATTGAAGATTTGTATTTCATTCATTACTTTGGCTTTGAATTGAAAACGGAACTAAGCAGAATCGGCTTTGTCGTAGTCAGAAAAGATTAATACATATAATACACATAGGTATTAAAAATAAATACATAAAGTGCTCAATTTTGTTAGATATTTTGAAGAGAGATAAAGTGTTTATAGAGTTTGGATCTGAAGATTTCTATAGACCTTAGATAAAAACAAAAAGGGAAGATACGGCACAAGCGTCTCGCAAGTGCGCAGCTCAAATTAGGTTCATGCACACAATTTCACTTCAGTCACAACCGTGTGCTCGTACTACGGCGACTCGGCGTCGCAACTGAAACTCAATTCTGTCTCGCTTGCACTAAACATAGGCTCTTCGCTCTGTCTCGCTCACCGGATTGACACTCCACGTAATAAGGTGATGTAACTTACTTTATAAACGTGTGCGTGAGATGTAACTAGATATGTAGTGCAACAGTGCCTAGTTTGACTATTAGCAATGTAAGCGCGTACCGTATCTTCCCTTTTGTTTTTATCTTATCTATAGATCCTGCGGATTTCCTAAAGGAAGATGGATATGTGTTCGTGGGACTGTTTTCGGTCGTTGTGGATAGATAGATAATTCCTTTATTGCACACCATTAAATATAAACATATAACAAAAAATACACTTTGAAATCATAGATACAATAGGCGGCCTTATCGGTAAAAGCGATCTCTTCCAAGCAAACTTTGGATGGGCAGGATCTATGTGAACAAACAAGGACGGCGGCATCATTAAAGATAATATAAAATAAAATGCTTAAAATATAATCATAAAATACATAAATATTAATACAAAATATATATACCTACATTATATAAATTATAAAAATGTATAAATCAATAATTGGTCTAGTGAGCGATGTATAACAGATAGTGTTGTCTGACAATGTTTTTAAAGATAGGGAGAGATTTAGCGTGACGAATTGAGTCAGGTACGGCATTCCAGAGTCTAGTAGCCTACAGAGAAAAAGAGGTACTATAAAATACTGAGGTATGATGGGGTGTTTTTAATTGAAGGGTTTCAGAGGATCGTAAAGATCGAGAGTTGGAAAGGTGAAGAAAGTCAAAGCGTTCTTTGAGGTAGGATGGAGTTGTAGTAAGCTTTAGATGCAGAATTGCTTTCTTCCAGGGAGAGGTCAATGTACGCGTGCGACTGTTTTCGGTCGTTGTGGTAAGCTGTAAGCTTTAATTCTGTTTCTATTCTGTTGTTGGACGTAACCTGTGAGGCAATGCATTTATTATTACTCATTACTCCGTTAAGGCTGAAGAGTTTGCGGAGTAATTGCTCATGAAGACTAACGTCAGTTTTAGGGTCATTTTAGGGGTGCCGACCCAACATCTTTCGAACTTTATGAAGGAAGATTTTAGGCCGAAGGGTCATATTTCGTCGTTTCCGAGGACGAATACCGAACACCGAGAAATAGGTCTAAAATTGCTTATCAATAAATTATCTTAAATTGTTTATCATAATCATAATTTTTTTTATTTCGAACTTAAACAATGGTACAAATTAATTAATTTTAATTAAAACGTTTATTTTCCGCTGAAGAACTAAAGTTCCCGACATAGCTCTCAAAATTAGCAAGTTGAAGTGGCAATGGGCAGGCCACGTCGCTCGTAGAACCGATAACCGTTGGGGAAGAAAGGTTCTCGAGTGAAGACCACGGACTGGAAGTCGCAGCGTAGGCCGGCCCCCACAAGGTGGACCGACGATCTAGTAAGAATAGCGGGGAGCCGTTGGGCGCAAATGGCTACCAACCGCTCGTTGTGGCGATCTAAGGGGGAGGCCTATGTTCAGCAGTGGACGTCTTCCGGCTGATGATGATGATGAAATAGGGTTTACAAAAAAATATAAAGTAAGTTTCAGTAGGTAGGATTTAGTTAACGCATTGATGTTATATATAGTTGTGTAAGCCTAATTATAAAACCTGTTTCGTGAGGGACTGGTGCCCGACGAAAACCTGTATTACAGGTCACCAGTGCTCTCTCTCCACGGATTAAACAAAGGGATTGCACGTTATAACGTGCACATTTATTATTAGTTACTAACTCTTACATTTCGAGATAATACAACAAAAAGAAAATATAAGTTTTCCTAGGGTGGGAGCTAGCGAGCCCGTTTACAAATTATACTGATAAGTTATGAATAAGATGTACTTGTACCTAATTAAGAATCTTTCCAAACCAATTGTAATTTGTAAGTTTATACTATGTACCAATACTTGTTACAACGAATAAACTTTTAATACATTCTATACTTTATACTAAATGATTACCACATTGTGCTTACAATTAGGTACAAGAAACAATATCAAATAAGAGGATTCATTGTGTGGTAATATAATAATAAGTGTATGTGCGTGTGTGTGTGAGAGTATGTTCGTGCGTGCGTAGTGAGTGGGAAGGAACAAATGATGTGAGAAACGATGATATCTGCAGAAGTATTAAACTGTGTCGCAGACATCAACGTCCTCCTTCGGGAAATATTACAGTAGGTCCCATCAAGGTACATTAGTTACACATACAGGGGTACGTGTGTATTTATATATTTATGAGGCTGTGCCTGTATGTGTGTGTGTGTGTGTATCTATGTGTGTGTATGTATACATACGTGTGTATGCTAGGCTACTTAGAGATAACCATGAGTTCTTGCGTTTTAATGTAGGACAGTGATTGGTGCCATTCCATGCATTTAAGTTTGTATTTAAATAAAGGGAGATAATATATATTTAAGTGTCTATTTAATCTATTGTAAAGTAAATAATTGTATTGTATTCGTTTATTTTAGATAATAATAATCCATAATCACAATAATAATCACAACAAATTATATTAAATTAAATACAATAAAAATACATTAAATTAATATTATAATATGAGTAGGTAAATTAAAATTAAAATAAACAACAGACAGATAACAAACATATTACGGTAAAATAAAAATAAATGTGTATGTAAATAATGTATGTAGGTATATAAAGTTTAAAGAAAGAAATAAAATATATTTATTCGCCTTACAAAAGAACCTTATGAATATGATCTCATACAATAAAAAACTAAACATATTTACATTAAATTTAAAATTAAACAATATCAATGGCACCTGTTTTATTAAATTATTATACAACAGTGTGACGGCGAAAAAGCCTGCAGCTCATCATATGCTGCTGCATGTTACCATGCTGGTAAAGGTAGCCAAAGGTGGACAAAGGTAGCTAGTTAATATCTGGTGGGCCATCAGCGTGTTCCGTGACCTTTGAAAATAAATATATTATTAAGGGGACACCGGAGGGACAATCGCCCATACAATACGTACTACCAAGATCATTTCTAATTGGAGCATAATTCTATCTTAATAAGGTATTATTTTAATCTGAACAGTATTTATCTAGGTTCCCAACCATATATTAGATCAAAATACTTACCTAAAATGAAATAGAAGCGTTCCGTATGTTTTTACGTCATAAAAGACCTGTTTTCAACCTAATTGTTTCGTATTAAAAACAGCAACATCTTACGTATCCTAGTCATGGGAACATAGATTTTTTCGTCTTGTTACATAATAACAACACAATGAGAAAAATACAACAAGTTTTCAGTCATCATTTTTGGTATTACGGAACACGGTCAAAATCAAATCAAATTTAGAATCGTTCTATTGCTATCACTGTCGCTCTGCCTGGCTAAACTTCGTCACTAAAGAGGGATAGCGATATTCAGGTCGAAGTTTTTGACGCGGCCGAATTGAAGATGCGCTCGGGGTTCGAAGGCACGTTAAGTTCTAAGCTCTCAACTTCGCGGCACGTTTAGTACGGTACGGCGGTGTAAAAATGTATTTAGTGTAACGTATTAGAACAATGCAATATGAAATAATCGTTCAAATAAATGCTAAAGCACTTTCATTACGCCGTACCCCGCTCCACTTTCATAACTAGGTCAATGGTTTATCCTTGCTATCCTGAAAGAGTACCTACAATAGCTTAGTTATCTGTCGTGATAGGTTACAGCTTAAAAAGAAATAGCTAGCTCACTAGCACATGGGTATGCATTTATACGTTAGTGCTTGTTTCCAACTCCTCAAACAGAAGCATCCAAAATGTATCTTTATATTTCAGTCATTATTATACATACGGGATTTATCAAGTAACATTTTATCTGACAATATTTAGCATTGTCTCCCTCGCATAGTGTGAGGCGAGATGCAATGTGGAGCGGATCTCACTCACTCTGATGAAGGTTCGCGAAATGAACCGAAACATTGTCGGTCGTAACACCGATATAACGGTACGTGATATATCCCATAATCATATTAATGTTACTTATAGTAGTTCTAGCTGGGATTTATACCATGAAGTGCAATTGTAAGCAAGGAAGAGTTCAATTGTATGTCACTCATCCTAGAATTCGCCGCGTAGAACCTTACCTGACTTAGTTAAATAGTGCAATACCTAATTGTATAAATAAATAAATATTGCTGGACATTTAACACACCGCTATCTAGCCCCAAACTAAGCAGAGCTTGTACTATGGGAACCAGATAACTGATAGAATACTTATATACATTTTTTTTTGTAAATACGTACTTATAATATATAGAAAAACAACCAGACCCGGAACAAATATCTGTAGATCGTGCAAACATTTGTTCTGTGTCGGGAATCGAACCCTCTACCTCCTGCGTCTCAGCCAGCTATTCGCCCACTGCGTCACGGAGGTCGTCAATATATATGACACACAAACACTAATTGATTTTTTATTAAGGTAGAATTGTGTTACTTGCCGTTACGCATAGAAAAAAAACCGGCCAAGTGCGAGTCGGATTCGAGCACGAAGGGTTCCGTACTATTATCTATAAAAACGAGCAAAAAAAATTACGTTTGTTGTATGGGAGCCCCCCTCAAATATCTGTTTTGTTTTAATATTATTAATTATTTTAGAAGTGAATATATAACTAAATATTCTGTGAATATTTCAAGCGTGTACCTGTTGCCGTTATTAATTTCAAATTTAGAAAACTTTTGAAAATTTCGATACAACCCGGTGACAGACAGACAGACAGCGGAGTCTTAGGAAAATGGGACCCTATTAGGGTCCCAATTTAATCTTTGGGTACGAAACCCTAAAAAGCGACACTCGAAAATTGATTTTTTCTGACCTGTATCGCAAACAAACATATATATTTTGTTATTACCTTACAGACAGAACAAGTAGTCATTCACTGTCCAAGATGGTGGCTGATTTGATTACTGACAAGAAGTTAACCAGCTTTTATCTTGCCTAGCTGTGCCAGAATTGAGGTGTGATAATGAATAAACGATTACTCTATGATCCAAGGCAATCCAGCAGCGTCAGCTATACCGATTGACGACTTTTTACCTCATTTCTCTTTGCAACTGATAATAACGTCTCATCCACAGAAAATATAGCTAGTGTAGGAATATGTGTCACCAATTGTCGGGTTGCTAGTTATCTATTATCAGTACCACGTTGGGCAGTGTCTAGTCAATAGTAGTGTCTTTGGTTTCTAGTCCAAGGTGCAGAGGAATGCAAACAACCGACTCTGATTTACTGAAGCACTATTTATTATCCGTTACATTGCGTGAACTTCTCTACTATAAAGGCTGGAGACGACTGCTCGAGCTAATCATGCCACGTTAGCCAAAACGCAGACTTGCATAAAACCCAGTCACAGAATATACTGCAGTAGCTCTGCCCCCACAGCTGGTAAGCGCTCCATTAAATATGTATAGAAAAGCGACGGAAATAAAACGGTAATCAATACGAGTGAAAATTTAACGCCTGTATAATGAGGAATGTTCTGAGGAGCTATTTGATCTCATCCCGTCGTCGAGATTTTACCACCGCACTTCTCGACAACGTAATAAAGCTCATCCACATATCGTCGACAATTGGGTATCACGCACCACACGCTTCACGCGATCTTTTCTACCCCATACTTGCAAGATGTAGAATGAGCTAATATCTGAGGTTTTCTCATTAGGCTACGACATGGCACGCTTCAAAAGAAATGTAAAGAGGTTTCTACAGGGTAGGGAACGCATCGACAATAATACCCCGGGTGTTGCCGGTGTTAATAGGCGACTGTGACCGCTTACCATCAGGTGGGCCGTAAGCCTGCTTCCCCACAAATACCATAAAAAAATATCTTCGCCGTGTATGATGGTCCATTGGATTGCATGTTGAGAGATATTTTCATCTTTATAGTTTGTGGCGCGCTAAACAGTTTTACATGTGGCGTAATATTCGAGTAATGGTTAGAACGTTACAGGCTTTGGTTTTGTGTCACAGTGAGCATAATGTTAATTTAAATTTATTTTTTACACCACTTGCTCGACAATGTCAAATTATATGTCATGTACACCTCACTGAAAGCATATGATTAAATCCCTACGCCTGAGGCAGGAGTAAAGTTGTTCTGAATTTCATTATTGGGCTGTAATTTGAATTTGGAACCTCATTTGTATTAAAATTTGAACCAAAGAGACCCACATAATAAGAGCTTATTCGTAAATCGAACTAAGGCATAATGTGATTTGAATTTGGAACCGCATCTTTATTGAAATTTTAACCAAAGAGACCCACATAATAAGAACTTATTCGTAAATCAAACTAATCTCTGCACAGAATGCACCAACCTAGATTTGGCTTTTATTGTCTCGCAGAAAGTGTGAAAAGTAGAGTATTCTCCTTGTGGATAAAGCTGTCTGCATCTTGGGCATGCTTATATCTTTCTCTGCACTTAGGATTCTTGTAACGCCCTCGCTTCGCTTGTGAGTTAACTCTAGAAATTCTTCCTTCGGGATTCAATATAGCGCCCGTGACGTAAGACACTGATTTATCCCCTCGTTTAACAATCTACTAATAATGCCCATCTATAGATTGCTTGCAGCGGTTTTTAGATTGCTCGGCTGTTTCTTAAGTCTATACTATTTTAATATTATAAAGAAGAAAGATTTGTTTGTTTGTCTGTATTGAATAGGCTCCGAAACTACTAGACTGATTTAAAAAAAATCTTTCACTGTTGGGAAGCTATCCCCGAGTGACATAGGCTACTTTTTACCCAACTGAGCAGAAGGAGGGTAATGTTTTTACTGAAAAACTACGCGTGCGAAGCTGCGGATCGGTCAGCTAGTATCTTATAAATGCGTGTAAGAGAATATTTTGTACCCCTTTTTAAGCTTAATGCGCGCACGAAAGAGTGTGAGATTCAGCATAGTTAATGTTTATATAAAGAAAGAAGAGCGAAGGCTAAACTTAAGGTAAAATAATATATTAATTAAGCTCGAATTTTGTTCACTGTGCACTGGCAACTAGTTCTTATTATCGGCTGAAGTGGCAGTCGGGGCATGGTTTAAGAACTGGCAGCCGTTCGGGCAGAAAGGTTCTGGAGTGATTATCATGCACTGGAAAGCGCAGCGTTGGTCGGTCCTTTTTTATAAATTATAGGCCAGCATTTGAGCACGATCTTGCTTGATGGTAAGCGATGATGTAGTCTACGATGGTACACGCTTGCCTAGAAGATACCTATTCACTCGTGACTTGAAGGCCCCTAGGTTGTAGTTATCAGGAGACACAGACTCAGGCAAGGCGTTCCACTCCTTGGCGGTGCGCATAATGAAGGTGGAAGAGTACCGCTTTGAGCGTATGGGAGGTATGTCTACCATGTAGTGGTGGCGCATCGCGGAGCGTCTGGTTGTCCGATGATAGAATGTGAATGGTGGGATCAGGTTGAAAAACTCCGCAGCACACTCTCCGAAATGTATCCGATAAAAACCGAGAAGCTTGCAACCTTTCGACGATGCTCGAGGTTGTGGAGCCTTGCATCTGCTAACTCGTCATTGCAAATGAGCTTCTTGGCTCTTCTCTCAATTTAATCTAGAGCCTCTAGCTTGTATTTCGCAGATCCGTCCCAGAGGTGAGAACAGTATTCCAGACATGATCGGTCCTCCACTAGATGGAAGGATGTTCTATTAAATGTTGCTGGGAGTCGTCGATCGGTAGCTCTGAAAATCTATGGGGGAGAGGTCTATGTTCAGTGGACGTCCTAAGGATGATAAGATGATGATGATTATCCCTTTTTCTGACATCCACCGCAAAAACCAGTCCTGTCGTGAGCCGTAACCGAAAAATGTTTTATTTATAATAGCAGACAGTTTTTCTGAACGAATTCAACTGTAGAAAGGCCGTGTTATCTTCATCCAGTAACGAAATGAATTGGACTTTTTCTACGTGAGTAACTCTGCCTCTTTAAATCTTGTCCCATTTATGGGTACATCCAGCCAAATAATTTTTAATAACTTTTATAAGATTGCAATTTTAAGGTTTCGTACCCAAAGGGTAAAACGGGACCCTATTACTAAGACTCCGCTGTCTGTCTGTCTGTCCGTCTGTCACCAGGCTGTATCTCATGAACCGTGATAGTTAGACAGTTGAAATTTTAACAGACTGAAACAACAAATACTAAAAACCGAATAAAACAAATATTTCAGGGTCACGTTTGTTGTATGGGAGCCCCCCTGAAATATTTGTTTTATTTTAATTAATTTTTAAGTAAATATATATATAAATACATACGTGAATATTTCAAGCGTCTACCCGTTGCCGTTATCAACATCGAGCTAAAACGAGCAAAAAATCACGTTTGTTATATAGGAGCCCCCTTTAAATATTTATTTTTAACGGTTTTTAGTATTTGTTGTTATAGCGGCAACAGAAATACATCATCTGTGAAATTTTCAACTGTCTAACTACCACGATTTATGAGATACAGTGTGATGACAGACGGACAGACAGACAGACAGCGGAGCCTCAGTAATAGGGTGCCGTTTTACCCTTTGAGTACGGAACCCTAAAAAAGGTAATAGCGGCCGGGCAACCTCTGGATGGAGCGACATGCTTCGGCGTAACATTATACACATCGATCATTATACATTCGTACATATGCGAATGAAATGTTTCGGTGTGTAACTATATTTTAGGTTGAGTGTACTAGGGCTAGTTGACAACATCTGCTGAATATAGAATAGTTTTCGCACATCATTTGGTTTTTAGATGTGTATCTGTAGTAGAATAAAAAATGAACCACTTGCTTACAAAAAGATTGTTTCGACAAATCCAATCTATTGAATTACATAGGTATATACGCTTCTGCGGGCTTCGGAATGTGTATTTAAATAAAACTCGCTTTAACTTAAAATTTTTTCAAGCGTAACTCGCCTTTAAATGATCTGTTATTCCAATTATATATCAGTTATACATACAGTTTATATACAATTAGTTACAATTATATATAGTTGACGCCAATTAAGATATTCCTCTGAGTTGTATGGGCGCCATACAATTTAGAAGACTAGCTTAATCGGCACTGACCTCAAATTCGGTAAATAAATAGAATTGTGCTAATGAATAAAGTAAATAATTAAGTGGGGCTCCCATACAACAGACATGGTTTTTTTGCCATTTTTATAGATACGGAACCCTTCGTGCGCGAGTCCGACTCGCACTTGGCCGGTGTTTTTGGGCGTAAAACGAATCGCAAGATTGCATGTGAAGTACAATTGCATAAGTGTTTCAGTTTAGAATTTTCCCAGAACTGTAGAATCCTAATCGCTGTGGAAATGATAAAAGGGTAGAGGTTTTGACAGATGCAAGGCAAGCGACATATATTCCGCGCAGTCCTAACTTAGATGAGTGACAACTTAAAGATGCCCTAGGTCCTAGTTGCATCTTTAACTTTGCGCTTCCGTGCTTCACTGTACGTGCCAGTTTTTTTGCGAAAACAGTTTTTATATTTTACTTAGGAAACTTTCGTGATTTATTTCAATCATTATTAAATGGGATTTATCACGACAAGTTACGTGCGGGGCGTGACGAAGTTCGGAGCGGATCGCACTCACCCTATTAAAGGTTCACGAATTAAACTGAAACATTGTCGGTCGAAACACCAATAAGACGGTACGTGATAAATCCTGTATCACACTAATCACACTAATATTATAATTGCGAAAGTTTGGATGTTTGTTTATTTATTTGTTTGTTTGTTACTCAATCACGTCGGCTGAGCAGATTTCGATGAAATTTAGTATGGACGTAGATTATAACCTGAATAATAACCTTTATAATATAGGCTACCTTTCATCCCATAAACCAGTTCCCATGGGACAAAAATGGGGTGTTAAGTCTAGTTGCAAGAGCGAGCAATGCTTTATTTCGAGGTTACCAATACATTTAGGAGTGTAACACGTACGATGTCGCGGGCAACAGCTAGTATTATAAATGCGAAAGTTTGGATGTTTGTTTATTTATTTGTTTGTTTGTTACTCAATCACGTCGAAACGGCTGAACCGGTTTCAATGAAATTTTGTGTGTACGTAGATTATAAACTACCCAGTTTATAATCTGGTAACCCTACTACAAAGGATACTTTTTATTTCATAAATCAGTTCTCATGGAATAAAAATGGGATGTCAAAGTTTATATATGTATTTTGCACCCCAGAACAACGCGGGTGAAGCTGCTGGCAACAGCTAGTTTATAATAAAGATTATTATAGTCTTTACGATATGTGGACTTATTTCTAGATATTTCTTAGAAGTATATTCAAATGTTTCCTTATAAACTTTAGCTGCTTTCAAATAAATTATCAACAGTCGCTTAGTAATTTCAAATAAAACAGATGTATCAGAAAATGAAAACAATCCATAATCCATTACGGCGCCATGTAACTTTTGCCGCTGAAATAAATCTGCAAATACCAATCCGCTTCGCTTACCTATTTCATTTTCATTGACGTCGGATGTATTTATTGCCCGAGGTGCAAGGAGAATTATACTGGTGGAGTAATAATAGTCTATAGTCTAGACCCAGTCCTATAGCTAAGAGGATCAGCAAGCTAGTGGCAGTGGGGCGGTCATATCTGCCTAAAAAACGATAACCGATTTAAAAAACAACCTGTTATAACTGCCCGTAGTTCTACTAATTATCGCCAAAATGCTTTTATGTATCGTGCAAGTCGAATATTCAATCTATTGAGCAATGAGTATGACCTTCATTTCATTGCATTTTATTTAGCAAGTAACAAGATTTAAATATACCAATTACATTAGTTACTTAATTAGGATTAAAAATTAACTGCACATTTAAATTGGTCAAAAAAAATATAATCATAGGTATTTACACAATTTTAAAATAATATTAACAATACAAAATAACATAAGCAAAACAAACCCAAGCCGCCTGCCAAGCTTGGTGATTATGGCAAACCCCCCCCCCCCCCCCCCCCCCCTATGACAGACACAACAAACAAACGGCCCCCAGTCCCCGGCGGCTCCGTCATCCCTGGAAGTGGTAGCAACCAGGGCAGTGGCGGAGCAAGCTACGTTGGGACATCCTGGAATTGTCGGAAGTCCAAAGACAGGGTCAGGACACAATGATCCTTAACTCCGGTAACTTGCTCTTCTACCGGGAGGGAGATCAACTATCCCAGGGTGGTGTCGGGTTTCTCGTCCGCAAGTCCCTCGTTAACAACGTGACAAAAGTCGACAGTGTGTCGAACAGGGTTGCATACTTTATACTCAGAATTACCGAAAGGTATTCGTTGAAGGTCATACAGGTATATGCGCCGACCTCGACACACCCAGACGGTTGTAATAGGGGACTTCAACGCAAAGCTAGGCACAAGGAAAGGCGATGAGCTGAGAGTGGGGCCATTTGGATTCAGGCGGCGGAACCGAAAGAGCCAGAGACTGGCCGACTTCATGGAGAAGGAGGGCCTCTTCATAATGAACTCCTTCTATGAGAAGCGGCCAGCCAGAAAGTGGACGTGGATAAGCCCCGACGGTTTCACTAGAAATGAGATAGACTTCATTATGACGACCAAGAAGCAAATATTTGATGATGTCTCCGTGATCAGCAGGGTGAAAACCGGAAGCGATCAGCGCATTGTTAGAGGCACATTGAATATCGATGTTAAGCTTGAAAGGGCACGTCTGGTGAAGTCTACGCTCCGTCCAAATCCTGACCAAATCCAAAACCCCGAGAGATTTCAGCTAGAACTGCACAATCGCTTTCAGTGCCTAGCCAGCTGCAATGATATTGACGAGATAAACAACGGGTTGGTGGAAACTGTCCAAGCGGTGGGATCTAAGTTCTTTAAGGCCCCCCGCCGAACTAAGTACCAGAAACTCTCAGATGAAACCATTAAGCTAATGGAGGACCGGGATGAAATGAGATTGCAGTCTTCAGCTGATATGTCGGCATACGGCGTGCTTAATAGACGAATCTCGAAATCTATGCGACACGATCTGCGTACCTTTAATACATCTCGTATTAAGGTCGCAATAGAAAGGAACAAAGGTTCAAAAGTGTTTGCAAAGCATTCGTCTATAGGGCAAAGCCAAATGACTAAGCTGAAGACCGACAGCGGCACTATCATTTCGTCGAAATCGGAGATTCTGAGAGAGGTCGAAAAGTTCTATGGACAGATGTACACCTCAACACAAAACCCCGTTGGTCAGTTGGCTCAGGACACCAGAGCCAAACTAACCCGACACTATACCGAAGACATCCCGGACATCAGCCTGTACGAGATTAGGATCGCTCTGAAACAGCTTAAAAACAACAAGGCACCAGGTGAAGATGGAGTTACGCTCTCAGAAGGAGCGGGTGGAAAACTGGTACTTCAAGTCCTCCAGAAGTTATTTAACTCCGTCGTCCTTGAAGGAACCACGCCAAAAGCGTGGGATAAGAGCGTGGTGGTGCTTTTCTTTAAAAAAGGTGATAAAACCTTATTATAGAACTACAGGCCCATCTCGCTCTTGAGCCACGTTTACAAGCTGTTTTCGAGAGTGATTACAAACCGTCTCGCACGCAGGTTCGATGACTTCCAGCCTCCCGAACAAGCCGGTTTCGGAAAAGGCTTTAGTACCATAGACCACATCCACACGCTACGCCAGATTATACAGAAGACCGAGGAGTATAATGGGCCGTTATGCCTAGCGTTTGTGGACTATGAAAAAGCCTTCGATTCAATCGAGATCTGGGCGGTACTGCAGTCTCTTCAGCGATGCCAAATCGACTATAGGTATATCGAAGCGTTGAAGTGTTTGTATAGTAACGCCACTATGTCAGTCCGTCTACAGGACCAGAGTACGGAATCAATCCAATTGCAGAGAGGCGTGAGACAGGGAGACGTGATTTCTCCGAAACTGTTCATGAACGCATTGGAGGACGTTTTCAAACTCTTGGTCTGGGACAGACTTGGCATCAATATCAATGGCGGATACATCACTCACCTTCGTTTTGCTGATGATATAATCATTATGGCCGAATCGCTCGAGGAACTCGGTACCATGCTCAACGACCTCAGTAGGGTCTCCCAACAGGTGGGTCTTAAAATGAACATGGATAAGACGAAAATCATGTCAAATATCCACGTTGCAACCGTACCGGTAGTTGTTGGGGGCGATACTCTCGAAGTTGTCGACGAATATGTATACCTATGACAAACTGTCCAATTAGGTAAGTCCAACTTCGACAAAGAGGTTGCACGAAGAATCCAACTCGGCTGGGCAGCGTTCGGGAAACTTCGCGATATCTTCTCGTCCGAAATTCCCCAGAGCCTGAAGACTAAAGTCTTGAACCAGTGTGTGTTGCCAGTGATGACCTATGGCACTGAAACGTGGTTCTTTATTCATGGCCTCATGACCAAGCTCAAGGTCGCGCAACGAGCTATGGAGAGGGTTATGCTCGGGGTTTCTTTGCGTGACAAAATCCGCAATGAGGAAATCCGCAGAAGAACTAAAGTTGCCGACATAGCTCTCAAAATTAGCAAGTTGAAGTGGCAATGGGCAGGCCACATCGCTCGTAGAACCGATAACCGTTGGGGAAGAAAGGTTCTCGAGTGGAGACCACGGACTGGAAGACGCAGCGTAGGCCGGCCCCCCACAAGGTGGACCGACGATCTAGTAAGAATCGCGGGGAGCCGTTGGGCGCAAACGGCTACCGCTCGTTGTGGCGATCTAAGGGGGAGGCCTATATTCAGCAGTGGACGTCTTCCGGCTGATGATGATGATGAAACAAGCATCATATCAATCATCACTCTCGCAAAACCTCAGGCATACCAACATTAGATTCATCCATTCATCTGCGAAGATATCGCAGTCTGGGTTCTTGTCAAGAAGTCTATTGAGGGCGGCGAGGGTGCGGAGGCCAGTGTAGGCTTGGCACGAGAAACGGTTCTGCTGAATGGAACCGAAAACAGTCTATGGCTTCCGTTACGAATGTAACTATTAGGAAGGTAGAGACGAAAGAGAAGATTATGCAAATCAGGTACGTCGATCTTATCACGGAGCACCTTTTAACCTATTCAACTGCAGTATTTAATCTCTTAAAAACAGAATTAATAATACCTTCTTTGATCGGTTCAGGACACGTGTGACTGAGTGAAGATGCGTTTTTAATAACTAATCGTGTACTTTATCTGTGTTGTTTATCGCCTGCTAGCGAAAACCTTACATAATTTCACTAATAACTATTACACTAAACACATAAACACCTACATTGCCTCAATCTAAAACGACTACGACTTACCAACATACATACATATAGATTCAATATCCTTTATATTTCAAATTCTTTAGTTTATAAGCTAAAGAATCCGATTTTATTAAAAATAAAATTATTAATATAAAATTATAAATATAATTTTATACGGTACTAAATGTAGGAGCCGGCGGAAGATTAGCCCGCTGCGTACTCGTATTTACTAGTCGGTGGCGCATAATGCTGAGCCGGATCCTAGTTTGCGGACGCTCAATAACCTGGACGTACTACTCGTAACTACCTATGTATGTTTTATGTTTTCTATTTATGTTTGTTATATTGTTACTGTGTATGACTTTGTTTTGTTATGTCTGCAAATTATTGTATTTTCTTTCTTCATTCTTTCTTTCATATCTACTAATAAATTAAGTGAATGGCACCTGATCTGGTATCATGAGTGATCCGTACAGAGTTCGATTAGATATTGTATGTTACTTGTTAGTATAATCTGATTCTATCAGTGGAAACCTTTAAATGACTATGTGCCAATGGTTTACCTATAATAAATAAATATATAACCCCCCTACACCTAGATAAAAATAAATCCTAAGGAAAAGTAATCCTAGAATTTAGTGTTCATCCCTGCCTAACCTTAAATCAAGCCCTAGAGACTCCTACCTTCCGAAGATTTGATGATCGACTTGGCCAGTGATCGTTTAGTTAATGGTATGACCTATTTTGTGGAGAGTAGTAACCCATTTCTTTTAGGAGATTTAAGACAAAGTAATAACCAACTAAGAAGATTTATAAACCCTTTACCTGCCTAGTCAAATTAAGAAGGTATAATTGTAATCTAACCCCAACCGAGAGATCCTCAAACGTAAAATAACTCAAATTTGAATAGTAATTCCTATGTTAACCCTTAACTTATAAATACTACAGGTACGGCTATGGTCCGGGGCACGTACTCCGCCCTTAACCTTTCTATACCCGCGCGTTAGTCTGTTAGACCGACAAATTACTTTCCTGTGTTTTTTTTACGTTAGGACTACCTAAATCGTAACCTTTGTAACGTAAAAATTTTTATTGTCGCGTTACATCCTTCAATTAACCAAACATAAATACTTTTTTTAATACGAAACCACTATTACACTCATATGCCACGACATCTAGCGGTATGGCGGCGTACTCACTGCCCAAACACTCGATTCTCAAACATCGAGATACAAGCGTCTTCTCAACGCAGTTCGCCAAGTCTACCGCAGATGGCGTTGCATATACCTTGTAACTATGCAATACTTACTTTCATGGATGTATAATCTATTTTAATTATTCAAATCAGCTTTATTTACCAAATTAAATAATCCTTTTCTTATTAGAAACAAATAGAAATAAAATTTTAAATAATAAATCACAAAATTCAATAAGTGTCTATGACTGAGGCGGGACTGATGTAAAAGTTGTCTTTGTCTAGAGTGACGCAAGATATGTGTCAAGATTTTTACTATATGGTATCACCAAGAGCTGTTGCATCAGCCATTCTAGAACCTTTTAGAAACATTATTCGTTTTTAATTTTTTATAAGGCCGGTAGTTTTACTTCGGCTATAAAAGAAGAGTTTTGTCCGTAATCAGCCTCTTTAATCACCTGTATTCAACTGTGAAACTTCTAATCTACGAGCTACAAACTTATTTTTATTGGACGGTATTTCCTTGCTTTTTCAATCGTGAAATTAGATCTATTTCCAAGTCGCGAAGTCTTTGTCGGTTTCTCCGATTACTGTGGACTTATACACTTGACGCCCGTCAAAGCTATATCACTGGAGCCATCGAAAAGCGTGGTGTTTTCTTGAGTCGCCCTGTTAGCTGAAATCACACCTTCACAAGTCTACCGCCACGAGCCCGTTCTCCAGACGACCTGCTTCCTGCCTCGACAGTCCCAAAAGACCACGCCTGCGCAGCTCAAGGCCAACTGCACCTCTCCGAAGCGGACTCCAGGGACGCTCGGCGAAAATACCACCAGGTGTTTCTTTTCCCGTATTTTATCCGGGTTGAGCCCTTGTAACTTTATTCTCTTTTTTTCTGACGCTAACGTCAGATGGCGCCCACTTTTTCAAATTAACTAGATATGCTGTACCAGCTCCTCAAATATTCTGTAATTGCTGCACTGTAGGCCCTAAGCCATAGAATTTCTAAGCTCTTCAAGCCAGCGTCGGGCTATACTACCCTCGCTATAATATATTAATTTCATATCTGTGAATCTGTAATCTAAATTCTATAAATTTGTAATCTCTAGCCTTAGTCTTTAATCTAAGTAATAGATACACCCTTAAACCAAGTCATTTCTGATATAACCTCTGTTTATCTTGCCACATATATAAGAAATAGCATCTAAGAACCTACTCGCTCTACCGACTTTCTCCTGTTCCTTCTATTATATGTACTAAACTATAACCTAGTTTCATTTATATCTCATTACTCTAAATATATGTTACACCTTCAACGACGAATTCCTATTTTATAGTTAGTAACCGCCTCTCATCCTATCCTACAGACCCTAAATCGTCCTACGTATAGAAATATCTTCGACGACTCAAATTTGCAACTGTAGTTGCAGCCGTATTCTTTCCTAAACCCCAACTAGTTCGGCCTACCTTATGAAGCCCGGATGAATCAAATAAATAAATACTATCAAAATAATACCAGACGTTGATACGTGTTCTCCTTATGGTTCCCTACATTCCGTAAGTATACCTGGACTACCCTAATCTACGAGTAGCTAAGATGTGATGATACAAACTGGAAGACTAGCTACACATTTATATTTTAATCGTGTGGTGTGTAATGTAGGCTGCCGAAGTGCAATGGCTAGCCTTCTAGCTGAGCTACTCAAAGTACAGACTAAGTAAAGTCTGATTTTGTCTACCACTATGACTTGTGTGTGTGTTTCCTGCCACTCGTTCGCAAACCTGGGGTGCGGCAGGACAACCTAGAAGGGGATAATTAGTGTATATTATAAATATATAAATAACAGACCAACGCAACTGCCTACGCCCCTCCACGAAGCATCGGACATAGTCCGTGGCGAACTCTCTGACTCCAATGCAAGGATAAAATCAGATCCTGGCTCGTTCCAGCAAACCCAGGCTCTGCCTAGACTACCTAACAAGATGGGTACATATTCAAGCCACTTACTTAGCAAGATATATAACCAATAATAAATATTGGATTTCCCAATCACAGGGGAATACGAGCTAATTGTTTTAGGCATTTACGTCTACACAAGTTTTATCCTTGAATTTACAGTTTCGGCACATGAATTTACAACAGTCTACCTCAATGACAACTTCCTCAATTAAGCTTTCCTTGGATTTTCAGAACTTCACAGCTAGATATAACCCGTTGCGAAAATCCAAATCTCCAAGAAAACCTTACCTGTGGAGGTCCAATATCCCAGCAACTCACAAAACTGATTCTAACGTGTTTTTCCGATCAACACTATAAAATTACCGAAAAGCGGCGGCCCGACCTCTCAAAACGAATGCCTAAATAAATTGAATCGGGATATCGAATCTATTCGAAGCGAATGTAACTTGGCTAAGCCCTCTGAACAAGTAGCACGCACATGGCCCACCTGATGTCAAGTGGTAACTATCTAATAATAAAGCATTGTCTCGTAGGTCACGCAACTTAGAAATGTGTCCTACGATGCACTGATCTGCGTCAACTTGAGGCATACATGTGTAGATAGATAGATAACGCGTTATTGTACATAACACTTAAATAAAAAAAACGAGTGTGTTTTAGACCACACGACTGAAATAAAACTTCTTTTTCAAAATATTAATTTATAAAATTGTTCAAGAACGAAATGAATTTACGAAAAATAATCAAACAAACTACTGACTGAGATATATATATATATATTTCATGCACTGGCTATGAGAGGAAGAGAGAAAGAAAATGTGCACGCGCACCTCTCTATCTTGATCCTACAGTAATATACGAAACGTAACTCTCTCTCTATCTATCTTTACTAACTTATATCTCCCTCTCAACCTCCGCTCGTACTTTTCGTAACGCATTCACCAGCTTACTCCCCAAGTCAAGAATGCGTAAAGAAGTTTTACTTCAAAAGAATCACAAGACACACGGAAATACAAGTGGCGGTCTTATCGCTAAAAGCGATCTCTTCCACAAAACCTTTGGATGGACTTGATTTTACGAGAACGTTATAGGACAGTTGCTTTTTTTGTGTAAAGCCTCATGCGCCTGTAATCTATCTGACTATTTCTTCGTCACTTGTTTTAGAGTAGAGACCATGCCTAATTAACTTTCATTCTATTCCGCGGCAATGTACATTGAGGTTAACTCGCCGTTCATACTTCTTTCCTAATCTATAGCTTGGTGTATATATCCAAGGTTGAACGGCTAGGCAAGTTTAAAAGGTTTAAGTGTTCGCTGGGGACGATGAGAGAGATCGTTTCAGGCGGTATTTTCTAGTGTTAAACGGATAATTTAGATCCTACACTTTTAAATTTATAACTCGTTTACTGCAGATTCAGTCTTTACGTAGGCGCACCCTAGGCGATACGCGACAACGTCAGCTCGGCGACTAGACGCGACAACAGGCTGCGGCCGACAATTTTCATATATTTTGTTCAAAGCTCCGCACACTTGACGTCAGAATCGCGGAGTCACGACGACAAGCTAAAGGAGTCGCGCGCGCTCGCTAGTTGTCGCCCCGTCTAGTCGCGCCGTGCACGCGGACACACGACGATAGTCGCGCGACTGCGCAGCGTCAGTCTCGCTGTGAGCGCTGAGCAAAGTGCACCTGTTCGTTTTATGAGAATCTCAACATGGATACGTTCGATGTCGATGTGTTTATTTCGGACACCAAAGCTTGTCCTGCTGTTTGGGCCTTACGTTCGAATGACTATAGTGACCGAGGGAAGAAAAATCAGGCTTGGGAGGAATTATGCTTAAAATGTACGACGTCTGTCGTAACGACTGGTCGCCGACGCAAGCGACAACTTTGCGTCTAGTCGCGGCGACAAGACGCCAGATGCAAACGACAATGTCGCGTCATGTCGCGGCGACAAGTCGTCCAGTTTGCGATGGCCCTTAAGGTTGGTGTCTAGCAGGGCGGAAAAAAACGTCAAAATAAATCTTAGCATTAAGAAGATCTGTTTTTGATTCTGGTGGAAAATTTTGTGACATCATCGCGTTGAGGGCACTGAGAGGCACATACTTATACTTTTAATAATAAAATAATTTGTTTAGATTTATATATTAAGGTGAGTATAGACTACAACATTTTCTCGAGCATTTCTGTGTAATTTAACGTTCTTACGAATGGTACAATACAGGCAAAAGCTCAGTTTCCAAAGCATTTCCATGTAATGTAACGTTCCTGCGAATGCTCGGCGTTGTTATGCTCACAGCGAGTGTGCATTTACCAACATTTTGTTGTACCTTGCTTTCATTCTTCTTTGAAATGTCGGACCCACAAGTTGCGTGTGCTGCGTTTATCTTGATGAATTACCTATATTAAAAGAAAAAAGAAAAATAGAAATAGAAGATGGTGGCAAATGAACATTTACAATAGAAGACAAACTCTTGGAGATGTGCAATTAACGTTAGACTTAAAATCGCAGCAATTAAGTGGTCAATATAAGAACTTTACTGCACTATCTTCAAGTGATTTTGAAAGTTTATTGAATTCAATTGGTGCTAAAATATCAAAGCAAAATACAAGATTCAGAGTTTCAATTACGGCGAAAGAGAGATTAGCATTAACTTTACGTTATTTAGCTACAGGTGATTCCTTCGTTAGTTTACAGTATCTTTTTAGAATATCAAGACATGTAAAATCACCTTGTGAACTTGAACGCGCGGTCCGCGTGCGTCGTTCGTCCTTCTTCCTCCGCGTCACCCCGCACCCGCGCATCGCCCGCAATCGTGCAAAGGCTCGACGAAGTGTTACACCAATAAGCTCATTGGTTTGTACAATAGGCTGTAACAAGAAGCGAGCGTTCTTGACGTTTAGGATGATACACTAGAACATATCACAGAGCGGCTCGTTTATCTGTTACAAGTAAATGTTGTAGTCTATACTCACCTTTAATGTTTTTACTCTAAATTGTACACAAGAAAATATATTACGCAACTAGTTGTATGCTCGCAGGTTTATCCGCAATTTTCTGGATCTCGACAACAGCGCCACCTACTGGGTCCAATTGTGTTTTTTAATTATCCAGAAACCCATTCACACACACACACACACAATTTGATCAAATCAGTCAAGCACGAGTTTTAGCGATTGATTTTATTAATTGATTTTTAGGGTTCCGTACCGCAATAGGTAAAAAAGGAACCCTTATAAGCATCACTCTCTTGTCCGCCTGTCCGTCTGTCCGTCCGTGTGTCATCACCAATTTTCTCAGGAACGGGTGGATCTAGCAAGTTGAAATGTATACCTGATACCTGAGATACTGAGGTCTATAGACCCTGTTAGGTGTATAAAAATCAAGGTCCTGTGTCAATACGATAAAAAGATAGGGGCAAATTTAGATTTTTACGAAAACTTGTGCGTACCTAAATTTACCTTAATTCTCAACTTTTTTAATTTGCGGAATTTTCCCTTTACTTGTGTTGTAAGGACCTTGCTTTTAACCAAAATTGACAATTCTAGGTCAACCGGAAGTATCCTATAGATTTTGGGTCGAAAACCTATATAGTAGTTCCCGTTTACCTGGCCAAGTGCGAGTCAGTCTCGCCCATGAAGGGTTCCGTAGCAGCAAGTAACATAATATAAAAGTTCTTGTAGTTCGTTTTTTTATATTTGAGTTGATTGAATGGAAGGTAACTTGCGGTTTACGATTTATAACGTATAAAAAAAACTACTTACTAGATCTCGTTCAAACGACTTTTCTGTGGAAGTTTGCATGGTAATGTACATCATATATTTTCTTTAGTTTTATCATTCTCTTATTTTAGAAGTACAGGGGGAGGGGGACACACGTTTTACCACTTTGTAAGTGTCTCTCGCTCAAACTATTTGGTTTAGAAAAAAATATATTAAAAACTTCAATATCGTTTTTGAAGACCTATCCATAGATACCCCACACGTATGAGAAGATGAATTTTTTTTTTGAGTTTCAGTTCTAAGTAAGGGGAACCCCCAAAATTTATTGTTTTGTTTTCTATTTTTGTGTGAAAATCTTAATGCGGTTCACAGAATACATCTACTTACCAAGTTTTAACAGTATAGTTCTTATAGTTACGGAAAAAAGTGGCTCTGATATACGGACGGACAGACAGACAGACATGACGAATCCATAAGGATTCCGTTTTTTGCCATTTGGCTACAGAACCCTTAAAAAAAAAAGTTGAATTTTAAAGGATGTCCCCATATATACCTACATAGTTGACGCCAATTAAGATTTAAGTCCTCTGAGTTGTATGGGCGCTCATACAATTTAGAGGACTAGCCTAATCGGCACCAACCTCAAATAAGGTAAATAAATAAAATTGTGCTATTGAATAAAATTAATATTTCAGTGGGGCTCCCATACAACAGAAATGATTTTTATGCCGTTTTTATAGATAATGGTACGGTACCCTTCGTGCGCGAGTCCTTTAATTTTTATTTTTTTGCAATTATTCCTTTATTTGATTGAATAGATTAAAATAGATTGGTGCAAATGATATAAATTAAAAATGGCTGCCATGCCAGCGATTTTTGATTGTGATTAAAATCACGTTTACTTATCCATGGCTACAATAAAACCAGCCCATGTGAAATCACAGTTTAATTTCCCATGATAATAGAGTCATGTATACCACCCAAAACCACCTCAATATTTGCATTAAAATCCATCCACGTTTTCCATCAAATTTTAATATGCAAAGAGACACGGTTGAGTAGAAAGCGAGATCACAATATTTGATTTCAGTTCTGCATTGCAGATTGCAGTGCAGCTGAGGGAAACCGCTATTTCTAAAACTGGATTATACATTCTTATTATGGCTTACTCTTAAAATATTATCACAAAAAAGCTCTACAAAAATAACGCTTTTATGACAACAGATACGTAAGATTTTGAAGTAAAACTTTACGCACGCTTTACTGGGGGAGTAAGCTGATGAATGCGTTACTAAAATTGCGAACAGAAGTTGAGAGGGAGGTATAAGTTAGTGAATATAGAAAGAGAGAAAGTTACGTTTTGTAAATTTTTAAACATCATTGTGCGAGTGCGATTTGCGTCTGTCCAGAATGAACATAACATATACTGATCGACCTACAGACGTGTGGACAAATTTGTAATTGCACAAATTTATAAATTAATATTTTGAAAAAGAAGTTTTACTAAAAGCAATTTTATCATGCAAAGGGAAAGAAATTATTAAAATGAATATCCCCACTGCTTGCTTGCTATCTAGTATTGCCACGTCCAGTGTGTCAAATTTCGGAACAGAAGGTTAAAATAATCGGGATTTTGGTTTTCCAATCGGGACAGCTACAATGGCTTTACAAACAGGTTTTTGTGCGTCAATTTATTTTAATAGTCATGTAAATAATTGTATATTATATCTATTAATAAATGTATCCCTTAAAACATAGATACCTATTTATATTCCCCCCACAGATCTATCCAACAATTTAGGTAGGCACATAGAATCTTCGTCTTCTTAGCGTGTCAATAGCTCTACTTATTTTACTTAGAAAACTTTCGTGATTGATTTCAATCATTATTATAAATACGGGATTTATCACGTACCGTCTTATCGGTGTTTCGACCGACAATGTTTCGGTTCATTACCCTCTACATCTCATTACAGTTCTACTTATATTGTGTCAGTTAGGTACTTGACTACATTGATGGCGCCAAGAAAAGCTGTTTTTAGGATTCCGTACCCAAAGGGTAAAACGACACCCTATTACCGAGGCTCCACTGTCTGTCTGTCTGTCCGTCTGTCACCAGGCTGTATCTCAATAACCGTGATAGTTAGACAGCTGAAATTTTCTCAAATGATGCATTTTTGTTGCCGCTATAACAACAAATACTAAAAACAGAATAAAATAAATATTTAAAGGGGCTCGCATACAACAAACGTAATTTATTTGCTCGTTTTAGCTCGATATTAGTAACGGCAACAGGTAGACGCTTGAAATATACACGGAATAATTAGTTATAAGTATATTCACTTTAAAAATAAATAATTTAATTAAAATAAAACAAATATTTATGGGAGGCTCCCATACAACAAACGTGATTTTTTTGCCGTTTTTATAGATAAATGGTACGAAACCCTTCGTGCGCGAGTCCGACTTGCACTTGGCCGATTTGTAAGTCTTTTATCGTGCAGGTGTTTGGTCACAAGGGACACAATGTCAGGTACATAGAATAAATAAATAAATACGGACTAAGGAGGTTAGTGAAAAATCGAGACATTCGGCGTCCCGATCAAGGGTGAATTGGGACGTGTCACCAGACCCCTCAAAATGGAGATGTCCCGCGTAAATCGGGACACCTGCCAACACTAGTGGTATCTAACCTTTGTATTATTTCAAGGCACGAACTAATTTCATTCAAATCCAGTTTCGTTATTACGGTGTTATTGAACAAGGAGAATACGTAGACGATTGCATTTTTCTATATTGAAAAATCATGGAAAGAAAATTTTTGTTTCAGTATTATAAAAGACTAATAAAAATGTAGTAGGTATTTTATGAAATGAATAAGACGCTGGTTGCAACAACCAACAGTAATATTCCGTGAATACATAAATATACATACATCTTCTTTACATAGTATAAAATGATCTCGTTTCCGTTGTCTGTTACCTTAGATCTTTTAAATTACTCAACGGATTTTAATATAGTTTTCAGCAATAGATAAAGTGATTCAAGATGAAGATTTATATGTATAACTAGTCTCCGTCAGCGGCTTCGCATGCGTTGTTTGTCAACAAAAAGTAGCCTATGTGTTAATTCGGGTTATAATCTACGTACATACCGATTTGAAAGAAACTCTGCCTCTGTCTGTTTGTTACATTTTCACGACTTAACGGCTCGATCGATTTCGATGGTTCCTATATACCTATGTAGGTTCCTTTGCGTACCTACTAAATATATATCATTTTAAGGAGTCTACATTGGGAGTTACTGAATGTAAATTGTCTGATTTCACTTGTAGTTATTTATTTAGAGTTGCCCCGATATGACACACAAACGTACTTGACCAACGGCTCACACAGTGTTGCCACATGCCTAGGTGCTAAATCTGGTAATATGATGTTTTAAATCTGTATAAAATCTGTATGGGTCTTTAGCTAATAACTGTATAATATTTTGTATGATAGTGGGAAGGATAGGAGTTACTTTACTTTGAAACAAAATAAAGTTATGTTACATTATGTATTATTATTAAAATACATACCTACCTATACATATCTTTGTTCATTTTGCCAATCATTTTATTATTTACATATGACATTGAAGGACAGGTTGTGTTCGGCAACAAAACACGCTAATAGAACCTCACCTTTCTTGGTATCATCAGAGATATTCCCTTTTTGAATAAAATCTGTGACTTGCCAGGTTTACTGGAAGAAAATTCTTATTAGGGTTAAGCTCGCCTTTGTACATGTCCATTTTGTAAGCTATTTTTGTCTGTAAATCTATTTGTGTACAATAAAGAATTAAAGAATGGCCTTTGAGCATATGGCCAAGCTTTAAAGTAGTTTTCTTCCATCCAAGCCTGATTGAAGCGCTGTGTGTTTCGAGGCTTTTTAGCTGCCACAGTTATTATTGTCGCTTTTTCTTGCATAAATTATCACTAGCACACGTATTTTTTATCTGAAAGTAACGACTACCGACTCCGAAACACATGAATGAAACGGATAACAAAACGGAGCGACAATACCATGCTGTTTCATTCCAAACTTCAATCAAAGTTTTTCGGGAAAACCCCCAAGTTTATGGTAGTACTGCCAGTTTAGGCTTTAATATGTTTATGGTAGAATATTTTATTCTCATTTCAAGATTGGTAATAAAAATACTGCGTAATTTTATAATTGAATGTATAATGTGTTAATTTTCACAAAATCTGTATAAAACAAGTGCCAAATCTTTAATCTGTATCCGAAGTACTAATTCTGTATAGGTACAGATAAATCTGTATATATGGCAACACTGGCTCACAGTAACTACCGTTTGTCGCGATCATACTTCTCGCATACACGCATAACTGCTGATTCATCTTCACACACACTTACACGGTCCCTACACCTAGATAGATTATGAATAGACTTGAGATATAGGATACACTACGCGACTGCACAGAAGGAGGGTAATGTTTTATTGACAAACCGCGCATACGAAGCCGCGGGCGGGTCAGCTAGTTACCTATATAGAATAGAATAGAATAGAATAGATATTTTTTTATTGTTACACCAAATTACAATAAATTAACATAAAAACACTACGATACACTACTCTACGTTCTAAGACCGGAATCATCGATGTGGGGTTTATGGCTGAAAGACTCAAATGGGAGTGGACGGGTCATGCCACGCGAATGCACCCTAAAAGATGGACTAAGATCTCCACCTACTGGCAACCTACAGGACGACGGCAATGAGGCAGACCACGAAAACGTTCTGGATTGGTTCCACTCTGACTGGCAGGAGATTTCAACGCAAAGAAGGAAATATCCGTGACCGTTGCCCAGCTGTGGGACAGTATAGGTTATTAAAAAAAACCTAAAGAACTTAAAAACTAATACGTGGTGGTACACATGGCTACACATCAAGCTATTCATTTCCAGTATAAGCTGATCTCGCATTGTGTAGGCTTTTCGTAGAATGAGAGGTCAGCTTATACTGGAAAGTATAGCTTGATGTGTAGCCGTGTGTACATAATTACCAATTATTTAATCGTGTAACACAAGCGATGAAGCATTGAAAAAACCACTATAAATATTAAAAAAAATATTTAAGTGGCTCAGGTCGTTATACAGTGTTTTTTTTAACTGTAACAGTACGGCAGCACCCATAACCAGAGGAGATACAGGTACAGTTTCTTTTAAAACATCAGCTCGTTTTCGAAGAAAAACATTTTGGCATTAAATTTTTTTTGGTCAAGTGTGAGTAGCGCCTTAAAATGAATCAAGTTGGTAAATTTTTTTTTGATGCCGATCGATGCAATCCTTTGTAAGGATAATTTTATTTGCAAAATTACCAACTTGATTCATTTTAAGGCACTACTCACACTTGACCAAAATAATTTTAATGCCAAAATGTTTTTCTTAGAAAACGAGCTGATGTTTTAAAAGAAACTGCACCTGTATCTCCTCTGGTTATGGGTGCTGCCGTACTGTTACAGTTAAAAAAAACACTCTGTATAATATTCCCCATGATGGACAACCTTGAATCTCTTATTCAGTGCACACCCGTGACGATATCATACATAGGGGCAGTCAGAGGCAAGTCCAAACATTACTTTTGATACATGTCCAATTTTTCCATCCACGTTCTAGGTTGAGAGTCCATAACCACTTATTAGAATACTAACCGGTAGCCTAACTACGTTGGTCAGGCCGTCTTGTTCACACCTATAGTGTGTATGTACATATATCTCACGTGTGTAAGGGACGGCCTTCCCAGCGGCACGACACGACAGCAATTGGCTTACGTAATAAGGCTACCTTATGGCTTTGAATTTTGAATCTAGGACATGCCAGTTTCCTCACGACCGACGTTTTCCTTTTCTGTTTTGACTCAATGACCTCATTATCACATTTTAAAGGTTTCCAAAGTCCCCTCTACAACACCTTCGCATAAAGGCGAGTCCAGACGGGTCGTAACGATCAATTTCCGGTGGACATCGCGTTTAGATTCCCAATATCCGCCTTCCGCTCTATTCAGCGTTTTTCTTTAACGAATAGTGTGAACTGCCTTTTTGAACGTGAGTTTTGATTTTGATATATAATGGGAAACGTGAGAGAACAGTTTTTGAAATTATTCTTATTTTGCACGCCTTGTACGAGGGAGGCATGATCTATGGAATTGACATGAGTTTTTGACTGTATTGATTCTGTTGCAAATATTTACATATTTATTATTGTTACGCCGAGGCTGTTACAGAATAAGTAATAGTCGGTGTCTCGAATTTATTTATACTTACTATGTCACAGAATAGGAAATACTAGGTGTGATTGTTACCTTCTACCGTTCTTATCTACACTTGCACAGAATAATAAATAGTAGACATGTGGAATGCCTTTCTAGGTTGCTATCGGTACGTTCTCGAACGTTCTAATAGGTTTCTAGTGACTGTGTGTGGTATAAATAGGGCGTGGAGAGGCCCGAAGGAGTCAGTTTAAACCCTCCGTCGTCCGAGACACGTTCTCGGAGACCCGGATGACGAAATCACTTCCGCTAATGCGGGTGAGTCATCCACATTAGACAGAGCAAACACTCCACCAATACACCGACCTCGCCGGCGAGGTCGACGAGTCCCATTAGTCGCCGCCTACACGAGGTACAAGCACGTACCCGGGAGTTAGGAGAGATTCTGTCCCCGTCCCGGCAACAGCCCAAGCCGAGGTTCGTACCTAAGTGGTGCCCTTGCGCTAGTTGCCTCATCAAAAATAAAATTATAAGGCTGAGCGCCTTCTGCGCTCGCCAAAAGCTCGGTTAAGCTGCAACGGCCTTAGAGGCAAACAGCGAAATATGTCCATTCGAAAAAAAAAAAACGAAGGAATCAGTCTTGATTTGGCGATACGTGCGAACATTTCGGTGACTTTTAGTGGTTTATTGTATAACAGTGGTGTGATTTAGTGTGTTGTGAATCTTTGTAATTAAGATCGTTTACTTATCGTTTTAGTGTTGAATAAAAGTGTTATTTTGGTTAGATTGATTTTCATTATTTTATCCCGAACCCTCAGCTCGTAACAATATATAAGAAAGAAGAAAGAACGAATTTTTTTTTCAAAAAACCACACAGTAATAAAGAAAAGTAAAAAACACAACAACAATAAAAACCTAACTTAAGCACTAACAAACTTAAAAACTCTATGTGAGGATGAATTGGTGCTCAGCATGATGCTACGGCATGTTAATATGCCGCAGCGCTGCTCTTCCGCTGAGTCCAGTTTAAATTACCTCACGTACATCTTGATCAAGGGTAGCCTTCATAAAATAACAGAACTATTGTTAAATTCAAAGCAAACCAAATTAAATACATACATAACACAATTAAATACCTACTATTTTCATTCAATAAAAACTATCACACTGAGCATTTCACTGGCATAATTAAGACTAGACATATACATGTTATTTACTAGAGATGTTATGGATATGATATTTCGGATCTAGATACGGATATGGATATAGGAATAAAATTATATCGGTTACGGATACGGACACAAATATATAATTATTTCGGATTATCCGTTAGTTTCGGATAGTTTTGGTAACGGATATTAGATTGTGACACTCACTCATCACGATATCTTCGAAACTACAAAGAGTATGAGTGTGAAATTTGGCTTATATGTTTGTTTTAGTATGTAGGCGTTACCCTTTTGGTCTTGAATTCAACATTCCTTTGACTTTGACGTTTTATTCTTCTAAACTTCTTCTTTAGAAGCTTGCATTTCAGAGTCAAAGTTTTTAAATCTCTGATCAATCTCTTTTTTCTGTTTCTTGGAGTTGAACAGTCTGAAAATAAAGAGATTTACAATTTTCTTTACGCTACACTTTGTTCCCAGAATCATTATATTGACACTAAAACCAATAATTTTGCACTAAATTTTGTCCACGAACAAATTCTCTTTTGATTAAGTACCAGTTTTATCCTGCCTATTGAAGCTCAAAATAACTCAAACTACCTTGTATATTTTGGGTCTCAGTTCCATGTTCCAGCTGGTCAGGTATGGTGCTCTTTGTTAAATTTATGGTGTTCATAACTGCATCTATAAGAACAATTATAACGTTTGTAAATAATGGGAATAATATTGAGTTTATCAAGATAAACATTTGTCAGAATTGACTGAAACAGATCTCGATTGAAAACGCTAAAAGGGGACTTCACCAAGAGGCACACTGAACTGAGTGACAAACTTAATGTGTGGAACAACAGGTAGGAACAATAACTTCAAGATGCCATGATTAACCAAACAAACATAACAATGGTTTACCTGATGCAAATAGAAGCTTCGTGAGCTGAACTGTTGATCAGTGATGTCTCGTTTGATGCACAATAAGTGTGATCACCGGTGAGGCTGCCTGTGGTCTGTGTGGATTTGCGGCACTGAAAATTACAATGAATTTTATTATTTCACTGCCGAATAACATTAACTTCAGAGGCAAAACAAGTTCACCAAACAAACTGTACAATATGTTTAATCTGTTTCAATGCAAATGGAAGCTTCATGAGCTGAACTGTTATTGAACTGTGAAATTACTGAATATTGTAGCAGAAATTAATAAACAGTAACAAATTAATCAACACGAACAAACAGAAATGACATGTAATGGCAGCTATTTCAATAAAAAAAACGGTCTTCGTTCAAAAATTACAAAACGTCTCCGGATTCGGCGAATGGATTGAATGAATGAATGGAAAAATATCGCACAGGTCACAGATTAGGACATTTAGCGTTTACCTGTCACCCGGACTATTGTATCGGTCTTTCATTTATTTCTTACGGTCGTCGATCTTGTAGGGGACATTACCAGGCATGATGGCGAATGATCGAAGATTGCCTTGGTCTCCGACGAGCTCCCCAGAGCTCGCCGAAGCTCCCATCACTCTTCGATCGTTTTCCAAGATAACATCAATTCTTTTCCTTTTGGTTGGTTATGTCAAGCAGGCAACGTAATGCCCAGTGACATTCTCTTTCTATTGGATGTTTCAGTCAAGTAAACAACATAGCAAAAGTGTCATTCAAGCAACCAAATAACTTACTTTTTCTTATGTAAATGGATAATAAAAATAGTACATTAACTAAAACCACTTTTAAAAATATAATAACATTTTTAAAGTTACGATATACGGAGCTCCATAATATCCCTGTTATTTACAACAAACAGTACTTATCTATACTCTATACTAATATTATAAAGAGGAAAGATTTGTATTTTTGTGTGTATGTATGTAATGAATAAACTCAAAAACTACTATGCTGATTCCAAAATTTCTTTCACACTGGCAAGCTACATTCACCCTGAGTAACATACATTATATTTATTGCTAGAAAATATTAAGAATCCTTACTAAAACTTAAGTAACGTAACCCAAGGTGTAAAAAAGTGCCCTAAAACGTCTTTCGTCGCATGCGCTGCGGAAACTATTGATGATAGAACAAAAGTATGTTCAACAATATTAAAGAATCTGCAGTGGCGGAACATTCCCTAGATTCTGATTCGACGCACTACATACGTTTCGACAAGGCCCGGGTTTTATCGAGAGAGAAGTTCTTCGTTCCTCGCAAGATCCGAGAGGCGATAGAAATAAGTCGTGTGCCGAACTTTAACAGGGATAGAGGATGGGTTCTACCGCCGGCCTGGAGGCCTGCATGTCTTCATGATGCAAGTGACAGAAGAGTGAGTGAACCTGGTAGAGACATAGTTAGTGTTGTGTGTTTGCCTGTACCAAGAACTACAGAAGAGAGCAGCAGTGATGATAATGATGATGACACAGCGGGTCAACGCACTGTGCTTTCGTTGACCCAATCCCCACCACCCCGCCCGTCCACTCGCGCGCAGAGAGCAGCGGCGCACAGTGCGAGGCGAGACGTTATTCGGAGCGGATCGCACTCACCCTGATGAAGGTTCACGAATTGAACCGAAACATTGTCGCTCGAAACACCGATAAGACGGTACGTGATAAATCCCGTATTTATAATAATGAATATTAAAGAACATATCAATATCTACAAAAACTTTTGGGATACCATATGTCCAACTATTATTGTTATGTCACAATAACCACTTTTTACATTTTAAAAGTTCATAGAATTACCGACCAAAATTATTATATTAGAAAAGGAAAGATTTGTATTTTTATAACGAATAATCTCAAAAACTACTCGTCCGATTTAAAAAATCTTTCATCATTAGAATTTTACATTATTCCTGAGTAACATAAGCTACTTTTTATCCGATTGCGTAGAAAGAGGGTAATGTTTTTATTGATAAACAATGCGTGCGAAGCTGCAGGTAAGTCAGCTAGTATCTAATAAGAAACCACTTTAAACACTAGTAATTACTATTGACTTGATCTTCATCGCACATAGCGAAGAACCACCCTAGTTAAAATAACTTTCTATTTAAAAACCGCATTCGATTCGGTCCATCGGTTTGGGATACGGGAGACAGACCCAAAGATATACAGACAGGCGTCAAACTATAAAGTATGATTCAATTAAGTCTACTTGTTGCGTATTTGACAATGCCATGATAGGACAAATAAGATGATGCAATGACTGATATAAAAGTCCGACAGGTGCAAGAACCATGCTCTAAATTCAAAATTGTTCTGAAATACGAAATGTTTTTGAATTGCTCATGAGAGCATGGAGTTCCTAAACTTCTTAATCGCCACAGTATTAATATTTCTTTAATGTGCAATTAAAATCTAATAAAATGTTTGTAGAAGGAATTTTGTTTGTCCTGTATGTTTGTATGAGAATACTTTTTATCAAATTTGACTAACTTTCGCTGTTCACATTTTATTCATCCGGTACAATAAAATGATCCTTACAAAAGACTGCATCGGCATCAAAAAAAAAACTTTTTACCAACTTGATTCATTTTAAGGCGCTACTCACACTAGACCAAAAAAAAATATGGCAGAATGTTTTTCTTCGAAAACTAGCTGATGTTTTAAAAGAAACTGCACCTGTATATCCTCTGGTTATGGGTGCTGCCGTACTGTTACAGTAAAAAAACACGCTCTTTATAATATCTGGTCTATTGTGTGCTATCGTATTATCTGTTTGAACTGGTATCTCTCACATCAGTTTAGCTCCATCGTTCTTATTATATTATAATAAATTATATTATATTATACTAGTTCTTGCCAGCGGCTACGCCCGCGTTGTTCTGGGGTGCAAAATACATACTTATATAAACTTTGACATCCAATTTTTATCCCATGGAAACTGATTTATGGGATAAATTGTAGCCTATGTGGTGATCCAGGCCATAATCTACGTATATATAAAATTTCATCGAAATCGGTTCAGCCGTTACGGCGTGATTGAGTAACAAATAAACAAACATCCAAACTTTATTATATTGTATTGTATTATATTATACATACCAGTGGTTTGCCCTGAACTGAGATTTTGCGAGTCTCTAAAAAACAATAAGAAAATTATTCATATAAAATAGTGCCACGAAATACACAAACAAAGAACGTGACCTACAGTTTCATTCAAATTACAAGTAACGGGAGTTCATGTAAATTGGTTATTTTTTTAGGGGTAGAAATTGCAGTTAACTGGATTTCTGACTTTCCCTATATTTGTGTCACTAAAGTTACATGAATACAAAATTCAGCACTGGTGTACCCTGTAAATTTCGTCAAAGTTATGACTAGAGATTTATCGACGAGATATATTTAAAAAAATGTATTACTAACCTTAAAATACGTCTGAAATAAATTTATTGAGGTTAATTGAAAAAAAAAACAAATCGAAACACAAGGAACAGTTTGAAAAACATATACTAAAATCTATCGGATACTATTTCCAATCCGTCTTTGCCAATAAAAAACAGAGTTGACTTAAACGAGGATAGAGAAAGGTCGTGATAGACAAAAACGGTTTTTATATCGGAGCCACATTTTACGGGATCATTCCTTGCGATCTATTTGTGAACTGTATTCGACTATTAAGTTACAAAACTAACTGACCCGCCCCGATTTCGCACGTATTTTAATCAAATTTAATATAGTCTTTAGCACTCAAGGATAGTTTAGCTTACTAACAGTGAAATACTGATATAGGTACTTGTACTGTTAGTTATTATATAGTATATTAGTTGCACTCCCGTAATCCATATCTTAGCCTTAAATGTAGCACCCCTGACCATATCTTTGACATAACTAAATCCGCTCCATCCAAAGGGTGTCTGGAAGAAATCGCTTAAAAGCGATAAGATCGCCCATTGTACTATTTGTTTTGCGTTTTCTATTTTGTCTGTTAAAGGTAGGAAAATGCTTTCCTTACCTCAATACCAAATTCTGTGAAACATTCCTTCAAAGTTATAAAAGACATAACAATATATTGTAGCTTTTACGAAAACCTTCATTTGTACCCTTGAAATTGAATGATGGGTTCGCATTACAAACTTTTATAAGATTGCGTTCCCTGACGGTCTGTCTATCCATTTCTTTTTATCATAATAATCACTATGGATTGAATACGTAGATACTAAATACCGTCCCTTCTAAATCTGCATAATGACAAGAATGATGATAGATTTTGTGTAGATAGATAAAATATTCATTTGGGCACAAATAACACAAAGCAACTATGTACAATTGATACAAACACATACTTAAACTATAACAAAAATAGTATTATGAGCACGTAAACGTTGACTCAGCGTGGTTGCATATTCATCAAGGCTAAAACTCTTAAAACTCTTGAAGTTTTCACTTCAAGAAAAATTGTAATTACAAAAAATAAAACAACCTTTGAAGTTTCTGTTACTGATGAAGTAGTTAAAACTTGAAATAACATAATTTCAAGATTATCCCAATAAGTAGGTAGTTAATCAACGCAAGATAATCATTACACCGTACGCGCGGCCATTTATTTATTTTTATTCATAAATCCCTACCATATTTGCATCATACTAAGTCATCAAACAGTTATTATTTTATTTATACTAAAAACGGTATATTTACCATGATTTGTGAGTATTTGAGTATCCCGATATTTCGGCGCAGTTGCATGCGCCATGATCACGGGTAAACAAAGTTTACCCGGGTAAACAAAGTTTGCAATTAATTACAAATAATAGTATTTTCAAGCCACGCCCCGCCCGCCATACCTTTATGTAAGCTAGGGTTGCTATCTCTTAATTTTGAAATCTAGGACTTGAAGGTAGAAATACAAGGACATTTTGGTTTAAAACCAGGACACACTATTGTATTTGGAATCCTCATGAGTTATTTGTACAAGGTTTTATTGGAGAAGTAACTTTTTAATATAATACAATAACAGAAATTTAATCAATATATTATAGCAATTATGTCCAGCAATATTTATTTTTTCCAGCAATACTTTAATATTTAAAGAATTATCCACTTACTCCTAATACTTAAGAAGTTATATTTTCCATAATTAGCTCAGCAACATCTGATGATCAGTACCAGACGCAAATACTTGAATAGTTTTTTTTATAGACAAGTTACTTTTTAACAATAATAAACATAGAACCGAATTGAGTTCCTATAAAATTTCGGGGTTCTACTCGATCCTGACTTGATGCCAATGGAACTACCAGAAAAGTATACCCTCTTAAACAAAAAAAGAATTTCTTGAATCGACCCCGGCTACTTCGAGTAGTCGTGGAACATAAATAAAAAAAACTCCGACGAATTGGGAACCTCCTTTTTAGAAGTCAGTTTAAACGGTACACAAAGCTTTCCACATTGCTTCTTTGTTTTGAAAAGTGTCAACGACCTTCACACGCGAGGCGCGTGCCCAGTGACAAAATTGAGACGATTAGAGAGAGAGTATAAGTCGCGGCATGTAAGTCTAGCGCTGAACGATACGCGGAAGGGATAGCTGCGCATGGGTACTGTCGCGCAAGCAATACAATAGCCAATAACCACTATTGGCTTAATTGGAGATGTTCCTTACCGTTGCAATTGGCGTATTTGTAGACTCTGCTGTCCTTTTTTGGATTTTCCGTAAATCGCCATTTAATTAAATTTTTCCCGCCTTAATAATTTCGGCAGTTTGTTTTATCTGGCTCAAATTAACAGTGCTGCTGTCCGAATGACTGAGTAAAGTACTTGTAGCTTCATCAATCTCACTTTTGATTTGTTTCAAAGAATCAATTAATTCATTAGATTTCCTTTTTAAAAAACAATTCACGTTATAAACCATTTTCCTTGCCTGTCTTTTCAAAACAGTATTTCTTCTAGGCATATTAACTTTAAAGTCACAAACAAACTTAAAAAATCTGAATTTAACAAACAAATTCAAATAACAGCAATAACAATACAATCAAGAACGCGACTGTACACTGGATTTGCGCAGGGTGTCGTATCAGTGTGGGGGACGGAATGTGACTGGAGAGCCAATTGGCGCTACGCACGCCCGCCCTTCATCCCGCTGGCCCCCCTCAGGTACCTTATTTTTTACTTCTGCGCAATAACAGTCAGCGCTAAAGTTTCGTGCCGCTACTTATAGTGGCGCCTGAATTACACAGGATCCGTTAAAAACCCAGAACGCTACATAAAAACTATCTAGGACAGCCCAGGACACCCCAAAAATCAGGACATGTCCTGGGAAAACAGGACGGTTGAAAACTCTATTGTGGGCGAGAGAATACGACTATACGTGCGATGATCAATGGAGTTTGTACGAGATCGACTTCTGTAGTATTTCAAGTACCGTGACTATAAAGTGCGCATATTTGGTTAAAAACAAACCTCAACAACTTTGTGACAAGTGAATTATATAAAATCCTGACAGCGCTTTTATCATTAGTAACCGCTCATGCAGCTGCCCTTAACTTTGTTTATGGTAATTACAAAATTTGCTTCCTTTGTTTTCTTTTTTATACCAAACAAAATCTCATCATTAAAGAAATACATAAAATTATAGATTAATGCTATAATTCTCTGGTTTTCTGTGACGTTTCGATACAGTAAGTTATTTCCAACTACAAGTTTAAAATCTAGCATTCCTAGTGTTTACGTAATCATCGAAAAAACTGCTAAAGTGAGATGTCTGACTAGAACAGAAATGGCGCGCTGATCTGGGCGTGCATCTTCTATGGAGTCCCACTCCAGCAAAGAAAACTGGAAATATGGAAGAGATGCCATAGCCCTGAAGTAGTACAAAAAAGGCACATTAAATTAACTGAAATAATTGTAAGCATTGTGCAACCTTATCGTAGCTATGACGTCATCATCGTGATAGCTGTGCCTTCTTTCTACACAAGCTTTGTATGGCTTTGTTTACAGAAAGGGTTACAGTGTTCACAAAATTGTACAGCAAAGTGCCTATTTACCAGCTTATTTACGGAATCCATTTTGTATCTGTAACTTCTCGCTTAGATTACTTTTTAGCTGACTTCAAAATCGAAGGAGGTTCTCAATTCGGCTGTATTATTGATTTTTTTACATACTCGTATATGTAACCTCAGAACTTTCGACGGGGTGAAGCGATTTTAATGGTTTTTTTTATTTGAATGCTGGTGCTGCCCGTGTGGTTCCATTTCCATTTGGTCCAGTTCTGACAATGGCATCTACGAGAAAACAATATAAATCTTAAACTTGTTTAAGATTTATGTTATGTTAGCTGAGAACTCCGTTATATATCAACCGATTTGTAAAATTAGTTTTTTATTTAAAAGGATATACTTTTGCTCGAAGGCCTCAATCGAGTCTCCCAACGGGTAGGACTTAAAATGAACATGGACAAGACGAAAATCATGTCAAATGTCCATGTCGTCCCTGCCCCAGTTATGGTTGAGAACTCGGCTCTTGAAGTTGTCGATGCGTATGTATACCTAGGACAAACAGTCCAATTAGGTAGGTCCAACTTCGAGAAAGAGGTCAATCGTCGAATCCAACTCGGATGGGCAGCGTTTGGGAAACTTCGCAACGTCTTTTCGTCCAACATACCTCAGTGCCTTAAGACGAAAGTCTACAATCAGTGTGTGTTACCAGTGATGACATATGGAACCGAGACGTGGTCCTTCACTATTGGCCTTATGAATAAGCTCAGAGTCGCTCAACGAGCTATGGAGAGGGCTATGCTCGGGGTTTCTCTACGGGATCGAATCAGAAATGAGGAGATACGTAGGAGAACTCAAGTCACCGACATAGCCCGACGGATTAGCACGTTGAAGTGGCAATGGGCAGGCCATATAGCGCGCAGAACAGATGGCCGATGGGGCCGAAAGGTTCTCGAGTGGAGGCCACGGACCGGCAAGCGCAGCGTAGGACGTCCACCCACAAGATGGGCAGACGACTTGGTAAGAACCGCAGGTCGGCGTTGGATGCAGGCCGCTTCCAACCGCAGTTCCTGGAGATCAATGAGGGAGGCCTTTGTCCAGCAGTGGACGTCCTACGGCTGATATGATGACTTTTGTTGAAATGTTTCTTGTTTTCTGTATAGCAAAATGTAGTACGTAGTTACTGATATTGTATCGAATAACTATTGAAGTAACCTTTGAAGAAGAGAACCTGTTCGGTCTAAACTTGAAAACTCCGCGATTATACAAACTATTTATTGCGATGATGCAACTGCATAATCTCTCTCTCTCTGAAGAAGATTGCTTATTGAATATAGCTAAGCGTGCTTGCTCTATCTTCGATCACACCATCACCGGGTAGAGTTCTAGCGTTTGACTGTCATCAATAAAAAAAATCTTTGCTACACGATGCGTATTAGTTGTTCCGATATTTTGCACATACTATCTATATATATAAAACAAAGGTGGGTTAGTTAAACCATTTATATCTATAGAACGGCTGGACCGATTTTGATGATTTTTGATTTATTGAATTTGTCTCCGCCCCGAATAACAGAATAACTAAGTATTAAAACAGCAGAAAAAATTTCGCAAAAATAAATTATGAAGAAAATTTATTTTCTTACACATAGATAAATTGATTCGGTTTAAAAGGTATGATTTCCGGTGAAATTACAGGCACATGAGACTTTACACTGGTCTCACTTTTTCAGGTTGATCAGGTATATCAGGTTGATGGACGCAGGGAAGTGCATCGTAGGTCACGTTTCTTAGGTGCGTGACCTACAAGGTAATACTTTGTTATAGGCGATGGTTACCCATCAGGTAGGTGCTTGTTCCATCTTCATGTAGTATTAAGATGCTCATTGACGCGCTCACCAAGACGAAGGTGTACGAATTGAACCGACACATTGTCGGTTGTAACACCAATGAAACGGATCATAATAAATCCCATATTTATAATCAATGCTTGAAATAAATCACGAAAGTCTTCTCAGTGAAGTTTAAATTTAAAGTAAATACCTATCATTTAAAACAATCTAGGATTTTTCATTAAAGGCACATCTGTCGGAATGCTTAAAAGTAACTTTTGAAACTATCATGGTTATGAACACTATTTATACTCAACGTGATCATGGCGCATGTATAAATTATGCTTAAAAGTGCCTAAAGCGCTAACCGTAGCCGGATGACCTTGAACGAATGGTCGTAGCTATTGTTTCGGCCCCGCACCAACCGCACCTTCCGCCACACGCATCTAGCCGACCAGCAAATTGGTGAGCGCGAGGCAGACGAGCACAAGCCTTCCATACAACAGCCAGCGGTACACTGCCGCCTGTCGCTCGCGCAACCCCCTTCTAAGGGTACGCCCGCTAATTATTCGGAAAAATTGAAAATAATTAATTGCCACGTGAAATTCCGTCGCAGCACAGCATCATATGTTCAACTTGAAGGTATAGTCTTTGCCCACATTTAGGTGAAATAAAAATTACAAATTTTACGTCGTTTAGAGGTTGAATCAAATTGAAAGTCGAAAACAGCTACAATTTGTTATTTTTTTTTCTCATAGTAAATAAACAGATATAACTTTTTTGTAGGTTCACTTTGCAGATAAAAAGTCAATGGATGACATATATTTTTTTGAGCACTTAAAACTGATTCCTCTCTGAGGAGAAAGCCTCTAAATAAGACCAATCAGCTACTATATTCGCCTTAAGCGATGGTTAAAAGAATCCTAACGATCCAAGTTCCAGTGCTATGAGCCCCTAAAGTGATTACGACTCAAAGCCGAGAATCACAGATAAAACATGAAGATAAAGCAATTAAGAATTTACTTTCAGCAGGAAATGCTTGCACTTCTATTCTCTTTCAGAAAACGTTTGCCGGAAATACGTAGCCACAATTTAACACGGTTGTGATTTCCGTGTTAAATTGTGAGTGCCCCAATTCTCGCAATTTCAACTTTAGTCAACTTTTGGTTGCAGTACGAAAGAGAACTTCCTTAGTTCAAAAATTTAATTGTTAGCTAAAGAAATTAATCGAAACTGGAGTTAGAATTTAGATCTCTCAAATCAAATCTAGATGAGCTAGTTTATGCAAGGCTCCTCAGCGTGGAGGTTGCTAGCCTCTCGGTTCTTATCGAATACATTTCGGGGAGTGTGCGGTGGATTTTTTCAACCTAATCCCACCACCTCCATTCTATCAACGGACAACCAGACGCTCTGCGGTGCGCCACCGCTATATGGTAGAAATACCTCCCTTCTGCACAAAAAGGTTTACTTCGAACTTTATTATGCGCACCGCCATTAAGTGGAATGCCTTGCCAGAGTCTGTGTTTCCTGATAGCTACAACCTGGGTATCTTTAAGTCGCGAGTGAATAGGTTTCCTCTAGACAAGCGCGTACCATCGTAGACTGCATCATCGCTTACCATCAGGCGAGATCGTGGTCTAACGCAAGCCTGTATTGTATAAAAAAAAACAAAAAAAAAACAAATGTATTTTTTGCTTGAAATATAAGTCATGTTAAAAAGATGTCAATAGTAAATAAAAGAATCAATACATTTCTGACTTTCAAGGAATGCAATATTAAAATCTACAATGTCATAAATAATAATATCACCTTAACTAAATCTATGATAATAATTATATAAATTAGAACTAGTAAAAATATTTAATAAAATAAAATATGGTATAGTTTTAGCTAATATTTTTCATTTATATATTAATTTATGGTACTTATAGTAACATTTATTTAACTGTGCAGTTTTTAACTTTCTTCGAATCATTGAACAAGGTAAGTCTCTCAGTGACTCGGGTGCTCGTTGTAAATGAATGGAGCCATACAGAAGATACTTTTAGAAGTTACTTTTAAAAGCTAGTAGTATGCCTATGATTCTCCATAAAAACGAAATGATTGAATAACCTTACCTATTACTTCAAATCCTCGAGCCTTGCGCTCCTCTGAGACCATGCAACTTAAAACTCCTGTACACTCTTCTAACTTTTATGATAAATCCTGTACTGTACAAGCTATCCGTATATGGAACTCTCTTCCTCCACACATTAGAACTGCCAAATCCCTTCCCATCTCGAAAACAGTTCTATTTAAACATCTGTCTACAGTACAGTGCTGATTTCTCATTTTCTCATCTATCGTTACGTTACTCTTGGTTTTTATTTCACCCTACTATTATAGTATTTTACATAATATACCTTTTTTATTATTAGTATGGAATATTTATGTACTATGCTATATGAATATGTACCTAATCCATTGAGGAGTATACATTTATACATATATGTATGTATACATTTATTTACATTGCTTGTAAGTACACTGTTTATTCAATATTCAAATATTTTTATTAATAACTACCGTCCTATAACGTTCTCCTGAAATCCAGTCCATCCAAAGGTTGTCTGCAAGAGATCGTTTTTAGCGATAAGACCGCCACTTGTATTTCTGCGTGTATTGTTATTTGATTTTTATATTGTTTATTATTTTAAGTGTGAATTACAATAAAGCGTTTTCTATCTTCTATCTATCTACTTTTACAGGCGCAGCGGCCAGCCCAAACGCGGTTTGTATGTGTGGGAATTTTCTATAAGCAGGGCTAAGCTTTCGGCAAATCGAAATAATCTTAATAAATCAAGGAGTAAAGAGTCGAAACTAGGGAAATAAGCAACATAGGTGACACCAGGGTTAGCAAGCTACGTTTTATCAGGTGTTTAACATTCCTTCCTTGTTACCTACATAGTGGCTTAAGGCTTCCCTTCTTCCAGAACACCTGGGGCCAGGTGTGTCTCACCTACCCTGAGATAAGTCCCACTGGGACGAACATTTGATGAAGGTATAACGTCAGAAATGTCTCATAATTCTTTCACGGCGTTACGTAATGGTGTCGAAAGAGGATGTGTGGCTGATAGTCAGTTTGCGACACATAAAAATGTGTGAATCTTGATGTATAGTATAACCTTAATAGAGGAGTGGATAATTTTTAGGTTAAGGTAAACAAGGAACGCTTATAAGATCACTCTCTTGTCCGTCTGTCCGTCTGTCTGCTCGTATGTTACCACTGATTTTCTCAGGAACGGGTGGACCTAGTAAGTTGAAATATATCAGATACTGAGGTCTATAGTCCCTATTCGGTGTATAAAAATCAAGGTCATGAGTCAACATGATAAAAAGATAAGGACAAATTTAGATTTTCGTGAAAAAATATAAGTACCAAAATTTACCTAAATATTTCACATTTTTTAATTTTCAGAATTTTTCCTTTACTTGTGCTGTAAGATCTTGCTTTTAACAAAAATTGACAATTCTAGGTCAATCGGACGTACCCTATAGGTTTTGAGTCGAAAACCTATATGGTAGTTCCCTTGACCTATAATCACGAAATTTGGCAAAAAAACAAGGTCAAAAAAGTTGAAAATTAAAGGGTACCCTTTAATTTTCAATTGTATAGATACATAGTTGATGCCAATTAAGATGGTCCTCTGAGTTGTATGGGCGCTCATACAATTTAGAGGACTAGCTTAATCGGCACCAACCTAAAATAAGATAAATAAATAACTGGTGGTAGAGCTTTTGTGAACGGGCTCGAGGAAGTGGGCACTACCGCCTTACCTTTATCTGCCGCCAAATAGCAGTACTTGTGTTGCTGTCTTCCGGTTAGATGGTAATGGTATGTTCCTGTAATTACTGGCACATAGACATAACAGCTAAGCTCTATAGTATGACAACGTATCCACATAGAGATCAAGACAACATAATAGCTTGTTTTGAATTCTATGTGGATATCCATGGGCTGCAGTAGCCACTTAACATTTGGTGGACTGCATGCTCGTTTGCCATTAAATAGTATAAAAAAATGTGCATTTTTGGATAAATTGTAAAATTCTATTTAATAAAATATATATTTGAGTAGGGCTCCCAAACAACAGACAAGATTTATTTGCCGTTTTTACAGATAATGATACGGAACCCTTTGTGCGCTAGTCCGAATCGCATTTGGTCGGTTGAGGGCATACAGTCTTTATTATAAAATCACTTATTTCGAGTCTAGAAAATCACCAAATTGAAAACCACTTGTGACAAATACAATCACGGAATTAAAGCCATATCATCACTTATCAACTTTGCTTTTGCAACAATGATCGCCTAGAAAATAATCTACTAGTATATTTTGCCCAAACACGTAGTTTTCTCTAGGGGTTTATCTAGGGGATCGAATCAGAAATGAGGAGATACGTAGGAGAACTCAAGTCACCGACATAGCCCGACGGATTTGCACGTTGAAGTGGCAATGGGCAGGCCATATAGCGCGCTGAACAGATGGCCGATAGGGCCGGAAAGTTCTCGAATGGAGGCCACGTACCAGCAAGCGCAGCGTAGGACGTCCACCTACAAGATGGGCAGACGACTTGGTAAGAACCGCAGGTCAGCGTTGGATGCAGGCCGCTTCCAACCGCAGTTCCTGGAGATCAATGAGGGAGGCCTTTGTCCAGCAGTGGACGTCCTACGGCTGATATGATAATGATGATGATGACGTGGTTTTTCTAACAAGTGGAATATAAAGACCAAATAAAGCAGTAAATTCGCTATTCAATTCTCATTTCCGATCAAACGATAGTCTATAAGCGATAGTCATAACAAACGACTGCCTATCAACTCCTGACAATGTGATCGAAATTTCCAGACGAGTAACGAATAAATTTATCTAGATCGCTTCGGTAGATACCGCGTACCTCAGCTCGTTTGGCTGTACGTACATGGGGGCTTTGCAGCATACGTTTGTACGCTACGCACACATGTAAAATAGCTGTGATTAGCACTTTTGTTTGCGACTGAAGAAAGGAAACAATTTGTGTCGTCTTGGTGGTTTTTGAGTTTTCATTCATATCGTGTGTTGAATATTAAGATATTATTTTATTCAGTGTTTTATTTACATTAATATTATTATAGCCTCTTTATTTCCTTAACTATCACATTTTTTTAAGTGGTATAATTATGTAATTTTAATGATGACTTAGTAATGCCCCTTGTCGGGTATAGGACTCCTCAAAATTTTTCCAAGTCGCTAAGTTTTTAGCTTTTCTACCCAGTTTACTCCTGCGATTTTTCTTATTTCGTCGGCCCAGCGTTCCAGGGGATGTCCTCTTGCTCTCTTTCCGTTTGGTCCTGACCATGCCATTACTATCTTTGTCCACCTTTTGTCTTGTAGGCGTGCTACGTAAGTATTGCTGGACATTTCACACGGCGCTATCTAGCCCCAAACTAAGCAGAGCTTGTACTATGGGAACCAGGTAACTGATATAATACTTACATATATAATTTTTTTTTAAATTCATACTTATAATATATAGAAAAACAACCCGACCCGGAACAAATATCTGTAGATCATGCAAACATTTGTTCCGTGGCGGGAGTCGAAACCGCTTCCTCCTGCGTCTCAGCTTGCTGTTCGCCCACTGCGCCACGAAGGTCGTCCCCTGGATGGCCTGCCCATTTCCATTGTAGGCGCTGTGTGTATTTCAGAGCATCAATGCCATTAATTTCGTATAGTTTCGTTTCTCTGTTTCTTTTAATTTGATATTCGGTATGTTTCTTTCCATTGCGCGTTGTGTTGTTTTAATTTTTTGTCTAGTGTTTGCATTAAAAACCCAAGTTTGTGAGCCGTAGGATAGGCAGGGCAACAAACTAGAATCTATTATATTTTTTTTAAGTTTTAGAGGTAGTGTTGATTTTAGTATTTCTTTTTGGCCCCAGAATTTTTTCCGTGTTAAATTTAATCTTCTTTCGACCTCGTCTCTGTGCCTTATTTAATTAGGTACATACCTTAAACTATACTTCTACTAGGAAGAGCAACTTACTTTTTAAAACCACCATGTAAACGTCGATAATATTACCGAGTCGTAAGAGAAACGATTTTTGAATCCTGTAATTTGCGTTAATAGAAACATGGTTGCGAATTTTTAAGAAACGAGTTAAAAAGCGTTCTAAGGAGGGTTATTATAGTTATTATTATTGTTGATGACTTTGCAATGTACCTAAACCAAATTTTAGACAAAATATTTTTTCACACGTTGAAAAAATACTCTATGATAAAACTCGTATGAATGAATGAATAATCTTTATTATACCCAATAAGCTAGTCATAAGAATAACAGAAAAATAAACAATTTAATGTAAAAAATGGGTGATTTTATCGCTTGGTAATTTTATTATTATATTGATATTTTTTTACTAACCTATAGTGTCCCACTGCTGGGCAAAGGTCTCCCCTCCATCCATCACGGTCCACAGCCAAATTCGACCGATCCGGTTTTAATGCATCCAGGTCGTCTCTCTCTGGGCCTAGCACGGCTGCGTTGTCCGTTTGGTATCCACTGGGTGACTAGATTTGCCCACCTACGAGTACGAGTCAAAACCGGCATCAGTATACTTATAACATTTAAATAATTTTATTAGTAAATATTAGCAATCTTAAAATTACTAATACTCTTTTTTGAGCGATAAGACCGCCCATCACACTAATATTATAAATGCGAAGTGTGGATGTTTGTTTATTTATTTATTTGTTTGTTATTCAATCACGTTGTAACGGCTGAACCAATTTACGATGAAATTTAGTGTGAACGTAGATTATAACCTGGATTAAAACATAGGCTACTTTTTATCCTTTAAATCAGATCCCATGGAAAACTAATGGGGTGTCAAGTCAAGTTGCAACTGCAAGTTTAGCTTTATATATAGGTTACCTACTCATTTAGTAGTGTAACGGGTAAGAAGTCGCGGGGAACAGCTAGTTATACATATATTTGTTCCTCATTTTATTGAATCTAGCATGAAAGGTAAGTGTGTGAAGGAAGTGCAAATTCGAGACGTAAAGTTGTGGGCAACTTACATTTAATTCCCCTTTAAACCTATTTACCGATTACAGTGAACTCGAATATGTTCAGCATGTTTTGCAGCTTGCCAACCTGAATCAACTAACATTGCTTTGGCTTGCTATATGGCGCTCAGTCCTTCAATATTCCAAGTAATTCTCGTCCGTATGACTCATCTTACCGAGCTGTTCAAACTCATTTGAAAAAGGTAATTTTCGCAGACAAACAGTAACCCGAACGCAATAAAATCTTATGCTATTAAGGTCGAAAATAGCTTGCTCTGTCGCACTTTAATGACACAATATTGAGTTTCGAGGAAGCGGCGACACCGACATCCATTAGCGGCCACCCCAGGACGTTTAAAATCTTGAACGGGCGATTATAATTGAGCAATTTTTAGTAGAATTGGTATTTTATTGCTCTCTTTAACTAGGAGATCTTAGAACCCTTATGTGCAAAGTCATCGAAAATCGAACCTATATATATTTAAAAAAAAACTTAGTATTAGCAAGCGCCCCTTCTTTTTCATATAAACTTTAACTTTGCTAAATCTCACTCTTTTTCATGTGCGCAATAAGCTTAAAGAGGGGAACAATTTTTCTCTTCACTTATTAAAAATTATTTACTTATTATAAGTAGTTAGTTAGATTAAAATTTGCCAAGTGTAATTTACGATAAATAAAATCGCATCTCACAACAATTAGTAATCAAAAAGTAAGTATATGATGTAGTGAGAACTTTGGCGTTTAGGAATTTTAAGGGCAGCTAAAGGCATTCTAAATTGGTTAACGAATATTATAGCCAGGATCGGAATTATTAAATAATTATGGGTAAAATAACTCATTAGTTGACGAATCTCACATGCTCTTATTGCTTTATGCGTTTGGCAACTGTCTCGGCAGTCAAACAATTGCAAATCGCCCGTGTGTATATGATCAACATGGAATCAATTTCACAGTACTTTCAGAATCTTTTTATCTACATCTGTATAGCAGTCAGCGCAATTTGGCGTAAAAAAGAAAGCAAATTTCCGGTGTAATGCAAGTTGGAAACTTTTGTTATTTCAAATATTTTCAAGGTAACATTGCTGAAAAAATTGGTTGTCTGTAAAGTCGGTTTAAGGACGATAAATTTTACGTGATAACGAGAGCTTAGGCTGATCGTGCCTTTCTATCGCTTGTTCCGCGCTCTAGCTTGCACGCTCGGCTCAGGCGGAACGTGACAATGAGTCATGCTTTTTCGTGCGTGCAGCCGGCGTTCATCAATTTATAAGGCGAAATCACGTCAAAAAATAAATGGTATCAAATTAACAAAGGTTCTTGTGATTGAATGTGCAGAATCCAAAGAAATAAGAAGATAATTTTTAGAAGAGGTCATTTAGACAAGGGATTCCCAAACTATATTTTATATGACCCCTATATTCAAATTACTTTAAAAATCATATCTCTAGATTTCTGCCTATTGACACAAAATACTAACCAGTTTAAAAACTGCGGTTGGGTAAGTGAGTAAACTGGAAGGAAGGTAAACTGGTGGAAGGTTGCCTGGAAGAGATCGCTTTTAGCGCCATTGTACCTATGATTTGAAATTGTATTTTCTTTTATATGTTTGTATTTAATGGTGTGCAATAAAGAAATTATCTAATATAATCTAATCTAAACTTGACATCATTTTCTCATCAAAATTTAACAAAATAAATCGATATAAAATTCAGTTAATATCAAGTGTTACAATTATTTATTATTACAATTTACGTAAAAATCCTTAAGTAGGTAATTATTTTCTGGAAAAACATCAAAATCGCAAAGTAAAAATAAAAAAGTTATTATGTCGACCACTGGATCACCGATTTCGACCTCAAGGCGCCTTATTTAGTATATAAGATTCGTAGGACTTGTAAACCTTTAAAATTATTTAAACACTGAAGACGTCCACGCAAAGTCTATGCATGTCTAAAAGAAGTCACTTATAGCAAGAAGGGCGCCCACTGTATCTCTTTTATCAATATATCTGTTATGTAATCTAATCTAAAGCTGACGTTAATTCTTTTGTCAAACTAAACCCAACTTAACAGCACTCAAAAATAAATAAATAAATAAATATTGCTGGACATTTCACACAGCGCTATCTAGCCCCATACTAAGCAGAGCTTGTATTATGTGAACCAGATAACTGATAGAATACTTATATACAATTTTTTGTTGTAAATACATACTTATAATATATAGAAAAACAGCCAGACCCGGAACAAATATTTGTAGATCATGCAAACATTGGTTCAGCGGCTGGAATCGAACCTGCTACCTCCTGCGTCTCAGCCGGCTATTCGCCTACTACATCACGGAGGTAGTAGTCAAATGTAACGTTCTTTTGTAAAATAACAAAACCTTTTAGCGCTTCGTCAAGTTTTTATACTCAAAAAGTATAACCAGCCACTGTATACATCCATCATGCTAAAATGAGGCTGGATGTAAACTCTTGTTAGGGTTATGCTTGCCTTTGTTCATGTCACATCATCATTGCTTACCATTAGTGAGATTGTGGTCAAACGAAGATAAAATATAACCAGTTAAAAAAACGAGTGTACCTGAAGTAAGACTTCTTTTTCAAAATCTTATTTAATAAAATTGTTTAGGAACGAAATGAAATTACGATAAATATTCAAGAAATCACCTTTCGCGCAACACTAGCGAACTTGCAAACGAACTACTGACTGATATATATATATATATATATTTCATGCACTGGCTATGAGAGGAAGAGAGAAAGAAAATGTGTGCGCGTACTGCTCTCTCTTGCTCACAGTCAGTGTGATACAGACATGTGCCTGCACTGTGTCTTAGATATACGAAACTTAACTGGCTATGAGCGAAAGAGAGAAAAAAAAATGTGTGATCGCACCTCTCTCTCTTGCCACTACAATAATATACGAAACGTAACTCTCTCTCTATCTATCTTCTATAAATTTTAACTCCCTCTCAACTTCCGTTCGCACTTTTCGTAACGCATTTACCAGCTTACTTCCTAAGTCAAGCGTGAGTATAGAAGTTTAACTTCAATAAATGTCTCTTATTAAGCTTTTTTGTCTATTATCTATTTATGTACAGGGTAGAATAAAGTTTATAAGATAGCTAAAATATAGCCCAGATGTCTAAACTTCATCTTCAAACGTCTACCTGCTTTCAAATATTCAGGGAAAAATCCAGCTATAAACGTTTTCAATCATCACAGAATAAACTGCTAGCAGGAGTAAGCAAGTTTCACTTCCACAGTTCTAAAGTGTTAGAATCTTCTAGGTTCATACGTTTTAGTTTGGGCGACCACCACCGTGGCGCAGTGGGTGAATAGTCGTCTGAGACGCAGGAGGTTGCGGGATCGGTTCCCGCCGCGGAGCAAATGTATGCATGATCTACAGATATTTGTTCCGGGTCTGGGCGCTTCTCTTAAATAAATAAATATTGCTGGACATTTCACACAGCGCTATCTAGCACCAAACTAAGCATAGCTTGTACTATGGGAACCAGATAACTGATAGAATACTTATATACTTTTTTTTAAATACATACTTATAATACATAGAGAAACAACCATTATATTATAAGTATGTGTTTACAAAAATAAAAAAATGTATTTTAGTATTCGTTCAGTTTTCTAGTTCCCTTAGTATAAGTTTTGCTTAGTTTGGGGCTAGATAGCGCAGTGGGAAATGCCCAGCATTATTTGTATTAATGACATCGTGATGTATTCTCAAATATTACGCTAGTTGAAACTATTTTTTTTTAAATAAAAATGAGAAGCTTCTTTGAAGTAAACCACAAATGTTTTCTTAAATAATATATTAGTAAAATATATCGTCTTATAAATAGATTTTAGTAATAACAATATTTTTTCCATGAGAGTCGATTGACAGTGACAAAGGTGAAATCGCAGTTCGCAAGCATTCACATGTGATATTTCCTGAATTCGAAAAAGGAAAGGAATGCAAGTTAACCCAGCATGTACCTTTAAAGTAGGGTGCACATGCATTCTGTAGCGATTTTATATATTATTATTAGTATGGTCTTTACCTATGAAATTGCCGTTCTGTTGCCGCAAAAAAAAGTTTGGAATGGCTTTGTATTTTATATTAAAATTAATTTTGTTTTAAAAACATGACATTGATTTTACAAACTCACTCTTTGGTTTATTGATTAGCGTTGTATTTTTATTACATTTCAACATTTTTCGTCATAATGGATACTTTAAAAATTCGTGTAATTATGTTCCGTCGTGGCACCAACGCGACACAAACGGCACGTAACATCATAAACGTTTACGGAGAGAACTGCACAAACGAACGCACAACCCGTTATTGGTTTTCCCGGTTCCGTACTGGAAATTTTGATTTGAAAAATGAAGCTCGTGGTCGTCCGGAGACTTGGGTCAACAATGATGAATTAAAGGCGATTGTGGAAGCTGACGAAACTCAATCTACAGCTGAGCTAGCAGCAGCTTTTGATGTTAGCATCAAACCAATTTTGATCTATTTGCGACAAATAGGCAAGGTAAAAAAACTTGATAGATGGATGCCCCACGAACTTAACGATCGCCAGCGAAACGTACGCGTCGAGACCTGCCTCGCGCTGCTCAATAGGCAAAGAAATGAAGAAATTTTGAACCGATTGTTACGTGCAATGAAAAATGGATTCTGTTTGAGAATCGAAAGTGCTCAGCAAGTTGGTTAGATCCTAGTTCAGCACCAAAGCAATGCCCGAAACCAAAAATGGCCCCTAAAAAGGTGATGGTCACTGTTTGGTGGTCTAGTTCGGGTGTGATTTACCACAGCTTTTTACAAAACGGCATGATCATTACTGCAGATGTGTACTGTGAAGAACTGGAGACAATGATGGAGAAGCTTGCACATCTGCAACCAGCTTTGGTCAATCGGTCGTCCCCACTGCTCCTTCAAGACAACGCGCGACCCCATACTGCACAACAGACAGTCTCCAAGCTGCAAGAGCTGGGGTTGGAAGCTCTCTCTCATCCGCCATACTCACCAGACTTTGCACCTACTGACTATTACTTTTTCTAAAATTTAGACAACTTTTAGTGGGTAAAAAATTCAATTCCCGAGAGGCAGTACAAAATGCCTTTGAAGAGTTTGTTGCTTCCCGTCCAGCTGATTTTTACAAGAAGTGCATCATTAAATTGCCAATGCGTTGGCAAAGATTTGCATGGGTGGTTACTTTGAATAACAGAAATAAAAAAGTTTAAAAAAAAGTACTTTCACTTATTCCATACAAAACGGCAATTTCATAGGTAAAGGTATTAAAAGCCATTTTTTCCCAAAAATTCAATATACAACAGTTAAATACATTTTAAACAAATAATTCACATTCACTATCGCACAATATTCATTATTCCACATTATTAATGATTAATTTATTTTATTTATTTTGGGTACCCATCTTTGGGTAAAGGCCTCCTCCATCCGTCGCCACAGACCCCTGTCTGCGGCAAGTCGCGTCCAGGTAGAACCAGCGATATCGACTACGTCGTCTCGCCAGCGGCGGTGCGGGCGCCCACGCGCGCGCTTTTCTGATCGTGGGTACCAGTGTAGCACGCGTTCTGTCCATCTTTCATCCGATTTCCTTGCCACATGACCGGCCGGGCGTTTTAATATATAATATTATATATATATATATATAAATTTTTCTAATAATATATATATATATATATATTTATTAATAAAATTAATACATTAAAGGCGACTTCCACAACGATGCCTAATCGAATTTAGTGCTTAAACATGTTTAGTCGCTCAAAACGTTTAGGGATTTAAAACCGGACTAAAATTAATTGCTGACACGAAGTCTCTGACCGAAGTTGACGCACTTGTATGTATTCGCCCGCGAAAACAACGAATCGGCACATTTTTTATACATATAAATAAATTTATCCTGCTAGAGGCTTGATAAATAACATTATCATGTGCAGTTTAGTGATAAGACCGCCACTTGTATCTGTGTGTCTAGTTACATCTTTTAAACATCTTTTAATTGTTTGTTAATTTTAGTGTATTGTACAAAAAATCGTTATCAATCTATCTTCTGTTAAAAAATGGTAAAATCCCTTTCAAGTTCTTAGATTGTTAAAACATTTTTTTTAAAATAAATTATAGACTTGCGTTTGACCATGATCTCGTCTGATGGTAAGCGATGATGCAGTCTACGATGGTACACGCAAATCAAATTTAATCAAATCATTTATTTGCATAAAACAAGGTTTTAAAAAAGTTCTTAATATTGCTTAACGCTCTTAACGGTTGCCTAAAAGAAACCTATTCACTCGCGACTTGAATTGAAGAAATTGTAGTTATCAGGAAACACAGACTCAGGCAAGGTGTTCAACTCCTTGGCCTTGGCGGTGCGCATAATAAAGGTGGAAGAGTACTGCTTTGTGCGAATGGGAGGTATGACTACCATGTTGCGTTGGTGCACTGCGGAGCGTCTGGTTGTCCGATGAAAAGAGATGGTGGGATCAGGTTGAAAAGCTCCATAGCACACTCTCCGAAATGTATCCGATAAAAAAACCGAGAGGCTTGCGACCTTTCGACGATGCTCGAGGCTGTGGAGATTTGCATCTGCTAACTCGTCATTGCAAATTCTTTGACTATCAGCCCCTTAGTTCACAATTTAAAATATTCACCTCAATAGTGGCTACGTAAGCTCCCTTTTTCCAACATCTGTACCGTAAGTTACACAAATCTACCTCAAAATCCCATGCTCAACTAAAGTCCATCCATGCTAAGTCTGCATACCGTTTTTATTTTAATTGAAGACAAAAAGAAAGATATACATTTATTTAATATACACAATAAAACACACGGGACGGCTAGTAAGTAAAAAAGAGATAACAGTAATGTAACACACAAATAGAAGCTAAATATGTACAGAAATGTTTGTGAAAAGACTCGTCCGGAGAATACTTACTACCACTATACGCATTTCTGCCGCCAAGCAGAAAACTGTGTTTCGGTTTTAATGGTATGGGCGGTATGGGCGCTGGGGAAATTACAGGTGCATGTGGCGTTGCACCTTTATGCATCAAGTCGGGCGTGTTCCTAAGGCGTCACCCACGAGGTAATGCTTTGTTATATACAATAAGATAAATTCTACTAAAATATCATATATCCAAAATATGTCAAAAAATATAAAAATGAATGCATAAAAATGTCAAATATCCATGTTGCGCCCGTACCGATAGTTGTTGGGGGCGATACTCTCGAAGTTGTCGACGAATATGTATACCTAGGACAAACTGTCCAATTAGGTAAGTCCAACTTCGACAAAGAGGTCGCACGAAGAATCCAACTCGGCTGGGCAGCGTTCGGGAAACTTCGCGATATCTTCTCGTCCAAAATTCCCCAGAGCCTGAAGACTAAAGTCTTCAACCAGTGTGTATTGCCAGTGATGACCTATGGCACTGAAACGTGGTCATTTACTCATGGCCTCATGACCAAGCTCAAGGTCGCTCAACGAGCTATGGAGAGGGCTATGCTCGGGGTTTCTTTGCGTGACAAAATCCGCAATGAGGAAATCCGCAGAACAACTAAAGTTGCCAACATAGCTCTCAAAATTAGCAAGTTGAAGTGGCAATGGGCAGGCCACATCGCTCGTAGAACCGATAACCGTTGGGGAAGAAAAGTTCTCGAGTGGAGACCACGGACTGGAAGACGCAGCGTAGGCCGGCCCCCCACAAGGTGGACCGACGATCTAGTAAGAATCGCGGGGAGCCGTTGGGCGCAAACGGCTACCAAGCACTCGTTGTGGCGATCTAAGGGGGAGGCCTATGTTCAGCAGTGGACGTCTTCCGGCTGATGAAACACTACTACATGTATACCGAAGCTCACATTTACTATAAGTTTTTTTAATAAAATATTGTAATAATATGCAAGTCTTTATCATCAATAACCTATAACAGTACCCTGCTGGACGTAGGTCTCTCCCAGGGTGCGCCATTGAGTCCGATCCTCAGCTCTTCTCATCCAATCCTTGCCAGCCACAGCGCGCAAATCGTCACTCCATCTGGCCGGAGGGCATACTACACTTCGCTTGCCTAGACGTGGTCTCCACTCCAGAACACGTTTACCATAACGGTTTTCGGTTCTGCGGCAGATATGATCGGCCCACTGCCACTTCAGCTTGCTGACCCTCTGAGCTACGTCGATCATCTTTTTTCTCTGTTGGATAATCTCAAATATGTGTGTGTTTATTATTAATTGGTACATTTTTAAAAAATATTACCGACTTCAGATAACAGAAAAAACAAACTACGGAACCGATTTCGATGAAACTTCTATGGGATCAATCTGAAAGTATATTCTTTCAATTAATAAAAGAATTTTGCAAATTGGTTGATAAATGACAGAAATAAATGATAAAAAAATATACGGTCAAATTGAGAACCTCCTTTTTTTAAAGTCGGTAAAAAAACATCGAAATCGGTTAGCGTGATATTGAGTTATTCGTCCATTTGTCGCGCACATACTTAATGCAAATTTAAGACTTATATGGTTTTCTCATGGATGCCAATGCCAAAACTAGACATAATTGAAATGGGATCATACGGAAAACACCAGCTTTTAAATAAAAAAAAGAATTATCAAAATCGGTTCACCCAGTTAAAAGTTCTGAGGTAACAAACATAAAAAAATACAGTCGAATTGAGAACCTACTCGAAAATTATCAATTTGGAATTTGTTCTTTATTTTGTTTTTATAACACTGAAATGGTAAAAATGCGTACCTGATGTTAAGGGCGCACTATACCTGGGGAGACGATAAATCGCTTATTTTAAAACAATGTTTTGTTCAACAATTTTTGTGATTTCAATTTGTAATTCATTTATGTTGTAGTTAAGGATACGTGCTAGAGCGCCTGTGTTGTGAAAACACGATTCCGTAAAATTTTCTATATAGAAAAAAATCCAAAGATGACTCCAAATTTAATTTTAACTCGTTCTTATGCGATGAATACTACAATTTAGATCCTGAAACTTTGTAGAGTAATTCTACACAACATAAATAAAGGCACCTGTGTTTTAAATTTTTAAAATACCTTTTGATTTTATCATAAAATGAAAATATCTAAGTTTTGCACTAATGAAACCATTCGCTCCGGACGCCCGTTTCGCGATTCAGTCTGGCCTTGGCTTTCAGATGGGGTACCCGTGACGCTTGTCGCTCCAAACGAACATGTAATTCTAAGGTAGCATTTATATTTAGTTGGTTTTTGTAAAGACGCTGTAATGAGAAATAAACACAACAAGATAATGAAGGGACTGAATGATTAAAAAACCGGCAAACATATGAACCACGCCGAGATAGGACGTGCAGCGGCGCGCGGAGAAGCGGGGGTGAAATTTGAGTTTGGGCTGAGGTATAGTCAACTTTTAAGCGGTAATGCCTATGGACATTTGTGACACCAAGAGATATCTCGTTGCTGAATGACCCTTTATAGATTAGCGTTATGTATTATGCAGGCAGACCGTGGGTGGCTTCACGAAAAACAGTGGATATCCACTAAGCTCTCAAACGGGCTACATATGGCCACCCTACCGGCCCGCTGACGTGAAAATATTGTTACTGGCGAAGAATTCCTGTATTTGTAGTTTACTGGTCCACATGTATTGAACATTTTAGGTATTTTTATTTTTTTGTACGATTGGTAAAGAAATTGCTTTAGCAGCTTTGCTGTTTTTCGGTTTGAAGCGACATTATAGGCACGTGAGACTTGACACCTGTATACTCCAAGTTGATGAGCGCAGGGCAATGCATTGTAGGGCACGTTCTTAAGGTGCGTGTTTTAACACACCACTTAAGAAGCCTGTACCTGAATATTGCTATCCCTGTTTAGTGACAAAGTTTAGCCACGCAGAGCGACAGTGATAGCAATAGAACGATTCTAAATTTGATTATATTTTAAGCATGTTCGGTAATACCAAAAATTATGACTGAAAACTTATTGCATTTTTATCACTGTGTTGTTATTCTGTAACAAGACAATATAATCTATGTTCCCATGACTAGGATACGTAAGATGTTGTTGTTTTTAATACGAAACAATTAGGTTGAAAACAGGTATTTTATGACGTAAAAACATGCAGAATACGATACGCTTCTATTTCATTTTAGGTAAGTATTTTGATCTAATATATGGTTGGGAACCTGGAATACTATTCAAATTCAAATAATACCTTATTAAGGTAGAAATATGCTCCAATTAGAAATGATCTTGGTAGTACGTGTTGTATGGGTGATTGTCCCTCCAGTGTCCCCTTAACGTCAAGTAGACCATTTGATTGTGCCATCTCCATGTCGTATCAAAAAAAGCCACTATACCTACCGCATTGACCATAAAAGAAGCATGTACGTATATGTAAATAGTACACTTGTTATTCGCCTGTTTTTAACCCCCAAACACAAAAACAGGGGTTAGATTAGATTAGGTTAGAACATTCTTTATTGCACTAATCAAATAATACATAGGCGAACTTAATGCTAATTAGCATTTTCTTCCCGCTAACCTTTGTGTAGTGTAGAGAAAGTGGTAGTGCCAGAAAAAGGATAATTTATTAAAACTTTAACTTAGAAATAAACTTACAAAAATTAAAAATAATAATAATACACATACATAAACGAAATACACAAATAATTTACATAAAGTGCTCAATTTTGTTGGGTATCTTGAAGAGAGGTGAAGTATTTAAAGAGTTTGGATTTGAAGATTCTCATAGAGGCGGCCTTGCGGATTTCCACTGGAAGAGAGTTCCACAAGCAGATAGCAGTCACAGTGAAAGAGTTAGTGAAGAAAGAAGTGTTATGCACAGGCGTCTTGAATAAAAGATGTTGAGAAGAACGAGAAGGACGATCAGGTGGAAAAAAAGGAGAAAAACGTTCTTTAAGATTATCTTTATTCTTAAGCAAGCAGACAGAGGATTTACAGGGGTTATACAGCGGGTAGGTTTACAGGGGAAGGACAGGGGTTATATAAGTTTGATGCCTATCTGTTTATCTGTCTGTCTGTGGCATATTTCTCGAACGGATGAACCGATTCGGACGCGATCTTATTAGAAAAAAAGATATGTTTAACTAGAGTTCTTAGCTATGCCACTTTTTAACCCCTAACACAAAAGGAGGGGTTTGAAGATGTTTAAAATTTAAAACTCATACTTGTATTGTTAAGGATAACGCATTACAACACATTAATCGCTCATCATACCAAAATGACTTTTCAAATATTAAATAATTATAATAATAAATAAATAAATATTGCTGGACATATCACACAGCGCTATCTAGCCCCAAACTAAACTAAGCAGAACTTGTACTATGGGAACCAGATAACTGATAGAATACTTATATACTTTATTTTTGGAAATATATATGTACTTATAATATATAGAAAAACATCCAGACCCGGAACAAATATCTGTAGATCATGCAAATATTTGTTCCGTGGTGGGAATCGAACCCACTACCTCCTGCGTCTCAGCCGGCTATTCGCCCACTGCGATACGGAGGTCGTCAAACACTGTAAATTGCATACAACCTTATGTTTTTAACTATTAAAACTGTCTTGGTTATAAATACTTTTGTTACTAAAAACGGTAATCCCCAGAGGCAAGATTTCATATTTAACATGATTTGTGGATAACTCACAAATCTTGGTGAATACGGAATGCTGGAATCTACCTTCTTTCTCAGTCTCTTGCTGCTAATGAACTCACTTGTATTAAATACTTGTACGGCGCAAGGCAATATCTAGCATTTAACATTGTATTAACATTGTATTATATCTAGTAATAAATAAATTATGAATTACTAGGTGTTGCCCGCGACTTCGTATGCGTTACACTACTATATGTGTAGGTAATCTGAAAATTAAGCTAAACTCGCTGTTGCAACTTGAAACCACAATTTTATCCCATGGTACCTGATTTATGGGATAAAAGGTAGCCAGGTAAAAGGTAAAAGGTAGCCATGTCGTGATCCAGGTTATAATCTACGTATATACGAAATTTCATCGGAATCGGTTACGCCGTTACGACGTGATTGAGTAACAAATAAATAAACATCCAAACTTCCACATTTGTTGATCGATCGAAGCGATATCTCCAAATCAACTTGAGCAAATCGGCGTTGTATGTATGGATGAATGTATGTTTGTTTGTCTGAGGATTACTTTCGAAACGTTTATCCGATAATAGCCGATGATGAACTTTGGTATAATTTTGGTAGGGAGTGATGGCACAATTTTGGTGTCTAAACAGCTAAAAAGGTGAGAGGGCTGTTGAGATATTGGGGTTCAAGAGGGGTAAAAAAAATGGGACTATCCGGTCAAATGTCACGTTTAATAAAACACGTTAATAAAAGGTCTTGGTAAGTACATTTTGACCCCGTTTCTATTTTTACTTTAAACCTTGTAGTGTTAAAGTTATTAGCCATAATAAAAACTGAACTTTGTCAAAACTCACAGGGTGTCCCACAGTACTGAAATTTGGTATTTCTGTACCTTTAGTGACACAAATATAGGCAAAAGCCTGAAATCCAGAATAACTAGAGAATTTTTACCCCAAAAAGTACAACCATAATAAATGAACTCCCGTAACTTGTAATTTGAATGAAACTGTAGGTCAAGATATATGGTAAATGATTTTGTGGCACTATTTTTGATAGTCGAAAATTACGAATAATATTTTTTTGTTTTTATTGGAGACTCGCGAGATCTCAGTTCGGGGCGAACCACTAGTTATATTAGTGTGATAAACATATCATTAATATTTTAACCATCCAGTAGCAAAGACTAACTCGTGTTTATTTACATTTTGTGAGTATGTGATCAATCTGGTATTTTGTTTGACCGTATCTATCTCCTTATATATATATCTCCTATTATATATATATATATATATCCTATTATATATATATATATATCTCCTTGTTTTTTTCCAATCTCTAATGTTTACTTTTAGTTAATTAAAATATGCTGACAAAAGTAACAGTTTTCAGTAAATTTCACAAATTTTTCAACATTTTTCTACACCGGAAAAACATTTACTTATCTATGAAACACATTTTCTGTTTTGTAGGTAACTACAATATTTTTACTGCGGCTAAAAATCTACTGTATTTCAACTACACGAAGCTTGTTTTTAGCACAAAGGTTTAGAAGGATCTTTCGTTTTCATCTCTAGGCAATTTTTTTCACAGCAATTCGGCGAATGTGTCATTGTGAGAACCTTTTCGGGATTTATTATCAAGTTAAGGCTTATTTCGTTTCATTTGTTTTGATATTAAAACACACATCACTGCGAATTACTTGTTATATGAATGAGGACTTCATTTTGGAGTAGTTATCTATCTGTTACGCTAGTAATAGATGACGTCAAAAGTTACAGTTAATCTGTCGTCTTAAAAGTAGTGTAATAAAAAAACGCATTGATTTCAAATTGAGAGATCCTCAACTATTATGTTAAATATATAAATAAAATAAAAAGCCTTTTTATTTCCTTATTTCCTACTAAAACTAATGGTAAAACATATGACATTAAATATTTAAAATGTAATTATGCATTTAATAAACTTTAGGCCCTTTTCGGGTATAGGTCTCCTCCAAATTGTCTCAATGCTTCCTCTCTCCCGCTCTTTCCATCCAGCTTGTGCCGGCGACTTTCTTAATTTCGTCGACCTAGCGTTCTTGCTTCCCGTCGGCTTTGTCCATTTCATTATGTTTTGTTTCCACCTTTTGTCTTTTAGACGTGCCAGATGTCCCGCCCATTTCCACGTAAGTCTTCGTGAGTGAGACGGTGCATCTATGACTTTGGTTTTCTTTTTCTTCTGACTCTTATTTTACGCCGGTTAAAAAAATGTGGACGTCTTGTGTCAGCACACAGCGAGACGCGACGCCACGTGATGAAGTCCGTACTTTTAAGATAGCAGTAGAAGCAAGAGCGCGAAAGTGAACTGGATGCGGGTCAAACACGCCTTATTACGTGGTCTTGTGGAGTGTCGTGCATTTAGTGGCTTCGCAATTCATCTCATGGTGCCGCGACACGCAGCGTGGGTTCTCGTGAATACTACTAGTATTTTGAAGCATCTACGCGCCTCGATGATCGAAAATACCTAAACTATGTAAAGATACTCGTAGACAGTCTACGAAAAAACCTCGTAGTTCCCTCTACGAGCTTCTACGAAATTTGCTTGTATGCATCAGGAATTATTTTACGAAGGTTTTATTCAAATCATAGAAGGTTTTAGTGTTCCAATCATCATACCAAACATTCAAAGAATATCCTGAATACCATCCAAGTAAATAAAAGAAAAGTACAAAACACAAGTTTTATGAATAGCGGTCGGTCATATATAACGACCGTAATGCCGTGATTACGGGCGTATAAATTAAATATGAATGAAAATGAATGAATGAAAATACTTTATTGTACACAATATAAACAAAAAAAGTACAAACAATGTAGAAAATACAAAGGAAATAGTAGAATGGGCGCTTAGAAGCGATCGCTTCCATACAACCTTTGGATGGAGAGGATTTTGTTATAACAAAGATAATGGTCGGGGGTGTACATTTATGGCCAAACTATTTATTAAGAGAGTGCGTCTAATACCAAAATAAAAATATCTAAATACTTAATTTTATAAATAAATATGAATACAAATAGATCATATGTACTTACATATATATATATATACATATAAAATAAAAGATAAGCTGATAAATGCGATTACTTACATATATAAATGAATTGTGCGATACTACGACGTTTCTGACAAATACAAACTTTTAACCCTGGATTTAAATATGGCTAAGGATGAGGCTTGCCGTATTGTTACTGGTAACGCGTTCCAGAGACGTACTGCTCGGACGGTAAAGGATTTGTCATAGAAGTTAGTACTGTCCACTGGAGTTTTGAGCAATAGGTTTTCAGATGACCGGAGTAGGCGGGGATTGGAGGAATGAAGGAACTCAAATTGCTCCTTCAAATAAGAGGGAGTTAAGGGATTTTGGAGGATGTTGTATAATAGGGTAAGGATATGAGCATTCCGGCGAAGACGTATAGGTAGCCACTTGAGTTTGAGACGAAATTCAGAGACATGATCGAATTTCCGGAGACCGAAATTGAATCTGATGCAGAAATTTTGAAGTCGCTCAAGCTTGTTGAGGTGGTTTTCCGTAAGGTCAAGATAACTGACATCAGCATAATCAAGGACAGGGAGAAGAAGAGATTGTGCAAGCGCATTTCTTGTTGCGGTAGGTAAAAAATTACGCAGTCGTCTGAATGAGCCCGCAGATGCATACATCTTCCGACTCACAGCATCCAACTACGGACCCCAAGACATGAAGTTATCTATCAGTATGCCCAAGTTCTTGACATGTTTGCTAGGCAAAACAGTGACACTATTAAATTCTATGTTAGGGAGAGTCGACCAGTCGATTTTTGATAGAGAACGATAGCTACCTACTACGACCAATTGGGTTTTCGTGGGGTTCACTTTGATACCGTAAGCCTTACTCCAGTCCCGAATACGGTTAAGGTCACTGTTCGTGCGATAGATTGCACAAACCAAGTCATTAGGTGTTATTACATCTTATTTAGATAATTTCTTTCAGGCTATAAAGAAATATCTATCAATTAAAGATCATGCAATTTAATACAACGTGTGGTACAGGAGAGGATTTGAGATGGAGTAGGCTTGGCTAGGAAATACATGGTTAATATTGTACGAACTAACACGATAATAAAATACATATATTAGTAATATAATAATCATTATAATTCAATACGGGTACGATTGATTCATAAGGAATTGATAAAAATAATATAAAATGAACGTAACGTAATTACATTTTTTTTTATCAATTTCTTATGAATCAATCGTACCCGTATTGAATTATAATGATTATTATATGACTAATATATGTATTTTACTATCGTGTATTTTTGACAAATAAATAAAAAGTACATTCAAATTATGTACAATAATCAAAACAAGAACGTTTATTGAAAAACTATATAGCTATATATTTGATGTATTGGGTATGGGTATTAATTATCAATGTATCTTAGTTTTATTTGTTTCTTCAACTTTTCCTGCTAATTGTCGTGCACTACCCACAATTTATATTTTCCACATTACGCAAAGGTTAACTGGAAGAGAATGCTTGCTAGCAGTAGTCTGTATGTCTGTCCGTCTGTCTATCCGTGTGTCACCATCAATTTTCTCAAAAACGAGTAAACCTAGCAAGTTGAAATTTATACCAGATACTGAGGTCTATAGTTCCTATTAGGTGTATAAAAATCAAGGTCCTGAGTTAACACGATAAAAAGATATTAGATTTTCGCGAAAACTTGTAAGTACCAAAATGTACCTTAATTTTCAACTTTTTTCATTTATGGAATTACCTTACTTTTAACCAAAACTGACAATTCTAGATCAACCAGAAGTACCCTATAAGTTTTGGGTCGAAAACTTTTATGGTAGTTCCCGTTGACCTAGAACCACGAAAATTGGCAAAAAGCAAGGTCTAACAGCACAAATAAAGGATTAATTCCAAAAATAAACAAGTTGAAAATTACGATAGTCCTCCGAGTTGTATGGGCGCTCATACAATTTTAGTGGACTAGCTTAATCGGCACCAACCTCAAATAAGGTAAATAAATAAAATTGTGCTATTGAATAAAATAAATATTAAAGTGGCGCTCCCATACAACAGACATGACTTTTTTGCCGTTTTTATAGATAATGGTACGGAACCCTTTATGCGTATGTCCGACTCGCACTTGGCCGGTTTTTGAACAGATATATTAATTTTTGTGCAATAAAGAATTTTCGAAATCGATAGTTGTATCGACAATGCCTGGAAGATGAAGACACTCATGAAAGGCGATCTTCCAGTATCACTAAAACGTCAACACATCGACATGTGTATTCTGCCTGTCCTAACCTACAGTACCCAGTCTTGGTCACTGACTGAATCTTAAAAGTCCAAGCTCAAGGTTTGCCAAAGAGCGATGAAGCGCAGCATTTTAGGTGTCAAAAGAATAGACATGATTCGGAACACCTCGCTGCGCTCAAGGACCGGCATCGCTGACGTCGTTATCAAGGCTAAGTTAAAAGGGGATTGGGCGAGTCATGTCTTCCACATGCAGGCAAATAGGTGGGCTAAGGTCGTAACTGGATGGATCTCTGTGGATGGAAAGCGACATCGTGGAAGGTCTAAGAAGCATACTCAGTTTCGCTGAACAAGCTTCCCCGCCCACTCCCACGCAGTCCGAGAAAGTGGCACTGCGAACTTTTACCCAATGCGTCCTTATACCCCGAATGACTAACTGATAGATTACTAATATAGTTTTTTTTTGTAAATACATACTTTTAATATATAGAAAAACACCCAGACACGGAACAAATATCTGTAGATCATGCAAACATTTGTTCCGTGGCGGGAATCGAACCCGCTACCTCGTGCGTCTCAGCCGGCTATACGTCCACTTCGCCACGGAGGTCGTCTGAGGAGAAAGAGAAGAATTACGAGTAGATCCACATCCGATTTTATATATAAAGATCAAGTCAAGCTTAATCGTTAAAACGCTGTTTCGGAAAATATATAGCATTAAACTTTTGAAACTATTATGGTTATGAACATTATTTGTACTAAAATGGGATATTTACCATGATTTGTGAGTTTTTGAGTATCCCGACATCCGATTCAAGAAGCAATTGAGATTAACAAACACAAGAATTTCAATCGTGAAGATGGTTTTCAACTATCAGGAGCCTGGAATCCTGTGGTGAGAATGTGTATGAACCAAAGAAGTGAAGTGTCAAGCGTCCTGATACCGTGAGTGTTGTGTGTCGGAATCGAGCTATGATCGAGAATAAAACCAGTGGCAGTGAATTTATTCCCAGCAAGAGACTAAGAAAGATAGTAGATCGTTATATCTGCCAATAACTACCCATTTGCAAAGACTCACGTGATTATGGTGTAAGCAACTGCGTCGAAATATCTAAATACTCAAAAACTTACAATTCATGGTAAATATCTCGTTTTTAGTACAAATAGTAATATGGCATTATTTTAAGAAACACAGTAATCTTTATAATTTTGATCGTCATCATCATTCGAAGGATAGGACGGTGCTATAAACGTCCACAGCTGAAAATAGTCCTCCCCTGTTGATATCTAAGGCGACCAATATTGTGCGGCCTGAATCCAATGGCTCCCAGCTACTTTTTTAGGTCCATCTTTCCATCTAGTGGGGCGCCGACCTACCCTGCGCTTTCCAGTGTGTGGTTTTAACTCAAGAACTTTTCTGCCTATTTGACCCACTCACTGTCACTTTAGCTTGCTAATAAAACATTTGCATTCAATTATTAGCTTCTACGCATTTTTGATATTTTTATTAGTAGCTAGCTGAGCAATCCACAGCTTTGCACGCGTAGTTTTTCAATAAAAACATTAAGTACCCTCCTTCTGCGCAGTTGGATAAAAAATAGCCTTTGCCACCCGGGGATAGTGTAGCTTCCCAACAGTTAAAGAATTTTTTAAATCGGTCCAGTAGTTTCGGAGCCTATTCAATACAAACAAACAAACAGTTTCTATAGTTTAGGGAACGCATCGACAATACCCCGGGTGCTGCCGGTGTCAACAGGCGACGGTGACCGCTTACCATTAGGTGGGCCGTAAGCTTGTTTCCCCACAAATAACATAAAAACACAAACAAACAAATCTTTCTCTCTTTCTTGACGACCTCCGTGGCGCAGTGGGCGAATAGTCGGCTGAGACGCAGGCGGTAGCGGGTTCGATTCCCGCCGCAGAACAAATGTTTGCATGATCTACAGATATACCTAGTCAGGTCATAAATTCTGTCACATGTTTAATATAAAATAATTGAAACCAATTTATTCATTATGTAACCATTTATATACCAAAATGAACTTAACAAAACATAGATTCTTATGACACTAAAGTTTATTCAAAATGACCTCCGTGATTTTGAATACAGGCCTTCAATCTGCGCGGCCAGTCGTCTATCGCAGCACGAACGAGGTCCATGTCAATATCGGCGGCTGCCTTAATCAAGGATGTCTTGAGTGACTCCAAGTTGGGATGAGGCTTTGAGCACGCCTTTTTTTCCAAGTGTTGCCATATCTTGTAATCTAACGGATTCAAATCTGAACTGGAGGAGGGCCAGTCTTCGTGCCGGATGAAGTCGATTTCACGCGCCGCCAGCCAGTCTTGTGTGCTCTTCGCTCTATGAGCTGGCGCCGAATCTTGTTGGAATACCCAGTGCCTGTTATTGAACATGGTATGAGAAACAGGTTCCACAAGGTTCGTCAGGACTATATTTTGATACACAACTGCATTCGTTTTTACACCTTTCTCACAAAAATGTACCTCTGTTAAGCCCCAATAAGAAACTCCCAAGCATACCATGAGCGAGGATGGAAAATGACCTCGTTGGACACGCGGAATACGGTTGCTCGCTTATTCACTACTGTGTGCGTACACCTTATCATTTTGTTTGTTGTAGCTCTCTTCTACGGTAAAAATATTTTCATCCGAAAAAAGAATTTCCCGATATTTTTTTCCCGCGTACCGCTTCAACAAAGCGCGGCATCTCTTCAGTCTCAGGTCCATTAGACGAGCATTCAAACGATGTCCTGTTTTTCTTCGATATGCCCGAAGCCCTAAGTCTTCATTTAACACCCTTTTCACCGTGGTTCTGCTTAACCCCATCTGAAGGGCCAACAGTTTCTGCTTACGTTTGGGATTTCTTTGAATTCGCGCCTTCACAGCTTTTATCACTGCTGGAGTCCTAACAGACCGAGGGCGACCACTTCTTGACCTGTCATCTACACTAGAGTCTTCATTGTATCGTTTGATGGTGCGATAAATGAATCTTTTGGTTATATTAAAATTTTTCAGTATGTCAAAAATTTGAATTGGCGCGTAACCGCAACGATGCAACGCAATAACTGCAACACGGTCTTCTTTAAGCGTCCACTCCATATTTAAAAATTAGTAAAATTCTAAAACGTATACATTTTTATTTTCATGAACAATTCGAAATTCGAATTCAATAAACTTTTTTGTGGCCAGCATTCTAAAAGAAAAGTTTTTACTGTATGACCTGACTAGGTATGTTCCGGGTCTGGATGTTTTTCTATATGTATATTATAAGTATGTATTTACAAAAAAAAAAGTATATACATAAGTATTCTATCAGTTATCTGGTTCCCATAATACAAGCTCTGTTTAGTTTGGGGCTAGATAGCGCTTTGTGAAATGTCCAGCAATATTTATTTATTTCTTTCTTTAAAATAATCGTATAGATTACGGCGGGCATAATGCTGAGTCGAGTCTTTTTTTATGTGTACCTATATTTTATGTTTAATCTATTTAATTGTTTAATTGTTTTTTAGTACCTCTGTCTTAAAATGTAACTGTATTGTATATTATGTGCTAATGTAGTAAACAAATGATTGTCTATGTCTAAGACAAATATTAGTATAGTTGGCAAAGAGTGGAACTCTATATTTTTTTCAATTTGCAATTTTCATGCGTTTTAAACGTGTTTTACACTACCTTACCTGATGGTAGAAAAGTCTGCCTTAACTGTATAGAACTTATTATTTTAATAAACTCTCACATACTCATGAAAACGCGATAAAACCAGACGCGGGCAAAAATACCGCGATAGGATATAAAAGGTAACATTATGGTCGCGCAAGTTCAATAAACTTGGTACATCTTCCTCGAATATAAAATACTAGCTGTTGCCAGCGGCTTCGCACGCGTGGTTAGCCAATAAAAAGTAGCCTATGTGATAATCCAGGTTATGATCGACGTACATATCAAATTTCTTCGCAATCAGTTCAGCCGTTCCGGCGTGAAAGGGTAACAAACATCCATACATCCATACATACAAACTTTCGCGTTTATAATATTATATATTATATAGTAGGAAGAATGTGCACAACATTTATCATAATCGCATTCGACCGTTATAGATATTAACGATACGAAAGGCCTAACTTTATGATGTTCCGTATACGGAATTAGTATTTACGATTACTAAAATGAATTTACGAGGAGATTTATGGCATCTTGTTGGTGAAGTTACTCACGTTTTCGATTGGATTATTATGGTCGTAAAGATGAGTAGGTATTAGAAAAGTAGGTCCTTAGATAGATAGATAGATAGAAAACGCTTTATTGTAAATCACACTTAAAATAAACAAACAAATAACAGTACACACGGCTACACATCAAGCTATACAATTCCAGTATAAGCTGACCTCGCATTGTGTAGGCTTTTCGTGGAATGAAAGGTCAGCTTATACTGGAATTCTATAGCTTGATGTGTAGCCGTGTGTACTGTTATTTGTTTGTTTATTTTAAGTGTGATTTACAATAAAGCGTTTTCTATATATCTATCTATCTAAGGACCTACTTTTCTAATACCTCAAGCTACACATCAAGCTATAGAATTCCAGTATAAGCTGACCTCGCATTGTGTAGGTTTTTCGTGGAATGAGAGGTCAGCTTATACTGGAATTATATAGCTTGTTGTGTAGCCGTGTGTACTGGTATTTGTTTTTTTATTTTAAGTGTGATTTACAATAAAGCGTTTTCTATCTATCTATCTATCTAAGGACCTACTTTTCTAATATAGCTTGATGTGTAGCCGTATGTACACGCAGAAATAAACATGGCGGTCTTATCACTCAAAGCGATCTCTTCCAGACAACTTTTTGATGGACTGGATAACACGAGAACGTTATAGGACGGTAGCTATAAAAAACAATTGAATATTGAATAAACAGTGTACTTACTTAAGCATAATTAGTAGATTATTAACCAAGGGGATAAAGCAGTGTCTTCTGTCGCGGGTGACGATTTTAATCGCGAGCGTAACGAAGGACTCGAGGTTTACTCCCGAGCGTAGTGAGGGTGTTAAAAACTTAAATCACGAGCGAAGCGAGTCCTGAGTGTAGCGAGGGATTTAAGTTCACCCAAGACTAAGACAGCTTTATCACCGAGAAAAATACTGTACTTTTCGTACCATTTGCGAAAAAATTAACACAATAATAATATGACATAATATAATAACATTAACTTATTTATAAAAATAAATTAAAATAAACTTAACGTTTATGTATTTGAAGAAAACAAAAACGCGGCAAATTCCTAGACTAATATATTTTTGTCGGAAAACAAAGGCATCAAGCTCATACGGCCTCGTCGGTTTTCGTAATTTTATTTAATAATCATAACTGCATAATAAATGCGTATTCCTTTTTCAAAAAGATGTATAATGCTTTATATACAAACTCAGTGGTGTAAACACAGATGTAGTTCAGTATAAATTTCGGTAAGTATTCCAAATTTAAATCACATTCTCCCCCTAGAGGATGAATGAAATTCAGTACAATTTTCTTTCCCTGTTTTTAACAGATTAAAAATGACTATTATTATGTTCGCTTTTTGTGGCATAGAATGTCAGTTTTTTGAGCAAGTGGTACGAAAAAATAATTATATATACAAATATATAAGTACTCATCAATAAATTAGGTGCATAATAGTATAGCATACTTAGTACATAAATTTTCCATACTAAGAATAATAAAATAAAGTACATATAATATATTACATTATATATTAATACATATATTATACATATAAATACAATAAGTATAGGTGTATAATAGAAGGGTGAAATAAAAACCAAGAGTAGCGTAACAATAGATGAGAAAATAAGAAACCAGCACTGTACTGTAGACAGATGTTTAAATAGAACTGTTTTAGAGATGGGAAGGGATTTGGCAGTCCTCATGTGTGGAGGAAGAGAGCTCTATAGACGGATAGCTTGTACAGTGAAGGATTTATCATAAAAGTTAGAAGAGTGTACGGGAGTTTTAAGTTGCAAGGTCCTTAGTAGGTATTTAATCTGCTTCAACAAATAATTATCCGAATATTTGTATTCTTTGATTTTAACTCGAATTTAATACAGAATAAAAATATTTTTGCCGTATTTCTCTTGATATTTTCAACATATTTTCTGATCAAGAATCTTAATCAAAAGAGAAATATAGACAAAACACTAAAGCTAAACTCATTATATAAAATGAGTAAATATGATAAATATTTTTTACGCCGTGTCGGCCTAGTGGGATGTAGAACGATTGTGAAAAGTGTGAGGTGCAAGGATGGTATAAAGGCTTGAGAATTATTATTATTATTATTTTTTGTGACTGACTAATTCGCTGTTAGCCTCTTATTCCGATGCAGCTTAACCAAAGTTTTGGCGAGCGTTGAGGGCACTCAGCCCAGTAAGTTTTTATGGGGCAACTAGCGCAACGACACCACTTAGCTACGAGCCTAGGCTTGGGCCGTTGCCTGGTGGGAGATCAGAGAGAAACGCCCCAGTACCTTGTGTAAGCGTCAACTGAAGGGACTTGTCGACCTCGCCGGCGGGGTCGATCGGTGTAGTGTTTTTTCTGACTCGCTCCTCGGATAGATCGGCTGGGCAAATCTACTCTATTTTGTAGCAGGCACTACAATGGCTGCCTTCTTTACCCAGCTAGTACTTCAACGTGGGATTGTGCGCTGCCTCAGAGGCCTTAATTTAACCTTCGTAGTGAAATAAACTTATATACATATTTTACTGCCGTTATTTATAAGAAAACATGAGCTGTAGGTATACGGAAAATTATACCAAAAACCTTTCTACATTTTTAGGGTCCTACTATCATGTTATAATTGACCCAAAAAGGTCTAAGCAACTCAAAACAATATTATTTTTATGTGAAACACAGAAATATCTAACAAAATATGTAAAGAATTCTTATGAACCTGGAAAGGGAATACATTTTATATTAAGACCGAAACTAACTTCACTGGACCCATTCAAACAGAAAAGGGCCGCATACTGTGACTACCTTAAGACCTGGTTTCTGAAATAGCTGTGACCTTAGTATTATAGGAGACAATCGCGCCACCAATAAATTCCAATTCATTAATTTTTTTCTAACACGATCGAAAGAGTGGATGAATGCTCACTGGATTACTCCTACTACAAGCCTGACCGCGCACACCAAACATGCTTATAGTCAGAAGAATAATCGCAGACAAATACAGAACAATAAAAAATTACACAAACAAAACATTTTTTTTAAACATAATGAAATGGTGATTATACCATTGAAAATTCCAATGGTGCACGGCCGGGATTCGAACCAACAATCTCTGAAACAGAATGGCCACGTTGACCTAGTAGGAAGTCAGGATCTCACTAGGCCAACGTGGCTCCAAATAGAGTATGTACCTACTGCGCGATGCCAGGTACTTATTTTGACGATTGGCCTAGTTACTGGATACTTTCTTAATGGATTTCAGGATATTTTTAAATTAAAACAGATCTTTGTCTGGTCACGACAATGCGTGTAATGGCGTATATCTTTTTTAGAAAATTCGAAAAGAGGGTAAAAGGAACATAAATAAAACTACCAATAGAAACAAGTTTTAAATAATCACGTGATGGTGACTTGCGTGGATTGGTAGAATATCAACATCGTAAGGAAGAACAATTGAGCCTTGAGTTTAGCGTAATCGCGAACAGAGTAGATTCGTACCACTTTAGTAGGGGAACGTATACGAAATCTTAAGACTAATAAATAATATAAAAATCGTTTGTTTCAGGCAATATAACGCCCATATTTTAATAAACACACATAAATAGAAAACAAGAACAATAAAAAAAGGGACTGGGTAAAAAATAGAAGCTACCATATGTGCCAAGGTAGACTAATTGAGGAAATAGTTTCCTTCATCAATCACCCTTCCCACAAGCCACTTCCAGAGCGGGGATGTCCAATACCTACTCATCTGATGAATTGGTAACTTGAATTGCAGAAAGTCTTGACAATCAAACTATCACTCAAAACTTCACTAATCCCTTCAAATATCTAAATGTCTTAACCCGCCAAATATCCAAATCTCAAAGTATTAAATAATGCTTTTGACTGTTTTAGAAAGCAATCGTTTCGAAGTTTACTTGTTTTCGAAACAATAAACTTCTCTATAACGTTAATTTTTTAAAAGCAACGCCCGTTAGGATAAAACTGGCTTCGTGAAGTTGAGAATTGCGCTTTATTACGTCTGTCATAATGCTAGTCGTTTTTTGAAAAATAAGGTTCTCAGACAAAACAATTCTATTGAGCTTTGTGATCTCTAATTGGAGCGCCTGTCCATAATATAAATGAAAAACGGGCATTTTCTGAAGTGTTTGAATTTTTGATGCTTTTTGTTTATACTTCGTATTTTCGGTAATGTATTGCTAGAAAGTGGAGTGAGTTAAAATCCTATCTCGGAGAAAACGAAGCGTTGTATTAGGCCAGCTGTAGAGCGAAGTTAAAACATGAACTAAGAAAGTATGAACAAATAGGTAGTTAATGGCCACCTGAAATAGTCACTACTCTAATTCTCGATTTTTACATTCGGTTCACTTTCATTCGCTTTACGATCTGAGGCTCAATTTGCATTGCCGCGGAACGAACATTGCATAAGCGAATTCTTGTAACAAAATTGTACATAGTATAATGAACTTTATGTCAATTGTGGAACGCACAAATTAGATACGAGCCAGAAAAAAAAATTGCGCGTCTTCCGGAGAATTCTCGCGCATTCACGGAAACTCCTGACGGATGACCTGTTTGCGGTAATTTTAAACGAGTCTATGTGGTAGGTGGCTTTACACCTGTATGCCTCAAGTTGATGTACGCAGTGCATCGTAGGGCATGTTTCTAAGGTGCGTGACCTATGAGGCAATACTTTGTTATAGGCGATGGTTACCACTTAACATCACGTGGGACATATGCTTGACCCATCTACAGGTGGTATAAAAAATCGTTAGGTATATAAGAAATTCTTATATACACATTTTCTATAGAAAATGGGATTTTATTGAAATTTCGACCAAAATGCCTGTGTACATTTAAGAGTACAACAGAGAGCGGTAAATTGGGTTGATTCAGACACCGCTAGTAACGACCCTCAAGGAACTGATCGTTAGGGCTTCGCTACGAAAAAGGCCAGTTCATTATTAGGTAAATTCTGGAAATGATTATATGGGGAGGCCGATGTTTAGCTGTGGGCATTTTATCTTTTCCAGGTAACCTTTGGATGGACAGGATATGTTTGGACAGATGAGAACGGCGTCGAATGAATAAAAGATAATGATAATTTATTTGCCTAACAATCATTGTATAATTTATTTGCCTAACAATCATTGTATAATTTATTTGCCTAACAAAACTAAATAGAAATAACTAAAAAATAATAATACTATATTAAAAAAACCCAACTGATTTTGTGCGTGATGTTTATAGTGTTTTTGTTGTTAATTATTCAAAATTAATTAACAAACGCTAGAATTATATGTAAAAATGCAAATAGAAATTAATTCTTTTTTATTCTTTATTATAAAAAAAAATACATAAAAAAATTAGTGTACTTTAGACCAAACGACTAAAGTAAAACTTCTTTTTCAAAATATTAATTTATAAAATTGTTCAAGAACAAAATGAAATTACGAAAAATAATCAATTGAAATACTGACATATATATATATATATATACATATATATGATATATATATATATATATGTCAGTATTTCAATTGATTATTTTATATAATAATAATTGATATATATATATATATATATCAGTATTTCAATTGATTATTTTTCGTAATTTCATTTTGTTCTTGAACAATTTTATAAATTAATATTTTTATGTGTACACATATATATATGTATATTTATATATATTTCATGCACTGGCTATGAAAGGAAGCTCTCCCTCTCTTGCTCCTACAGTTTTTTTTATTTCCCGAGTGTACAATTTTAATTATACCCTAGTATTATTATTACAATCTAGCTATGTATAGGCTATTGAGAAATTTAATTGTGACCTAGTTTTTTAGTAAAAACAGTTGCTCCTACAGTAATATACGAAACGTATCTCTCTCTCTTTTTCTTTTTTCAATAATTTGTATCTCCCTCTCAACTTCCGTTCGCACTTTTCGTAACGCAATCACCAGCTTACTCCCAAAATCAAGCGTGCGTAAAGAAGATTTACTTCAAAAATTATAGAAACAAAGAACACCTACAAAGACGAGCTTAACCCTAAGAATTATGTGAATTAAATTATGTATGTGTGATTAAAGTTGCAAGCATACCTATATATTTATCAATCTCTGCTGGTAATAGAATCTTGTCGAAATAAAATCGACCACACAACGGATTTTCTTACAGACTTGTGGTCATTTTGTAACGTTTCTGCAACACTTATTTTTATTCATGCGAATACATTGTCTTGAACCGTTGAATATTTACCAAAAGGAACACATATCTACATATTTGCCCAGCGTGTTACAATATTGGAACAGCGGTTACCTGGCAATTCCTCGAGGGTTTTCTACGTATATTTTCATTTGCCTTTAAGCTTATATTCCTTTGTGACGGCGACCGTTATATGATGCTTGTATTTTATATAATCAACCATTTATATATTCAAAGGTTTACTGAAAGAATTTTTTCTAGACGCTCGCATTTGTTTATGCCCTTTTGTGTGAGCGAGTGTTGGACATCCCAAGACATGAAGGGAAAGTATCTAAAATATTGTAGATAGGATATTTTGCTCAAAAGAGACTTTATTTTATTTTCAAAATTTAGTAATACTGCATTCAAAGATTTTCTAAAAATTACTTGCTTCGTCTGAGAATCGAACCGACTCCAATGTGAAAAAACACTCCGTATTTGTTCCATATTTCCCCATATTTCACTTCAAAATATTCAAAACTTCAAAATATTCAAGAGACGAGATAAGAGATCTCTCAGCGGCGGAGCAACAAAATTTCCATCAAGCTTCGGCTCATAATAGTCTGAGAGCAGCTGAGTTTTTGAATGAATGTTTCACTACTTGGATTGGTACAAATAGATACATTAGATAGCTGGCAAGATCCCCAGATCTAACACCGATAGATTACATACAATAGTAGTGGTTAATAGTGAATTTACAACATTAATAGGATTATAACAGTAATGTTTGTAAGTTTGGTGGTTCAAGTTTTTTATTTATTTATTTAACAATACATACAACTAGTACTTAATACATAAAACACCTTACCTTCTTAAGGGGATACGTAAAAAATATGTTATACAAAATGCATCATAACAACGTGGACGAGTTACATACAGAATTGAGACATATCCTAACGATTATTCACCATAGTATGTTAAGAATATCAACAGGCAGCGAAATTACTAAAAGATTGACGATTTGCATATGACCAGAACGATCACATTTAATTAATTAATTAATTTACAAAATTTAAATTGATTAAAATGAATTATTTAACGTTATTCCTTTGTTTTAAGGGGACACCGGAGGGACAATCGCCCATACAATACGTACTACCAAGATCATTTCTAATTGGAGCATAATTCTACCTTAATAAGGTAATATTTTAATATGAACAGTATTTATCTAGGTTTCCATCCATATATTAGATCAAAATACTTACCTTAAATGAAATAGGCGCGTATTGCATTCTGCGTGTTTTTACGTCATAAAAGACCTGTTTTCAAACTAATTGTTTCGTATTAAAAACAACAACTTCTTACGTATCGTAGTCATGGGAACATAGATTATATCGTCTAGTTACATAATAACAACACAATGAGAATAATACAACAAGTTTTCAGTCATCATTTTTGGTATTACGGAACACGGTCTAAATCTAATCAAATTTAGAATCGTTCTATTGCTATCACTGTCGCTCTGCGTGGCTAAACTTCGTCACTAAACAGGGATAGCGATATTCAGGCCGAAGTTTTTGACGCGGCCGAATTGAAGTTGCGCTCGGGGTTCGCAGGCACGTTAAGATACAATGTTACTTTTTATTATTTTTTATCCATTCTTTCGATTGGCGTCATAAAAATATGAAATGTTTTTTTCACATTTAAGTCGGTTCGATTCCCAGACTAAGCAAGTAATTTTTAGAAAATCTTTGAATGCAGTATTACTAAGTTTTAAAAATAAAATAAAGTCTCGTTTCCGCAAAATATCCTATTTACAATATTTAAGGTACTTTCTCTTCATATCGCATAGTCTTGGGACGCCCTGTATATTGTGAACTAAGACTAACTTATAAAGAAAAGAGGACTTAGACAATATAGTCACCATTTTTAGAGTTGCTTATTTTAAATTAAATTTTTGTTATTACCTACTAGTATTTTAGGTTTAAAGTATGTAGATATGTTTTTAAATTTATATAGATGCACCGCCGTCATGTGTTACATTAGAATCCTGTACATACAAAGGTTGTCTGGAAGAGATCGCTTTTAGCGATAAGACCGCCCATTGTACTAAATCTATTTGTAAGAATTATGTTCTGTATTTTACTTTGGTGTACAATAAAGAGTTATCTTATCTTATCTTATAGTGCATTTGCCAGGATTTTAGACAAAGTAGGCTTGCCCAGCACTTAGGCCTACAATCTTGTGAACTAAATCATCGTATATCTTTTAAAACTATCACGGCGATAAACATTATTTATATTTAAACGATATATTTAAAATGATAAGGGAGTTTTTTATGTTGCACCTGTTGCAAGCTGGCAAATTTTCAAAGGTGTTGCCATAGCAACGGCAGTTATTGATAATGTTAGCGATGTTTGCTCAGAATCGAACTGATTGCATTCGCGCCATCATGCGGAAGTAAACAATATCTCTGATGTGCAGGACGCGGGACAGACACAACATCATCCTACATACTGTGTCAGGGTGGTGTGTGTCGCCTATATGGACACACTTCATCCGGTGTATTGCTCCAGCATGTGCATACACCGAAACATAATTTATTTTTATTCTACTTTATTTTTCAAATTTGTAATTTAATTTTATTTATTATTTAAGTTCTATGTTATCTTAATGTGTTTTGTTCATTTTAATTAATTTATATGATATTTTTGATATAATTTTAGTTTATATTGATTATAATATATTATTGATTATTATTATATGAAATAAATGAATACAAATTTGAAATTCATAGAAAAACACAAGATATATATATAGTAGTGACTTTGCTACGATACCATTGTCATAGTGAAGCGATTGGATATGTAGAATTGAGCCTCTGATCGTAGGCTTATAGCTACCTCTTTTTAGGCAACTAAGGCTTGACTTAAAAGCCTATGGGTACACATAAAATAAGACGTCAAGGTATACAACCATTTCCTTTCTTTGTCTCTTAACTGCTAGTTAGTGTTTATGTTATTTATCCTCCTTAAGTAGTGTAGTTTATTTATATACTAGTTGACCCGACGAACTTCGTACCGCCTTGACATGCATATGCCGCAGGCTGTCAATATACGTCACCCAGGTAGAATTTAAAATCTGCTATCATTATGTATAACGAAATAAATTTTCTTCATAATTTCTGTTTGCGTGAATTATTCCGACATTTTAATAGATAATCTGCTATTCAGTTATTCTGCTATATACAAACCAAAGATCATCAAAATAGATCCAGCCGTTCTTGAGTTATAAATGTTCGAGCCCCGAGTTTTATTTTCTATAATTATTAAGATTATTTGTAGGTGTTTAAGCTTATATTTATTGGGTATAATCAATAGGTATATTGTATTTTATAGGTTATGTTTATGTATGTTGAAGGTATTCTTACACAACCGTGTAAGAATACCTAAAATTTCGTGTATTCTGTCCATACAAGGGTTGTCTGGAAGAGATCGCTTTTAGCGATAAGACCGCTCATTTTACCGCATTTGTCGTATATTAATTACTGTATTTTTATTTGGTGTGCAATTAAGAGGATATCTATTTAGATAAAAATACAACCTGACAAAGGTTGCCGTTGGGTGCAGGCAGCACACACGGGCGCTTTGGAAATATGTGGGGGAGACCAATGTTAGGTAGAGTACGTCCTACGGCTGATATAATGCTAAATATATTTTTTATTAAAAACACAGCTAGCATACACATCTGCCGAGTGAAAAACAGTCTGAAATCAGTTAAAATAACACCAAGCTTCATAATGCATGAAGTATGAAACTGGCTCGAAATATAGCCCTCAATATTTTATCTCAGTGAGATCGCAAAGCCGAAAATACTCGTCTACGTCTCAAGCCAAATAGATGGCACTGCGAATAATTTGGGCAACAAAGAGTGCTTGGCCAGACTAGCAGCGCGTGGTGGGGAGCGGAAACGCAAGCGTCGTGACACGGGCTTCGCTCGGATAGTAGCAATTATGAGCGAAAAGGCCTCCGCACGTAAAAGTCGCGTCACGCCCGCTTCTAAGAAATGATAAATGAACACTTAATGATTTAGGAACTCCACACGCCGAACGCGGTTAGGAGCGGCGCAGCATGAAAGGGACGGGTAATGAAAAAAAGCGGCGCGTTGCGGTTGGCAACCGCCCTGACCCGCATCTGCGCACGCCGCGTCTCTTTTGGTGAGTTCTCTCAATTAGATACGCTTACAAAATTTATCTGTCGCAGTTAACAGCAAACCCCGAATCGCGTTGGTACTGAGCTATTTATACTTAGGCTCGCCCGCGTTTGCGCTTGCAGTCTGGCCGAACACACAAAGTCACTTCGAATTCTTAGCGGTCCTGTAAATACCATTAAGTGTTTGCAAAATAAATGGGATACGACAATGCGGTTAAGGCTTACTTTTGTTTATTTGAATACAATAGGAATATTAGTATTTTTCAAACTTTCGCTGTCACTGTACATTATTACTGACATAAACGGGTATTTATCGCACAGTTGAAACATCAGAATGACGAATAGAAAAGGTACACACGGCTACACGGTGAAAAAATGGAGGCGCTAAAAATAAGTTATTCTCAAAGTGGGCAGTAGACAAAATAACTTTGAGAGCCCCTGCTTTAGATGGACTGGATTGAAAAACGTGAGGAGGCGGTGTTACAATAAATACCTATTTAAGTAGGAAAAAAAAATACCTAGACCCAAAATTTACCTACATAAACATACATAAATAAATATAAAATACATATTTACTTTAAAAAATAAATATATCAACAGGAAATACGTTTACTCTAAAGCTGCTAATGTAAGTTTACATTCCAGTACATTTCCAGTATGAGCTGGACCTCTCATTCTACGAAAAGCCAATACAATACGAGGTCAGCTTATAATGGAAATGTATAGCTTGATGTGTAGCCGTGTTTACATACGCGATAAATACCCGTTTAAATCAGTAATTTAATAGGAATATTGTTTATAGTTTTTGATTAGTTTGTTCGGCTGAAACCTCTAACTAAAACATTGTGAGATAAAAAATGCAGTAAGCCTATAAATTCCGTTAAAGCTCATACCGGTCGAAATGGCAATTAAAGTTATGAAGTCATTTAAATCAGTAGATACTAGAAATGTCAAGTAAAAAAACGAGCCTTACATTAGTCGCATAAGATGTGTAACATCATTTTTATTGTACACCATATAAACATAAAAATACAAGCAAAATCGAAAACAAAAAGCAAATCTTACCGTTATCGAGTTATCAACGACCGTTAATGCGATTAACCGTATACAAATTTAATAATAAAATGAGGTTAATTTTATTCTTAATATGCTAAGTTGCTCAATGAAAACTCGATAACGGCTCCGTTAATGCGATTAACAGTAAATTTAAAAATAGAAAGAGGTTTATTTTATTCATAATATGCTAAATTGGTCATTGAAAACTCAATAACGGCTCTGTTAATGCGATTAACCGTAAGTAAATTTAAAAAATATAATGAGTTTCATTTTTTTCATAATAGATATGCTAAGTTGGTCGCTGAAAAAAACTCGATAACGGCTCCGTTAATGCGATTAACTGTAAGTAAATTTAAAAAATAGAATGAAGTTCATTTTATTCATAATAGATATGCTAAATTGGTCGCTGAAAACTCGATAACGGCTCCGTTAATGCGATTAACCGTAAGTAAATTTAACAAATGGAATGAGGTTAATTTTATTCATAATCGATATGCTAAGTTGGTCGCTGAAAAACTCGATAACGTGTCCGTTGATGCGATTAACTGTAAGTAATTTAAAAAAATAGAATGAGGTTCATTTTATTCGTATTATGCTATAATGAAATACAACCTCCATGGCAAATCTTATTTCTATTAAATGAAAGAGGCCATAATATAGTCTCGTAGTGAAAAACATCTGAACACCGCGCGCGCTCATTGGTCAAAGCGCTTCCCCGGTTTCCAGTTACACATTTCCGTCTCTTCAAAATCACTCCCACAAACCGAGAGAGAAGATGATACACATCAAAAACTATATTTCATAAGCTGCGCGCAACGTGTCTTATCTAAGATGATCTACTAAGAACGCCAAGTGAGCTACGAGAGCTTCGATTCCAGTTTAGTTGCCTTAGTGAGCTTACTGCAGTCGAAATCGAATAGGAGCTAACCATTAATCATTTTGAGATTAGAATGTCAAAAGCAAGATTCCATGCACATAGCTTTTGGAAGATTGGATAACTCGTGTGTGGCCTGCATTCAACGCAAGGTCATATTTCCATCTGTCTAACGTCCTGTTCTTACTTAGAGGTACATGGTACATGGTAGGGAACGCATCGAAAATACTTCTTGGCAGTGTCAATAGGCTTCGGTGAGGTGGGCCGTTAGCCTGTTTCCCCAAATAACATAAAATAAAACCAGCCAAGTGCGAGTCGGACTCGCGCACGAAGGGTTCCTTACCATTATCTATAAAAACGAGCAAAAAAATCACGTTTGTTGTATGGGAGCCCCCCATAAATATTTGTTTTATTTTATTTAATTATTTATTATTAAAATGAATATATAACTAAATATTCTGTAAATATTTTAAGCGTCTACCTGCTGCCGTTATCAGTATCGAGCTAAAACGAGCAAAAAAATCACGTATGTTGTATGGGAGCCCCCCTTAAATGGTAATTTTATTCTGTTTTTAGTATTTGTTGTTATAGCGGCAACAGAAATACATCATCTGTGAAAATTTCAACTGTCTAACTATCACAGTTCATGTGATACAGCCTGGTCGGACAGACAGGCAGACAGCGGAGCTTTAGTAATAGGGTGCCGTTTTACTCTTTGGGTACGGAACCCTAAAAAATTATTTGAATGGTTTTCTCCCTTGTTTTTTATTTGTTATGTACCCACTATTGCGTATGGATAGTTTCTTTCACGGAGTTTGACGATGAGATCCGTTGACGCTAAATGTAACGGAAGGAATGATAGTTTTATTTAAACCTTAAAAGCATACGAATCCTTCTCAATAATTAAGAAGTTCCATAAATTCTAATACTCTCAAATAAATTATTAAGAATAGCCATCACTAAAGGTAGAACATCTCAACAAGTACTGTCCTTCCGGATTTATAGTAATAGGAATGGATATTCCACAGGGCTCTAATAAAGATTTCCTGCAATAAATGGTGCTTTAAACGCTTGAATAGAGTTGTGTTAGTGAAGAGTGAACGATGCAGACTTCAGAACTAGTTCTTTTACTATCTTCGATGGAAACGCAACTATTAAAAAGGTATTTTAAAGCAACGCGGTAACGATAAGCTATAAAAATAATAGATATTTTAATACCTACCTTATCTGTTTAGTTATTTTCAGGATCAGTAATGTTGTAAATGAAAGAACATTTGTCTCATTAAAAATAAGAGACAGTGATTATGAGATTTAAAAAAATATGGTTTGTCTACATGCTTGTTAGTTAAAGTCATTAGAGTATTTTATTTCATAACAAGTTAGTATTTACGATGTAGAAACCTGAAATAGTTAGACTTAATGCTCAAATTTACAATAAAAATTGTTAAATAATATCAGGTTTAAATTAAAGAACTGCATCAAAATAAATTAGTAGATATTATGTAAAAACCAAAATGGCTTCAAATACTATTGTTATGAGCTGAGGGTTCGGGATAAAATAATTTAAATGAATCTTAATTTACACTTTAATTCAACACTAAAATGATAAATATACGAACTTAATCACAACACACTAATTCACAACACTGTTGCACAGTAAACCACTAAAAGTCATCGTAATGTTCACACGTACAGCCATAAAAAAAAATCTTCGTATAGCCATATTCAGACTCACTCTGCGGACGTCTCTACGCACTATTTATACGGCTTATTATTTCCAGAACCTTCTCGATGTTTCCACTAGTAACTAGAAAAGTGTAGGTATTTCGACTGACTACTATTTTTTATTTTGTGCAACTGCAGGCAAAAACGTGGTATATTCCAGTAATTAGGTATATTCCATACCAAGTATTACCTATTCTGCGACACAGTACTGAAACTTCGAGAAACCGACTATAACTTTACTATTACTTATTCTGTAACAGCCTCGGCGTAACACTATCATAATTTTTTGCATTGTTAACTATACAATTAGTATTTTTCAAACTTTCGCTATCACTGTACATAATTACTGATAAAAACGGGTATTTACACGCACTAACATGAATATTTTACAATTTCTTGATAATTTATTTGAAATATAGAATTATGTGTCACTCTTCTCATGCCTCAACTCTACACGACAAAATTACGGTCTGGTAGCAGAACATTTCCGAACCTTTCGACCCGTTACTGGTTGAAATATGAATTTAAGTTTCGTTTTGCAATATCTGCTTCTTATATCAGAGATGGCGGGCGTCTGCGATGAAATTGATATTTCATTGATTTTAAGGAAGGTATTGGACTGTGTATAAAAATAATCAATGTCTTTTATTTCATATTTTAGAGATAAATTGATAGAAGATTAAAATAAATAAATAAATATTGCTGGACATTTTACACAGCGCTATTTAGGCCCAAACTAAGCTAACTGGTGGGAACCAGATAACTGAAAGAATACTTATATACTTTTTTTTTGTAAATACATACTTATAATATATAGAAAAACAACCAGACCCGGAACAAATATCTGAAGATCATGCAAACATTTGTTCCGCGGCGGGAATCGAACCCACTACCTCCTGCGTCTCAGCCGGGTATTTGCCTACTGCGCCACGGAGGTCGTCATTATTATTAGGTCGAAGATTATTTACACTCTGTTGTGTTGCTGAAAAAAACGAGTGTGCTTTAGACCACACGACTGAAGTAAATCTTCTTTAGCTCCATCTGTATGTATGGACCTATATATATATATATATTATAAATATTTGCAGTTTGTATAATTTAGCCTAATTTGGGATAGGAGGCGACAAATCAACTGGCTTTGAGAGAAAGAGAGAAAGAAAATGTGTGCTCGGACCTCTCTCTCTTGCCCTAACAGTAATATACGAAACGTAACTCTCTATCTTCCTATCTTCACTAACTTGTATCTCCCTCTCAACTTCCGTTCATACTTTTCGAAACGCATTAACCAGCTTACTCCTCAAGTCAAGCGTGAGTAAAGGTGTTTTACTTCAAAAAGGTGTATTATGTAGGCTACGGTTTCTAAAAAAATAGCTCTTAACCGATAATGTTGTGTAACAAAGAGTTTTAATGTAGATAGTGTCCATTCGCTATACTTTAACAAAATAACAGAGTTGGGAATCTAATATTATATCTGAATCACATGTAAGCCAATCATTATCATTCACAACAAACGCCTTATGCCCATTATTATACAAGTAAGTGACGAAGACGAGAGTTAGTTTTATTTATTCCGAATATTTTAATCCATAGCAGAATTCCAGACGTTTATCTATTCATTTCAAAATAATCCGCTATGGATTAAGGGCTTCGAATGAGCAAAGTACTGTCAAGTTAGCCAATTTGTTCACTGAGATGAATTTACTGTGACTTGGATAAACTTGAAGTTGGTTAATTAATGATTATTCTGTTATCGCTGAGTTGTTTAATTAGGAATTGGATATTTTATGAGATTTTGATAGGACCTTGAAAGTATGGTATGATTGAGTTCTGTACTTTGTTGACTTTGGTTGCGAGAGTGAAGATTGTTGAAGTGAAAACATTTTTAGGCGCGTTAGGCATTTTTTGAGATGGGAAAAAAACTATTGAACTCGCGACACTGTTACGGTAACGGTAACGACCGTTACCGACGCCTCTTTAGGCCAAGTTAGTTGATGGTACGTTCCATGGCACTATTTGGAAAGTCAAATATTATAAATATTTTTTTTGTTTTTATGGGAGACTCGTGAGATCTCAGTTCGGGGCGAACCACTATTTAATGAATTGATGATTTCTGTTTTTTTATTCAACGGGTTGATTGTCTATGGTTCACATAAATTGACGTGGTTATTTCTGTCTTTATCAATTGCATTACCTATGTCTACTTTTTTATGTTACTTGCGGGGAAACAGGCTTACGACTTAGCTGATGGTAAGCGGTCACCGTCGCCCATTGACACCGGCAACACCCAGCGTTTTGTCGATGCGTTCCCTACCCTGTAAAAACCTCTTTACATTTTTCTTGAGGCGTGCCATCCCATCGTAGTCTAATGGGAAAACCTCAGATGATAGCTCATTCTACATATTGCAAGTAATTCTAATCCCTGCAATGTATAGACAACCGGTACTACGAGATTCTAGCGATAGCAGTTTTGGGATATGTAAAAAATCATAAAAATATTAATATTTCGTTTTTTATTCACAGTAAACGGACCAAAAATTTGTCTAATCTCATGCTAGTATATGTATGATAATTTGATATAAATATAAGTCTTTTATGTAAACTATTTTTTTTTTAATTTTATTTTTGTGATTTTCATTTTCTAGATATTGGGCAACTTTGAATTTGTTTTTAATATAAACTACTAGTTCTATCGATGCGAGTTCTCTAGTGCTTAAAATAACAAGAACGTTTTATAACAAAAATCATTACTTCTTGTCAAGAAGTAATGATTTTTGTTATAAAAATAACATGCAACAAAATTGGGCTTCATAACACACTGTAACGTAACGTAACGTGCCACGATAACGTGGTGAAGGTAGTAGAATGAACTCTATTGCCAACTTAACCCGCACGAACAGACATCATTCATGGCATTGGGTTGCGCCCGTCATCTTATGACTACAAGTAAAAAATCTCATGTGCCTGTTATTACATGATTGAAGCTATATAGCTCCATAGTATATCGATTATGCTCGAAGTTTTTTACTAGGTAACGCCTAAAATTTTATTTTTTACCGACTTCTCAATTCAAATGGATATTTTTTTGTATGTACATATGTTCCCTGATTATTTGGCCGATTCGAGAAATTCGCCGATTCGTCCGGACTGATTCGTTAATTTTTTTTGTAAAAAGGGTCTCCTAAGGTGGTCCTATTGGCATCAAGTCAGAATCTGATGATGGGATCTCAAAATCGAGGGCAACACTCTAATTTTATGGGGACGCAATTCGGTTTTATGTTTGTACACACGGCTACACATCAAGCTATATATTTCCAGTATAAGCTGACCTCTCATTCTACGAAAAGACTACACAATGAGAGGTCAGCTTATACATATATATAATATAAATTATATATATATAAATTATAGTTTGATGTGTAGCCGTGTGTATCTCAGAACTCCATCATTTAACAACCGATTTGGAAAATCCTTTTTTTATTTGAAAGGATATACCTACTTTCATATTGGTCTTATAGAAATTTAATTAACTGACGACCTCCGTGGCGCAGTGGGCGAATAGCCGGCTGAGACGCAGGAGGTAGCGGGTTCGATTCCCGCCGCGGAACAAATGTTTGCATGATCTACAGATAGTTGATCCGGGTCTGGTTGTTTTTCTATATATTATAAGTATGTACTTACAAAAAAAAAGTATATAAGTATTTTATCAGTTATATGGTTCCCATAATACAAGCTCTGCTTAGTTTGGGACTAGATAGCGCTGTGTGAATTGTCCAGCAATATTTATTTATTTATTATTTTTATTTATTTTATTAATTAAAATAAGTTCAGTAGTTTGATTAAGTCGGTTTTGTTTTTGTTATAAAGTTACTTATTAACCTACGACGCAAGAATAGGATTGTTATACATTTGACGCCTTTGACTGTATCTTTCTGTCTGTCTGTCTGAGGTATCGCAGTCCCCAAACAGATGAACCGATTTGGTTTATGGATGCTCGGTGGGGTATTTTATTTTGAAAATCATAAAGTGGCTCTCTCTAAAAATGTCTAGCTTACAAAACTCACATAATTTTTTACTGGTTCGCAGTGATGACTTGCATGTATAAACATGAATTTTATTCGGAAAATTTGCTTTGAAATCCGCTACACTAATGTTTTCGTATGTAAATCAATATTTAAATCACAGCGTTGTTGAGTTCGTTAACTGGGAATTTCGCAGAATTTCGCTGAGTTCAAATGGAAATGTGCAGAATTCTGGGATAAATCAATAATCAAATCCGTTTTCTACGATTCACTTGCCGCCAAGGGCTCACCTCGAATACTGTTATACCTACGCTACATGTGGTTTTTTAAAAAATAGTCAATTGGCATTATTTCATTACTTAACTACTTTTGACGAGCCTGATACACGGTTGAAAATCGACGCCTGACAATGTTGCCATTTTTAGGGTTCCGTACCCAAATGTTAAAACGGCACCCTATTACTGAGGCTCCGTTGTCTGTCTGTCACCAGGCTGTATCTCATGAACCGTGATAGACAGTTGAAATTTTCACACATGATGTATTTCTGTTGCCGCTATAACAATAAATACTAAAACCAGAATAAAATAAATATTTAAGTGGGCTCCCATACAACAAACGTGATTTTTATGCTCGTTTTTGCTCGATATTGATAACGGCAACAGGTAGACGCTTGAAATATTCACAGAATATTAGTTATATATTCACTTTAAAAATAAATAATTGAATTGAAATAAAACAAATATTTAAGAGAGGCTCCCATACAACAAACGTGATTTTTTTTGCCATTTTTATAGATAATGGTACGGAACCCTTCGTGCGCGAGTTAGACTCGATTTTGGCCGGACTTTTCAAATGAAATGACGAGCCTGATACACGGTTGACAATTGACGCCTGAAAATGTTGCCATTTTTCTTTTATCTGATAGACTTTACGTTGAGGAAAAGTGGTTCATTTGTATGAAAAGAATCACTCGTTTTGGGTTAACATTCTTTAGTTGTATATCATTCACTACTTGTTTTTTTTACCGCATTAATAAAGAGTCATTTGTACCTAATTTAAACCTCAAATTTGGTGTATATTTTATACTGGAAAAAATATACAATTATTAACAATAAAATACAGAAGAAACGGTTGAATCCTTTAATTTTTCAATAAAAACATTACTCTCCTTCTGCGCAGTTCGGTAAAAAGTAGCCTATGTCATCCAGGGATAGTGTAGCTTCCCAACGGTGATTTTTTTTTAAATTGGTCTAGTAGTTTTCGAGCATACTCAATACAAACAAACAAACAAACCAATCTTTTCTCTTTATAATAAAAGTATAGACTAGCTGACGCGGGCTGCCAATGTATGTACATCACCCCGGTAGAATTGTATGAGAAAATTAGTATACTTCATAATTTGTAGTTGCATATATTTTTCCGTTATTTTAACAGTTATTCTGCTATTCGAGAAGGAGAAAAACCCAACAAATCAAAGATCATCAAAATCGGTCCAGCCGTTCTTGAGTTATTAATGGTGTAGCTAACCCAACTTTGTTATATATATATATATATATAGATTTATTTTTAGGGTTCCATACCTCAATAGGTAAAAAAGGAACCCTTATAAGATCACTGTCTTGTCGGTCTGTCCGTGTGTCACCACCAATTATCTCAGGAACGGGTAGACCTAGCGAATTGAAATTTATACTAGATACTGAGGTCTATAGTCCCTATTAGGTGTATAAAAAAACAATGTCCTGCATCAACACGATAAAAAGATATGGCCAAATTTAGATTTTCGCGAAAACTTGCAAGTACTAAAATTTACCTTAATTTAAAATTTTTTTTATATGTCGGAGTTATCCCTTTACTTGTGCTGTAAGACCTTGCTTTTAACCAAAATTGATAATTCTACGTCCCGTTACCCTAAAATCACGAAATTTGGCAAAAAATAAGGTAAAGGTAAGAAAATAAAGGAAAAAAAAGGTAAAAATCCATAAAATAAAACAAAGTTCAAAATTAAAGGGTGTCCGTGTGTATATCTCATATCTGTGTATATCTCATATCTGTGTATATCTCATATGTACAACTCAACCATTACAGCACACACACACACACACACTTAAAACTTGGACACTAATAAAAATTATACCAATTTTATAATGACGGTATAATGACGACCTCCGTGGCACAGTGGGTGATTAACCGGCTGAGACGCAGAAGGTAGTGGGTTCGATTCGCGGTGCGGAACAAATGTTTGCATAATCTACAGATATTTGTTCCGGGTCTGATTGTTTTTCTATATATTTTAAGTAAGTATTTACAAAAAAAAAGTATATAAGTATTCTATCAGTTATCTGGTTCCCATTGTACAAGCTCTGCTTAGTTTGGGGCTAGATAGCGCTGTGTGAAATGTCTAGCAATATTTATTTATTTATTAATATATTTAATGGGTAGGTACGGAACCCTCGGCGCACTAGTTTGACTCGCACTGACTGGTTTTTTAAGAGTTCTTTAACACTAATGAAATAATAACTTTTTTGTGATATTTTATGTAATAATATGAAATTTTTATGATTATTTAACGTTTTTATAACCAAATCAAAATGTACATAGGTACACCACAATGTAAAACAAACAGTATTTTCTGAAATTACATGCTCCATAAAGAGCGTCGTAAAACTACAATTGCATGAGGGACGCCACGTTCAATGCGATGAATAATGAATTTGTGGACTCTACAATGAAAATGAGAATACTCATGAGTAACGTCAGCAGAAAAATTAAAAGATCTAACATATTGTATTGGCTTTAGACCAGCACGTACGATGTGCATACAAAGTTAATTTATTTATTTGTCTCAACCACAATATTAGAGTTAAAATGACAGTTTTATAAACTGATTTATTTTTCCAGTATTAACCATTTAAACTCGCAGTTGCCACTTGTAGACTCCATAAAGTTAGTAAATCGTTTAAAGGGCAAGGTGTTCGCTTTTATAACAAACTTCCAAGCGATTTATAAAAATTGATAATTAACAAATTTAAAAACGTAATTAAATAAAATCTTTATAAAAAAACCTACTATAAAATATTGGATTATTTTGATGATAGAGAAGCTTGGGATTGAAATAGCTCCAACTCGTTCAAAATGTTACAATTTAGACGTAATTTATTTCCTGTATTGTTATGTATTCTAATAAGATCATTAAAAAAAACAACCAGCCTTGTTTCTTGCCTTTCTTTCCTGGCTTGGTCGCGAAGGAACAGGCAGTAAAATGTATAATACCTTGTGTTTCACCTTGTGTAAAATTATATAAAAAAATAGTGCTTTTATTTCAATAATTATAAGTAATCATTTTTAGATGCAGTGAGGGTTATTGGAAATAAAAAAATATGCCAACATATTGAGAACTTGCTCCTTTTTTGAAGTCAGTTAAAAAGTAGACATTATTAAAATGCTGTCTGAGCTATTGAGCTCAGACAGCATTTTAATAATGTCTACTTTTAAACAAGTTTGCTTTTTTGGTGGCTACGTTTTTGCAAACCATCCATATAAAAATTTTACTCTAAAAGATAAGCATCTACAGCGCATTTCGAAATTTTCAATTTCAAAGACACGCTTGCCAAATTGAGTCATTATACATTGCTTTAACTGAATATAAATATTAAATTTCAATTTTCATATAAATATTAAAATTTAGTACTAAAACCAGTTCAATTTCATGGAAATGTTCATAGACAATTTAGGTATATAAATATATATGCAAATATGTTGTTTTTGCCTCAAGCTTTTACGATACGCACTTACACCATTAAATTTTTAATCATAATAAAAAATATCTTTCATAAACCTGTCTCTAACGATCAATATACCCTGGATTTATACAAGCATCCCCAACAAAAATAAAAGGGGTCAGAGTAAATAGAAATTTCGTCTAAAAATATTTCCATTCAAAGGGCCAGGTAGGTATTGTCCTTTTTAATATGCCAATTTGTATTCAGTCGCTGCCGGGACGATAGTGAATTTGTGACCCTGGATGTTACCTTGTTTGGACTGTTAACTTTGAAGTGTCCGAATATGTTACGGTTCGAGACGAAGACGAAAATAAAATTCAGACTTTTTAACATTTTGGGCCGAATTTTTCCACTATCGAAAACATGCCAATTGGAATTGGGTTTTGACTGATCGAATACGCCACAGGGCATTATTCTATACCAATTCCACTTTTAAATATCGGATTCGGAACGAATGTAATATTTTTGTGCCACAAAAGAATGCTGAAGCCGAAAAAAGTAGGCAAATTGCCGAAATCGAAAGATGTACGGTTGGTGCAAACAGAAAACATAATTTTATTTCTACGGTTCCAAAATTTTGTTTGCTCTATTGAAAGGTATGGACAAAATGATTCGCCAGTACAGCTTACCAATTTAAACAATATATTTCGTTGGGCTAATTATTATTGAATTCGGGGGCTTTTAATACCCTTATAGACCGGCAGCTCGCGACAGATTTTATCGATCAATCGTACCATGTATGCTTTTTAAGTTGTTGATTATGTAGTAGGTTTAACTAAAAAATGGATTTAAGCGAGATCGTGAGATTGGGACATGTAGCGTCCAATGCCATGTGAAATCGCAAAAAAATTATAATTTTTAATCAATCGTATCACGTATGTCATTCATGCCATGATGAAGTTTATGACGAATAAATATAGTGGACCAGCATTGGTATACGTGTAGGTCGGGTCCCTGTGGCTGAACTCAATTCTTGCATTTGCAAAAAAAAAAAACAATTTTTGCTAATCGTATCACGTATGCCTTGTATACTAAATGTTTATATTAATTGTGAAAATAATTTGTAACTAGTCGACATACGTTTAAACAAACGTTTTTTTAAACAAACGTCGACAAACGTTTTTTTCAATTATCGCGTTTGTACAATAAAATTTATTTTTAAATCAATTGAACCATGTATGTGTTTGTACTCTTGGTTATTTCAAATTTTTTAAATGTTATTTATTTTAAGGGCATACTTATTTTCGAGACCTTATCCAAAGGCATACGTTGTAATACAGAAAAAAATTTAGCTTGTTTCATCAAACCATGTATGTCCTATTGAATTTAACTTCGGAAATATATACTTCTTATAAAATTCAAAAGGGCACACAAAAACTGTAATTTTTTTTTGTAAATGCGAGGATTCAGTTCAGCCACAGGAACCCGACCTACACGTATGCCAATGCTGGTCCACTATATTTATTCTTCATAAATTGCATCATGGCATGAATGAAATACGTGATACGATTGATTAAAATTTATATTTTTTTTGCGATTTTACATGGCATTGGACGTTACATGTCCCGCTATCACGATCTCGCTTATATCCATTTTGTAGTTAAACCTACTATATAATCAACAACTTAAAAGGCATACATGGTACGATTGATCGATAAAATCTGTCGCGAGCTGCCGGTCTATTAGTGAGAAACAAAGGGTTTAAGCATTATGCCCTAAGTATTTAGGGATTCCCTTCACCTCCAACGTTTTGTATCTACCTTTTTACCAACAGATATGTTTTATGTAATATTAAAACAGGCAACATCCTAGCTAGGCAGTATGCACACTTTTATTCATAAAAGATATATGTATATGTGGAGATTTCGCTTCGATCGATCAATTACCGTCATTGATCGAGCGAAGCGTGATCTCTAAATCAATTTGGGAAAATCGGCGTTGTATGCATGTAGTATGTCTTCGAAGCGTTGATCCGATCGTCGTGAAATTTGATACATAGGTAGGTAGTGATGACACAATTTTGGTGTGACTAAATGAGCTAAAATGTTGGGGGGTTGTTGAGATATTGGGGTTCAAGCGGGGTAAAACAAATGAAAATAAGAAAACTAGATCAATTGGGACGTCAAATGAAAGGTCTTCATGAGCACATTCAGATTACGTTTTTATTTTTGATCGAGCGAATTACCCAAGTTAATTTAGAGATCTCGCTCTAAATTAACTTGGGTAAATCGCGTTGTATGTATGTATGTATGTTTGTCCGAGGATAACTTTCAAAGCGTTGATCCGATCATCATGAAATTTAATACATAGGTAGGTAGTGAAGTCACGATTTAAGTGTGAATAAATGAGCTAAATGAGCTAAAAATGTTGGGGGGTTGTTGAGATATTGGGGTTCAAGAGGGGTAAAAAAATGAAAATAAGGCTAACTGATCTAATGACACGTCAAGTGAAAGGTATTCGTTAGTACTTTTAGACTCGGTTTTTATTTTTCGTAAATTTTTTATAGTTTTTGAGTTATTAGTCATAATAAAAACTTAACTTTGATAAAATTCAAACGGTACACCAGGGACCCCACAGTGCTATAATTTAATATGCGTGTAGCTTAAGTGACACAAATGTAGGCAAAAGTCTGAAATCCAGAATAACTATAATTTGTACCCCAAAAAAGGGTAACCAAATTACATGAACTTCCGTTACCTGTAATTTGAATGAAACTGTAGGTCAAGTAATATGGTTATTATTTCGTGACACTATTTTGATAGTCAAAGATTACAAATAATATTTTTTTGTTTAAATCGGAGACTCGCGAGATCTCAGTTCGGGGCGAACCCCTAGTCCGTAAAGTTGTTATAGTTTTTGAGTTTTTAGCCATAATAAAAACTGAACTTTGGCAAAATTGACAGGATGCACCTTTGACCCCACAGTGTAATTTGGTATGCGTATAGCTTAAGTGACACAAATATAGGCAAAAGTCTGAAATCCAGAATAACTGTAATTTGTACCCCAAAAAAAGGATAACCACAATACATGAACTCCCGTTACCTGTAATTTGAATGAAACTGTAGGTCAAGTAAATTGGTACTGGATTTCGGTGCACTATTTTGATAGTCAAATATTACAAATAATATTTTTATGTTTTTAAGGGAAACTCGCGATATTCCCTTAAAAAAGGTTCGGGGCGAACCACTAGTTATTTTAAAATTAATTGTTATAAATATATTATGAAAAAAAACAAAAGAACCCGAGTCGTCCGAAGACGAGATGGGTAGACGACCTCGCGAAAATCACGGGAAACACCTGGATGAGATACGCACAGGATAGAGCAGGCTGGCAGAAAACAAGGGAGGCCTATACCCAACAGTGGGTGATTCCGGGTTGACACAATGATGATGAAACATATTATTCTATGTATTAAAAAATACCAGTATAGTGTTAATACGTCGTTGTGGGTAGAAAATAACATGACAGTTTAGAAAAGTACAAAGACTGAAGTGAGCCCCACAAAGAACGCAATCATGTTCGTAACATGTGGAACAGCAACGAGTCTCCTATTTCCTTTGTTATCCAACTCGGGAACACATAATACGTACCAATGTTTTACACCTATTGAATAAATAAGTCAATAAATAAATAAACATTTCACACAGCGCTATCTAGCCCCAAACTAAGCATAGGATCTACTATGGGAACCAGATAACAGATAGAACATACATACATGTACATTTTTTTTGTAAATACTTACTAGTACATATTAGACATGGAAATATACCCAAACCCGGAACTCTTCTGTAGACCATGCAAACATTTGTCCCGCAGCGGGAATCGAATCTCCTGCGTCTCAGCCGGCTATTCGTCCGCTGCGCCACAGAGGTCGTTAACTATTTTTTTATTATATAATAATAAAACTTAAATCTCGGTATATTCTCAAAATCCCCACCGCTACGTCCCCACCGGTTCGTAGAGACCTCGTAACCGGACAATTACTACCTACAAATATACATACTTTAACACGGGCAATATGTTTTCAAATAATTTAATAAGACATACCTTTAATATAATAATTTGCACGAACATCCCTCTTCTGCCGCACATAAACGGTGTTTATTTATGCAGCACTCCCCCACAGCAGTGTACCGTATGACATAATGCTGTGGATGCACCTGAAATAAACTAGTCTAGCTGTGTCTACGTCTGTAAAAAGACGAATCTTTTTGTTCAAGTTCCGTCCGGGTTGAAAGTTTTTGAGATGGTTTTAAAAATCTTACAAGTCTCATACGTGTGTCGTAAAAATTCTATCTATATAACTTTCTATTATCTGCCTATCTATCTGTCTATCTATCCCTTTATCTGTCAATATAAGTACAAGGGTTGGCATACGCTGCGCAATATAACAATTTTAACGAGACCTTGCAAACTTTTTGTGGATTACACAATTAATTTTAACAGCAATAAAGTTACACGACAAAGTTGGAAACGTAAAAACTGTAGTTGCGGAATTGAAATGTTGTTTAATTATAATTTTCAACACTTCGTCGACCCAATTAAATTTGATCTTAGTAAACTCGGCTATCAAGCTATACATTAGCAGTATAAGCTGACCCCTCATTTTACGAAAAGCCTACACAATGTGAGGTCAGCTTGTACTGGAAATGAATAGCTTGATGTGTAGCCGTGTGTACCAACCTGTTTTATATATACGAGCTTCGGCGTTAGGCTGCTTTCGCCCCATCATAAAGGATGAGACAACTGAATCCACTGCTGAAAAATGGCTTGCACCATTCTTAATGGTCAAATTTAAAATTGGAACATTAGAGCCCCGTAAGTAAAGAGTGATGAATGATGACGGTTGACTTTGGACTTTTGAAATTGATCATTCAGTCATCTAGTCACAGGTCAAGTCCCACCTGCGCAATCGGGGGTGCTGGCCTCGCTGTCTCCTCGTCAGAGGAATCCACAAGGTTCACGAAGTGAAGGGTGTGCACCCGTGTCGCATTGAAGTTCCAGTTTAGCTGGGTAGTGTGATTGATGAGGGTGTGCCTCCACGATGCTTTCACGTAGTTTGAGCCACGCCATTAGCTTATTGGCGCACGTCCGGCATGCGCACTTACTGAGGCAGCCCGTCTTGTTTTCTCACCTTGATAGGCAACACAGTATTTACTATGTCGGCTAGCCTCTGCCCCTGTCCCAGGTAGCTTGTACGGGGATCACACTAAAAGTTTCCGGAATCATTAATAAATAAATACTAGTAGTGGTCAAAAATTAATTTGATGTTTCTCAAAATATTCTCCCTTTGCGTCAATGCCCTTTTTCATATGAATGAACCGATTTTAAAAATATTTGTGCCACTCCTCCGTGGTGACGACAGATACATGTTTTTCATACTTTTCGACAGCCTCTTCTGGTGATGAAAACCGTTGATCGCGAAATTGTTTCTTGATTTTTGCGAACAGAAAAAAGTCACATGGCGCCAAGTCAGGACTGTATGCTGGATGACTCATAAGTTGTACGTTTATCGCCTTCAAAAACTCATTTGTCTGTCTGGCCGTGTGGGAACTTGCATTGTCGTGGTGCAAGATGATAAGGCGTTTACCGTCATTTTCACGGAGTTTGTCAATAATTTCCAGTAAACAACTGGTCGTGTACTAGTCACTGTTCACGGTACGATGATTTTCTAAAGCAACAGTAGCCACGTGCCCAGTTTAATTCAAAAAAGAAGCAATCATCCGCTTCGAGGCACTTTTCACTCGCGCCACTTTGGTTGGTTTCGGCTCATGGCGAAAGACCCATATGCTCGATTACTGCTTCGTTTTGGGATCATAGCTATAAATACATGTTTCGTCACCTGTTACTGTATCCCACACCAAATTGAAAGCCCCTTCGTTGTATCTGGCAAGCATAGCATGGCAACAAGTGATGCGGTCCGTTTTTTGAGCATCAGTCAAATTGTGTGGGATCCATCGAGAACACAGCTTTCTCACATCCAAATGCTTGTGTAGGATTGACTGTATTTGACTCATGCCTATGTCCAAAGATATCCGGATCTCATGGTAGGTCACATGCCTGTCTGTTTTGATCATACGGCGCACAGCATCAATGTTATTGTTGTTCACAGAGGTGCACGGGCAACCTTCACGAATTTCAATGGAGATTGACACGATCGCGTTTGAATTCTACAAACCTGATATAAATAGTCATCTTGCATGGTGCTTCTTCGCCAAAAGCTGATTGAAGCCGAGAAACGCTCTACTGAGCTGTCAAATTACACGTTAAATCACTTAAATCGTAAAAAAACATGCAACGAAAATTTTCCCGAGTTAAATCTATTTTATTGTAATCACGCAATTTTGAAAATGACGCCACAATGTGAAAACAATTGACAATCTGATGAAACAAATTTTATTCTACGGTTAAAGAGTTCCATTTTTAAATGCAGTAATAACTTTTTTAATATTATTTATGTAAGTGGCCAATTCCAAAAACTTTTAGTGTGACCTATGTATATTAGCAGATGTACATACAAGATTCAGTTCACTCGCATAGTAGGTTACACAAACCCAGCAAAGATTGCATAACAGTATTTCAGGGGTTACAATGAGTTGAGCTGGAAAGTTGGGAATCTCGGAACCAATTGGCTTAAGCTGCTGCTGTCCGGGTGTCTTCTCTCTTTTCCGCTTTGTCGATCTTATTTTTGCCATGCTGTGGAGTTAGTGCTGCACGCTACTTCTACCCCTTTAGTACACGCAAATAGCTCCGGGTCAGGACGTGAGATGACGCTGATTATCATGGGGTGACAACATTTCTCGCCCCATGATAATCATCATCGTCTCTCATCTCATCACCGTCAGTTAAATTTTTTTAATATCTCAACTGATAAAATCGACAATTTTTTTTTTCAAAAAAAAAGTTAAGCAAACCTTTCTTTAGATAGCACGGGGAGAAAGGATTGAATAGAATAGATTAGAGAAGAGACAGAATATGAGAATTACAACGAAGGCGAATTGGGAGCCACTTGAGAATGATGCAATAAGGGGAACCATGGTCATATTTGCGCAACTCAAATATAAACCTGATGCTGAAGTATTCGCATTTTTATTTATTTATTTATTTTAGAAACAACATCATTACAGGTTTTTTTTTAAGCCCTAAGGCGATGCTATGTCTAGGTAACTTATGTTAATTAATATGACAAATACAAATTCAATACAAATACTATAGAAACTACACATTTGGGTATACATTATATTATACATTTACTTTCAATGACGACCTGTGCCATTTTTAAGAGTTTCGGCAGGTTTTGGTAAAATATGTCCACGCTACTTTCGGACAGAATATTAAGCAAGTTTATAGCGAGTGACATGGGGGCAAACTTAAGTAAGTTGGTCCTACAGTTGGGCACCTCAAGCATAGCGGGGCGGCGGCGCGCGCCCAAGTAGTCGTTGGGGACGCGCAGCCGTAGCGCCGCCAGCACCGCCGGCTGGTGCAGCTCCCCGCGCAGGACACGGACCATGTACTTCACCAGCGCGACGTCTCTGCGCACTGACAGCCTGCAGTACCCTACCATACCTAACACGAACAGACTCGGGTACATCAATGGGTAATATGGATAGACTCCATATTCTTTTAGGTACAAAAAGCGAGTAAATTTATTTTGTATCTTTTCTACCATGAGTTTGTACTTAGCTTCGTTAGGGTTCCAAATTATAGCATTTGTACCCAGAAGTTCACCAGTTTTTGTTTATTTCAGCGTTCAGTAATTTCTGTTTCGATGATGTGTTTCCGATATTTCTTACCTTACGATGTTCACTGAATAATGTGACCGGAGCAGATTACTGACTTTGATAAGTGTGGAGGACTTTAAGCAGTTTGTTGATAGTCAGCGGCTTTTAATGTTACACGAATTTCACACGTTACACGAAATATAACGCATAAGCATTGCGATTAAGCGGGGAAATACAGCCAGTGTCTTGGGGACACTTCCCCCTGGTAGTGATCTGGAGTAGTTGAGCTATCTACAGATCGTTTGCAAAAGTCTTTAGATGATTAAACTGTTTCCCCTGTATGTCTTGTGAACAATTTCATATTATTTCTGTTATTTATTAGAGACATTTTGCCTCAAGAAAAATAAATAACTAAATAGTTCGCGTACTAATTTAGTTTTCTCTATGTTTTCAATCATTGTTTTATCCACCTTGCAGAGGTCCGATAAATTTTAGCTCCAAACTTTCTCTTCTCTCTCCAGACCATTCATAAGATTTGTAAGGCTTTTCTATGTAAACTTATAGAGACAAATCTATAAGGAGTTATAAGGATTTATAATTTACTTGTCTGGTTCAATTTTTAGAAATTCTACTACTGATTTAGTTTTTTACATTAATTTTAATAAGAAACATCTATTGGCGCGCCTTGCGGGTAGGATTATAATTATTTTTCTAGCTGACCCGCCCGCGGCATCGCACACTTGACATTTACCGTATAACCGTGGGAGCTTCGGGATAAAAATATCTTAAAACTCTTGTTAAAGTGACGCGACACTTCATGTTAATGACTTCACGTGAATGAATAACGGTTAAATTATATGGATGTGTTTCATACAAAACATAAATACTAAACTCGCAATTAAAAAATGAAGAGTTGGGGTAGGAGGGTTAAAAATACTTTACGACCTATTATCATACCTACCAAATCTATACTTATATACTAATATTATAAAGAGGAAAGATTTGTATTTTTGTGTGTGTATGTTTGTAATAAATAAACTCAAAAACCGACTACTGTGCCGATTTAGAAAATTCTTTTACCATTGGCAAGCTACATTCACCTTGAGTGACATAGGCTATATTTATTGCTAGAAATAATCCTTACTAAAACTTAAGTAACCCAAGGTGTAAAAAAGTGCCCTAAAACGTCTCTCGTTGCATGCGCTGCGGAAACTATTGATGATAGAACAAAAGTATGTTCAAGATTTTTAAAATCATCTCAAAAATTTCAAGCCTAGACGGGACTTAAACCCGCAACCTTCCTCTTGATACGAGGACGCACTACCAACTGTGCAACAAGGCAATTCACGTCTAGGTCAAAATTAGTAAGATGATTCAGAAATACGACTAAAGCGCCGTTAGCTCCATCTACAGGAAAACTTATATAGTTATTTGTATCTGCTCAATGCCAAACGTTGCAGTTCAGTACATTGACAAGAGATGTCGCGTTGCTTATTTCAAATAGTATTTTTATTTATAGGGTTATCCGAACACATGCGGAAAATTCCAAGATTTTTAAAATCATCTCAAAAGTTTTATTAAAATAAAAAAAAATTGAGATGATTTTAAAAATCTTGTAATTTTCCGCATGTGTTCGGATAACACTATAAATAAAAATACTTTTTAAAAGTATGTTCTACAATATCAAAGAACATATCAATATTCAATATTCTTCGCAATTTTCTTCCTACCGCCACAAAAGCTGCGCTTGCTCAGTCTCTCTTACTCCCTATACTAGACTACGCTAACGCCAATTTCCCCGATCTTACAGAAGAGCAACTTAATAAGCTTGAGCGCCTTCAAAACGTCTGCATTCGATTCATAATTGCGCAAATATGATCATATTCCCGAGTTTCGCGTTAAACTCAAGTGGTTGCCAATCCGCTCTCGTCGGATTGCTCATATTCTAACTCTTTTATATAAAATTCTATTTACTTCTTCTTCTCCGCCGTATCTCAAACAATGCTTTGAATTCCTAAATCTATCCCATACCCGCAATCTGCGTTCTTCCACTACTCTCCAGTTGAAAACTCCATCCCATAATTCCAACTTCTTTAGTAACTCGTTTACGGTACGAGCTGTCGGATTATGGAATGACTTGCCTGTTTCCATCAGACTTTCTGAATCTTTACCTATTTTTAAAAATGAGGTCTGCAAACTATACTTAGCGGCTTCTTTAAAATAAACATTGTATTTCCTTTCGATATTTATTGTAAAAGTATATATATATACCTAGTCAGGTCATAAGTATTGTCACACAGTAAAAACTTTTCTTTTAGAATGCTGGCCATAAAAAAGTTTATAGAATTCGAATTTCGAATTGTTCATGAAAATAAAAATGTATCCTTTTTAGAATTTTACTCATTTTTAAATATGGAGTGGACGTTTAAAGAAGACCGTGTTGCAGTTATTGCGTTGCATCGTTGCGGTTACGTGCCAATTCAAATTTTTGACATACTGAAAAGTTTGAATATAACCAAAAGATTCGTTTATCGCACCATCAAACGATACAATGAAGACTCTAGTGTAGATGACAGGTCAAGAAGTAGTCGACCTCGGTCTGTTAGGACTCCAGCAGTGATAAAAGCTGTGAAGGCGCGAATTCAAAGAAATCCCAAACGTAAGCAGAAACTGTTGGCCCTTCAGATGGGGTTAAGCAGAACCACGGTGAAAAGGGTGTTAAATGAAGACTTAGGGCTTCGTGCATATCGAAGAAAAACAGGACATCGTTTGAATGCTCGTCTAATGGACCTGAGACTGAAGAGATGCTGCGCTTTGTTGAAGCGGTACGCGGGAAAAAATATCAGGAAATTCTTTTTTCGGATGAAAAAATTTTTACCGTAGAAGAGAGCTACAACAAACAAAATGATAAGGTGTACGCACACAGTAGTGAAGAAGCGAGCAACCGTATTCTGCGTGTCCAACGAGGTCATTTTCCATCCTCGCTCATGGTATGGTTGGGAGTTTCTTATTGGGGCTTAACAGAGGTACATTTTTGTGAGAAAGGTGTAAAAACGAATGCAGTTGTGTATCAAAATACAGTCCTGACGAACCTTGTGGAACCTGTTTCTCATACCATGTTCAATAACAGGCACTGGGTATTTCAACAAGATTCGGCGCCAGCTCATAGAGCGAAGAGCACACAAGACTGGCTGGCGGCGCGTGAAATCGACTTCATCCGGCACGAAGACTGGCCCTCCTCCAGTCCAGATTTGAATCCGTTAGATTACAAGATATGACACTACTTGGAGGAAAAGGCGTGCTCAAAGCCTCATCAAAATTTGGAGTCACTCAAGACATCCTTGATTAAGGCAGCCGCCGATATTGACACGGACCTCGTTCGTGCTGCGATAGACGACTGGCCGCGCAGATTGAAGGCCTGTATTCAAAATCACGGAGGTCATTTTGAATAAACTTTAGTGTCATAAGAATCTATGTTTTGTTAAGTTCATTTTGGTATATAAATGGTTACATAATGAATCAACTTGTTTCAATTATTTTATATTAAACATGTGACAGAATTTATGACCTGACTAGGTATATATATTTATATTTTCTATTTATTTATGTAAGTATATTTTAGGTTTAGGCATTTATTTATTATTATCCTACATAAATAGGTATTTATTGTAACACCGCCTCCTCACACGTCTTTTCAATCCAGTCCATCCAAAGGTTGCCCGGAAGAGATCTCTTTGAGCGATAAGGCCGCCCATTGTACCACCATGTATTAGTCTTTAAGCTTTCTAGGTTAAGTTATTTTAATTTGGTGTAACAATAAAGAATTATCTATCTATCTATCTATCAATATCTACAAAAATAATGTTATAAAGTGGAAAGATTTGTTTGTTTGCATTGAATAGGCTCCGAAACTACTGGACCGATTTAAAAAAATCTTTCATCGTTTGGAAGTTACACTATCCCCGGGTTACATAGGCTACTTTTTACCTAACTGCGAAGAATGAGCGTAATATTTTTATTAAAACTACGCGTGCAAAGCTGCGGATTGGTCAGTTGGTATAAATATATCAAAAAATCATTTAAATTGGTCGACCCTTTTCGGAGGAGTGCGACCACTAAAACCGTGACAAGAGATTGTTTTACACTAATTATAGAAAGATTTTATTTTTTTGGGGTAAGATGACGTGTGTCTATAATTGTAAAAAGCTTTTAGCATTATGTCCTGCATTTGTACTTTTCACTGTTTGTAAAATAAATAATTAAAACAAAAATTAAAATGACGGATAAAGAATTGTTTGCCGAATTATAAACGGTTTTCTTTAATTTTAAATAATTTCAATAACCATCTATTTTGATATAACTTTTGAAACTATCATCATGCTTATGAACACTATTTGTACTAAAAACGGGATATATACCATGATTTGTAAGTTTTTGAGTATCCCGATATTTCAACGTAGTTGCTTGCACCATGATCACGGGTAAACTAAAGTCTTTGCCAGTGGGTAGTTCATTTTATCATTCTCTTTGAACGCTTTAGTAACCTCTTTGATCGCTTCCACTTTGCTAATCTCATTGATTGCTTCTTCCACTTCGATATCCTATTTGATCGCTTTTTCGCTCGTATCTTAAAAAGTATCGGAAAAGTTAGGTATGGCAAACTTTGGCGGAATCTTTATGTTATTGTCAGCATCGCCCTTGAAATCCTTTTTAAATGCTTCTCTCACTTTGTTTTCCTCTTTGAATGCTTCTTTTACTTCGTCATCCTTTTTGAATACGTCTTCCTCTTCGATAATACTCATTGATTGCTTTTCCACTTGGATATCTACAATGATTGCGTTATATTTTCAATAACCGCTTTATTTGCTTCTTTTACTTCGATATCGTCTTTGCTATCGATTCTTCCACTTCGATATCCTCTTTGATTGCTTCTTTCCCATCAATATCCTCTTTGATAGATCGACGAACCGATCAACCAACCGATCGACCAACCGATCGACCAACTGATCGACCAACTGATTGACAAACCGATCGACCAACCGATCGACCAACCGATCGGCTAACCGATCGACCAACCGATCTACCAACCGATCGGTCAACCGATCGACCTGTGTGTCTGTTGGTTACATTTTGACGACAAATAAATTCATAATAGATTAATATAAGAACATAGGAAAGAAATGACATAGAATTTTTTTTGACATAATTATGTCGCCAATCAGATTTATGCTCTTGGATTTAAATATCAAAACTATTGAAGAACAATTTAATTGAGTGAATCAAAATTCAGCATTTTGGTCCATTCCGTTGAAAATTCAAGATATAAGATAAGACAGCATTCGTCACGCAAAAAGGCCATTTCCAATGAGCATGCCTTATGCCCCCTGGACCTGGATGCTCCCTGGACCTGGATGCCCCCTGGACCTGGATGCCCCCTGGACCTGGATCACCCCCTGGACCTGGATCACCCCCTGGACCTGGATCACCCCCTGGACCTGGATCACCCCCTGGACCTGGATCACCCCCTGGACCTGGATCACCCCCTGGACATGGATCACCCCCTAGACCTGGATCACCCCCTGGACCTGGATCACCCCTGGACCTGGATCACCCCCTGGACCTGGATCACCCCCTGGACCTGGAAAACCCTCTGGACCTGGATCAACCCCTGGACCTGGATCACCCCCTGGACCGTGAAATATTTGAACCGTGCGTTGAGGAGGAGTAGATAATTTTTGACTGATGTATATTTTTGTTTTTATTTTTAAGTTTTAATATTGTAGGTCAGGGTCATTAAGACGCGTGGAATTTAAGAATAGTTGACTTTAATAACTGGCTGGGCTGTCTTTAAGATGTTCGGGTATAGAACGCGTCCGAAGGTGGCAAGAGCGGGAGGATCTTCTGGTGGGGTAATGCCAGCCCCTAACCGGAAGCCTGTATTTTTTTCTAAACCGAATAGTTTGCGCGAGACACACTTTCAAAGTGGTAAAATGTCGTCGTCGTCGTCGTCGTCGTCCCCAATGTAACGTCTAAAATAAGAGAATGATAAAACTATTACCTGGAACGAGATCTAGTATGTAGTTTTTTTTAATACGTCATAAATCGTAAACCGCAATTTACCTTTCATTCAATCTACTCAAATATAAAAAAACGAAGAAGAAGAAGAAGAAGAAGAAGAAGAAGAAGAAGAACCCCTAGACCTAGCCTCTGGATCTTGACCTCCTGGATCAGGACCCCCTCGACCTGGACCCCCGGAATCAGGACCCCCTAGACCTGGACCGCTTGGACCTGGACCTGGACTTCCTGCACTAAAACCTCTGGACCTGGACTCCCTGGACCTTGACCCCCTGGACCTGGGCCCTTGACCCTTGACATACATTTTGAATGCTTCTCTCTCTTCGACATCCTGTTTGAATGCTTTATCCACTTCAATATCCTGTTTGATTGCTTCTTCCACTTTGAAATCCTCTTTGAATGATTTTGCTATTTTGATATCTTCTTTGATTGCTTCTTCCAATTTGATATCCTCCTTGATTGCTTCTCCTACTTCGATATTCTTTTTGTTTGCTTTTTACATTTTTATATCCTCTTTGACAGCTTCGTCCACTTTGATAACCTCTTTGATTATTTTGTCATCTTCGATATCCTCTTTGATCTAATTTTTCTTCGATATCCTCTTTGGTTGCTTCTTTCACATCGATATCCTCTTTGATTGCTTCTTCCATATAAAGAAAAACACGCGAGCTGCAAGCAGCTGCGACCATGCGACCTCTAGTATAACATAAAAATTAAACAAATTTATGATTTAGGTATATGGTTTTCTCAGGGATGCCTTCGTCAGAACTGGATCAAATGGAAATGGGACCACACGGAAAGCACCAGTTTTCAAATAAAAAAAAGAATCATCAAAATTGGTTCACCCAGTCGAAAGTTCTGAGGTAAAAACATAAAAAAATACCGTTGAATTGAGAACCTCCTCTTTTTTTGAAGTCGGTCTAAAAGGCAATGATTTTGACTATTACGCTGCGTTTTCTCTGCCAAAACCACATTACGGTTCGTGACTGGCATATCTGAGCCACTTGAACCCAACCTCTTCTAATTAGTGTATTGTTAATGGTTTATTACTGAAATATGACAGGGTGATTTTACTTGAAAGTTAATAGAGCCCGCCCACCAAGAATGTGTTAGTATTCTAATAAGTGGCAATGGGCTTGCCGTGAATGAAATGCTAACAACTATGCAAAAAGTGGGCAGATTTAGAGTGTGCATAACCTGTGTCCAAAGGCGCTTTGCCCAGTAGGTATTTTCACAAGGTATCAAACAGATGCAGCAGTCTATTACCTGTGTACGTATTCATCAGACATTCACATACAGTATCAGTCAGAATTTGATTTTTTTGGCGTATTGGGTATGAATCCAATACGCCAAAAAAATCAAATTCTGTGGAGCTTATGTGGGCCTATGGAATCTAAACTACTTTTGCTAAGGACATGACAAACCAATGAGTATTTCATGTTTGGCTGAACTCAAAGACGGTGTTTCAAATATCTCCAATTAAATTAAAAGAGGACTGCTAGCGGTAGAATATTCATTTCAAAACCTCTCCATGTTATGAAGTCCTTTCAACGTTCTAGCGACAAAATACATCAATCCAGGATTACGAGCTAATAAATACAGCTTATATTTTGTTTTATTTGAATGGGGTTGACATAAAACGCATTCATTATCTCAAGTTCGATTATAACTGTTACTCGGGTACCATAACGTTGCGGAAAAGTCTGCTGGACCAGAGGCCTCTCCGAAGTGAACGTGAAAAACACGTGTTATTTACGTTCACTGCCTCTCTGTAAAGCGCTATTGTGAACGGTCCATATAAGATATATTTCAGTATCTATCTCGTAACCGTCATCATCAACAACGGCCTCTAACATCTACGAAAGATGAATAACGCTAAGATGTCTGCGGAACGGCTGCGGTGTGACTGTGGCCTGAACATATACAGAAATGGTTGGAAGGAAAACTATTGCGAATTTGGGTTGATTGATTGGGATAATAATGTAATAGGAGTGCAATTTTCAAGATATTAATTCATCTACCTAATCCACTAAGCCCCCATTCACCATTTGCTTGATCTCATGGTAGTCCAGTGAATTCCCACCGTTTTTATGTTAATATGATAAAAACCATATTTCGATAAAAATATTTTATGCTATTTTCTGGTTTAAATTTTTGTATCTGATAACTTTATTTAAAATCAATTCAAAGTGATTTAAGAGACTTAAGTTCCTTTAGCCAGGTAAGTCGATTTATAACAGCAGTATTGTACGTTAATTTGTTCATTAAAAGTTGAATGGGATGACAATGTCTAATGGATTAACGGTACGCTTTCATGCATTGAAGTCGACTTTTCTTTTGAGACAGACATATTACATGAAGGTAGTTTTTGTAATAGTATTATTAAAATATACTCAGTTACGATCCGACATGAATTGTATTGAAAATATTTATGTTTGGATAAACTGAAATCAAAGAAACAGCAGAATTAAAGATTGATATATCGAAAATAGTTTATAACACTTATAACAATATTACAAAAGTGAACTTAAAGATAATTCTCTTCCAGCCAACCTTTAATATAACCTTATTATACATCAACAAGTTTGTTTCCATTTAAAAATAGATTTAAGTAACTCTTTTGGCTCAATATACTTATTTCGAAACATGTCTTAAATAATTTTTGATTGTGACACGGGCAAGTTAGATTCAATGTTGTCTGTGCCAGCTGTATCTAAATCGTTAGTGCAATAGGTATCATTTATCTAGAGAGCTAGATATACGGAACACCATTTATACCAGGCTTGACTCGCTAAAATGACATGTGACATGTGGGTTTTTGATTTGCAGTGATGTATTGCAGTTATTTTATGATACATTTAGGATCATTGTGGTTTAGTAAGTCTAATGTTATGAATCATGAACATTTTATGTAAACGTAGGATGACATGAATAAAAAGGGCTTTTTTACACATTTGACGACCTCCGTGGTGCAGTGGGCGAATAGCCGGCTGAGACGCAGGAGGTAGCGGGTTCGTTTCCCGGCCCGGAACAAATGTTTGCATGATCTACAGATATTTGTTCCGGGTCTGGTTGTTTCTCTATATATTATAAAAATGTATTTACAAAAAAAAAATGTATATAAGTATTCTATCAGTTATCTGGTTCCCATAGTACAAGCTCTGCTTAGTTTGGGGCTAGATAGCGTTGTGTGAAATGTCCAGCAATATTTATTTTATTTTATTTATAGGCTTGCGTTTGACCACGATCTCGCCTGATGGTAAGCGATGATGCAGTCTACTATGGTACACACTTGCCTAGAAGAAACCAATTCACTCGCGACTTAAAGACGTTAAGAGGTTGTAGTTATCACTTGTATTTTTTCTGTTAAATAATAGACAGATAACGCTTTTTTGTACAGCACACGTAAATTAACAAATAGTATTAAATTGTAATAGTTAAACGAGGGCTGTAAGTGATCTATTATACACCCGGGATATTTTGTCGTTCGAGCGAGCGAGGACGCTAATCGAGGGTGTTATTGATCGCTTATACCAGAGCATAACACATTATTATTATCAAAATTTTTAAATAGAATTAAAGATTCGACATGGAGATTGTATTTATGTTTAGCACTTATGTTTATGAGTTTTATTACTAACCTAATCTAACCTATCAAATCTAAAGAGCCCGCTGGATCCCACTGCTGGGCAAAGGCCTCCCTTCCCTTCTTCCATTCATCCCGGTCTAAGGCTTCTGACACCAGAGACACATTATTATTATAAATTTTTAAACAATAATAAAGATTTGACATGGAGATTGTATTTATTTTAGCATTTATGTACATATATGAATTTAATTACTAACCTAATCTAATCTATCTAATCTAAAGAGCCTGCTGGATCCCACTGCTGGGCAAAGGCCTCTCTTCCCTTCTTCTATTCATCCTGGTCTAAGGCCTCTGTCGACCAGTTTGCACTGATAATTTTTCAAATCAAAAAAGTTTACCTACTTTGATAAAGAAGTTTGTTTGAAAGTTGAATGCCAAATTACCAAAGTGATTAATGACAAGCTTTTAAAACTCTTCAGTCGATCGGAACTTAACTTAAGTTTCGAAACAGGGAAGATGTTTTTCGGAATAAAAATATGTTTTTGTAACTTCCTTATTACCTAAAGGTGCGTCTACACTGAAGCTACTTTTTGTGTAGCAACATTTTGCAACACGATAACACTAAATGCCTATTTCACCACCTCTGAGTAACGCTATCTAACGAATAAAAATACATACGTCTTTTGTTTTCACATAGAAACAGATAAAGAGAGAATTATTTTTATCCGACAATTAAAGTTAAAAATATAGTCAAAAAATAGTCAAAGCAGCTCCTAGTATGTCTGTATTTAAAAAAAAGATTGAGAAACTATATACTAAAGAATATTAAGTTATTGTAATATATTAAGTTAAGCGATGTTACTGTTATATCACATAATCCAGTACAATAATGTAATTAGATGTTCTCTGTAAGTGAACCCTGTTCTTTGAGAATAAATATCTTTAACCACAAAGTTACTCGCAGGTCGTAAATTAGACACTAAGTAGCTTTTATAGCTCATCTATCTATTATACACTTAAACTCACTTCTCTCGTCAAATAATTTTTCTTATCCATTATTGCTCGCGCATTTGTAAACGTTACTAGACATGAAAATGATTTCTATTTTTATTCATTGGGTTCACAATGTGTCTGTATTATCCACCGTATGTAGTTTCTGTGTGTTTGTTACTTGTGTCGATATAATAGAAGATTATTACACAAAGGGATAAAGCAGTGTGCGTCACGGGCGCTATATTGAACCCCGAACGCAACGGGACTCAAGGATTCTTGAGTTAACTCACGAGCGGCGTGAAGATGTTACTAAAATCCTGAGAATAGTGAGAGATATAAGCACGCCCAAGATGCATACAGCTTTATCCACGAGGAGAATACTCTAATTTTCACACTTTCTGCAAGACAATAAAAACCAAATCTATGTTGGTGCATTATGTGCACAGGTTAGTTCGATTTACGAATAAGTTCTTATTGTGTGGGTCTCTTTGGTTCAAATTTTAATACAAATGAGGTTCCAAATTCAAGTCACATTATGACCGCGAGATCATAATGAAATTCAGTAAAACTACTGCCGGCTCAGCCGTAGGGATTTAATCACATGCTTTCGGTGAGGTTTACGTGACATATAATTTGATAATGTCGAGCAGGTGGTATGAAAAAGTATTTTATAGTAAAAAGAAGTCATGTTTGCTGTCTGTTTGTATATTTGTTGGGGTAAGTAGGCGAAGAGTAGTAAAGTTCCCTGTGAAAGGGCTCGCCCGGGGAAATGCTACCACCATACCTATTTCTGCCGCCAAGCAGCATTGCTGTGTTTCTGTTTGAAGGGTGGTTGCCGGTAAAATTAGAGGCACATGAAGCTTTATACCTGTATGCCTCAAGTTGATGGACGCAGGGCAGTGCATCGTAGAGCACGTTTCTAAGATGCGTGACCAACGAGGCAATAATTTGTTATATATAGGCTATGGTTACCACATATCATCAGGTGGGCCATATGCTTGTTCCATCTCAAGGTGGTATAAAAACAAAGAAAAAAAATCAAAACCGACTAAACCGATTCTGAATATTTGTAACTACGTATTTACTGATAGTGCTAATATTATTTACTTTATTATGTATATAAAGATCCGTGCAATGTAGGGGTGGACCAGCTAGTACGTTGTATAAAATAATCTCGGATAAGAACTACGATATTACCGATATATTCCATTCATATATCATAAAAATCCCGATATATGAATACGGAAAATCCCAATTGTCAATACAGAATGAATTTGATTAATGTTTCTTATTCAAGCCACGAACACGGTTAGATCAGGAACTAGAGGTATTTGTTTACTTCAAGCTACAGCTATCGTTCGCGTTTAAGGGTTCCTTAAAAACGGAACTCTTATGGATTCGTCATGTCTGTCTGTCTGTCTGTCTGTCCGTCCGTATGTCACAGCCACTTTTTTCCGAAACTATAAAAACTATACTGTTGAAACTTCTTAAGTAGATGTATTCTGATATGTAACCGTATTAAGATTTTCATACAAAAATAGAAAAAAAAACAATAAATATTGGGGGTTCCCCATACTTAGAACTGAAACTCAAAACATTTTTTTCATCAAACCCATACGTGTGGGGTATCTATGGATAGGTCTTCAAAAATGATATGGAGGTTTTTAATATCATTTTTTTCTAAACCGAATAGTTTGCGCGAGAGAAACTTCCAAAGTGGTAATATTTATTATATAAACAGTGTTTTTTTTAACTGTCACGGTAAGGCAGCACCCATAACCAGAGGAGATACAGGTGCAGTTTCTTTTGAAACATCAGCTCGCTTATGAAGAAAAACATTTTGGCATAAAATTTTTTTTGGTCAAGTGTGAGTAGCGCCTTAAAATGAATCAAGTTGGAAAAAAAATTTTTTGATGCCGATCGATGCAGTCCTTTGTAAGGATCATTTTATTGTATCGGATAAAAAAATCTGAACAGCGGAAGTTAGTCAAATTTGATCAAAAGTATTCTCAAACAACAGGACAAACAAAATTCCTTCTACAAACATTTTATAAGATTCTAATTGCACATTAAAGAAGTATTAAAACTGTAGCGATTAGGAAGTTTAGGAACTTCATGCTCTCATGAGCAATTCAATAACATTTCGTATTTCAGAACAATTTTGAATTTCGAACATGGTTCTTGCATCTGTCGGACTTTTATATCAGTCTTTGCATCATCTTATTTGTCCTATCATGGCATTGTCAAATACGCATAAAGTAGATACTCTGTATAACTACCAGTCATCCAGGTCGTGCTGAAATAAGGTAAGTCATGACACAGGAAAAGCGTATTTCTAAGTAAGTAAAATCGGTTAAATCTATATATACCTATATTATATTTTTAGAATCAGAGGTCTAATAGAATATAAAACATAAAAAAATGTGTTAACCTAATCGTTAACAGACCATTTTAATCAATACAAAACTAAATTAATCACATAAAAACATGATTAGAAAGACACACACATTGAAAATGATCAGATTACACATAAAACGGAAACAAAGCACAAAATAACTCGCGTGACCTTTATACGAACACAACCTAATTTGACTGTCCTTAGTCGTTACACTGTCGAGCGACACGGACAATCTGCCCGCGAACAACGTTTCGCACGGTATTTATAGATTGGTTGCTTGAGCAAAAGTCACTGGGTGTAGAAGTTGCTAACACGACCTCTCCTGACTAAAGGTCGTCCTCGACCTGATTCATGTGGTACTGCCAGAACTCGTAGTGGTCTACGATGACGGCTCGGCCTGTGGTTCAGGGTCCAAAGAGTACACGGAGGGACCTGTATAGGATCCATGTACAGAAGGACCTGTTGGACTAACGTCTTGTTCACTTGTATCTTCATCTGAAATTAGAACTATGTTTAGAGAGTGTCAGGTTACACGTATTGACTCACACACTCTTCTGGCGTCATCATTCAAGTAATTCATACATCAACTCATAAATTTCATTCATCCACCAACTCACACCATTTCTTTCATCAGTCATCACCTACGGAGACGTCTCTCCAATACTTATTTTGTTTTGAGAACAAGATCTTGTTTTTCTTTGCTCGATTCTTCAATCCGGTGTGACGCCGTAGTGGATTCGGCAGACGTCAGCACCAGGTATGGTATGTTCTAACTGTAACATGACGCGACGAACGGACTATGCGACTAGCGCAGACACTGGCAATTCCGACTATGCGACTAGCGCAGATACGGAGCACCCGACTAAGCGACAAGCGCTGACACAAGTGAAACCGACTATGCTTATAAAGCAGATACGGTTATTCCGACTATACATAAAAAGCAGATATGGTAAGTCCGACTATGCGACTAGCGCAGACACAGGCAAGGCCGACTATGCAACTAGCGCAGAAACGGAGCACCCGACTAAGCGACAAGCGTTGACACAGGTGAAACCGACTATGCTTATAAAGCAGATACGGTTAGTCCGACTATGCTTATAAAGCAGATACGGTAAGTCCGACTATGCTTATAAAGCAGATACGGTTAGTCCGACTATGCTTTTAGAGCAGATACGGTAAGTCCGACAATGCTTATAAAGCAGATACGGTATGTCCGACTATGCGACTAGCGCAGATACGGAGCACCCGACTAAGCGAAAAACGCTGACACAGGTGAGACCGACTATGCTTATACGGCAGATACGGTCACTAGGCCGCCTCAGCTTTTGTGGCTGGGCTGCCACAGACCACTGGGCCGCCTCAGCTCTTGTAGCTCGGTCGCCGTAGACGTGGTCACTGGGCCGCCTCAGCCCCTGTAGCTCGGCCGCCGCAGACGTGGTCACTGGGCTGCCTCATCTCCTGTGGCTCGGCCGCCGCAGACGTGGACACTGAGCCGCCTCAGCTCCTGTGGCTCGGCCACCGCAGACGTGGTCACTGGGCCGCCTCATCTACTGTGCCTTGGCTGCCACAACTGGACCCGCTCGGCCGCCTCAGCTCCCTTGGCTGGGCTGCCTCAGATGGTAGTCTCACGGTTGGCAGGGACACGCAAGCGTAGTCGAGTAACCAAAGAACTCCACCTGTAACATAAAACAAAGGCAGACAAACGCACACCATAGCTTCAGTTCATAACAGTCACATCTTTACGACAACAGTGTCAAATCTAATACAGATTTGATAACACCTCATTGACCTCAAAACCTCTCAAAGGGTGTCGGTGGCGACAGACATGGGGATCTTGCTTACCTTGATGTAATTTTTCGTAGAATGTGCGATACGGTCAGTTTTAGTGTGATACTTAATCTTAGGAAAGTTTGTCATCAAATCCACATGTAATTTCATCCAAGTCTAAAAACTGACGGATAAGTTTAACATTGCGAGAAACAGGGTGTGTTTACCAAACAATTGACAATAATTTATCGATCGGCATAACCTGTCAACGACAAAACTATTGCTTTCTTTTCCTAGAACAAGCCAATAATTTTTTTTTTTTGGTTATCAGTAGTAAACCTGTTTGCAAATATAAACACTAGTTATGTCTAGTCTGGGGCCGCATGTGAAACATTTATTTTCAAACCAATCAATTTCTCGTTTTTGCTATATTAGCAGACAATAAACGAATAACCAGGCTACGACCAGACTTGACATAACAAAAATAACAATAAATTTTCAGTAGTTAGGCGCACGAACTTAGGCATGACTGTATGCTTGCGCCGCGAATGAAACGTTATCACGCCTAGCTGAGCCGACATTACTAGGATGTAACAAGGATGTTTGCGATACGCTCGCATTGTTCCCTTTAATAACACTCAACTGCGCCATTATTGAGCACATCACTAGCCCAAAAAAAACGTGCCCGATTGCGAGTGAAGTTGATGCCTGATGGTGTCGACGCGATTTGCTACAAAAACGCTTTGCTACACAGCGCGGCGACTCTCCTCTCCAGATATACGTAACGAGATCATCGTGGCATAACAGAGTAAACCACTACACAGCTATAGGAACGTGAGTTATTTTGTGAACAGTGTCTTGATCAATCACGGCCTTTACTTTTCGGTTGTTATGTTATGTTATAAGTAACAGACGTTACGTAAACAACAAAAGAAAAAGTGGTTTTGTACAACAAGGCAATCTTTTCAAAGTGTGGGTATCTCAATTTGTTTACTCAAAACTTGTGGGCTTTGTAGCTTTTTTAATCCCGTTTCTGATTTTAGAATCAGAGGTCTAATAGAATAAAAAAAATACAACAATGAGTTAACCTAATCATTAACAGACCATTTTAATCAATACAAAACTAAATTTATCACATAAAAACACAATTAGAAACACACACATTGATAATGATCAGATTACACATAAAACGGAAACAAAGCACAAAATAACTCACGTGACCTTTATACGAAAACAACCTAATTTGACTGTCCTTAGTCGTTACACTGTCGAGCGACACGGACAAACTGCCCGCGAACAACGTTTCGCACGGTATTTACAGATTGATTGCTTGAGCAAAAGTCACTGGGTGTAGAAGTTGCTAACAATATATTCTCTTGTATTTGAAACAGACACTTATATGTAGATGGATTTAAAATCATAAACATTAGCCATAAGACGTCATCTGCGGAACATACGCCTCCCCCATAGATTTCCAGAGCGACCGATCTTGTGCGGCCTACACCCAACGGCTCCCGTAACCTTTATTAGGTCGTCTTTCCATCTAGTGCGGTACCGTCCAACGCTGCGTTTTCCAGTGCGTGGTCTCCACTCTAGAACCTTTCTGCCTCAACGGCCATCAGTTCTTCGGGCTATGCGCCCTGCCCACTGCCACTTCAGCTTGCTAATCCTCTATGTCACCTGTTTGCCTGAATAGTATGACGTAAGAATCTGATAACTGACTCCTACGCTACAATGTTAATCGCGTATGATTCTGAGCGGCAATTCAGGCCAATTTCTTTTTCATCTTGCTAAGGGTGAAATTATCCATCCTTCCCCCACATCCACTCACCGAAATCATACTTACTTTGGTTATCATTCGCTTTAGGCATTTAACCTTTTAAAATCTAACGCGGGCTTTATTTACCAAACTGACGGGGGGTTATGTTTATCGCACTTTTCTATGTGTGTATTTCGCTACAGGGGTTATATTTTAGGGTCACAAATATTTTGCCTTTAATAAATAGTTAAAAAGATGCTACGTGTTTTCTAATGTAAACATTAAATGAAAACACGGATAAGGCTAGTATTGTGGTGTATTAGGTTATTTTTAATTCATTACTATAGACAATTTAGACTTTCAAACAACTTAGTCTATCAAGTCCTAAAACATCAACTGACTAAGCGAAATACTGGCAAAGGCGCCACCAATTTACGATAAATATTGTTTATTGGAAATGTATCGATTACTAGATAAATAATCAAGTTACCGGTATTAAACGCACCTCTAAAATATGTTTATACAATTCCCCATATATGTTTTAAAATAATGTAGCCCAAAACAAAACAGGTTGTATTTTAGAAATATATTTTCTCACCTCCTGCTCGACATTGTGTCATGTAAATCTCACCGAAAGCAGGTGATTATATCCCTACGACTGAGCCGGGAGTAGAGTTGTACTGATTTGAATTTGGAACTTCGCTTGTATTATAATTTGAACCAAAGAGACCCACACAATGAAAACTTATTCGTAAATCGAACTAACCCCTGCACAGAATGCACTAACCTAGATTTGGGTTTTGTTGCCTCGCAGAAATTGTGAAAAGTAGATACTCTCCTCATGGATAAAGCTGTATGCATCTTGGGCGTGCTTATATCCCTCAATACTCTCAGGATTTTAGTAACATCTTCGCTCCGCTCGTGAGCTAACTCAAGAATCATTTGTTGCGTTCGGAATTCAATATAGCGCCAGTGACGCACACTGCTTTATCCCTTTGTGTAATAATCTACATACGGTGGATAATACAGACACATTGTGAACGCAATGAATAAAAATAGAAATAATTTTCATGTCTAGTAACGTTTACAAATGCGGGAGCAGTAATCGTTAAGAAAAAGTATATTAAGTAATAAAAGCTGTCTGCATCTTGGGCGTGCACTCTCTCTGCACTCAGGATTCTAGTAACTATCTCGCTCTGCTCGTGAGTTAACTCTAGAATCCTTCGTTACGTTCGGGATTTAATATAGCGCCCGTGCCGACACTGCTTTATCACCTCGTTTAATAATCTACTAATATAAGATTTATAAAGTTTTTAATTATAAGAGATCCCTCCACGGATAACACAAGGCATGATGTGAAACATCTTGCGTTGTTTATCTTAGCGTAACGAAGTTTGTTTTAACATGGTTTAAATAAGAGCGTGTAAATTGTTTGATAACTCTCGGTAATATGAGTACAGCTGAGTAATTTGAATTCATTTATTTGGGCGGAATAAACGACTCAATATGTTGTCATGTTGTTTTTAGACAATAAATACATGTATTTAACTTTTTATAACTTTTTTTTAAGTAATTTAGCCTCAGAATACAATCAGTTTTTCGACCTCCGTGGCGCAGTGGCCGAATATTCGGCTGAGACGCAGGAGGTAGCGGGTTTGATTACTCCCGGAACAAGTGTTTGCATGATCTACAAATATTTGTTTCGGGTCTGGATGTTTTTCTATCTATACTATCTATACTAATATTATAAAGAGGAAAGATTTGTATTTTTGTGTGTATGTTTGTAATGAATAAACTCAAAAACTACTTGGTCCCGATTTCAAATTTCTTTCACCATTGGAAAGCTACATTCACCCTGAGTAATATAGGCTACTTTTTACTTAACTGCGCAAAGGAGGGTAATGTTTTTATTGAAAAACTACGCGTGCGAAGCTGCGGATTGGTCAGCTAGTTTATAATATACTAGCTGACCAATCTGCAGCTTCGCACGCGTAGTTCTTCATTAAAAACATTACCCTCCTTCTGCGCAGTTAGGTAAAAAGTAGCCTATGTCACCCGGGGATAGTGTAGCTTCCCAACAGTGAAAGCATTTTTTTAATCGGTCTAGTAGTTTCGGAGCCTATTCAATACAAACAAACAAATCTTTTCTTTTTATAATATTAGTATAGATGTATTTACAAAAAAGAAAATAGTAGTATAGTACCAGTAATCTGGTTCCCATAGTACAAGCTCTGCTTAGTTTGGGGCTAGATAGCTCTGTGAGAAATGTGCAGCAATATTTATTTATTTTTATTTATATTTAGTTTTAGTTAGATTGAAAAATTTTAAATGTTCTATGTTGTATGATCTAATGGGTTTTAGTGAGATGTTTAATTTAAAGGTTCAATGTTTTTTTTATTTGTTTTTTTTTGTTCCTAACTGCAATATTTTTGCAAACAAAATGGTCTGCACCGATAATTTTAATATTTTTTTTTATAAACTACCTCCTACTAGCCAGCAGCTTTGCACGCATGATTTTGTCAATATTAAGTAGCCTATGTTTTTAGCAGGCTATAGTCTATCTTTATACCAAATTTCATCGAAATCTAATCAGCCGTTACAACGGGATTGAGTAACATCCAAACTTTTGCATTTATATTATTAGTGTGATTCGGTTTGAGGGACATAGTTGCCGGTGAAAAAAACGGATAAGAACCAGTACGCCGCAAGTTGATAAACGCAGGGCAGTGCTTGATAGGGCATGTTTCTGAAGCACGTGACCTATGAAGCAATGCTGTTATAGGGGATGGTTACCACTTAACAACAGGTGGGCCTCGCTCGATCATCAGGTCGTATAAAAATATGAACTTAACAAGTCCCGTTTTTCTCCGCGAAAAGGAACTTCGAAGCTCTAATTTTTGATTATGGTTTTATTACGTTTGACGGTGTCTCGGCATCTGTCACGGAAAGATTGGACATTAAAATTTTGATGGATTGCGAGATAAAACTACGGCTATTGGAATACTTTACTGTAAGTTTGAGTAGAGGATTATATTACAGGAACTGTATTTGTGTTAAAACTAAATTATATTAGAATTTATCGTAAATTATTAATATATTTATCGTGTTTGTACTGGCTTCGAGTGTGTTAGTTTATACTGGCTTCGAGTGTGTTAGTTTATACTGGCTTCGAGTGTGTTAGTTTATACTGGCTTCGAGTGTGTTAGTTTATACTGGCTTCGAGTGTGTTAGTTTATACTGGCTTCGAGTGTGTTAGTTTATACTGGCTTCGAGTGTGTTAGTTTATACTGGCTTCGAGTGTGTTAGTTTAGTAGCAAAATTACAAAAATAATAATAAATAAATAATGCTGGTGCTACAAATAAACCTTTTTTTCTCTATTTCTTATCATTATTTTCGTAATAAATGATCCCGTTATTTAACTGTAAATAGTTTTCTCCATATTCATCGACAATGTTTAATTTTGATCGGTTCTAACAGATTCTAACAACATTGTTCCTATGACTGTGATGTCTGTATAACAAGGGTAGACGAATACCTGCTATATTGCGGGTAGTTGGTTTTGCCTAGCATTTGAGTCAGTACGTTTTTAATAAACGTGGATTGTATCAGCACCCTTTTGGTTTCAATAATAGATCCTGGATTCCCTTCCTAATCAAGATATATTTTAAAGACCATCATACTATTTATAATAAACAAATAGTAAAAAATAAAACCGGCCAAGTGCGAGACTCGCGCACGAAGGGTTCCGTACCATTATCTATAAAACGGCAAAAAATCACGTTTGCTGTATGGGAAGACCCCCTTAAATATTTGTTTTCATTTAATTTATTTATTTATCTTTAAAGTAAATATATAACTAAATATTATGTGAATATTTCAAGCTTCTTCCTATTGTCGTTATCAATATCGAGCTAAAACGAGCAAAAAAATCACGTTCTTTGTATGGGAGTCCTCCTTAAATATTCATTTGTTTCTGTTTTTAGTATTTGTTGTTAAAGCGCCAACAAAAATAAATCATCTGTGAAAATTTTAACTGTCTAACTATCACGGTTCAAGAGATACAGCGTGGTGACAGACGGACAGACCGACAGCGATGTCTCAGTAGTAGGGCCCCGTTTTACCCTTTCGGTACGGAACCCTAAATTATTAACCTGAACGAACGTTTTCATACCAACCATAGGTACTGAAAATGAAATATATATTTTTATATATTATTTGGAGATGGAATTAGCTTATGCCCACGTGATAATCATTGTCTACAACAAAGTATTGCCTCGTAAGTCATTAGAAACGTGCCCTACAATGCACTGCCATGCGTTCATCAACTTGACGCATACAGGTTATACCTCATGTGACTGTAATTTCACCGGCAACCATACCCTTCAACCCGTAATACAGCGATGCTGCTTGGGGCAGAAATAGGTATGCTTGTAGTACTACCCCGGACGAGCACTTTCACAAGCAAACTCTTATTAGTGTTATAAAAAATCGCAAATTCAACATAATTTAATTCAAAAAGCAAAACTACACAAACATTTATCCCAACTGTAAAAGTCAGACTAAAAACTCCACTCAGAGCACAATATCAGCGCAAACTTATTGAGAACTTAAATTATTCGCGTGAAAAAATACGAAACTAGTATTTTATCCTGAGAGTAATAAACCGTGTTGACCGAGTTAGTTACTCTGAATTCTGATTTATCGAAACAAGATTTACACGTGAAATGGGAAAAAATTGTGGGGAACTAATGTTTTACCAAGAGAGTAATAAATGTTTACACACAAATACGGACAGTGCCGTCACCCCCGCGCGCCCGCGCACCGCTTGACACTTGGCCGTGAACAACCGAGGAGAGACTCTATAGCTCCTATACTCATCAACGTTAAAATAAAAATAATTAAACCTTATCTAACCGTTTTCTAATGTAAACTTCAACAAGTTTGTTACCTATTTTCTGCAACAACTACAACAATAAACCTTGTAGACCTAGAAAGATGAATGAATGATAAATAAATATTAAATAATGCTGGACACTTCATACAGCGCTATCTAGCCTCAAACTAAGCAAAGCTTGTACTATGGGGAACAGATAACTAAAATATTACTTATACGTGGGGCACACTAAAAGTTTTGCACTTCTAGCTAATCGGACCTATTTGAATTTCGAATGTTATATTTTTTGAAACGTTGCAACCTTCTTTAGAAAAAAAAAAATTGGTGGGAAATCATTTGTCAATTGTTTTTTATCCCACATCAAAGTTCTACATACGCAACGAAAATGGAATTAAGTCGAAAATATTTTAGTGCGATGTTTTTTTATGATTTTAAAAGTTCTCTCTCTCTCTCTGCAAGACTGTGCCGCTCGTCTTCAAAATGCTTTTGGGAGAGAAGCACCTTGTTTGAGCACCGTAAGGTGATGGTTTGCTGAATTTGAGAGAGGTCGGGTTTCTTTTCATGTCGAATTTCGTGAAGGGCGGCCTTTAACTGCCGTCAACGAAAATAATGGGGCTACTGTTAAGCGGCTTATTGAAGAAAACACGCGGATTACCTATGAAACAATGAGGATCCGTAACGTTTTTAGTTGAGAATGCAGATTTATAAAGCTAAGAAATCCTTAACATATAGTGCAAAAAATTGTATTCTGCGACAAAAATTTACGAAGTTATGACCAATTTATTAGCGAAGTTCACTGAGTGGCCGCCGCGGTAGCTGTGACGTCACTGGGACGGTCGCCGCCAGTTAGCCGTTGGCAGCGATACAGCGCGAAGTGTTTTGTTGGGTTATTTTTGACTTTAAAAGAAACTAAGTGTCCGATTTGTGTCTAATTCACCTTTTTAACTATGTATACATATTGTATAGTGCTGAAATGTACAAACACTTCTATTAAAACGCCAGAAAAACTATTTAATAACGTGCCGTTTTAACGTGGTTTTTTTCAATCATTATTATAAATACGGGATTTATCACGTACCGTCTTATCGGTGTTTCGACCGATAATGTTTCGGTTCAATTCGTGAACCTTTATCAGGGTGAGTTCGATCCGCTCCGAATAACGTCTCGCCTCACACTGAGGTTTTTTCTGTGGGTGATGGCTCCTAACTGCGTCTACGGAGCCATATCAAAAATGCTACGCTATGTTTGCAGCCTCCCTTTTGAGCAGCACAGTCTAGACATTCCACGTTCAAAACCGTCTCCTCTTTTTCATCACATGTAAATGTGCAGCAATAGGCCTTACTTTTTATTCTATGTTCAGGCGTTATTTTTAGTGTTCCCTACCGAAAGGATAAAACGGGACCCTATTACTAAGACTTCGCTGTCTGTCTGTCCGTCTGTCACCAGGCTGTATCTCATGAACCGTGATAGTTAGACAGTTGAAATCTTCACAGATTATGTATTTCTGTTGCCGCTATAAAAACAAATACTAAAACCAGAATAAAATAAATATATAAGAGAGGCTCCCATACAACAAACGTGATTTTTTAGACTTTTTTATAGATGGTACGGAACCCTTCGTGCGCGAGTCCGACACGCACTTGGCCGGTTTTTGCTTTTACTGTATAAACATTTCCCGACCTCTGGAGAAATCCTACAGCGTCATCTCCATAGGTTTCACGAGCAGATTTGTAAAAAATAAATAAAGCAGAATAAAATATATATAAGTAAAAATATATGATGGTGAAGGAAACAACAAATGATTATATTTTTTTTATTTATATTTAACCCATCTTACGTAAGTACATACTGAATGAATGATTTGTAACAATGGGTGAGATGGTAATAATAATGAGAATGATCAGTAAGTGCAGAGAACCATGCACTGTATAAAGCGACTACTTTCGCTTTATACTCGTACAGTGCATGCTTCTCTGATCAAAAAAGTCATCCGTGAAAAGATTTACACATCTATCAAGATACTATAAACACGAATAAAGATTCATAAGTTAAAAAAGTTAAAGTTTACATTAATTCTTTTTACATTTACCTCACAGGTTCTGATTACATCCCTGTGCCTATACTTACATTGTAGGTACTTTACCTACAACTAATAGCTTAGACCTAAAGATGACTAATAAGCACCTATGTACGTAGATAAATAAGCAACACCGTTACCTTTGTAGTTTCCAACCACGGCTTTCAGCGCTGGTGAACTTAGGCAATCAAATACCATGAAAGAATCCACTTTTGGAAGGTTATCTGATTGAGCTTGCACAAAACCAGGTTCTACTTTATTAGTACTTATATTTTTTTACATACCTACTTATACTCTAAAAACTCTTTAAGTAAACAAATTGACAAATGTAGTGACCAAACGCGTCACCCGCCTCTCTTTCGAGCGTGAAGTAGGAGTGCCGCTTGCGCTCGGTTCCGTCACAGTGACGTCACACGCACCCGCGTACATTGAGTCTTAGCGGGAGGAACGGCATAATTTTACTACCTAATATCTTCGTAACTAATGGTCCGATTTTGATAATTTAAATAGATATGTCATTTTCATGTCTTAAAAAATAACGTGGGTACTAGTTATATTGAATTTTCTATAACACTACTGATCCTCATTTGAGGACTCTTGGGGATTGGTATGAGCGAAATTCAGAAAATTTTACACGAAGAATTGAAAGTTCGGAAACTTTGTTGTCGTTGGATCCCTCATGAACTGACAGCGGAGCAGAAGCGGGCTCGCGTGGAATGGTGCTCACAGATGCTACTGAAGTACGACCACGGACATTCTAATGCTGTTTATGACATTGTCACAGGAGACAAAACACGACGACGAGTGACGGACTACATACAGTCACTCGATGACCTACATTCACTGCGGACCGGAAGAGTTTTAACCGATACGATTTTCGTACGCTCACGACCGCACTTTGACATTGTGACTTTTGGTAAGTACAATATTGTAAATACAACTAATGTTTGTAAAGTTAATCTTAATTTGATACGTAAGTTAATTAATATACAATAGTTACCGTTTATTTATTTATTTAAATTATATAATATTATGATTTTCGCTTAAGGATATTATTAATGTTTTATGTTTATTTTTCTGCGCTCGTGAGGCTACCCATGGGTCCCATCTGAAAACCAGCGCCGCTTATCTTCCGGTAGGCAGGTAGGCAGCAATACGCTGAGATGGAACCTGTTTGGCCCACACAACACGGAAGACCATATTATCTGTACCTACCACATACCTATGTATACTTAAGAACTAAATTTTTATCTTGTGTTTTTTCTTTAATTCTGTACTTAAATAATTTTTCTTTTTACTTTTATATTCTTTAGGTAAGTAGGTATGTTTTTTTTATTTGTTCTGTTCTGAATGGTCTGTCCTATGTGTGTGTCAAATAAATGGATTTTCTTTCTTTCTTTCTTTCTTTCTATGTTTCAGGTATTCTACTGCATACAAAGGTAAATAAATGGGTGGAGTATGTAGATACGCCACAATATTTTGGTTATAACATGTTGTTTTTCTAAGTTACGCAAAACTTTTAGTGTGACCTACGTATACTTGTTTTTTTTTTTTAAATTGGATATTGTTAAAATAAATTATTCTAGTAATTTATTTATTTAATATCCACTGTCAATTTTATAACTTAAAAAAGTCACACATGTAACTTTTTAATTAAAATATAACCGACTTCAGATAACAGTAAAAACCAAACTACTATACCAATTTTGATTAAATTTCCATGGGATCAATCTAAAAGTCCATTCAAATAAAAAAAAAAGAATTTTTCAAATCGGTTGATATATAACGAAGTTCTGAGAACATATCATAACATAAAAATTAAACAAATTTAAGACTTATATGGTTTTCTCATGGATGCCATTGTCAGAACTGGACCAAATGGAAATGGGACCACACGGGAAGCATCATCAAAATCGGTTCACCCAGTCGAAAGTTCTGAGGTAACAAACATAAAAAAACCTCCTTCTTTGAAGTCGGTTAAAAAACCTGTTAGCCGATACTTAAAAGAAAAAAACAACTTTTAATTTTTGACTGTAATGTCTTTATTTCTTTCTGACACAGCTTTTTAGCTATTTGGTATGTGCATCTAGTCCTATCTATGAAGTTTTCGTACTTCTTAAATTTCACTATTTACCGTACACTCTATAGTTAGGCGTAGCTTTCTCTGTCAATTTCTCTGAAGTGAACAAAAACGAACACAAAACTTTCTGCAAGGCAAAGTGGAAAATAAATACTAAAAGTTTACAATATTTAAGGAGTAAGGCACGATGTACACATTGCACTTTTTGAAATTAAATGAAATACATTTATTTGATAAACACGGTAGAATACATTGTAGTGCTGAGTATAAGCAGAGACCAGTAAAGCGACTTTCACACTACGCTATAATATAATAGCATATATGTAGTATATAGCTCATAGCACAACAATATCGCGCACCGTACATTGATATGAACACGTTCACACTGTACTGTACTATACATTATTAGCATACTTGGTTAGGTCTTTCTATGCTATACAATATAGCACAATAGTATAGCGTAGTCTGAAAGCCGCTTAATATTAAACTGATCTGTGGTATAAGTGAGGAGCACATGTCTTTGCTTCGCGGGTGTGTAATTGTAAGTTAAGTATAGATACAATAGGAGTAACACTGACAAAAATTAGAACTTTGTACATAAATTACTTATAGATAAATAACTGTATAGAACATTAATTAGATATGTCAGATAAAAAAATTAAACAAATTAATATTTATTACATTATAAATTAACGCGCCGGCGAACACTGAGCGCAACTTCAATTCGGCCACGTCAAAAACTTCGGCCTGAATATCGCTATCCCTGTTTAGTGACGAAGTTTAGCCACGCAAAGCGACAGTGATAGCAATAGAACGATTCTAAATTTGATTAGATTTTGACCGTGTTCCGTAATACCAAAAATGATGACTGAAAACTTGTTGTATTTTTTCATTGTGTTGTTATTCTGTAACTAGACGATATAATCTATGTTCCCATGATTAGGATACGTAAGTTGTTGTTGTTTTTAATACGAAAAAATTAGGTTGAAAACAGGTCTTTTATGACGTAAAAACATGCAGAATGCGATACGCTTCTATTTCATTTTAGGTAAGTATTTTGATCTAATATATGGTTGGGAACCTAGATAAATACTATTAAAATTAAAATAATACCTTATTAAGGTAGAAATATGCTCCAATTAGAAATGATCTTGGTAGTACGTGTTGTATGGGCGATTGACCCTCCGGTGCCCCCTTAAGAATTATAATTATTGCTTAAGACTAGTATTTATCGTACATGTACTTTTTTATTTGTTTTCCCGACGTTTCGGCTGTACTGCAACAGTCGTGGTCAGGGGTTGATTGGAGTACTTGAAGCTACCGTCGAGAAGATTGTGTAGCTGCGTCAACTACCCTCACTTGGTCTTTAGAATTAGAAATGTCCTTGTTCATATTACGTCATACTACACTAACCGTATCTACGTACTGAGACGACCGATCACGACGCGCACACCTAGCAATCACCGGGTTCCAGGACGCAGAGAGTCTATAGCCACCTTCCCGATTGAAATTTTGAATTTTTTTGATTTCAATCACTTTACGAATCATTTTCTTGTAATAATGGCGTTCACCAATTAAGAATTAAACATTATGTAATAATAAAATATAAAAAATTATATTAATAATGTCACATCATTTTTAACCACTTGTGCAATATTATTCTGAATATATATAGATTTTATCTTTTTAGGGTTTAGTACACTATCATAGTTTAACGGAATCCTAGTTTCTGTATGTCTGTCTGTAGTTAGCCATTTCACTCGTAGACTTGAGATGTAAAGCTGATGATGATAGATTTTGGTGACGCCTAGTAAGTTAAAATAAAACAAAAAACGGGCCAGTAGTGCGAGTAAGACTCGCGCAGGAAGGGTTCCGTACCATTATCTATAAAAAAGAGCAAAAAAAAATCACGTTTGTTGTATAAGAGCCCCCCCTTAAATATATGTTTAATATATGTACAAATATATGTACAAGCGGCAAGCGTATCTCTTGTCGTTATCAAGATCGAGCAAAAACGAGCAAAAAAATCACATTTGTTGTATGGGAGCCCCCCTTAAATATTTGTTTTATTCTGTTTTTAGTATTTGTTGTTATAGCGGCAACAGAACTACATCATCTGTGAAAATTTTATTTGCCTAACTATCACGGTTCATGATATTATACAGCCTGGTGACAGACGGACAGACCTTACCTTTACCCTTTGGGTACGGTTTATAGGCGGTTTCCTGTAGATGTAATTTGGGGGTGATGTTATATTTGCCTTCCTCATAGTGTTAGTTATTGTTGAATAGGTCTTCAAAAAACACTAAGAGGTTACTACCCTACAGTTTGTAAATTATAAATCATCTATAAATTTACAAACATGGGTAATATGCACAACAACAGGTGATAAATAATAGTCATTTCTAGACATGTTTTACCATCAGAGTCGAAGTTTGTGAGATGATTAAATTACGGTTATAGCGCCGTTAGCACTAATCACGCCACTAATTTCGACGCTAACGTGACAAGAGCCTGTAGCTCATGTTTTACCATATTAGTTGGCATGCAAATGCAGCTAGTTCTGTATCATTTCAAAAAAAAAATTAATTATGATCAAAGTTTGAAAATAGTAACAATAATGGGATGCAGAAAAATTAATTATTTTATAAAAATATATATATTATTCAATAAATATTGATTTCTACCAATCGCATTTCACACTAATATTATAAATACGAAAGTTTGGATAAACATATTATGTTTTAAGGGTGCCTAAAGAGTAAAACGGGACCCTATAACTCTGCTGTCTGTCTGTATGTTAGTCTGTCTATCTGTCCTTCACCAGACTGTATCTCATGAACCGTAATAGTTAGACAATTGAAATTTTTACAGATGATATATTTCTGTTGCCGCTATAAGAAAAAGTACTTAAACAGAATAAAGTAAATTTTAAGGGGGGCTCCCATACAATAAACGTGATGTTATTGCTCGTTTTTGCTAGATATTGACAACGGCAACAGCTAGACGCTCGAAATATTCATTGAATGAATGAATGAAAATACTTTATTGTACACTTCAAAAGAAACAGACTTAAAATTAAAAATAACAAAGCAACAAGTACAATGCGCGGTCTTATCGCTTAGAAGTGATTTCTTCCAGACAACCTTTGGATGGATTGAACTTTTATTACATTACAATAATGGAGGGGGGTGTATCTACATTAACAAAACAAAAACTAAATTTTAGGAAAGCGCTGAACACTTACAATAAAATAAAACTTTAAACATAAATATACCTACAACAAATAAATTAAATAAAAATATATATATAAATATACATAAACATACATTCATACATATCTATAGCGATACTACGACGTTTCTGAGAGATAAAATGTTTTCACTCTAGTTTTAAATGTGGCTAATAATGGAGCTTGCCGTATTGAGGCCGGTAATGTGTTCCAAAGACGTGTTACTTGAACGGTAAAGGAATCATCATAGAATCGGTGTTTTCAGCATCAAATTTTCAGACGATCGGAGCGAGTGAGGATTAGAGCAGTAGAGCAGTGAAGAAACTCAAATCGTTTCTTCAAGTAGGAAGGGGTTAAGGATGTTGTACAGCAGGGAAAGGATATGAGCATTCCGGCGAAGACGAATAGGTAACCACTTGAGCTTGAGACGAAATTTGGAGATGTGATCAAATTTACGGAGTCCAAAAATAAAACGAATGCAGAAATTTTGCAGACGCTCAAGCTTGTTTAATTGGTCCTTCGTAAGGTCGAGATAGCTGGCGTCAGCATAATCAAGAACGGGGAGATGAAGTGACTGTGCGCAATTTTTGTAGCTGTAGGTAGAAAGTTACGCAGCCTTCTAAGCGAGCCCGCAGATGCAAACATCTTTCGACTCACAGACTCAAGCTGCGGAACTCACGACATGGAACTGTCTATTAAAATACCTAAGTTTTTAACGTGTTTGCTGAAAGGAACTATTACACCGTTAAATTATACGCTAGGAATAGCTGTCCAGTCTATTTTTGATAACGTGCGAGAGCTTCCTACTACAACGACCTGAGTTTATTGAGGGTTCACTGTAAGACCGTACGCCTTCTTCCAGTCCCGAATACGGTTCGTTGTTGGTACGTTTGATTGCACCAGGCAGGTCACGAAGTGACGCTGAAGTATAAATTTGGAGATCGTCTGCATAGGATGGTAGGAAGAAGTAATTTGGTGAGATATCGAATTAATAAAAAGTGCAAATAGAAGACGACATAATACGCCACCTTGAGGTACACCGGCATCATTGAATATTTAGTTATATCATCATCATCATATCAGCCGTAGGACGTCCACTGCTGGACAAAGGCCTTCCTCATTGATCTCCAGAAACTGCGGTTGGAAGCGGCCTGCATCCAAAGCCGACCTGCGGTTCTTACCAAGTCGTCTGCCCATTTTGCAGGTGGACGTCCTACGCTACGCTTGCCGGTCCGTGGCCTCTACTCGAGAACCTTTCGGCCACATCGGTCATCTGTTCTGCGCGCTATATGGCCTCCCCATTGCCACTTCAACGTGCTAATCCTTCATGCTATGTCGGTGACTTGAGTTCTCCTACGTATCTTCTCATTTCTGATTCGATTTCGTAGAGAAACCCCAAGCAAAGCCCTCTCCACAGCTCGTTGAGCGACTCTGAGCTTATTCATAAGGCCAATAGTGAAGGACCACGTCTCGGTTCCATATGTCATCACTGGTAACACACACTGATTGAAGACTTTCGTCTTAAGGCACTGAGGTATGTTGGACGAAAAGACGTTGCGAAGTTTCCTAAACGCTGCCCATCCGCGTTGGATTCGACGATTGACCTCTTTCTCGAAGTTGGACCTACATACCTAATTGGACTGTTTGTTCTAGTTATACATATGCGTCGACAACTTCAAGAACCGAGTTCTCAACCATAACTGGTACAGGGACGACATGGACATTCGACATGATTTTTGTCTTGTCTATGTTCATTTTAAGTCCTACTCGTTGAGAGACTCGATTGAGGCCTTCGAGCATTGTGCTGAGCTCTTCCATCGACTTTGCCATGACCACAATATCGTCGGCAAACCGAAGGTGAGTGATGTATTCGCCGTTAATATTGATGCCCAGTCCTTTCTATTCCAGAAGCTTGAAGGCATCTTCCAATGCGGTCGTAAACAGTTTCGGAGAGATGACATCTCCCTGTTTTACGCCTCTTTTTAAGCCTTCGAGCTCTGTTTGTGTACTCGGACTGACATAGTGGCGTTTTTATACAAACACTTCAACACTTCGATGTACCGATAGTCAATACGGCATCGTTGGAGAGACTCAAGCACTGCCCATGCCATCCAATCGAAGGCTTTCTCATAATCCACAAACGCGAGACATAGCGGCAAGTTATACTCTTCGGTTTTCTGTATGACTTGCCGCAGCGTACGTATGTGGTCTATGGTACTGTAGCCTTTACGGAACCCGGCTTGTTCGAGAGGCTGGAAGTCATCAAACCTGCGTTTGAGACGGTTCGCGATGACCCTTGAAAACAGCTTATAAACATGGCTCAAAAGCGAGATGGGTCTGTAATTCTTAAGCAAGGTGTTGTCACCTTTCTTGAAAAACAGAACCACCACGCCCTCGTTCCATGCTTTTGGCGTCGTACCTTCAAGCAAGGCGGAATTAAAGAGCCTCTGAAGCACTTTAAGTAGCGGTGATCCACCCGCTTTCAGAAGCTCTGAAGTGATTCCGTCCTCACCCGGCGCCTTGTCGTTCTTATGCTGCTTCAAGGCCATCCTGATCTCATACAGGCTGATGTCCGGAATATCTTTGGTATAATGTCGGGTCAGTTTGGCTCTTGGGTCGTTGGCCGCACTGCAAACAGGTTTAGTGACCGAATCGTAGAGCCGTCCATAGAACCTGTCGACTTCCCTTAACACTTCCGCTTTACTTGACGTTATGCTGCCAACTTCCCTCTTCAGTTTTGTCGTTTAGTTATATATTCATTTTAAAAATAAATAAATTAAACAAATATTTAAGGGGGGCTCCCATACAAGAGACATGATTTTTTTGTCGTTTTATAGATAATGGTACGGAACCCTTCGTGCGAGAGTCCGACTCGCACTTGGCCGGTTTTTTGTTACTTAATGACGTAACGGCTAAATCGATTTCGATGAAATTTGGTATATATGTAGATTATATACTGAAACAACTTGTGTGAAGCCGCTGGCGGAAGCTACTCGTAGTACTCCATCAAGCTACTAAACGTTAATTTACTCAACATGAACATTGCGTATATTTTACTTTTTTGATAGATGATTATTAGTTTTCCTTTTGTTTGGTAGATGTACATCAATTGGTTCCTTATATTTTCGAGTTTAATGATTCGCATCAAAAGTAATCCATCACTATCGAGCCAATAGGACTGGACTAGTAATTATACTCTGTTCGCTGAGATTGTCTAATATAGGGCGCTCTTGCTTGCACAATTGTATGAAAGTGAAAAGGACGACACTAGCACCATGATTGACCGTGATTGATCAATGGGTGTGATAATTATTTAAAAATGTTAGGCAGCGTTTATATTCCTCACTTCAAACTATTAATTGCTGATTTAATTTACCTATATAATTTAATAGCTTCGTTCGATACCTTCTAGATAAAAATAATATGTTATTTGTCTAATTAGGGCAGGGTATATTTAAATAAAACACTGAAAGTATTGTTACTAATCTATTCAATTTTTGATTCACTTGAGTCTGAATCATCCTGCAAGTTAAAAAAGAAAGAAAGAGGGAGAAAAAAGACATTTATTCACATAAACTGTACACAAAAAGCAGACGCAACACTTAACGAACATTATTATACACAATATAAAGACATACACACATGAGGAAAATAATACATATTACAGCAATTAAAGTGTTTGAATGGAAAAATGCTGACATGTATAGTATTATGTGAAACGCCCTGAGCTCAGCACGTGTTGTAATAGTATATTATGATACAAGTGAGCTAAGTTGCGCATTATACACGAGGCTGTGGGTTGCAGCCCGAGCCGTAGACGAGGGCGTAAATCAGCCGAGTGTCTAGTGAGCAAGTTGCTCACGCGTTTCATACGCACTTTTTTAACACACTTGCGAGGAAAAAACAAATCTTCACAAAAATCATGACATTTTTACAATGATTTACCACACAGCAACAAATGCGATACAAACAAACGGGATATGGCGCGCAAGTTTTTTTGCACGCGACATATGTAAGGTAATAATTTTAGTTATAAAATGCAAATATTTTATAACAAATTCTTCTGATTTATAAATAATTTGATAATAATAAATGTTTTTGTCTTAATTAAGGATACATTTATTTATTCCAAAATGTAATAGGATTTTAAGCGCCATAAAACCTCTATTGTTATAATATAGGTATAATTAAATTCTAAGTGCTCTGTTTACTCGCATATAATTTGCAGTTAGGTACTAACTTAACTTTGTAGGAATAATTCTGTTATACACTAGTGTGTAATATTATTATGCACGTGTGTGTTCGGTTCGTAGTTCGGTTTATGGCCTTAAGAACGATGTAATAAGGCTCACTTTACGAGCAAGTGCGTTGAAAACTAATTTACAACACTGATTTTCAGTTAACAATAAAACGTTCTGCCATATTTTCTACATTTTGATCCATAATGTCCGTACCGGGCTCTACCACATGAAATTAGTTGCTATCTGCAGCGTGCACGCCCCTAGGTTCGTTATTTGCGACTAATGACGTGCAGTCCCTGATTTCGACGTACGAGCAAGTACGCGTACTTATGGCTCGACGACCTTTTTCGCTTGTGTGTCACGGTAAGTACGCGTACTTTAACACCGCCGCGCAAAATTGTCGGTGATCCAACGGGTTTGAAATATTGCTCGTAGCTCGTCTTGGCTCGTACGTGGCAGCACTGCAAGCCGCGAGCCGCCATTTTGTTTGCCAGTTCGTGGACGCGCACGCTTGTCGTGTTTAGAGGTTTTTGCATTTTTTGTTAATTAAGATTCATAAATTTCTCAAAATGAGTGATTTCCGAACTTATTCGCATGAACTACATGAACGTATTCCGCAGGGTGGAGTCCTGTCCCCTCTTCTCTTTTCTGTCTTCATAAATACTTTGGTCTCTGGTCTCCGTTCTTCTTCACTTCACCTATATGCTGATGACGTACAGCTCTACCTCTCGTTCAATCCCGAGGACATTCATGATGCCATACACCTCCTGACTGAGGATTTACGTGCTGTCTCTTCTTGGTCACATAAATTTGGACTACAGATCAACACTAGTAAAACCCAAGTGATGATTACTGGCAGCCGGGTCTTTATTTCTAGGCTTGATCTAAACTCTCTCCCTTATGTTACGTATAACGATGTCCCCTTAGCTTACTGCTCTGAAGTAAAAAATCTTGGCCTAATCATCACTGAGAACTTATCATGGGAGCAGCATATTACTGAAGTCAGCAGGAAGATGTATGGATCAATGCACGCTCTAAAGCGCATGCATAATTTCCTTCCTTTTTCAGCTAAAATTACTCTTGTAAATTCTATCCTACTCCCTATCCTAGATTATGCAGATGTGTGTTATCCCGACGCTATTGAGAAACAACTTAATAAACTGGAGCGGTTGTTAAACCTCTGCATCAGATATGTATACGGGTTACGAAAGTACGACCACATCTCACAGTACCGCTTACAGTTAAAGGTGTCAAAATCCAGTTTCGTCGGGATACTCATATACTCTGTCTTCTTTATAACATCCTTCAAAATCCTATGTCTCCTTGCTATTTTAAAGATCGTTCTTCTCGTTCTTCTCAACATCTTTTATTCAAGACGCCTGAGCATAACACTTCTTTCTTCACTAACTATTTCACTGTTACTGCTATCTGCTTGTGGAACTCTCTTCCAGTGGAAATCCGCAAGGCCGCCTCTATGAGAATCTTCAAATCCAAACTCTTTAAATAATTCACCTCTCTTCAAGATACCCAACAAGATTGAGCACTTTATGTAGATATATTTGTGTATTTCGTTTATGTATGTATGTATATTTTTATTATTTTTAATTTTTGTAAGTTTATTTCTAAGCTAAAGTTTGAATACATTTTCCTTTTTCTGGCACTACCACTTTCTCCACACTACACAAAGTTTAGCTGGAAGTAAATGCTAATTAGCATCAAGTTCGCCTATGTATTATTTGATTAGTGCAATAAAGAATTTTCTAATCTAATCTAACTACTAGCCGAATTTATAGAAGCTTTCCGAAATAACCCTTGTCTTTGAAAAATTACAAGTAATGATTACAAAGACAAAAATATGAAGCTTCAAGCATACAATAATTTATAAGAAATTATACGTAAGGTGGAAAGAGATGCTACGATTGAGAACGTCAAGAAAAGAAACAACTCATTAAGGGTTGGGTACCGTAAAGAACATAAAAATCGACATCAGAATACAGAGTGAGTAAGCTTCACGTGATTCGCGTTATTAAAAACTGCGTACTTTAAGTTCGTACGTCTATCACCCACTTAAGACATTCTCAGCAAACAGAGCATAATATAAAAAACTGAAATCCATCAGATAATGGCTTTCTTTATGGTGTGTGTCATTGTGCTGGTTTGTAAAAATAGCACTTCGGTTATGTTGGTAGAAGTTAGATACAATTTTAATCAGAGGTTTAAAAAACAAACCGCTGTTCCAAAAAACAAACACTGGTATAAAATAACCCAAAGAGGGATAAAGCAAGTTTAATCTCGCAGTAGACTTTCAGAAGGGTTTATTGTTCATTTGACACTTGAATCCGGCTACTTTGGAAACTAGGTATCTCCGACTGAAATGAGAAAATGGAACGGAAAATCGCTTTTGTTACACTTTTGTTTGCAATGGGAGGATGTAGTCTATTATTTAAAATTTTGCATTCCGAAGCGCAGAGGCTTCTCTTTCTTGTAAATTGACGTTTCAAAACGATCAAGACTTATTTAATGAAACTAATCTTAGGTTACAATCACTAGAGTAGAACGCCTTGCCAGAGTCTGTGTACCATCGTAGACTGCATCATCGCTTACTATTAGGCAAGATCGTGGTCAAACGCAAGCCTATAATATAAAAAAGCTATAAGTTGAAATAAATCTACTAATACTTACCTATTCAGATTCTGATTGCAGTTGAAACTGGGTCGAGCACTTTACCCATCATTCTAATAATATAGTAGATAGAAAATTGTTCACTGCATTTATAGAATAATACATATCTTACTAATCATAACTTAATCAAAGTGATTGATAATATTTTTAATAATAATACACAAAAACAGATTGTTAAAAAAATTTATGAAAATAACGTTTCTTCTCGCTGGCCTTGAACGAACCTTATAACCTGATTAAGTATTATTTCTATTGTAAAAAAACGTAATTAATGCTATAGAATAAAAATAAAATGTTTCATGAATAAAGTTTGTTCTATCTAGAACACTCAACACTCGACTTCTTCTTGGTGGTACAAAAATAAATTCCTTGTAAAAAATATCGTTAGCTTCGTCTGTTTCTTGCGGCATCAGATCCATCTTACGACTAATCCGCTGATAAATCGTTGCGGGATCCGGAAGCTAATTTTTGGAAATGCTATAAACAGAATGGGTGGGAAAAGGTTTTTTGCAAATTACTTTATCATCACTAGAGATCGGTCGACAAAGGTTTTGATACAATTTTTTTTTAAATGGACGTCTTTGATCATCTTATACATTTTAATACCGGGTAAGTCCACATAATAAGAAATAAAAACAATACCACACTAATATTATAAATGCGAAAGTTTGGATGTTTTGATTAATTATTTGTTTGTTTGTTACTCAACATAGCGTCACGGCTGAACCGATTTAGATGAAATTTAATACGTACGTTGATTATAACTTAAATTAACACAAAGGCTACTTTTTATTGACAGAAACCTTTTTATTGCGAAGCCGCGGGCGGAAGCTAGTAGTTGATAAAAACAAGCAAAATTATAGTGCTAAGGAATCAAGAAAGATATCAGGTATAAGAATCTAGAAAGATATCGAATTAATATGCCTTTAATCACAGAAGAAACAGTTGAATCATCTAAAGTTAAGTCGAAAGTTAACATCTAAAGTTCAATCACAACAAACAATTCATTTTAGAGTACCACAGGGCAGTATTCTCGGACTTACACTATTCCTTTTATACATCAACGACATTCATGATGTCCTGATCCAAAACGCAGACATTTTGTGTTATGCCGATGATACTTTAATAATTTTTAATGAACCGACATGGCCTGAGGTATGGTCTTCGGCTGAACGTGGCATGGTGCTTGTCTCTCACTGGCTACAGCAGAATCTTCTAACGCTTAACACAACATATCTGTGTTTTCATAAGACCCCAGCCTCGGCTGTCTTTAGAAACCTTAACCTCAAAATTCACAGTAAGACGTGCAGTGATAACTTATGCCAATGTGAATCTTTGACTCAGGCAAAGGTTCTAAAATATCTTGGCATCCATATTGACGAGAACCTGACATTTGAAACTCATACTGTGCTCCTCTCAGCCCGAATTAGAAAGGTTATAAATGTTATGAAGGAGAACTCAAGTCACCGACATAGCCCGACGGATTAGCACGTTGAAGTGGCAATGGGCAGGACATATAGCGCGCAGAACAGATGGCCGATGGGGCCGAAAGGTTCTCGAGTGGAGGCCACGGACCGGCAAGCGCAGCGTAGGACGTCCACCTACAAGATGGGCAGACGACTTGGTAAGAACCGCAGGTCGGCGTTGGATGCAGGCCGCTTCAAACCGCAGTTCCTGGAGATCAATGAGGGAGGCCTTTGTCCGGCAGTGGACGTCCTACGGCTGATATGATGATGCTGATGAAATGTTATGAGGAATCTACGATACGCTGCATCCAGTGACACTCTTATATCAGTTTACTACGCATTATGTCAATCTCTGATTGCGTACTGTATAACGTGTTGGGGTAGTGCTTCCAAATCATTCATCATTCGGGTGGAAAGAGTGCAGCGTTCGGTTATTAAGATATGGTCTGTAAGCCCTATAGGTATCGCTACTAGTAGTAATAAGGATGCTGGTGTATTAAGTGTGCTACAAATATTTATCCTACAAACATCTCTTTCAGTGCACGAGGCAGTCCTCTCTTTTCCTGAGAATGATTTGTTGTCGAATCGTAGGGTTTAAAGACTTATCACACCATCCACTAACACTAGTTTCGCGCAGCGGCTTGGAAATTTTATGAGACTAAATGTCTATAATATAGTAGCCAAAAATTGCGACATCAAACGCAAGTCAATTTATGAGGCAAAACGTATAATTTTTAAATTGCTTGCATCACTAAGCTACGACCAAACTGTGGCAAAACTAAAAATGTTTTGTTAGGAAAAGCCCGGCGGATGATATCATTAAGGCTAGCATGACGGGAAATCCTACCGGCGGCCCTGGAACACGATAATCCATGGTGACCAAGCTGTTCGAACTAAAATAAATTTAATTATGCAATAAAGAATATTTCTACTTTGAAAAAATTACCTTGTAAGACTTTTATCAACTGTAGGCTACACTCCGTAATATATAATGTACGATCTCGTGGTATCTGCTACGTCGTAGCTCACTGCTATGCGACGTAGCATGGCAACGTATTGAACAAGCGAGTATACGTTTTCTTTAACATAAAAGTTGGTCTAGCTAAGAGGAGGCTCCTGCCTTCATACAAACGAACTGATTTAAATAATTCAAGAGTAATATAGTTCCTTGTGAAAGAGCTCACCCGGAAAAGTACTACCACTATAGAAATTTCTGCCGCCAAGCAGCAATGCTGTGTTTCCATCGTGTTGCTGTATGTGCCATTGAAATTTCAGGCACACGTTGTTTTACATCTGTATGCTTCAAGTAATGGATGCAAGGCAGTATATCGTAAGGCACGTCTCAAAGGTGCGTGACCTATGAGGCAATACTTAGTTATAGGCGATGGTTAGCACTTAACATCAGGTGAGCCGTAAGCTTGTTCCATGTCCAGTTCATATAAAAAAATAAAGTGTCTTACTAGGAATGAACTCCCTAATATTATTGCCGCCGGTTACATATCGATCATAACTCGATTCCGACACACAACACTCACAGTATCAACGCGTAATTGGCACTTCACTTCTTTAGCTCCTACACGTTCTCACCACAGGATTCCAGGCTTTAGATAGTCGGTAAATATCTTGATTGAAATTCCTGTGTTTGGTAGTCTCAATTGCCTCTTGAATCAGTCTTGGCATGCAATGTCGCTCAGTTGAGATTACTTGTGGGTTATATAGCTCGATAGTTTTGAGGCAGGACGAGATAGCAGGGACAGCAGGCAAGGTACAAGTGAACGAAACAAAAAATCTAAATTACTGAAAACTTTTGGAGAAGGCTTATACTCGTAACCGTGTCTTCTTAATAAGAAAGAAAAAAAAAAATATGAAAGGAAAAAACTATGTATTAAGAAACAATAAAGGCGTTTTTTTATTTGTATCTTATTTTATTACTAGCTGACCCGCCGAACTTCGTACCGCCTTAAAATCATATGAAGCGGGCTGCCAAAGTACGTCACCCCGGTAGAATTGTCAATCGGCCATCATTAGCTGCATCTATGTATGAGAAAATCAGTTTTCTTCAGAATTTCTTTTTGCATGAATATTTCTGATATTTTAATAGTTATTCTGCTATTCGGGGCGGAGACAAAACAAAGATCATCAAAATCGGTGCAGCCGTTCTTGATTTATTAATGGTGTAACTAACCCGACTTTGTTTTATATATATAAAGATGTATAGCTCCATCCCCTGTTGGTTATTTATAACTGTTCCAAATTTAAATTCGATACCGTTGAAAATTGAGATAATGAGCTGTTAAATACGGACGATGTCGCATCATAAGTTGCGTTTCTACCATTTTGGGCACAAACCCTATTAAGTAACTTTGTATTAAAAATATACTCGACTTCAGATAACAGTAAAAACCAAACTATCTAACCGAATTCGATGAAATTTCTATGTAAAAAAAAATGCAAATGAAAAATATTTATTTACAGCCAAAAACGTATTAATAAGATTAGGTAACATGAAGATAATTTTTGTAATTTAACTAAGATGCCTGGTATAAAAGCAATATACATTTTATACAGTTTGAGGCAGAAGGCACTACCTACGATCACAATTAAGCAGCGGCCTTCACACTAGGCAAGCCTGTATCGTGAACACCAGTCAGATAGAATTAGCAATTTTATTTCGTGACCTCGGGCATAACACAATTTTACCAATAACTAAAACTAATTTTACACAAAAAATTTAGAAAATACAAAACTAAAAAATGATACAAAGAAAATCTTAAGTAACTATTTGAATTATTTTATAGAACCATAAGTATTTATAGGTGCTATAAATATTAAAAATATTACTCCTTACATAGAATACATATAAAACAAGATATATATAATATATATATACAAAACATATATATTTGAACTTATGTATGACACAGTAGATAAAATGATAAAATTTAGGTTAAGATCCTTAAACCATTTTCAGTTTCGGTGTATGAAAGAGTAAGTAACCACCCAGTAATACACATTTTGTCTAATACACTGATTTGTCTTTTAAATCACAATATTTAAGAACACTATTGTATACATGTGACTTTATGAAAAGGCCAAATCGTTGTGCGAAAGATGTTTTGCATGGAGGCGTGGGGTATTTGAAAGATCCTTTTCTCAATATGGGTTTCATAGTTTAGAGAGGGCAATATGAGACCAATTTGAAAGTATATCCTTACAAATCAAAAAATAATTTTCAAATCGGTTGATAAATGACGGAGTTGTGATCTAACAAACATAACTTAACATAAAGATAAAACAAATGTAAGACTTATATGGTTTTCTCATAGATGCCATTTTTAGAACTGGAATAAATGGAAATGGGACCACACGGGAAGCACCAGCTTAAATAAAAATGAATCATCAAAATCGGTTCACCCATTGGGAAGTTCTGAGGTAACAAACATAAAAAAAATTACAGTCGAATTGCGAACTGACTTATATATTATATTATGTATACTTACCTAGTCAGGTCATAAGTATTGTCACACAGTAAAAACTTTTCTTTTAGAATGCTGGCCACAAAAAAGTTTATAGAATTCGAATTTCGAATTGTTCATGAAAATAAAAATGTATACTTTTTAGAATTTTACTCATTTTTAAATATGGAGTGGACGCTTAAAGAAGACCGTGTTGCAGTTATTGCGTTGCATCGTTGCGGTTACGCGTCAATTCAAATTTTTGACATACTGAAAAATTTGAATATAACCAAAAGATTCGTTTATCGCACCATCAAATGATACAATGAAGACTCTAGTGTAGATGACAGGTCAAGAAGTGGTCGCCCTCGGTCTGTTAGGACTCCAGCAGTGATAAAAGCTGTGAAGGCGCGAATTCAAAGAAATCCCAAACGTAAGCAGAAACTGTTGGCCCTTCAGATGGGGTTAAGCAGAACCACGGTGAAAAGGGTGTTAAATGAAGACTTAGGGCTTCGGGCATATCTAAGAAAAACAGGACATCGTTTGAATGCTCGTCTAATGGACCTGAGACTGAAGAGATGCCGCGCTTTGTTGAAGCGGTACGCGGGAAAAAAATATCGGGAAATTCTTTTTTCGAATGAAAACATTTTTACTGTAGAAGAGAGCTACAACAAACAAAATGATAAGGTGTACGCACACAGTACTGAAGAAGCGAGCAACCGTATTCTGCGTGTCCAACGAGGTCATTTTCCATCCTCGCTCATGGTATGGTTGGGAGTTTCTTATTGGGGCTTAACAGAGGTACATTTTTGTGAGAAAGGTGTAAAAACGAATGCAGTTGTGTATCAAAATACAGTCTTGACGAACCTTGTGGAACCTGTTTCTCATACCAAGTTCAATAACAGGCACTGGGTATTCCAACAAGATTTGGCGCCAGCTCATAGAGCGAAGAGCACACAAGACTGGCTGGCGGCGCGTGAAATCGACTTCATCCGGCACGAAGACTGGCCGTCCAGACTCCAGTCCAGATTTGAATCCGTTAGATTACAAGATATGGCAACACTTGGAGGAAAAGGCGTGCTCAAAGCCTCATCACAATTTGGAGTCACTCAAGACATCCTTGATTAAGGCAGCCGCCGATATTGACATGGACCTCGTTCGTGCTGCGATAGACGACTGGCCGCGCAGATTGAAGGCCTGTATTCAAAATCACGGAGGTAATTTTGAATAAACTTTAGTCTCATAAGAATCTATGTTTTGTTAAGTTCATTTTGGTATATAAATGGTTACATAATGAATAAACTTGTTTTAATTATTTTATATTAAACATGTGACAGAATTTATGACCTGACTAGGTATATAACCGTATATATTAACCGACTTCAAAAAAGGAGGAGGTCCTTTTTTGGAGATGGTTAAAAACGTTATACTATGAGTGCTTTCTAGCAAGCCTAGCTCATACGTGTAGACCATAGGGCAGCTTCGAAACTCTGAAACAAGAGCATATACGCGAAGAAAGACTCATCGTTTTTAATGTTTCATTCTGATATAGTTTAGGAGCCAGCCTTATTTAGGTCAGCGTCATTTACCGCAGGCCACATGTCTCGCTAAGTGGATACAGGGCTGTCTCTGCCGCAGACTTTGATAGATTGAAGATATAAGCGCTATTACCCGGCAATACAGATTCCTTGGGTTTATATGGGATTATGATGTCTTTTGTAATAAAATAAGGAAAATGAACATTTATGCTCGCGTATGATATATAAAAGGGCACAAAAGTACTTGAGACTACGCGCTGGACAGGACAGCGTAGAATCAGGCTTCTATGGAGTGTCTCCATACAAACCAACTGATTAAATGGCCTATTACTTGTGAAGACGCAATGGCCTGTCGACACTGGGGTTGTATGTGTGGAGATTAACTGTAGGGCTAAGCTAAAGCAATCAAGCAGGGCAGGAACTACTCTATGCGTTAGCAACTTAGTTGATATCTCTGTATTTTTTTAGCAATATCTATAGCGCATTTTAATGATCGAAACAGGACGTTCAAACAAAAATTGATTTGTCGTATCATAACTTTTAATTAGCCTAATGTTTGCGAATATGTATGTATGTTTTTTTAAGGTTCCGTACTTCAAGAACCCTAACAGTTTCTCCATGCTCGACTGTCTATCTCTAGAAATTTGGAATATACAGTGTGTTTAATAAGAACGTGATCAGAATAAAAAATGTAAAGGGCAGTTTTGTGCAAAACAAAAAATACGACCTGGTAGCCCAACATTTTGTCAAAGATGCATCATCAAAAAAAATAATTTTCGATTTCACTTCGCACAGAGCGGACCTTTTACGAGATGAGTACCACATATGGTTCCCGTTATGAGGCAGTGTTTCTTTGTACGCATCCCAAAGGACCAAAAATGTCTCGCGTTCAGGCTGCTAAGTAGATGAATAAGTCTTATGTGTTCGTGACTAACTGGGAGAACTGATATTTAGATACAAAAGTGTTAATGACCTTCCAGAACGTGGTAAAACAAGAAAGACCTCATTTGCCGAGAATAAACGGATTAGTCAACGGTTTTTGAAAAATCCGCGCGATCTTTGCGATCTGCACAAAAAAAACGTGCAAGTGCGAGTTGGACTCGCCCACGAAGGGTTCTCTACCATTATCTATAAAAACTGCATAAAAGCATGTCTGTTGTATGGGAGCTTCACTTAAATATTTATTTTATTCAATAGCACAATTTTATTTTTTTACCTTATTAAAGGTTGGTCCTCTAAATTGTTTAAGCGCCCATACCACTCAGAGGTCTATCTTAGAGTGAGCACAGGGAGCGCTTCTATTGTAAGTTATCTAAATGTAAGTCTCTGTATTATTCATTGGAAATCCTTAATAAATAAATTAAATTAAATCTTAATTGGCGTAAACGATGTATGGGGACTCTCATCAAATTTCAACTTTTATTATTTTTTAGAACTTTTTCTTTATTTTTGCTGTAAGACCTTTATTTTTGCCAAATTTCGTGATTCTAGGTCAACGGGAACCATATAGATTTTCAACCCAAAACCTATAGGGTACTTCCGGTTGACCTAGAATTGTCAATTTTGGTTAAAAGCAAGGTCTTACAGCACAAGTAAAGGGAACATTCTGAAAAATAAAAGAAGTTGAAAATTAAGGTAAATTTTGGTACATACAAGTTTTTACGAAAATAAAAATTTGCCCATATCTTTTTATCGTGTTGACTCAAGACCTTGATTTTTATACACCTAATAGGCACTATAGACCTCAGTATCTGGTATAAATTTCAACTTGCTAGGTTCATTCGTTCCTGAAAAAAATTGGTGGTGACACACGGGCAGACAGACAGACGGACAAGAGAGTGATCTTTTATGGGTTCCTTTTTTTACCTTTTGAAGTACGGAACCCTAAAACTTGAAAAAAAAAGTTGTTAATATATCTCTATCTACAGTTAAAAGACGTTTAGCCGAGTGGTTAAAATACTGAAGTACATTAAAGAAACCGCTCCTTTCAAAAAAGCACGTTGTATAAAAGTTTACCTCGGCGCGAGAAAACAATGACCACGAAAAAAAACAATTATCTTATTCTGGGAAACGATATTTTTTTCTGACGAAGCATAGTTTTGGGCAACTAGTATCTTACCTCGTGCATGGTCAACTGCCGATAACAGACTTGTCGAACCACTGTTAAACACCCAATAAAGGTGCATATTTGGGGATGCTTCTCAAAAAGGGGATTTGGTTATTTTAACTGTTCACCGGTTCTCTGAATGCTGTGAGGATAAACACAATATACTTGAAAGCATTACCAGTTGGTTAAACGCTGTTCCCAAGGTCAAATGAAACAAGCTATTACAAGGGGACAACGACGCATAACACCGATGTCGTCTATGCACCGCCTGGAAACAAGAAAATGACATCGATGTTTTGAACTGGCCCTAACAATCTCCTGACGCGAACCTAATTGAAAATGTTCGGGCGTTGATGAAGATTAAACTATGAGGCAAAAACATAACAAGCCGCTGACGTTACTTGCAATATTAAGGCCATATGGAGATCATTATCTCGTGACTACACTGAAAAATTAGACGAAAGTATGTCTCGAAGATGCCATTTCATTCATGTCATTGTGGATAACGCAAGATACTGAACAACTTATTAATATTAAAACATCCTTAGTACGTATGAGTAACTATTTGATTATATTTTTTTTAAACGCTATACGTAGTTTTTTGTATAGATTAAGCCGGTCACACTCCTGTCTTACATAGTGTAGATAGGTTTGTGGGTGTAGACCGGTTTCAACTTAAAGGCTACTTATTACTTGACTACGCAAGATTAGGGTAATGTTTTTAATGACTAGGGATCAGCGTAAGTAGTGCTATTTTGGGTCAATGCACCGGGATGATAAGTTATATGGATATGCCCCGGAACTTATTCCCGGATTCCCTGGAATATATTTCTAAATGTCAATGTAAATGAAGTTAAACTGATACCATGAGTACGCACGACGACATATCAGACTACTAATTTCTAGTTAAGACTAATCCCGCACAGTGCTGTTTGCCATATTACTTACTGGTCAATAGGCGGGATCTGATTATACTCGAAACGGGTGGCTTGATGTATCGTCATGTGTACAACTACAATGACTTTATAAAATAAAAATATATTAGGTTGGGGAAAAAGTTTCTTCGCATTTTTTAAGAAAATTCAAATCATTTTTATGATCAAAATACCGCGATAAGTAGTTTTGGCAGTCCTCTCGTGATGTTAACCTGACACTGCCTAAAGAATTCTGAAGAAACCGAAACAGGTGGAAATCTAAAGGTGCAAGGTCAGGACTATACGGCGGATGCATTAACACCTCCCAGCCAAACTCTCTTAATTTTTGATGAGTGGCTAAAGATGTGTGAGGTCTAGACCTTACACATCTTTAGCCAGTCAGCAAAAATTAAGCGTTATCATAATGAAAAACCACACCCCTTCTGTTGATTAATTCCGGCCGCTTTCTCTTCTTGCTTCTTGCTTTAATCTCATCAGTTGTTCGCAGTAGAGTTCAGAATCGATGGTCCTGCCTGGTGGTAACAGCTCATAATGAATAATGCCCTTCCAATCCCACCACACACACAGCATCACCTTCTTGCGAGTTAACCCGGGTTTCGCCACAGTCTGTGAAGCCTGACCGGCCTTTGACCACGACCTTTTTCGCACGTTCTTATCGTACGTGATCCACTTTTCATCACCAGTTATCAGCTTCTTCAAAAATGTTTCATTTTAATTACGTCGTAATAAAGAATCACAAATGAGTACACGGTTCATTAGGTTTCTTTCAGTAAGCTCGTGGGGTACTCAAATATCGAGCTTTTTTGTGTACTCAGTTTTTTTCAAATGCGCCAAAACGATTTTGTGGTCAATTCCCAGTTTTGCAGCTTCGTCGTAACTACTGATATGCCGATCTTGCTCCACTTTTTCAAAAATGCGATCAATTTTTCCGTAATAAGGCGACCAGAGCGACGTGCATCTTTGACGTCAAAATTTTCGGATTGAAAACGCTTAAACCAAATTAAGCTACTCTCACAGACACTGCATTAGGTCCATAAACATCTCAAATTTTTTCTGGGCTTGCGTTGCATTTTTACCTTTTTTGTAGTAAAATTTTAAAATGTATCTACTTTCTTCATAAGATTCACTCACCTCATCTTTACAGTACGAAAAACAAATAAAAATCACACATTTTCCTAATTTGAATTTGGATTTATCTTCTTTAAAATTTAATCTTTGAATGATACCAAAACCAGTCAGATACAAATAGTATAGCCAAAGAGATTTTATTACAAGTTCATACATACTATAATGCGAAAAGACTTTTTTCCCAACTTATTATTTCCTGGGATTTAGAAGGCATATCCATGTTAAGTTAACAGTCACAAATTCCCATTAATAGCACTACCTACGCCGATTACTATTAATGACAAACCACGCGTATGAAGCCGCAGGTAGTAGCCTGTTTAAAATAAACTTAAATTCGCCGTATAATAATAAACCAAAAGATTATTACATCAACCGCAGGTTTTCCACTGCGAACAGTTTTTCAGGAACAGGAATTCAAACAAAGGTGCTTTTCAATATTTCTAACATACAAAGAAACAGTCTGAATTCTGCTCAGAACAGTGACGTGTCGCCAACAGTTTAGCTGCCGTGTTATGCTAGCACTGCAAATAAATTAGTCAAGCGTGTCAAACCATGCACATTAAAGGGTTCCGTAGCCGGTGCGACTGCGTCTTAGACATATTAAAATAAAAGGTGATTTTGCTGTTGATTTTGGTTATTTTGTATGAAAATTTTATAAACTGGTTACAAACTCAACTATAAACATGAGTTGGTCGTTTGCTCGTTAACTAGTACAGCAGCTTTGTTCATGCTTCTTCCAACTACCCACAGTCAGTAAATAAATAAATTGATTTGATTTGATTTATAAGCTTGATTTTTGCATCATCACATTTGATATTAATTTCATCTAGATATCTCTAACCAAGCATTCATTTAATATTAATTTCAACTAGATATCTCCAACCAAGCGTTCATTTGATATTAATTTCATCGAGATATCTCCAACCAAGCATTCATTTGATATTATTTTCAACTAGATATCTCCAACCAAGCGTTCATTTGATATTAATTTCAACTAGATATCTCCAACCAAGCGTTCATTTGATATTAACTTCAACTAGATATCTCCAACCAAGCGTTCATTTGATATTAATTTCAACTAGATATCTCCAACCAAGCGTTTATTTGATATTAATTTCAACTAGATATCTCCAACCAAGCGTTTATTTGATATTAATTTCAACTAGATATCTCCAACCAAGCGTTCATTTGATATTAATTTCAACTAGATATCTCCAACCAAGCATTCATTTGATATTAATTTCAACTAAATATCTCCAACCAAGCGTTCATTTGATATTAATTTCAACTAGATATCTCCAACCAAGCGTTCATTTGATATTAATTTCAACTAGATATCTCCAACCAATCGTTCATTTGATATTAATTTCAACTAGATATCTCCAACCAAGCATTCCTGAGAAAAAGGGTCTTACAGGTTATCTTTTTCTTTTTGAGGTACGGAACCCTTAAAACAGTAATTCTGCAAAACAAGTAAACTCCGCAAAAAGGAGTAACTTTGCAAAAGAGTCAAAACTCCAAATCCCAGTAGATGGGATTGGAGGCGCATTTCAGACAACTGCAGTGTCGAGCGACGTGACATGACAGGGATGGGAACATAATGTGGAACTATCGATACAAAAAAAACTTTTAAACAACTTTACCACTGTCCGCCAAATCATAACACGAATAGTTTCGTGAGAAGGTATCAGGACAAAAAAAATATTAGCAAATAGCAGCAACGTTATAAGCTTGTCTTTTTTTTGCTAATCTAATCGAATCTAATCTAAAGAGCCCGCTGAATCCCACTGCTGGGCAAAGGCCTCCCATATCTTCTTCCATTCATCCCGGTATAGGGCTTCTGTCGACGAGTTCGCACTTGGGTCAAGTTCGTCCCGCCATCTCCGCCTAGGCCGGCCTCGTGTTATCGAGCCTTTCTATACTAGTCTATACTAATATTATAAAGAGGAAAGTTTTGTATTTGTGTGTGTGTGTGTATATTTGTAATGAATAAACTCAAAAACTACTAAACCGATTAAAAAAAATCTTTCACTGTTGGGAAGGTACACTATCCCCGGATGACATAGGTTACTTTTTACCCAACTGCGCAGAAGGGGGGTAATGTTTTTATGGAAAAACTACGTGTGCAAAGCTGCGGATTGGTCAGCTAGTAGCTAAATAAAAATAAATGTCAAGTGCGAGTCGGAATCGCGCACGAATGTTTCCGTAACATTATCTATAATAAATTGTATGAGCGCCCATACAACTCAGAGGACTACCTATCTTAATTGGCGTCAACTATGTATGTATGGAGACACCCTTTAATTTTCAACTTTGTTTGGGCTGCTTTTTGCCATATTTCATGATTCTAGGTCAACGGGAACTACCATGTAGGTTTTCGACCCAAAACCTATAGGGTACTTCCGGCTGACCTAGAATGGTAAATTTTGGGTAAAAGCAAGGTCTTACAGCACAAGTAAAGGAAAAAACCCAAAAAAATAAAAAAGTTGAAAACTAAGACAAACTTTGGTACTTACAAGTTTTTGCGAAAATCTAAATTCGCCCATACACGGCACACGACAGACGGACAGACGGACAAGAAAGGGATCTTATAAGGGTTTCTTTATTTACCTTTGGAGGTACAGAACCCTAAAAACTGATTTTCTCGGTCTTTTTCCTATTTATTCTTCCAGAGAGCAAATTAACTGCTGTCAGTTGTGCTCTTTGTAAAGGACGAACAGGAAAAGGACCAAAACAGAAACGAACAGCAAAGATATCAAACGAATATCAAAATTGTATTACTCATAGGATACACTCAACTAAGACTTGACCATTTATATTATGGCATTGTATTTTCATCTGTATGTTTCTGGTCATCCTGAGACACTGAGACAACGTGTCTCTAAGCTGTAAGATGTAAGAAATGAGTTACGTTACGTTCGGCTTGCACAACGATCTCTAAACGTATTTAGCTACTAAACATTTTTTAATTTGCTGTATTTGTACGATTTGACAACTCCTTAAAGCCACTAAATACGTTAAGGCATCGTTCCGCAAGTCGTCCTTATATCTAAAGTGTTACACTAATTATGATACATCAACTTAACAACTTACAATTTTAACTAACTGTACTCAAAGACTTTAATTATAAACTTCATCGAAGCATTTATTAGTTTGCGGATTGTTTTACGGGATATGTATGACTAAGTTACGTAGGTATACATGTAAATCATAGCTTGCTTCGCTCACACACTCGTCTGTTTGCAGAATAAGCTCACTTCTCAGTGTAAATGGTGGCTTTCGTTTGGCTGCAATATTCAGTGTGGCTCGTTTTGTTCACCGGTAACTTTATGGTTGAATCTGACGACCTCTATAGCGCAGTAGGCGAGTAGCCGCCTGAGACGCAAAAGGTGGCGGCCTGCACCAAACGGATCTGTAGGCTTGTCTGCGTGGAAAATCACATCGCCAATTAGTTGGGTCTTTTGCTGGGTCTATAAAGGGATAAAATAAACTCAAACATTTATTGTCGATATATCGATAACCTCGTCTGTCCCACCACTTCGAATTTGTGTGACCTCGCGACGTCCGGAATTAGATTTGTAAGCTATCGCACCGCCCAGCCGGGTCACACGGATACTATGCCGCTAAAACAATGCCGGATAAGAGCCATATCGCTATTGCCTTTACTCTCTAGACGATGCAATTTAGTTCTATTGAAATGTTCATCGGATTTAAATAAGGTAAACCCGCTTCTCACTCAAAATACAAGTTTTGTTTTTCACAAAATTAAAAAAAGTGTGTGCCACATGACTGAAGTAAAACTTATTTTTCTAAATATCCTTCTATTATAAAGAGGAAAGATTTGTTTGTTTGTATTGAAAAGGCGCCGAAACTACTGGACCGATTTAAAAAACTCTTTCACTGTTAGGAAGCTACACTATCCCCGGGTGACATAGGCTACTATTTACCGAACTGCGCAGAAGGAGGGTAATGTTTTTATTGAAAAACTACGCGTGCGAAGCTGCGGATTTGTCAGCTAGTTAATTTATAAAATTGTTTAATTAGGAAATGAAATTACAAAAAATAATCAAGAAATCACCGTTCGCGTAACGCTAGCAAACTCGCAAACAAACTACTGTCTATATATATATACCTATATATCATGCACTGGTTATGAGAGGAAGAGAGAAAGAAAGTGCGCGCACTGATCTCTCTTGCTCCTACAGTGTGATATAGACAAGATCTGATCTAGATCTGCACTGTGTCTTAGATATACAAAACGTAACTGGCTATGAGAGAAGGAGAGAAAGAAAATGTACGCTCGCACCTTTCTCTCTAGCCTCTACAGTTATATACGAAACGTAACTCTCTCTTATTCCATCTTCACCAACTTATATCTCCCTCTCAAGTACCGTTCGCCTCGCCTCGATGGCCTCGAAGAACATCGCCTTCGATCCCACTTTTCGTAACGACCTCGTCACGTATTCATCAGCTTACTCCCCAAGTCAAGCATGCGTAAAGATGTTTTACTTCAAAAACCTGACCCCTCTTTATGCACTGGGGTTAAAAACTGACACAGCTGAGAAAAACCACAGTTAATAAAGTTACTATTAAAAAAAAAGGTATATGTCAGCTCCGACGCACGACTGGAATTTGCTACTTACGAACAAGTATTAAATATATGTAATTAGTAAATGACGGTAAGTGAACGCATTTTTATAATACTGAAAGCATGCACAATATATCTATTTATAATAATTTTATAATTTATATCAAAATATCGACATCAAAATACATAACATAGGAAACATAAAAAAAACTAGTGTTATCATGCAGCTAAGAGTACTCTGTGCTGGGAGCTGCGCAAGATAAGTGGCGTACGAACATAACGCATAACGTAATAGAGAAAGTTTGATTGTATACCCCATAAATTTTCACACCCCGGGCTTATATTTATATGAAAATCGATTCTTAAGGAATAAACACTCCAAAATCCACGACCGTATCGGTCCATCCGCTTGAGAGCTACGATGCCACAGACAGACACACAGACATAGGCCACATAGGCATCTAACTAACGAGTATAACATCCCAATCTTTATTATCGTAATCATCTTCCTACATATCTTGATCGTAATCTCCTATCGTGGTCGTTTTCATAACTATGGTTTTCGTCTTCGTAATTATCGTAATGATAATCGTTTTCGTAATTGTCGCAATGGTGTTCGTCTTCGCAGCTATCGTAATCTTGCTGATTATTGTTACGCCGAGGCTGTTACAGAATAAGTAATAGTCGGTATTTCGAAGTTATAGCTACTGTGTCACAGAAAAGGTAATACTTAGGGTGGAATATACCCACATATTACGTTTTTACCTACAGTTGCACATAATAAGAAATAGCCACGCTGTTGAAATATCTACACGTTTCTAGTCTCCAGGGGAACCATCGAGAAAGTTCGACAGAAATGTACTGTGCGCGGTATAAATAGTGCGTAGAGACGCCCGAAGGAGTCAGTCTTGAGTTGGCGATACGTGCGAATACTTCAGTGACTTTTAGTGGTTTATTGTGCAATAGTGGTGTGACTTAGTGTTTTGTGATTACTTGTGATTAAGATCGTTTATTTATCCTCTCAGTGTTGATTATAATTGTTATTTTGGTTAGATGGATTTTCATTGTTTTATCCCGAACCCTCAGCTTATAACATTACTATCGTAATCGTGTTGTCAGTTATTGCCTTCGTTCCTATCGTGCTCCACTTTGTTACTATCGTTCTAATTGTTGTAATCATTATAATTATCGTGATCATTTTCAGAATTATCGCAATCATGTCATAATTATCGTGATCCTCTTTGAAATTATCGTGATCATTTTCAGAATTATCGCAATCATGTCATAATTATCGTGATCCTCTTTGAAATTATCGTGATCATCATCGCCTTTGTTATTGCGGTTTAGTGTTCATCGAGATATTGTGTGTTGGGATTACGTGGTACAATAATTATCGTGATCCTCTTCGAAATTATCGTGATCATAATCGCCTTCGTTATTAAAGTTTAGTGTTCGTCGAGATTTTGGTTTTGGGATTGCATGGTACAATCATTATCGTGATCCTCTTCGAAATTATTTATTTATTTATTTTATAAAGCACACATTACACATTACAAGAAAACAAATAGAACTTAACTAAAATAACAATTTTATCTGGCTTGGAACGTTATTTATGTGCGCACAGAAAAACAGAAATATACTCATCAAGGAAACGAAAAAAAGCATGTTTATGAACATACCTAATACTAAATAATTAAAATGAATAGACACAAAACTGAGAATCAGAAGAAAAAAAACTAATAAACGATAATCAAAACAAAAAAAAAACAAACACGTAATATATATAAAATATCTAAATATCAACCGACTTGGAATCCCATGACGGTATTATGAGCGTCTGTAACCCTATTAAAATGGAGGATGTCTTTGAGTTGTGTGACAAATTTATACAGCTTAGGATTAAAGATATCCAGCTCTATATTCGCGATTAAAGATTATTATTATTATTATCGTGATCATCATCGCCTTCGTTATTACAGTTTAGTGTTCATCGAGATTTGTGTGTTAGGATTATCATTATCGTGATCCTCTTCGAAATAATCCTGATCATCATCGCCTTCGTTATTACGGTTTAGTGTTCATCGAGATTATGTGTGTTGCGATTGCATGATACAATTATTATCATGATCGTCTTCGTAAACATCGTGATCATTTGGTCAATTATGGGCCTGTATTAGTACTGCAGGGCACTTCTAAATAATATACTTCGACGAGGAAAACGTCAAATTATTTTACAAAAGCTTATAAAAAGTCGTTAATCGTTATCTGACAACACTCGACGCACTTCGCGATCCAATAAAACTTTTTTAATAACGATTTCCATCGTTTTATTTTTCCTAAAACTCGATTCATTGACCCAAAAATTGTGCCCTAAATTTTGTTTTTCAACTTTGATTTGATAATACTTCGAAATTGTATTGATGTTTGATAAAAACAATTTTAAAGTTATTATTTCAAAGTACGCCCTTTTTAATTCAAAACGTTTACTTGCAAATAATTAGAGCTACTTACTCAGTATTTCGTACATTTATAGGTATTTTACTTATAACTAGCTTCCGCCCGCGGCTTCGCACGCGTGGTTTGTCAATAAAAAGTAGCGTAGGTGTTAATATAGTCATATTTCACATATTTCATCGAAATCGATTCAGGCGGACGTGATTGAGTAACAAATAAATACACAAACATACAAATTTTCGCCTCAAGTTTATTTATTTAGTGTGATATTTTATAAGATGACGGTGCAACTAGTGCTCGTACTTGTGACGGTATAGCATAGTCCTAGCACAGTACTAAATGCAATTTCTAAAAAAACTTGTCGACAGTCTCGAGCATGGTGATTGCGAGAATGACAGCAATTAAACATACTAGAAGTGTAGAACTTCCAATTGTCTAGTAGTAACAGATGCGCAACTTACCAAAATTTTCTCATCTCGTTTTGTCGTGCAAAAAAGACATATTTCAGTTTAAATAATATTTATTTCTCATTTATTAAACACTAGTTGTTGCCCGCGACTTCGTACGCATTACACTAGTAAATGTGTAGATAACCTAGAAATAAAGCTAAAGTCGCTGTTGCAACTTGATGTGACACCACATTTTTATCCCATGGAAACTGATTTATGGGATAAAAGGTAGCACATATAGTGATACTGGCTGTAATGTACGTATATACCAAATTTCATTGAAATCTGTTCAGCCGTTACGACGTGAATAAGTAACAAACAAATAAATAAATAAACAAACTTTCACAATTATACTCGTAGTATAAAATAGTGTGAATTGTGATTTAGTCACTTACAATGAGAATTTATAAACTAAACATTTAGTATAGTCTAAAGTCACCGTTAGGTAAGTAGGTTGGTTAAATACAGATTTACATTAGGTAAGAATGATAGGATTATAATTAGGATATGTCTTCAACTCTACCTGCGCTAACAAACTTCTCTATCGTAGCGTGCATGTAAGCATGCGAGTAAACAAGATGTCAACAAATATTCTCGTGTTACGCGAACATATCCCACGGTGCTAGCCCAACAAAACAATTTATGAAGTATTGAAAGATCCTTGTCGCTTCTTGCGAAACAATACTTCATATCTTTTCTTACAACTGCATTGCCTCACTAACTATATCCAACTTGGCCTATGTGGTTTTGAGGCTCCATAATGATCATATTTTTCTGTACATACATAATTATTACAGTAATTATACAGTAGGTATTGCTATGAATAAATTTGGCACAGCGCTATTTTGCCCCAAGCTAAGCAAAGCTTGTTGGACCCCAGTAGAACTAAGGTGGGACCCCGATAACTGATGGAAAACTTTAAATAAGTTTTATTTTTGTAAACAAGTAACTTTTTAACAAAAATATAACCGACTTAATCAAACTACTAAACTGGTTTTGATGAAATTTATATGAGACAAACAAACATTAATAGCACGCAGTGAAACCGGTCGCACAACACAATATAATGCACGAACACTACAACAGTGTTAAAAACATTTTCATTTATAGCGTACTATACTCGTAGAAATACGCGAGCGCCTTGCCCGGCACCCGTCGCGCGGAGGGGGAGAGACGCCTTCGCCTGCACTCCCCGCGGTATCCACACACGAAGACACGGCGTGGAGCTATGGAACTATTCGCATGTGCTGCGTAGAGTAAGATAGTTAATCTCCGAGAGGTCTAGCCGAAGTCTAGACACTCAAATAGATAAATATTTAAACAGGCAAAGTGCGTGCACGCCAGTCTAAAAGAAATTATGTGCTTTGTATTGGCTTATTTAAGCAAGATTTTTTATATAGGTGCTATTTCCACCCAACGTCGATACGCTGCCGTCGATACGTTGGGTGGAAATAGCACCTAACCTTACTAAGGTTAGGTGCTATTTCCACCCAACGTCGATACGCTGCCGTCAGTATCAGTCTGTCCGCCAGATATTTAGGTATATATTCACTTTAAAAATATATAATTAAAATAAGCTAAAACAAATATTTAAGGGGGGCTCCCATACAACAAACGTGATTTTTTGCCGTTTTTATAGATAATGGTACGGAACCCTTCGTGCGCGAGTCCGACCCTCTTCTCTCACTGACCTTTTGTTTGGCAAACGCTTTACAGAAACTTAGTTTATGGTTATCTGAACAAAACTCGCAAGGCATAGACGTGGACGTCGCTACCATAGACCGACAGGATGTTTGGGAACCGCATCCATGCTGTACTACAGACCGCTTACTCGGTTCTACAAATTCTAAGGCAAGAAAACGATTTTCTAGAAAGGTTTTGAACTGCGCAAAAGTTGGTAAATCATTGTTATCAACATTGGAACTTGAACCGTTAGAGATGTTAAGCTCCCACTGTTTCCGCGTTTCTGAACCTACAATGTAGATGATGATGATGTCCCACGTGCTTACATCAACCTTTAGGGCCTTTAACGCGCTTAAACAATCACACGTCGAATAGATCAATTCTTTGATTGATTTAGCTGACTCGAGTTTCATGGATCGTTGTCCGAACTACTTATTTAGGATCGCATTTGACAAAAACCTTTTATTGCTGTATCTATTTTCTAACAATTCCCAGCAGCGTTCATAATTAGCATCAGCGATTTCCGTATGCCTGATTAAAACTTCGGCTTCACCGGTGACGTGCCCTTTTAGATAGTAAAGTCTCTGAACATTATCTAGTGACTTGTTGTTATGGACTAAAGAAACAAACAAGTCCTTGAATGTAGTCCATTCCTCGTACTTTCCACTAAATGTTGGAATTGTGATTTTGGGCAACTTCGCCAGGGGACTCGAATTCGAATGACCTTCCTTTGTACTAGCTACTACTGTTTGACTTGACTTTATTGTTGACTTAAAGTGTGATCTCGCTATAAAATAACAGTCTTCCGTATTTGAGTAAATGTAATTTTTTTACATAAACCGACTCCTGTATATCGCTAGCCTTGCAAGACTCATACAATTTGGAATTGTTTTTACGAAACAATGCCCAGTCTTTATCTAAATTATCTATTTTCGCCTCTATGTAATCAACTGTACATCTGTCTTTAGGACATTTTTTAAAATTAATCAAAGCTCTTTCTATAGATTTGTGAAGATCTTTTTGTAAATTAATAAGAGAATCCATCATTAATTTTTAAACAGAAACTAAAAGTAAATACTCAATTCTTAAAAACGACAATTATAATTTTTGGCTTTAATTCTATGCTCGCAAGTGTATAAAATAAACTAAAATTAAAAGTTTTTACCAATAAATTTAAGTTAATAACTTAAGTTTACGCAAATTCACCATTTTAAACACAACATTAACTTTACTGAGTTAACGAATAGAGTACTCACGGTTTTTTCACCACAATACAAACTCGTAACGATGCTGTAGCTGTGTAACTGTACCGCCACCGTCCTACTGATCTTCTGAGGCGCGGAGGATACTTCCGCCAGCCTTGGACTGCTGTTATGGGCTCTGTGTGCCCACTATCTGGTCCGGTCTCCGGGGGGACGTGGGGCTCCTTGGGACTCCTCACTCCTTGTAGTACTAAGTTCGGGGGGCGCTGGGTTCAGGGAGCCCAGGCACCTTGATCTGCTCTTCAGGGGGGCGTGGGGTCATGGGCCTTACACGCCTTGTACTGAACTTGGGGGCACTAGGTTCTGCAAGCCCAGGCCTTGTACTTCTCTTGAGGGGAGGCGTGGGGTTAGGGGGCCCCACACTCCTTGGACTGCTTCTTCAAATGGGGATCGCAAAAGGCAAACGTAGCCTTTGCGACCTTGATCTCATGAACTGCGAGGAGGTGACAACTTTCACCACTCACATGCACTGTAGACTCACTGTACTGTACTTCACTGCACTGCATTCTCGAGAGAACACAGGGTATGGTTTCACCACTGTGTCTCAACTGCACTTTATCCGCTGCGATCCACAGCGAGTACAGTTATTGCCCTACGCCTACCTACTACTGGTTAATTAGGTACCTAACATCTAGTACCAATCTGGCTTACGAAGAACCATGTATAATTTGTACTTTGGTAGGTCGCTAGAGAGCAGGGTGTTATTGAAACCTCCGTACTGTATTAAAATTAAGCCTTTTTTATTCAAATCGTAACAACAACCTTAACCGAAATGCAAAACGCTTCGATAGCGCGATTCAGGAATCTGCACTTTTTAGCAGCGACATCTAGTTATGATTTTTAAACTACATACTATAATAATTGACTTCAACCTTCTGAACACTCACCTGTTGGTATTTGGTCTTTACTAAAAGGCTATAATGTTTTAGTGTAATGGCTGATAGGACTAAACTAAATTAGTTGCAAATAATATTGTTTCATTGTCTTGTTTTCATTTTAATAGTACTATTAATGAAAGTTGAAGCGAATCGTTTGGTACGGCCTTGGTGGTACGCCGACCAGATATGGGCAATACTTTTTAGTACTGTTACGAGTTGAGGTTGCGGGATAAAATAATGGAAACCAATCTGACCGAAATAACACTTTTATTCAACACTAAAATGATAAATACACGATCTAATTCACAAGTAATCACAACACACTAATTCACACCACGGTTGCACAATAAACCACTAAAAGCCACCGAAATATTCGCATGTATCGCCAAATCCAGACTCTCTTCGGGCGTTTCTACGCCCTATTCATACCGCACGCAGTTACTCGCGAACATTCTCAAAGGTTCCGCCAGGAACTGTAACTGTGTAGGTACTACTGTTTTGAATACTATTTCTTATTCTGTGCAACTGTAGGTAAAAACATGGTAAAAACTTAGTTTTAGGTACCACACCTAGTATTACCTATTCCGTGAAACAGTAGGTATGAACTTCGTGAAGCCGACTATTACCTATTCTGTAACAGACTTGGGCATAAAGTACTAAAAAGTTCAGCAGAGAAATAAAATTAGAAGAGCAACAAACATAATATAACGCAAATTTTATAAAACAATGCAAATGAGTAGAATAAAATACAATAAAATAATACATTATGATTCTTTTAGATGATAAATAGCGTTCTATCCAACAAAAGCACAGATTGAATCACTTATCCAATTATCAATATCAATTTTATTTCACGCATGTGTACATCTAGTTGTCATTTTATAAATCTGTTTAATGTGAGTGAATGTTGATATGGGTAAGAAAGGAGTGGGTACCAAAATGACGGCTGATAGAGGGATATGGAAGAAAAATCATTGTATATTGTAAAATTATTATTAGTTTATATAAAAAAAATCATTTTATAAGACGACCTCCGCGGCGCAGTGCGCGAATAGCCGACTCAGACGCAGGATGTAGCGCGTTTGATTCCCGCCATTGAACAAATGTTTGCATGATCTACAGGTATTTCTTCCGGGTCTGGATGTTTTTATAATTATTAAAATATGTATTTACAAAAAAAAAGCATACAAAGTATTCTATCAGTTATCTGGTTCCCATAATTAAAGCTCTGCTTAGTTTGGGGCTAGATAGCGCTATGTGAAATCTCCAGCAATATTTATTTATTGTACTGAGGAGCCTTTCGCCACCACACTTGCAGTTAATTGTATTTTAAGATTTAATAAGGCAAGTTCAATAGAAGCGGTATTTTTTTATTTATGTGTTGGTAGTAACCCTTAGCAACTCGATCAGTGGCAATATATCCTTACAATATACCTTTATCTGCCGCCCAATAGCAGTACTTGTGCTGCTGTGTTTTGGTTAGATGGTAATGGTATGTTCCTGTAATTACTGGCACATACGCATAACAGCTAAGTCCTATAGTATGACAACGTATCCACGCATAGAGATCAAGACAACATAATACCTTGTGTTGAATTCTATGTGAATATCCATGGGCTGCAGTAGCCACTTAACATCAGGTGGACTGCATGCTCGTTTGCCATTTAAGTTGTATAAAAAAAATACTGTTCATACACGTAATATGGGCGTAGAAAGATAGTTGTAAAAACTGTCAAATGAACATAAAATCTTACGTAAAATGGCTGCCTTAAGATTAAACTTTCAGCCGCTTTATTCCTTCCACTTTAGGGTTTCAGTTCTTAGCGGCGCTACGGTTTAGGCACAGCTTACGTGGAAACAGTAAGCGCAGTCAATATAAAGTGGCTCATTTACTGTGCGTAATTTTACGGTCAATGACCACGGATAGCCTCATATCACTGTGTATCGATGCAAGCTTGTGTGTCCATTATATCACGCAAAGTCATCTCACTTTGCGTGATATAATGGATTTAATTCTTAAAGTTCAATATAGTATACACATAATAATACATAAATAATGCTGGACATTTCACACAGCGCCACCTAGCCCCAAACTAAGCTATGGGAACCAGATAACTGATATAATACTAAAAACACTTTTTTTTTGTATATCACGCAAAGTGAGATGTCACTTAAAATTGTTATTTGTTATACAAGAGTGCAAAGTTGCTCTTTAACCGCGTGCTCAATTTTGATGACCGAGCAAGAGGAGGACTCTGATTAAAAAATCAGAACCCTGGGCGTTAGCGAGGGAATCAAAAGAGCATGAGGTGAAAAATCTTTGCACTCGAGTGTAACACGTTACTTATCATCCCACCTCAGCGAGGAAATGACTAAATCCAAAAAAAAAGTTCAAGAAGGTTCCGAGTCTGAGTTTTTAACAAATTAAAAAAAGTTGTATGATAAATTCGGCACTATGGAGGTAGAAGTAAATAGGTTTAATGATGTTTTGAATTCACATACTTATTGCACACGATGTTCTAAATTCAATTTACTTTATCCTCTAGCGGATAAAAGTGGCTTTTGCTCACATATATCGAAAAGCAAAAATACTCTTTCCGAGATGCAAAAAGTAATTTTGTGGCAAACCAGGCAAAAAGTCAGCTAAGGCGCGAGAGAGTAGTATGTCCGATACACCCGTAAGACGAATAATGACTTATGCATTATCAATGACGAGATGAAACTTGAGATCATAAAAGATCTGCATCAGCTCTTCATTAAGCCATCCTCTTTGTCTCTTCTACTGCGGCTTCCAGTCGTCATTGTTTGCATGATCTGCTAATATATTTTTCAGTTTGTGTATTTTGGTGTCGCAGTTCCGTTCGCTTCTGGTTATCACGATCCAAGGAACCTAAGTATGGCCGTTGGTGTTTTTTAAATATTTTATCATGTTACTATGAATTTAAAGAGTAGACGAGCTGGTATCTAATAAGCTGTGGCCCAGTGATGGGCGATGAGCTTATCGCTGCAATATTTTGCAGCTAAATTGCTACTTCAGATATAAATTGTTATTTCTTTTCTGTTGTCCCTATAAAAGGTAATATAAAAAATATTATTAAACCCCTCTAGGTAACTCGAAAAACGTATAAGCCAGAAAGACAATTCCAACGACAGGTTTTTATTTACGATTAAAAATACCTAGTTCCAATTGTCTCGATACACAGCGCTGAATTGAATGACATTGACTTTCAAAACTTGGTAAACTGCTGGACCGATAACGATGAAATTTGGTAAATTAAATATGACCTGGATTGAGACATAGGCTACCTTTTATTGACAAACAAGGCGTGCGAAGCTGCGAGCGGAAGGATGTTATCTATATATTATCTGGTTAAGTCTCTATATATTATAAGTAAGTATTTACATAAAAAGTACTTATATATGTATTCTATCAGTTATCTGGTTTCCATAGTGCAAGTTTTGCTTAGTTTGGTGCTAGATGGCACTGTGTGAAATGTCCCGCATTATTATTTTTTATCACACTAATATTATAAATGTGAAAGTTTGGATGTTTGTTTGTTTGTTTGTCTGTTTGATACCCAATCACGTCGTAATGACTCAATTGATTTTGATGAAATTTGGTGTGTTCAAACATATGCTACTTTTTGTTTTGACAAACAACGCGTGCGAAGCCGCTGGCGGAAGCTAGCGGCTAGCAATAGTAAAAGTTCTTTTACTATTGGAAAGCTACATTCACCTTGAGTAACATAGGCTACTTTTTACCTAACTGCGCAAAGGAGGGTAATGTTTTTTATTGAAAAACTACGCGTGCAAAGCTGCGGATTGGTCAGCTAGTATGTTATATAAAGGTTAACATTATGTGCATTGTAACCATTCCGTTACTAAAGGCTTTAATTTATATTAATATATTTTTTATAGCTACATTGGTAGAATGGGTTATTTCATATATCACAGCAGCCGTGACCTCGCGGATTTCGTTCAACCTCCGTTCTATTTGTAGGAAAATGTCTACCAACGAGACTCGTTTTAAAATTGTTCGCATTTTGTTTGGTATTTTCAAGCCACCCGGATGAGATTTTTTGGGAGCGCAATTAAAGTTGTAATTCCACTTATGTAGTTCCGTTGTTTTAATTAGTTTGGTACACAAACTTAGCTACATTTTAAGACCGAAGATTGGTAGTTCTTGTTCGTATAACTGGAGTTTTAATAGAACGTTACTAGTCCTAGCTGATATTACGTTAGAAATAAGAATCAAATGAACTTACCTAGTGCTGTTTGATTCCGTTCGCCCTCTCGTCATGTTATACATGCGAGACTATAACAGGAATATAGGAATCAAACAAAATTTATCACATCTAACATCAAGCATCTTCCTCCAAATAAGTTTTCGAAGAGTTTTTTCCATCCTAAAATGAACTAGAAACAGTTTTCGAAAAAAAAAAATTGTGTAACATCGACAACACAAAAAACAGTAATGACAGGTTGCAGGCCGACCAGATATCAAAGCCAGCTACTGAGAGTGAGACGGGAGATGGTTTTTATTGTATTTTAGCAATTTGGATCTGAAGTGTGGCAGAGACAGCACTATAACTCGTAATGCTCCTAGTAAGAAATGACCTTCGAACGAGACTTATAGTATAACTCAGTACAGTGACGGAATGAAAAGGTTCGTCACATCGCTTGCACCAATAATGCAAGAATCAATTAATTATTTTTGACAAGATAAATAGTCAAACAACTTTGATCTAAATAATTTTGAACTTTATTAACGAACAGATAAAGATTATTTTCTCTAACTCAGTCTATTCTGTAACTTTCAAAAGGTTCAAAATATGTCATCCTTCAATAAGTCATCCCGTTCACACCTTTTGTAATATCCCACTCGTAATTTCTGAAAATCTGAGCTTGTTGGGCGTTGAGTTAACGTCCAACCTGAACTTCGGCTCGCACATTGAATCTAGGGCCAAAATTGCTGCTATAAAGCTGGGCATCCTAGTTAAGGTTAGGCGGTACTTCTCACCGAGACAGCTGCTCAGTCTCTACAAAGCACAAGTCCGCTCATGTATGGAGTACTGCTGCCATCTCTGGGATGGCTCAGCTAAGTACCCGCTTGAAGCCCTTGATTCGATTGAGCGACGTGCTGCTAGACTTATTTGGTGATGACTCACTAGTGGAGGCTAATTTACAAAGTCTAGAGCACAGACGCCAAGTAGCCAGACTTTCAGTTTTTTACAAGATACATTTTGGTGAATGTGCGCAAGATCTTCATGACCTTATCCCTCCTTTCCCCTTCCACCACCGGACAAGCAGACGAACCGAGAAGTACCATCCATACCTGGTCGGCATACCACTTTGCCGTACTAAACGATTTGCTTCAACTTTTCTGGTTAGCACAAGTGAGGAGTGGAACTCACTTCCGGCGTATGTTTTTTTCAAACCAGTATAATCTTGGAGTCTTCAAGTCCAGAGTGAATAGGTTCTTTCTAGGCAAGCGTGCTCCATCTTCGATCACACCTTAACTTACCATCAGGTGAGGTAGTGGTCAAGCGCTTGGGTATCATCAATAAAAAAAAAATGTACTCGCGCTAAGTTGAACGAATCAATTCGAAAATTGACGAACCTTTTCATTCCGTCATTTTACATTAAGTGTCTGTTGTTTTTTAGATTTTATTAGATTTGTAAGAATAATGATTTAGGTTATTAGTTTGGTATATATTAGTCTATCTTTAGGTATTTATTTATGTATTAGGATTATAAGTACAGTTTTTATTAGATATTTTTTTATTTCTTTCATTTCTAATTATACTCTGTGCACCGCTGTTCGTTACTGCTTCGCTCGTTACTTTCCATCCAAAGTTTGCCTGGAAAAAATCGCTTTCAGCGATAAGGCCGCCCATTGTTCTATATTTAACATAAATAAGTTTTTTAAGTATTCCTGGTGTACAATACTTCAAGAATTATTCTTTTCTATTCTCGCAGTAGTATTGAAGTAGGTACCATCGCTGTATGTCACATGTCGTTAAGACTCATGTGAACAAAAAAATAACTGTATCTAAGATAGCTGCAAGCTTCGGGGTAAGTAATAAAACTGTATTAATCCACTTGAAGCAAATCGGGAAAGTAAAAAAACTTGAACGATTGGTACCTCATGCATTGTGTGAATCGAACTTGCAAACATGCGTCGACTGCTGTGTTACTTTGCTCAACCGACACAATAATGAAGGGATTTTAAATCGAATCATTACTTGTGATGAAAAGTGGATATTGTACGATAATTGGAAGCGCTCGTCGCAAAGGTTAAACCCTGGAGATGCAGCCAAATCCTGACCTAAACGAAAGTTGACTCAGTAAAAGTTACTTGTGAGTGTTTGGTGAACTAACGCCGGTGTCGTTCACTACAGCTTTCTAAAATCTGGCCAAACGATTACGGCAGATATCTATTGTCAGCAACTGCAAACCATGAAGGAAGAACTAGCTGCTAAACCACCGAGATTGGTCAATCGCTCTAGGCCACTGCTGCTTCACGACAACGCAAGACCACACACTGCACAACAAACAACCACTAAGTTAGATGAGTTACAACACATCTGCGACATCCAATGTACCCCCGGACCTTGCTCCAACAGATTACAATTTTTTCCGGAATTTGGATAACTTCTTACACGGAAAAAAACTCAACTCAGATGCGGCAGCCCAAGCCGCCTTCAAAGAGTTTGTTGATTCTGGCCCCCATGGTTTTTTTAGTAAAAGGATCAATGAACTATCTATGATATGGCAAAAGTGCATAGATAACAACGGTGCAATATTTGATTAATTAAATATATTTTACAAAAAAAACATGCCTTTATATTCCTCCCGTACAAAACGCCAATTTTATATGTAAGGACCTAATATTTTTTGATTTTTTAATAACATGTGTACATTGCTTCTATAATTTAAGCATTATGTACAAAAAATAAGGTTATTATTTGAGTTTGAAAACGTTCCAGATTTATTTCAATCATTATTATACATACGGGATTTATCACGTACCGTACAGTCGTTTGTTTCGACCGACAATGTTTCGCAGTGCGCAGTGCAAGGCGAGACGCAGTTCGGAGCGGTTTGTACTCACCCTGTTGTAGGATCACGAATTGAACAGAAATATTGACTGTCAAAACACCGATAAAACGGTTCGTGATGAATCCCGTATTTGTAATAATGATTAATATTTGAGGTTTTAAATATAAATAATGGCACCATAATATACCTATTATTAGATTAGATTAGAAAATTGTTTATTGCACTAATAAAATAATACATAGGCGAATTTAATGCTAATAAGCATTTTGTTCCAGCGAACCTTTGTGTAGTGTGGAGAAGATGGTAGTGCCAGAAAATGTATAGTTAAACAAACTTTAGCTAAAAAATAAACTTACAAAAATTAAATATAATATTAATACATATACATAAGCCAAATACATAAATATATCTACATAAAGTGCTTCATTTTGTTGGGATTCTGAAGAGAGATGAAGTGATTAAAGAGTTTGGATTTGAAGATTCCCATAGAGGCGGCCCTGCGGATTTCCACTTATCGCATTATTCATAGGCTAAGCTTCATAATCAGAGTATTCGCGCCTCAATTTTACACCTTCTATTCATCAAATTGGTGTTTACGGTATTCAAAAGCGGAGAGATGTGTAAAATCAGCCAAAAGAGGTCAAAATAGTATAACGTTATTTTTATCTAGCCTACATTTTCCCATTGCTGGGCAAAAGCCTCCCCCAACTTCTTCCATCTATCGCGATCCTTGGCAGATTCCCACCATTCCTTCTCGAATTTGCTGATGTCGTCGCGCCAACGCTTTCGCTGCCCAATCCCACTTGAGCTTCGCGGTTTTGTCTCCCACATCGGCAATCCCAGTTAAAGAATGAAGCGTGGTATTCCTCACCCGATCGGTTCTTCGAAATTCTAGGACGCTGCGTTCCATTGCCCTTTGTCAAATCTTGAGCTTGGACTTCTGCAGCTCGGTCAATGACTATGTTTGCGCACCGTAGGTTAGAACCGGCAGGATACACATGTCGATGAGTTTGCGCTTCAGACTCAGAGGAAGGTCACCCTTCATGTGCGCCTTCATGAACCAGTAGCTCTTCCAGGCATTTTCAATGCGGCGATCGACTTCCTGGTCATGCCTGTTTTTGAAGCTTGCTGAACGTTATTTACGCGGGTTTATTTATTATTTTTTACGTTATTGTGTACGCTCGCCTTTTAAGGTCAAGGAATTAATTTTTTACTGATGACTGGTGCACGTGGCTTTTCGGTGGGCTACGGCGTGGCGGCTAGGGTGGTTGAGTCCAGTGGAAACACACAAAATCCTGCAATGAATCCCATACCTTTCGACCTTCAAGTCGCGCGTGGGTCAGCTCGAATACCACCAAATCTCTTCTTTTTCCTTGCCCGCAAACTCCAATCTGGGTTGCTCAGGTTAACCTGTTTTCCCTTAATTTGTGCAGAATACTCTAATCTCTGGCTTGAAGACCTCACTGGAAATCCAAAACTTCTGTCAACTAAAGACGTCAAACATGACGTTTCACAACTTGCTCGTGGCACTGAAACGATATCATAAAATTCCACAGACCCGAAATGGCAACAGCGAGCATCGTTTATTTGCCAATCAGTATCTTATCATCAATTTCTAGTAATTAGGCAGCGTAAATAATCAGGAGGTTTAATTCCTCACGTGGTTACCCTAATACCATAGACAACCTATAGGAAGCGATTCTATTTAGCCTTGTTCGAAGTTTCTAGAAACAGTTTCATATATAAAAAAGGATTTTATTTCCGGTTTAGTAAGATTTTTTTTAAGCATGATTTAATGTTAATATTTTCTAAGCAAATGAGATTTAAAAATAAGGATTCGATTCGAACTCACAATCGTAAAAATATGCTTTGTAAACGACGCGCGGGGCTATTACAAACTGTCACAAAATGTCAATGCCAGGACGTCAGATTTCACTTTCGTACACACTTCAAGTTTCGGTTTATTGACCTCAATTTAATTGAAAATTTTTGATAAAAGTGTTCATAAAGGTGTATTTATATTTGAATTAGTTCAAGTAAAGTGCCTGGCAAAGTGAGATTCGAAGCCACAAGTCCATATTACTGAGATATATCGAATCCCATTCAACAAACTCAATGCTTATAAATGTAATGAAATTATGGGATTTTTATCTTCAATTTTATCAGGTAATTGTTAGTTAATTATGCTAATCTATCGACGAATTATTTAAAGTACTTAAGGATCAAAATTTAAAACGTAACAAGAGTTAGAGTTAATGTGATACCAAGAAGCTCAAGGTGGTCAGATATCGGCACGGATATATTTCGGAAAGTAGGAGTCAGATTAAATTGACTTCGTTTTGCGGAGAACAGACACGCCTGGGTCTTATTCGCATTGAACTTGACCAGATTGGCATCACCCCAGTCAGTGCTATCGTCTGCAAACCCAAAGGTACCGGGTTTTAGCAGATCGTTGATACGCAGCAAGAAGAGAGTTGCGGAAAGTATTGACCCTTGTGGAACCCCGGCATTAATCGCCAATTGATCGGACGAGCAGCCTTCAACGACAACTCGTATCGAACGGTCCCTCAAGAAGTCCGATATCCAGACACACAGACAAGTGGGCAGACCGTATGATGGAAGCTTGCTAATAAGGCTATCATGCCAGACCCTATCAAAGACCTTTGAGATGTCAAGAGAAATAGCCAGCGCTTCTCCGTGTTTCTCAACGGCCTCGCTCCATATGTACAAGGCATACGCTAGAAGGTCCCCAGTAGACCGATTTCGGCGAAAGCCATATTGTCGATCACTGAGGAGGTTATGCGTTTCTAGGTGTGCCAGGAGCCTGTTGTTCAGTACACGTTCCATAATCTTACAGATAACGGACGTGACCGAGATAGGCCTGTAGTTAGAGGCGTCGGCACGACTACCTTTTTTAGGCACGGGCTGCACATTTGCAAGCTTCCAAGATTTCGGCACTTGTCCAGACTTCACGGAGCGGCGAAAGAGGCGTGTCAGTACAGGAGCGAGCTCAGGTGCGCAGAATTTAAGAACAACTGCCGGAGTACCGTCAGAGCTACTGGCTTTTTTCACGTCCAGATTCTGCATCGTTTTTCGAACCTCGGTCTGATGTATGCGGATTTCCGGTATATATACCCCACCATCCGGTAGACTCGGAGGTGTCCCGCTTGCAGCATTTAGACGAGAATATTCTGCGAAAAGATTAGCGAACAGATTCGCTTTCTCTTCAGCGGTATGGGCCCGAATACCGTCAGGTTTCAGCAGTGGAGGTACTGAGGGGCGACAGAAGTTCGACTGAACCGCTTTAGCCAGGGACCAAAACGCCTTACTGCCCGATGGGTACGACACCAATTTGTTCCCTATTTGACCTATGTGGTCAAATCGAGCCTTCCGTAAAGCCTTCTTGCAGGACTTGGCAGCTTTGTTATAGGCTGTCTTCTTCTTAGATAGATCCTTTGTTTTGCGGTTTCGAGCATCAACCCATGCCAGGTATGCCTCATTTATCTGCATTTCAGCGCGTCTACGTTCGGCCCCGAACCAAGGTTGAGTTTTGTATGACACTATTACGTCAGAGAATGGGATAAAATATTTCATCCTTTGACGCAGCACATCTGTCACGGCATCCGCGCAATCTGAAGGATCATCCGAGGAGAAGCAGACTTGCTGCCAAGGATATGATGCGAAGAATGAACGCATTTCATCCCAATCAGCTGACTTGTACTGTCATACTCTTTGCTTGCCTCTAGAGCTAAGATCGGGCGGGGAGTAGACGGATACAGATTTCACCAGACAATGGTCGGAACTACCCAAAGTTGATGAAACCGACACGGAGTAGCGGTCTGGATCAGTTGTCAGTAGAAGGACCAAGCAATTGGCTGTTTGGCCTTCAATATCAGGAACCCGCGTTGCTCCTTGGACCAGCTGGGTGAGATTAAGCGATAAAGCTAGTTTTCGCGCTTTTCTCCCTGCGTGGTCAGTGCTTTGGTATGGGAAGAGCCACTCTTGGTGGTGAGCGTTGAAGTCCCCCAACAGCACCAATTGAGCAGATGGGTATTTTTGTTGGCCGGCGTCCGCCGCCTCACTGAGGTAAGTCATGAGCTTGGTCGTCTTCTGGTCTCCACTATGCGAACGGTATATACAGCCATATAAAAATTTTTCAAGGCCTGAGTCCACCAAAATCCATACAACAGAAAAGCTGGGATCTTCAAGGTTTCGGACACGTCGACAGCAGATATCATCACGGGCGTACACACAGACACCCGCACGGGGTTTAAAATTGTGCTCCAGGGTAAACCCTGGATACGAGAGGTATGCCGTGTCAGACGGACATCCTATCTGCGTCTCCGAAAGAAACAAGAGAGCTGGTTTCTCAGTCTCAAGGTGGTGATGGACTGCGACGAGATTTGAGTGCAGACCTCGGATGTTGCAGAGGTGCACTTTGAGTGAGAGGGAGTGTTTAAACGTTCTCTTGTTTCTACTTTTCATTATAGTTACGAGTGATTTAAGGTTAGGAGGCGGCAGTGAAGTGGGGCTTCATACTGATAACCCTCAGACGCACACGAAAAGTTTCATCGTTGGAGGACTAGTCTGGAGACTGCGGGGACACCCGAGCCCCCCCCTAGGATGTCCATAGGGCCCTCTCGTCCTGTCGCCAGCCGACACCATGGCGCATCCAGGGATTTTTCGCTAGTTGGCGGGGCAGCCTTTCACGAGTGGCTATTTCGCTACTTGGGCCCCCTACAGACTGCGGTTGGCCAGCGGTGCACCGTGCCTCGGATCCCGCTACCCTCCACGACTAGTCATTCGATGCGGCGCTTATCAGTGTGCATCAGGTTGGTCTGCCAGCAATGAGACCATCACGTCGACCCGCCCCCATTAGTGGCTACACCAGTCACCGTGTCGGAACGCAGCGGAGCTACTTGGCGACACGACTTTGATCAGTGGTGATCAGCCGCGGCCGAAGCCTACCACCGATTTCACCTGCACCACCCGGGGACCACGTGTAGGGATTCTATATGGGTATTCTCCTACGGACGTGGGTGACTCGGCCGTTTCCATCAGACTTGCTAAATCTTTGGCTATTTTTAAAAATGAGGTCTGCAATTTATACTTAGCGGCTTCTTTAGAGTAAACATTGTATTTCCTTGCGATATTTATTGTTAAAGTATATGTATATATTTTATATTTATTTATGTAAGTATATGTAGGTATATTTTAAGTTTAGGTATTTATTTATTTTTATCCTACATAAATAGGTATTTATTGTAACACAACCTCTTCACACGTCTTTTCGATCCAGTCCATCCGAAGGTTGCCTGGAAGAGATCGCTTTTTGCGATAAGGCCGCCCATTGTACCACCAATAATTATAATTATAAATTAACCAATAATTTAGTCTTTAAGTTTTCTAGGTTAAGTTATTTTAATTTGGTGTAACATTAAATAATTATCTATCTATCTATCTACATCGTCCATAATGAGAGATCAGTCGATCAACGTCATACATACGTTGGTCTTCAATGGTTTGGCATCAAAAGTCCAATAATAAAATTATTGATATGTCTGAATACAATGTTTGTAATAATTTGAAATAATTCTACTAACGTGCCATTTTTATTATTCCAATACGTAAAACTATTATAAATAAACGTTTTATACACGGGTCAATTTTTCGCTTCTTCCTTTAGTTTTAAGTAAATAGAGTTTTTACCAGGTACCTTGTAAATTTTGCATACCATTCGAAAAAAGTAGGCAGCATCAGGACATCTGTCCAATGCAAGTGCTAGCGGTCGACTGAGAGAATTTGTCTCCTGATTCAAACGGACCTTGTGTAGTCGATAGCATACCGAATTTAGTTTATTTTCGAATTGGGGAGACCCGGAAGCCATATATAGTCCTAGTGTAATCCAATTTATTTTGTTTTCCATTTTACGTAATAAAAATGTTTTAATATATAATAATCTAAGAATTTTTTTAATTTAATTTGGATTACCGGGATAAATTAAGATGGTAGAATAGTATTGACACCGGCTAAAATTTGATTATACAAGATATATACAGTTATTATTATGTATTTATTCACTTATTATATAAATAGTATACGACTTTAATTCTTAAAAACAAACTCTTAGATTTGCAAAGTAATCTGCATAATTTTTGTTTTCTGTTTTCATAGCAACATTTTCTTATTATTAATATTAAGAGTTGTTTTCAGATTTACACTGTAGCAAAGTAACACTTATTTGAAAAGTATTTTTGTCCCATTTTTGTTCCTTCCTTAGCTTAAATGGCTCCATCAGACGGGGATAATTTTAGGGCAATTACTCAGAACTCCCACGGGCGGAACTGTGATTGACGTAAGCGGGATGGTACGTTCCATCCCTGGTGAATGTACGTACCAAATTAATATCGTTACTTTTGGGAGGTTCCATCAACGAATTATTTCATGAAGAATTTGTGAATGAATGATGTCAATAGGAGATTTATTTAATTTGTTTTGTTACATTTTTGGACCAACTACCGAAGGGGTTTATTGTATGTAAATAAGGTTTGTGTATAAAAATATCAAAATATCAGCCATATGTTTAGACCAGAGGTTCCTAAACTTTTTTTTTTCGTGACCACTTTTAAAATAATTCTGATTTCGGTAGACCTCCTGCAGCTACATTTCTATCATATTCTCATGAAAAAATGTAAAGATTAGATATATCTATGGAAATTTGCGGTGTGGCTGAGTTCCAACCATGAATGAACAGTTTTCGCTTTGCAAGTCACGGCACGTTGTACTGAGGAATACGCAAGTTTTTACAAGTATGTAACAGTCGCTGAGCTTCTTATCATATTATCTGCCTACATTGATAGGTGAAGTCAAGCCAACATTTTAGTTCTTCACTATTAAAACCAGTTAAATTTTCGTTCTGACGAATTGTGAACCCCCATTTTTTTGTCAAGCCAACGTAGACCCCCGTCGAGTCTCCCGTGGAGCCCTGGGGTTGTCCATCTGGACCACTTTGGGAACCAATGGTTTAGACAAACATCTTTCTATGAGTAATTTTCTTTTATCGTGCATGGTTATTTTATTTTATTTTCTTCGGAAAACATACAGTGATAAAATACTTAATAATTAGTTTCTACTTATAGCTTATCACCATTTAGACGTTTTCGCATATTGAGTCTATTTGCTATAGTGTGACCATTAGTGCTGTGCACTCCCTGAGGTATGCGCGCGGCGAGACGGAGGGGAGAATCGGCTGCTGCGAGTGCTGAGAACTGACAGAGCGCAGCAGCCGATTCTCCCCCCCGTCTCGCCGCGCGCATACCTCAGGGAGTGCACAGCACTAATGATCACACTATAGCTTGAATGTTAAAGAAAAGATATTACATGTAATTTAGACAAGACATACAAAAGTGAGTAACGGACAGTTAAGAAGTCACATCAAACCAGTTCTTTGAGATTATGTTTTTAAATGTATTTGGAGATGAATTAAATAAGTCAATTTCGGGCGAGTCATCCAGTTTGTTTATGAAATATGCTGATCTAATAAAAAACGAGTTATGCCTATAGTTTGTTGAACAAGAGGGAACGTGCAAGTAAGTCTGATGCCTGACAGACCTTGTGGGTACTCTCAGACTTATCTGAGAAAGGAGATGGGGAGAGTCGATTTTATTTTGAATTAATTTAATGAATACAGATACGTCAGATATGTTGCGTCTTATATAAAGTGGTAGTATATGATGTCTCCTGCATCTTGATTCATAATGACGGTCATATTTTTTGCATTTAAATTGTAAGTGTTTCATAAATCTACGTTGTATAGATTCTAGCCTATTAATATAAACATCGTAATGCGGATTCCAAATTTGTGAGCAATATTCGAGTATACTACGCACATATGAGCAGTAAAGAGTCTTAATGAGCTTGATGCTTTTAAATTGAGAGCTTGATCTTAAAATAAATCCCATGCACTTGTTCGCTTTTTTCGCAATAGTATCAATATGACTTTCATAAGTTAGTTTAGAATCGTGTATGACGCCTAAATCTCGTACCTCGCTTACGTTCATAAGATGTTGCCCTTTAAGTGTATAAATAAATTTAGTTATATTAGTTTTACGTGTAAATATTATTGAGTAACATTTTGTGAAGTTGATATCAAGTTTATTTAGACAACAATATTCTTCAAACCTACTGAGATCCTGCTGTAAAAGATGACAGTCCTGGGTGTTATTTATTTGCCTGTAAATTTTCATGTCATCAGCATACAGTAAAAAATTTGAGTGTTGAAAACAGGATTTAATGTCGTTGACAAAAAAGTTAAACAACAGTGGCCCCAATATCGAGCCTTGAGGCACCCCTGAAAGTATAAAATTCCATGTCGAACAGTAACCATTAATTACGATAGCTTGAGATCTATTTTCAATGTAAGAAGTAAACCATCTAAACAGGTTGCCATGGATTCCAGCACCAAAAAGCTTTTGTAAAAGTATTCTATGGTCAATTTTATCAAACGCTTTACTGTAATCTGTGAAAATAGCGTCTACTTGGCCCCCAGCATCCATGTTTGAAGTTGTAAAGTCTATAAATGTTAATAGGTTAGTCGTTGTTGAGCGATTTCTGAGAAAACCATGTTGTTCTTGAGTGAAAGATGATGAGAGGCTATTATAAACTTGGGTGTAAACGATTCGTTCGAAGATTTTAGCAAAAATACATAGCTTGGATATATGTAGGCCTGTAATATTTTACATTATTTCTGCTTCCGCTTTTGTGTATAGGGTTTATAAAGGCAGACTTCCATATTTTGGGGACAATGCCTTCTGTTATTGAGCGAGAAAATAGTATAAACAAAGGTTGTATTAAACTTCAGAACATTTACTTATAAATACTGAAGGTATTTTATCTGGACCGGCGCCCTTCTTTAAGTCAAGCGTCGTGAGTAGTTTGTGAATGGCCTCTGGGGTAATTTCTATGTCACCTATTGTATTTGTGTAGCTTAAGCGCAATGCGCTAGTCTCGAGAAGAACGCCGGGGATACTCGAGTTGGTGGAGGGGGTAAGAAATGTTGAGTGAAAGTATGCTGCAAAAAGACGACACACATCTTCTCCTGAATCAGCCGACTGTCCTTCATAGGCGAGAGAAGAGGGAAGAATATTTGAACCATTTTTATTTGACTTTATGAATGACCAAAAAAGTTTTGGGTTTTTTGTTATAGATTCTTCGCAATTTTGTATGTATTTTTTATAACATTGACCTTCTAACAGTTTAGCTCTATGCCGAAGTAGGGAAAAAGTGTCATAATCAGCTCTGTTGCCATATCGGTTATATTTTTTTAAGAATTTAACCTTTTCTCTAAGTAGTTTTTTTAAAGAAGCGTTATACCACGGGGGAAATGATGATGTTTGATTTAATAATTTGTGAGGTATGTACTTATCAATAACATCATAAAGGTGTTTATAAAATACCTCTACCGCTTCCTCTAATAGAATTTTATATAAACAATCTTCCCATTTCACCTCATTAAAGAATAATTGAATATTTTCATAATCACCTGACTCATAAAAATACTTCAACCTAGGACTTGCTAGAAGTTGATCAGGATTTGAGACTTCTAAGGAGACAGTTAACGACTTATGGTGTGTATCCTCGGGAACTAAAGGGTCGTCACAGATTGATACTTGTAGGTAATTATTACCTAATACTAGGTCTAGGATTCTACCGTTCATATTAGGATAAAGGTTATATTGTGTTAGATCACACTCTGAAAGCGTGTCAAAAAAATATATTTGAGTCTCACCCGTTACACCTGTGTATTGTGAATAACTGTTAGAACAAAGTGACCAATTAATATTACTCAAATTAAAATCACCCATAATCACAAATATGTCACTTGGACATAGGTTTATTATTTTAGATAAATTATCCGTAAAATTATTTAATTGTGAACTAAATGAGTAGCCCAACTTTTCACTACATAAGTAAACAGTGTAGAGATGTATATTAACAGAGTTCTTGTTTTTATTATTATTTAAAACGGTAACCCATAAGTCTTCAGCGGAGGATGCCCATTCGGGGCGCTCCACCGCCGTGTGATCACGATGTACACCTAAAAGTACCCCCCTGCCGTACCTCTCACGAGTGGCTGCATAGTTTCTGTCCCTACGCCAAACAACATACCTATCATCATATAATTCGCTGTCGTTAATTCCATTAAGCAACCAAGTTTCTGTTAATGAAATGATATCGTATGAATGAAGCATCAAGTTCCTTTTAAATGTGTGCGTTTTTGTGCGAAGTCCTCGAGTATTTTGGTAGTATATGTTAAAGCTTTTATTAGCCATCATTAACAGTAAATAAAACATAATATCTAAATTGAATCAATTTAGAATAAAAGTGGCTCATAAATACTAAGAAATATCGGCAAGAATACTTTACAACACAACTCATTAAGACAATGTAGATATTATGATTGTTATTGGCCGACATAATTAATTCGTGGGTATTCAAGTTTTTGAAATTGTATTTCACGATGTAAACATTTAACAGGCTAGATGAACTACGTAAATAGCAATTAGTAATCTTTAAGCAGTAATTTGTAAGTTGTAAATCATAATTATAATAATTAAATGCAATTATATCAAATAATAAATGCGTATGTATTAGAAATGCGGTAGTGTAAAAACAAGATCGTAATATTGGCAAGACATTTACAAGTGAAGCGCCGTAGCGTGTGCAAGATATTATAAGTAGTATGCAGTTGAAAGCACGGGCGAAAGTTTGTATAAGTTGTTGCAGACTTACGTGCATTATAAACTGGATGCTCGCCCAATTGAACGAGTCGCAAGCGCAGCGATAACAAGAACAATAGGAACAATAAACTACGGGTATTGATGTGTTTCCCAAGCTGTCTTGTGATAACTGATGAGTGGCAAAATAATAACGTATTAGTGACAAAACTATACCATTTTCACAAGATCGTTTTCGCACTTTATAAAAAATGTAGGAGAAGTATCCGATTTCCGGTTAGTTTCCGATTTTTATCATGCATAAAAAGATTTTTAAAACAATCTCATTTTTTTCTTAGCTGGATGGTTCTTGAACCCGCAACCCATCTCTTAATAGGAGAATGCGCCACACTCAGTTCCTGTCAGGTGTGAAATTAGTGATAAGGGTTCATTTGTGGACTCAAAGCCGGCTTGTTTCAGATGGTTTTAAAAATCTTAGGATTTTCCGTAAGATTACGATAACACTTTAAAAATAAAAATACTAGCATTCATAATATTAAGATAAATGGTATTTGACCGTGAAAGTATTTTATGAAGCAAAAGTTATTTACGCTCGCTTGACTTGGGGAGTAATCTGGTGAATGCGTTACGAAAAGTGCGAACGGAGGTTAAGAAGGAGATATAAGTTTGTGAAAATAGAAAGCGAAAGAGTTACGTTTCGTATATTACTGTAGGAGCAAGAGAGGTGCGAGCATACATTTCTCTCTTTCTCTCACAGCCAGTTGGTTTGTCGCATATCTTCTATCCCAAATTAGCCTAAATTATTCAAACTGCAAAAACAAAACACTTCTTCATGCTGTATAATAGAGTTCATTTTGCAATAAGTAAAAAAAGTATGAACGACGTTTCGTATTTTGAATCTACCAGCTTCGATTTACGAAAAAGTTCAGCTATTCCCCAACAGATGGCAGCAGCAGCAGAAGTTTTACTTCAGTCGTGTGGTCTAAAGCACACTCGTTTTTTATGTATTCTTTTTTGGAATATTGAAGTTTAAAGAAATCCGGTTCTTCCTAGGCAAGTGTCCATTAATCTACGCCGGATATAACTTACAATCAGCTTAGGCAGTGATCAAAAGCTTGACTATTAATAAAACTGTATTCTCACAGTAGAAAGAATTAATAAGAATAAGAATTAAGAAAAAAGAAGATTAATCTTCTTCTTTCTGAATTCTTAATTCATTTACAGAATACATTTCGGGGAATGTGCGCAGGAACTATACGATCAGATCCTGCCATCTTCCTTCCATCAAAGAACAAGCAGGCGCACGGCTCAGTACCATCCGTACCTAGTTGATATACCATCCATTCGCACACACCGCTTTAGTTCCACGTTCTTGATGCGCAAGGTATGGAATACTTTGCCGACGTCTGTTTTTCCTAAAGAATATAATCCGGACCTCTTTATGGTAAGAGTGAATAGGTTTCTTGTTTCATCTTAGACCACATCATCACTTACCATCAGGTGATATTGTGGTTAAACGAAAATTTATACAGTTTAAAGACAAATAACTTTTTAACAAAAATATAACCGATTTCAGGTAACAGTAAAAACCAAACTACGAAACTAACCAGTTTTCATGAAATTTCCATGGCATTAATCTCAAAGTATATCCTGTCAAATAAAAAACTAACTTTCCAAATCGGTTGATATATGACGGAGTTCTGAGATGATAAACATAACATAACATAAAAATTAAACAAATTTAAGACTTATTTGGCTTTCTCATGGATGCTATTGTCAGAGCTGGATCAAATGGAAATGGGACAAGATAGGAAGCACCAGCGTTTAAATAAAAAAAGAATCATCAAAATCGGTTCACCCAGTCGCAAGTTCTGAGGTAACAAATATAAATAAAAACAGTCGAATTGAGAACATCCTTCTTTTTATAAGTCAGTTAAAAAAACAAGGGTTAATAACGTAAATAAAATTGTCACTAGCCTTAACAGACATACATCGGTCACTACCCGAAATAACTTTTCTATTTATCACGCTCCAACTTTTTGCCCCGAAAGCCTCAATAATACATGCCACATCAAACCTACGTAAAGAAATACTCCACGACAGAAACCCACGTTCGTTTCAATATTTCATGCTTAGAGCTCCTAAGAGCATTTCGGAAAAGGCGTATTGTGTAGGAACTAAATCAATGAAACATTTAGACTGCCATTGAGACGGATCCTAACTTATCTCACTAATATATAAAATACTAGCTGTTGCCCGCGACTTCGTACGCGTTACACTACTATATGTTAAGATAAACTCGCTGTTGGAACTTGACCCATGGGACCTGTGTTAATCCAGGTTATATCAACGTCTATACTAAATTCCATTGAAATCGGTTCATCCGTTACGACGTGATTGAGTAACAAAAAACAAATAAGTAAATATACAAACATCCAAACTTTCGCATTTATAATACTAGTTATTGCCAGCGGCTTCGCCCGCGTTGTTCTCGGATGCAAAATACATATTAAACTTTGACATCCCATTTTCATCCCATGGGAGCTGATATGTGGGATAAATGTTAGTATATGTGGTGTTCCAGGTTATAATCTACGTATATACCAAATTTCATTGAAAACGGTTCAGCCGTTACGGCGTGATTGAGTAACAAACCAACAAACAAACATCCAAACGAACATCCAATTTTTCGAATTTATAATATTATTGTGATAGTGTGATTAGTGTCATGTCTAACCCATAAAATTATGTATTTAGATTTTATAAATGCAATTTGTTATAGAAACTACAGTACTCGTGCTTACTACACTAACTGAGTGTGTTATGAGTATTGAGTGAAAGTCCCCTGGGCCCACATGTCGTTGTAGTTAGCGATTGTCTTAAACATCTCCTGAGGTTAGTAACTTGTTTAAGGAAGTTCGTATTCTGATCACTTACTCGTGGAAATCTGGGTTGGATTTGGCAGGTGTCAAAATACTACAGACGAACAGCAAAAACAAATGATACAACATTTAAAAACAAAGGAACGAGGAACCGATTCCCTGATGATTAACCAAAATACTTATAACAAAATATCACCAACCAACGTTTTGTATACAATTAATTTCTATTTATATATTCTGCACTTCATTCGAAGATTATAGTATAACTAGTTGTTGCCCGTGACTTCGTACGCGTTACACTATTAAATGAGTACTAATTTATCACAACATATAAAGAGATATTTAATCAATAACTTTATTCAGCAAACTAATATTACAATATCTTCTACACAATTACAAAAATTTCCGCTATGTTTGAGCAGTTAAGATCCGCTTATATTTGGGCCAGCGGGCACGCGGCTTCATGTCTCGATAGCCTGTCACTCACTGAAGGGCGGTTGGCGACGCATACGGAGACGAGAAGACCGACGCATTGGCACAGTACTGGAAGGCATAGGGGCATGGGGGGTGAGAGGGCCCGCACTAGTCGAAGGCGCTATACTTAACACATTAATTTATGTGATGATGTTCAGTGAGGATGTTTGTTTATTTGTTACTCAATCACGTCGTAACGGCTGAACCTATTTCGATGAAATTAGTATGTACGTAGATTTTAAGCTGAATTAACTTACTAATATTAGTCTGCTACATTTAATCCCATAAATCAGGTAATAAAATTGCAGCTACATAAACGTCATCGTGCAGTCCACTCCCTTTAATTTTAATATTGTCGCAATGGTGTGCCATACAAAATGCTAGCCGTAGTGACCCCAGCCCACTCTCTGCATGTTAGATGCTTATATCTAACATGCAGATTCACAGATTTTAAATTTGTTATCATTTGTAGGAAAAAAAGTTGACTTTTCTGCAAAAAACACGAATTAATCTGACTTTCCTTCCCCTGTGATTAACAGGATCCCGACTCTATCCAAGAAAATTACCCGTAAAACCGAACCTTAATGAAATTGACCGAGACATCGAGTTTGCCAATTTGATTTATCGGCCAATGCCTTGGCACAAAGCAGACCATAAACCAGTATAGACACTATGCAAGCTATAACCACAAGTACAATTCACAGTCAATAGTGTTGCTTTGTCGCGGTACCATTCAATGAGAAACATTCTTTATTTGAGCATATAAAAGTGTAGTAAGTGAATGCTCAAAGGGTTCTGTACCATTATCTATAAAAACGGCAAAAAAATCACGTTTGTTGCATGGCAGGCTTCCTTCAATAGTTGTTTTATTTTAATTAATTTATTTATTTTTGAAGTATATGTATATATAACTAAATATTCTGTAAATATTTCAAACGTCTACCTGTTGCCGTTATCAATATCGAGCTAAAACGAGTAAAAAAAATACATTTGTTGTATGGGAGCCCCTCCTAAATATTTATTTTATTCTGGTTTTTAGTATTTGTTACTATAGCGGCAATAGAAATACATCATCTGGGAAAATTTTAACTGTCTCTATCGCGGTTCATGAGATAAAGCCTGGTGACAGACGTACAGACAGACAGACAGCGGAGCCTTAGTAATAGGGTGCCATTTTACCCTTTAGGTACGGAACCCTAAAAATGAGCCGATAGCCGATAAATGATCGATTATCAGTTTGCATGTGCTAGTAGGTAGGTCTCCACTTACTCAACTTTATTATGGCTCTTATACCTTGGGAGAAGGGTAGGCCTTTGGTGTGGGACGCCACGTGTGTCGATATCCTTGCGCCATATCATCTGTCTGGTACAGCAGTTGGGGCAGGTGCGGCGGCAAATTCAACCGAAGATCTCAAGTGCCGCAAATATGGAAGTCTCGACAGAGCTTACGTATTTGAGCCATTTGGGGTCGAGAACATGGGGTACCGGGGTTTTCAAAATTCTTTCTGGGCGTCTGGTCGAACCAACGTGTGATCTGAGAACTGGCGCTTATCTGGGTCAACACATAAGTATTGCAATTCAGCGGGGCAATACAGCTAGTGTCTTGGGGACAACTCCGTTTGGTAGTGATCTGGAGCAGTTGAGCTATTTATAGTTTGTTTGCAACGGTCTTTAGATAATTCAACTATTTCTTCTGTATTTTATTGTAAATAATTGTATAGTTATTCTGTTATTAAAAATAAAAAAAAAATATTGTTATTAATTACATATTTTTTTTATCTTCCTAAATAAACAAAATAAAATAGGCTATTTTTTTCATGAAATAATCAGATTTTTCGAAAAGTCGTAGAGCCTGATACTCAAACCGACTAATTTTCAAGAACACTGCAGTAGAACCTATCTATACTAATATTATAAAGAGGAAAGGTTTGTATTTTTGTGTGTATGTTTGTAATGAATAAACTCCAAAAATTCTAGTCCGATTTCAAAAGTTCATTCACCATTGGAAAGCTACATTCACCCTGAGTAACACAAGCTACTTTTTCACCCAACTGCGCAAAGAAGGGTAATTTTTTATTGAAAAACTACGCTTGCGATGCTGCGGATTGGTCAGCTAGTTTGAAATAAACTTAAAAGTAAGTGTAAGTGTTTCTACTGTTTTCTTTATTACGCTGCGTTTTATTAATTTAGCGGTAATCAGATTTAAAATCACTTTCGATAGAGAATTAAAATCTTGCGTTGGAATTTTTTTGAAGGTGACAATGGTGGCACAAATTAAATTATTTTAGGTTTGAGAGCACTGTCATATCGACTGTCTTTTTCGAGCAGCCAGCGCTTAAGCCGGTGTTTGAAGGTATTGTCATTGTCTATCGAAGTGATTTTAATACTGAGACTATTATTGTAGACTGTCGGCTTCATGACGCGAGTGAGTCTGTTGGTCTATAGCAAATTAGTAACAAATACAGTAAGCTAAGCTAACATGATCAATTTTCGTCGTTTAACCCGTGGAAATCGATTCGTGTAAATACCGCATTACTTGCATTATCCGGTAAACAAAGAAATAAGTTCCAAGTTTTTCGCAGAGCAGAGTATTCCGAGAACTGTTGGTTGTGTAGCAAGATAATTGAGTTAACTAGGTAATAACTTTTTGTCCAACTTCAAAAACTGGAGGCGTTTCAAAGTAGAAATTCGAGACTTTTCGATTAGCTCTACTATTAATTCTCTTATCTAGTTTAGAGAGACAGAATAGTTTATTTCTAAGCTAATAACATTTTGTTGTTAGTAAAACTTTTTAGCAAAGGTCTCACCCAAATTCTTTGATTCGTCAGTATCTTTGACGGTCTCCAACCAGTAACGACCTCCGTAGCGCAGGGGGCGAATAGCCGGCTGGGTGCGTCTCAGCCGGAGTAACTGGTTCGATTCCCGCCGCGGAACGAATTTTCGCATGCTCTACAGATATTTGTGCTGGGTCTGGATGTATTTCTGTATAATATAAGTATTTATTTACAAAAAAAGTATACAAGTATTCTATCAGTTGTCTGATTCCCATAGTACAAGCTGTGCTTAGTTTGGGGCTAGATATCGCTGTGTGAAATGTCTAGCAATATTTATTATTATTATTTTTTTTTAAACACCACAAGATTATAGGTATAATAACAATATCGTCTTTAGGCCTCGTCTATAGATTTCCAGAGCGACCGATCTTGTGCGGCCCGTACCCAACAGCTCCTAACAACCTATAATAGGTCGCCTTTCTGTCTAGTGGCAAACCGTCCTGCGCTGCACTTTTCCGTCATCTGACGTCAGTTCTTCAAGCTAAGAACCCCGCCCACTGTTATATAATTAATTACTTCTTCTTAGTCGGTAACTCTTGGCAGAGTGGTGTGTGGTTATGTCAGGTCTTGGCTTTAGAGTAGCGGCTCTTGCGATGCGTCTCCGTTCATCTATATTGAATGCATTGTGAGAACATTCAGTCATGGTAGAGTGTGTAATGGACTTGATGAGGTCTGACCATCTCGTTGGAGAGCAGCCACGCGGGCTCTTGCCCTCCATTGAGTTCTATTTACGGGTAACGTGTCCAAAGATTTTACAAGTTAAACACTATATGTAATAAATTATGTCTTCTGTTAAACAAGCTCTGACTATGAAAGGTGTTCGCCTTTCCCTCAGGATTATACTGCTGTAACATTTCCTGTCGAGTTGAAACTCGGTTTATTAATTAAAACGGTCTATGCAAAGATTGTTATGACCCTTGTTTAAATTTTTACAATAGTGAACCTTTAAAAAAAACCTTTAAAGAACAATAGAATATACGCTCTTTTGCGTGGACGTTGTTTTTTTAATTCTGATCAAATTGTACTTTATATTAAAGTGACAACGTATAGTAGGTGTGTGTGTTACATTTGATCATGAAAACTAACACTATACTTCGTTTTGATAGCACACAATCAGATGTAGTAATACTAAATCATTAGCAGACGACCCAGTTTGTCTGGAACTACCACCCGATGGACGTCACGGCCCGATCACCTAACAATTAAAAATAATGAAATGGTTGGCCTGATAGCGTCCGACCAGCCTACACACAATGCAATATACGTGACGTCACCTCAGATGGTTGGAAACTGGATCGCTTTTTATGCTTTTAATTTGTTATAAATAGTTTTTAGATAGTTTGTTTGATTGGCCTACTTGGCCGATTAATGTGTCCATTTTCCCAAAGCCTTTTTCGCGATTTGATGCGCAAATAACCACATTATAAGCAAATAATTAAGCAGTAGAAAATTAAAGATTAACTTCTTTATTCTATAAAGCTTTTCATTTTTAGACTGTAGTATGAACAGCTGATATTTCTCGTATCAATACAAAAAACTGTTATTTGAATATAGTTTTTTTAATGTTAAATATTTTTAACTTTTTAACCAAAAGGTACCCACAAAAATACACGCGCACTGCTAAGTAAAAATACGTACCTAATAAACGCGTGGGCAACTAAGTAAAAAGACTATAAATTAAAATGTTAAGTGGTCCATAAAGAAGGGTGATCGAGGAAACGGTCGTTAAATCATTTTACTGCCTAACTTACCCCATTTCTTCAGTAAAGTAGGTTCGAGGGAGGTAATGTGGTATATCACCTTAGCTGTGTAGGAAAAAAGTCTTTTCAGGCCTTTTACATCTAATTCTCATAAGCGCGGGGGAATAAGATCTGGGATGACGTCCCGCATTGACAAATTTGTTTATTCACTTAAGCTAGAAGGTCTTCGTTTAAATGTTTGTTTCATCGATTTAGCTTTTATGTATTAATTAATAATTCCACCATCATGGTGGTCGTGTTAGAACCCCCTTCTAATCTGACCTCAGCCATTCTTACTCCTTGAAATAACAGAGTAGGACTATGAGTTGATGGTAACTGTTTTCCCGAAATGTTGTGTTAAAAGAAGACTTGATTCCTTTTCATTTATTGAAGACTAGCGGTCAGCGGTTTCGTACGCGTGGTTTGTCAACAAAAAGTAGCCTATCTACGTATGTAATGATTTGCTAATATTTGATTGAATATTTTGTTAAATTGTGTACTGTAAACTCCTGAAGAATTTGTAAGATCAATATTGTATTATAAATTATAAATCATAAGTTATTTAGGTGTAATTAAAAAATAAAATGATTTTATGATATTCTGTTGACATGTTGTCATTTACTATTTTATTTATTTGAAACCCGTTTGTGAGTAATGGAACAAATGTTATTGCAATTACATTAATACTAGTGTCTCTTAAATATGTTTATATTTGTTGTATCAATAGAATAAATACTTCAAAAGTAAACTTATAATATTAGAAATGATGTAATGATCTAATTTTATATGGAATGGATGGCGGGTGGCGCCAGTCACGGTGAACGAACGAAACACGAACTAACGACTTCGGTCGAACAAAGAAGGTTCCGTGACTGACGACCGACCGCCATTACTCGGTTGAATTTCAAAGCGCTTAGTCTTGATTAAAATTAATCTGAAGTTTTCAATACAAGTAATTCAAATCAACATCCAGTATTTTATTTCGTAATACGTACATACCAAATTTCATCTAAATCGGTTCAACCGGTACGACATGATTGATAACAAACAATCATCCAAACGTTTGTATTTATAATATTAGTGTGATGATTTATTAAGAACTTATTGGCAAGTTAGCAGTTCTAACTGGGTGAACGGAAGAGTCATCACCTTTGTCAGCTGCATCTACTTCTGGGTATAAGCTTTCTCTATTTTTTGCCATGTGGATGTCTTCATCCATAATATAATGTATCTGTCAGATGAATCTTGTCAGTTTTTTCACTGTTCACATAGGTATTATTCATATTATAATACTGTACTAGAATCAGCCTTTCTAGTTATTGTTAATTTTTTGTAACAATGACTCGTCTTTGAGCGCCTAAGATAACCGACCGCATGCGGGCAGACCGTCACCGTTCACATCAATGGAGAGTCCCACACCCACTAAACACTGAATCAGCCTTTCTGGCGATAGTTACCAAAAGTTATTCTTATAATGATAATAGGTATGCAATAATTCCTTATTTTCAGAGAAAAGAAATAGTTTCAAAATCGTCAATAAACGATGTGACGAGTACATTTTACTTTTAAATCGAATGGGAATTTTACGCGAACTCAAAATACCTAAACAGTGCACAGCTGATCATCTTATGAATGATAAGATAAGATAACTCTTTATTGTACACCAAAGTAAAATACAGAACATAATTCTTACAAATAGATTTAGTACAATGGGCGGTCTTATCGTTAAAAGCGATCTCTCAAATGAGTCGTACATGGGTCGGAATCTTCAACTTATCTTTATACTTTTTTATAGTACTGACTTAATAATTTGATTACTGCTTTATCTATGTATGATCGATCAGTCGATCTCTATAGGTAGTGCGACACCTTAGAGTACTACCCTGATAACCACAAAAAAGGAAAATCTAGAGACACAGCCCTATCCGCTGGTACAGATCCGAACCACTCGCGACACACCACTACACAACGCTATTCGTTAGGCTGGAGATCACTACAGATGGAAAAAGATCTCTTGCAATGAGGTCACGACGTTCTTCATTGAAGAAACTGTTGCACAGAGAGATCGATCAGAGGTTTAACTCCAGCAATCAACTTTGACGACATCCGTGGTGCAGTGGGCGAATAGCCGGCTGAGACGCAGGAGGTAGCGGGTTCGATTCCCGCCGCGGAACAAATGTTTGCATGATCTACATATATTTGTTTCCGGTCTGCTTGTTTCTCTGTATAATATAAGTATGTAATATGTGGTACAAACAAAATGTATACCTAAACTTATGTATTCTATCAGTTATCTGGTTCTACAAGCTCTGCTTAGTTTGGGGCTAGACAGCGCTGTGTGAAATGTCCAGCAATATTTATTTATATATTTAACTTCAACTTTTAACAGGCTGTACTGATCATTGTTTGGTCTTTCGAACTAGCTTCGTTGGAGGCCTTTAGTTAGACGGACTAAGAACTTCAACACCAGTACTGTTATGTTAGTCAGCAGAATAGTTTCTACTATTCTGAAGTCATGAGCTTTGCAACCGATTGTCATTGTTCGTTTGCCAGACGCAAATGAATGCAAATGTATTCAATTACCGGGAATAATATGACGTGTGAATGGATACGTTCATTTTAATAATTGATTCATCGTTCTCACGAAAATTGTAACTGACAGTTCTGACGAGCAGCTGTTTACCGCTTGGAAACCAGTCTCCTAATAAAACTGCAGGTGCATAAAAGCGATGACGGTCTATTTTTAGCCTATTTTATCATCTTCATCATGTGTGACGCGCTCTAGTGGCTTTTTGGCTTTTTTGAAAACTTCTCAAGGCGCGTTGAGTATTTTTTGAGATGGGAAAACCATTGAACTCGCGACACTGTTACCGTTACCGCTACCGACACCTCTGTATATGAAGTGAAAACTTCTTTAGGCGGTTTGGGCATTTTTTGAGATGAGAAAAACCATTGAACTCGCGACACCATTACCGTTACCGACATCTCTGTATATAAGTATCTCGTAATTTTTCAAGTTTTAACTTTTAATATACTCTGTTTAGAACTATTGCTAGATTTCTAAACATTTTAATATAATATTTGTGCGCAAAAAATATATAAAAAAAATTCACTCCAGGAGTACTGACAGAAGTGAAAACTTGAACAATTTCGAGATAATTAAATACAGAGGTGTTGGTAACGGTAAAGGTAACACTGTTGTGAGTTCAATGGTTTCTTCCTATCTCAAAAACCAGCCCAACGCGCCTAAAGAAGTTTCCACTTCATATACAGAGATATCGGTAACGGTAACTGTAACAGTGTCGCGAGTTCCATGGTTTTTCCCATCTCAAAAAATGCCCAAAGCGCCTAAAGAAGTTGTCACTTTAAAAAAAATTGTGGCAGATTAAAACAAAGGCTTCGAATACTAAATAACATATTTTGAAATCAGACCAGATGTTTGAAAATAAATCAAAGTAACTCTGGTCACGTGCCATTTTTAAACGTAGGTATGCTCAGAAAACACTATCTGGAGTATTTGTCGCTTAATATATATGTATTTATTATTAATTAATAAGTGTCTTAAATGAGTCTAAGTATGTGTATATAAATTGTTATGAGTAGGTAGTTATCATTTAGGTTCATTCATTTATGTAATTTTCAATTTAGACGACCTCCGTGGTGCAGTGGGCGAATAGCCGGCTGAAACGCAGGAGGTAGTGGGTTCGATTCCCGCCGCGAAACAAATGTTTGCATGATCTACAGATATTTGTTCCGGGTCTGGTTGTTTCTCTATATATCATAAGTATGTATTTATGAAAAAAATGTATATAAGTATTTTATCCGTTATCTGGTTCCCATAATACAATCTCTGCTTAGTTTGGGACTAGATAGCGCCGTGTGAAATGTACAGCAATATTTATTTATTTATTTATGTAATTTTTATATCATTAGCATTAGTATGTATGTACATGTGGTATATTAGGTACACCATTACACCCCAGGTAATGACCACACGGACCATTCCATCCAAAGGTTGCTTGGTAGAGATTGCTATTTAGCGATAAGACCGCCAATTGTATCCATAGATTTACGTTGTTATTTTTTTATTTGTATATGTTTCATGGTATGCAATAAAGAACTATCTAATCTAATCTAATAACACCCTAGACTGGAAAATATGTATGATGTAGAGTTTATTTCAAATTCTGTGACACTTTAATTTACTCAGAGCAATATTAATCATGAGAAGCGGGTGATTCCCATTCAGTAGCAACATAGTGAGTTATGGTTCCTACCTTCGTATTGGTCGAAACCACCTGGTAGGTATGTCGCAGTAAAATATAAATCTTAATAAGATATCAATCTTGCTAAGAGGCTTTGGCCTGGTAGAATGTACCTCGATTTCAGATACAGAGGACGAGAGAATTAAAAAAAAGGTGTGAGTTCGAATAAAAGCCTTGAACGCCAGCTGCACGCACGAAAAAGTGTCACGTTCCGCCTGAGCAGAGCGTGCAAGCGAGAGCGCGGAACAAGCGATAGAGAGGCAAGATCGGCCTAAGCGTTCGGCTTGTGACGCATCTATCTCTCTTCCACTCGTTATCACGTGAAAGTATAGTCTGTAATCCGACTTTACAGACAATCATTTCTTTTTTACTTAAAAAAATACATGAGCGTTTCTTCTTTCACTCTGATTCGTTCACAAGTTGTATGAGTTATTTTATAAAAAAAACGAGTGTGCTTAAGACCACACGACTGAAGTAAAAATTCTTTTTCAAAATATTAATTTAGAAAATTGTTCAATTACAAAATTGTCCACACGTCTGTAGGTCAATCAGTCTGTTCATTCTGGACAGACGCATCTCGCACACATTAACGTTTAAAGATATACGAAACGTAACTCTCTCTCTTTCTATCTTCACAAACTTATATCTCCCTCTCAACTTCCGTTCGCACTTTTCGTAACGCATTCACGAGCTTACTCCCCAAGTCAAGCGTGAGTAAAGAAGTTTTACTTTATTGATGTGTCCTAAGACCCTAACATCTTACTGCAACATTTACAAAGCAAACTAAATTGAACCGGAATTGAATATGTTAAGTACACACGGCTACACATCAAGCTATCATTTCCAGTATAAACTCACCTCGCATTGTGTAGGCTTTTCGTAGAATGAGAGGTGAGCTTATATTGGAATTGTATAGCTTGATGTGTAACCGTGTACAAGTAGGCATTTATCAATTTAATGAAAAAAAACTAAATTAAAAAATCTCATTTCCATATCGCAGCCGTAAAAAGTCAAGGGACAGGTAATCGCAGAATTTATTTCGCAAAATGAGCGAGAGTGCGTGTCGGCTGTGACATTTCATAATAGCACTTGATGAGAAATGTCAGAGATCCGTCAATGACACCCTACACACCAACATAAAAAATATGCCGCCGGCCAACTTTCAGCCTTGGCCTGCAACAATAGCGTTGATATTTGCTGCAAAGGTAATGTTGCCATTCTTAATGACATCTTTGCCGCCGATGGCTGTGACGTCATTTGCAAAGCGGTTGAAAGAAAGCTTTTCGTTCTGGCTTCCGTTCAACAAAACGATATTGTTATGTGTAATGGTAAGTATGCACAAGAGCATTTATTTGTAACAGAACATCGACCTCCTTGACGTTTTGTACCAACTTGATTTTATAAACCAACGAGCAGAGTATCATTTCATCGATCAAAGTCACGAGCACACGCGACGATTATAAATGCGAAAGTTTGGATGTTTGTTTGTTTGTTTGTTTGTTACTCAATCACGCCGTAACGACTAAACCGATTTCGATGAAATTTGGTATATACGTAGATCAGCAAAAAGGCTACCATATATCCGATAAATCAATTACCATGGGATAAAAATGGGATGTCAAAGTTTGTATATATATTTTGCACCCCAGAACGACGCCAGAGGCGAAGCCGCTGGCAACAACTAGTTATTCATATACAGTATAATCTTGGCGTCTTCAAGTCCAGAGTGAATAGGTTCTTTCTAGGCAAGAGTGCTGAATTTTGGATATCACCATCACTTACCATCTGGTCGAGCGCTTGACTATAACACTAATATTATAAATGTGAAAGTTTGGATGTTTGTTTATTTATTTGTTTTTTACTCAATCACGTCGTTACGGCTGAACCGATTTCGATGGGATTTAATATATACGTAGATAATAACCTGGATTACCACATAGGCTACTTTTTATCCCATAAACTAGTTCCCATAGGATAAAAATGGGGTGACAAGTCAAGTTGCAACAGCTGGTTTAGCTTTATTTTAAGGTTACCTACACATTTAGTAGTGTAAGGCGTACGAAGTCGCGGACAACAGCTAGTCATCAATAAAAAAAGAATGAAGAGTAAACGTAAAATAGAAAGGAATGTTACAGGTAAATGCTCATTCGCCGTGAGCATTACGTCAAACACTGCGTCGAGCATTCACAGAAATGGAATTGCTCTAGAAAATGCTCTAGTGTATACTCACCATAAGCGCCAACAGGATTTTCTTTTCTTAGAAATGAGTTATAATACAATGCGGGAAATGTTCCACGCTCAAGGAAATGTTTGTAGGTAAAAAAATACTCCGAAACTGTTTTTATCGCCTTTTTAATTCATCAAGGATCACGCCGATACTTTTTTATGGCCGGCTGACAAACAAGAGGTTACGGGTTCGATTCCCGTCGCGAAACAAATGTTAGCATGATCTACATATATTCTTTACGAGTCTAAGTGTTTCCACGAATCTTTTGTATTAGCCAAAAAGCTGATGACATATTTGGTGATGATATTTTGGGCCCCTCTCGACAGAGCTTACGTATTTGAGCCATTTGGGTTCGAGACCCTGTGTCCATAGAGTACCGGGGCACATCGAGTTCTCAAAATTATTTTTGGGCGTCTGGTCGAAGCGACGTGTGATCCGAGAGCTGGCGCTTATCTGGATCAACGCATAAGCATTGCAATTCAGCGGGGCAATGCAGCCAGTGTCTTGGGGACACTTCCGCCTGGTGGTGATCTGGATCAGTTGAGCTATTTATAGTTCGTTTGCAAAGGTCTTTAGATGATTCAAGTGTTTCTACTGTATTTTTATTGTAAATAATTGTACTAATTAGTAAATTAATAACACCTTATTTTGTTGGATAACTGTTTCACTTAGTGTGGATATAAATTATGTTCTTACCAAGTTATGTTGCTAAAAAATTGCTATAAGTGAAAACCTATAAGTGGCTTTCTTTTTGTATTAGTTAACTGTTAAGTTATTATAACTGTTGGTTTTTCATGAAATAAATAATAACAAGAATTTTGTCACAATCCGACCAAGTTAAACATTCTCAAAGTACCTTCACGATCTATCGCTAACAAAAGCTCATAACTTCTCCCTGGTTATTAAATTCTGACCTCGAAATCACGAGGAAGTGGCCGATTAAGAAGGGCTATTGAACTTAACCTTGATGCAAATTAGATTGGATTTATTTTGGAATGTGGAAATTTTAAGAGACTTGCTACTATGTAGAAACTCGCCGAGGCATTACACTAGAAAAGTTTTTATTGGTATTTGATCGAAGCAAAATCTCTAAATTAATTTGGGAAAATCAGCGTTGTATGTATGTATGTTTGTTTGTCCGAGGATAACTTTCAAAGCGTTTCAAAGTAATGGTACAACTTTGGTGTGAATAAATTAGCTGAAAATGTAGGGGGAGGGGGGGGGGGGTGTTGTTGAGATATTGGGGTTTAAAAGGGATAAAAAAAAACTGTGACTATCCAGTCAAATGACACGTTTAATAAAAGGAATTTTTGAGTAAATTTCGACCCCGTTTTTATTTTATCTCTAAACCTTGTAGTTTTTAAGTTATTAGCCATCATAAAAACTGAACTTTGACAAAACTCTCAGGCTACACCAGTAACCCCACAGTGATGAAATTTGGTATGCGTGTAGCTTTAGTGACAAAAATATAAGTCTGAAATCCAGAATAACTGCAATTTATACCCCGAAAAAATAACCAATTAACATGGACTCCCGTTGTCTGTAATTTGAATGAAACTGTCGGTCAAGTAAGTTGGTTGAATATTTCGTGGCACTATTTTATTAGTCAAAGATTAAGGCTGGCTTGCACAACGATCCCTAAACGTATTAAGCGCCAAACATGTTTAAATTTTACGTATTTGTATAACTTGACAACTCCATAAATTATATTTAGCCCCTAAAAACGTTTAGGCATCGTTGCGCGAGTCGCCCTAAGTATATATTTTTTTGTGTTTTGAGAGACCCGCGAGATAAATAAATAAATAAATATTTCTGGACATTTCACACAGCGCTATCTAGCCCCAAGTTACGCAGAGCTTGTACTATGGGAACCAGATAATTGATAGAATACTTATACACTTTCTTTTTGTAAATACATACTTATCAGATCTCAGTTCGAGGCGACATACTAGTTACAAAGGTTGCCTCGAAGTAATTTAAATTATAAGAAGCTTAGACCTTCAGTCTTATGTGAGTCTGTCTGTCTGACTGTCTGTAGCATAATAGTACTCTAAGGGAAGGACCGATTATAGTGCATTTCTTTTGTTTTTATAAACAAAAAATTTCACTATAATCGGTAACGCGTATGTAAGATGATTATATCAAATTAATATAACAAAGTGTACGGTAACTTCCTTAAAATGAATATTATAGTATTGAATTTAGATTTGTTTGAATTTTGAGACAAAAAGTATAGGTGAAGTACGGTCGTCACTCCACCCGCGCTCAATTCGCGAACGTAAAGTCATCATTATAATTCTATCAGCCACAGGACGTCCACTGCCTCTCCGTAGATTTCTAGAGCGTCCGTGGGACTTGACGTCTTTTCGGCCTAAATAACTCAGTGTCTTAAGACAAATGTAAAGTTAACAGTGCAAATAATCAGATGCGTCGCAATTTTCCTTCTTAGTCGGGTACGCGATCAATTCCACGAACGTTTTGTGGAGTGGCGAGCTCTAATGTGTAGGCAGATAACGTATCGATACTCGATCGCTATTCACATATGCTAAACGTCCGCAACGCAAACAGAAAAGCCCAATAACCGTTCATGTAACAGCTAAACCGATCTGAATTGGAAATTTGTTCCGCCAGTGTATGGCGTTCGCCTAATATGTCAAACGTCATTTTGTATCGCCATTGACAGGAAATAGTAGCTGCCTCATTACATAAGTAATAACTCATGATCATAATATCACTGCCCTGTCGCTGTAGCTGCTGAAATACTGGTGGCCAAGGAGTGGGCATAGAAGGGTACGACATCCGGCAGCGAGAGAAGTGGACGATATCGTTAAAGTCGCGGGGCGTCAATGGGTGAGACTAGCGCAGAATCGTGGTGGATGGCACAAACATGGGGAGGCGTATAACCAATAGTGGGTGAAGTCGGGTAATGGGTGAAGATGATGATGACCATATCGACTCTCATGAGATTATATCTGACATTAGATGATCCATAGACATTCTAAAGTAATTAACACTAATTTAACGTTCACTAAAACAAAGGAATTGACCAAGTGAAGAACGCGTCGCGCTAGCTTTCTTGTCTTACCTAAATGTCGTACGAACTATGGCAAAAAAACAATAGTTCACGAAGGCTTTATAATAAATTATCCTGTGATGTAAAAAAAGGTAAGCTCATTTAACGCATTTAAAACTAAACTCACTCAACATATTACAACTAATATTTACTAAATAAAGTAAATATATAACTAACGAACGATCTACCCCTCTCTCTCTCTCTTCCCAGCTATGTATCCTACATGGTGGTAGGGTCAGCTTTCCTGGTCGTTCTTCTCCACTTTGCTCTATCCTCGACGTCGTCATCAGAAACTTGGCACTCTCTCATGTCTTTTGACACTACATCTCTTCACCTTGTCTTGGGTCTACCTCTAGATCTTCGACCGGGTATGGAAAGTTGTAGTGCCAAACTCGCTACGTAGTCAGGTAGCCTCATCTTCACGTGACCGTACCATCGCAGCCGACTCTCCTGCATCTTGTCAGCGATGTTGCGCACCCCCAGGCTTCCTCGCTCGTACTCGTTACGGATTTTAACGAACGATCTATCTGAATGCGTTAGTTGAGTACCTACCTACATAACTCAAACGAATTACATTAACTTTTCTTTGTGTACTGATTCTCATGTAAGTGATATAATTGTTATCTTTTTGAGAATAAATGATTACTAAACCTAAAGTCATTGACGTAGATCAGGGGATTCGGAAGCTGAAATAGCATTTAGCGGGGCATATACTCGTAGCACGAAGAACTAACGGGTAGAAAGGTTCTTAAGTAGGTTTTTTTTATAATCGTGCTTGAGATTCAGCGCCATCTATATTATGTCGAAAATATGTTTTACTTTGAAGTTTCATCATCAATATCCACAGCCCGTCTTTATCCACTCCCTCTCTCCTGTTGTCTGTGCTACTCTTCACAGTCCTCTGCCAGCCTGATCCAGTTAACAATTGCAATTACTCAAAAATTTATAGTTTAGCAACTGGTAAATGCTACATTGAATAATGAATAATCATGAGCAATTCACGCAGCGCTATCTAGCCCCAAACTAAGCACAGCTTGTATTACCAGATAGCTGATTTAATACTTATTTAGGTACATTTATTTTTGAATACATCCGTATAATAGATAGAAAAATACCCAAACCATGAACAAATATCTGTAGAACATGTAAACATTTGTCCCGCAGCTGGTTATTCATCCCTGTGCCATAGAGGTCGCCATAATACGACTCAAGCAAATAGAGAGTGATATAGTGATCCTTTTTAAGCTACGGTATGGGTCGGTGTTGTATTTTATTAAAACGAGCTACTGGGCCCGGGTGAATTAAGTCGCGTGGTTTTTTTGTGGTTTTCAGTCCTTCGAATTATGCAGTCGCATATCGACGTCTACCATTTTTATAAGCTTTTTTATTATTAGGGTTCCATAGCCAAATGGCAAAAAACGGAACCCTTATGGATTCGTCATGTCTGTCTGAATGTCCGTCCGTATGTCACAGACACTTTTTCCGAAACTAAACTATACTGTTGAAACTTGGTAAGTAGATGTATTCTGTGAACCGCATTAAGATTTTCACATAAAATAGAAAAAAAATCAAATACATTTTGGGGGTTCCCCATACATAACTGAAACTCAAAAAATATTTTTATGGATAGATCTTCAAAAATGATATTGAGGTTTTAAATATCATTTTTTTCTAATGTTTGCGCGAGAGACGCTTCCAAAGTGGTAAAAGGTGTATCCTACTAGGGGGCCCAGTAATTTCTAATATAAGATAATGATAAAACAAAAAAAAATATATGATGTACATTGCAAACTTCCACCGAAAATAGGTTTGAACGAGATCTAGTAAGTAGTTTTTTTTAATACGTCATAAATCGTAAACCGCAATTAACCACTTTAAATGGCGTCACTTGCCATTTTCGAACAACAGAAAAAAAAAATATTTTGATACATAAAAAGTTTCAAAAATTAAAAATACATTTTCAATAAGTCAATTGTTGGGGTTACCATTGTGTTGAATGAATTAGCCAGCCAGTGGGTTACCGTGCCCTAGCTGTTTCCGAGATGCGCCACGAGGAGGCTTCTTTCCTGCAACACCTGTCGTCAGGCGCGATGTTGCTTGTGCTACAGAGAAGGCTACTCAGGCAACCGATCACCGACACCCTCTTTTTGACCACGAATTTCCAGCAGCCCGTTAAAAAGTCGCAAGAGCTTCATACACATCACCCTAGCCGCACAAGACCATTCGGCGGCACTAAAAATCAACGCATAGAATGAGACGCACCCACCACCGTCTGATTTTATTACTCGGCAGGAACACCTCCCCTTAGGTCATGACCTGCCTTGGCCAGTCTGGAAGTCAATGAACAGACTCCGAACCCAAATTGTCAGTTTCAGACAATGCCTGTGTAAATGGCGTATAAGAGACTCCTCCAGGATTGAATGCGACTGCGGAGCACCCATTCAGTCCATGTCTCATCTGCTCTCTTGTCCTTTGTGCCCTACCATCTGCATAAGGGATGACCTCAACAAAGCCACGCCCAACGCTATAGAAGTGTCAAAGTACTACTCTAATATAGGTTAGAGTGTAATCTAACCCATATTAGAGTAGTACTTTGCCATCCCAGCAAGGCCTCAAGTGTCTGCCTGCATTAAATCAATGAACACTGAAAGTTTTATGCGATGAGAAACATGGTTATTTGCCCATAAAATCTCAAAAGGAGCATGGCTAAAACCATGTGAAATTTAAATTAGATATTTAAAGTTATTAATAAGTGGGTACAGATTTCAATCATGCTCCTATGTAATCCCATGCTAAAAAAACCACAACGTACCTACTACATACATGTGATCATTCTACACGTTGATATCGTAGTCGCTACAAAACTCGGAATACTGGTACTTCCTTGATTGACCAGAAGAAAACTTTTTCAAAAGGGGAAAGTGGTTTACCATTATGACGATAATCAAAAGTTTTGTTGTTTGCAAGCGGGTTCTGCTAATCTTTCTTAGAAAGTTCTTTGTTTAGTGAACCTTTTACACAACTAAGCAACGGAATCTACGCTAATCTATACTTCTACAATATAAAAACTACTTTATTGGTTTGTTTGCGGGGGGTAATCTAAATACTACTGAATCTATTATACTGTACCGGTATTACGAGTTCAGTAGTGACTACCGATAATTACGATTATACATATAAATCAAATGGGGTCAGAACCTAAACCTTTTTCACAGCTTTGTTGTAGATCAGGGATGAAGGTTCACGAATTGAACCGAAACATTGTCGGTCGAAACACCGATAAGACGGTACGTGATAAATCCCGTATTTATAATAATAATTACATTCATATTACCGGGGAGGCTCCCATACGACAAACATGATTATTTTGCCGTTTTTATAGATAATCGTACGGAACCCTTCGTGCGCCAGTCCGACTCCCACTTGGCCGACTTTGTTCTTCGACCGAAGCGAGATCTTCAAATCAACTTGGCGTTGTATGTATGTATGTTTGCTTGTCCGAGGATAACTTTCGAAGCGTTGATCCGATCATCGTGAAATTTTATACAGAGGTAGGTAGTGATAGCACAATTTTGGTATGATTAAATGAGCTAAAATTGGGGGGGGGTTGTTGAGATATTCGGGTTCAAGAGGGGTAAAAAAAATTTAAATAAAACTATTAGGTCAAATGGGATGTCAAATGAAGGGTCTCTTTTAGTACATTTTGATTAGTTTTTATCTTTAGTTAAGTCCTTGCAGTGTTTGAGTTAAGCCATAACAAAAATTGAGCTTTGACGAAATCCACAGGGTACACGAGTGACCCCACAGTACTGTTACTTGGTATGCGTGTAGCTTTAATAACACATATAGACAAATGTACGAAATACAGACAAACTGCAAGTTTTACCCGCAAAAAGAGTAACCAATTACATGAACTCCCGTTACCTGTAATTTGAATAAAACTGCGGTTCATGTTATTTGGAAATGCATTTTGTGGCTATTTTATTATACTTAATATATATTTTTTTGTTTTTTTTTTGTTAAATAACGGTCAGAACTTTACTTCTGTACCTATTTATTTTGTAGCGCTGCGCTGCGTTGCAACCGCAACGGCGAAGTGTTTTTTGATTTTTTATAAGTTACGGTATATAATACCCTTCATGGAGCTTCAAAGGCAATTGGTGACAACCCTGATAAGATGCGATTGTATAATCTTTGGTCAGCAATCTGATGAAGCTGTTGTGATTGCGTAATGAGCTGATGGAATAGATTAAGTCCGATTAGTTCAAGTACGTGTTTGTCCTAAGTATAAAGTTTGACGCCCACCATTTCGCAGTGGCTGAATATCCGGCTAAGAAGCAGATGGTTGCGTCTAAGTTGGCTATTCGTAAGAAGTGTTTGCATGATCCACATATACCTACTTATTTGTTGCGAGTCTCTGTGTTTCTATATTATATATATATATATATATATATATATATATATATTATATTTTAGATAGATATATTATTAAAATAAAAAACGAGTGTGCTTAACACCACACTACTGAAGTAAAACTTCTTTTTAAAAAAAGATAGATAGATAGATAGATCATTTCTTTATTGCACACCATTAAAAATAAAACAAACAAAAGAGAATACAAAATTAAATCAAAGGTACAATGGGCGACCTTATCGCTAAAAGCGATCTCTTCCAGGCAACCTTTAAAATAAATAAATTTAAAATATTAATGTGTAAAATTGTTCAAGAACGAAATGTAATTACGAAAAACAATGAAACGAACGAATATAAATATATATTTCATGCACTGGCTATGAGAGGAAGAGATAAAGAAAATATGCGTGCGCACCTCTCTCTCTCTCTTGCTCCTACAGTAATATACGAAACGAACCTCTCTCTCTTTCTATCTTCACTAAGTTTTATCTCCCTCTCAACTTCCGTTCGCACTTTTCGTAACGCATTCACCAGCTTACTCCCCAAGTCAAGTGTGCGTAAAGAAGTTTTACTTCACAAAAAACATACAAGTGTTCTATCAGATAAATACTTAGTATCAGCATTTAAAACAAAATCCATTTCTATTTTTTTATGAAAATAGTGAATCTGGCATAAAACATGTGGAAGTAACATCGAGTTCAGATCGAGTCAAATAAATTTTGCTGCAATAAAGTATCAATGATCAATTGTATCAATAAAGTTGTAAAATACTGGACATTTATATGAATCCAAATACTAATTATAATCGCACTATCTCCTTATAAGTTCATGAAAATATCAAGACAAAAAACTAGTGTGCTTTAGACCAAACGACTGAAGTAAAACTTCTTTTTCCAAATAATAATTTATAAAATTGTTCAATTACAAAATTGTCCACACGTATGTTGGTTGATCATTCTATTTTCATTCTGGACAGACGAACTCGCACATTAATGTTTAAAATATACGAAACGTAAATATCTCTCTTTCTATCTTCACTAAATTATATCTCCCTCTCTACTTCCGTTCGCACTTTTCGTAACGCATTCACCAGCTTACTCCTCAAGTCGAGCGTGCGTAAAGAAGTTTTACTTCAAAATATTGGCAGAATTTGTGATAACTCCATGTCACATAGACAAAACGTAACGTGAATTGCCTAGAAAATGTATAAAAAACCGAAAATATGAATCTACTTTATGATACTCTCAATAAAGCTTACCTGAATAGCGTAGAACACGCAAAACACTAAATTGTTTAAAGACAATTCTCAATTTGTTAATAATACAGAAGTCTTGACAGCGCATATGTATTTGAACCATTTAGCGTCTCTAAATTGGATTAGATTCTTTGGCCAGACCTAGGTATAAATACTTAAGTATTTTGGCAAATTAGACCTAATTTACACAAACAAATGCCAGTATTAAAGCCCCGCCCAGTGGAACAAGGTTTTCCCGAAGTGATCACACATGTTAATTTATGGTAATTATCGTACGTATTGAATTCGTAGATTAGCATTTGAACATTTAGACCAATAACATTATGTGGCGTTCTGTTCAATTTCAAACATTTGTTTCGTAAAACACACCACCTTTTTTACTGTCCAAGCAGTGCGCCTTGCACGCATTGCTATTAAAATTAGACAGGCACCTACACAACCGTAGCTGCATTTATACTATGCATCTAAACAATTTTAAATTTAAATTTATACCTTATATTAAATAGTAAGTAAGTACACTATTCATTTGACACAATGAACAGCTTACTTCATCTCTCTAATAGTCTTATTCGATCGGTTCTTGAGTATGGGTGTCCCATTTGGCCGCCTTACCACACAAATCATATGGAAAGAATCGATGCTATTCAGAATGAATGTCTCAGGATATTTGCGTATAGGCATAAACTAGCCCAGTCATTGTCAGGATATGATAATCGGTGTAAATTCTTTGGGATTGCTACTTTATCTTACAGAAGAGATTATATTAACCTAATACGAGTATGTTTAGACAAAATTCTTGAACTGCCCTGGTTTATTGACGTCCATTGGCATAAACATCAGATATAGTTCCCGTAACCCCGCAACCTTTAAAGAACAATCTTCTCCCTCGAACGTGTCGTCTATATAACAAGCTGGTTGCTTTATATGACGTGGATATCTTTGGTACTAATACCCTTAGGTTTAAACGGTACATCTATAAATTCCTGTTTCTTTATTATAGAAAAATATGTAATGTTGTTTAATTGACTCTCAGCTTTTGTTAAATTATTTGTCTTGTCTAGTTTTGCGGTTTCTAGTTTAAGGGTAATTTAATTTTAGTGCGTAGTATACTTTTTTATCGTATTAACATATTTGATAACAATCTAGATATAAAATTATATGTTTAGTTTAATTAGTGCTAAATGGATTCTAATCTGTTTTGTGGATTATTAAATAAAAAAAAATAAACAAGAGACATATTTAGATCAAATCCAAAACCAAAGCACATAAACTATCTTGGATACTAATATCGTAATTTTTATCATTGTAATAGGGCCTATCATCCTCACGTATGGTTTTGAAGCCTCGACTACCTAACCGGTTAGGTTAGGTAGTCCAGAAGGAGGAGAACCAGATTTTATTAGTAGAGAGGAAAGTTCTTCTGAAAATTCTAAATCTACTAAGGAGAGAACATGGTAGCTGGAGGGCTCTTAAAAACCGAAATAGAAGATCTTGAAGCTGAGCCTTACATCTTAGGAGAGTATAAATCACACCGATTCCGCTGGCTCGGCCATATACCGCGAATAGGTGAAGATCGAAGCATCAAGAGAACGTCCCAAGTATCACTGGAACGATAGGATAGAACTGACCCGCGTGACCAAGACGCCGATGACTGGCATGAGATGGCAATGGACATAGGAAACTCACTTTTGGACCCTGCGCCAATGGAGTAAGACAGTAAGTAAGTATACATCATTGTACTCTGTGCACCGACGTCCATTACTGCTTTACTCTCCATTACTGCATTACTGTCCATCCAAAGGTTGCCTGCAATACGTTTGACCTCCGTGGCGCAGTGGGTGAATAGCTGGCTGAGAAACAGGAGGTTGCGAATTCGATTCCCGTTGCAGAACAAAATGTTTTCATTTGTTACGAGTCTGAAAAATAGAAAATGCTATCTCGCATTATGCAGCACAGATTTTTTTTATTTTGTGCGATAAATAATTTTCATTGATTCATGCGGGATGTTCTCTATAGATTTTATGTATGTATTTACGATAGGTGTATTTAAGTATTTTATTAATCATCTGATCATTGTACAAGCTTTGATTAGTTGGGGGCTAGGTATCATAATTTTTATTTACTTATTTGTTATGGCCGGCCATGGCTATGTTCAGATTAATCTAGTTTATAAAATTACCATAGTGTAGAGTGAAGTGGTAATCCATCTATCTGAAACAAAGTCCAGCTTTATTATCACTACAATTTCAACAATAAACAACATTTAAAATAATCCAACATTCCTAAAAGCAAATTAGTTTCAAGGATTTAACACTAACACTTTAATTTTATACTCGTTAAAATTAATCCCTAAATCGCGTGGGGAAATTGATGTGCAGCTCTTTTGTTTTATTCTATACTCAAGACACAGCTGATAAGTAAACAGCTTGTTACACACAAATCCACACTATATTTAGAATAGCTGACCCGTTCCCAGCGTCAGCGCAAAGCAAGTGCCTTTTCGACTTGCTTTACAAATATTGAAATTGCGTACTGAAAACTACTTTTTAAATCAATAGACACTTTACTTACACAAAACCTTTTGAGTTATTTTAGTGCACAATAGTGTAATAAAGTGTCCGTGTTAGTGCTATTCATAAAGAACAAAGTGTCTTCCATTTAAATAGAGACTGTAAAAAAGTGCCAATGGACACATTCTTAATAATAATTCAATTATAAAACTAAGTTAGTTCTTTCACTCTTATTTAAAGTATTATATTAGTCACTTTCTCCTCCCTAACTCCGTGAACGCTTCGAATTCCTTGTCTCTCGCAGTGACATGCCGGTGTTCTAAGTCCCTTCTCCTCAAAACACCTCAACACACTCCAAGCCGCTATGGTGGCTCCTTTACTGTTTATGCGGTGAAAATTTGGAATGCCACATGAAGTTTTGTTATGTATTATTAGTCCATCGTTTAACATTTTCAAACGGGAAGTTAAAAAGAGCACTATCTTTCTCTGTAATTTTATTTTATTTTTGTATATTTGCGTGTATTTATTTTATTTAATATTCATTCATTTTATTACTTATTTTAGGTATAATTATTGATTAAAACGGGTATTTATCGCGTATTTACCTTTTTTATTTGTTATCCCGGCGTTTCGGCTGTGTTGCAACAGTCATGGTCTCGGGCTGACCCCTTTCTAATCAATAATTACGTACAGTGATCGCGAAAGTTTGAAAAATACTATTTTAGGTATATTTAGTTTTATTTGTTAAAGATATATGTACATATTTATGATTCCTGTACACGCACCTCCTTTTAAAATCATCTCTCTCTCTCTGTCTAGCCTCAAAGGTGGCTGGAAGTAAACTCTTCTTAGCTCGCCTTTGTACAAGTCCTCTATTTCTGTACTTTTTAATGTATTTTCTTGTCTACAATAAAGAATAAAGAATTAGCATAAAATTGCTCATCATACTTGGCTAGATAATAATAAAATTAGAGTACACTTACGATGTAGGTACCTAATATAAAAATAACTCTAAGCGATAATTTAGCTTTCTATTAGTGAATGAATTTTCGGAAAAAATCAGTTCAGTAGTTTTTGAGATTATTCCTACAAACAAACATAAGCACACTAATATTATAAATGCGAAAGTTTGGATGTTTGTTTACTACTCAATCACGCCGTAACCGCTGAACCGATTTAGATAAAATTTGGTATACACGTAGATTATAATCTGGATCACCACATAAGCTCATCACCATTTATCCCATAAATCAGTTCCCATGGGATACAAATGGGGTGTCAACTCAAGTTGCAACAGCGAGTTCAGCTATATTTCTAGGTTACATACACATTTAGCAGTGTAACACGTTCGAAGTCGCGGGTAAAAGCTAGTAAATAAATAAAAAAACCTTTATTGTTTCAAAATATCTCTATCTAGTTGTTCTTCGAAATCTTAATAATTATAATCTGGCTTAATTAAGAAACTCCTCGACGGGTATAAGACCTCTTCTAAAAGATTCCTGTTTTTGAGATCATTCCTAAAAACGAACCACTTATAATAGTGTCTATTCACGCGTCGCTTATACGGTGCGTTTCACCCACTCGTTTCTTTTCCGCACTTGTGTAATTTGGCAAAATGAGCTTTCCCCGGAGAGTTTTCCGGAGGGCTTCAGCATTTGCGCCTTGTAAAAGACTTAGTAATGCGTTGACACTATGAGTGCGACTAGGCGTTTATCGCTGACGGACGGCGGTAACCATTTAATATCAGGAGGTCCGTCGGCTTGTGTGCATAATATTGAAAAATCTGCTTAAATGGTATTTAATTTTTCCTAAATATCAATCATATAAATTGGATATAAATGTAAAAATATTTAGTAACCTATTTTATTATTTATCTCAAATGGATGTGTTTGATTTGTTTTATTTCAAATATACAAAGCAGGTTACAATGACTAAAAAAAAGTTAGAGTACATGGCTTCGAACTAAATCGTAATATGTAAACATAACAAAATCATGTTGAGAGAATGAAACTGGCTTAGAATATTTAAATATTAAGTTAAAAAAAAAAATATTTTTTAAGATTATAAAACCATCTCAAAAATTGTCAAGCCAAGACGGGGCTTGAACCCGCAACCTTCCTCTTGATACGAGGATGCACTAACTGCGTTTGGCATTGAGTAGGTCAAAAACTGTACTCTCACTAATTTCGATCATCTCACTTATTTCGACTCTGACGTGACAGAGCCCGGTAGCAAAATGGGTTAGTGCATCCTTGTATCAAGAGGAAGGTTACGGGTTCAAGTCCCGTCTTACATTGTAAATTTTTGAGATGGGTTTTAAAATCTTGGAATTTTTCGTAAGTGTTCGGATAACACTTTATAAATAAAAATACTATTTGAAATAAGCAACGCGACATCTCTTGTCAATGTACTAAACTGCAACGTTTGGCATTAAGCAGGTCAAAAACTGAATAAGTTTTCCTGTAGATGGAGCTAACGGCGCTTTAGTCGAAATCTGAATAATCTTACTAATTTCGATCCTGACGTGACAGAGCTCGGTAGAACAATTGGTTAGTGCATCCTTGTATCAAGAGGAAGGTTGCGGGTTCAAGTCCCGTCTTAGCTTGAAAATTTTTGAGATGGTTTTAAAATCTTTAAATTTTCCGTAACTGTTTGGATAATACTACAATAATAAAAATACTATTGTAAATATTTTTTTATTTCCTTTTATGAATAATTTCTCGAGACTGCTTGCAGTGAATCAGCTGTTTTATAGACAAACTTTGTACATATCTCTGTAGAGGGTTTCGTACCGTGCGGATAAATCCCCTGAATATGGCTTTAGAACGCTCATGTTTTTCAAGATAAGAGTCGGATTAAGGAGACGGTATTATCACAGTGTTTTCAGTTCATATGAAATTTCACTGATGTTAAACAGTCCATATAAATTTATATTTTGTTAATGGATAAATATATTTGTTATACATGTTTAGGTTAACATACATATAACGTATTACGTGCATGCTGGATCTGACTTAAGGCGGGTTCCTATATCCGTCGGTAACTGACTACGCCTCGTATCTCCTTGAAAAGTGTCAAAATAGTGTTAAAATTTTGACAGGTTTTCAAGGAGAATCGAGTCGTAGCTGGTTACCAACGGATATAGGAACCCGCCAATAGTCGTAATCAATTGGTTAGTGCGTACCAGACCAGTCCAGAGAAGGGTTCCATAGTCATTATATCTGTCAGTCATTTTATGTATTAACTAGCGAGCCGCCCCGGCTTCGCATGGGTGCAATGCTGATACTAAATATACTACAGAATGTCTTTATACATACAACGTTCACAGCTTTTTTGTCATTAGACAATACAAACATGTTTTTTTAGAGATTAATCTTGATAGAATATTTAATTGAAAGAGTATTTTGAAAGTGTATTAAAGGTATTTACGACATCACATTAGAAACTTCTAAAATTCTCTGTGTTTCTCTACCATATTATTATTTTTTTTACAGAATCAACAGTACTTTTTCACAATGTAAACAAACTCTTATAGCTAATGCATAATGCCAATAACAGATTCTCATTTTATACACTTAACTTTTGAGAAACTAGTCACCTAGAGAAACTGATTAAAAATTTATTACGCGTGTATTAAATATATAAACATTCGTCTTGAATCATTATATCCATTAAGAAAACCGCATCAAAATCCGTTGCGTAGATTCAAAGATCTAAGCATACATAAGGACAGACAGCGGGAAGCGACTTTGTTTATACTATGTAGTGATGAACCAATTAAAATACTTTATTGTACACCACAAAAGAAATTAAAAAACACAAAGCAAAAAGTACAATGGGTGGTCTTATCGCTTACAAGCGATTTCTTCCAGACTACCTTTGGATGGACTGGATTTTTATAATACTAGTGATTCGACCCGAACTGAGATCTCACGAGTCTCCCATAATAAAAAAATTAAAATAAAATATTTGTAATCTTTGACAATGAAATGAATAACTAAATTATTTGACCTTCAGTTTCATTCAAATTATAGGTAACGGGAGTTCATGTTATATGGAACTCTATTTTGGGGTAGAAATTGCAGTTATTCTGGATTTCCGACTAAAGCCTTCAAATTTGTTTCATTAAAGTCACACGCATACCAAATTTCAGCACTGTGGGGTCACTGGTGTACCCTATGAAATTTGTCAAAGTTTAGTTTTTATTATGGCTTATAATAACATAATAACTAAAAAGCTTAAACTAAAAATAAAAATGGCGTCGTTAAACGTGCCACTTGTCCAGATAGTCTCATTTTGTTTTTTTTTTACCCCACTTGAACCCCAATATCTCAACAAGCCCCCAACATTTTTAGCTCATTACGTCACACCAAAATTGTGCTATCACTAACTAACTATATATAAAATTTTGCAACGATTGGAACAACGCTTCGGAAGTTATCCTCGGGCAAACATACGAATACATACATAATATACAACGCCGTTTTGGCCAAGTTGATTTGGAGATCTCGCTTCGCTCGATCAATTATTATAATGGAGGTAGATGTACATTAACAAAACAAAAACTAAATTTTAGAAGTGCGCTGATCACTTACTATATTTTTTTACAATATGAAAAATCGATTTTATTTTGAAATTGATGTCAAAGAAACAGCCATGGCACAGTGGACATTTAGCCGACTGAGACGAAGTTGCGGGCTCGATTTCCGCCGAGGAATAAATGTTTGCATGATCTACAGGTATTTGTTCAGGTTTGGGTAGGCTCTCTATAAAAAATAATGATACTTTTAATGAATAACTTTATATGTACAATATGACCAAATATATGTAAATATTCTATCAGATAACTGGTCCCATAATACTTGCTTGGTTTATGTTGGGGCTAGATAGCGTTGTGAAATGTCCAACGTTATTTAATATATATTATAAAACAGAGTCGTTAGTTACACCATTTATCACTCAAGAACGGCTGGGCCGATTTTGATGATCTTTGATTTATTGGATTTGTCTCCGCCCCGAATAGCAGAATGATTATTAAAATATCGGAAAAATTCACGCTAAAAGACATTAGAAAGAAAATTCATTTTCTCATACATGACGGCCGATTGACAATTCTACCGGGGCGACGTATATTGCCAGTCCGTGCCATATGCATGTCATGGTGGTACAAAGTTCGGCGGGTCAGCTAGTTATTTATAAATGATCTATTTTCTGCTAAATACTTATGATTAAAGGAATAGGAATTCATTTTATACTGTATTGGACTGAAAAGAATTAGACTTCATACATATGGCACACTAAAAGTTTTGCATTTCTAGCTAATCGGAAGTATTTGAATTTAGAATGTTATATTTTATGAAACGTTGCAACCTTCTTAGTAAAAATAAAAATTGGGGGGAAATTATTTGCCAATTGTTTTTTATCACAAATCAAAGTTCTACGTACGCAACGGAAATGGAATTAAGTCGAAAATATTTAAGTGCGATGTTTTTTTATGATTTTAAAAGTTCTCTGTCTCTGCAAGACTGTGCCGCTCATCTTCAAAATGCTTTTGGGGGAGAAGCACCTTGTTTGAGCACCGTAAGGCGATGGTTTGCTGAATTTGAGAGAGGTCGGCTTACTTTACATGTCGAATTTCGTGAAGGGCGGCCTTTAACTGCCGTCAACGAAAATAATGTGGCTACTGTTAAGCGGCTAATTGAAGAAAACCCGCGGATTACCTATGACACAATGCGAAGACTATTGGGGATTGGTATGAACCAAATTCAGAAAAGTTTTAAACGAAGAATTGAAACTTTGGAAACTTTGTTGTCGTTGGATCCCTCATGAACTGACAGCGGAGCAGAAGCAGGCTCGCGTGGAATGGTGCTCACAGATGCTACTGAAGTACGACCACGGACATTCTAATGCTGTTTATGACATTGTCACAGGTGACGAAACTTGGATTTATTGCTTTGAACCCCAAAAAAACAGCAATCTTGTAGATGGATATTTGAAAATGAGAACAGGCCAACAAAAGTTAGACAGGCGAGAAACGTTGGTAAAAAAATTATCGTGTTTTTTTCTCAGCTACGGGTCCCATCTGCACATTTCCACTTGAAGATCAAAAGAGTGATAATGCCGAGTGGTATTCTACCATTTGTTTACCCAGGGTGTTAGAAAAAGTTCGCGAAAGACGACCAAAAAGCTGCTTTCTCCTACATCATGACAACGCTTCTTCACACACGGCCAACAAAACAAAGTCATTTTTAGTTTCCGAAAAAGTACAACTCGTCACTCATCCTACACATAGTCCCGACCTAGCACCCTGTGATATCTGTATTTTCCCCAAAATCAAACATTTGATGTGAGATTTCACTTTTACTAACTCCGAAGAGGCAGTGATAGCGTTTAATCAGCACGTAGAAAACATGCCTTCAGATCAGTGGTTCTCCTGTTTTAAAAAATGGTTCGATCTCATGTAGAAATGTTTAAAATGTGAAGGAGAATATTTTGAAAAGTAATGAACATAATATTTTGGTTATACATGCAAAATTTTTAATGTGACCTACGTATAAAGTTAATTATGATTCCGTAATAAATATTTCATTACGTTTCTGTCAATGACTTGACAAAGCAGTCGCCATTTTGGTCTGTCCTGTGCAGCTTTCACTTTCCATATTTTCGCGGTACAGCGGGCGTCCAACGGATCGTCGGTCGGCCGGCGGGGCAACCGAGATAGGCGTTGTGAACGTGTCGATCCTCTCCCATTCGCTCTAAATGGCCGAGCTATCGAAGGTGATGCGCTTTCGTTCTTTTTATATAGGCTATTTTATGTATAAATGTTATTTTAAAAACTTATATAAATTCGAAAGTTTGGATGTTTGTTTGTTTGTTACTCAATCACGCCGTAACGGTTTAACTGTTTTAGGTGAAATTTGGTGTATACGTAGATTATAACCTTTACATTACAAAGGCTACTATTTATCTCATAAATCAGTTCCCATTGGATAAAAATGGGGTGTCAAGTCAAGTTGCAGCAGCGAGATTAGCTTTATTTCTAGGTGATCTACACATTTAGTAGTGTAACGCGTACGAAGTCGCGAGAAACAGCTAGTTTATAACATATTATTAAGTATTATATTATTTGCAAGCTTTTTTTAAACAGCCTGAAAGGGACAACTGGGACGCAATTAATTACAGATTATTTAAAAAAATAAATAATCTATAAACGTTTTATATAACTTTTAAGTTGAGGAGAGTGGCGCAAATATTGAAGTTTCGACATAGCTCACGCATTTGAGCCATTTGGGGTCGAGACCCTGGGTCCAAGGGGTACCGGGTTCCATCGCGTTTTCAAAATTCTTTCTGGGCGTCTGGTCGAAGCAATGTGTGATCCGAGAGTTTGCGCTTGTCTGGGTCAACGCATAAGCATTGCAATTCAGTGGGGCAATGCAGCCAGTGTCTTCGAGACACTTCCGCCTGGTTCTGGAGCAGTTTAGATTGGTTTGTCCATTGTTTACGTACTCAATATACAAAACATTTAAAGAAAACATACAAATTACTATTACAATTTTCTAAAAACATAAAATACAAATCTACAATACAATACTACTAGTACTAATAATACTACTACTAATACTATTTATTGCTTAATATGCATAACAAGGTGTTTAATATTATATAGCACCTATAAGTGCAGGCTGCAGCTATATTCAGTTGAGCTATCTATAGATCATTTGCAACGGTCCTAAGATGATAAAACTGTTTCTTCTGTATTTTATTGTATTTTTGTCTGTTATTAGAGAATTGAAACACTTAAAACTTCATATACCACTTATTCCAAGTCAAGTTCTTTGTATTCGTAGATCACACAAAATACCTTAAGCCATAACGACCTCGGACGGCCCAAAAACTCGAACACAGTGTTGCTCATTAAAAACAGCGTATTAAAAAACGCAAATGGGAATCGACCTTGCACCGCACCTTGAAAAACTTCAAATATAACTCTTAATAAATTAATGTACAGTCACATACAGAAAGTTATTATTATGACGAGCACGCTCCGCAATATGATTTGATTAGTAAAAGTGCGATGTACAGTTGAAGATTAAATGTTTTGCAGTTTTATTTGACATGGTATTCATTTTTTTATCGCTGTAGGGTTATTTTCAATAACTACTGATTTTAACGCGTATGTACCTTTTTTATATGTAATCCCGACGTTTCGACTGTGTTCCAAAAGACGTGGTCGCGGGCAGAATGGAGTTACCGCCGACAAGTGATGGCAGCTGCAGCAACTACTCTCACTTGGTCTTCATAATTAGAAATGTTCTCGTTTTATGGAATTTTGAGAATAAACAGTGTAATGTGTAGGTACTATTTGTACTAAAAACGGAATATTTACCATGATTTGTGAGTTTTTGAGTATCCTGATAATGTGAGAATTATGAGAATTATTATGAGATGTGGTGAGAATGTGTAAGAACCGAAGAAGTGAAGTGTCAATCATGCGTCCTGATACCGTGAGTGCTGTGTGTCGGAATCGAGCTATGATCGAGAATGAAACCGGTGGTAGTGATAGTATTAGTGAATTAATTCCTAGCAAGTAACTAAAAAAGAGGGTAGATCGTTATATCTGCCAATAACTACCCACTTGCAAAGACTTCAGTTTACCCGTGATCATGGCGCAAGCAACTGCGTCGAAATATTGGGATACTCAAAAATACACAAATCATGGTAAATATCCCGTTTTTAGTACAAATAGTGTTCATAACTATGATAGTTTCAAAAGTTATAGTGTATACGTAGGTTATGTTGACTACATCCGTGGCGCAAATGGCGAATAGCCAGCTGAGATTCAGGAGGTAGCGGGTTCGATTCCCGCCGTGTGGAACAAATATTTGCATGATCTTCAGATATATGTTCCGGGTCTGGATGTTTTTCTATATATATTATGATATGTTTGTATATCCAAAAAAAAAGTTTGTAAGTATTTGGTTCTCATAGTAAAAGCTCTGCTTAGTTTGGGGCTAGATAGCGCTGTGTGACATGTCCAGCAATGTTTATTTAATTTGTAGTTAATAAGTAGTACTTGTTAGCTTGAAAGCGGAGTCCATCGACAAGTAGCAGGTACAAAAGGTGCATGAACTTTACAGACCTACGTAGAAGTATATCGGCTGCAGGGTACATACTGCTATCTATAAGAGGGCTCTACTGACTACTTAATAGTACGCATTTTTTTTTATAAATGATAGTCAAACGCTTAACCACTACCTCACCTGATGGTAAGTGAAGGTGTGATCGAAGATGGAGCACGCTTGCCTAGAAAGAACCTATTCACTAGGGAGTCATCACCAATGAGTCTAGCAGCACGTCGCTCAATCAAATCAAGGGCTTCAAGCTGATACTTGGCCGAGCCATCCCAGAGATGGCAGCAGTATTCCATGCATCACCAAAATTTCTGCTTTGCTTAAATGACGTAGGTCTGAGGGCTCTGTTTTCAGTGTAGCAGGATCTTAATGTCTAACTTTTTATTAGCTGCAGTAAAATGACGTTTTGTGGGTTGCCGGTTTTTGAAGAAAAATAAATAGGGATGTAGCTAAATGAGTGAATCATATACGAATAATCAGTTTGGTTTTTTTTTTGAGATTTAATATTAAGTTGTAATGTATTTTTTTAACCTATTATTATTACTATACTAGAGGATTGATCTTTTTTAGTGGAAGTATAGGGAGGTACATTCAAAATGAAACAAAAACGTCATAATAATGTTATTTAATTAATCTTTTTCGAAATCACTGTCGCTGTCGCTTTCGGTCACACTAATAACAAATCTATCTGTCACTTCATCTATAATATGATCGAGGTGGCACTATTTATCTTCCTCTTTAATAGTGTGAGACACACAGTCACTCCACTTAGCCGGTGTCACTTTCTTGATTCCTTCTTGGAATAAAGTTTTCACTTCTTGCATTTTATACGTCTTATTATTGTTTGCGACGTGACTCTTTACCTGCGCCCATACCAACTCAATGGGGTTCAATTCACAGTGATAAGGGGGCAGTCTTAAAAGTGTGATACCTTTTTGTGCAGCCATCTCGTCTACGGCATATTTCTCAGTATGATTTTGTTGTTTCACAATATCTATGAGAGTGGCCTTGACCATATTTGGTTCAAACGCAATATTTTTAGTAGTCAGCCACTCTTGAATTCGTGCTTTCGTCCACGACATCTTCGGGATTGTTTCGATCTTCCGAGAGTGATAGGGCGCATTGTCCATTACGACTACTGCATTCGGCTTGAGTTTAGGTAGAATACCGCCGACCCAATCCTCGAAACACTCCGCGTTCATTTCATCATGGTAGTCTTCTGTACCTTTCTTTGCTTCAAACATAAGAAGTCCGTCGACCAGGAAACCTTCTTCTCCGCCTATGTGACTAATTATGAGTCGTTTGCTCTTTCCTGTGGGATTTTTTAATCCCGTAGTCAGGCCGTCTAAAAATGCCTGTCGAGAAGATTTAATACTTCCGTCAATCCAGGTTTTTTTTGTAGTATGACCTGAAAAGAACAAAAAAGAATCATAAGTTTCGACATCAAAACAAAAAGGGAACAAATAGAAGAAACTAAGAGTTGACACGTACCAGCGTTGACCCAGGTCTCGTCTTGATAATATATGTATTTTCCCTCCCTACGATATTGTTTAATTAAACGCAGGTAGCGCTGGCGCCATGATATGATATCTTGTCTATCAATAAGCATACTCTTGCGTGATCGAGTAGCGAATTCGAAATTAAGATGCTTCATAATTTTTCTCAATGTCTCTTTCGAGAAGTTGGGCAATCCTGGGTCATCATTTACAACTTGCAGCACCTAAAAATGATTAAAGTTATTACCTAATTGGTTAAGATTACACATGGGATGGGAGAAAACGTACATAACGTATAATAAAAAGATGAGTGACGACATGTGTAAACTAACTTTTGCGATGGTGGGTATTTCATTTCTATGAAAGAACTGATGTACAATTCGTCTAAGAGCAGTGAATGTGAAATCATCAAGTTTATCTTTAAATGTAAGTTTTGGGCCCGTTTTTTCGGGAGGTTTTGGTGATTCGCTGTCGTTCTCCTTGTGCTCCTTTAAAACGGAATAAACTGTGCGGACGGATATTCCCAAGACTTCAGCCACCTTGTTAACGCATTCACTTGTTTTTGGAACTTCAATGTTTGATTCTGAAGATTTCACTTCAAACACATATTTGTAAACGTTTTGGACCCAAAGTTTTTCAGTTGCACTTAGAGCTACACGTGGCCTTTTTTTCTTAGGAGATAAAAATGTGTCTCCATCTTGCGATGTGCTCGGCAGAGCATCCATGTCTTCAATGTATCAAACAAAAAAAAACTAACACGATTTACGAAAACAGGTAATGAAAAACAAACACAACGTAACATAAGTTTAACAATAATGATAACAAAAACAACGCGCAGTGGGCAAATCAAAGTTATTCATGCACTCAAACCAGAAGTATGAAGCCGAATGAGCGAATGACAACCGAAACAAAATGGCGGTCAAGCGTCATCGTAGCACCGTAACCAAAAACCAGTACTACCAGCTTGGGAGAGCGTTTTCTTGAGTGTTACCTTGTATATGTCTAAAAGGATCTACGTTTATACAGCCTTTTATTTACATTAATATTAAATAGAATTTAGTATGATCATTATGAGTCAGCTATGGAACGATTAGATATTCTGTAAACTTTTGTGAACTGAATCACATCCCTATTGAGATTAGGCTGTCAACATTATTTTACGGAATGACATTTAGAAACGTCATTTTACTGCAGCTAATAAAAAGACTATAGGCCTCATACAAAATAATATTTTAGTATAAACACTTTAGTTTCCACCAGTACTTTTCCATTACGGAATTAACCCGTACTTTTACAGATATTATTTTTATTTATGCGACTTCGTCTAATGCTTACGTTGTCTTTTTCGCTCAGGCGCAAAAATGTTGATTGGCCGCATGTAGATTTTTTTATGCCATGTCTACTTTTTGTTGCCACATCATATCCATTGCTGAACATAGGCCTCCCCGGAACCGTCTTACGATTTCCAGTGCGGGGTCTCCACTCGAAAACTTTTCTGCCCCAACAGCAATCAGTTCCTCGAATTATGACCCCCCTCGCTGCCACTTTAGTTTGCTAATCCTCGAGGCTATTTTTGTGACTTCAGGTAGTCTACAAATGTCTTTATATGTGATTCATGCGTAGACCCAATTGGGGTTGCAAATTGTCAAATGCATAAAATATTATTAAACGGCTTAATATGGTAAGTACACGCATACACATACCATACCTAGACATAGTATAAATAGTACCACAGGCAGATAAAACATGATATCTATGCAATCTTATCTATATAAGGCTTTGAACGATACGATGAATATAGACAACGTAATAAGGTTGACACGCTACCTAAGCTAGGCTCGTGCAGTCATGCCATATCTAATGATGAGCCACTGTGTCATCAGCTAGAAATGTAAAATAAACTTTATTTCGGTGTGTTAAGACTATAAATAGCTATAAACTTATAATGAGGAAATTAACGGTATATACGTTTAGCGAGAACTTATTATGGTACCCTTATAAGTAATTCCATTGCAATAATGATGATACACAAGTAAGTTTTAATATGTTGGACAACCTTGAATGAATGATTGAATGAAAATACTTTAATGTACTTACACCTTAATAAATAAAAATTACAGAAAAAATAGAAGACACAAAGCACAAAGTACAATGGACGGTTTTTTATGACTATCGTTTGGTTCGTATTTGAATTTATATACGACCTCCGTGGTGCAGTGAGCGAATAGCCGGCTGAGACGCAGGAGGTAGTCGGTTCGATTCCCGTCGAGAAACAAATGTTTGCATGATCTACAGATATTTGTTCCAGGTCTGGATGTTTCTCTATATATTACATGTATGTATTTAAAATTATGTATGTAAAAAAATTTACAAAAAAAAAGTACTTAAGTATTCTATCAGTTATCTTGTTCCCATAGTACAAGCTATGCTTAGTCTGAGGCTAGATAGCGCTGTGTGAAATGTCCAGCAATATTTATTTATTTTTATTTTTATTTATACATTTTAATACTATATGCCTTCGTAAATAAAACCTTGCTTTTTGCCAAACTTCGTGATTCTAGGTCAACGGGAACTACCATATAGGTTTTCAACCCAAAACCTATAGGGTACTTCCGGTTGACATAGAATTGTCAATTTTGGTTAAAAGCAAGGTATTACAGCACAAGTAAATGGAAAATACCGAAAAATAAAAAAGTTGGAAAATAAGTTAAATTTGTGTACATATAAGTTTTCGCGAAAATCTAAATTTGCCTATATCTTTTTATCGTGTTGACTCAGGATCTTGATTTTTATACACTTAATAGGGACTATATACCTCAGTATCTGGTATAAATTTAAACTTGCTAGGTCCACCCGTTCCTGAGAAAATCTGTGGTGACACACGGACATACAGACGGACAGACGGACAAGAGAGTGATCTCATATAAGCTATAAGTAACGTATAAGCTTTTTACTTTTTGAGGTACGGAACCCTAAAAAACAATGTAAATCGATGTTTTTGTATCGAACGAAAAATTAACATCAAGAGAAACCTATAAAGAAACGATTAAATACGCCTTAAAAAACATTGATGTTTTTATACAAAATGTATAAAGGATTAGCAAGCAGATGTGGCAGTGGGCAGGGCACATAGCTTGAAGAACTGCGGGCCGTTGGGGCAGAAAGATTCAAGAGACTATGCACTGGAAAGCACAGCGTAGAATGTCTCCCACTAGATGGAAAGAGAGAGAGAGAGACTGGTAGAGTTGGGTGCAGGCCGTACAAGATCGGTTTCTCTGGAAATTTAGGGGGGGGGGGGGGTATGCTCAGCAGGCGTCCTTTGGCTCATATAATAATGATGACAGGGTGTAGGAAAGCTAATAACGAACTCTAGAAGAGAGAAGGTACTGTTAGAAAATATTCTAAATGTATTCTTTTTTGTTACTTTGTGTTTTTTTCATGTCTCTTGTGTGTTTGTTATATTCGTACTATTGGTATTGTCACAAATAAATGTTATTTGATTTGAGTTATAATCAAAAATTATTTGAAGTATTTAACAAACAGTGCCATAACCGTAGTGACTTGCGAAAATAGGGACAGGCATTTGCCCAACTGTGGGATAATATGGGGTAACAGTAGTATTAGAAAAATATATCACAATACTTCACCTTTATGAGGTACTTTAAAGCAAATTACTTACTTCATCATCATCATCATATCAGCCGTAGGACGTCCATTGCTGGACAAAGCCCTCCCTCATTGATCTCCAGGAACTGCGGTTGGAAGCGGCCTGCATCCAACGCCGACCTGCGGTTCTTACCAAGTCGCTCAACGAGCTATGGAAAGGGCTATGCTCGGGATCGAATCAGAAATGAGGAGATACTTAAGAGAAATCAAGTCACCGACATAGCCCGACGGATTAGCACATTGAAGTGGCAATGGGCAGGCCATATAGCGCGCAGAGCAGATGGCCGATGGGGCCGGAAAGTTCTCGAATGGAGGCTACGGACGGGCAGGCGCAGTGTAGGACGTCCACCTACAAGATGGGCAGACGACGTGGTGATTACTTACTTATAATACACAAATACATTTTCAATGAGAAAAAGTATTACTATGTTTTTTCTACCTGAAAAAAGAAATGAATTTATTTTAACATACATAAAGGTTCACAATATCATCTTATTCTTTTTTAGGGTTCTGTAGTCGAAATCTGAACCTTTATAGTTTTGCCATGTATGTGTTTATATTGTTTACATCACAGTTACTCGTATATATGGTGTTTGCTCTCACCCCTAGAATAAGCCCGTCTTACGCTGCACGTACTTTAGCATGGGGCTGTAATATCAGCATATTTTAGACAGAGACAGTTGTATAATACAAGGTATTATTTGTCATCTTAGATACCAAAAAAAAAAAAATCATGAAACATAAAAATAATATTTGCAATCATTGACTATCAAAATGCTGCTACGAAATGTAAATCCAGATTTATTGACCTACAGTTTTATTCAAATTACAGGTAACGGTAGTTCATGTAATTTGGTTACTTGTTTTTGGGGTAGAAATTGCAGTTATTCTGAATTTCAGACTTTTCCCTATATTCGTGTCACTAAAGCTACACGTATACCAAATTTCATCACTGTGGGGTCACTGGTGTACCCTGTAAATTCCAAGTCAAAATTACTAAGTTCAGTTTTTATTATGGCTTATAACTCAAAAACTACAAAGATTTTAATAAAAAATAAAAATGGAATCGAAATCTAATACATACCTTTCTTTTGACGTCCCATTTGACTTAATAGCCTCATTTTCATTTTTTTACCCCTCTTGAACCTCAATATCTCAACAACCCTTGCACTTTTTTAGCTCAATTAGTGACACCAGAATTGTGCTATCACTACCTACCTACATACAAAATTTCACGATGATCGGACAAACGCTTCAAAAGTTATCCTCGGACAAACAAACATACATACAAAGTCGATTTGCCCAGTCGATAAGTGAATTAATAATTTTCATATTAAATGACCAAAATCAATTGTAAAATTATCTTAATATTTTAAAATAACTAATATACTGCAGTACTGACCACGGAACTTGTCATTGTGGTTGGTTTGAAACGTGCTTGACCAATTATTTTAGATTCTTGGAGCTGATTCCATAGTGAAAGTTATTCATTTATAAGGGACTTCACCTCTCTTAATTTTCGGGACAAATCTTCTTACATCTTGTTTTATTCGTAGCGTTTTATTGAGTAAGTTACATTTTATTCTTTTGATGGAACAATAAAACTGAATAAACAAACCAATTAAAACGACAGACGAAGCGAATTGACTATTCCAAAAGTAGACTCGTAAACATTCTCTGAAGTTGAGAACGGTTTAAAATCAGTCTTGTCTGAACTGATAAACATAATCACATAATATCTTTATAGTGTTATCCGAATAGTTACGGAAAATTACAAGATGTTAAAACCATCTCAAAAATGGTAAGTGAATCCTCGTATCAAGAGGAAGGTTGGGGGTTCAAGTCCTGTCTAGACTTGAAAATTTTTGAGATGGTTTTAAAATTTTCTATTCACATAAACATTCATACTACGCGTGCTTCAAACAAAAACACATTAAATAAGAGAACACAAAGTATATAAATAATAATATTAAATCCGTCGCATCTTTCCGGTACGCAAAATAAGGCTGGTGTGGCGGCTGAATCGGCTGAAAACCTCAAAAGGCGCAAAAATAGTAGTATAGGTATAAATACATGCTTTATATTTGAGCCTTTTGGGGTTGAGACCCTTGATCCGTGGGGACCGAGCGGCCACAAAATGTATAATGAACTTTCAAAACGCCTGGTCGAGGCGACGCGTGATCAAAATGCTGGCCTATATTTTGGCCAACGTTTAAGCATTGCTATTCAACGTGGCAATGCGGCCAGCATTCTAGGCACGCTGCCCACTGGCAGCGGCTTGTTAGATTAGGGTTTTATATATGTATATTTTAATTTGTTATAAAATATTTTATGTTGTTATAAATTCAATGAAAATAATTTAATATGTTTACTAGTATACAATTTTGGTAAAGAAAAAAAAATACGTACTGTTGAAATAAAAAAAAAAAAAATAAATGATACATATTCTACACAGCGCCATCTATCCCCAAACTAAGCAAAGCTAGTACTATGACGGCAAGTACTTTATTTATTATTACAATTCTTAAAATATATATAGAAGCACAACCAGACCCGGAACAAATATGTGTATATCATGCAAACATTTGCTCCGCTGCGGGAATCGAACCCGCACCCTCAGGAGGTTGGCATCCCAGCCGGCTATTTACCCACTGCGCCACGAGTCGTTAAATTAAAATAAAAACCATTGGTTAGCCGTGACTCGAATCTAGAAAATTCGGATTGAAGTCTAGGCAAACTCCACTAGGCCAAAACGGTTATTGGTCAAGTGCACACGTGTTTAAAACGATAAAAAAAAATAGTGCTAAGAAAAACCAATAGAAATAAACATACGAATAGTAGAATACATTACAAATCAATAAAAAAAATAAAGAAAATATATACTCACAACAAAAAAAAACAAAAACATTACATAACACTTTCGCGATCACATAATTATTGCTTAAAACAGGTATTTATTCAGTATAGGTATATATCGTTTTTATGTACCTTTTTTATTTGTTATCCCGACGTTTTGATTGTGTTTCAACAGTCGTGGCCGCAGGATAACAAATAAAATAGGTACATACGCGATAAATGCCCGTTTTAATCAGTAATTATATGACACATTATGTGCACTCACAACTATGATACACAATACAATTTATACAATACACATAAAATATTTTGGATAGACCATCTGTTTAATTAAAGTTCATATATAAACAATCATTGCAAATTCACTAGCTAATTTAACAGTAGAAATTTCAAAACGTACGCGTATCAAATAAGTTTCAAATATTTTTCAAACTTTCACGATCACTGTACAGATACAGGTTGTTTGGTAATATATTGACGATATTCAAGTGACGGTTTCTGAAAACATAAAAAAGACTTCTCGAAAAAAAACTACTAGTTATATTATTAAACTTTAAAGAAAATCGACTAAGTTAAGGTGATTAATTCGATATACAACTTATTGCCTACTCTTGCAATCGACATTCAAAAATAAAGGCCGATTTGATATCTCTTTCGGAAATGGCTGCGGGTTTAGGGTTAGAAAGTGACAACAAGAGATATCTCGAGACGTCACCAATACAGTAAATGTGGTTAGATGGCAAGCATTATGCAATAGCATAACATAAGTATTATAAAGTGTTAGTTTTTACATGCTAAAATATCTTTCACATTTCTGTGGTAAAAATTTCAAAAATTTATTATGCTCATTAAAATAACCCCTTTCATTTTTGTACGTATATAAACAAATACCCTTTATACTGATAGCCGAGCGTGTCAAAGAGCATATCGCAGCTGACAAACATCGCCAGCTAAAAGAGTCAGTGATAGCAGAGCATCTGGTAGACCGAATCATTAGATTGAACTTCATGATCCTAAGGTTCTCTCTAATGAACGTCATTATTACAATGGTTCCTGAAACGATTGACATCAAGAAATTTCCAAATTTCAATCGGGAAGATGGCTATCGACTTTCTGCGTCCTGGAACCCGGTGATTGCTAGGTGTGCGCGTCGTGATCGGTCGTTTCAGTGCGTAGATACGGTTAGTGTAGTGTATCCTAATATGAACGAGGACATTTCTAATTCTGAAGACCAAGTGAGGGTAGTTGTTGCAGCTGCCATCACTTCTCGACGGTAGCTCCAAGTACTCCAGTCTGCCTGCGAACACGACTGTTGGAACACCGTCGAGGCATAGGGATAATAAAAATAAATAATACAGGTTTTTATGCGATTATTACCCATTTTAAGCAGTAATTGGTTACGACATAACTATACTAATATTATAAAGAGGAAGTATTTGTTTGTTTGTTCGTTTGTATTGAATAGGCACCGAAACTCTTTGACCGATTTAAAAAATTCTTTCACTGTTGGGAAGCTACACTATCCCCTGGTGACATAGGCTAGATTTTACCCTAGATTGTTTATCTAGATTGGCTAGATTGTTTATCGCTAAAAGCGATCTCTTCCAGGCAACCTTTGGATGAACTGGATCTGGGTGAACAAATAAGGACGGCGGCGTAAATCAAATAATAACTAACAGAACGAGTACCTGATGTAATATTACTAGCTGACAAATCCGCAGCTTCGCACACGTAGTTTTTCAATAAAAACATTACCCTCCTTCTGCGCAGTACGGTAAAAAGTAGCCTATTTTACCCGAGGATAGTGTAGCCACCCAACAGTGAAATATATTTTTAAATCTGTCCAGTAATTTCGGAGCCAATTCAATACAAACAAACAAATATTTCCTCTTTATAATATTAGTATAGATTGTAAGCAATAACAGAGTAGAGTATATGCGTGTGTGCAGTTTGTAAGTATGTAGGGGTGTGTTCGAAAAGTGTAGTGTGGGTTGTGTTTGGTGAACGTGTGTTATTCAGAAAAAAGAAGAAGATTTTCAGTGTCATCGTAGGATAAGAATATCAGCCATTCTAAACATTATGGATGGATGGAACAAAATGGACGACCTTTTAGTATACAAAATGGATCATAGATTGACAAATATATTATAATTATTTGCCATCAACACCATAGCATCACATAGCACATAACATTTTGTGTCTTTTATTTATTTATTTCTAGTTATTTGTATTTTTTTGTTACTCGCTCATTAAATTAGGCAATGTTGTCTTCACCTGTAATTATAGTAATATTTAGCTCGTAAAAATATTAATTGATTTATTATAGCGTGTTAATGTATACTATGTTGGTGTTCCAATAAATAAATAAATAGCTGACTAGCGGACAATACTGTTCACATATTTATACGATTTTATATTATCAAAATGGATGACAAGTCTGAAAAATAAAAAGAATAGAATTATCTGGAAGTACCTAACGACACTAACTACAACTTGCTAGCGTATAGCGCTACCCAGTGATCGGTCCACTGTGCATGTCTTATGCGCATATTGCGAGAGACAGCCGCCATAGGCAGTACCGCGTAGACCTCGCTACGAACCGCTACGTACCGCTACGAAACGCTACGCGAACCCGTGAAGCCAACGAATTGCGAATTCGGTTTTTTTTTTTAATTTAAAAGTGCCGTGTTTTTTTTTATTTGTGGTGTTTTTGTCGGTGACTTGTGGTTTTTTGGTCTGACTTTGAGTTGAGGTATGTCTGAGTAATTGGATTATTTGTAAGAATTGTTATATTTTATGTACGTAAATTATAGAAAGAGGTTTTTGCGATATAAAAACTGATATGAAATAGGATTCTCAATATTAAGGCCAGCTAGCACAGCGATCCCTAAACGTACTTAGCGATAAGCATGTTTAAATTTGAAGTATTTGTAGGATTTGACAACTCCTTATATCATATTTAGCCACTAAATACGTTTAGGCGTCGTTGCGCAAGTCACCATTAATACATTATTAATGTCGATTATTTTTTTATTTATACGCAAGTAGAGAACTTTTCTACTTATTAACTGGCTTCGATAAAGGAGGAGGTTCTCAATTCGATCGTATTTTTTCATGTTTGTTACCTCATAGCTCCGGTATTTATCAACCGATTTGGAAAATTCTTTTATTTAAAGGATATATTTACAAATTGGTTCCATAGAAGTTTCATCGAAATCGGTTCAGTAGTATGTTTTTTCTGTTAACTGAAGCCGGTTATATTTTTATTAAAAAGTTACTTGTATGTTTAACTAACAATCTACGTCTCTTATCACGTTATATTTTTTTCTTGTATTTCCATTTTACACAAAGGTAGGGATATCTAATGGCTGATTTAATGATGATGAGGATAACACAAATAATAAATAAATAAAGATTGCTGGACATTTCACACCGCGCTATCTAGCCCCAAATTAAGCAGAGCTTGTACTATGGGTATCAGATAACTGATAGAATACTTATATACAATTTTTTTTGTAAATACATACTTATAATATATAGAAAAACACCCAGACCCAGAACAAATATCTGCAGATCATACAAATAGTTGTTCCGCGGTGGGAATCGAACCCGCTACCTCCTGAGTCTCAGCCAGCTATTCGCCCATTGCGCCACGGAGGTCGTCAATGGACGGAGGATGATGATTAAATGACAATGATTTTTCAAAAATATTTAAGTAGGTCATGATTAATATGTAAAAGATACTAAGCCCAGGCTAAAACATGTTTATAATAAGACCGTTTCTTTTAGACTACATCGGAATCATAAAAAATTGTTATTTTAAAAATAGCTATAAATCATAGAAGTTTATTGCAATCACCAATGGTGGTTATGGTTTAGATGTAGTTATTCTAACATAAACTATGTACATACACCACCAAATAAGCTTTTAGGGTTCCATACCCAAAGGGTACAACGAGACCCTATTACTAAGACTCCGTTGTCTGTCTATTCGTCTGTCACCAGGCTGTATCTCATGAACCGTGATAGTTAGACAGTTAAAATTCACAGACGGTGTATTTCTGTTGCCGCTATAACAACAAATACTAAAAAAAGAATAAAATAAATATTTAAGAAGAGCTCCCATACATCAAACGTGATGTCGTCAAAACAGTACGTCAAACAGTTAGACCCTTCAAATATTCACAGAATATTGAGTTATATTATTGACTTAAAAAATAGATAATTAAATTAAAATAAAATTAATATTTAAGGATACAACAAAGATGATTTTTTTGTCGTTTTTATAGATAATGGTACGGATCCGACTCGCGCTAGGCCGGTTTTTTAAAAAAATTAAACTGGCTAGTGGCTAGTCAACACCAATTTGCCTGCTGACTAAAACTAGCCCAAAAACACGCCGTCTTAGTAAAAAAATCTACTACTCTTAAACAACTTTCAACAGATGATCCAATCTCAACCAAGAGTCATTTTTACCGCCTCTAACGTCCAACTAAGACTTGACCTACATGGCAATGTATTGAGTCCGGTACTACACATACAGGTGAACAGTCTCAATGACACTTATATCCTTCAAACCGGAACACAGCGAATATTACTGCCACTTGGTAACCTTATGTCTCAGAAATTTTCTACTACTTATAAAGGTATCAGATATTTCAAAATGATCATTTATTAAATAAATAATTATATAAATATTGCTGGATATTTCACACAGCACTATCTAGCCCCAAACTAAGCAGAGCTTGTACTATGGGAACCAGATAACTGATAGAATACTTATACACATTTTTATTGGTAAATGCATACTTATAATACAAAGAGAAACAACCAGATTCGAAACAAATATTTGTAGATCATTCAAACATTTGTTTCGCAGCGTAATCGAACCCGCCACCTCTTGCGTCTAAGCCGGCTATTCGTCCACTGCACCACGGAGGTTAGCCAAATAATTTAAAGAAATACTTGTTAAATTCTCAAAAGTTTTCACATATACTCGTAGCTGGTTGTTCTGGGCCTTGTTAATAGGAATTGTAATTACTCATGTATATTGAAGTTACGTACTTCATTTTCAAAGTTAACAGTTTGTAACGTGACAATTTTATGTCACGTTACATCCTTCACTTAACTTAACATTTACTATTATAAACAATTTAACTTTACATATTACACTCATATACAAACAACATGCCACGACATCTAGCGGTATGGCGGCGTACTCACTGCCCAAACACTCTATTCGCAATTATCGAAATCCAAGCGCCTTCACAACCCAGTTCGCCAAGTTTACCGCAGATGGCGTTGCATGCACCTTGTAAAAATCCAATACTTACTTTTATTAATTTATAATCAACTTTAATTATTAAAATCATCTTTATTTACTAAATTAAATAATCCTTTTTTTACTAGAAACAAAATATAAATAAAATATTAAATAATAAAAGACCGAATTCAATTAGTGTCTTTGACTAAAGCAAAACTGATGGAAACATCAAACTTCATCTTGAGTGACACCAGATAGTGTCAGATTTTTCTATATGGGATCACCAAAAATATTACATCAGATTTTCTAGAAGCCTTTGGAACTAATTCGATTTTTATATTTAATAAAGGCCGGTAGTTTGTGATGGGGTATAAAAGGACAGTGCCGTCTGTGCTCATTCTCTTTTCCACGCCTGGACTCAACTGTGAAACTTCTGATCTACGTACTACAAACTTATATTTTTGGACAGTGATTCTTTTGTCTTCTTATTGTGAATTCGTGTTACTTCCAAGTCGGGAAGTCAATTCACCGCCTTCGCTGCTGATCTCTCTGATTACTGCTGGATATCTACACCTTGACGCACGTCAAAACCGAACACCGGAGCCGTCGAGAAGCGTGGTGTTTTCTTACGTCACCCTGTTGGTCGAACCACGCTCTCACACCAAGTCTACCGCCACGAGCTCGATCGCCAAGCGTCCTACTAGCTGCCTTGAGAAACACTAGGGACCACGCCTGCCCACGAGGTCTACCACCCGGCTCAACCCCACTCCATCTCTCCGAGCAGACGCCAGGGACGTTCGACGAAAACAACACGAGGTGTATCGATTCCATTATTTTATCCGGGTCAAACACAAGTAATCTTCCTCTCCTTCTTCTGACGCTAACGTCAGATGGCGCCCACTTATTTAAACTAAGACAAACCTGTTGGACCAGGTGCTTAACGTTCTGTAACTACTGTACCATAGGCCATAAGCCCTAATAATTTAAGCTCTTCAAGCTAGCGTCTGTCTACACTACCTTCAATGTAAAACATTTAATCTAAATTCTATAATCTATAAATCTGTAATCTGTAAATCTCTAATCTAGTATATATTCACCGTAAACCAAGTCATTTGTGATTAACCTCTGTTTATCTTGCCACATGTATAGGAAATAGAATCTACGAACCTACTCGCTCTACCGATTTCTCTTGTTTTATAATTATATATATTGAAATCAAATTTAGTTTCATTTATCTCTAATATCTAAATATAACTGTTACAAGTTATTTTATATTAGTATTTTATTTTGTTTATAAGGTAATGTTTGTTTGTTATTATTTAATAGTTCTTATGTACCTACTAATACGCACATCTGATGTGTTGCCACAGTTGCTGCCTGCACGCACGGCAATGGCACCACGGAAGACCAGCGCTGTACACACGACTACACATCAAGCTATACATTTCCAGTATAAGCTGACCTCGCACTGTGTAGACTTTTTTAGAGGTCAGCTTATACTGGAAATGTATAGCTTGATGTGTAGCCGTGTGTACATTTTATGCTAATGCTAATTTTATGCTTCTATGGTAAACCTATTACGTTAAATGTATCCTTGTGATGCAAAATAAACGTTTTTAAGGTTCCGTACCTAAAGGGTAAAACGGGACCCTATTACTAAGACTCCGCTGTCTATCCGTCTGTCACCAGGCTGTATCTTATGAACCGTGATAGTTAGACATTTGGTATTTTTACAGGTGATGTATTTCTGTTGCCGCTATAACAACAAATACCAAAAACAGAATAACATAAATATTAAAGGGGGGCTCGATATTGAACACTGCAACAAGTAGACGCTTAAAATATTCACAGAATATTTAGTTATATATTCACTTTAAGAATGAATAATTAAATTAAAACAAATATTTAAGAAGGGCTCCCATATAACAAACGTGATTTTTTTTCCTCGTTTTTTATAGATAACTAGCTGACCGATCCGCAGCTTCGCACGCGTAGTTTTTCAATAAAAACAAACGTTACCCGGGGATAGTGTAGCTTCCCAACAGTAAAATATTTCATTAAATCGGTCCAGTAGTTTCGGAGCCAATGCAAACAAACAAATCTTACCTCATTATAATATTAGTAAAGATGGTACGGAACCCTTTATGCGCGAGTCTGACTCGCACTTGACCGGTTTTTTTACTTTACTTTACTTTAAAAATAGCGTGATTTAGTTGCGTGTTTAAAAATGCTGACCTGTGTTGATTTCTGAATATTAAAAGAAAGTGCTATAACACTCGGTTTTAATTACTAATTGCAAACTGAATGGACTTGAAATAGGTTCATTCGCTTTGAAAAGCTTAGAAAAATAATGGCATGGAAAGTTTTTGAAGTGAAAACTTCTTTAGGCGCGTTGGGATTTTTTGAGATGGGAAAAAACCATTGAACTCGCGAAACTATTACCGTTACTGACACCTCTATATATGAAATGAAAACTTCTTTACGCGAGTTGAGCATTTTTTGAGATGTGAAAAAAACTATTGAACTCGCGACACTGTTACCGCTACCGTTACCGACACCCCTGTATGTGAAGTGAAAACTTCTTTAGGCGCGTTGGGCATTTTTTGAGATGTGAAAAAAACTATTGAACTCGCGACACTGTTACTTACCGCTACCGTTACCGACACCCTTGTTTATGAAGTGAAAACTTCTTTAGGCGCGTTGGGCATTTTTTGAGATGTGAAAAAAACTTTAGAACTCGTGACACTGTTACTTACCGCTACTGTTACCGACACCCCTGTATGTGAAGTGAAAACTTCTTTAGGCGCGTTGGGCATTTTTTGAGATGTGAAAAAAACTTATTGAACACGCGACACAGTTACTAACCGCAACCGTTACCGACACCCCTGTATATGAAGTGAAAACTTCTTTAGGCGCGTTGGGCATTTTTTGAGATGTGAAAAAAACTTATTGAACACGCGACACAGTTACTAACCGCAACCGTTACCGACACCCCTGTATATGAAGTGAAAACTTCTTTAGGCGCGTTGGGCATTTTTTGAGATGTGAAAAAAACTATTGAACTCGCGACACTGTTACTTACCGCTACCGTTACCGACACCCTTGTTTATGAAGTGAAAACTTCTTTAGGCGCGTTGGGCATTTTTTGAGATGTGAAAAAAACTTTTGAACTCTCGATACTGTTACTTACCGCTACTGTTACCGACACCCCTGTATGTGCAGTGAAAACTTCTTTAGGCACGTTGGGCATTTTTTGAGATGTGAAAAAAACTTATTGAACACGCGACACAGTTACTAACCGCAACCGTTACCGACACCCCTGTATATGAAGTGAAAACTTCTTTAGGCGCATTGGGCATTTTTTGAGATGTGAAAAAAACTTATTGAACATGCGACACAGTTACTAACCGCAACCGTTACCGACACCCCTGTATATGAAGTGAAAACTTCTTTAGGCGCGTTGGGCATTTTTTGAGATGTGAAAAAAACTTATTGAACACGCGACACAGTTACTAACCGCAACCGTTACCGACACCCCTGTATATGAAGTGAAAACTTCTTTAGGCGCGTTGGGCATTTTTTGAGATAACAAAAATCATTGGACTCGCGACACTATTACCGTTACCATTACCGACACCTCTGTGTATGAAGTGAAAACTGTTTTAGACGCGTTGGGCAGTTTTTGAGATGGGAAAAAAAACCATTGACTTCGCTACCCTGTTTTTGTTACCGACACCTCTTTATATAAGTATCTCGTAACTGTTCAAGTTTTCACTTCTGTCGACACTCCCGGAGTGACACTTTTATTAAATGATTTTCGTCACACTGCTGATCCTTACGATCGCAGTTATTTAATTGTACATAGATCTATATATTTTAGGGTTCCTGACTAAAGTTATCAAAAGTGAACCCTTATAAACCTGAAAATAAATATATTATATATTTATTACTAATTCAAAATATTGAAAGAGGATTATTACAGCATAATGCGGAGCGGTGACCGATTTTGCTGTCAGAAAATTAATATTGTTTATTGTACTTTTGTCACGCAAAAATGTTGACCCGCCCCGGCTTGACACGGATTTCAAAATAAAATATGACCTAAAGGTCATGAGTTCATAAAAACAGTCCATGGAAAAAAGCTTTTTTCAGTTTTTATAGAATTTTAAAATATTTGGGTAACTTTTTTAAACGTTCTTTTAAACCTTGTTCTAAAAAAATTACAAACACATTAAAAACATAAATCATCCAAATTGGTCGAGCCATTTTCGAGTTTTTACTAGTCTAACTAACAGCATTTGATTTATTTATATAGAGAATTGATTTTCATATATAGATTAATAACTAAAAAAGTGAAGTCTGTAACAGATACCTGCCCTATAAGTTTTCTGAGTATATCGCTCACTTAACAAAATGGCGCTGTTAAATTAAAATAAACTATACCAATATATCCCTGATTTTCAAACCGGGAAACAAATGCGGGATTATTTTTTCAAAAGCTTTCCAATAAAATGGAATCATCAAAGGTAAAAATCGAATTCAAATCAAATAACCGTAGTTCGGAACTGATGAACTGAGTAGTATTTGGCCAAGCTATAGAATGCGAAGATTACTGTTAAAGTCAAAGTAACGTATGAACTTGTTCATACCAACACATTGAAAAAAGCAAACGAATAAATCTTAATCAATTCAATAGACGTTCAATAGATGTATGGACCGTGACGTGTGGGTCCTGCCACAGAATAATTATTAATATTCGTTTTCTAAACTTGGTTAGTATAGTTTAATTTTAATTTATTTGTACCAAAACCTATATAACTAATGTTATACCTGATATAATTAATTTTAAGACACCAGTATGTTTTCACGTAGGTGTATAAAACAATTTAAGAACATAGCATAATTAAATATTAATTGTCACTTGCTCGCCACAAAAATGAGTTTTGTCTATAATCATCATCGTCATAGGACATCCACTACTAAACATAGGCCTCCCCCATAAATTTCTAGAGTGACCGATCTTGTGCGGCCTGCACCCAACGGCTCCCAGCAATTTATATCAGGTCGTCTTTCCGTTTGAGATGCCATCCTTCGCTGCGCTTTAGGAATCGTTTTGCCCCAACGGCTTTCAGTTCTTCGAGCAATGTGGTCCACTGCCACTTCAGCTTGCTAAACCTCTTGGCTATGACTAAGTCTACACTTGTCACTGTACATATAAACACATAGTTATGATACCTATAGGATTTAACCTAATTTGCTTAAATGGAATATATCAATAAAAAATATTCGACAAGTCTGCACAGTTAATGATATTAAGAGTATATTTATATACTTCTTCTACCTACCCTTTTCCCACATTACGCAGGGGTCGGCACAACGTATGTTTTTCTTCCATACCTCTCTATCAGCCGTCATCTATGTTGTCACTTCTTTCTTAATCATATTATTCTTCACATATTCCATGCATCTACACAAACACACAGTCTATTTATATACTATAATAGTAGATTACTAAACAAGGGAATAAAGCAGTGTCTTGCGTCACAAGCGCTATATTGAATCCTGAACGTAACGAAGGATTCTAGCGTTAACTCACGAGCGGAGTGAGGGAGGTATTAAGATTCTGAGTATAAAGAGGGATATAAAAACGCGCAAGATGCAGACAGCTTTATTCACGAGGATAATACTCTACTTTCCACACTTTCTGCGAGACAATAAATACCAGATCTATGTTGGTGCATTCTGTGCAGAAGTTAGTTCGATTTACGAATAAGTTCTTATTGTGCGGGTCTTTTTGGTTCAAATTATGTTGACAAAATTTGGTTGACGACCTCCGTGGTGCAGTGGGCGAATAGCCGGCTGAGACGCAGGAGGTAGCGAGTTCGATTCCCGCCGCGAAACAAATGTTTGCATGACCTATAGATATTTGTTCCCGGTTTGATTGTTTCTCTATATATTATATGTATGTATTTACAAAAAAATAAATATAATATTCTATAACTTATCTTGTTCCCATAGTACAAGCTCTGCTTAGTTTGGGGCTAGATAGCGCTGGGTTAAATGTCCAGCAATATTTATTTCTTTGTTTATTTTTATTATAATAAATATGAGTGTCCAAATTTAGAATACATTATGCCCGCGACGGCATATTAAATTCAGTACAACATTACTCCCGGCTCAGCCTTAGGGGTTTAATCACGGTGAGGTTTACATGACATATAATTTGACATTGTCGCAGGTAGTGTAAAACATATATTATACTGAGTGCTGGGTGGAACGATTTCAGTTCTGATGAAGGGCACCAATATAATAATTTTGGTGCCCTTTCTTTACTGATCCAATAAAATTTAAGTTAATTGCCATTGACACGAAAGAAGAAAAAAGCACCATAGTTTGCTCGTTTAGTTCTATGAACTGTAAATTGCTTTGTACTTCAAAGGCTCTGAACTTTAACAATTGGTTAGAGTTAAATTATAACTAAACCGTAACTTAGTTAATTAGAGCTTTTACTAGGTAAAGGCCTGTCCGAGTTCAGTTTAAATTCCAAATATTTCTAGAAAATAATTATGCATGCAATTTTTTTTGATTCCCTTGATAAAATTTCCATAAATCGTTCCAAAGGTTGTCTGGTAGAGATCGCTACTAAATCTTATTTTTCTACATAACTAAAAATTAGACTGGTCAAGTACGAGTGAGACTCGCACATTCGGTTCCGTATCTAATTATATTTATGTTAATTTAGCAGTGCTGTCTATTTATGTGGCAGAAACCAAGTAAACTTTAAGCTCATTATTATAAATAGGGGATTTATCACGTACCGTCTTAACGGTGTTTCAACCGACAATGTGTCCGATCCGCTCCGATGTTGTGTGTTCCTGTACCAAGAACTACCGAAGAGAGAAGCAGTGACGATAATGATGATGACACAGCCTGTCAACACGCTGGGCCTTCGTTGGCGCAATCCTCACCACCACGCCCGTCTACTTGCGCGCAGAGTGCAGCGGCGCGCAGTGCAACGCGAGACGTTATTCGGAGTGGATCGCACTCACCCTAATGAAGGTTCACGAATTGAACTGAAACATTGTCGGTCGAAACACAGATGACGGTACATGATAAAGTCCGTATTAATAATAATGATTAAAATCAATCACGTAGGTTTTCTAAGTAAAACTTTAAGCTGATTTCAAAAAAACTGTTCTATATATTGATTATATATTAAATTGTATTTACTTAAGTATTACTTGACTGTATTGATCATCAGTTGGAGCACGGGACCTAGAAAAGCTACACCTAGGAGAACTTAGGTGTAGCACGGGGGTCTGTCTCCGTTATAACAATAACCGTTATAACAACAATAGAATAATGTAGGGCATTTCACACATATAATAACTGAAGAAATTCATAAATACGTTTGTTTTGTGTATACATAGGTACCTATAACGAGTATTACCTATTATCATTATATTACACTCCCTGACTCGGCACACATATTTGTACACCATGCAAACATTTCGGTTTAAAGAGGTGTCTTCTCAAAAGAACTTAATATTAGATACAGTTTTATGAGACATAGTTTTATGTATTCTAGGTAAACCTAGGTATTATACTCGTATGTACCAATTAATATGTATTATAAATATACTTAGGCTAAAGCCTAAGCTGGCGCTGGTAATAAACAATTCGTTTTATTGAGCTGTAGGTACTTGTTACTTATACCTAGTACAGTTAAAGATAATACAATTCACAAGAATGCAATATAATTGCATTTGCTCAATTAATTAATGAAAATACGTTATCGTACACAACAACAGAAACAAGAATTAAAACAAAAATACACAAAGCAACAAGGACAATGGGCGGTCTAATCACTTATGAGCGATTTCTTCCGGACAAGCTATTGAAAATATATATTATTTATAACGACGTCACCAACTAGGTAAAGACATTTTGTCGTGTAACATTCTGCACGGTCCTGCCACCCTCATATAAGACTATTATAGTATATTGCTATACATGGGCCGTAAGCGATCTATTACACCCTAGACGCTAATGAGTTGGGGGTGTTATTGATCGCTTACACCCGCGTATGTCACGTAACTTTTCACAACGAATGCGAGAAAATATAAAAAGTATTTTTATAACTGGTTGTAGCTAATAAGAAAATTTGCGTTCCCGGTGTCCATTGCTTTATTTAATTTATTAAAACATAATTGTGGCTTGATCCATATTTGAATAGAAATAAGGATTTTTATTTGCATCTTTATTTCACTTGTAATAAGCCTTATCCTATTTCAAAATTTACTATCGACCGTAAATCGCATTTACGGAACAATTTTCCAGTTAACAATGACCTACTTTCAGGGAATGAGCAGTAAAAACAATATTGTATAGTATTAATATCGCCTGGATAACAGAATTCTTTAGTAGTAATAAAATGTGTGAATATCATTTTAATTCCCAAGGTAGGGTTAAAATCCGAGTAAGGTTAAAATCTGCAACCGTGTGGTTTAATGGACGGCGGTAAAGCTAGAACTAAAGACTAGGATAAGCGTAGCGTGTCCGGTATTAGGATTAACGAAGAATTTCAATGCCATGAAATTGCGCTTTGCAACACTTTGGTTCTACGCAAACGAGCCATCGGGCACAGCCATGGTGGCTGTCGTTATTCAAATTCATTAGCACTGAACATTTTAAATTTTCATACAACCTTAATATCAAGTCCTAAAATTTTAATGAAACAGCCTATACCTCTCTGATGAGCAGGACGCGAGCCAGCCTTAACACCATCCTACAAACTGTGGCAGGGCGTTGTGTGTCCCACTTCATCCGACTTCATGGACACACTTCATCCGGTGTGTTGCTCCAGCATGTGCGTACACCGATACATTATTTTAATTTTAATCTATATTTTGATTAACTAATTATATAATATTGATTTAATTTGTTTGATTGTACATAATTTAATTTGATTTAATTTATTATGATTGTGTTTATGGATTATGATTATCTGAAATAATTGAATACAATACAATACAATATACAGGGTGTGGTAATATACTGACGATATTCAAGTGACGGTTTCTCAAAACATAAATAGACCGGCCAAGTGCGAGTCGAACTCGCGCACGAAGGGTTCCGCACAAAAAAAACGGCAAAAAAATCAAAGCAATTCGTTGTATGGAAACTCCTCTTAAATATTAGTTTTATTTTAACTTAATTAATTATTTTAAAATGAATATATAACTAAATATTCTGTGAATATTTCAAGCGTCTAACTGCTGCCGTTATCAATATCGAGCTCGAAAAAGATCACGTTTATTGTGTGGGAGTCCCCTTAAATATTTATTTTATTCTATTTTTAGTATTTGTGGTTATAGCGGCAAACAGAAGTACATCATCTGTGAAAATTTCAACTGTCTATTACGGTTCATGAGATACAACCTGGTGACATACGGACAGACAGACAGACACACAGCGGAGCCTCAGTAATAGGGTGCCATTTTACCCTTTGGGTACGGAACCCTAAAAAAGATTTCTAGTTATATTATCAAATTTTAAAGAATATCGGCTAAGTTTAGGTGATTCATTCGATATAAAACTCTTGCAATCGACATCCAAAAATTAAGGCCAACTTGATATCTCTTTCGGAAATGGCTGCAGGTTTTGGGTTAGAAAGGGACAAGAAGAGATATCTCGAGACGTCACCAACACAGTATCTGTGGTTAGATGGCAAACATTATGCAATAGCACAACATAAGTTTAATAAAGTGTTTGTTTTTACATGCCAAAATAAATATCACATTTCTATGGTAAACATTTCACAAATTTATTTATTATGCTCATCAAAATAACCTCTTTCATTAATGAGCGTATATTATCAAAGAACCTATATAGGTAAACAAATCATATTCACTAAACAGACTAAGCGTCAGCGTCGCAAAGGAGCCGCCGATATACGTTAAAAATTGTTTATTAGATATATATCAATTACGGGGTAAATATTCAAGCTACCAGTATTAACCCCACCCCACATTTAAAATCAGTTATTAGCATTTCGGATGTTTTTGAAAAGAATGTTGTACATCACTAAAAGGTTGTATAAAAGGTATGAAAAACGTGTGAACGGCGCTGCCCACCGGTGGTGGCTGTAGCCGGAGGCTCGTTTGTGCGGAGACTTTAGTGCGCGCGCTACTGTAGCTACTTTATACCCAATTAGAGGTATATATAGGCAAAATGCCTTTAATAACAATAAGTATTTACATGACTACAATACAAAATAAACATTTGAATCATCTAAAGATCATTGCAAACGATCTATAGATAGCTCAACTGCTCCAGATCACTACCAGGCGGAAATGTCCACAAGACACTGGCTGCATTACCCCGCGGAATTGCAATGCTTATGCGTTGATTTAGATAACCGCCAGCTCTCGGATCACACGTCACTTCTACCAGACGCCCAGAAAGAGTTTTGAAAACGCGATGGGCCCCGGTACCCCATTGACCCAGGGTCTCGATCCCAAATGGCTCAAACACGTAAGCAACTGTCGAGACTTCCATATTTGCGCCACTTGAGATCTTCGGCTGAAATTGCCGCCGCACCAGCCCCACCATAATCTTGCTAATATTATAAACACGAAAGTTTGTATGTATGGATGTTTGTTACTCTTTTACGCCGGAACGGCTGAACCGATTGCGATGAAATTTGGTATGTACGTAGATTATAACCTGGATTATCACATAAGCTACTTTTTATTGGCAAACCACGCCTGCGAAGCCGCTAGCAACATATACATATATATAAATTATATTGTTGCACATAGCTTCGCCTTTAATAAAATGTCGAAGTCACGGGACGCAGAAGTGAGACATCTAAACTGATAGTTAATAAATAACGCAGCGTGGATAATAAATAAATATAAACAAATATTGCTGGTCATTTCACATAGCGCTATCTAGCCCCAAACTAAGCAGAGCTTGTGCTATGGGAACCAGATAACTGATACAATATTTATATACATAAATATTGCTTAACGCTTTGGCAGATGCAGATTTTATTATTAATGTTTGTTTTTATGTGTAATTTTCACGAATTAATAAAAAAAAACTAAATCCTATTTTTTTAAAATACATAGTTAAAATATATATAAAAAAACACATCTAGACGTGGATATATCGCGACTTCTTAGTGAATTAACAACCGTGGCAAGTTCGGTAAAGTTTACGGTTCAGTTAGTTCAAAGCAGGATGTATTCTGCACTGCCTTGAGCGTTAGTTACCTTCATAAAGCGAAAAGTTAAGAAAATTAAACTATTTTACAAGTTTGTTCAGGCGAAACTTGAAAGTCGTCTTTGATCTGCTTCCTGTCATTAAAACTAATATTAAACTTTACTTAGAAAACTTTCGTGATTGATTTCAATCATTATTATAAATACGGGATTTATCACGTACCGTCTTATCGGTGTTTCGACCGACAATATTTCGGTTCAATTCGTGAACCTTCTATCAGGGTGAATGCGATCCGCTCTGGATCAGTGCGAGGCGAGACGTTACTCGGAGCGGATCGCACTCACCCTGATGAAGGTTCACGAATTGAACCGAAACATTGTCGGTCGAAACACCGATAAGACGGTACGTGATAAATCCCGTATTCATAATAATGATTATTAATAAATTAATATCCAGAAAATGGACAATGGTGCCTTTTAATTCCTTTTTTATTTTTTTACTGCTTACCACTTTCAGAAGACACTATTTACAAACAGCCACAAACTAACCCTTCTCCTCTCCTCTTGTATGTTAAATACTTATAATATATAGGTACCTATATATAACATCTTATTGTATTTGTATATTATGTAGGTATTTGTTATTAATATTGTTATCATTACTTATTTATTATACATATATGTTTATTTTTGTATAATTGGTCTTATTTTGTTTAAATTTGTGACGTCACCCTACATAAGGCTCTGCCTGAAAACCAGCGCTGCTTTGCATCGTTTATTGCAAAGAAGCATAAAGCTGAGGCAGAGCCTGTTTGGGCACGCGTGACACGGAGCGGGACCATAGTCTAACTTTTAATTAGCTGCAGTAAAATGACGTTTCTAAATGTCATTCCGTAAAATAATGTTGCCAGCCTAATCTCAATAGGGATGTGATTCAGTACACAAAAATTAATTAAATAACATTATTATGACGTTTTTGTTTCATTTTGAATGTACCTCCCTATACTTCCACTAAAAAAGATCAATCCTCTAGTATAGTAATAATAATAGGTTAAAAAATACATTACAACTTGAAATTAAATCACAAAAAAAAACCAAACTGATTATTCATTTATGATTCACTCATTTAGCTACATCCCTATTTATTTTTCTTCAAAAACCGGCAACCCACAAAACGTCATTTTACTGCAGCTAATAAAAAGTTAGACTTTAGTTGGTGCACCTACCTACTACCTACTGGTGGGGTAGGTACGTTTGTGTTCTAGCTGTAGGTCTAATTTAATCTCATTGTTTTGTAATTTTCCTGTCTATCTACCTATTTTGTTTGTGATCTGTTCTATGTTTCTTTGTGTGTGTCAAATAAATAATTTCTATTCTATTCTATTCAACAATGGAGTTTCTCGAACGAAAGTTCTGGTGTCGTGTTTTGATCGTCATGGGTATCTAATACCTTTTCCGTAGTCAAACTGGGAACACTTATGTTTCGCTATTTTCGTCTGTCTGTCTATCTCTCCATTTAGTTACTATATAATATTTCTATGTTTACCACGTTTTGTAAGTTTAAGAGGAAACAACTTCTGGGCACTCCATGCGCCTTGGTCACGGGGTAAATATCCCGGTTTACTAGAATTAAGATTCTTAAATATATTTATTTTCGAACTCTAAGGTAAGTTCGTAATAACACAAGAAAACCAAACAAAACAAGGTCATATACATAGCCAAGAGGATTAGCAAACTGAGATAGTAATAGGTGGGGCACATAGCTCAAAGAACTGACGGCTGTTGGGGCAGAAAGATTCTAGAGTGGAGAGCACGCACTGGAAAGCGCAGCGTAGGACGCCCCCCTCCCCTGTTGGCCTGATAAAGGTTGCTGGGAGCTATTGAGTCAAGGCCGTACAAGATCTGCTCTGCCAATCTATGGGAGAGGCTTATCTTCAGCAGTTAATGTCCTATATTATACATGCGAAAGTTTGGATGTTTGTTTGTTTGTTAGGCTCAACCGATTTTGATAAAATTTAGTATGAACGTACATTATTACCTGGATTACCACATTGGCTACTTTATATCCCATAAATCAGGTCCCATGGGATAAAAATGGGGTGCCAAGTCAAGTTACAACAGTGAGTTTAACTTTATTTCTAGGTTATCTACACATTTAGTAGTGTAACGCGTATGAAGTCACAGGCAACAGCTGGTGTTTTATAATTTACCAGCAACTGAAAAATTAATCAAATTATCCGTTGTTTATAAACAACTGCATCGGGAAACGAGTATTTGCTGAATCAATTTCAGCATCGCATCGCGACCCAGATCGGGGTTCATTAGTGTTTATGAAGAAGTTATTATTTCCTCTCAGAAAATAAGTAGTATAGTATTTGTATGAGGGTTTGACAGTTACCTACATTATATACAAATAGTTGTATTTGTTCAAAATACATGGTATCTGTTTAATTTTTTAACGGAGGGAAGAAGTACCGCCTCTTTCATATAAAGTTTTTAGATGCAAAATGTAAGAAGAGCCACCAACTACCATTGTTCTGTTTCGGTTTGAAGGGTATGATTGCCGGTGAAGTTATATGCACATGAGGGTTTACACCTGTATGCCTCAAGTTGATGGACACAGGGCAGTGCAGGACGTATAATAAAATCTTCGCCGAGACGTCAACTGTGTGCCGCCAGCTATACAAATGGTATATAAAATAGTATATACTATATAATTACTGGATAGCTTTGGAGAAAACTTTTGTGAGTTATCTACTCGGGATTTAAGTCATAGGTCTTCGCAAAGTGTTATTGGATTTTGTATTAGGGTTTATCTGAAAACTTTTATCTGCATTTCTCATATCTATTTTGAATATTATTTTTCAACACACTTGCTCGTAAAGCGAGCCATAGTACATTGTACTTAGGCCCATAAACCAAACTATAACACACGCGTGCGTAATAATAAAACACACTAGTGCATAATAGAATTATCCCTACAAATTAAGTTAGTACCTAACTTTGGAACAAATAAATGTATCCCTAATTAAGACGAAAAAACATTTATTTATATCAAATTACTTATAATTCACAATAATTTGTTATAAAATATTTGGATTTCATCACTAAAATTATAATTTTGAATTAGGCTGTATGGCTATATGTAATCAATCACCTTACTTTTGGCGCGTGTAAAAAAAAACTTGCGCGCCATTTCCAATTTTTTTGTTTGTATCGCATTATTGCTGTGTGGTAAATAATTGTAAAAATGTCAATCTTTAGTATAGAATATTTGTTTTTTCCTCGCAAGTCTGTTGAAAAAGTTCGTATGAAACTCGTGAGCAACTTGCTCACTAGACACTCGGCTGATTTACGCCCTCGCCTACGGCTCAGGCAGCAACCGACAGCCTCGTGTATAATGAGCAATTTAGCTCACTTGTATCATAATATACTAATATTACATACTAGCTGACCCGCCCAGCGTCTAAAAAATAAAATAAAATATAGGCTAATACGGTCTTGAGTTCATACAAAATTCCATAGATAAAAGCACTTTCAGTTAACCAGAACTTTCCAATAATCCGGGAAACTTTACAATTTTATTTTCCTTAAACCCATTTTCGGACTATTACGATCATTGAAAAAAAATATCTTGAACAGCATTGAATTTATATTTATTTTGATGATATGTGAACTATCATGCAAAATTTGTAGCCAAGGTACTTATACAAATATTAGTATGCTAAAAGTGGGATATCTTCAAAAAAATCAAACATAAGTCATACATAAAGACCAGACTGTTAAGAGTTCACACCAGGGTCTGCGTACCGTCTAATAGACAAGGATGACTATAATGCGGAATAACAAAAAAGTCGGTCGATTTAGTTTTTTTTTTTTATAAAATTATGCTAGATAATTATGGTGTAGCATTAATTTTCATAAAAATAACTAAAGTTGTGTCTTAAAACTTAAAAAATGAGTGTGTGTACTTATGTGCGCATGTAAGAAGTTAAACCTCTTTGGCGGAACAGAACAGAAATAGCAAAAAATAACATTCTGTATGCCACAACTGTTGTAGTAGTTAGTTAACTGTTGTAGTTTGTAGCTAACTTCAGCATGTCGCTTTTTGGCTGTCAGTGTGCACGCGCACGACACAGTTATGAGCTAACTTCATCATGTCGCTTTTTGGCTGTCAGTGTGCGCGCGCATGAAACTGTTATCAGCTAACTTCATCGTGTTGATTTTTGGCTGTCAATGTACGCGCGCAGGAGACAGTTATCAGCTAACTTCATCATATCGCTTTTTGGCTGTTAGGGTGCGCGTGCATCATAAACATTTTACTATCATAATTTTTTCCAAACGCGCCAAAATAAGTATAACTTCAAAAATAAATTAATAATATATTGTTATATCATAACCTCATATATTTGCTGAATTTACTGAATTGGTTATGAGACCTGGTGTTTGAGTGGTGCGTTGGTTGAGTTGCTAACAGAGATGCAAGAGGTTCGATTCCCGCTGCAAGAAAAATTACATCCGATAAGTTATTGTTATCATTTAATCTAAATGCATCGATTTTAAATTACTGATATTATAGTCATTTGTTTTTAATATATACGAGTACTTGATCTATAAATAAATTCTACAATTAAAGTTAGATTTGATATAAAAGTTATCTTCAAAATATTAGTGTAGAAATTTCAGTTAAGTCTATATTTTCAAGTGAGAGAGATCTTAATCTGGGACCGGGGACAGCTGGAGTTAGGCCGCAAATTAGGAACAGCGGAGCGTGCAGCGGAGCGTTCAAGCGTTGTACTGTGCGGTATGGTATTCTGAGCTCCCTTGTCGTAGTCTTATCAAAATTGATACTTGATACTTACATCTATAAATAAAAAATGTATGCTTGAAAATGTGCAAATAAAATTATGTTAACTGGCTTGAGTGCAAAAAAGAATTACAAATAAATACTATATTTTGAACGTGAAATAGTTATAGGTACCTTACAATTTGGTAAAAAACGCTTGTCAAGTCAGTGGATTATTAGTTGTTTAAAATACCTAGACTGTGTTTAGTGATAACTTTGAAAACATTCTTGTCAAAATTATTATTCAAGTCATGTCAAATTTAGATTTTAGTGGAAATGGACGGCTAGCTGCCGGAAACGACACCAACGATAGAAGTGTTGATCGGGCTACTGCACACCTTGAATGCTGTTACAAAGACACCTCAAGGCATAATATGGGCCCCAGAGAATCGTTACGCAACAAGTTTAAAGAAATATATATTATGATATTCCCTTGTCAATACATCTATGAAAATCTGATGTATGTTCACAGTAATATGAATTTGTTTAAGAAAAATAGCCATATTTTTTTTTTTAAATTTTAATACTAGAAACAAAGATAATCCCGTTGTTGCCACTTGTAGACTCCATAAAATTAGTTAATCGTTTAAACTCCCAAGTGACGTACATAAATTGACAATTAACAAATTTAAAAACAAAATTAAACAAAATCTTTATAAAATATTGGATTATTTAGATGATAGAGAAGCTTGGGATTGAAATTGCTCTAACTCATTCAAAATGTTACAATTTAGACGTAATTTATTTTCTGTATTGTTATGCATTCTAAAGGAACATTAAAAACAAACAACCAGCCTTGTTTATTGCCTTTCTTTCCTGGCTTGGTCGCGAAGGAATAGGCAGTAAAATTGACATTTTAAAGTGACCCTTGTGATTTTAATGAATAAAAGATTTTGACTTTTGGACATTGGCTTTGAGTTTGTCGTTTTGAGCTGTAGAACGTTCAAAACGACGTGACGCCGATGCCCAGCTGCACGCTCCGCCGTAGCAAATTTGCGGCCTTAAAATCCCACTGGGGACCGCTTTGCTTGTTGCTTTATCAATTGTTTATAAGGATTCATGCATTTGAATGCAGTGGAAGTTTGCAGGCATTTCTATTTCTCTGGGAAATGTAATTGGAATCCAGTGAAGTCGCGATAGGGATCTCTTTTGTTCAATTAAAACTTTGAGCTCTTGCTATGTCTTCTAGGTTAATATATATTAAAACAAAAAAAACGAGTGTGCTTTAGACCACACGACTGAAGTAAAACTTCTTTGACAAAATATTAATTTATAAAATTGTTCAATTACAAAATTGTCTACACGTCTGTAGGTCGATCAGTCTATGCTCATTCTGGACTAACGAAACTCGCACTCGCACATTAACGTTGACAAATATACGAAACTTAACCCTCTCTCTTTATATCGTCACTAACTTATACCTCCCTCTCAATTTCCGTTCGCACTTTTCGTAACGCATTCACCAGCTTACTCCCCAAGTCAAGAGTGTGTTAAGAAGTATAACTTCAATAAAATAAAATACATTTATTTCAAACAATTTTGTAGCTCATTTAAAGACACAACACATATTAAAACAAAACAACACTTATGTTAAAAACAATTAATATTTTTTTTTTAATCTTAAAATCATACCACAATACCAATTAAATACAATCACAGAATAATTAAGTTTCTTTTTATTGATAACCAGCACAGATAATGTTGTAATGATTTAAAACCCCCACGACTAAGTCGGTAAATTTGCAATATTTTAACGATTTGTCGAATTTAAACGTAGATATGTCCAAATTCGTTTCTTATTTGGTCTTTTTAATTTGACAAATTCCTTTCTAAAACTGCTGATTCGATAGAAAAGCTTCTTCAAAGACTCAGCTTAGAAATATCGGTGTAGTCTCAAATAATATGATTTTCACGTGAACGAGAACTTGTAATCTGGGACCGGCGTCAGCTGCAGTTAGGATTGTACTGGGGCCACTTTGCTTGATCTTTTGTTCAGCAGTTTTTAAGGATTCATAAAATAGAATGCAGTGGAAGTTTGCGTGCATTTCTGATTCTCTGGAAAATATAATTGGTATTCAGTGAAGTTGGTATACGGATCTCTTTGGTTCAATCAAAACTTTAGGTGGTGTTCTAATAGAATGCTGTAAGTGCGCGACTCAGGTCACCAGTGTAAGGCGAACTAGCGATTGTCTCGCAATAGCGTTCTCTTAGAACATCGCCTTAGAGTCCCTGCCATGTCTGCTAAGAATCGTAGACAAGATTTTGATATTGTCGATTGTGTACCTTTAGGTATGTCTCAAGGTGACTGGCGCAATGCAGTGCTATAGAGCACCAGTCATCCATATCTGGTCGGCATTTTACGATTTGCTTCAATTTTCCTTGTTATCACGAGTAAGGAGAGGAACTCACTTCCGGCTGCGTTTTTCCGGACCTGTATAATTTCGGAGTCTTCAAGTCCAGAGTATACGGGTTCCTTTTAGGCAAGAGTGCTCCATCTTTAACCACACCATGACCTTATAAGCAGGTGAGGTAGGGTGAAGTAGGGCTTGACTATCACCAATAAAATAAAAGTTTTATTTTGAAGTAATTTGCGAGGTAATGCAAATGTTTAAGGCAGTGGTAACAGCTTAATATCAGATGCATGGGCTTGTGTCATCTTTTATTGCTCTAGAGTGGGTGTTTCTGGCATCTCAGTAGTTGTAAACATAGAAATATGTGAACAACCTTTCATAACATTATGTAGACTTATCATGGTTGAACTTTAGTTTGATAAACTGCTCGTACTTACTTGAACAGCTTCAGAACGTTAAATATTAAGTTTAGAACTTTGGCGTACACTTTACTGGTTTTGTTTGTGTTATCTCGTATTTTCAATTTGTGTGTAAAGTGAACATCCTAAACCAAACAATATTATGAAATTTAAAACGCTGAGGGTAGTTGAAAAAAAATCAACAAAACCGGAGGATTAGCCAGTTGTAGTTGTACCGCATAAGATCAGTGGCTCTGAAAATCTACGTGGGAAACCTATTACATATATAAACTATTTTATAAATAAAGGACAAGCGTTCATTTGTGAAGGAACAAAACACACACAGCACACAAGTAAGGCACACGCATAAACCATATTAATACATACAAAAAAAACACATACCTAACAAATGTGTCTCATAATTATATCGACGACCTCGGTGGTACAGTGGCCGAATAGCCGGCTGAAACGCAGGAGGTAGCGGGTTCGATTCCCGCCGCGGAACAAATGTTTGTATGATCTACAGATATTTGTTCCGGGTCTGAATGAATGAATGAAATACTCTTTATTGCACAACAAACAAAAATACAGAAATAATGGAAATAAACAATAAATAAAGGTACAATGGGCGGTCTTATCGCTAAAAGCGATCTCTTCCAGACAACCTTTACCAACGGGTCGGGATGTTTTTCTGCATATTATAAGTATGTATTTACAAAAAAAAGGTAAATAAATATTCTATCAGTTATCTGGTTCCCATAGCTCTGCTTAGTTTGGGGCAAGATAGCGCTGTGTGAAATGTCCAGCCATTTTTATATTATAAAATTATTATACCTAAATGACGTCCCAAAGAGGCGTCCAACTCAGCGCTTTTTATAATACCTACTCAATAAATTATTAGTAAATGTTTGTATGAGACCCCTGAAACCAATACTAGTTTCTATAGTTACGTAAGCAATCCCAATAATGACCTAAATCATTGAGACTTCAATAAAATGGCAATAAAATGGATTTACCTTACCCAATAAATTCTATTACCGAGACTATAACCATTTTGGATAAACTATGATGGTCGTTTTATTGGATGGTATATTTTTATTGAGCTATAGAATATTAGGTTCTGTATTTAGCTCGTCCTAGTTATCCGAGATGATTGAATAGATCAGTGAGAGAGTGTTTATGAATCTGTTTATTCAAGGGCAAGAAATAAATAATTAAATAATAACACTCGACACTATTCAACATTCCCATACTATGTGGCCGGTACCCAACGGCTCCCAGCATCATTTAGTAGATGCGTCGTTTTTTTATCTAGTGGGTTGTACAATCAGAGCCCTTTTATATGGTTTTCGACACGGTCTGGTAATAACATTCTTGTGGACCTGATATCGTTAGTTATCTTAGGGAGTTTATCTATACTAATATTATAAAGAGGAAGGATTTGTTTGTTTGTATTAAATAATCTCCGAAACTACTGGACCGAGTTGAAAAATTCTTTCATTGTCGGAAAACTTTACTAACCCCAGATGACATAGGCTGCATTTTAACCAACAGCGCAGAAGGAGGTTAATGTTTTTATTGAAAAACTACGTATGCGAAGCTGCGGATTGGTCAGCTAGTTATTTATATAAATAATAAATAATGCTAGACATTTCACACAGCGTTATCTAGCCCCAAAGTTATCAAAACTTAAACCCGATAACAAATTGAATACTTATATTTTTTTGTAAACATATAATTTTATTACAGAGATAAACCCATACCAGATCTCATGATCACGCAAATTAATAACTTTTTAACAAAAATATAACCGAATTCAGATAACAGAAAAAACCAAACTGCACTACCAATTTTGATGAAATTTCCATGGGATCAATATAAAAGTATATCCTTTTAAATAAAAACAACGAATTCTTTAAATCGGTTGTTATATAACGGAGATCTGAGCCAACAAACAAAACATAACATAAAAATTAAACAAATATAAGACTTATATGTATTTCTCATAGATCCATTATCAGAACTGGACCAAATAGAAATGGGACCACACGGGAAGCACTAGCTTTCAAATAAAAAAAAATCATCAAAATCGATTCACCCAGTCGAAAGTTCTGAGGTAACAAACATATAAGCAAAAAAAACATACAGTCGAATTGTGAACCTCCTCCTTTTTTGAATTCGGTTAAAAACTGGCAACCTCCTGCGTCTCAGACGGTTAGTCTTCCACTGCGCCACAGAAGTCATCAACAATTATGATTATAACTAAGAAGTAACTTTCAGTAATGTTTGAAATAGCTAACAGTTGTGATACAAACTGACGATAATAACGCTAAAAGTCGCCGCATGCGCGAATTTTACTAGAATCAACTCGACAAGATTCTAATTAACAGTTATAGATAGAATATTGATTTTAGCGGCTCAGGCCGCATGTGACCCATTTTCATGACATGTTTGAGTTTGGTATGATTAAGCAATTAAGCTGAGTATGTCCTACCGGCATATAGGGTAAAATATATGATCGAGCGAAGCGAGATCTCTAAGTCAACTTGGGCAAATCGGCATTGTATGTATGTATGTATGTCTGTTTGTTCGAGAATAACTTTCGATGCGTTTATCCGATCATCGTAAAAATTAGTATATAGGTAGGTAGTGATGGAACAGTGGTGGAGTGAGCTAATAATTGGGGTTCAAGAGGGATACAAAAAAAATGGGATTTTCCGGTCAAATTGCACGTTTAATAAAAGGTATTTGTGAGTACATTTCAACCCCGTTTTTATTTTTAGTTAAACCCTTGTAGTTTTTAAGTTAATGTAATAGCCATAATAAAAACTGAACTTTGACAAAATTCACAGGGTACACCAGTGACCCCACTGTGCTTAAATTTGATATTTGTGTAGCTTTAGTGACACAAATATAGGGAAAAGTCTGAAATACAGAATAACTACAATTTCTACCCCAAACGTAATCCAATTAACATGAACTCCCGTTACCTATAATTTGAATGAAACTGTAGGTCAAGTTATATGGTTATGCATTTCGTGGCACTATTTTTAAAGTCAAATATTAGGTACAAATTTGTTTTTATGATTCAAAGAAATACTGGGTTAGATGATTTGACAGATTTAGATCTATAAATTATTGTATTCTTATTTGTATTGCATTATAAGCACAACAATTTTACAACTTTTGGTACAATGTATAAGGCAGAAAATCTCATTAATTTCCAACCAAAACCAGTTCTTTCGAATTAACATACATTTTCCGAGACACCCTGTATAACAGCCGTAATAAACGTAAAATATTATATAAACCTGAAACTAACGTTTTATAAAAACGCATCTCCGATATATTGTTGATAATAACGCTTATGTTATGTATTTTCAACATAAAACCGCCACTATTATTTATCTACGTTAAAACAAGCAAACTAAAATTTTTAAAAATTTAATTATGCTAGTTTTAATAATTCTAATGCGGTGTACACACGGCTACACATCAAGCTATACTATCCAGTATATGCTGACCTTTCATTCTACGAAAATCCTACACAATACGAGGTCAGCTTATACTGGAAATGTATAGCTTGATGTGTAGCCGTGTGTACAAAAGTGTTTTCAAACGATCTATTCTATCTGTTTAACGATGCCGTTGTCTGTGAAAAGCTGACCTTACGGTTCTATAATGGCATTAGATTCAAAAGGTCAGCCATAAAAGGAGAAGTGTAAGCAATATTTACAACACAGTTATAGCACAGAGTATTTTTATTCGATTATTAGAATCGATCTTTATTAAACTTGACTTGTGAATTTTTATAAAAATTATGTGACTAACGGAGTTTTAAATATCAATATTGACGGATATAAAAAAACAAAGAAAGCTCAATTAAATTGTGTGAAAGCTGATATGAGTAAGGAGTGAATACGAGACGATGGTTGATAGAGCGCTATGGACGAAGCAAACATGTTACGACGAGCCGATCTTTGTTTTGCTGTTGATGAGTAAATCTGATACGCAGCAGCAGGTACAGATTTTGATTAAAAAGGACACTCATAAAAATGAAGGAGCGGTTTTACTGGATCCACTGTAGAGATGTTGAATACTGGTGCCAAAAATGAAACGTATAGCCCTAGATATTGCAGGACCAACCGTGAGTAAAAATGGAAATAAGTACTTCATGGTCGTTATGGATTACTTCACAAAATGGCCAGAAGTTTTTGCTGTTTCTAATCAAGAAGCTTCGACGGTAGCAGATAAACTAGTCCACGAAGTTTTCTGTCGTTTTGGAGTTCTCCTGGAAATGTACAGTGATCAAAGAAGGAATTTTGATTATTTCGTGCGAATATTTCGGTGACTTTTAGTGGTTTATTGTGCAACAGTGGTGTGAATTAGTGTGTTGTGACTATGATCGTGTATTTATCATTTTAGTGTTGAATAAAAGTGTTATTTTTGTTAGATTGATTTTCATTAATTTATCCCGAACCCTTAGCTCGTAACAATATTTTAAAGTGGTCAATCAGGAATTAAAATTTATAATTTGTGGATTATGAATTTACATACCTCAACTTTTTATTTTAATCGCAGGGATAGTTTTTTTTTAATATGTTCTCAGCATTTATATACCAAGATAAATAAAAGCCAAGTTTTAACGCTGTTATCTATCTTTTAAATAGGAAACTATTAATTAAAATAGTAATAATTCTTTAGTACCTACATAGGCAGACTCAATGTCAATTGACATTTTCTTCTAGCTAATCTGTGATATAGATTGGGTGGGCATAAATTATAAAAAACTAGCCAAGTGCGAGTCGAACTCGCGCACGAAGGGTTCCGTACCATTATTTATAAAAACTGCAATAAAACCACGTTGGATGTTTCATGGGAGCCCCCCTCTAATATTATTTTATTTTAATTTATTTATTTATTTTTAAAGTGAATAATATAACTCAATATTCTGTGAATATTACAAGCGTCTTCCTGTTGCCGTTATCAATATCAAGATAAAATGAGCAAAAAAATCACGTTTGTTGTATGGAAGCTCCCATTAAATATTTATTTTATTCTGTTTTTAGTATCTGTTGTTATAGCGGCACCAGAAATACATCATCTGTGAAAATTTCAACTGTCTATCACGGTTCATGAGATACAGCCTGGTGATAGATGGACAGACAGACAGACAGTGGAGTTTTAGTAATAGGCTCTCGTTTGACCCTTTGGGTACGGAACTCTAAAAAAACTACAGTAATAATATTTTTAAATTTTAATCGTTTAAACCTATTATTTCGGGGTGAGATAAAATAATGTTATAAAAATAGACCCATATCCTAAATACCAATTCAATTCTACTTTTTACCCAATTACAAGAACGTCCTAAGCACAAGAAGTACGCACACGTTCTACATTAATTTATGTACCGAAAAATATTTGCAGAACCTGGAACTGAGCCAAAATCAAGGCATGAAGACGTACCTAATGCCTGAATTTTGTGAGGCTTCCAACCACTATGCAGCACTAAAATAATATTGATAAGGTTACTGTCAGTAACTGGGTATGAAGAAATCTTAGTCAAACACTATGGTTACCTTTATTTGTCAATATTTAATTAAATTGTTGGCTAGAGATTTTTTATCCGACAAAATAAATTTTTGTTTTGTTTCGGAGACGCCAAAAGTTCAGATTTTTGCTATAAAAAATGGGGAAATTGGATCGAAGCAATTAAGGGCCGAATTCACCGTTGAAACTAAACGCGATCTGTTCAAGCTAAACTCAGTTTAAGCGTTTAACTAAGTTCAAGGCTACAGTAAGCATTTCACCAACATCAACTGAACGCAGTTAAAGCTAAACGCGGTTCAAATTCTGAAAGTCCAATTTTGCCCGTTTAGCTCATCTAAACGAGTTTAAAGAGTTGTCAAACAAAAGTCAAGAAGTGTCATTGGCTTTATTTTACGAAATATTTGTTACGTATTTAAGAATTTATTTATATAATTTCTATCAAGACTGAAAAGAGTGGTGGCACTCGTTTAAAACGAAAGTGATTATGAAAATATTGTTCGCCGTCCAAGATGGATACGCGAAAAAGAAGAACACTTCGACACCCTTGATGATAAAGATTTTGTGAATAGATTTCGTCTCACGAAACCACCAGTTGGTTTGTTTTTATTGCAGATTTCACAGTGTATCTCCTGTTAATCAGTTGCTTATCGTCATAATTATCGACACAGCCGTATTATACAACATAGCGAGAAGAATTGGTGAAGCTACACCACCTGATGTTAACCAAGTAATAAACCCGGCTGATTGGGATACTATATTAGCTCTGGGTAGTAGATAGATAGATAGATAGATAACTCTTTATTGAATTACCACACAAACAGAAATAATAAAAAAAAAAAAAAAAAAAAAAAAAAAAAAAAAAAAAAAAAAAAAAAAAAAAAAAAAGTACGGGGTTAAAATAAATAAGGCAATACAATGGGCGGCCTTATCGCTAAAAGCGATCTCTTCCAGGCAACCTTTGGATGGAGCGAAATTTTTAAAAATATTATATTATTATAGTAGGGTAGTATTTGTAATGGAAATACATATGTATTTCCATTACAAATACTACCATATACCAATAGTCAAAAATTCACAAAGTCTTCTATGATTTGGATTGGTTGTTTGAGTTCTACCGGTTGTTTGAGTTCTGGGTAGTATTTGTAATGGAAATACATATATAATACATATGTATTTCCATAACAAATACTACCCAGAACTCAAATAACCGGTAGAACTCAAACAACCAATCCAAATCATAGAAGACTTTGTGAATTTTTGACTAACTATTCTGCACTGTTTTGCATTAGCAAGATGCTTCACCTGGTTTGTTGGAACGGGTTGGATGGTGTGGATTAACTTCATAATAATATTATATACTAGGACTTTCTTTCACCTTTGACATAATAATGTTTAAATTAATATATGAAATAAATAATAATAAATTAATACTTTACTAATAATCTTTCAATTTAGTAAATTGTTATTCTAAAATTCATAATTTTATGCATTCTTGTCAAACTCCCAGATTATCTTGCTCTTCTTTGAGCTGTAAAATCTGCATCTGGTTAAAATGCTTTATCCTTATCATGCGTGTTGGCTCTTGTTAAGGTAGTCAGACTTTGGATCTCCTTCTCACGCCTCAAAACTGGCCTTCTATGACTTGTTGATGTGGTTGCTGAAGCAACTTCTGGCACACGATTATGGTACCCTTGATTGAGTAATATTCGTAATGTCTTGAGTAACCAGCTGCTGTTGTGGTACCACATCAGGGATTGGTGATCTGACTAGAACCGACGTCACGAAAAACATCACAAAACACGTTGAACACAGGCCAAGTAGAGAGAGAGAGTACGGCGGTTTTGAAGAAAGTACAAAACGTGACAGTTTTATTTGACAATTGCGTTTCGATCGTTTAGATACTGAAAAGTTTTGTTAAGTTTAGTTGCAGCAAGACAATGTTTGATGTTGCAAATACAAAACGCATCGCTTTTTTGTCTATGATTCTAGGTAAACTTCGTTTTGGTAAACGCGATCAAAACGGAGCTGGTGAATTCAGTTTCACGAAAACCGAGATCAAATCATACATTTGAACTCAGTTAAATAAAACGTGGTTTTATTAAACTTAGTTTTCGAAGAAAATGTTGAATTCGGCCCTTAAATACTAAACAGTTTATAATCATTATGACACACAATGTTAATGGTATACAACACCACTTGTGCCCAAATACCTGTTTGAAAGAAGCCTTATACGGTGCCACAGACAGTGTGAATTATATAGGTAGCCATTAATTGTATAAATATTATTTAAGTTGTATGAAGCAACGAAACGCTAAGAAGAACGATATAAATTGGAAGATTTTTCAGTCAATGTGTATTTTGAAGAATGCAATATGATATAATATTATATTGTTGGAAGTGCTTCGAAGTACCTACTGGCAAACACTATAATTACGGACGACGCGAGGAGGAGGGCCTTCTTTAAACCCTCCGTCGTCCGAGACACGTTCTCGGAGACCCGGATGACGAAATCACCTCTGCTAACGTGGAAGAGATTTCTGAGTCATCTACATTAGACAGAGCAAACACTTCACAGATACACCGACCTCGCCGGCGAGGTCGACGAGTCCCTTCAGTCGCCGCCTATACGAGGTACAGCACGTACCCGGGCGTTTCTCTCCTATCCGCATTCTGGCAAAAGCCCAAGCCGAGGTTCGTAACTAAGTGGTGCCCTTGCGCTAGTTGCCTCATCAAAAACTTATAGGGCTAATCGCCAAAAGTTTGGTTAAGCTGCAACGGCCTCAGATGCCAACAGCGAGATTAGTCCATTCGAAAAAAAGAAGGGCCTTCTTTTCGCTGCGAACCACCGTATTGAACGGATGTACTGAGTACCACCTATAGATTTGTTTTGTATAATTCTCATTTTCTTTTGGGCTAGACCGTTCTTTTAGTTTTAATTATTTCTGTTTTTGTTTAACTTATTTATGGGTTAATAATTTTTTTTTATATATAAAACTGCTTCTGATTCCTAAAAATATTATTAAAGATTGTCTCCGAAAGAAACGTCCCATTTATCGCGACCCTTGAAACTACGCAGTGTTTTAATACTCTGTTATAAAACAATACTTTTGAGGTTTAGTCTCAAAAAATGTTTAACAGTATGTGCGGTAAAGGCGATACTAACTACAATAAATACTGAAACAGTAATATCGATATTCCCAACGGATAATCAAAAATGAATGAAAGATAATCCCCCATATATTATATATGAATTGCACACAATACCGGCTTATACCGGGTTTGGATCAAGCAAGTGAAACGCAAATTTTATTGTTAACACCATTTTAGCTTGAAACCTACATGCACACAATTCTGTTTTAGCCAAACAAACCAAAGTCACAGGAAAATAAACCTTAATATCAGGATAAAGCGTTGACAGAACCCGAAATTTCCTTTAATCGGATTACGTCCCAAGTATTGCGATTTGCGACCTCGTGATAAATATTTCCTTGAAGGCCGCTTCCATTTTAGAGAGGTCGGTATTTGAATGACAAACACCTATCTTTGTAGGGATAATGGAATGAGATTGTGGTATCAGCCTTACATAATCGGTGACACTTTATGATAAAACACGAGTTCGGGATTTTAATGTTTAATATTTATTATGTGCGGGTTCAATTCCCGCCGTTGAACAAATGTTTGCATGGTCTACAGATATCTGTTCCGGGTCTGGGTGTTTTTCCAAATATTTGATCGATCGAAGCGAGATCTCCAAATCAACTTGGGCAAATCGGCGTTGTATGTATGTATGTTTGTTTGTCCGAGGATAACTTTCGAAGCGTTGATCCGATCATCGTGAAATTTGATACATAGGTAGATTCTCTCATTTCACATTTATGTTTTTGATGGGATAAAAATATCAACTTAACGGCCTTTAGATAATCACAATAAAAAAATATAAATATAAATTCACCGCATTATAAAAATTTTAGCATCATCATCATATCGTCGCTGTTCTAACTAAGTGACGTGACCGACATTTTAGAAAATATTACTAAAAGTCGTAAGTGTACTTAGGACACTTCGAATGATTTATAATTTTAAGATATGTAGATACGTCAAACATACATCTAAGCATAGGTAGAAGATATAGATACGCCGATCAGACAGATCGGTTCGTCTTCAAAAGTAGATAAAAGTAACATTACAAATGCCAGTTACGCCAAAATGTCTCCACTCGGTAACTGTTCTGCCCCAATGGCCTTCGATTCTTCGATGTTCTTTTGTGCTATGTTAGTGTTTTCGGTTCGTCTACAAAATGTCTTACATTATACATTAGTTCACGGCTATTATCATGGCCGCCAGCTAAGCGCTCGTAGACCTGCCTTATCATTATATCGCCTATCAGCTAAGTTATGTTTCTTATCAAATTGTTGCTACTTAGATGGGAGTTGATCAAACTGATGGACACATGGCAATGCATAGTGATTCGTGGGGCACGTTCCTATCGTGCGTGATCTACGAGGCAATCCTTTGTTATATGCGATGGTTACACTCAACATCAAATGGGCTATTTACTTGTTACATCTCCATGTGGTATAAAAAAACCTGGACAAGTACGAGCAGGACTCGCGCACTGAGGATTCCTGTCTAGTAATGCGTGCGGAAATCCACGAAAACTTTTAAGACAGATATCTAAAACTGTTCTTGATAAAGACTTCGTTTTAATTTTCCTGTAATATTTGCATATATATCTGTTACTGGCAACTTGAGAAGCCAGGTCACTATGAATAATGACCGGTCTGTATACATAATGCCAGTATCTAGTGGGCAATTTAAATAAAACTGCATGACTAATCACTTTCCCGGTCAGTATTTATCATTATAAATACTGACCGGGAAAGTGACTACCCTATCTTTTTTTAATTATTTTATCGCATTGCCTTGCTAGAAGTAGGAAAGTATTCATACTGGCCAGTCCATGTGATAAATTCGAGCTATCTCAAACCTTGATTTATTAAATGGACCACGGGCCGTCGGGCATTATTGATATGGGCCGGCCAAAGTAATAAATTTATCAATTTGACCGACGCTCTTGACCTAGTAACCTTATATTGAATTGTTGACCCCCATCAGTTTGGCTCTTTTATCCTTCATAATGAAATATTTAAAATTATAAAAAAAGTTAGGCACATATTTTTCAGTATTATTTATAACTATTTCAAGCCGTAAACCGATAGGTTTATTAGTTACTGAGATAATCAGCTGTGACAGACGGACGTACGGACAAAGTTGCACCATAAGGGTTCTGTTTTTACCATTTTGGTGGCTAATCCTAAAAAATGCGGTGCTTGTAGCGCGCTCGTTACACAGACGCAGCTTACGCGTAGACTAAAACATCAGTGTTACTTTTCGTTTTCATTCTATATTGTGTTGGACTTGTCATAGTTGTGCTTACTACTTTTATATTTAGCTTTTTACTTTTTAATGCGGCATTATATCTGCAACCCTGTTTTATGCATACATATATAAATTGTATAGTTTTGTCATAACTTGTACAACTTTTTTATGAAACAGCTATATCCGCTTGTCAACATAGTTTCAGTGCATGTTGTGTTCACCTTTAATTGGTTGTGCATGTAGCTATAAGATATAGACATATGAACTCTAGCATTATATCATGTAACAACTGTTGGTGGACCTAATAAATAAATCTAAATCTCAGCAGAAATACGCTCGCAAATGGCCAGTGTGATAATGCCCTAAGAGAAGGGGGAAAATGGCTGATGTTGATACTATTTGATCACTAAATCTTACCGCAGAATAGTTATAAGTTAGTGCGCAGGTTTAATGGAATCCTCAAACGTAGGAAGCTATAACGGATATTACAGATATTACTTATTCGGTTTATTATATAAGTTTCCTTGCGAATGAATATTGGGAAGGGATAAATTCTAAAGAACTTTGTTGATAAAACTGATAAAACAAGTATGTATTTAAATTGAAAATCCCTTCGTCCTATTTTGGACCAGAATTCTCACAACGAAGATATGAATCGTCTATCATTGTGTTGCACAAAACCGTGTTGGAATCGATAGCCTAAACACCAGTTCTAACGTGCTGTCAGCTAACTGACAATACTTAATTCGTGTAATTTGCCAACCTAATAAGATATCTATCTTCTTCTTTCGTGTCAATGGCTGTTTGAATTCTAAATTTTGTAAGCCCGGAACACCGCGGAACAAATGTTTGCATGATCTACAGATATTTGTTCCGGGTCTGGATGTTTTTCAATATATGATCAGTATGTATTTATAAAAAAAAATTATATAAGTATTCGATCAGTTATCTGGTGTCTATAGCATAAGTTTTGCATAGTTTGGGGCTGGATAGCGCTGCGTGATATGTCCAGCAATATTTATTTATTTAATATAAATAAAAATATTCTAAAAATAATGTTCTGTGTTTTACTTTGGTTAAAAATAGATTTAGTACATAGGGCGGTCTTATCGCTAAAAGCGATCTCTGCCAGATACTATAGATATCTATCAAAAGTTGATTCATCATCATCATACCAGCCATAGACGTCCACTGCTGAACATGGCCAATAGATTACCAGAGCGACCACTGATCTTTGCCTGCAGCCTCCTAGCAACCTTTATCAGGTCGTCTTTCTATTTAGTGGGGGGCAGTCCTACGCTTCGTTTTCCTGCGTCCTTTCCTTCGTGGCTCGTCTCCACTTTCATCGAGAAACTTTCTCCACCAACGGCCATTTTGTCTACATATATGATATCATTCTTCACATTGCAGGCACTTCTGTCGAAAATCTTTACGTATTTTTGAACTGAAAACTTCTTTAGGACCGTTTCGCATTTTGTGAGATGGGAAAAAAACCATTAAACTCGCGACACTGTTACCGTTACTGTTACCGACACCTCTGTGTATAAGTATCGCGTAATTGTTCAAGTTTTCACTTGTGTCGGCACTCCTGGAGTGAGACTTTTATAATTTTTTTCATAATATGTCTTTTGTTCTACAATCTATTATTAAACTAAACCTATTATATATATTATCGAAGCCGCATTTCCTAGTAAATACTAATTATATAAAAAACCATTAAAAATTTTTATCATTGTCTTCGTACAATAGTAATTAGTAAAGCAAAAACATTATAGGTTATATAGTCGTTACATATAATTAGTATGTGCTAAGTAAATATATAAATAACGACAAACTCTCTAAAGCGTCGAAATCACTCGGCTTTGGTTGGTTTAGCTTGTCTTGCATACAATGGTACACTCTGTATAGCATTACACCCACTCTCAATAACGACAACAATTTGTAATAAAAAGTTATTTTTAAGTTGCCAAATTAGTAAAAACTGCGCAGCTGTTTATATCATTTTATCGTTTTATTATCCTAGACCATAATAAACTCGACTGTCGGCATCATACACACCAAACTTTTTAAGAAATCCGTTCTTTTGTTTACAAAATGGGATTGCTTGCACGTGTAGCTGCAGACTGTTGTTAGTAGAAGTGATGGATTTTATCTATACGTTGTCATATTCTTAGTAGCTCACAAACTTTCAAATTGTAAACATAAACTGTAAAACGCAATAGCGTTCAAATTAAAACAGATTTTTATTGTAGGTACTATTTAACAAGACAAATCAGAAATAAACGTTTTATTTTTCTAATACAGATTTTACTTCTCTCCATTTAACGACAACTCTCTATAACGTCAAAATATGCTCAGTCCCTTGAGTGTCGTTATATAGAGTTTACACTGTATTATAATATGTTTATTAACAAAAAAAGTAAGTAATAAATGAAAAATATTCATATAAAATCTTAAAGCAAGGCAAAATGCCTATACCGAACAAACAGTTAAATCATCGAAAGACCGTTGCAAACGATCTATAGATAGCTAAACTGCTCCAGATCACTCAAAAAAAATCAAAAATTCTTTATTTTCTCTGTCATTCTTTACAATAAATGGCGGCCTACTTGCCAAACTAAGTTTGTGGAATCTTGTATCTTGGCAATTAGTGCTCTTATTTTTGGCGGAAGTGCCCCCAATACACTGACTGCATTGAATTGCAATGCTTATGCGTTGACCCAGATAAGCCCCAGCTCTCGGATCACACGTCGCTTCGACCAGACGCCCAGACAGAGTTTTGAAAACGCGATAAGCCCTGGTACCCCATAGACCCAGGGACTCGACCCCAAATGGCTCAAACACGTAAGCTCTGTCGCGACTAACATATTTGCGCTGCTTGAGATCTTTAGCTGAATTTGCCGCCGCACCGGCCGCAACTGCTGTACCAGACAGATGAGATGGCGCAAGGGTATCAACGCACGTGGCGTCCCACTTAAAATATAAACAATTACCTAACATTAACACTAGTACTCAGTGGTACAATGTGGGACGCTCCAGAAATCTTTATAAAGGATATGTGAAACAGTGGACGTACTAAGACCAAAATGATGGGAAATGTTGATTGATGGTGATGGTAATAAAAATAATACATACATTTACTAGGGTTGAGAACTCTTCTTTTAAGTTGCATTAAATGAATACTTTCACACAAACCAGATTAATGCTAGGAGGACTTAATGCTAATAGCATTATCTACCAGTCACCCTGGTCATGCTAAAAGAAGGTAAAGCGTGACACAGGAAAAAAGCTAAGAAAAACATACTAATAAATGTCTAACATATTAAATTATATATATATATATATATATACGTAAAAAGCTTTAATAGATATTACATTGCAACCCTAAGTAAAACGCAATGATGGGATCGGTGGCTAAATTATCTTCAACTTCTCAAGGAAGAGCTGATGCACCAATCTCTTAAACTTATACCTAAATAAGTAAAAAGTAATATGAAGATACGCTGTACATAAGATACGCTGTACATAAGACTAATGTAATGATGGTGTGAGTGTTTCACTACTTACCCAAATATCGAACTCTTAAGTAAACTTTATAAGATGAAATCTAACCGGTTTCTCGCGTAATAAATATTATCAGTCATTTAAGCAATAAGCTAAGTAACGCTTATTTATATCGACTGCGGTGTGAATGTTGAATACTTATTCTCTGTTACGTCATATTGCGTGACTTTTATTAATAGCACGTACCTCGTAAAAAGATCAATAAGGAGGAAAACTAAGAAGAAATATGTACTCCGCTCGTCTAGTGGGCATCATCCACAAGTGGCGATCACAATCGACCTCATGGCCTCAGTGATACTAAAGCCGGAAAATTTATTTGTCGGAATCTATTTCGGTGGTTCTAGTAACAAACAACCTTTTTTTAGGGTTTTAGGGTTCCGTATCTCCAAATGTAAAAAAGGAACCCTTATAAGATCACTCTCTTGTCCGTCTGTCCGCGTGTCACCACCGATTTTCTCAGGACATAGGACATAGAGAGTTGATATTAGATACTGAGGTATATAGTCTCTATTAGGTGTATAAAAATCAAGGTCCTGAGTCAACACGACAAAAAGATATGGGCTAATTTAGATTTTCGAAAGAACTTGTAGGTACCAAAAATTACCTTATTTTTCAATTTTGTTTTAAATTTTCGGAATTTTTTCTTTACTTATGCTGCAAGACCTTGCTTTTAACCAAAATTGATAATTCTAGGTCAACCAGAAGGTTTTGGGTCGAAAACCTATATGGTAGTTCCCGTTGACCTAGAATCACAAAACTTGGCAAAAAGTCTTAGAGCACATATAAAGGAAAAATTCCAAAAAATAAAGAAAAGTTGATTATTAAAGTGTGTTCTCATAGATACATAGTTGACGTTAATTAAGATAGTCCTCTGAGTTGTATGGGCGCTCATACATTTTAGAGGACTAGCTTAATCGGCACCAACCTCAAATAAGGTAAATAAATAAAATTGTGCTATTGAATAAAATAAATATTAAGTGGGGCTCCCATACAACTGACATGATTTTTTTGACGTTTTTATAGATAATGGTACGGAACTCTTCGTGCGCGAGTCCGACTCACACTTGGCCGGTTTTATTATGTACGAGATCAATTTAAAACATACATCCGTAATCGTATAAACTGATTTTTAGAGATGGGTACCGGTATTTGAATATTTATCCAGTAATCAATGCAATTCCAGTAACCATTTAACCGCGTAGTCAAATTAATAGGTAGATACATGATGGATTAATATATGATGTGATTACCTATTTTGTACAGACTGTTCATTGATATTTTAGGACTTGATTTAGGTTGTTTGAAAATTTAAAATTTGCAGTGACAATTAATTTGACAAAAAACCTATTTTACGACAATACAATTACCCACCCGTGCTTTCATTTAACACGTTCCCAGCGGCACAGATTTATCTGTACTTTCCATTACTGCGTTACGGGTCGTTTTAAACCTTGTCCTAAGCCAGGGATTTTGACGGCACGAGGCATATTAAACCCCACCGCCCGTAGGAGACCAAAATTCTCTTTTTGGCGTCAAATAATACAAAATGTATGTTTTTTTTGTGCGGCACGAGGTCTAAGAAACCTGGCATTGAGGTTGGTATACCATCGAACTAGGAATCAATAGCACATCTCAGATATATAGTTATCTCCTTCCTACCCTGAACCAGATGGAAGTTATGCCTCCCGCACGACAGAGACGTTTAAGTTTTTTCTTACCGCTATAAAGACGACACACGGACAGGGTGTTTCAAGCCTTGTTTCGCACTTATCGTGTTAATGTCATACTTAAAAAAACACGTAGTATAGCAATACATGTCAGTGAATACATCTGACTATGATCAATCTGTCTACACATACCCTTGATTTACGACAATCACGTTCGTCCATACAAGTTGCGGACATTTCCCTTTCCGGCGCTCATAGACCGCAATTTTATTGCGACGGAAACCGCAGAATAAGTTTTAGTTAATACGCGAAAACATTCGTATGATCTCTATCGTATAAATATTTAGCTTTATGTGGTAGATTAAATAAAACAGGTTGTTTTTATTACATAAATATTAATTCATAAATAAAATGTATATTAAAAATTACGTTATGAGTTATGACTAGTGTATGCTATTAAATTGCTGAGTTTGAGACGCATTGTTTAATTTTAAACTACTGCGCAGAAGGAGGGTATTGTTTTAGGGTATATGTATGTATGGGTATTCATTTGGCGCATCTTGTCGGCTAAACGGCATGACAAATTTTGATAAAAAACGTATCATTGGAATCGTCCAAACCACGAGAATGACATCCATCAGGGATATATTACCTTATATCGTAATATTACCTACAAAATTTGTACAAAACAATCGCACGTCGTCAGCAAATACATTTTTTGAAGTAAAACTTCTTTACGCACGCTTGACTTGGGGAGTAAGCTGGTGAATGCGTTACGAAATCTGCGAACGGAAGTTGAGAGGGAGATATAAGTTAGTGAAGATAGAAAAAGAGAAAGTTACGTTTCATATATTTTGCGAGTTGCGTCTGACCAGAATAAACATAGACTAATCGACCTGCAGACGTGTGGACAATTTTGTAACTGAACAATTTTATAAATTAATATTTTGAATAATAAGTTTTACTTCAGTCGAGTGGTCTAAAGCACACTCGTTTTGTTTTAATTTTCAAGTTACTCAGAACATAATGTTATTACGGCAATTAGCTTATGACAGAGCGGTGCTATATAAAATTCTCGTGTCACAGTTTTCGTTGCCATACTCCTCCGAAACGGCTTGACCGATTTTGATGAAATTTTTTGTGCTTATCCGGTATCTATGAGAATCGGCCAACATCTATTTTTCATCCCCCTAAATGTTAGGGGTAGTCCACCCCTAATTTATTTTTTATTTTTTAGACAAAACTTTTAATTTCTATTTTTTTATGATACAACATACATAAATACATACAATCCTCAATTTTCACCCTTCTACGATCAACCCTTATTTTTTAATAGCAATTATTTATATGGCAAAACAACGTTTGCCGGGTCAGCTAGTGTAATCTAAAAACATGACCGTAGAAACCCTTCACTGATAGACGAAAATGCCTCTTTCAGGTCACCATACGTATTTGAGGAGTGTATAGGAGTATAAAGGTCATATAAAATATACTTTCCCATCCGTAAATCAGCAGATATTCCCACAATTCTCGAAATATTCAGCTTACGTCACGGAAATGATTTGTGGGCCATTCCGGGATAGTTATTATTGTGTTTGAAGATATTTCGCGCTGTGAAGGAATGTTTATTGTTGTGATAAGAACCAAGATGTTTTCTTTGTTGTCTGTTAGCGAGAAATAAACTGGGTATTCAGTTCAGAGAAACGGATATAGACTAATTAAAGGGCAACCGTGCCAACTCTTTTGAAGTTAAGGCAGTGTGCTTATGGAACTCTTCCCCTCAGTATTAGAAGAATATCATCGAAACCAACTTTGAAATGTTCTGTCCAAAGTCACTATTTAAACTCTAATTAAACTTCTTTGTTGATAGCTTTCTTTGCTAAAAAAATTAATAATTTTATTATATATAAATATTAATTTTTTTAACGTTATAGTCTTGCGTTTTACCACGATCTGGTACACGCTTGCCTAGAAGAAACCTATTCACTCGCGACTTAAAGATACCTAGGTTGTAGCTATCAGGAAACACAGACTCTGGCAAGGCATTCCACTTATTGGCGGTGCGCATAATAAAGGTCGAAAAGAAACGCTTTGTGCGAATGGGAGGTATTTCTACCATATAGCGGTGGCGCACCGATATATTATCTATTTATGTGTTATATTTGTGTATTTTACAAATATATTGTATTTGTGAGTAATATTATATTTATGTAGGCAATTAGGTAGTTAGTAGTTTTTTTTATGTCCATTTATATTTTTTGTTAGTAACTAAGTTAAGCACGCCAACCTAAGTTTTTTACCTGTCACAGTTGACTGATAGAAAATGCTTTTAGCATTAAGTCCTTCATTTGTACATTTTTCTTTCTGTGCAATAAAGAATTAAACAAACAAACAGACAAAGGCCTACTTACATTTCAATCGTACGTTCAAATGGAGACCTGATAGGTTGGGTGTGTCATGTTTGAAATATTATTTAAATATTTAGGTTAACTCTAGTTAAACTGTAATTCCTCAACTAATAAATTAACTACCGGAGTCAAAATAAATTATTCATATTTTTAATATCGATTAAAAAATAACTGATCCGATTGTCATCGAACTTAGCGGACATTAAAAGAACAAATGAATAGGTCCAACAGTTTAGGGACTCATAATAATAATGTGTCATCATCATCACAATAGCGGCAGAACGTTCACTGTTGTACGGCTCTGTTTAATTTCCAGGGCGGCCAATCTTGTGCGACTTGCTCGGCTCACTTGATGTTAAGTGGTTACCACAGCCTGTAACAATTGCATTACCTCATCGTTACGTCTAAGAGTCTCTGTGGCACAGTGAGCAAATAGCTGGCTAAGACGCAGGAGATTGCGAGTCTGATTCCCGCTGCGGGACAAATGTTTGCATGGTCTATAGATATATGTTTCAGGTTTGGGTATTTTTGTATAAGTTCCAAAAAACTAAATTTAGAAGTTTTTTTATTGATGATAGCCAAGCGCTTGACCACTACCTCACCTGATGGTAAGTGATGGTGTGATCGAAGATGGAGCATGCTTGCCTAGAAAGGACCTATTCACTCTGGACTTGAAGACTCATTGATTATACTGGTTCGGAAAAAAACATACGCCGGAAGTGAGTTCCGCTCTTTACTTGTGCTAACAAGTTGAAGCAAATCGTTTGGTACGGCAAGGTGGTATGCCGACCAGGTGGTGGTACTTCTCGGCACGTCTGCTTGTTCGGTGGTGGAAGGAGAAATGAGGTATTATATCAGATAACTGGTTCCAAAAGCTTAGCTTAGTTTGGGGCTAGATAGCGGTGTGGGAATTGTCCAGCTTTTTTATTGTTATTAACTAACGCTTGGCCCTGAGTCACTCTGAGACATGAGAAAAAAGTACCATTAGAAAATCATATGCCTGTAATTTCATTTAAGGCTGAACTAGCTGTTGCCCGCGACTTCGTACACTTTACAGTACTAAATGTGTAGGTAACCTGGAAATAAAGCTAAGCTCGTTGTTGCAACTTGACTTGATACCCCATTTTTATTCCATCTGACCTGATTTAGGGGATAAAAAGTAGCCTATGTTTTAATCCAGGTTATAATCTACGTACATACTAAATTTCATCGAAACCATGATTGAGTAACAAACAAACAAAAATAAACAAACATCCAATTTCGCATTTATAATATAAGTATGATGTGATGTGAGGTGTGATAGATGTATTATCCATTTTTGGACGTTAATAATATCAGATATTTTCAAAATCGTATTACATTTATGTAAGTTAACAAATAGCTATCGAAAAAGTATCAAACAAACCATCCCATAAAGATAATACGTGGTCATACATTTTTATTATATAACTCATATAATTCCAGCGTTATTGACCGCGTTATTGTATAGGAAATCCATTATGGACAGACTGCCTGGACGCCCTGGAATTTATATAGCTTTATGTGCCTCTAGTGCCAACGTGCTATACCTACTAAAATATAAATATACCTTTAGGTATAGAGGGAGCTTTTTTCTAGCCAGTATGAGAAAATTCAGATCTTGTCACAAAGAAAAACACAGAAAGGAATTAAAATTTTTAGTAAATATAAGTTACAATAAAATTGATTATAAATCTATATTAAACTAGCTGACCTGCTGAACTTCGTACCGTCTTGATCTGCATTTAACGTGGGCTGCTAATGTACGTCGCGCGTTAGAATTGTCAATCGGCCACTATAAACTGCATCTATGTATGAGAAAATAAATTCCCTCCATAATTTGTTTTTGCGTGAATTTTTCCGATATTTACATAGTTATTCTGCTATTCGGGGCGGAGACAAATCCAACAAATCAAAAATCATCAAAATTGGTCCAGATATTGTCGATATTGGTTAAAAACAAAAATTGAATGTACATTTAGTCATGTATAACACGATAAGTTGAATGTATAATACGATTAAGTCATACATAACAACCATAACAGGTTTCAAGTTGCTAGAAGCTAAAATACATACGCTCGACTAAGATTTCGCCTACAAAGGATTGAAACCATTGAAACCTTTTTATTAATTGTAAATGTGGTAACATACGGATCTTAATTCTAAACAAAACCGGCCAAGTGCGAGTCGGACTCGCGCACGAAGGGTTCCGTACCATTATCTATAAAAACGGCAAAAAAAATCATGTCTGTTATATGGGAGCGCCACTTAAATATTTATTTTATTTAATACCACAATTTTATTTATTTACCTTATTTGAGGTTGATGCCGATTAAGCTAATCCTCTAAATTGTATTAGCGCACATACAACTCAGAGGACTATCTTAATTAACGTCAACTGTGTATGTAGGACACTTAATTGGCGTCAATGATTTAAGTATTTGAGACATCCTTTAATTTTCAACTTTTTTTTGTTTTTTCCTTTATTTATGCTTTGCTTTTTGCCAAATTTCGTGATTCTAATTCAAATTTCCTTTCGTCAACGGGAACTACCATATAGGTTTTCGGCTTAAAACCTATAGGGTACTTCCGGTTGACTTAGAATTCTCAATTTTGGTTAAAAGCAAGCAAAGGAAAAATTCCGAAAAATATAAAAGTTGAAATTTTGGAAAATTTTGGTTCTAACAAGTTTTTGTGAAAATCTAAATTAGCCCATATCTTTTTATCGTGTTTACTCAGGACCTTAATTTTATACACCTAATAGGGACTATAGACCTCAGTATCTGGTATAAATTTCAACTTGCTAGGTCCACCCGTTCCTGAGAATATCGGTGGTGACACACGGACAGACAGACGGACAGACGGACAAGAGAGTTTTTACCTTTTGAGGTACGGAACCCTAAAAATACCAACGTGTCCACACACTAATTGCAGGTGAAAAGTATCTTGTGCTTGTAATATTACTCAAACATACATACATTCATTAATCACATATTCCATACTATACATACATATACATATACATATACGAGTACATATACATAATTATATATTAATACTTATTCCGAAGAGTACAGGATTTTCAAAAATAATTTATTGCGAGCAACGACAGACTGTATTTTTATTATTAAGTTAGGATGGTTGATTTAAATCACATTAGAAAGTTCACATCCCGAGCTTTAATTCAACTATTTATTGAACAAATACACGCCTTTGTTTGAGGTAGAATTTGCTCAGTGAACTAACAGCTTATGCCAACGACAGACTTGTTCATTTTCTACAAATAACTCTCTAAAGTCTAGACCCCAGTCTTATTAGGGTTCCTTACCCAAAGGTTAAAACGGCATCCTATTACTAAGGCTCCGCTGTCTGGTTATAATTATGTCTGTCTACCTGTCAGTCTGTCACCAAGCTGTATCTCATGAACCGTGATAGTAAGACAGTTGAAATTCTCACAACTGATGTATTTCTATTGCCGCTATAACAACAAATACTAAAAACAGAATAAAATAATTATTAAAGGGGGGCTCCCATACAATAAACTTGATTTTTTTGCTTGTTTTAGCTCGATATTGATAACGGCAACAGGTAGACGCTTGAAATATTCACAGAATATTAAGTTATATATTCACTTGAAAAATAAATAATAAAAATAAGATAAAACAACTAGTCTAGTGAAAATATTGTTAGGGCGACTCGCGCAACGATGCCTAAACTTATTTAGTGGTTAAATATGATTTGAGAAGTTGTCAAATCATACAAATACAAAAAATTCATAGGTACAGGTACACAGTAACGGTAACAGTTACAGGTAACGGGAGTTCATGTAATGTGAATTCACTTTTTTTGGGGTACAAGTTGCAGCTATTCTGGATTTTAGACTAATAAGTCAAAAACTGTAAAAAATTTACGAAAAATAAAAGCGGAGTCTAAATGTACTAATACCTATATGGTATAATAGGTATAATACCTATATACTATATGTATCTTTCATTTGACCTCCCACTTGACCTAATAGTCTCATTTTCATTTTTTTTCCCTCATGAACCCCAATATCTCAACAACCCTCCCTTCCCCCTCCCCCCAACATTTTTAGCACATTTAGTCACACCAAAATTGTGCCAAAATGAATAAAGTTTTTCAAAACGCCCTTTTTGTAGACCTCCGTACAGTACTCTAGTGGTTGAATAGTTTTTAAAATATCAGTAGGTAATACAGGGTTCTTCAGAACATGTTGTTGTTGAAAGAATAACTGTTGTTACTTGAAAGGGGGTTATTGACCACACCGTCGATAACAATGTTTGTACGATGACTTTTAAAAATTTTACCTTATTACTACAAAAACGCCTGTTAAAAATTTGTTTACCAATTTTTGTAAAGGATATTTTTAAACACTCGCTAGACATTGCTTAATTTTTTTAAACCCTTAACGTTTTGCATTGATTCTTCTATGAATAGTGGTAATCAGATAAACTTGGTAAAAACTCTATTTGCCACTGTTTTAGGTGGATAAGTTCCAGGGTTGGTTAAGTCTGGATAACAAATGATTTGAAAGCCAGCTTGTCTTCAAATAAATTTATTCATTACAAAGATTATTTATATGAATCTATACTTTACTTCCTAAAATAATGAAAATCACATTTTATCAGTCGAACGTCGATGTCGCTGGCTACATATCAACTGCAAACACTTCTAAGAAACAAATATTGGTAGAAGCTACGTTACTCGATATATATCACGTATTCTCTTCTAAAGCTGCCTGTCGAGGCATCTCAAGGCTTAACGTATTTGTATTTTATAGGAGCTTCTGCTCATAGGTTCATTCAAGGATACCTCATCATCATATCATCAGCTCCGCCTGGTCTAACCACTTTATCAGATACCACATTAAAATGAAACAGTGGTAATATTCTAGGTATAAAAAAATTTAGTAAATAAGTAAGTAAATCTAAATCAGTAAAAAGATCCACTAAAATGTCATTCATTACATTTGCAAGGTGAAAATGGATACTCGAAGGGTCCGTTCACACAGACCGGCTCGGAGAGCATCGGCGCGCATTTTTATTTTCACACAGACCCGCCCCTATTGCCTTAGCCAAATCCTATTGCCTGTCGTGTCGCTATCGCTAGTCAGGCCATCCATTTCACACGTGAGGTACGTACTGTACGTGTGAAAGGGATGGCCTGACTAGCGATAGCGATGCGACAGCAATTTGGCTTAGGTAATAAGGCTACAGATCCTGCGAGGAAACCTGGGGGTGCCCGACATCGCTGACAAGATGCAGGAGAGTCGGCTGCGATGGTACGGTCACGTGAAGAGGAGGCCACCTGACTACGTAGGGAATTTGGCATTACAACTTTCCATCCCCGTTCGAAGATCTAGAGGTAGACCCAAGACAAGGTGGAGAGATGTAGTGTCAAATGACATGAGAGAGTGCCAAGTTTCTGATGACGACCTCGAGGATAGAGCCAAGTGGAGAAGAACGACGAGGAAAGCTGACCCCACCACCATGTGGGATACATAGCTGGGAAGAGATAGAGAGAATAAGGCTACGGATCGTTTACGCTTGGAGTTGATCATAGCAGAGCCGCCAACTATTCCACATAGACCGGCTGGAAGCGATCTGAAAGCGGATGCGCTCCGAACGGCTGCGCGATCGAGAAAAAGTACGCGATCGGAGCCGGTCAGCTCCTCTTATTATATCACACCAAGCGCGTTCAAGCTTTCATAATGACAAAAACAGTGCACATGCAAAAATAAACCTTACTACAAATACTAAAAACTCTGTTTTCAACGTGATAAGAATCTGCTCTCCTCTCCGAGCCGGTCTGTGTGAACGGACTCTTATGCACACATCTTCCTTCCTTTCTCCTTGAGTCCTTGAATCAAGCGTTAAATAAGTTAGGTAGGTAGGTATCATAGGAAAGTAGGTAGAGTACATTCATTGAAACTGATTCAAATTTATCCTCCATACCGATAAAGTATCTAAAACCTCTTTAAAAACTGACACTATTGACATCGCCATCCTGTATACAAGAAGCGGTCGTATCGTTGAGAGCGATCTCTTACGGATAATCTTGATGTACTGGATATTACAAGAATTCAAAACTACCTGCTCGGTTTAAAATTTATAAGATCCTTAATTTATTAGTTAACAAAACTAGGGGCGATTTAAGCACAAGTAACGATCACAATAGGTCTCAATGGCCATTGTGATAAAAAAGCCGCAACGATCATTAAAAAAAACATTTTGTCACGATGCCACACGCCCTTCCATACCCATTGAGCCCTGTTATCTGCACGATAGGTTAAGTAATGACCTGCTCCGACACCGCAGTAGATGTGTCAACGTATTGTCTATAACCCTGATCGATACTAAAGAAGAAAACAAACGTTTTGTTAATTTAGTAAGAAAACTAGATACTTTTATTCTAAGCTCTGTCACTATCATGTTATTTGATGTTAGAGGACTCAGGTTCCTAATGAGTGCCGCCAATCACACGTTTTGAATTACGTTTCGCAAAATTAGAGCAAATTACAAGATGTTGCTAGACACTTAACGACCTCCGTGGCACAGTGGGCGAACAGCCGACTGAGACGCAGTAGGTAGTGGGTTTAATTTGACAAATTTTTACATGATTTACAGATATTTGTTCCGGGTCTGGTTGTTTTTGTATATATTATAAGTATGTATTTACAAAAAAAAGTATATAAGTATTCTATCAGTTATCTGGTTCCCATAGTACAAGCTCTGTTGAGCTTGAGGCTAGATAGCGCTGTGTGAAACATCCAGCAAAATTTATTTTACTTAACACCTTATTTCGTACTCTTGATTTGATTACTGTGAAATGTGGTACAGTGATTTTCCAGCAGCGAGGTGAGAAGAGGATTAGAATGTGGTGAATCGACATTTGTATGGCAAAATTTATATTATCTCCTATCGCATCTTCTGTAATTAGTGACCGTTAGCTTAATATGGACATGCCTTCTAAATCCCAGGAAATATATTTTTATTTAATAAAGTGGTTGTAGTTGTACACATGACGACACATCAAACCACCCGTTTCGAGTATAATTAGATCCCGCCTATGGACCAGTAAGTATTATGGCAAACAGCACTGTGCGGGACTAGTCTTAACCAGAAATGAGTAGTCTGATATGTCGTCATGCGTACTTATGGTATCTTAAACAGTGTAACTTCATTTACATCGACATTAAGAAAAATATTCCCGGAATCGGGGAATAAATCCCGGGTCATATCAATATTAACTTATCATTCAGGACCCAAAAAAGCACTACCTATGCCGATCCCTAATAATTACTCTACAACGGAAACATAATCCTCGCGTTTGCTTGCGTGGTATCGCTCGGACTCGCGTCGGCTATTAATATCAATCTCGAGATTCTGGGGTACTTACAATATTAGATTGATTTAAGTTCAATTAAGTTTTTTTTTGGTTTATAGCCCACAATCTTACTGCAATATCACGCGAGCTCGTGATGGCCAAATATGCCAATTTTGTGGATCTGGCACGGCGTGATTTCAATTCTCGTCTCGTTTCGCCTCGCCGGTGCAAAAACACCTTAACACGACATCAATGTTTAAGTTACTGTGTCAAAATACGGGGAGTTATTTAAATGTCTGTTTGCAAGTTGTTTGCAATAGATTACTTTGCAATTTGTGCACACACAAAAAAAAAAAAAAATTACGAGTACTGTCTAATTAACGTGATTTTGAAGAGTGTTAATTATTCAAAAACATGATTTCTGTTGTTACATTTATCAATATTTTTAAGAAAAGTAATTAATTTTCATGGATACAAAGAAATTTTCAGCTTAACGCTTAACCGATTTACTAGTGTGCCTTAGTTTATCAACAGTGGCAGCCGCCATAATTGGATTGACGAGATTCTCATGTCAAAGGAATAATTTTGATATTTGCCAGTCTCTACACAAATTTTGTCTGTTTTAAGAAATTAAAGCTATATGGTGGAGCCATTTGCGGATCTTACGCCTTCGAATTGGCTTTTTACAGGCCATAAGATAACTCCTGGAAAATCGGGGTAACAATATAGGGATCAAGGATGCGCCCACTAACCTTCGAGATCCTTTGAAGCAGCCTGGAATTCTGGAACGTTCCTTTGTGCACACTTCACTAATTTACCAGGAGTCACGGTAATTATCAACACCACATTAAGTTGGAGGCTTTAAATAATACCTTTTATAAAACGCAATTCAATTACAGTTTTGCGGCAGAATTCAGCAGTAATTAGCGGTATTTTTCAGCGGGTCGCTTACGTAAGTCAAGATTTTAACCTTCTCGCGGCGCGGTGCGATTGCTGTATTGTCTTTACAGCCAGCGCCATCAGCGAGTTACGGGCGCACGGTAAAAGGAATAGCTTTGCGGAAAGAATATGGGTGAAGGAACGGGTTACCTTATATAGTCAAAAGATGGCGTTACCACTATATGATGAGAGTTTGAAACTTTTCCTCTTGAGATTGTTTCAATTGGTTAACCATACGTCAATCAATCTTACTTTAACGTTTTTGTGGATAACAAAAATAACCTCTTAAAATTTTTCTCCCTCTTTCCAGATTCTTCTAAATGGTGTGATCTAATCCTGCAGCCATGGATTGTCCATTCCGCCGCGCAGCGTCTCAGCATCAGTTTGCTAATGGCAGCTCTGGCAGCAAGAAGCCAGAGTTCAGGTCCAGGCAATCTTCGGTCCACCTGCCAGGGCCTGAAGATGAGGAGAACAGGAATACCTTGACGTTGAAGAACTTGAGCGAGGCGCTGCAGCTATTGACTGCGCCTTCGGTGAGTTGTACCAGTAGTCAGTCAATTAGATTGAAGTGTATTAGAATCAACATCCTCCACAAGTACAACAACCCCGCAGGCGGGGTGGACGAGCCCCTTCTATTTTCGCCTATACAAGGTACAAACTTGTACCTTTCCATGCCTAAGTTCGTACCTAAATGGTGCCCTTGCTCTAGGAGCCTCATATGTTATAAACTTTCTAGGCTGAGAGATCTGTGCGCTCGTCAAAAGTTTGGCTTCAGAGGCCAAAAACGAGTCAGTCCATAAAAAAACACCTTGTCGAACATTGTTTTTCCAGATCATTTTAATCTCGGAGGTTACTAATAGTCTAGAGTAAATAGGTTCGTTCTAGCCAAGCATGTTTCATCTTTGACGACAATGTTCATTTACAATCAGGTGTGGTGTGCTTTAACTATTCATACTACTAGTAAAATTCAAAAGTAACTGTGTCTCTCTGTCTGTGTGTTATGTTTTCACTGAACGATTTCGATGAAAATTGTTCAAAAAAAAAAATAGGAAAAAAATCCTATGTCTCTGGATTGAGACATAGGATTTTTTTTATTGTCATGAGTTATCTGTAGAACAAATTTCAACAAATTCTTCTAATTGACAAACAACACGTGTAAATCCGCGTGTGGAAGCTTGTTATCTGTAAAGGGTCCTCCCAAAAATCATACATTATACTCTGTGGCCGTATACCATATGTCGAGCGGTTTCGTCAGCGCCATCTAGAAATGGCCTTTTTTTAGTCCCGACATCTATTAGGTTGGGGAAAAAGTTTCTTCGCATTTTTTAAGAAAATTTAAAACATTTTTTAATATAGTTTATTTACATTTAACTAAAGTATGTAGGTACCATTTTGTTTGATAACTTTTTGCCATCTTGTAGGTAGGGACATGACCCCATTGCTATAGAAATTTTGAGGCTTGTGATCAAAATACCGCGACAAGTAGTTTTGGCAGTTCTCTCGTGATAATAACCTGACACTGCCTAAAGAATTCTGAAGAGACCGAAACAGATGGAAATCTGAAGGTGCAAGGTCAGGACTATACGGCGGATGCATTAACACCTCCCAGCCAAACTCTCTTAATTTTTGCTGAGTGGCTAAATATGTGTGAGGTCTAGCGTTATCATAACCAAAAACCACACCCCTTCTGTTGATTATTTCCGGCTGCTTTCTCACAACTGCTTGCTTTAATATCATCAGTTGTTCGCAGTTGAGTTCAAAATCGATGGTCCTGCCTGGTGGTAACAGCTCATAATGAATAATGCCCTTTCAATCCCACCACACACACATCATCACCTTGTTGCGAGTTAACCCGGGTTTCGCCACAGTCTGTGAAGCCTGACCGGCCTTTGACCACGACCTTTTTCGCACGTTCTTGTCGTACGTGATCCACTTTTCATCACCAAACATCAGCTTCTTCAAAAATGGTTCAGTTTCATGACGTCGTAATAAAGAATCACAAATGAGTATACGGCTCATTAGGTTTCTTTTAGTGAGCTCGTGGGGTACACAAATATCGAGCTTTTTTGTGTACCCAGTTTTTTTCAAATGCACCAAAACTGTTTTGTGGTCAATTCCCAGTTCTTCAGCTACGTCGATCTACTGATATGCCGATCATGCTCCACTTTTTTAAAAATAGCATCTATTTTATCCGTAATAGGGCGAACAGAGCGACGTGCATCTTTGACATCAAAATTTCTGGATTGAAAACGTTTACACCAAATTTGTGCTACTCTCACAGACACTGCACTAGGTCCACTAGGCACAAACATCGCAAATTTTTTTCGCGGCTTGCGTTGCATTTTTACCTTTTTTGTAGTATAATTTTAAAATGTATCGAATTTCTTCATTAGATTCACTCATCTTTACAGTACGAAAAACAAATAAAAATCACACATTTTCCTAATTTGAATTTGGAATTATCTTCTTTAAAATTTAATTTTTGAATGATACTAAAACCAGCTAGATACAAATAGTATAGCCAAAGAGATTTTATTACAAGTTCATACATACTATAATACGAAAAGACTTTTTCCCCAACTTATTAGTTTGATTTTCGGAACTAAATATGGTATAAGACTTCTATAGCTGATATGAATAATGAACATTATTACTAAATTACGTACATAAATTAGACATTATCTATAAAAAGAAAGAGGAGACAAGCAAAATAGAAAATTCAAACTCAATTTCATGCTGGGGTAGAATAATTCAAGTGTGCCGTATAAGTTTTACAACGCTATTGATACCTTTTGCTGGCATTTCAGAGCATAATTCATTCACGACGCCTACAATATTGAGCCGTAAAAAAACAAATCGGGCACGCGTATTGAATTTTAAGTGCTATTGAATTTGTGAGTTCGACAACTTTGTCGATTGTGGATTTTTATCATTATTCAGCCATAACACGTCCTCTTCTGAATTAAGCTACACTAGATCTGTCGCTCTGGAAATCTATGGGGGTTTTGTATACAATTTTAGTGTAATGGCAGAAGTTATATGTTTTATTCATCTTAGCAATAAGACATTGCATAGCGTTTTACCAAAAAATAAGCTCCTTGATACTGTTCTTAAATGCTTTTTGTGATTTTTTTAGCCTGCTAGTACCTACTGCAGGGCAAAGGCCTTCCATTTCATCCTTCCACATACCTCTATCTTTAGATTTACTGGAACTATTCCTTATCGTAGGTCATCCCGCCTTCGCCGATTGGACAAAAACATATCCCATTTTTAATTAAAAAAAGTTTAAACGTACAGTTGCCTGCTATTAAGCAAACATTAAAACTTCAAAAATTAATTTATACACGTTTGTGAACGGTCTTTACTTGCAATGAGTAGGTAAGTGCATATACCCGTATATGTCCCAACTTCATGGTTACAATATTTCAAAACATATATTTATATAATAATGCGACTGTAATACAAACCAAGGTTAGCGGAAACCCAATCTATTTAAACCTGGTTAATGGACTCCACCTTTTAAACAGCCTTCAGGCGTCAGCTTACATTTGAAACCTTTGAACTTACAAGGTTGCCTTATTATTTCTTTATTTAAAAGAATTGTATTTCCTCTGTTCATATTTCATTTACTTCCTTTCCATATTATGATTTTTGAAGTAACACACGCTTGACTTGGGGAGTAAGCCGGTGAATGCGTTACGAAAAGTGCGAACGGAAATTGAGAGGGAGATATAAGTTAGTGAAGATAGAAAGAGTGAGAGTTACGTTTCGTATATTACTGTAGGAGCAAGAGAGAGAGATGCGCACGCATATTTTCTTTCTCTTGTCCTCTCATAGCCAGTGCGTGAAATATACCTATATATATAGGTATATCTCAGTCAGTAGTTCATTTGATTATTTTTCGTAATTTCATTTCATTCTTGTACAATTTCATAAATTAATATTTTCAAAAAGATGTTCTACTTCAGTCGTGTGGTCTAAAGCACACTCGTTTTCTGTTTGGCATCGCACTTTTTATTTTATCGTTAACCTATCTCGTACCACTGCTGGGCAAAGGTCTCCCCCAAGTCCCTCCAGTCGATCTGATGGTGGATGGTCTCCCACCATCCTCTTTGGAATAAACAATATTATATTATGAAAAAAAAATTAAATGAAATAGTCTTTTATTTCACACAAGTAAATTGGTCCTTAAAAAATTAGTCAATACATAAATACCCCGGACTTACGCGATAGGTGGGACCGAGCGATAACCGTATAAGTCGAATTCGCGTAAATTGGGGTTAAACTTTGCATATAAATACATAAAAAGCAAAGAAAACTGGCCAAGAGTGAGTCGGACTTGCGCACGAAGTGTTCCGTACCATTATCTATAAAAACTGCAAAAAAAACAAGTTTGTTGTATGGGAGCCCCCCTCAAATATTTGTTTTATTTTAATTTAGCTATTTATTTTTAAAGTGAATATATAACTAAATATTCTGTGAATATTTCAAGAGTCTAGCTGTTGCCTTATCAATATCGAGCTAAAACGAGTAAAAAAGTCACGTTTTTTGTATGGGAGCCCCCCCTTAAATATTATTTTTATTCTGGTTTTAGTATTTGTTGGTATAGCGGCAACAAAAATATATCATCTGTGAAAATTTCAATGGTCTTACTATCACGGTTCATGAGATACAGCCTGGTGACAGACGGACAGACAGACAGACAGCGGTGCCTCAGTAATAGAGTGCCGTTTTACCATTTGGGTACGGAACCCTAAAAAAATATGTTAAATCGGGACCAGATTCTACAGAAAATAATAATTTAGAAGAATAATATTTAATATAATGTTAGAGAATAACAAAGTTTGTTACAATGTTTCCATCTGAGCGATAATACCGTGACGTTTACGAATGATGCTTCAATTCAAAGATTGAGAGCCTTTCACAGCTTCCATAATTCTTTCTTTACCTTTTATATCCGTTCGGATTGTTTGTTCCGTTTGGTCATATTTCACAAATTTTTATTTTTACTTCAAAGTCTTTGATAATATTCAGTTAACACATTCCGTGCCTACAAAATTAATAAAAATAATAGCTGGGAGCCAAAACTTTTTAAGGCGAATATTTATTAAGTACACTGTATGTTAAAAAATATGGATAAATGTATATTGTTATTATTTCAATAAAAAACACATTTTTCTGATCCAAGTGTTCGGCACCCAGCGTGCTGTGTGCTCTCGCTCGTGTTCCGATCACTAAGGATGGCAATGGTTTAATTCACTAATATTATAGATATTTGTTCCACGATTGCATTTTTGTAATTCTAATATTTCACAAGATTTTGACAAACCCGTTTTTTTATCAAATTCCAGAATCTTAATCAAAATCATCAAAGAATAGTTTCTTTGATGATTATATCAAAACCAGCTTTTACCTGTAAGAAACCAATACTCGTTTTTGTAAGTTGACTATATTGCCAGAGTGGCCGCGCAAAGCAACGTTGACTCGCCTCAAATGCCTTTGTTTTACTAATTACTACAAAATGCAAGGGACGCTCACTCGAACCCGAGTGGGAGACGCCGCTACTATAGCCCCGCCGTACTCGGATCCGAGTGGTGAGCACGGAATTTGTTGACGCTCTAAAGGCAGTGTTTGTTTTTTGTTGTTAGGATCATATTACTCATATTTTGTTCTTTTTGATGACATAATTAGAGGTTAACAATAAAAGGCAATGCGTACGTAAAACAATTCCACGCGGAACACGTTCGAACCGGTCGCGAACAAAAAGTAGCCTGTGTTTGACTCCATACATAACTTATCAACACACCAATTTTATCGAAATCGGTTCAGCCATTACGACGTGATTGAGTAACAAACAAACAAATATCTAAACTTTCACTTTTATACTATTACAATGGGTTTACACAACCTGAAATATTGTTATGCTGTCGGTCTCAGCCACGCTGTTCCGTGGTCTTAGCTGCAACAACCATTAAAATATCGGCCGACAAGGACTCGAGATGTCGAGTCAATCGTCAAGTCGCCTGCTAAGAACTCAGCCGATCAGGCGAAACAGTGATTTCCTGAAAATAACTTATTTTTGGTCGTCAACTCGCCACATAACTTGTTTGCTTCGAGTTTTATTGCATAATGGTAGTTAAATTAAGTACCTTCAGTGAAAAAAGTGTTTTTTTTATCACATTATTTAATATCCCTAATGCAAACCAGGGTTGTGGCGCATGCAAATTTTTTGATATCTGCGGATGCGGATGTGAATTTTTGAAGGCTCATATCCGTGTATCTAAAGATCTTAAGAATTTTTTTAAGAAACTTTGTTTTTGCGCAGAACTAAAACAAAAATATAAACTATTAACGGCAGAAAATATTCACTGTATACTCAGAATAACACTCAAAAATTGCAATGTTCCTATGATAAGCGGAAGTAAACATTATTATTGATTTATTTTGTTTTTCAATATAAAAATTGCTGGACATTTAAAACAGCGCTATCTTGCCCCAAACTAACCAGAGGTTGTACTATGGGAATTAGATAACAGATAGAATACTTATATACTTTTATTTTTTTGTGGAAATACATACTTATAGTATGTAGAAAAAACAACCAGACCCGGAACAAATATCTGTAGATCATGCAAACATTTGTTCCCCGGCGGGAATCGAACCCACTACCACCTGCGTCTTAGCCGACTGTTCGCCCACTGTGCCACGGAACAAATGTTTCCATGATCTACATATATTTGTTCCGGGTCTGGTTGTTTATCTATATATTATATGACAAAAATATATATATATATATGTTTTCTATCAGTTATCTGGTTCCCATAGTACAAGCTCTGCTTAGTTTGGGGCTAAATAGCGCTGTGTAAAATGTCCAGCAATACTTATTTATTGTATTCTTTAGGAAAAACAGACGATGTAGATTATAGATGTATTTCTACTATGTAGATCTTGTAGACAAGGTAAGCGCGGGTAGATAATAATTTGTACCTGTTTTCTACGTAAACACATCATTATAAGGCTTGCAAAGTTGAGTTCATGCATTACTAAGTTTATGAGTCACGCGTAGTTTGCAAGCAATCTAAACTTTCCACGCGATATATTAGTTTGGTACTGGGAAAAGCTGTGAAAGGCTTTGACGTGCAGTAAAGCATGAGGTTAGACAAATTACATTTTATTTTATTTATTTAACAAAATCCACAACCCTTATTATAAAACCAACAAAACAGCACTCCTTGTTGACATCGCCATCCCCAACACTCACAACCTTCAGAGCACCATCGCAGAGAAACTATCCAAATATATTGATCTCAAAAACGAAATAACTCGCATGTGGCATCTGCAAAGAGTTTCCATTGTTCCAATAGTGTTGTCAACAACCGGTGTTATTCCTAAACAGCTATCCCAATCTTTAGAATATTTAGACCTGCCGAAGCACACTTACATTCTGCTACAAAAAGCAGCTATTTTGAATACGTGTAGGATCGTGAGAAAATTCCTACAGACTTCCTAGCGAAGTTCGGACCACTGAGGTGCACTTGGCTTAGGCCCGTGGCCCCCAGTTATTACCGATTCTTTGAAAATCGAGCAGAAAAAATCTCTGAACACCATAATATTAATAATATTTTTTTTTTTTTTATTTTCTCTCGACAAAAGGTTTACAAATATCACTTATATCTAAGGGTTCTTATTCTGAAGTACACCTGTTTTGCGAAAGACTGGTGCCTGTGATAGGTTTATAAAACCTGTGATACAGGTCACCAGAGCCCCACTTCGCTGGCTAACTTACATTTATTAATATATTAGACAGTGATGCGTACGAATACATGCGTGGGTGTGTGTTTATGAAGATGTGTAAGGGTGTGTCTGTGCTGTGTGTATGTGTGTGGGTCAGTGTGTGTGATTATGATTATTACATGTAAATGTTGGTACTTTAATAATAAAATGTTCATTGATTAGTTTATTTTATTGTTTAATTTTTGAAGTTTACTTCTTTTGGCGCGTTTGGAAAAATATGAGAGTAAAATTTTTACGACAGCCAAAAAGCGACATGATGAAGTTAGCTGACAACTGTCTCTCAAGTTTCCGTGAAAACTTATAACCATATTCAAAGTAGCTTCTCAAATATTCATACATCTACAATACGTGGTTTACATCAGTGAAGATAAAAAAATATGTCACAATAATATTATAAATGCAAAAGTTTGGACGTTTGTTTGTTACTCAATCACGCCGTAACGGTTGAACCGATTTCGATGAAATTTGGTATATAGATTATAACCTGGATCACCACATAAGCTACCATTTATCCCATATTAAAGTTCCCAACGGTGAGTTAAGCTTTATTTCTAGGTTTTATGTGTATGTGATTTTAAATTATGTATGGTAGTTAATGATAGGCCATTGTAAAAATTCGTCTTTATCTATTTTGTTCTGTTACGCCAAAGAAGTATAACTTCTTACGTGCGTACATAAGTACACACACGTTTTTTATTGTAAAAAAGCGCCCTCAATCAGGAATTTGCGACGCTCGTAAAGGGCAAACAGGTATAAAGTGCCATTACCAAGTCTTTGAGACCTTAATGTACACTTGTTTATCTAAATAAATACCTGTTATCTTAAGATGCACCATTGTGTTGCAAAGCAGGGAGATGTAGAATCTTAGTTGGTTACATCTCCCTGCCGACTGTACCGTGACTATACTGTGCCAACGTCGTACGTCGTGAAGTATGTAGTGATGAGGGACAGAGAGAAGTATTCAAACTGCTTTTATATTTTTAAAAGAAGTGTTTTACCCCAGACGCAAACAGAGGTTATAAATAACGTGACCATTCGTTTCGCTTTGGGCAGGACAGTCCCGCTTTCAGGTTGTCTGTCACGTGGTACCTAATCAGAGCTAAAATATCCCGCTTTTACAAAGGGACCAAAAGATAAATGATCATTGGATCGGAAACGCGCGGGTGACAGCGACAGCGCGGGCAGCACGGAGAGCACAGCGAGTGACAAGCAAAACGAGCCAAAATTTCCAAGCCTAAACATCGACATATCATGTGATATGCTCCATTCTTACATAAAAACTAGACACGCTATTTTAAAACTAATTTGCTCCACCGACAAATACAAAACAAATGCGTCTCCAACTGCAATGTAATGTTAAAATTTCATATTGATACACCTAATATATTGTTTTTCATGTTCTTATATTTTTTTAATAAATACCTAGTAAAATAAGTTATTGAAATAAAGGCGCGTTGGGCATTTTTGAGATAGAAAAAAACCAGTGACACCTCGGTATATAAGGATCTGTAGTGTAGTCTGTTCAAGTTTTCACTTCTGTCGGCACTCCCGGAGTGCCACTATTGTTTTTTTTATTTCTTTCTGCAAGCGTCCCACTCTGAAAAAAAAATAAACGGTCGCGTTAGTTATAAATAAAAAGAGTGTCACGGTTTTTTTTTTAATTTTGTAAAAATATTTGTTATATATCTCCAAATCTTGTTATCTGGTCAACATTAAAGCATTTGTGTATTTTTATGTTTCAATCGATTCAATAAAGCTTGAAACTTGCGTAAAAAGGTTGATGATGTTTGGATTAATCATCATCATTGATAGCTTAGGTGATTACCCACTGTTAGGTATAAGCCTACTCTCTCAAACGTCGCTCCAATCGATCATGTGCTATTCGCATCGGTTTTTGAAGTAAAACTTCTTTACGCACGTTTGCCTTGGGGAGTAAGCTGAGGAGAGCCTAGTTACGAAAAGTGTGATCGGGCGAGGCGAATGGATGTTGAGAAGGAGATATAAGTCAGGAAAGATAAAAGAGAGAGAGAGAGTTACGTTTCGTATATTACTGTAGGGGCAAGAGACAGAGGTGCGAGTTCACATTTTCTTTCTCTCTTTCTCTCATAGCCAGTTTCGTTTCGTATATCACAGTGCCTATTATCTGTATCACACTGTAGGAGCAAGAGAGAGCAGAGTACGCGCACATTTTCTTTCTCTTTTCCTCGCATAGCTATTGCATGAAATATATTAGGTTGGGGAAAAAGTTACTACGCATTTATTATGAAAATTTAAAACATTTTTTTAATAAAGTTTATTTACATTTAACTAAAGTATGTAGGTACCATTTTGTTCGATAACTTTTTGTCATCTTGCAAGTAGGGACATGATCCCATTGCTATAGAAATTTTGGGGCTTCTGATCAAAATATCGCGACAAGTAGTTTGGCAGTCCTCTCGTGATGTTAACCTGACACTGCAAAATTCTGAAGAGACCGAAACAGGTGGAAATCTGAAAGTGCAAGGTCAGGACTATAGGGCGGATGCATTAACACCTCCCAGCCAAACTCTCTTAATTTTTGTGGAGTGGCTAAAGATATGGGAGGTCTAGCGTTATTATGATGAAAAACCACACCCCTTCTGTTGATTAATTCCGGCCACTTTCTCTCAACTTCTTGCTTTAATCTCATCAGTTGTTCGCAGTAGAGTTTAGAATCGATGGTCCTGCCTGGTATTAACAGCTCATATTGAATAATTCCCTTCCAATCCCACCACACACACATCATCACCTTGTTGCGAGTTAACCCGGGTTTCGCCACAGTCTGTGAAACCAGACCGGCCTTTGACCACGACCATTTTCGCACGTTCTTGTCGTACGTGATCCACCTTTCATCACCAGTTATTAGCTTATTCAAAAATGGTTCGGTTTCATTACGTCGTAATAAAGAATCACAAAACACGGTTCATTAAGTTTCTTTCAGTGAGCTCGTGGGGTACCCAAATATCAAGCTTTTTTGTGTACCCAGTTTTTTTTCAAATGCGCCAAAACTATTTGTGGTCAATTTCCAGTTCTTCAGCTACGTTGTAACTACTGATATGCCGATCTTGCTCCACTTTTTCGAAAATGTTATCAATTTTATCCGTAATAGGGCGACCAGAGCGACGTGCATCTTTGACATCAACATTTCCGGATTGAAAAAGCTTAAACCAAATTTGTGCTACTCTCACAGATACATAAATTTCTAGGTCCATAAACATCGAAAATTTTTGTTCGCGTCAGTAAAATTTTAAAATGTATCGAATTTCTTCATTAGATTCACTCATCTTTACAGTACGAAAAACAAATAAAAATCACACATTTTGCTAATTTGAATTTGGAATTATTTTCTTTAAAATTTAAACTTTGAATGATACCAAAACCAGCCAGATACAAATAGTATAGCCAAAGAGATTTTATTACAAGTTCATACATACTAAATATAATGCGAAAAGACTTTTTCCCCAACCTATTATAACTCGGTCAGTAGTTTATTTGCGAGTTTGCTAGCGTTACGCGAACGGTAATTTCTTGATTAGTTTTCATAATTTTATTTCGTTCTTGAACAATTTTATAAATTAATATTTTCAAAAAGAAGTACTTACTTCAGTCGTGTGGTCTAAAGCACGTTTGTTTTTTTGTATTTTTTTTATTATCATTACTTATAATTATGCAAGGAAGTGGACATGAAATTAGAAATACAAGCAAAACGTTTTCAAAGCCAATGCCCCATCCAAAGAAAGAAAGAAAGAAAATATATTTATTTGCAGACATAGCAAAACAAAGACAAACACAGTAACAAAAATAATACGACAGTTGGAGTAACAATATAACAAACACAAATAGAAAACATGAAATATACATAGGCAGTTAGTACGTCCAGGTTATGAGAGTCCGCAAACTAGGATCCGGCTCAGCATTATGCGCCACGCACTAGTAAATACGAGTACGCAGCGCGCTGATCTTCCGCCGGCTCCTACATTCAGTACCGGATAGTCCAATTTTATTAAAAATAAAATTATATAAACTAAAGAAAAGATAAAGACAGATATATAAAAATAGAAATATAAAGGATATTGAACCTATATGTATGTAAGTATGTTAGCAAGTTGTTGTCGTTTCAGATTGAGGCAGTGTGGGTGTATGTGTCATCCCCTACATCATTTCACATCACTGATGATCCATGGATAAAAATAATACATTTTCAAGTATGTCTCTAATCGTTTGTATTGTAATGTCAAAATGTTTTGCTTATCATATCACTTTGTAGCCTGGAGATAATTTTGACAGACTTACGGACTGACAAGGGTTTCTCTTTGAAGTACAGAATCACAACAAAATCAACATGGGTCAACTTCAATCTCGCCTACCTTAACGTATGACTGACCATGATTTTAATACCTCGTTTATATTACTTGCGCGAGTGATGGTTTGAAAAGCAAGCACGAATAGGTAAAACAGCGCTTCTATATCCATATCGAATGAAAATATTCAGTAATAATATAAGTTTTTTTGTAGAAAAATGACGTTTTCAAGACAAGCTTTTATAAAATTCATAATCCGCCAGCAGATTCAAATGAGCCCAAACACTAGTAGCCTACTATAATCCATTCAGAAGTTCCATTGTCTAGCATCCGTCTCCATCATGAGACCACCTCCATGGTACCTTTTGCATTGTCACCGAAGTTACATATGATTCCAAATTTCAGCTCAATCTGTTGAGGGGAACGGTTTTAAAATTCAGTTGCAAGATTCCACCCGGACAAACATACATACATTGCAAGTTAATAAAAAGCTTGTAATAAATAAGAACTACAAACTGTAACAGCTTCCTGCACGCGTAGTTTCTCCATAAAAACATTACCCTCCTTCTGCGCAGTCGGATAAAAAGTAATCTATGTTCAATCCCAATCATAATTTATCTATGTACCATACTTCATAGAAATCGGTTTAGCCGTTCATGAGGTATAACTAATATGGTATAACTAACCCGACTTTGTTTAATATAAATAGATAAGATTAGTCAACTCGTTATGGCTCTGACGTTAGCTCCAAAGAGAATTAACGAAGTAAACACTTTATTCCTTAAAAACACAATGGCATAAGTAAAATGCGGTCTTATCGCTTAGAAGCAATTTCATCCAGCCAAACTTTGGGTGTAGAAGATTTTGGTAACATTGCAATGGATAATATTTTTTATAACAAGAGACACGGCCTAACTAGTTCTAAATAAAATCTCCGTACCTACTGAATAGTATAACGATATCAGACAAGTCGAATCTTAGCGACAATAGCGATCGCTCGCTACTGACGCTATTTTCACCGGATAAATGCGAGCAATCAATCGTTCGCCGAGCTCAACCGAGTAATTCGAAGAACATTTCGACGGGCAACGACGCAAGCTATGATCACGAATGTGATCGGTAGGTACATAATATACTTATACAATATACTTTGTATATTGTTTACATTTTAATTATGACGAACATTCGTTATAACAGTCGCATTCATTATTATAAATTCGGGATTTATCACGTACCGTTTTATTAGTGTTTCGACCGACAATAATTCGGTTCAATTCATGAACCTTGCGATCCGCTTCGAACTGCGTCTCGCCTCGCACTACGCGCCGCAGTCCTCTGCGCGTTTGAGCGCGGTGGTGGGGATTGCGTCACCGGTCGCCGGTGGCCCATCGCGTTGACAGAATTATAATAATGATTGAAATAAATAATGAAAGTGTTCTAAGTTCTAAGTTTTTATATGATATTTACAGTTTAAAAATTACATTTTATCATCAATTTACAGCATTAAAAAAATACAAAAACAAAGAAGAAATTCACGGAAAATCACGATTTGGTACAAAGATGACCGGGATTAAGACATATGTTACTATTTACCCGACTGCATAGAATATATTGTTTTTTTGACAAAATACGCGTGCGAAGCCGGGCGTGTGTCAGCTAGTCAATTTATCAGTGAATAATGAATATACTTAAAACTAACCCAGTACAGTTTCTGGTACTGTAAGAGATATAAATATGATTTATCATTATTTTTGATCAGGACAAACTGCTCGTAAATTCTATGTCTGTTTGTTGCGAGTATTTCTGGGAATGCTTACATACAGATTCTTTGAGATTTGACATAATATACGACCACTAAAGCTTTAACTCGGAAAGGTAGGCTGAATTAATAATACTACTTGCTACCATACTTAGGTATAGCTGTTCTATTGAGTGCTACTCAAATTTTGCGTTTTACATAATTTCATCTTGTAAAAGCAAGTTAGAAGTTTTGTATTTCTTTAAAATTTGTCGATACTCAGGACCGTTTTCAACAGTACTCAAGTCAGAATTCAGCGTTGATTAATATAGTTTCCAATTAAACAAGTAATTTTTTACAAAACTTAATAAATCACTGACACTTATAAACTCACCAAAAAAGAAAAGTGCTGGTAGTTTTCGGACCAGCTGACCTAATCTTTATCACACAGAGATTAAAATCCACCCCCGTAAAACTAACTTTCTATTAAAAAACCGCATCCAAATCGGTTCATCCGTTTGAGAACTACGATGCCACATACAGACTCAGAAAACAGACAGCTGGACATATAAAGGCGTCAAACTTAACACCATTCTTTCAGGCAGTTAAAACTTAGAAATATTTAACCCTCTATTTAGTTTTAAGTTTGATATGTGTTCTTACATAGGATTTTTGTCTATTTCTTATTTTTGATATTTTTAATGGTGTGCCATAACAGCCACAGGTACCTGCAATCATTGCACTTTGACTGGAGGCTGGACTTTGACTGTCAGTTCATGGAACACTGGACGAAAGGGCACTCTGTGTACGTTTAGGTTCTCCATTCCAATGTCGAACTGCCTTGTTTTTTATTTTTTATGTTATTTTGTGTACATATTTACACAGTTTAATGTATATTGTTATATTTTACTAAATATGGACTACGTACCTGCATTATAGTTAATGTTGTGTCTAGCTAGTCTGAAATCAAAATTTGAATTTAAATAAAAAATATAACTACTAGCTGTTGCCCGCGACTTCGTTTGCGTTACAGTACTAAATGTGTAGGTAAACTAGGAATAAAACTAAACTCGCTGTTGCAACTTGACTTGACACTCCATTTATATCCCATGTAAACTGATTTATGGGATAAAAAGTAGCCATTGTGGTATTCCAGTTTATAATCTACGTAAACACCATATTTCATTAAAATCGATTCAGCCGTTACGACGTGATTTAGTAACAAAAAAACTATAATCCAAACTTTCACATTTATAATATTAGTGTGATCTATCTAAGTTTACGACACTAAAGTCTGGTACCCACATGACGGGAAGCGCAATAGTGGCAGACCTGTGAAGCGGTTGGCTGACGACATGCCCAAGGGATGGCGCAAAACAAGCCTAGACCGTAACTAATGGCATAAAATGGAGGAGGCTTATGTCAAAGGACAACCTGGCTGGAACATTACCAATCCCGCATAATATAGTTAAAATTTTTATAAATTGAGAAAAGTGGTACATAAATATACAAACATTAATTTGCTACCCCAGCACACACTAATTCACACAATACAATAAAAAGCTTTAACATCAAAGAGAAAGCACAAGTAAGAGAAAACAGAAAATTACATACAACAAACATAAGAACATTAAAATGGAATAATAAATATAAAATGTAGTCAGGGAAAAATTAAAAAGAGACAAGTAGGTGTGTATGTGGTACTGCAGCAAATGGGTTTCAGCTCAGCATTATGCCTCGCCACCGACAGCTCGGCGCTGTTATTCTGCCGAAACCTTTTTTAGGCAAGTCATTAGATCTCATAAGAACGAATACGCATTAATGGGGTTTGCATACAAATAGTATTAAATTAGATTGTATAACTGTATCAGTCAGCGAATATAGGCAATTTTTATTTAATTTATATTTTACCCAAGTTTTATGTTTTAATTCTAGCTATCATCGCAGTCACAAACAAAAACCAAGGCAAGCGCTTATAAATCGATCTCAAAGTAATAAACAAGTAATTACACACTTCTAAAATACATTAAAGTTCGACTGCTACCTAATCGGTCTCCATAAAACCCTTAAAGTACCTACTCTGTTTATGACTTGCCCAACTTTGTATTTCTACGACATTATATTATATACTAGCTGACGAATCCGCAGCTTCACACGCGTAGCGTAAAAACATTACCCTCCTTCTGCGCAGTAGGGTAAAAAGTAACCTATGTCACCCGGATATAGTGTAGCTTTCCAACACTGAAAGATTTTTTTAAATCGGTCCAGTAGTTTCTGAGCCATTACAAACATACACATACACAAAAATACAAAATCTTTCCTCTTTATAATATTAATACAGAAGTATAGATGTATAGATAGGACAACGCTGAATAATAGATCTCGTCTTTTTTATGGTATATGGAGATATACCAAACTTATGGCCATGGCGATGGTTAAGAGGTAACCATCACCTATAACAGAGAACTGCCTCGTAGGTCACGCACCTACGTGATGTGCCCTACGTTGCACTACCCTGCATCCATCAATTTAAGCCATACAGATGTAAATCCTCATGTGCCTCGAAATAGGTATGGTGGCAGTACTTCCCCGAGTGAATCCTTTCACAAGGAACTCTACTATTTTTCTCGTTTAAAGATTTCCAGAGCAACTGAGCTTGTGCAGTATTTTATTAGAACCAGCATACCTATACCTGGTCGGCATACCACCTTGCCGTACCAAACGATTTGCTTCAACTTTCCTTTGTTAGAACGAGTAAGGATTGGAACTCACTTTCGGCGTATGTTTTCCCGGACTCGTATAACCTCTGAGTCTTCAAGTCTAGAGTGAATAGGTTATTTAGGTTCTTTTTAGGCAAGCGTGCTCCATCTTCGATCACACCATCACTTACCACCAGCCACCAGGTGAGGTCAGTGGTCAAGCGCTTGACTATCAGCGATAAAAAAAATGTATGTCAACATGGAACATTTTTGAGCCAAAATAGCCATCAGTTTTGAGTTATGCTTTATTTCGGTTTGAAGGGTATGAGTACCGCTGCAATTACAGCTATATTGAGACTTCTCACTTGTAGTCTCAAGGTGTCAGGAATAATGTATTATTACCATGTGACGACCTCCGTGGCGCACTGGGCGAATAGCCGGCTGAGACACAGGAGGTTGCGGGTTCGATTCCCGCCGCGGAACAAATGTTTGCAGGATCTACAGGTATTTGTTTCGGGTCTTGTTGTTTCTCTATATATTATAATTATGTATGTATTTACAAAAACAAAAAACGTATATATGTATTCAATCAGTTATCTGGTTCCCATAGTACAAGCTTTGCTTAGTTTGGGGCTAGATGGCGCTGTGTGAAATGTGACACTTTTTCGTGCGTGCAGTAGGCGTTCGTCGATTTATAAGACGTTTATCACGTCAAAAATAATAATAACTTTGAATAAAATCGATTTTTACCCAAAAAAACAAAATAACTAATAAGACAAGTTATACTTTATAATAGTTCCTAAACTGACCCGCGAACCATCCTAGTCTACGTGGCCCTAAACATTCAGTGTATTTAGCTATGATTCGATTTAATTGAAGCATACTTGGTTTTATACACGTACGCACTTTAAGTAGTAAATAAAAAACTAGTGTGCTTTAGACCACACGACTGAAGTAAAACTTCTTTTTCAAAATATTAATTTGTAAAGTTATTCAAGAGCGAAATGAAATTACGAAAAATAATCAAGCCATCACTGTTCACGTAACGCTAGCAAACTAGAAAAGAACTACTGGCTGAGATATATATTTATTTCATGCACTGGCTATGAGAGGAAGAGAGAAAGAAAATGTGCGTGCGCATTGCTCTCTCGTGCTCCTACAGTGTGATATAGACAATATGCCTGCACTGTGTCTTAAGCCTCCTCTACACGTCAACAGATGCGTTCGCGGACTCTGGCAGATGCGTCCGCAGATTAATTTCCACGAGGTGCCCACACGTCTTTAGGTCAATCAGTCTATGTTCATTCTGGACAGACACAACTCGCACTCGCACATTAACGTTTAAAAATATACGAAACGTAACTCTCGCTCTTTCAATCCACACTAACTTATATCTCCCTCTCAACTTCCGTTCGCACTTTTCGTAACGCATTCACTAGCTTACTCCCCAAGTCATGCGTACGTAAAGAAGTTTTACTGCAAATAATAATGGACAGGATACCCTGTAGACATTTTAAAGTGAAAACAAACGAACGATTTTTTAAACTGCTTGGTTGAAAGTAACAGATTCAGCCCTTACTAATGGGTAATAAAGTTAGAGAGATAAAGATATAGATTGTTTATTCGCAGAAAGTTAGTACAATTTTACACTGGTCTTAATGTATACAATTTAAGCTCAATTAACATTCTACCCAATAATGTCCTGGTGTGCAAATATTACTTACAATAATTAAAGATTTAAACTTACTGTTCCTACACAATATAAAAAAATGTCATGTCTAGTACTAATAACTAAAATATTCCACAATAGTTTAAAAACATTTGAATGATAACCAATTATTAATTCGGCGTTTAAATAAAGTCAAAGGTAATATATTAATAATAAACTTTTAATTCTTCTGGTAATTTATTAAATATTTTTACCGCCATGCAATAAGCGTGACTGTTAAAAAATGTCGAGTTGTGCTTTGGTAGATAAATTCTATTCTTATGTCTCGTGTGTTTGTCTGGCTAACACTGCTTCATGTCTTGCAAAATAGCTAGGAAACTGTTTTAAAAAAATGGGTACAGGGGTTATGTTTAATTATCTCTGCCTGAACCTCAAATTTTATAGCAATAGATCCATGCATTTTCTGTTGCTGAAGCTTCACTCAACCGACAAACTGTTTTTAAAGCGTGGATCGCCTTGCCTAAGTCTGTGTTTGCTGAATTTACCACCTGCCAGCCACAGCTGTTTGAAACTAAAGGATATTCCTAAGGGTAATGACTTTAAGCTCCTCCGGGCTAAAGATATGTTCACCCAGATGAATGCTACGTTTGCGCATTAGTGTAACACACTCGCCTAATAGATGTAGGGGTGATTCTGTCAACTCATCGCAGAGTCTGCAGGCTTGTTCTTCCTTTACTTAGGCTGTGAGACCTTGTATCTCGTCAAATTTCATGATTCAACGGGAAGTACCCTATTAGATTTAAATTAATTTGTGAGTATATACGGAAAAATGGCCGTATTTTTACTTACCGACTTAGAAGCATGATTTTTTTCCTGCTCATAGGGACCGAAGACCTATTTATTTGATACTAGCTGACCAATCCGCAGCTTTGCACGCGTAGTTTTTCAATAAAAAAATACGCTCCTTTTGCGCAGTTGGCTATACTGTAGTATACCCGGGGATAGTGTAGCTTCCCAACAGTGAAAGAATTTTTAAATCGTTCCAGTAGTTTCGGAGCCCCTTCAACAAACAAATCTTTCCTGTTTATAATATTATTTTTGTAGATATTGATAATGTTCTTTAATATTGTAGAACATACTTTTGTTCTATCATCAATAGTTTCCGCAGCGCATGCGACGAAAGACGTTTTAGGGCACTTTTTTACACCTTGGGTTATGTTACTTATGTTTTAGTAAGGATCTCTTATTTTTTTTTATCAATAAATATAGCCTATGTCACTTAGGGTGAATGTAGCTTTCCAATGGTGAAAGAATTTTAAAATCAGCACAGAAGTTTGAGTTTATTCATTACAAACATACACACACACACACACAAAATACAAGTCTTTCCTGTATAAAATATTAATATAGATTAATTTTAACTTGATACCTCCCCGCGTTCCTGAGAAAAGAGTTCTTGACAAACGGACAGACAGACAAGCAGACGGACAACGAAGTGATCCTATAAGGGTTCCTTTTTAGGTTACCTACCCAAAGGGTAAAACGGGACCCTATTACTAAAACTTCGCTGTCTGTCTGTCCGTCAGTCTGTCTGTCTCAGGCTGTATCTCATGAACCGTGATGGCAAGACAGTTGAAGTTTTCACAGATGATGTATTTCTGTTGCCGCTATAACAACAAATACTAAAAATAGAATAAAATAAATATTTAAATGGGGCCTCCCATACAACAAACGTAATTTTTTTGCTCGTTTATGCTCGATATTGATAACGGCAACATGCTAGAAATATTCACAGAATATTAAGTTAAATATTCACTATAAAAATAAATAATGAAATGAAAATAAAACAAATATTTAAAGGGGTTCGCATACAACAGACATGATTTTTTTGCCGTTTTTATAGATAATGGTACGGAAACCTTCATGCGCGAGTCCAACTCGCACTTGACCGATTTTATTTCCTTTTGAGGCAAGGAACTCTAGAAAGTACCATGCTTAACATACTTAGCCAAGGACGGACTCAAACAGAATCAAGATCAGATGTATACTGACTTACTCCATTGGCGCAGGGACCCAAAGTGAGTCTGCCTCCGATATGAAAACTCTCCACTTTCCTCTGTCCATTGCCATCTCTTGCCAGTTGTTGGCTCCCAGGTCGGGCAGGTCATCATTTATGATTTGTCATTAACTATTTATATGTTCATGAAATTAACTGATGGAATTTGAACCCCCAATTGTTTATACAAGACTAGTTGTTGCCAGCGGCTTCGCTGGCGTTGTTCTGGGGTGCAAAATACTTAAACAAACTTTGACATTCCATTTTGATCCCATAGAAACTGATTCATGGGATAAAAAGTAGCATATGTGGTAATCCAGGTTTTAATCTACGTACATACCAAATTTAATCTAAATTAGTTCTAAATCAAAACGTGATTGAGTAACAAACAAACTATCAAACAAATAAATAAACACACATCCAAACTTTCGCATATATAATATTAGTGTCATAAGATCGGTCGCTCTAGAAACATGGAGGAGGTCTTTTTATTCTCTACTTTTTACTTTTACTTTTTACGCTAGAAGCCTCATGCCAATTTAACGTTGAGCTGTGTATTCAATGAGCAGCTTTGAAGTTTTAAAGGCTTGAGGTTCAAAGCCTACTTTAATTAGTGTCAAAAAATTAGGTCTAGTTGAATCAAAGTTGAAAGCAAAATGAAAACTAACGGAATAAAGGGAAATTGGGTCAGCAAAATAAGAGTTGAATTGTTTATTCTAGCTTGCACAACACTGTCAAAGCGTTTACCACTTGTGACAAAATATTATTTTAGAGCAAGAGGCATGGGTTGATAAATACAGTTTAATCATTATTATAAATACGGGATTTATCACGTACCGTCTTATCGGTGTTTCGATCGACAATGTTTTGGTTCAATTCGTGAACCTTCATCAGGGTGAGTGCGATCCGCTCCGAATAACGTCTCGCCTCGCACTCAATTGAGTGCGAGGCGAGATCACACTAATATTATAAATGTGAAAGATTTTGTTTTTTTTATTTGTTTGTTTGTTGCTCAATCACGTCTTAACGGCTCCACCGATTTCGATGAATTTTGGTATATTTGTAGATTATAACCTGGGTTACCACATAGGCTACCTTGTACCCGATAAATCAGTTCCCATGAGACAAAAATGGGTGTCAAGTCAAGTTGCAATAGCGAGTTTAGCTTTATTTCTAGTTTACCTACTCATTTAGTAGTGTAACGAAGTCGAAACGAACGCGTACGAAGTCGCGGGCAATCATCATCATCATCATCATATCAGCCGTAGGACGTCCACTGCTGGACAAAGGCCTCCCTCATTGATCTCCAGGAACTGCGGTTGGAAGCGGCCTGCGGTTCTTACCAAGTCGTCTGCCCATCTTGTGGGTGGACGTCCTACGCTGCGCTTGCCGGTCCGTGGCCTCCACTCGAGAACCTTTCGGCCCCATCGGCCATCTGTTCTGCGCGCTATATGGCCTGCCCATTGCCACTTCAACGTGCTAATCCGTCGGGCTATGTCGGTGACTTGAGTTCTCCTACGTATCTCCTCATTTCTGATTCGATCCCGTAGAGAAACCCCGAGCATAGCCCTCTCCATAGCTCGTTGAGCGACTCTGAGCTTATTCATAAGGCCAATAGTGAAGGACCACGTCTCGGTTTCATATGTCATCACTGGTAACACACACTGATTGTAGACTTTCGTCTTAAGGCACTGAGGTATGTTGGACGAAAAGACGTTGCGAAGTTTCCCAAATGCTGCCCATCCGAGTTGGATTCGACGATTGACCTCTTTCTCGAAGTTGGACCTACCTAATTGGACTGTTTGTCCTAGGTATACATACGCGTCGACAACTTCAAGAGCCGAGTTCTCAACCATAACTGGGGCAGGGACGACATGGACATTCGACATGATTTTCGTCTTGTCCATGTTCATTTTAAGTCCTACCCGTTGGGAGACTCGATTGAGACCTTCGAGCATCGTGCTGAGCTCTTCCATCGACTTTGCCATGACCACAATATCGTCGGCAAACCGAAAGTGAGTGATGTATTCGCCGTTAATATTGATGCCCAGTCCTTTCCATTCCAGAAGCTTGAAGGCATCTTCCAATGCGGTCGTAAACAGTTTCGGAGAAATGACATCTCCCTGTCTTACGCCTCTTTTTAAGGGAATCGCCTTCGAGTTCTGTTCATGTACTCGGACTGACATAGTGGCGTTTTTATACAAACACTTCAACACTTCGATGTACCGATAGTCAATACGGCATCGTTGGAGAGACTCAAGTACTGCCCATGTTTCGATCGAATCGAAGGCTTTCTCATAGTCCACAAACGCGAGACATAGCGGCAAGTTATACTCTTCGGTCTTCTGTATGACTTGCCGCAGCGTATGTATGTGGTCTATGGTACTGTAGGCTTTACGGAACCCGGCTTGTTCGGGAGGCTGGAAGTCATCAAACCTGCGTTCGAGACGGTTCGCGATGACCCTCGAAAACAGCTTATAAACATGGCTCAAAAGCGAGATGGGTCTGTAATTCTTAAGCAAGGTGTTGTCACCTTTCTTGAAGAACAGAACCACCACGCCCCCGTTCCATGCTTTTGGCGTCGTACCTTCAAGCAAGGCGGAATTAAAAAGCGCGCAATTACATTCCCCACTTCCATATACATTATTTTTAATAATAAATGGCCAACCAAGATGAGACAAGACTTTGAAAAAGTGAAATTTTATTCATTGTTTTGGAAACGTATATAAACACCGTTTTTATGCTGCAGAAGAAAGCTTTCTTCAAAACGCTTTCACGAACAGCCGTTCGTGCAATTTATAATATGGGCCCCAGAGAATTATTATGAAATAAATATTATAACATTCCCTTATCAATACATCTATAAAAATCTGATATATATTCACAAAAATATTTTTTTTTTAGAAAATAGCGATAAATTTATATCTATAATATAAAAATGAATCGCTTCTTGAATCACTCTATCTATTAAAAAAAATCGCATTAAAATCCGTTGCGTAGTTTCAAAGATTTAAGCATACAAAGGGACATAGGGACAGAGAAAGCGACTTTGTTTTATACGATGTAGTGATTAAGTATTAGGATTAAAACTTCATATTATTATTATATCTTAGAATATATTATGTGTAAATGAAATGTATCCTCTAAAGTACACCGCACTCCGTATTTTTTATAAATTTCGCTCCATCCAAAGGTTGCCTGGAAGAGATCGCTTTTAGCGATAAGGCCGCCCATTGTATTGCCTTATTTATTTTAACCTAGTACTTATGTTTGTATTATTTCTGTTTGTGTGGTAATTCAATAATGAGTTATCTATCTATCTATCTATCTAAATGTAGGAATTTAAATAATATTGTATACGTTATTACCTACAAAAAACGAGTCAATTATCATAAAATTAAACGTAAAACTACACAATACACACAAAACTTACTAGTAATTATTTTCTGAGACTAATTTAGATAATTAGGAACATTTTTTCAATACACACAAGCACACAGAAACATACGATGGACAATTACATACAGACACATTCAATAAATCAGAACAATATTATAGTCCCTTTAAAGATCCGCGCAAACGAGCCACCGGCAACGTTGGCAGTCGCGCGCCCGCTGCGTGTCGCAAACACTGCTGTAGGGAGTTGCTGCCACTGGCCACACGTGTGCGTACATATAAAATGTATAAAAAAGCGTGTGAACTGCTTCTCGCTGGCCACCAGTGGCTCGTTTGCGCAGAAACTAAGCCTTACACCGAAAAAGGGGCTCATACGATTTTTTTTAGTTAGCATTACATCAAATCTTCGTAAAAATTCACGTTTGCTTCCAGTTTGGCAAATACACCTTAAAATATATTTCGCAGAAGCAGACACGGGCAAAGAGAATTTATGATTTTTTGCTTTCATTACCAAAAGCGAACTTCAAATAAGATTAAAAATTACTTAAATAAAAACATTGTTTTCAGATGATAAGCAACTTTTCCAGGACTTTTAAAGTCGTGTTTCAAACAACATTTTGAAAGTTGGATAAAAGGCTTCTCTTGATAGAGTGGATAAACTACTTTGGAAGTTTTTTCAAGTAATTTTAAATATTACTTTTGAAACTATAATGGCTATGAACACTATTTTCACTAAAAACTTTTACTATGATATGAGTATTTAATTGTCTCGATATTGTGCCACAAATATCATTATTACTATGATCAGTGATCATAGCGTACACAACTACCTCGTATTAAGTGAAAATAGTGTTCGTTTTAAGCCGCCCGGTCAGCTATTTAAACAAAACTCTTCATTGTCATGCACTATTTATACTCGCAAGCGCTTGGTAAAATAACTGCTACTCAATCTCTCCTAAAGTGATACTGAGAATTTAATTTATTATGCCTAAATATACTTCACCTTTTGATTTCACATTTCCTATTCTGTGCAATCTTGTTCACACACACATACACACACACACACACCCTCAAACATACGTAGACAGATATACTTAAAAACGTACTTATTTAAACCCCCACACACAATGCCCCTTATACTCTTAATCTCACACATAAGCGCATACATACACGACACAATACACACATACACATGCAACGCGCCACACACAAACACACTCACCCAATCACCCCTAATATCATAAACATTAATTTAGCCCATATTGTAAGATTTTAATTTTATATTTTTTATTCTAAGGATCGCGATAGGTAGAAGGAGTTGGGGGAGACCTTTGCCCAACAGTGGGAAAATGTAGGTTAGCTTAAAAAAATATTCTATTTTGTTTTCTTTTATTATGTAATTATAACGTAATGCATCCTCCTGAAAATTTTATTAATATTTTTTCTTCAATACAATTGCCGTTCGAGTAATTCTGTAGTGGTGTAGTGGTTTTGTAATTAAAATCGTACTGAGCCTCAAAACACAAGCTTATTCTTTAAGCTTAGCTTGAGGCTCTCTGCAAGCAATGTTTGTTGATAACCAAATTTGTGAACTATCACTGTATCATAAACAGCATTGTTAGCTCTGTAAATCTTGACTGAAATAAATGATTTGATTTGATCATAGTCATGGTCACAACAAAACACTTCCAATAAATACCGAAGCAGTATCTAAAGTAACTACAACAATCTATCAAATCATTCATCGCCAGCAATTTGTCATCTACTGACAGTTCGACCATTTGTCCGATATCCGGCCCATTGTTTCAACATCTGATAGTCTAGGAGTTTGTAATGAGTTTCTTACGTCACTGAGCGTACTGTTTTGGTGTGGTGGTACACAAGTAGCGGATATTAGAAAATATATTACTAAAACCTGATAGTCTATTATTTTACAATCGTTTTTCAATAATAATATTAATACTAATCGTTGATCGTTAATGATATTCTTGTGGCCTTTTGAAGACTATAAAAAATGAATCATTGTGATTTGTTGTAAAAGCTTTATTTTTAGGTACGTAACTGGCGTATGTTTGATTGTCTGTGTTATTATAATAATGAACGAAACGTTTTCTTACTACAATTTAATTTGTTTGTTACGACTGATTTTGATTAAATAAATACTATTTAAAATTACATTTGTAAAGAAAAACAACTTCCATGGGCTTACTGTATTTATTTTCAATATTTTATAACCTCAATCTCGTTACACATTAATTTAATACATAATTAATCAATAACTTTATACACAGATAAGAACCGCATAAGCACCATGGCTATCATATTTGAATTTACTTACATGTGCACAACACGACTGGCGGTCACCGACTGGCGTCTACTTTTTTTTTTTTTTTCGAATGGACTTATCTCGCTGTTGGCCTCTGAGGCCGTTGCAGCTTAACCGAGCTTTTGACGAGCGCAGAAGGCGCTCAGCCCTATAATTTTTTTTTTTTGATGAGGCAACTAGCGCAAGGGCACCACTTAGGTACGAACCTCGGCTTGGGCTGTTGCCGGGACGGGGATAGGAGAGAAACGCCCGGGTACGTGCTTGTACCTCGTGTAGGCGGCGACTAATGGGACTCGTCGACCTCGCGGGCGAGGTCGGTGTATTTGTGGAGTGTTTGCTCTGTCTAATGTAGATGACTCACCCGCATTAGCGGAAGTGATTTCGTCATCCGGGTCTCCGTGAACGTGTCTCGGACGACGGAGGGTTTTTCTGTGTTCGGACGGTTCAATCGAATAGTCCGGAATGGTATGTACCAAAGGATTCGGATGATGAGTGGCGAGTTCATAATGTCGCTTGGAAGCGAGCTTGATGAATTTAGCTATTGACTCTAATTTCAAATCACGATGCAGATAGTTATTGCGAAAATACCAAGGCGAGCCTGTGGCTTTTCGCAAGAAACGATTTTGTACTAATTGAATGGCAGCAAGAGAGTGGGCGAATACTACCGAGGAGTATGTCATGATGGGAACTGGCGTCTACAACCTGCCTACATCGCTTTTATATTATCGCGAGGCATAAGGCGAGCACGGCGGTGCGGACTACTATTTAACATCTAATTTACACAATTATACACAACGCTATAATATAATAACATTTACAAATAATCGCTAACATATTTAAAATCATTTTTACTACTGTATATATCTCATTCCATTTAACTTGTTTTGGGATTTGCTTATGAGTGGTATTCGTTAGGAATAGAATATTAATTACGATAATAAACAAATACCATTGGTATGACATTTTGGTATTGGAAAGGAATATATCTATCAAACGGGCATTTTAGGTTCTAAATTGAAGACCGTTAGGAAATCTAATGAAATTTGAGTTTCGGTCTCTAGCCGATCGATACTTTTGGATGGTGTTTAACACACGTAGCGGATACTAATGAAATTACATTAAATTGAAATTGGGTCTACACTATGAAAGGCAATATCAGTTTCCTTATGAAATCTAGTCAAATTCGATTATTTCGATCTATTCTGAATGCTATTCTGAATTTGATATTTAGGTAGGTAGTGGCACAATTTTGGTGTGACAAAAAAGCTAAAAATGTGGGGGAGTTGTTGCGATATTGGTGTTTTTTTAGCCCTCTTGAGGGCTAACAATAAACAAAATGAGACTTTCCGGTCAAGTGGTACGTTTAATAAAAGGTATTTGTGAGTACATTTCGAATCCGTTTTTATTTTTAGTTTAAACATTGTTGTTTCTAAGTTATTAGCCATAATAAAAACTGAACTTTGACAAAATTCACAGGGTACACCAGTGACACGATAGTGCTGAAATTTGGTATGCGTGTCGCTTTAGTAAGACAAATATAGGCAAAAGTCTGAAATCTAGAATAACTGCAATTTGTACCCCAATCATGAACTCCCGTTACCTGTAATTTAAATGAATTGTAGGTCTAGTTTATTGTTTTATGTTTAGTGGCACTATTTTGATAGTTGAAGACAAAGAAATAGCGGAAACGTTAAACAGCGGAAGCACGTCCTCTCTCTTCAAGTGCACCTCACCAATATCCGAGGACTGCACTCAAATATCGCTGCAGTCTACCACCACCTCAAAACTGCTAAACCTCACCTGCTATTCCTTATGGAGACTCAGATCAAAAATGTCCATCTGACGCGGCATACCTTGCGTACCCTGGATACGTGATTGAATACGAGTTTAAGCAACGTGCTGGTGTCTGCATGTATGCTCGCGAAGACATCTGCTTCCATTGTCTTGAGGACTCCAAATTTTCTTGCATCTGGGTTATGGTCGACGCTGGAGCTGAGAAAATTCTCTACGCCAGTGTCTATCGATTGCACAGTGGAGACCAAGAAACATCTAGCCTCTTCCGGTATCTGAGCGAGACGACCGACAGGGCTCAGCAACAATTCCCTAGCGCTCAATTGGTGGTTTTGGGGGATTTTATTGCCCATCACTAGGAACGGCTCTACCCATACCGAAACACCAACCACGCTGCCAGAAAGGTACGAAAATTTTCCCTCACGTTCAATCTCTGTCAGCTAGTAAGTGAGGCAACTAGGGTGCCTGATGTTGAGACCCATACTGCCAACTGCCTTGACCTCCTGTTGACGACTGATAGGAAAGGAAGGTGATAAAACTGACATTGTAACGATCTGGTTACAATGTCAGTTTTATCACCTTTAGGTAGTTTTGATCATTGTCTGGTGAAGTCCGTTTCATCACACTCCCCACCTGGCCCCAGCCCCAGCGGCATTTGGCGGGTGTGGAAGTACAAATCAGCAGACTGGGACGAGATGCGACACTTTTTCGCATCATATCCCTGGCAGCCTCTGTGTTTCTCTTCAGACGACTCTACATCTTGTGCGAACGCCGTGGCGGAAGCGGTGTGTCAGGCTATGGAATATTTTATCCCATATTTTGAGAAACCATGTTGAATGTCGAGGTGCTAATGCACAGAAAAATGATGCATATCTTGCCTGGGTAACAGCTCGTAACAACAAGGCTACAGATGTAGGGTCTAAGAAGCAAGCATTCAACAGGGCTGCAAGGTCTTGCAAAAGGGTGCTTAAGATGGCTCGCTTCAATCATATTAGAAAAATAGGGACCAAGCTTGCTTCATATCCACCGGGAAGCAAAGCGTTCTGGTCTTTAGCTAAGTCGGTTGAAGCGAACTTTTGTCGCCTTTCTTTGCCGCCTCTGTTAAAGCCAGACGGATCGCTGGCCCACACGCCTGAGGAAAAGGCAAACTTGTTTGCATCTCTCTTTGCAGAGTGTTCACGTCTCGCTATCACTAATGAGATACCTCCTTCGCTTCCCTGCTGTGAGGCAGTTATGCCTGAAGTCCGTATTAAGCAAAAGGAAGTACTCAAAGTGCTGCTATCGCTTGACGTGAATAAAGCCAGTGGTCCCGATGGAATACCTGCAGTGGTGCTTAAGAGGTGCGCACCTGAGCTGTCTCCTGTGCTTACACGCCTGTTTCGTCTCTCTTTAGATACCGGTAAAGTACCAACACCCTGGAAGCTTGCAAATGTCCAACCGGTTCCAAAAAATGGTAGTAGAGCTGACCCCACTAACTACCGGCCAATGTCTATCCCCTCCATTCTTTGCAAAACAACGGAGCGTGTCTTTAACTGCAAACTTCTTTCATACCTAGAAGATAACGACCTCCTTAGTGATCGTCAGTACGGCTTTCGTCGTAAACGATCCATTGGAGATCTTCTAGTGTATGCTACTCACATCTGGAGTGAAGCCATTGAAAGGCACGGGGAAGCTTTTGCAGTTTCGCTCGACATCTCATAAGCTTTCGATAGAGTTTGGCACAAGGGTCTCATTAGCAAGCTTTCCTCATACGGATTGCCGTCTAACCTGCTAATGTGGATAACTGATTTCTTGATGGAACGATCAATTTGAGTAGTCATTGGTGGATGCTCGTCTAATCTATTGGCTATCAATGCCGGGGTACCTCAAGGGTCTGTCCTTTGAGCAACTCTATTTCTTCTGCACATCAATGATCTGTTGAAACCCGGTATCTATGGGTATGCGGATGACAGTACAGTTGTTGAAAGGTATTTCTCTAATCCACGTGCAAGTACTGACAAAATCTGCAATCTACGTACAGATATGGTGGAACGTTTGAACCTTGACCTGAAGTTTGTGTCTGACTGGGGTGACGCAAATCTAGTCAAGTTCAACGCCTTTAAAACTCAGGCGTGTGTGTTTTCCGCAAAACGGTCTCCTTTTCATCCTGTTCCCACCTTTTGTGATATCCCACTCGTAACTTCTGAAAGTCTGAGCTTGTTGGGCGTTGAGCTCACGTCCAACCTGAACTTCGGCTCGCACATTGAATCTAGGGCCAAAATTGCTGCTATGAAGCTGGGCATCCTAGCTAAGGTTCGGCGGTACTTCTCACCGAGACAACTGCTCAGTCTCTACAAAGCACAAGTCCGCTCATGTATGGAGTACTGCTGCCATCTCTGGGATGGCACAGCCAAGTACCAGCTTGAAGCCCTTGATTTGAGTGAGTGACGTGCTGCTAGACTCATTGGTGATGACTCACTACTGTAAGCCAATTTACAAAGTCTAGAGCACAGACGCCGAGTATCCAGACTTTCAGTTTTTTACAAGATACATTTTGGTGAATGTGCGCAAGATCTTCATGACCTTATCCCTCCTTTCCCCTTCCACCACCGGACAAGCAGGCAACCGAGAAGTACCCCCCATACCTGGTCGGCATACCAACTTGCCGTACCAAACGATTTGCTTCAACTTTTCTTGTTAGCACAAGTGAGGAGTGGAACTCACCTCCGGCGTATGTTTTTCCAAACCAGTATAATCTTGGAGTCTTCAAGTCCAGAGTGAATAGGTTCTTTCTAGATAAGCGTGATCCATCTTCGATCACACATTCACTTACCATCAGGTGAGGTAGTGGTCAAGCGCTTGGCTATCAATAAAAAAAAATAAAAAAAGGGCAAAGATTACGAATAAAATTTTGTTTTTTATGTTTTTATGGGAGACTCACAAGATCTCAGTTCGGGGCGTGAATCACTAGTAATATTAAATATTAGTATGGTTACATAAATGAGCCACTTAATTTTTCCTTATCACTTATCGCCCATTGTACCACCATGTAATAGTCTTTAAGTTTTCTAGGTTAAATTATTTTGATTTGGTGTAACAATAAATAATTATCTATCTATCTATCTATTTTATTGTTAAGTATGTATTTTTATTTGATATTAGTATAGTTTAGTCTACCTCTAAACAGATTAACCAGTTAACTCAGTTCGGGGCGAACCACTAGTATTGTTTTTGGAAGATACAGTATAATTAAAATAATCACTATTGTTCTCGTAAGCCCATATTCATCAAGCTATAAAGAGTATTCAGTATTTTATTGCGTTCATACAAATTGGACTAAAATGTTACATGTCAAATTTTATTAACTAGTCAAGAGGCCAGTACTTCCATACGTATCCTGCAAGTAAGGGATTAGCAATATTAAAACTAACAAGACAGGTCTAGTGGAATCGAAGTTGAGCGATTTTAGGTTTTCATTTTTATTGGTTAGTGAAATCATTATTGTAGAGAATTATTTACAATATGTAAATATTTATTATTTACGCTCACGCAAGAGGCTGTGTACAGGTTAAGAGTTGCACAAAGAGCCATTGAGCGTACCATGCTTGGCATCAGACTGTTAGATCGAGTTCCAAACGTCGAGATCCGTTGACGTAAGAAGGTTCATGACGTTGGGATTCGAGTTATGGAGCTCAAATGGTCTTGGATGAGACACTTGGCTAGACGTGGTGATGACAGATGAAGCAGGACAGTGACTGAATGGTGGCTGAGGAGCGGGTATAGAAGGGTAGGACAAGCAGCAGCGAGATGGGTTGACGACATCGTAAAGGTCGCGGGCCGTCAGTGGGTGAGACTAGCGCAGGATCGTGGTGGATGGCACAAACTTGGGGAGGCCTATACCCAGCAATGGGTGAAGTCAGGCTGTGGATGATGATGGAAATTATTTAAACGCTGCACAGCGCTCATTGTGTACGACGCGGTGCTTGGCAAATTTCTTAGTTGCGTTAACTTCAGTTTTACATTTTGTAATGACTACGTAAATCAGAATAGCTCTAATATTTTGTCTCTTGTCGTAAACTTATAAAACATTCAAATAAACCTTACGAATTTCTATACAAACTTTCATGCCCCATTCCCTATTGTTATTTTACACCCTTGAGGGTAAAACTTTTACAAACTTTGAATATCATATTTATTTACTTCGAATCAACAGCCTTAAAAATAAGTTACAAGCTTCTAGCTCTCAAATGGACGATACTTCACCCCCTTCTTTCAACCTCTTACAACCCTTTTTTCGCATAGTCAGGTTCTAGACTATCTGTGTACCAAATTTCATTTAAATCGGTTCAGTATTTTAGCGTGAAAGCGCGACAGACAGACATACAGACATATTACCCGTGCGCGATAAGTTGGGACCTGAGCGCGGTGACGTCATATTGGCGTGTTTGTACCGCCCGTAAAAAAGCGAACATAACAAGCAGCCACCCGCGGCTTCGTCTTTGTTTTTTTTAACCCAATTTATTATGTTACTCAGGGAGGACGCTGCTTTTTATCTTATCTTTTTTACACTATTTGAATAAAATAAAAATACAATGTTTAAGTTTATACATTTATTTTATCTATTATTTACATTATCTCATCTTCGTCACTACTTAGTGGATTTATGCCTTCTAGAGGTTGTTCTTCGTCCTCAGTCTCACTATAATCACTTGACGAAGAGGTATCCGATAAATTTAAAATTAATTGCGATTCATTCGTCTCTTGTAAGAGGTCATCATGTCACAACAAAAACTACAACAACAAAACAATGACACAAACTATAACAACAAAAACTACAACAACAAAACAATAACACAAACGAAAACTAAAAGAATTCCAGAGCGCGTCGTTACGTGACGTGACGTACGAGACTAAAAACCCTAGTAAAAAATAGTGATGCGAATGGTACAATACGGGCGCCATCGGGGAAGTGCAGGGGAAGCGGTCGGGGAGTCGCATTCCTAGCAGATCCCAAGTTATCGCGCACGAGTAATAGTTACTTTCGCATTTATAATATTATTAAGGAAGTAAGGAACTTTTTATCGAGTCACAATCGCCAAGATAAGGTAAAACACTACAAATTACCCCTCTTAAAAACTTATTTAATATAATATTGTTTAATAATTATATTAAAAATAAAAACTTAAGGTTGAAAATTACCTGACCGATTGATGCCTGTCACGCTTTTATAAGGTACTCTAATCGCCAAGGCTTAGGGCACCTTTTGTAATTGAATATTCTCTTGAAAGTACCTGATGTGGTTCAAAGGCTTTCAATTCCCAAAACATTGTGGCTTGCCCTTTTCCTTTTTGTGTCAAACTCCTATGAAAACATTTCACAAATACAAATCGTTTCTCATACTTAGGCAGCGAGGGAAAATTCACCAAAAGAACGTTTCGATTGAAATAGTTAAAAGTTCTATTTCCAACTCGAAATAAACAAATTGCTTGGATTACTTAAGCTTCAGGTAGACAGTAAAAGTTTGGGCTAGGCCTGTATGCTCGTGTTGGCGGGGCGTAGAAGGGCAAAGAGTCCCACTCAGGACACTTCTATCCAAGTGTTCAATAATAAACACTCGCATAGAAGTGTCCTGAGTGAGGACTAAAACATAATTTCCACGTTACACACCCAGCAGAACAATTTTACACACACTGAAATCTAAACTCACTAATCTAAACTGTGCATTACAATTAATACTGTACAGTTTAGAATAAATAAATAATAATAAATAAATATTGCTGGACATTTCACATAGCGCTATCTAGCCCTAAACTAAGCAGAGCTTTGTACTATGGGAACCAGATAACTGATAGAATATATTTTTTTTAAATTATTATATAAAAACTAGCTGACCAATCCGCAGCTTTGCACGCGTAGTTTTTTAATAAACTCCTTCTCCGCAGTTGGTAAAAAGTAGCCTGTGTCACCCGGAGATAGTGTAGCTTCTCAACAGTGAAAGAATTTTTTAAATAGGTCTAGTAGTTTCGGAGCCTATTCAATACAAACAAACAAATCTTTCCTCTTTATAATATAACAAAGTTTTTTGTAGATATTGATATGTTCTTTAATATTGTAGAACATACTTTTGTTCTATCATCAATAGTTTCAGCAGCGCATGCGACGGGAGACGTTTTGGGGCACTTTTTTACAACTTGGGTTACGTTACTTAAATTTTAGTAAGGATCCCTATTTTTTTCTAGCAATAAATGTAATCTATGTCACTCAAGGTAAATTTAGCTTTCCAGTAGTGAAAGAATTTTTGAAATCGGCACAGTAGTTTTTGAGTTTATTCATTACAAACATACACACAAAAATACAAATCTTTCTTCTTTATAATATTAGTATAGATACATTGATTAGTGATCTTACTTTGATGACGACGACGGTGAGACAGCGCGGGTGCGGCGTCGGCAAACAAATTGCTCGCAGGCGTTACGCCGGTACCGCAAGAGACAAGCTGCCCGCTTGAAGCGCGCGGTCTGCTTGCTAGTCAAGTGGCGAGCGCTTGCCGCGCGCCACTTGACTATTCTATCTTCTAAGTATAACATTTTCTACAAACTGTTGAAAACCCTAACTCGAATGTCAAGTTATTTGCCGTGACGTAATGGTTCTGGTATGGTGAGTGATGGCCTTTAGACGCCTGTTTATAAACTACGCAATCTAAACAGGCCTTGAGAGAAGATGGAAATTTGAGGGTTTTAAATTTCATCGTCAGATAATTTGAAGGCTGCTGGAATTAAGTAAATAAATTGGATCTTCATTAAAAACCTAATTGCAAGGCCAGGTTTTAACTATCACGTTGATTTATGATTGCGGTGTGTACTGTTTCAAAGAAATTATGGTTAATTTAAGAATGTTTTTCTGACGTATATGGCATGAGTTTTTTACTAATAGGATATAATGCTTGTCCTAAAATTATTACAACAAAATATTTAATACGAGTACTGTTTTGTTTGCTCGCTGTGGTAATCAAAGATTGCTTTATTATTTCGATAGTTGGTTTGATTGGCTTAAATAAAATTGTATTTTGTTATTATTTTAAAATTAATTTAATTTATTTTGTGCGTCAACTACTTACTTCATTTTGTTATTTAATATAGGTAACTAATTATGAATAAACTGAGACTGAAAACAAAAGTTCTAAATTCTTTACATAAAAAAACTTACTATGAATACGGGATTTATCACGTACCGTCTTATCGGTGTTTCGACCGACAATGTTTCGGTTCAATTCGTGAACCTTCATCAGGGTGAGTGCGATCCGCTCCGAATAACGTCTCGCCTCGCACAGAGGCTCAGTGCGGCGCAACCGAAACATTGTCGGTCGAAACACTGATAAAACGGCACGTGATAAATCCCGTATTTATAATAATGATAGAAATCAATCACGAAAGTTTTCTATGTAAAAAAAATTTACGTTTAAAACGAAAGACTTGTACACATTTTACGATGTACAGACGTTGGGTTGATATTTCCACTTAAACTATTGGAAGAGTCTAAAATAAAGATTTATTATTATTGTTATTGTAACTAATATTACGCCAGAAAACTCCAAATTTTTAATTTATCAAGTTTATAATATAAATTGTTGAAAGCGAAACGTAGCGTAATTTTAGTAAACTATTTTACTAATTTTAGTAAGCACAAAAGCCGTTGTCGACGGCAGTAGCTCTGATTGCGTGGACATCAACGCCAGCGTCCCGCAAAAGGATCACTCAGTGTACTGTCCCCAACGCTGTTTTTACTGCATTTATATGATATGGAGGATCCAAGGAGAGCATTCATTTTTATGTGGATTATAGTACTGGAGATACTTTTTATACGGGCCGTGCCAATATCATTCAATCCGTTGTGGAGGAAAATCGAAGACAATTTGTTTCTGACATCGAGGGCATTTTAACCAAAATTTCCGATTGGGGAGAATTAGACCTTGTTCAGTGTAACCCCATAAAGACACAGGTTTGTGCGTTCACCGCTAAAAAAATACTATAGGTCCACAATTCCAGAACAAACCCTTAACTATCTCTTAGAGCATTGGAATCCTGGGTGTCGACAACTCCAGTGACGTGCAGTTTCGGAGTCACTTAGAAGACAAGGCAAAGTTGGCACCCAAAAAGCTCGGTGTGCTCAACAGGGCAAAGCAGTACTTCAGTGCGGGGCAAAGACTGCTTCTCTATAAGGCGTAAGTCCGACCCCACACTGCTGTGCGGTATTACTGTATTTTATGGGCAGGATAACCTTGATACCGACTAGGGCCGTTTGACTCTATTCAAAGATGAGCTGTGTATTTGTTGACGATCACATTTTCACAAGCGTTAGGAGATATATTGACTCCCTGTGTGTGTTTTACCGCTTGTATAATGGGTCGTGTTCTGAGGAGTTTTCTGATATGGTACCTGCAGGTTCCTTTTATCACCGGACCGTTCGCCTTCGGCAGGGAATCCATCCACACACGTTAGAGACGATGTGGTCGCACACCGTGAGATTTCAGAAGAATTTCCTCCCGCAAACACTTCGCTTGTGGAATGGTGTCTCTGCCGACTTTTCCCCAGAGACTACAGTACGGGGTTCTTAAAAAAGGATGTTTTAATTATTTTTATTTTTATTTCACAACGTGCGAGTGATACTTTTGGTGTATCAAGCGTTCATAAGCTGCCGTAATCACTTACTATCAGGTGGGACGTATGTTTGTTGGCTACCTTAGTATTATAAAAAACTAAGTACTTACTCCTTTGTCTCAATAAACTTGTACATCGTTCAGTAAATACCCACTACATTAGTACAGTAGTCCGCCTATTGTTCTTATTATTTACCCGCTGACTATACTGGCCTTAGGCAAGACCTTCTAATTAAACAGTGTTCAAATTACTCATCCAAACTATGCCAGAAGCGTAGCAGAAAAGGGCCTGCTCCCCTCCTGCGACGCTTCTGGCATAGTGACGACCCTTGTACAACATTCCGTAATATCTGTTTGGAAATGTTAATAGGATTCTAACAATTCTTATAACGAAATACCATTAACGTATTTATTAAAACAATAAGACATAAAAATAACCGGCTTTAGCCACTTAAAATCATGTGGAACATATGCTTGTGCCATTTCCAGATCGTATAAAAAAGGGGAGGAAAAAGGGTCTTGATAGACAGACATGTAGATGGACAACGAAGTGATCTATGGGTTCCTTTTTTCCTTTCAAGGTACGGCACTCCAAATATAGATATAAAACTACCTCGTAATTTCTGGTAATTTATCCCCACAGCGTACACGGCTTTAATATGCTTGTAGTCCTCTCATCCATTACCGGGCAACGGAGACGATGTCGACACATTAACTGAATGACCCAATTTCATTACCCGTATCCTTGAGATGGATTGCCAGTTAAAGTGTAATCAAAACGGTCCTATCCATTGGTAACCCGATAGTCCATTTCACGCCATTTTTACGTCGAAAGTACGCCTCAACCACAGCCATTATATGTTTGTGACCTCAACTATCCAGTAGGAGCACTTATAGTGTCTTGTTACATGTAATGATTTTCTTGTTTCATGATTGTCCAAACAGGGTTTCAAGTAACTGATGTTTGGAAATCTGGGTTGAATTTTTCTAAGACCATCATTATCATCATTATCACATCAGCCAAAGGACTTTCACTGCTGAACATAAACTTCCCCCAGAGATTTCCACAGCGTCCGATCTTATGCGGCCTGCACACAACGGCTCCTAGCCGGCCTATCAGGTATTTTTTCATCTAGTGTGGGGGGGGGGGGGGGGGTCCTTCGCTGCGCTTTCCAGTGCGTGGTCTCCACTCGAGAACCTTTCTGCCCTTGAGGTTTGGTACTTAAACATTATACGTACTTAAACCAATAACAAATAATAGTTTATTAGAATCGTGAAATTAACAATTGGGAATATTAGAAATTTACTTTATAGGAATTATCGCATAAACCAGTCTAACATTAAGCTACGCAGTTTACATTTTATCCATGTAAACTGCCTATAATGGTAGTGACTTTATTTATATTTTTTAGGGTTCTGTACCCAAAGGGTAAAACGGCACCCTATCACTAAGGCTCCGCTGTCTGTCTGTCTGTCTGTCCGTCTGTCACTTTACGGTCTGTCCGATTTTTTTTGCTCGTATTTGCTCGATATTGATAACGGTAACAGGTAGACGCTTGAAATATTCACAGAATATTTAGTTATATATTCACTTTAAAAAGAAATAATTAAACTAAAATAAAACAACTAGTTATGGGGGGCTCCCATACAACAAACGTGATTTTTTTTTGCCAATTTTATAAATAATGGTACGGAACCCTTCGTGCGTGCACCCGCACTTGGCCGGTTTAACTAGCTCAACGTTTTTTTTTTGTATAATATTATTGATGAGCAATCCAATATTGCAATAAAATTGTTGATGGTCCGCGCCTTGAATATGAAAAGATTCAATACTCAATTCATTTAAGGGTTTCACATGATGACAAAGTTGATACAGGTAGACAGTTTCACGTTATGAACACTGGCAGGGTATAGCAACAAGAAGGCATACCATGTTTTCCTATCTAAATAGGTAGACATGCGGTATATACTTTATAATTTATTTAATTTTATTTTTATTTTAGGCGTTATTTATAGTTTTTGGTTTGCTTTGGTACGTTAGTATTATGCAGAAAATTCTTTTGCTAGCATATCTATTGTAGCTAACATTATTGTCCTATATTTCACGATGTCTCATCTCCCATCCTATGACGCCGGTACCCAGTGACAGCCGCAAGAAACTCAGATTTATCTCGATTGAGTGACATATCCATTTGTCACGGGACAGAAGTTAGCCCTGGCCTTGGAGCGAGGCCCTGAATACTCATCATGACATAAGAAATGTGCTATGTCCTTGTCGGTTGCATAGGTATGAATATTATAGTTGATGTGAAACTGGAGAGATATAAAAAAAATACCTTTTTTAATTTGAAGTTGATTATGTGCCCAACTGGAAGGGAGCAAAATGTCAAATTATCATTGGTCCCTGGCAAGGCGAGGTGACGACAGATGGAGTAAGGTGCTACCTCAATGGCGTTCACGAACGTACCGAAACATTGGTTGTCAAAATGTCGAAAAATAAACATTGCGGGTCGAACCTGGATGAGGCTGGCACAGAATCGTGGAGAATGGCCCAGGCAAAGAGAGGCTTATACCTAGGAGTGGGTAAAGTCAGGTTGCAGATGATGATGATGTGAAATTTAGCAAATTGCAGCATTTTTTAATGAAGAATGCAGCGGCTGTAGTGCCTGGGCCAGGATAATAGATGAAGTAGGCCAACCTAGTGCAAATACTATTCTCTGAGCTTTTTATGTTGGTTAGGTATTTAAAATAAAACAAGTTTTACCATTTTACCGCAAAGGAATTTTTATAAAAAGACTCTAGCATAGAAAAAATAATGCTGGACAGTTCACACAGTGCTGTTTAGTTTCAAACTAAGCAGAGTTTGTACTATAGAAAACAGATAACTGATAGAAATTTACTTACGAGTATTTTATTTTTATAAATACATACATACAATATATAGAGAAACACCCGGACTTGGAACAAATATCTGTCATAGAAACATTTGTTCCGCGGAGAAAATCGAACCGAAACCTCCAGCATCTCAGCTGGTTATACGCCTAGTTGGCCACGGGGGTCGGCTCTAGTGTATTTTAGAGATCAATGGCTATACCGATCTTATGAAAAAAAAACCTAAGAAATAAAATGGCCCAGCGCAATCTTAGTATCAGTTCTATACACCAAAACTATAACATATTTTATGTCACATGGTCCTTCAACCATGAAATAGAGCGAGAGTCGGTGTGTGTTAGACGATGCGTGGATATCAGGCGCGACGGTCGTTAAAGGAAATGTATTTCCCTTTTGAATGTCTCCTCTTTAAAAATGACTAGTGAACCAAAATGAAAATTATGTAGGTATTTATTACTAATGTCAGACTTTTATATCAGTCATTGCATCATCTTTTTTGTCCTATCATGGCATTGTCAAATGCGCAAAAAGTAGACTTAATTGAAACATGCTTCCTCAATCGACGAAGCCCAACTAATGCGTTGAAGTGGTATCAGGAACGCTACCCAGACCGCGATTAAGGAATTATGCTTCAATTAAGTCTCCTTTTTGCGTATTTGACAATGACATTATAGGACAAATAAGATGATGCAATGACTAATATAAAAGTCCAACAGATGCAAGAACCATTTTCGAAATTCAAAATTGTTCTTAAATACGAAATGTATTTGAATTGCTCATGAGAGCATGGAGTTCCTAAACTTGTTAATCGCTATAGTATTAATACTTCTTTATTGTGCAACTAGAATCTAATAAAATGTTTTTTGGAGGAATTTTGCTTTTTCCTGTTGTACGAGAATACAATTTATCAGATTTGACTAATTTTCGCTGCTCAGATTTTTTTCATCCGATAAAATAAAATGATCCTTACAAAGAACTGCATCGATCAGCAGCAAAAAAAAAATTTACCAACTTCATTCATTTTAAGGCGCTACTCACGACTGACGAAAAAAATTTTAATGCCAAAATGTTAATCTTCGAAAATGAGCTGATGTTTTAAAAGAAACTGCACCTGTATCTCCTCTGGTTAAAAAAAAAATAAAAAAACACTTTGTATAACAATAAAATTATCGAAATACACAGATCAAACAAAAAAAATTTAAGTGTAGCAAAGAGCGCATTGGTAAATAAGATATAGTTTTTTTCATTCAGATACTCGTATCTCTTAGCTCCTGGGCTAGTTATTACACTACTTAGATTAGCACTAAGTTAGCTGCGCAATAAACTATTTTTCTTGCAAGAAACAAAATTAATGTTCAAGAGACGGTTATTTCAATTACTCCGCCTTATGGATTTTTGATTGCGTTCTTATACGTTTTGCGGTACATAGTAATGTTGAATTTAATCTGAACATTACCTTACTGTGTAAGCGTCCGTTCAAACGGCCGTCAACCACACTATAGCGACAAAAATGTGGCCGGCCACAAATTCGTGTGAAAACAGAGTTCCATTTATATGTATCACATTTTGCAGTCGCGTTCAACTGTGTCTCGAATGTGTGGGCAATACCAACGACATCGCAACTTCACGCACTTTATAGTTCCTATTCACCCTAGCTACTGCCTGTCCATATTTTTGTCGCTGTGGTGTAGTTGTGGCCTTTCTGAATAGACGCTTAGACGTGTTTTTTATTTTTAAGATAAATAGGTCTTTGATTGACCACAATTTCACCTGGTCGTAAGCGATGATGTGGTCTAAGATGAAGCACAAATATCTAAAAGACACCTATTCACTCTTAACTTAAAGAGGGCCGGATTGTAGTCTTTAGGAATAACAGATGACGGTAAAGAGTTCTATAATCCATATGGTACCTTAATAAAGGACCACTTTGTTTGCTGTGTTTCGTATAATTAAGTTTGAGCCCTTTTAGCGCTTTATGAATACCGAAATTAATTCTCTTGGTCTTAGACAATTTGGACATGGATTGATTATGAAGGATTGAAATATTAATGTTGCTTATTTGAAGGGCCGAGTGGAAATTAAAAAATAATTTAGCGTTTTAGATCTTAGCTATTAGAATTGTATAATGCTAGCTACTGTCAAACAACTATTAATTGTTGCGAATTTTCGATTACATTACGATAGAGATAAACGAGTATAATCACTTTTCTAAAGCTATTCAGTTACGACAAACGTTGCATTGATAAGCGTTGAGATTAAAATGAGGCTTAAAATTAGCATAATTTTGATTTATAATAATAATAATAAATCATTTAATTCAGGCAACAATAAAATAGTTACAGGATAGTAAATAACTTATTCTACGGCCCATAAAGATATACCTTAGCCTAAACCATTGATTCCCAAAGTGGGCAAGGCTGACCCCCAGGGGTCCACGGGAGACTCGACGGGGGTCCGCGTTGGCTTGACAAAAAAGTGGAGGTTCACAATTAGTAAGCGGGGTCCACGAAAATGTATCTGGTTTCAGGAGTAAAGAACTAAAATGTTGGCTTGACTTCACCTATCAATTCAATTCATTTATTAAACTTTTTTTTTGTTATATGACAAAGATCCATAATTGTTAGTAAAATAATAACAAACATGTCAAATAGTTAGTACAAGTGCAATTTTACTAATCTATAACAAAAAATATAAATATACGAATAAGAAGTACAGTGTATGTGGTAAGTATGTGAGCATCTAGTGCAAGTACTGCGCATGTACCACACAACAATGGTTTAGATGCTCACAGTCAAACCTGTTTGAGAACGCATTCAGTATACCATTGGAGCTTGCCCGAATTCTGCGCCCCAGGGATGTGCACCGCTTGCGCATGGTGCTGTAAAAACAGTCCACTCGCGCCTCGGCAAACATCCCCGACGCGCTGCAGAACCGGGGCAGCCTACCACCACCCTGAACGCGTTGTTATACTGTACGCGTAGGGCATTGTACTGTTTTTGCGTAACTAACCCACAGGCTGCTCGTGTAGAAGCTAGTACATTACGCTCGGAATAGGCAGATTTTTACATCTGTGGAGCAACGAGCAAACCTGCGGGCGATCATGTATGTATTATTACATCAATTTATGTACCAGTATTCTGAGTAACTGAACTGTGTAGAATAGACTCATTTAGTTAGGTTAAGACAGGTTATAGGCACATCGAATTGCGAAATAGGCGTGGGTACCAAAATTTTGATTGGACATACACATTGGTATATAAGTGGGATCCCTTTTCCACATTAGTGAGATTTACCACAACTAATCGAACAAAAACGCTTCCCGCTGTCTCTCCCTATGTATGCTTAGATCTTTAAAACTACGCATAGGATTATGATGAGGTTTTTTAATAGATAGAGTGGTTCAAGAGGAAGACTTATATGTATAATACATGCATAATATAGTAGAGAAACACTGATAGTTTTAGAGGTTTCTGATGTGATGTCGTAAATACTCCTAATACTCTATCAAAATACTATTTCAACTAAATACTCCATCAAGAGTTACCTCTAAGGAAACCATGTTTGTATAGACTAATAATGACAAAAAAACTGTGAACGTTGCATATAAAAACATTATGGAGTATACAGGATGTCTCAAAATGATCTAACGTTTTTGAACGTTAATAATAAAAACAAAAATAATTGTAATTATTTATTTATTGTTAAAAAAATGTACACAATGAATGAAATTTTACTTTTTGAATATTACATTAGATAAATGACGACCGTTTCTTTGGCGACACTTCAAACCTTTCGCGGACATTCTCAAAGACTTTTCGAAGAAGTTGCTGTGGAATCAATCTGATCTTCTCTTCAACGTTTCTTCTTAAATCTTCCAAATTCTGTGGATTGTTCTCGTAGACAACATTTTAAAAATAACCCCACAAGGAAAATCAAGTGGAGTTAAATCAGGGGCGTGGTGGTCACTCAATGTTACCCCTTCGAGACACTTTTTCGGGAAATAGCTCTTGCAGTGCTAGCACGAGGCTGTCGACTTGCGGAATACGCAACCAACTCAATGTTTCCAGGAGTTCTTGCTGTTCTTGGACGGCCATGATGAATATCGCCTAGTGTGTTTCCAGTAACGTTGAATGCCTGGATCCACGCGAGGATAGTGGCATTACTAGGGATTTCTCCAATATTGCGCAATCCATAATATAGTCGAAATAATCAACGAACACGAATGAGCGATCCATTGTTTTCAAAATACGCGCGCTCGCTAAATGGACGTTGCTCTCCCGTGTAATGTTAGAAAATAGCGATGAGTAACTCCGGAGTAAGTGAGTGAAATGAGTCGATTTGGCACGCGGAGTTGAAAGTCTTATTGATTCCGGCCAATTGCTAATGACTCCGACTCCGGAATCATTAATTATTCTTTCGATTCGTCTCTGATCGTTAGAGCTCGGGTTCGGAGTAGTTTGCTTTGATTCTGACTACGAGGAATCATTTATTTCTTCAATTCGGCACGATCGGCCTACTCCGTTCGATCGTTGGTTAGCGCTCGGGTAAACTCGGCTTTGTTCAGTCGCTCACTAGGCAGGCATGGAAATGAATGTTTTTTTAAAATCATTTTCATTGTCATCGACAATTACTTTCTGTAGAATTTTGACATTATTATTTAACGTTATGACAAGGCTCTTTTCATTTTATTTATATAATTACCATATAACGATTTTTATTATTTTATTTATTACATGCTATGAAACAAGCTTATGGCTCACCTGATGTTAAGTGGTAATCGCCTATAACAGAGATTTGCCTCGTAGGTCACCCTCGCTAAAAATGTGCCCTATGATGCACTGCCCTGCGACCATCAACTTGAGGCATAAAGATGTAAAGCCTCATGTGCCTGTAATTTCACCGGCAATCATACCCTTCAAATCAAAATACAGCAATGCTGCTTGGCGACAGAAATAGTACTTCTCCAAGCGAGCCCATTCACAAGGAACTCTACTACTCCTATACATAACAGTGAAATGCTATACAAGGCAAGTCTAACTATAATACAATATAGAAAAATTGTTTTGTTCTGTTCTGTTCACTCTCTGTTTTGAATGTTGATGTGTAATGGTAATTTTTGTTTTATTTTTCTTATTTTAGTTGATATTCTTTGTGACATAAATAACAAATAGTACCGATACCTGTATATTTATGCTATATTTTATTGTTAATTTTATTACTGTGGGGTCATCCTCGATACCGAGTACGTCCTTACTAAGCACCTACCTGTAGAAACTCAACTACCTGTGACCTACCAACCCAAAGCAAGGTTTGAACTATTGTGCGCGCCAAGAGCAAGACGACACACCCCTAAACTCCTACTTTACTAGAAACGATTAACGGTCGACTATGGATGGAATGGTACAGTACGGAGTAAAAGAATCAAAGGAATAGAGGAATCATTAAGAGGAATCAGATCGGATGGCGAAGTCGGAATAAGTGAATACATTCACTTTGAGGAATAAAGAGTACCCATGACTATAAGCAAATATCTTTCAAACGCTACCCTTCCCTCACCTCCACGCCGCTTTGTTTGCGTTTCGTTCACTCTCAAAATAGTCGGACCGTTTTGAGACACTCTGTATTCAGTATCAGCATTGCACCCGTGCGAAGCCGGGGTGGGTCGCTAGTAGATACATACATATGTGGACCAATTAAATATTCTATCGAATATCATCATCATCATCATATCAGCCGTAGGACGTCCACTGCTGGATAAAGGCCTCCCTCATTGATCTCCAGGAACTGCTTTTGGAAGCGGCCTGCATCCAACGCCGACCTCCGGTTCTTACCAAGTCGTCTGCCAATCTTGTAGGTGGACATTCTACGCTGTGCTTGCCGGTCCGTGACCTCCATTCGATAACTTTCCGGCCCCATCGGCCATCTGTTCTGCGCGCTATATAGCCTATTGCCACTTCAACGTGCTAATCCGTCGGGCTATGGCGGTTACTTGAGTTCTCCTACTTAGAGAAACCCCGAGCATAGCCCTCTCCATAGCTCGTTGAGCGACACTGAGCTTATTCATAAGGCCAATAGTGAAAGACCGCATCTCGGTTCCATATGTCATCACTGGTAACACACACTGGTTGAAGACTTTCGTCTTAAGTATGTTGGACGAAAAGACGTTGCGAAGTTTCACAAACGCTGCCCATCCGAGTTGGATTGGACGATTGACCTCTTTCTCGAAGTTGGACCTACCTAATTGGACTGTTTGTACTAGGTATACATACGCGTCGACAACTTCAAAAGCCGAGTTCTCAACCATAACTGTGGCAGGCACGACATGGACATTCGACATAATTTTCGTCTTGTCCATGTTCATTTTAAGCCCTACCCATTGGGACACTCGATTGAGGCCTTCAAGCATCGTGCTGAACTCTTCCCTCGACTTTGCCATGACCACAATATCGTCGGCAAACCGAAGGTGAGTGATGTATTTGCCGTTTATATTGATGCCTAGAACTTTCCATTCCAGAAGCTTGAAGGCATCTTCCAATGCGGTCGTAAACAGTTTCGGAGAGATTACATCTCCCTGTCTTACGCCTCTTTTTAAGGGAATCGCCTTCGAGCTCTGTTCTTGTACTCGGACTGACATAGTGGTGTTTTATACAAACACGTCAACACTTCGATGTACCGATAGTCAATACGGCATCGTTGGAGAGACTCAAGCACTGCCCATGTTTCGATCGAATCGAAGGCTTTTTCATAGTCCACAAACGCGAGACATAGCGGCAAGTTATACTCTTCGGTCTTCTGTATGACTTGCTGCAGCGTATGTATGTGGTCTATGGTACTGTAGCCTTTACGGAACACGGCTTTTTTGGGAGGCTGGAAGTCATCAAACCTGCGTTCGAGACGGTTCGCGATTACCCTTGAAAACAGCTTATAAACATGGCTCAAAAGCGAGATGGGTCTGTAATTCTTAAGCAAGGTGTTGTCACCTTTCTTGAAGAACAGAACCACCACGCCCTCGTTCCATGCTTTTGGCGTCGTACCTTCAAGCAAGGCGGAATTAAAGAGCTTCTGAAGGACTTTAAGTACCGGTGATCCACCCGGTTTCAGAAGCTCTGAAGTGATTCCGTCCTCACCCGGCGTCTTGTCGTTCTTAAGCTGCTTCAAGGCCATCCTGATCTCATACAGGCTGATGTCGGAATATCTTCGGTATAATGTCGGGTCAGTTTGGCTCTTGGGTCGTTGGCCGCACTGCAAACAGGTTTAGTGACCGAATCGTAGAGCCGTCTATAGAACCGTTCGACTTCCCTTAACACTTCCGCGTTATTTGACTTGAAATATTTCAATGGCAATCTTTAATTAACTACTGTGACTCAATCAACTGGCTTTAGAAACTATACGTTTAGGATACTGCTCTCTATGATAATATTAAAATAGATCTAGCATAACTTCTTTATACGTTTATAATACGTCTATATAAAAATAGAATAATTGTGTGAGATACTCGGTGTGCGAGGCTCTAGCCCTGCCTAACAGCGATAGGGCTTCTTGGCCTCACCACATGTACTTGCACGTAATGCTGAAACGTATCCGGTTGACATATTGATCTAATTCTGAAATAGTGTAAGTCGTTTTTTTACCCAGTGTGGTAAATTATAATGCAATAATTCGTATAATACGTCATTTTTAGGGTTCCTTTCGCTACATATAATTAAGAAGACTGATTTACAACGAGTAACTCTCATAAATAATAATTATATCAAAAAACTTATAAAGGTGCTATATAAAGGCTGATTTTTTAAGAGGATTTGATTTTCAAAAAAAACACAAAAAATTTGAAAAATTTGATGAAATCTTTATTGGAATCGATAGAACGATCAATATAATTTAATGTATAAAGATGATTTCATGCAAATGCTGGCCGCGGCTCCGGTTTAGATGGCCCATTCGCAAGGCCCAATTTCGGCACACTCTCTCCAACATATCGGCCGGTATATCACGAATAAATGCTTCAATATTGGCTCCCAGTGCGTCAATCGTTGCTGGTTTATCCCTGTAGACATAAGCCTTAACATGGCTCCACAAGAAATAGTCCAAAGGCGTTAGATCACACGATCTAGGCGGCCAATTGACGGGCCCAAAACGTGAGATAAACTGTTCACCGAAGGCGGCTCTCAATTGGGCCATTGTTTCGCGTAACGTGTGGCATGTGGCACCGTCTTGTTGAAACCACATGTCAGACATGTCCAATTCTTTTATTTTGGGCAAAAAAAAATCGCCAATCATCACACGGTAGCGCTCGCCATGCGCACGTTTCGGCCATTGTCGTCTTTGAAAAAGTACGGCCCGATGATGCCACCGGCCCATAATCCACACCAAACAGTACATTTTTCGGGATGCAGTGGTAGCTCTTGCAATGCTTCTGGCTGGTCTTCACTCCAGATGCAGCAATTATGCTTATTGACAGATCCATTCAACCAGAAATGAGCTTCGTCGCTGAACACAATTTTTCGATAAAAAAGTGGATCTTCCTCCAACTTTGCCAATGCCCATTCACCAAATGTTAGACGTTGTGGGAGGTCGTGTGGCTTCAATTCTTGCATCAGCTGTATCTTGTAAGGTTTTACACCCAAATCCTTTCTCAAAATTTTCCACGTAGTGTAGTAACAGAGGCCCAATTGCTGCGAACGGCGGCGAATCGACATTTCACGGTCATCACTAACACTGGCGGATACAGCCGCAATATTTTCTTCGGTCTTCACTCTACGTATGCGTGTTCGTGGTTTAATGTCCAATAATGTAAACTGGGTTCGAAATTTAGTCACAAGCTTCCGAATAGCTGCCTCAGTAGGTCGACCAAACTGCCCATAAATTGGAAGAAGTGCGCGATGCACTCCCTTAACCGAGCATGCATTTTGATAGGAAAATTCAATAAATTGCAAGCGTTGTTCGTTCGTAAGTCGATTCATGGTTAAATTATAGACCAAACTGAACAAGTTTGACAATGACACAAGACACGATTCACGCGTGATCTGTCAAAAACAGTGTTGCCAAAAAGATACCAGCAAAAAAATCACTCGTTATATGCTGAGTTATTCTAATTTAAGATATTATTATACTAAACTGTGTTTAGTTGTAATACGCTGTTAACATTTATTTTTAATAAAGATCTTTTAAAAACAAAACTTCAAAAGTAACCCCTCATTTTCTTGTCCGTCTGTCTGTATGCCAATACCCCTTTTCTCAGGAACGAGTGGAGAGTAACAAAATGAAGCTAATATCAAACACATAAGTCCCTTAGTGATGTAAACAAATCAAGTTACTCCCAGAAACATGTGATTTTGCAAGAAACAAGGTCTCACAGCACAAGTGATGGAAATAAATCGAAAAGTTTTCGTCCGATTAGTCAAAAAGTATTTAAACTACCATGAAAACTAATAATAAAAGTATATCATAAGATTTAATTTTGTTATCAGTTACATAAGTCAAAGCAGGGAAACCAAGAAAAAACCAATTGTGTACAAAAAAAAAATAAAACTGATAGACCTTTTTCAACCGACTTCAAAAAAAGAGGAGGTTCTCAACGTGACTGTATTTTTTTTTATGTTTATGTTTGTTACCTCAGAACTTTCGACTGGGTGAACCGATTTCAATGAGTCTGGTGCTTCCCGTGTGGTCCCATTTTCACTTAGTCTAGTTATGACAATGGAATTCATGAGAAAACCATGTAAGTCTTAAATTTGTTTAATATTTATGCTATGTTATGTTTGTTAGCTCAGAACGTTATACATCAATCGATTTGGAAAATTAGTTTTTTATTTGAATGGATATACTTTTAAATTGATTCCATGGAAATTTCATCTAAATTGCTAGCGTAGTTTGGTTTTTATTGTTATTTGAAATAGGTTATATTTTTGTTAAAAAGTTACTTGTTTGGTCGCAACTGGCTTCGAAATACTAAATGCACAAAATTTTAACATATTGATATTTTGTGCCATCGTAACAATTGCTCAAATTATTAAACACAAACATCACATAATACTGTATCTTAAACAAGTGCGTGAAGAAACCTATGATTCAACAGGAAAACTCGGTAGAGAAAAACAAATGGTCCAAAAAATCGTAGACACGTCCGATCTTCCAAACGACACAGATTCCATTTGATGGATTACGATCGTTAAATCTTACTTACCAATGTCATGTCTTTGTAAGCTACCGTTTGGAACTATCATGTTGTTAAAACTGCAATAATATTGCGGCGAGCTGGATTGTCAACTGTACGTCGAAGAAATCACACATGGGATGCATTAATATTGTTACGAGCTGAGGATTCGGGATACAATAATGGATATCCAAAATAATCAAAATAACAGTTTTATTCAACCCTAAAATGCAAAATACACGATCTTAATCACAAGTATACACAACACACTAATTCACACCACTGTTGCACATCAAACCACTAAAAGTCACCGAAATATTCGCACGTATCGCCAATATCAGACTTACTCCCTCGGCCGTATCTACGCTCCATTTCTACCGCACGCAGTTACTACACGTTTTCTGGAACGTTCTTGAATGTTCCACTGCCAACTAGAACTGTGTAGGTATTTCACAGAACTACTATTTCTTATTCTGTGCAACACTAGGTAAAAATGTTGTAAGTATTATAACACACCTAGTATTACGTATTCTGTGACACAGTAAGTATTACTTCGAGAAGTCGACTATTACCTATTCTGTAACAGCCTTGGGCGTAGCAATATTTCATGTTAGGATAAAATATCGCTCGGAATACAACCCAATGAACTCCAATGAAACACAGCGAAGATAATATATATTTTCATCTTCCATTGGATTGGGTGAGTGATATTTTGTCTTAACATCAAATATTGAATCATCTTCAACGTATGTGATGCGCTTTATGTCGTTACTAATTCGTATTACATTATTTCTTACTAGTTAACACGGCGAACTTCATACCGCCTTGATCTCCATAAGACGCGCGCTGCCAATGTGTATCGCCGATAGAATGGTCAATCGGCCATGATTAACTAAATTGATAAATATATAAGAAAATTTTTTTTTTTTAGAAAATTATTAAATTTGCGTGTATTATTCCAATAAATGATTGAGTTTAAGGATTTGTTAAATTAAACAAATACGTAATATTTAACATATTTAGTTCCTAAATACGTTTAGGGATAGTTGTGCAAGCTGGGTTTAAACTATTCAATGATTAAGTTAGTTTAGTTAAATTGGTTTCTTTGCAAGTATATTTAGAATAGTCAACGCAACTTTTTCTCGCTACCTAAAAATTTAACGAAATAAAGACATTCGCATTTCAAGACAGTGTCATATAATTTTTGCTGCATTTAAACCAAAGTTTTACGATTGCTGAGTAAATTAATATTTGTCCACAGAACGAATGCCTTCATGCTGCAGTGACTTCCCTAACCAAAAACCAAGCAGAATACTACGACACATACCATTGCCTGTAAGTATTCAAACTATTGTTTAAACTGGCATGCCTGTAGCGTTATTGCGCCAGCTAGTTGCTGTCGCTGGCATGTTGTTCGGCCGAGCTGTCCCTTACACACGTGAGATACACACTGTAGCTGTGAAAGGGATGGTCTAGACAGGTGGGCGACAGCAACCGACTAACGTAATAAGGCTACCGGTCTACTTGACCGAGCAAAAGATCTGAAAAAGTCCACTGCCTAGGTATATCATTCTACATGTTTATTATTAGGCATCACAAAAGATAATCTTTGTGCTACCAGACCAGGAGGTAAACGAGCTACTGGTATCTAGTAGTAGACTAAATTGGCTTTTTAGGGTTCCGTACCTATAACTAAATCTCCGCTGTCTGTCTATCTGTCTGTCTGTCCATCTTTCACCAGGCTGTATCTCATAAACCGTTATAGGTGGACAGATGAAATTTTCACAGATAATGTATTTCTGTTGCCGCTATAACAACAACTACTAAAACAGAATACAATAAATATTTAAGGGGGGCTCCCATACAACAAACGTGACGTTTTGCTCGTTTTTAAAGTTATTGGTACGGAACCCTTCGTGCGCGATTCCGACTCGCACTTGGCCGGTTTTTTTCATATCTTTACCTATTAGTATTCACTAGACGTGTACGCACGTGTACTAAATTTAAATTAAACGCGGACGTGGTAACGTGGACCTCTTGGTGAGATATAAAATTTTTGTTATCTTGTTCATAGAAAAACAAGAAGACGCAATAATGTAGAAAGCCCCCCCCCCCCCCCACTCGATGAGCTAAAAAATATTATGATCTTGGAAAGACATTGCTAAGAAACTTTTACTATAAAAACTTTCGCCAATTGATCGTTCTTCTGAACGAATGGTACGTGAAGCCTACTCTTAAGCCTGGTTTACAAAGGCCCAGTTGCTGACGGCTTTTTAGGGTTCCGTAGCCAAATGGCAAAAAACGGAACCCTTATGGATTCGTCATGTCTGTCTGTCTGTACGTATTTCACCCACACACACTACTTTTTTCCGAAACTATAAGAACTATACTGTTGAAACTTGGTAAGTAGATGTATTCTGTAAACCGCATTAAGATTTTCACACAAAAATAGAAAAAAAAACAATAAATTTTAAGGGTTCCCCATACTTAGAACTGAAACTCTAAAATTTTTTTTCATCAACCCATACGAGTGGGGTATCTATGGATAGGTCTTCAAGAATTATATTGAGGTTTGTAATATCATTTTTTTCTAAACCGAATTGTTTGCGCGAGAGACACTTCCAAAGTAGTAAAATGTGTCGTCGTCTCCCCCCCCCCCCCCCCCCCACACCCCTATAACTTCTAAAATAAGACAATGATAAAACTAAAAAAATACATGATGTACATTACCATGCAAACTTCCAACGATAATTGGTTTGAACTAGATTTAGTAAGTAGCTTTTTTAATACGTCATAAATCGTCAACAGCAATTTACCTTTCATTCAATCAACTCAAATATAAAAAAGTTACAACGAACTACAAGAACTTTTATATTATGTTACTTGCTGCTACGAAACCCTTCATGGGCGAGTCTGACTCGCACTTGGCCGAATTTGTTTATAAATAGTAAGCTCGCATTTTACTACATTTTCGTCTGATCATAAGCGATGATTAATCGATGTAACCGGATTGTAGAAGAATCCTGGTCACCAGGATTGTAATTATCAGGAAATACAGACCAGACTACGTTTTTATAAGCGGTCACCGTATTATTGATCGAGCGAAGCGAGATCTCTAAATCAACTTGGTCAAATCGGCGTTGTATGTATGTTTGTACGTGTGTGTATGTTTTAACTTTTGAAGCATTGATCTGATCATCGTGAAATGGAATAAATAGGTATTACATAAAACATACAACTAAATGAGCTAAAAATGTTGGGGGGTTGTTGAGATATTGGGATTCAAGCGGGGTAAAAAAAAATGAGGCTTACTGGTCAAATAGGACGTCAAATGAAAGGTATTCATTAGTACATTTAGACTCATTTTTATTTTTAGTGAACTCTTTATAGTTTTTGAGTTATTAATCATAATAAAAACTGAATTTTGATAAAATTCACAAGGTACACCAGTCACAATGCTGAAATTTGGTATACGTGTAGCTTTAAAGACACAAATATAAGCATAAATCTAAAATCCAAAATAACTGCAATTTGTACCCCCAAAATAAAGAGTCGCCCTAAGAACATTTTTTTTTTGTTTTGGGGGACTCGCGAGATTTCAGTTCGAGGCAAACTACTAGTATAAATAATACTCGTAGATTATAATACCAGCATATGAACGTCTTCCCGCTGTTCATAGACGAACTAAAGGCATCGAAATAACACAAAGTATCAGAAAGCTGAAGTGTCAGTGGGCAGGGCACGTAGCTCGAAGAACTGATGGCTGTTGGGGCAGAAAGGTTCTCAAGTGGAGACTATGCACTGGAACGCACAGCATAGAATGGCCCCCTACAACATGGAAATACGAACTCATAAAGGTTGCTGGGGGCCGTTGGGTGCAGACCGCACAAGATCCTAGTGGGCGTCCTTTTGCCGATTTGAGGATGATGAACGTCTTCCGGTTGATAATAATAATGTTTACAATAATCATAAACCGATTCTCCTGCCGCTGTTAAACCCATATACGCATGTCTAATTGTCTAATTAACTTTCTTACTTGGTCGGATTATACCGAAGCCTCTTAAATTGGAAGCGCTTCGAGCACTTACGTATAATGTAAGGAATGGTTTATGCTGTTCGTGGTTTTGATATATACATATTCGAATAGAAAAATGGCACGGATTTGAACCCACAACTTGCTAATCAAGTGTTGTACTTTTTGCCATCAGTATAGTGCAATCTGATTGTCGAGATTTTTGCGAACGTTGAAGTGGCTTTTGTCGGTCATCTGCGATCGTTCTAGTCGGAATCTATCGCGTTTTTTTTAAATAAACATTTGCCTAGTGCGAGTCGGACTCGCGTACGAAGGGTTACATACCATTATCTATAAAAACGGCAAAAAAATCATGTCTGTGTATGGCAGCACCACATAAATATTTATTTTATTCAATAGCACAATTTTATTTATTTACCTTAATTGAGGTTGGTGCCGATTAAGCTAGTCCTCTAAATTGTATAAGCGCCTATACAACTCAGAGGACTATCTCAATTGGCGCCAACTATGTACTCGTATGTATAAAATTGATGTTGGAATTTTTCCTATAAATATGTTGTAAGACCTTGCTTTTTGCCAAATTTCATGATTCTAGGTCAACGGGAACTACCATATAGGTTTTCGATCCAAAACCTTAGGGTACTTCCGGTTGACCTAGAATTGTCAATTTTGGTTAATAGCAAGATCGTACAGCACAAGTAATGAGAAAATTCCGAAAAAAGTTGAAAATTAAGATAAATTTTGGTACATACAAGTTTTTGCAAAAATCTAAATTTGGCCATATCTTTTTATCGTGTTGACTCAGTACCTTGATTTTTATGCACCTAATAGAGACTATATACCTCAGTATCTGGTATAAATTTCAATTTGCTAGATTTACCCGTTCCTGAAAAAATCGGTGGTGATACACAGACAGACAGAAGGACAAGAGAGTGATCTTATAAGGGTTCCTTTTTTACCTTTTGAGGTACGGAACCCTAAAAATACTGTTCATGTCCAGTCAGGGTATAGATTCCGTTGCATAATTCTCTAAAAGTAGCTGTCGTTATGCGACAGCTACTAAACGACAGCAATCGCTTGCGAAACGTCAATTTACACATCGAAACCAGCGCTACCAGCGAACAGCAACAGTTAGAACTATTTTCCCATACTTAATTAAACGTTTCGGGAACGATTGTTGTCGCGTTGCAGTTGCAAATATTAGATTACAACCCGCCATAACTCGTTCTTTGGAAAAATACTTTTCAGTTTCAGCCAGGGTGTACATTGCGATATTCCATTCTCTAAATTAAATTGATATATTACTAAAATGTTTGTTACTATGTTAAAGCGTGTGGATTAGCAAGTCGAAGTGGGCGAGGTGCATTGCTTCGTAGATCGGAGAATCAACAGCCGTTGGGGCAAAGAAGTTCTCGAGAGGAGACCACGTATATAAAATAATAGATTGGGGAAAAAGTCTTTTCGCATTATAGTATGTCTGAACTTGTAATAAAATCTCTTTGGCTATACTATTTGTATCATTCAAGGTTTGAATTAAATAGAAGATAATTCCAAGTTCAAATTACAAAAATGTGTGATTTTTGTTTGTTTTTTGTACTGTAAATATGAGTGAATCTAATGAAGAAATTCGATACATTTTAAAATTTTACTACAAAAAAGGTAAAATTGCAACGCAAGCCGCGAAAAAAATTTGCGATGTTTATGGACCTAGTGCAGTGTCTGTGAGAGTAGCACAAATTTGGTTTAAGCGTTTTCAATCCGGAAATTTTGATGTCAAAGATGCACGTCGCTCTGGTCGCCCTATTACGGATAAAATTGATGCCATTTTTGAAAAAGTGGAGCAAGATCGGCATATCAGTAGTTACGACGTAGCTGAAGAACTGAGGATTAACCACAAAACAGTTTTGGCGCATTTGAAAATAAAACTGGGTACACAAAAAAAATTGATATTTGGGTACCCCACGAGCTCACTGAAAGAAACCTAATGAACAGTGTACTCACTCATTAGTGATTCTTTATTACGACGTAATGAAACCGAACCATTTTTGAAGAAGCTGATAACTGGTGATGAATAGTAGATCACGTACGACAAGAACGTGCGATAAAATCGTGGTCAAAGGCCGGTCAGGCTTCACAGACTGTGGCGAAATCCGGGTTAACTTTTAACATGGTGATGCTGTGTGTGTGGTGGGATTGGAAGGGCGTTATTCATTATGAGCTGTTACCACCAAGCAGAACCATCGATTCAGAACTCTACTGCGAACAACTGATGAGATTAAAGCAAGAAGTTGAGAGAAAGCGGCCGGAATTAATCAACAGAAGGGGTGTGGTTTTTCATCATTATAACGCTAGACCTCACACATCTTTAGCCACTCAGCAAAAACTAAGAGAGTTTGGCTGGGAGGTGTTAATGCATCCGCCGTATTGTGCTGATTTTGCACCTTCAAATTTCCACCTGTTTCGGTCTCTTTAGAACTCTTTAGGCAGTGTCAGGTTAACATCACGAGAGGACTGCCAAAACTACTTGTCGCGGTATTTTGATCAGAAGCCCCAAAATTTCTATAGCAATGGGATCATGTTCTTACCTACAAGATGGCGAAAAGTTATCGAACAAAATGGTACCTACATACTTTAGTTAAATGTAAATAAACTATATTAAAAATGTTTTGAATTTTCTTAAAAAATGCGAAAAAACTTTTTCCCCAACCTAATAACTAATGACAGCCCCTAGTAGACAAATAACGACTTACAGATTGCAAAGAGCCGTTGGATGCTGCATAAGGTGGACCACCATGATGCTTTTTTTTATACGACCTAAAGTTAAAATAAGCTTATGACCCATCAACTATAACAAAAGATTACCTCGTAGGTCAACATTTAAAAGTACACACTCAAGATTTGCCAACTTGCGATGGAGCGTAGCATTCTCGGATTCAAGCGTATTGACCGCATACGCAACACCAAGCTACGATCTCGAACACTAATCGTAGATGTAGGTAGGAAAGCCGCCAAACTCAAGTGGGACTAGGCATTTATGCCGTACGTCGGGTGATCAGTGGGCTAAGCTCACCACCGAGTGGAACTCAGACACAGCCCGAAAACGTCGCGGCAGACCAAAGAAAAGATGGAGGAACGAGCTCAGTAATTTCCGAGCGGACTGGACCATCTTAGCGCCTGAAAAAAGTGTCTGGAAAGAATGGGGACGGCCTTTGCCCAGCAGAGGGACACTAAAAATACAAACGGGGTCGAAATGTTTTCACTACAACCTTATATTAAACGTGTCATTTGGCCGGATAGTCTCATTTTTTATTTTTTTGACCCCTCTTGAACCCCAATATCTCAACAACCGTCCGACATTTTTAGCTCATTTAGTCACACCAAAATTGTGCCATTACATCCTATCTTTGTATTAAATTTCACTATGATCCGATCAACGCTTCGAAAGTTATCCTCGGACAAACAAACATACATACATACATCGCCGATTTGCCCAAGTTTATTTGAAGATCTGGTTTTGCTCGATAAATAAAAATTTAGAACGTCTTATATTATGGACTAAATTAATTACCCAAATTTTTTGTGTTATTTCTGTGTGTGGAATAAGCCCTACGTAACATTACAGCTACTTGTCTTGTTAAACGCTTTGTTTATTACGGAAACGTAATTTAAATGGATTACTAAGTGTGTCGTAAGTTTTGTTAAATTTTTAGAACCCTTTTGAGTAAATGTCCTCGTATTATTTTGCGTAAATTTACGGCAAATTACATATTTTTCATGTTTATGAAAATATTGTTATTTATTTAGTTTTAAAATAATGTAATAGCAATTAAGTATTTTTTTTGTTGTTAGTACTCGTAGATACCTTTTGTTAAACTTTCAAGACTTGATTATATTCCGAGTTTTTTCGTAGGCATAGTTAAACTAATAAATAAGCTAAGTGCTGGTTCGTTTTTTTTTTGCCTACGCGATTTATTTTATCGCAATAACCAGCTGAAAAATAGCGATAATCATTATTTTAATACTAGAAATAAAGATAAACTCGCTATTGCCACTTGTAGACTCCATAAAGTTAGTAAATCGTTTAAAGGGCAAGGTGTTTGCTTTTATAACTAACTCCCAAGTGATGTACAAAAATTTACATACATTTGTTAATTAATTTAAAAACGTAGTTAAACAATCTTTATAAAAAAGCTTACTATAAAATATCGGATTATTTAGATGATAGAGAAGATTGGGATTGAAATTGCTAAAACTAGTTCAAAATGTTACAATTTAGATGTAATTTATTTCCTGGATGTTTATGTATTCTAAAAGCATCATAAAAAAAACAATCAGCCTTAATCTTGCATTTTTTTCCTGACTTGGTCGCGAAGGAACAGGCAGTAAAATTGACGTTTCAAAATGATCCTTGTGATTTTAATGCATAAAAAAAGATTTTTACTTGTGACTTTAGAACAAGTTAGATCTAGAAGTATCTACCAGTAATTAAAGTCCAGTTTATGTACCAGTTTATGTAATAAATACATTGGGAAGATTTGTCATGGGATCGAGATTACTCGCAAGAATGGGGGGAGGACTTTGCCCAGCAGTGGGACAGAAGTGGATAATAATTATAATATCTAGTGTTTTAGTGGTTTTTAGTGGTTCACCCCGAACTGAGATATCGCATAATCATTGTTTATCAAAATAGTGCCTCGAAATATATAACCAATACACTTCACCTACAGTTTCATTACGAGAGGTAACGATAGTTCATGTAAATTGGTTACTTTTTTTGAGGAACAAATTTCAGTTATTCTGGATTTCAGACTTTTAGCCTATATTTGTGTTACTAAAGCTACACACATACTTAATTTCAGCATTGTGGGGTCATTGGTGTACCCTGTGAATTTTGTCAAAGTTCAGTTTTTATTATGGCTAATAACTCAAAAACTGCAGACTAAACCAAAAAATAAAAACGGGGTCGAAATGTACTAATAAAAACCTCTCATTTGACGCCCCATTTGACCTGATTTTCTTTTTACCCGTCTTGAATCCCAATATCTCAACAACCCCCAAACATTTTTAGCTCATTTAGTCACACCAGAATTGTGCCATCACTACCTACCTATGTTTCAAATTTCATGATCAATCAATGATCGGATCAACGCTTCGAAAGTTATCCTCGGACAAACAAACAAACATATATACATACAACGCCGATTTGCCCGAAGTTGACTTGAAGATCTCGTTTCGCTCGATCAATATTAAATACATTTTACATTTTTTTTTTAGTATCCCGATATTTAAAAGCAGTTGCATGCGCGATGATCACGGGTTATCTGAAGCAGATATATCGATCTACCCTCTTTCTCAGTCTCTTGCTTGGAATGAATTAACTAATTTTATTTCTATAACCGGTTTCATTCTCAATCTTAGCTCGACTCCGACACACAATACTCATGGTATCAGGACGCGTTATTAACACATATTCGGTTCTTACTCATTTTTATGTCAGTTTTAATGTATCGCAGCAAAAATCTGGACCAAAGTTGGTAAAAAAAATTAAATACTTTTCGGAAGCAAATCAGATTTATATTTATCTTTTGTCATAAAAGTAAGTAAGTATAAGATTTATTTGACACATGATAACATAAACAACCACCTAAGTGCGAGTCGGACTCGCGCACGAAGGGTTCCGTACGATTATCTATAAAAACTGCAAAAAATCACGGTTGTTGTATGAGAGCCCCCTTAAATATTTGTTTTATTTTGATATAAGTATTTATTTTGAAAGTTTATATATTACTAAATATTCTATGAATATTTCATCGTCTACCTGCTGTTATCAATATCGAGCTAAAACGAGCAAAAAATCACGTTTGTTGTATGGAAGCCCCACTTACATAATTTATTTTAATCTGTTTTTAGTATTTGTTGTTATAGCGGCACCTAAAAATACATCATCTGTGAAAATTTCAACTGTCTCACAATCACGGTTCATAAGATACAGCTTGGTGACAGATGGACAGACAAACAGCGAAGTCTTAGTAATGGGGTCCCGTTTTACCATTTCGGTACGGAACCCTAAAAAACGACCTAATAAGTATGAGTAAATAAAAAAGGTAGGTAAAAATAAAAAACATTGGAAAACAGGTAAAGAATATTAACAATAGTAAGTATATAGGAAGATACTAGAACTTAGGAGACAGATTAAAAAAATTAAATAATAAATTTAAATTAAAAATAATACGTACTTACCTGATCATTATTATAAAAACGGGAATTATCAAGTACTGTCTTATTGGTGTATCGACCGACAATGTTCCGGTTCAATTCGTGAACCTTCATCAAGGTGAGTGCGATCCGCTCCGAATAACGTCTCGCCTCGCACATTTATATTAATGACTAGCTGACCAATTCGCAGCTTTGCACGCATAGTTTTTCAATAAAAGCAATACCCTTCTTCTGCGCAGTTGGGTAAAAAGTAGCCTATGCCACTCGAGGATAGTGTAGCTTCACAACCGTGAAATATTTTTTTAAATCGGTCCAGTAGTTTTTTTTTAAACATGATAGAATTTCGCTTGACCATAATCTCACCTGATGGTAAGCGATGATGTGGTCTAAGATGTAGCACGAAGATCTAGAAGAAACCTATTCAGTCCTTAAAGAGTTACCTTAAAGAGCCTCGGAGTCATAAGAGTTTCGGAGCCTATTCAATGCAAACAAACAAATCTTTCGTCTTTATAATTTTATTTTTGTAGATATTGATATGTTCTTTGATATTCTAGAATATACTTTTGTTCTATCATCAATACTTTCCGCAGCGCATGCAACGAAAGACGTTTTAGGGCACTTTTTTACACCTTGGGTTACATTACTTAAGTTTTAGTAAGGATTTTTAATCTTTTTTAGCAATATATATAGCCTATGTCACTCAAGGTGAATGTAGCTTTCCAATGGTGAAAGAATTTTTGAAATCGGCACAGTAGTTTTTGAGTTTATTCATTACAAACATACACTCACACAATAATACAAATCTTTCCTCTATAAAATATTATTATAGATTAATTTTAACTTTATACCTCCCGCGTTTCTGAGAAAAGAGTTCTTGACAAACGGACAGACAGACAAACAGACGGACAACGAAGTGATCATATAAGCGTTCCTTTTTAGGGTTCCTTACCCAAAGGGTAGAAAATCAGCACAGTAGTTTTTGAGTTTATTCTTATATATAATATTATTATAGACTGAAATAAATCACGAAAATTTTCTAAGTAAAAAGTACCTACCTGCATACCACTTTACCACCAGACTACTCTAGGTGCCAGTAGGTAGGTGCTACTGGCACCTAGAGTAGTAGGCGCCGAAAGCTCATATTAATCTTTTCTAACATACAACCATTTATTGCATTTGCTTTTAATAATTTTAATTAATGAAATGCTTTTTATTATTATTTATTATTATTCAAATTGAGTAACTTTGTTTACTCATGGCCTCATGACCAAGCTCAAGGTCGCTCAACGAGCTATGGAGAGGGCTATGCTCGGGATTTCTTTGCGTGACAAAATCCGCAATGAGGAAATCCGCAGAAGAACTAAAGTTGCCGACATAGCTCTCAAAATTAGCAAGTTGAAGTGGCAATGGGCAGGCCACATCGCTCGTAGAACCGATAACCGTTGGGGAAGAAAGGTTCTCGAGTGGAGACGACGGACTGAAAGATGCAGCGTAGGCCGGCCCCCCACAAGGTGGAGCGACGATCTAGTAAGAATCGCGGGGAGCCGTTGGGCGCAAACGGCTACCAACCGCTCGTTGTGGCGATCTAAGGGGGAGGCCTATGTTCAGCAGTGGACGTCTTAATTTTTACTCTACTCATCTGACAATGCTGTTGCATGTTTGGTAACATTATTTTATCTAGATTGTAAGTTATAAGATAGGTAAGTTCCAAACTGAAATCTTATGTGTTGTATAAGTTTAATCTTATCATTTTAATCTGTAATAGATAAATTCATAATAATAACTTGTTAACTTTGACGTGTCCATCTACCATGTCTAAAGATATAAAAATACATAAATAGTGCTGGTCATTTCACACAGCGCTATCTAGCCCCAAACTAAGCAGAACTTGGGAACCAGATAACTGATAGAACACTTTTATAATTTTTTTTTGTAAATATATACTTATAATATATAGAGAAACAATCAGACCCGAAACAAATATCTGTAGATCATGCAAACATTGGTTCCGCGGCGGGAATTGAACCCGTTACCTCCTGCGTCTCGGCCAGCTATTCGCCCACTGCACCACGGAGGTCGACGATGATGAATAATGATGTGAATATGAATTTAAACATTGGGTTTTATTGCAATTAGCTTAGAATCCACAATTATCTTATGCCCTTGTCCACAGACGCAGGCTACCAGACGACGTAAAGACCTGCAGAAATTACGCGTACCTACAGGAAATTTACGACGCGGTTCGTGCCACCGACAGTAAGTGTTCCATCTTTGTGATTAAGTACGTTTACGTGGTTCAAGAAATACAGAAAGAATGTGCTCATTTTGATATGAGAATTCAAATCGATGGCTTTAAGAGGGAAATATATAAGGTAGAGTAGAAAGGTAGGTCTTAATAGTAGAGTTCCTTGTGAAAAGGTTCGCCCGGAAATTGCTACCACTATAGATACTTATTTCTGCCGGCAAGCAGCATTTCTTCGGTTTGAAAGGTATAGTTGCCGGTGAAATTACAGGCACATGAGGCTTTACGTATGTCTCAAGTTGATGGACGCAGGGCAGTGCATTGCTGGGCCTTACGTGCATGACCCGCGAGGAAATTTTCAGTTATAGGCGATGGTTCCCAGGTGGGCTATAAGCTTGATCCAACTTCAAATAGTCACACTAATATTATAAATATGATAGTTTGTATTTTTGTTTGTTTGTTACTCAGTCACATCGTAAAGGCTGAACCGATTTCGATAGAATTTGTGTATTGATAGATTATGGACTGGATTCAATCACAGGCTACTTTTTGTTGACAAACATAGCGTGCGAAACCGCAGGCTAGTATAAAATAAACAAAAATTAAATGCTTTGTTTATGGCAATTAAAAAAATTACGTATTTTCCTGATGGATCGAAAAAGTATGCAAAATATAGCTGTATTTTTCATTTGAATAACTACGCGTTTCAAGCCTCTGGCGAAAGCTAGTTTATATATAAAGAAACATAATGGGTGTTGCTTTACATTTTTTACACCGGGATTAGAACCCGCCACCTCCTGCATCACAGAGCGCTGGTTGCCCACTGCACAACGTAGGTCGCTCGTCAAACGGATTCAAAAGTGACCCAACAACCAACAACGACAGTAACCAGTTAAACTGTTAATTTTAGTGATCATTATGAACACCAGAGTAAATTAACTTCGCTAGCTTTATTAAACAAAATTATAAATTTCACAATCAATTTGCTACTAGAAAGAGGATGTCATGGTTTTAATTAAAATATTTACATAATTTACTAGAAATTGTTAGCTGATGCTTTTTTTTTTTATAAATCTTATAAAAATCAGTACAGATTTGCATATTGTAACTAATTATTTTAAACTAGTTTGCGCCCATGGCTTCGCACACGTAATTTGTCAAAATTAGCCTATATTATAATCTACGTTAACACACTTAATATTATAAATGCGAAAGTTTGGATGTTTGTTTAATTGTTTGTTACTCAATCATGTCGTAACGGCTGAAATGATTTTGTAGTAATTTTGTATCTACATAGATTATAACCTGGATTATCTTATAAGCTACATTGTATCCCATAAACCAGGTCCCATGAGATAAAAATGGTGTGTGAAGTTAAGTTGCAACAGTTTAGCTTTATTTCTAGGTTACCTACACATGGAGTAGTGTAACGCGTACGAAGTCGCGGGCAACAGTTAGTAACCTATATATCAAATTTAAATCGGTTCAGCCGTTACGACGTGATTGAGTAACAAAAAAATATACAAACATCCAAACATTCGCATCTGTAATATTAGTTTGTTTTTCTCTTTGTCTGTCTGTTTGTTACATTTTCAGGACGAAACAGCTAGACTCAATTACTTTGAAGTTAAAAAAAAATAGATTATGGCCTGTATGGAGACTAAGCTACTGTTTATGTTTTTTTTTGCGTCTTCAATTCACGGCGGCTAATGGATAAGACATTTTAAGAAATTTTATTTAAAACTTATCAAAGAAAAGATTTCGTTGAGGAATTTGCCTTATTTTGTAACAAAAATTGTATTATTGTATCATTTTTTATTATCTGAAAATAGATTCCAACAGTAAGTGTTCCATCTTTGTGATTAAGTACATTTACTTGGTTCAAGAAATACAGAAAGAATGTGCTCATTTTGATATTAGAATTCAAATCGATGGCTTTAAGAGGGAAATAAATAAGGTAGAGTAGAAACGTAGGTCTTAATAGTAGAGTTCCTTGTGAAAAGGTTCGCCCGGAAATTGCTACCACTATAGATACTTATTTCTGCCGGCAAGCAGCATTTCTTCTTCATTCTTAATGCCACTGATCAAACACAAGTTTGATTAATAAATAATTTATTAAATATTGCTGGACATTTCACACAGCGTTATCTAGCCCCAAACTAAGGAGAGCTTGTATTATGGGAACCAGATAACTGATAGAATACCTACTTGTATATATTTTTTTTTTGTAAATACATTCTTATAATATATAGACAAACAATTAGACCGGGAAAAAATATCTGTTGATCGTGCAAACATTTGTTCCGCGGCGGGAATAGAACCCGTTACCTTCTGCGTCTCAGTATTTATTCGGCCACTGCACCACGGAAGTAGTCATACGTGGTCATATGTGGTCATATAAATCATATGATTTTACTCAGATCGGAAAAAAATATTGTACATATGCTTTCGTCCGCGACTTTGCGCGTTATAATACAATTTTTGTTACAAAATAAGGCAAATTCCTCAACGAAATCTTTTCTTTGATAAGTTTTATTTGAATGGTTCAAATACATTTCTTAAAATGCTGTTATATTGCCTTATCCATTAGCCGCCGTGAATTGAAGACGTAAAAAAATTTTATTGCGAAGGTATAACACTTAACTTCAAACATTTTCCCTATCCAATTTTACACCCCACTAATAAAAATTGCCGAATCGTATCGTACATAACCCAAGAAAACCTAGATAGCTAAGATTTACAGACTTTTGATCCCCTGTTTGTGTCATTAAAGCTACAAGCAATTTTCAATACCAAATTTCAATACTGAGGTCTTAGGTTACTGGTGCACCGTGAAATTTTGTCAAAGTCCACATTTTATTTTAGCTAACTTAAAAACCGAAGCCTTTACTAAAAATAACAAATAAAACCGGCCAAGTGCGAGTCGGACTCGCGCACGAAGGGTTCCGGACCATTTTCTATAAAAACGGAAAAAAATTGGGTTGTTGTATGGGAGCCCCCTCGTAAATATTAATTTTGTTTTAATTTCATTATTTTTTTTAATTGAATATTATAACTCAGTATTCTATGTATATTTCAACCGTTTACCTGTTGCCGTTATCAATATCGAGCAAAAACGAGCAAAAAAATCACGTTTGATGTATGGGAGCTCCCCTTATGTATTTATTTTATTCTTTTTTTAGTATTTGTTTTTATAGCAGCAACAGAAACACACCACCTATGAAAATATCAACTGTCTAACTATCACGGTTCATGAGATACAGCCTGGGGACAGACAGACAGACAGACAGACAGCGAAGTCTTATAAATAGGGTGCCGTTTGACCCTTTGGGTACGGAACCCTAAAAACGGAGCTAAAATGTACTGATATAAACCTTTTATTAGACTCTCATTTTGAATTTCTATCCCTCTTGCACCCCAATATCTAATTTTTTACACCAGGGTTATGCCATCACTCGTAACTACCTATATACCACAAAGATCGAATCAACGCTTCGAAAGTTATCATCGTACAAACTAACATAATATATACTTATGTACATACATAGGAGTACATAGGACACCGATTCGTTCAAGTTGGTTTAGAGATCTCGCTTCGATCTATTAATTATTTAGGTTATTAAATTTATTAGGATTGACCCCTCTACACTTTTTTTACAAGCGTTTTATTAACTTGAAATGTATGTATGTTTGTCCGGGTGGAATCTTGCAACTGAATTTTAAACCCGTTCCTATCAACCGATTGAGCTGAAATTTGGAATACAATTATGTAATTTCGGTGACAATGCAATAATATGGTACCATGGAGGTGGTCTCATGATGGAGACGGATGCTAGACAACGGAACTTCTGAATGGATTATAGTAGGCTACTAGTGTTTGGGCTCATTTGAATCTGATTGCGGTTCCGATTATGAATTTTATAAAAGCTTGTTTTAAAAAAGTGATTTTTCAACAAAAAACTTATTAAAATAATAATCGCTGCCAACTAAAGCTGCTTTTTCTACTCAGACCTAATCATATGTTTAGACTTTACAACCTTTTTGAACCTAGTAACATTACAGTCGTAAAAAAGTTTTTCTCAACGAAATAATAGAGTATAATGACACTTAAGCGTAGAGACACGAATGAACAAATATTTCTATAAGCTAATGCCTGGTTCACATTAATCCAGTAACAGTCCAGTCCAGCAATCCAAACCAGTGCTGAACTGGAATGGCGATTGTCTACTTTGTTTCAGTCATTTAGAAGCTGTTGAAGTATGAACACTAAAGTCACAATGATCTTAAAAAGAAAGCAGTTATGAAAAATAAGTTTTTTGTTGAACTAGTACCTTTTCAAAACAAGCTTTTTTAAATACATAATCAGAACTTAATAACTTCAGAAAACTAGAAAATATTCTCCGCCATCTTGGAGGTCCCGCCATATTGGATTTGTAGTATACGTCTCGGATGGTCCCCCATATTTTGAATTTAATGTCACGTTTTATTTTTTTTCGTGTTCTCCTCAGCAAGCCTTTTCATTTGATACCCATACTGCGGTAGTGCAGAAAAAAATAACTATTTCGCCATCTTGGATGATCCGCCATATTGGAATTAGAATTATTTCACATAGCTAAGCATATATTGTCATCCAAAATAGAAGTGTACACCAAATTTCAGCTCAATCGGTTATAGACAACGGATTTAAAATTCAGTTGCAATATTCCGCCCGGACAAACATACATACATTGCAAGTAAAAGAAAAGCTTGAAAAAATACGCCACTGGATTGGCCATCTACATGATTTCAGTTAAACTGGAATAGGCGCACTTGATTGAAAAGTAGACCGTCAATCCAGTTACTGCTCCAGAGCATTCCAGTGTCTGTTAGGATTATTTCACTTGCAATCCATCTCTGGTTTGGATCGCTAAACTGCAGTGTTACTGGAATTTAATGTGAACCAGGCATGCTGGTCCGGCAGATAATCCATGTGTCCCACAGTGGACACACTTCTTATTTTATGTCACAACTAAAAATGAAACATAAGTACGCAATGATCTAAGTCATAACAAGCCCCGAATAGATGCACAGATTGTTATATACCATACAAAAGAGTTTTCTTGACAGTTACGAAAAGGTGTTTTTTGAGGCAACAATGAAAGTTAATTCGGATTATTAACAGCTCACCTCCCTTGTTAAAACCCTTTTCAGGCAAGGGTTTCTTTTAATGGACTTCTAATTTTATCCCGCGCACTTCTGATTTGCTGTACTGGTTCATTATGGGTGGTTTAGGATTTGTGAACGTAATATTCGGATTTAAGCTGCTTCTACTTCACATAATACTTATCCTTACTAATATTATAAATAGGAAAGTATCTCTATATATTTGTTACGTTTTCACAACAAAACGGCTGGACCGATTTTGATGAAATTTTATATAGATATAGATAGATTAGGATCGGGATTGAGGCTACTTTTTAGCCGAATGTGCAGAAGGGGGTAATGTTATTAAAGTAAAACTTCTTTACGCACGCTTGACTTAGAGAGTAAGCTGGTGAATGCGTTATGAAAAGTACGAACGGAAATTGAGAGGGAAATATAAGTTAGTGAAAATAGAAAGAGAGAGAGAGAGAGTTACGTTTCGTATATTTTTAAACGTCAAAGTGCGACTGATCGACCTACAGACGTGTGGACAATTTTGTAATTGAACAACTATCAAAATTAATATTTTGAAAAAGAAGTTTTACTTCAGTCGTGTGGTCTAGAGCACACTCGTTTTTTATTGACAAGCCAACACCGGGTTAGCCAGTGTTTTTTTTTAATTTTTAACTAACCACTTATTGGGGTTTCATTAAACTATATATTTAACAATTAATTATAATTATAAATAAATATATAATTACAATAATAAAAGCATTTATTAAGGTAAAGTCTTCTAATCTGGATAATGAAAAATGCTTTACAATAACAAACAAACGAGTGTGCTGTTGACCACACGACTAAAGTAAAACTTCTTTTTCAAAATATTAACTTATAATTTTTTTCAAGAACTAAACGAAATTACGAAAAAAAAATCAAGAAATCACCGTTTGCGTAACGCTAGCAAACTCGCAAACTATGATTTTGGTGAATTTCATGCTTTGGCTATAAGAGGAAGAGAGAAAGAAAATGTGCTCGCGCACTGCTATCTCTTGCCCTGTGATACAGACAATAGGCCTGCACTGTATCTTAGATATACGAAACCTAACTAACTATGAGAGAAAGAGAGAAAGAAAATGTGTGCTCTCAAGTCTCTTTTGCCCCTACAGTAATATACGAAACGTAACTCTCTCTTCTTCTCTCTTCACTAACTTATATCTCCCACTCAACTACCGTTCGCCTCGCCCTATCACACGTAACGCTCTCGTCACGCATTCACCAGCTTACTCCCCAAGTCAAGCGTACGTAAAGAAGTTTTACTTCAAAAAAATATTATTAAACTACGCTTAACTATTTTAAGAAGTAAGAAAATAAAATAATGTAAGTACGACTTATTTTATTTTCTTACTTTTGACCAACTTTAAAAAAAGGAGGAGGTTCTATTCTGTTCGGCTGTATATTTTTTTTACGTATGTTTATCAATTTCTTTGTTATTTGTAGATCGATTTTCAAAATTATTTTTGTATTTGAAAGGATATACTTTCAGATTGGTAAGATAGAGTATAAATAGATATTTCATATAAATCGGTTCAGTAGTTTGTTTTCTGTTATCTGAAAGTTATGTTTTTGTTAAAAAGTTAATTGTATACTAGGTAAAAGATAGTGTCCGATACCTGCATACCTACCTGCATGCATTTTAGTCGCAAATAAAACATCGTACAAAGCACTCGTTCTTTCAAACAACCTTCCCACAGATCAAATCAAATAAAATCAAAGTAGTATTAATACATAACGACGACCTCCGTGGTGCAGTGGGTGAATAGTCGGCTGAGACGCAGGAGTTAGCGGGTTCGATTTCCGCCGCGGAACAAATGTTTGCACAATCTTCTGGTTGTTTCTCTATATATTATAAGTATGTATTTACAAAAAAAAATGTATATAAGTATTATATCAGTTATCTGGTTCCCATAATACAAGCTCTGCTTAGTTTGGGGCTAGATAGCGCTGTGTGAATGTCCAGAAATATTTATTTATATTTTATAATGGTTAAATCTCTCTCTCTTCCCAGCTATGTATCCCACATGGTAGTAGGGTCAGCTTTCCTGGTCGTTCTTCTTTTCTTCGCTCTATCCTTGATGTCGTCACCAGTAACTTGCCACTCTCTCATGTCTTACATAATGGTTAAATGTTACGTAGTAACTTGCACAATTTCTTTAAAAAATAATTTTATTTTAAATAGGACTTAAATTTACGAGATACAGAGATGTGTCGAGTTTGAATTTTGAAATTGAACTGTGTCGATCTTAACTAATACAAAGTATTTATACTAAGAGGGTCGTGGGATAGTTAAATATAATTAAGGGTTGAGTGGAAAAATACTAATAAACAAAAACAAGATCTATAGAACTAATCAGTTGTTTACAAAACAATTCGGGAACCTATTCGCTTAATGCCTTATCAAAATATCCACTATCGGATTACATTAGATAGATAGATAGATAGATAACTCTTTATTGAATTACCACACAAACAGAAATAATAAAAAAAATAAGTACTGGGTATACATATGGTACTGGGTAAGTACTGGGTATGGTAGTACATTATGTATGATGATCGGTTTTTATGTTGTTAAATCGAGAGCCAATACTCTTTAACACTTAAATTACATCATTTTGTTCCTTCTCAAATGGCCACTGTTATTTTAGTACAGACGTCCAGCCCTCTACAGAACAAAAGAGTAAAATGACATATTAACTTATATATTTATAACTATATATGTATATAGTTATAAATATATATGCGTATACTTTATGTTCTGTGGCGTATACAATAGAAACATTTGTACAACGGACGGCCTAATGTTTCTACTCTCTACGGCAAAATGTATTTTAACTCTATTCTTCCAGATGCTTCCCAAGATAAACTTTTCTTGGCCGGTCATGAATATTCTGGCAATTTAATTTAGTTCCTGTAAGCAGAATATAGAATCATTATTTTAATTTTGTTGCAGGTGTCAGCACAAAGGACTTCATGGCAAAACTAGGGGAGTACTTAATACTAACAGCGTTCTCACACAACTGTCGACTGGAACGGGCATTCAAATGTTTAGGAACGAGTTTGAGCGAATTTCTGACCACGTTAGACAGCGTACACGATGTTCTACACGATCAGGTAAGAAAAGTTTTATTATTTTTTACTAACCCATACTGTCCCACAGCTGGGCAAAGGCCTCCTCCTCTTCCTTCCACTTATCAGGCTTATGGATTAAGAGTTAATCCTAATAAAACACAGACCATCAAACTGGGAAGTTCAGGCACCTTATCGAAAATCAACTACACAACACTCCCTCAAATTAGGTTTGATAATGTAACTGTTCCCTACTCAAAGGTTGTGAAAAACTTGGGCATCTTCATGGATAGCTGTATGTCGTGGGGTTCTCAGCTCAAATCTGTGAGTCGGAAGCTATTTGCCTCTGCTGGTTTGCTCAGGAGACTGCGAAACTTTCTTCCGATAGCTACTAAAATTGCGCTTGCACAATCTCTTCTTCTCCCAATTTTAGATTTCGCTGATTCCTGCTATCTTGACCTCACGGAGGAGCAGCTCAATAAGTTTAAGCGTCTTCAAAATTTTGGCATAAGATTTATTTTCGGACTCCGGAAATACGACCACATCTTCGAATTTCGTAATAAACTCAAATGGCTCCCCATTCGACTTCGCGGGAATACTCACATCCTATCCCTCCTATTCAACATCCTTCGTAATCCTTCAACGCCTTGTTATCTGAAGGAACGCTTCGAATTCCTTTTTTGCACGAATTCCCAAACACCCCGATCCTCTGAAAACCTCCTTCTCAAAACCCCGATACATAGAACCAGTTTCTATGCAAACTCCTTTTACGTCCAAGCTGTCCGATTATGGAACGCCTTGCCGGTCTCCATTAAGAAATCCCCCTCACCTTCCGTACTTAAAGCTAGACTCAAAAACTTTTATCTCCATGAAGAGTCATGATTCATCTGATCTCTAATATTATTAACGTAAGTATAAGTATGTAAGTACATATTTATTTATTTTATATATGATATTTATTTATTTAAAATTATTTATGTACCTAATATGTATGTATATAACTAATTTATTTTTCTATTATGAAGTTTATTCTTTTTACACCTCGGCCAATCTTTCATTAAGCAATGATCCTCTCCATCCAAAGGTTGTCTTGAAGAGATCGCTTTGTTAAGTGATAAGACCGCCCATTATGCTTACTTTTATTTGTTTTTTTCTTTAAATCTATTGTGTCTAGCTTGTAAGGTATAATAAAGAATTTTCATTCATTCATTCATTAATTCACGGTCTAGAGCCATATCCCGCCAGTCTCTTTGGAAGACGTCCAAGTCATCGCTCCAGCGCTTTTTATGCCTTCCTCGGCGTCGCTTACCGTCTTAAGGAGTCCATATGCTTGTCTTCTTGGTCCACCTATCGAGTTGCATACGGGAGACATGACCCGCCCAGTCCCATTTCAGCTTTGCAGCCTTGATGCCCACGTCAGCGATGCCGGTCTTCGAGCGCAGCCAGGAGTTTGGAATCCGGTCGATCCGCTTTACACCCAAAATGCTGCGCTCTATCGCTCTTTGGCAAACTCCTAGTTTGAACTTCTGAGACTCGGTCAGTGACCAAGACTGGGCACCGTAGGTTAAGACAGGCAGATTATTATTAATAAAAGAAATTACTTAAAAATGGTAACTAGCAATGGTCGATAGGGTTGTTAAAGTTATAATTCTTAATATTTTAAAAATGTTCCCAAAAATAACGAACCAATAACCGCACTTTTATATTTGCGTCAAGATTGAAGATTCATTTATTAAAAATTAGAGTAACATTACAGGAAAATCCAAATCGTACCCTGATACACAAGAATTAATAAACTTAAAAACAAACACAGATAAAAAAAAAACAAAAAAATTAAACAAACAATCACATAGTAGTTATACATAAAACAAAAAGTACATCACAATTAATAACACAACATAAAACATACCTACTTATATTCTAATTGTTCACAGTACAGCAAACAAAATCTTTCTATAACTGCCCATCTATCTGTAAAATTATCGAGCGGTTCGCCCCGAACTGAGATCAAGCGAGTCTTCGATTATAACAGAAAAAAATATTTGTGATCTTTGACTATCAAAATAGTGCCCCGAAATATATATAACTAACCATTTTACTTGACCTACAGTTTAATTCAAATTACAGGTAACGGAAGTTCATGTAATTTGGTAATGTTTTGGGGTACGAATTCCAGTTATTCTGGATTTCAGACTTTTGCCTATATTTGTGTCACTAAAGGCACACTTATTCTAAATTTGCACTGAGCACTGTGGGGTCACTGGTGTACCCTGTGTATTTTGTCAAACATCAGTTCTTATTATGGTTAATAACTTAAAAACTACAAGGTTTAAACTAAAAATAAAAACGGGGTCGAAATTTACTGACCTTTTATTAGACGTGCTATTTGACCGGATAATCCCATTTCGTTTTTTTGGTGGGTGGTTGTTGAGATATTGGGGTTCAAGAGGGGTCTTGAATCCCAATATCTCAACAACCACCCAACATTTTTACCTCATTTAGGCACACTAAAATTGTGCCATTACTACCTACCTATGTATCAAATTTCACGATGATCGGACATACATACAACGCCGATTTGCCCAAGTTGACACAGAGATCTCGCTTCGTTCTATGAATAAATAAATACATTTTCCTGGACTTTTCACACAGCCGCTATCTAACCCAAAACTAAGCAGAGCTTATTCTATGGGAACCAGTTTACTGATAAAATAATACATATATACTTCCAACGGAGGCCTGTAGAAAGCCAACGTTTTTGCCATACGTGAAAGGGGTGACGGATAAAATTGGAAATGTGTTGAAAAGGTTTTCAATCAAGTCGGTCTTCACTCCTCTTTCAAAGATGGCCAAGCATTTACGGACTCCAAATGATGTTATACCTCTGCAGATGCCTGGTGTTTATAAGATACACTGTAGCTGTAGCCGCTCTTACATCGGGCAAACCAAACGTACCATTGCCGAGCGTGTCAAAGAGCATATCGCTGCTGTCAAAAATCGCCAGGTAAACAAGTCGGCGATAGCAGAGCATCTGGTAGACTCGGCACCGAATCATTGGATTGAACTTCATGACTCTAAGGTTCTCTCTAGTGAACGCCGTTATTGCAAGAGAATAGTTCGTGAAGCGATTGAAATCAAGAAATTTCAAAATTTCAATCGGGAAGATGGCTATAGACTCTCAGCGTCTTGAAACTCGGTGATTGCTAGGTGTGATGCGCGTCGTAATCGGTCGACTCAGTGCGTAGATACGGTTAGTGTAGTGTGTCGTAATATGAACGAGGACATTTCTAATTCTGAAGACCAAGTGATGGTAGATGCTGCAGCTACCCGCACTTCCCGACGGTAGCTCCAAGTACTCCAGTCAGCCCGAGACCATGACTGTTGCAACACAGCCGAAACGTCGGGATTACAAATAAAAAAGGTACATACGCGATAAATACCCGTTTTAATCAATAATTATGTACAGTGATCGCGAAAGTTTGAAAAATACTATATATACTTTATTTTGTAAATACATACTTAAAATATATGAGATCCAGATCTGCGCCAAATATCTGTAGATCATGCAAACATTTGTTCCGCGGCGGGAATCGAACCCGCCTCCTGCGTCTCAGCCGGCTATTCGCCCACTGCGCCACGGAGGTCATCATTATAATGAGTGCACTAGCATTTTTTATACTGAATCCCAATAAACTATCGATAGAAAGTCTGCTTAGACCTTATGACCTACTTCTTCTTCTTAGCGTGTCAAGAGTCCTACGTTTTCATTTATATAGTATGTTGGACAGGTGTTTGGCCACAACAATAGCATCAGGTGAGGCGGTTATTAGGTCCTCCATCGTGCAGGTGTTCGGACACAAAGGGCACATTAGCAAGTGATGCATTGACGGCGCGAGATCACCGCAATCGCAATGACCTACTTATTTAGATACATATCAAAAGTGGCCTATCAATAATTTGGTACGACTTTAGCTAAGCCCCTTTCGCGATTCGATGCCCAAAAACTCGAAACTTTACATATTTAAATGTGATATTTATACGCATTTTAATTGTCGAAATACCGGCACCGAACCGACACGACGTGATGTGAACCCGCAAACTTCCTCTTGATACAAGAAAATTCGATTATTTTGGGTTAAGGAATATTTTCGGTTGCACGCTGTGTTGAGTTTACCGATCATAGAACTAACTCTATTTTAACAGTGTCTTGAAGAAGTATACCGTACAATTAAATTCGTATATAACCGTGAATGTTCATACTACGGAACCATTCAATGTGACACATTTGGCTGGATTTTTGTTTTTATGTCCTTTTATAAGTAAATCCTTATTTACAGTCATTGTTTTTTTTTATTGATTTTAAAGCACTACATAATCGATGATGATAAGTTACAGTTATGGGAAACGATAATTTAACTTATACTAATATTACTAGCGGTTCGTTCCGAACTGAGTTCGCGAGTCTCCGATTAAAACAAAAACATATTATTTGACATAAAAACATATAATAAAAAACATATCGTTGACTATCACGAATAAGTAACCTACCTACTTGACCTACAGTTTCATTCAAATTACAGGTATCGGAAGTTCATGTAATGTGGTTATTCTTTTTTGGGGTACAAGTTGCAGTTATGATGGATTTCAGACTTGTGCCTATATTTGTGTTACTTAAGCTACACGCATACTAAATTACAGCACTGTTTGGTCACTAGTGTATCCTGTGAATTTTGTCAAAGTTTAGTTTTTATTATGACTCAAAAACTTTAAAGAATTTACAAAAATAAAAACGGAGTCTAAATGTACAAATGAATACCTTTCATTTGACGTCCCATTTGACCAGTTAGTCTCATTTTCATTTTTTTACCCCTCTTGAACCCCAATATCTTAACCACCCCTACAATTTTTAGCTCATTTAGTCACACCGAAATTGTGCCATCACTACCTACCTATGTAATAAATTTCACGATGATCGGATCAACGCTTCGAAAGGTATCCTCGGACAAACATACATACATACAACGTCGATATGCCCAAGTCGATTTAGAGATCTCGCTTCGCTCGATCAATAAAGGGATAAGGTTGTATATTTTATAGGATAATCTCAGAAACAACTGGACCGATTCTGAAAATTCTCTAACTGATAGAGAATTACACCAACCCTTGAGTGGAGTGATGAAAATCCGATAATAGCCGGGATGGCTCAGCTAGTGTTATTTATAAACAGTTCTGATACTACATTACGTTCGCAATATAACGGTCACCTCTTTAGAGGAAACAATGGTGACGTAGCACTAATTTCAGTTTCAGCCAATTTACTCTGCATACTTTCGGTAACCGAATATTTGCTCAGATTGATGAGGTTTAAATACTCGAGATACTAACGCCTTGGAATTGATGAGGTTAATAGCAAAAGTTTATTGTTATCATCATCATTATATCAGGCACAGTACACCCACTGCTGAACATATACCTCTCCCATAGATTTCCAGAGCGACCGATCTTGCACGGCCTGCACCCAACGGCTCCCATCAACCTTTATCGCGCAAACCACAATCTATTAGAACAGTGTTCCGCAAAGTGTATGCCGCGGCACACTGGTGTACCGTGGTCATTAATTGGTGTGCCGCGGAAAAAATAAATTTGTGATTAAATTATAAAGGCGGAAGGAAATGCAGCCCAGTCGACGATTACTCCAAATCGCCTTTGCTCAATAAAACAAGCTTGTGTTTCGCATTAAATACAACTTAAGCTTTAAAATTAAGTGTAAGTTTCTGAATTGATTAAAACTTAAGAATTAACTATAATAATATGATTAAAATTAGATTTTTTATTTATAGGTGTACCTCTGAAATTACCTGATTTTATATCTGAACCTTGAATTCAAAAAGTTTGCGGAAGACTGTTTTAGAAAACTATCAGTTTCAGGAGCGTTTTGTTTCTAGCTTGTAGCAGCACTACTTCGATTTGAACCACAAAACTTGTAAACATTACTGTTGTATTACTCGTGCGCGATAACTTGGGACCTGCTAGGAATGCGACTCCCCGACCGCTTCCCCTGCACTTCCCCGATGGCGCCCATATTGTACCGTTCGCATCACTATTTTTTACTAGGGTTTTTAATCTCGTACTGGCCTACGTCACGTAATGACGCGCTCTGGAATTCTTTTAGTTTTCGTTTGTGTTATTGTTTTGTTGTCTGGAAAAAAGGAGTCAACCATTTGGACAGGCTTCGACAAAAGTATTGGGACGATGACCTCTTACAAGAGACGAATGAATCGCAATTAATTGAAAATTTATCGGATACCTCTTCGTCAAGTGATTATAGTGAGACTGAGGACGAAGAACAACCTCTAGAAGGCATAAATTCACTAAGTAGTGACGAAGATGAGATAATGTAAATAATAGATAAAATAAAATTATAAACTTACACATTGTATTTTTATTTTATTCAAATAGTGTAAAAAAAGATTAGACAAAAAGCAGCGTCCTCCCTGAGTAACATAATAAATTAGGTTAAAAAAAACAAAGACGAAGCTGAGGGCGGCTGCTTGTTATGTTCGCTTTTTTGCGGACGGTACGAACACGCGAATATGACGTCACCGCGCTCAGGTCCCAACTTATCGCGCACGGGTAATAACTAATAATGTTGTAAATTTAGTGATTTCTAGTGATAACACCACGTTCAGTATAAAACATTGCGAAAATAAACACTATTTACTTACATTTTAGGATTATTTACGCTTTATTTGAGTTCTAATGTGACACGTTTTGAGTGAACGATTAATGGTGACGTCACGAAAACTGTCTTCTGTCTGCCTCAGGCTTTACATTAATATAAAGTAAGCTTACTAATTGAGGGTTACGGTACGAAATGTCAGTGTAATATTATTTTAATATTGCTATAAGAGATTGTGGTTGGGCCCCAGATCGTCTTTCCGTCTAGCTGTCTATCCGTCTTTCCGTCCTACGCTGCGCTTTCCAGTGTGTCATACTTGAATGCCATATCACGTGCTGAGTGGGGGGCATTTTTGTTACTATCATTTTAGTCTATGGTTAGTTTTATGATTATTTTTTGTATATGTTTCCTTTTTGTTTGCTCTATTTCTGGTGATTTGTCACAGAAACATACATAATTATTTTTTTAAAGACTTCCAAAAATGAAAAAGTTTTTTTTATTAGGTTGGTTTATGTTTGTCACCTCAGAACTCCGTCATTTATTAACCGTTTTGGTAAACTATTTTTTATTTGAAATGATATACTCGTACTTTCAGATTGGTCCAATAGACATTTCATCAAAACGATTCAGTAGTTTGGTCTTTTCTATTCTCTGTAGTCGGTTATATTATTATTAGAAAGTTACTTGTTACTCTAACGTTATTCCACCCACAGGATGACGACCTCAAAGACGAGACAATGGAATACGAAGCCAATTTCATATGCACCACGTCTCACGAAGGAAAGATACAACTACACTTAACAACGGAGAGTGAGCCCGTGGCGTACCTACTCGTCGGCAGCTTGCGGGCTATAGCTAGGAGGCTGTATGACACGCAGACAGACATAAGACTGATGAGCTACACTAATGATCCTAGAAGATTTAGGTGAGTACTATACTGAACAGGTTTTTTTGACGTGAATACGTTTTTAAAATTGCTTCCATAGTACGAGACAATTCAAAAACCGAATGATAAAAAAATCGGGGGATACAGTTTGGTGTTGCAGCTACATATCTATCATCTTCATTCAAAATTTAATTACACCACTGCATAGCTAAAAGATCATAGAATTTGTTACGCTGAGTGAGGGCTGTGACGCATCGCGCGCGGTGGAGGGGGAAGCGCCGCTATTGTGAGATCACTTTACTGCGTGTCAAGTTTTCAATTTAGACTCGAAAAACTTCGTAGTGTTCAAACATGATCATAAAATAGCGTATTTTATATTTTGTATAGAAAATATTACCTGTTATGTACACGTATTCACATTTACAACACACGGCCGTGTCCATGACACAACCACACCCCATTTTAGGGTTTCGTACCCAAAGGGTAAAACGGGGCCCTATTACTAAGACTCCGCTGTCTGTCTGTCTGTCCGTCTGTCACCAGGCTGTATCTCATGAACCGTGATAGTTAGACAGTTGAAATTTTCACAGTTGATGTATTTCTGTTTGCCGCTATAACAACAAATACTAAAAACAAAATAAAATGAATATAAAAGGGGGCTCCCAAACAACAAACTTGATTTTTGCTCGATATTGATAACGGCAATAGGTAGACGCTAGAAATATTTACAGAATATTTACTTTAAACTCACTTCACTTTCAGTTATATATTCACTTTAAAAATATGTAATTAAATTTAAATAAAACAAATATTTAAGTGGGGATCCCATACCACAGACATGATTTTTTGCCGTTTTTATAGATAATGATACGTAACCCTTTGTGCGCGTGTCCGACTCGCACTTGGCCGGGTTTTTATACGACCTGGGTATAGAACAAGCTAGGTATAAAACCCACCTGATGTTAAGTTAAGCACCATACGTACCATCAATGCACTGCTCTGCATCCATGAACGCGGCGTACAGGTGTAAAGCCTCATGTGCTATGCGGCAAAACTAGATATTGTGCTAATACTTCCCCGGGCAAGTCCTTTCACAAGGAACTCTAATCTTAAAAAGTTATTTATATTATTTATTTAAGTAAGGATTTAATGTGGTCATAGTTCTTGGAAATAATGCTGTGTTCGAAGGTATTTATAATGCATGCACTCTGAACGTAATACAAGCGAGATTAGTTGATTATTAATGCAAGATGCAGACTCCCTGATTACATAGTAGAATAGGATATTGTATATTTGATCTACAGGATGTTCAAAACATGTATATTTAATTTAATGAATAATTAGATTTTTAGTTAAATTATTATATTCTAAGGATTAGGAGTAGATTAAAGATAAAAAAAAATAATAAATTATTAGAATTATTATTTATTAGAATAACAAATTTTACAAAACCTAACAGAAAAATAACCAAAATGGAACAAATCAACTTTAACATGAAATAGCACAGAACACGAATCAACAAAAGAAAATGGCTCACATAGCCAGATATGCACAAATACGTAAGAAGTCCAAGGTGTTTCTCCATCGAGCGCCAGCGAGTAAATGAGACCGCCTTTTTTCGAATGGACTAATCTCACTGTTGGCCTCTGAGGCCGTTGCAGCTTAACCGAACTTTTGGCGAGCGCAGAAGGCGCTCAGCCCTGTAAGTTTTTGATGAGGCAACTAGCGTAAGGGCACCACTTAGGTACGAACCTCGGCTTGAGCTGTTGCCACGATGGGAATAGGAGAGACACGCCCGAGTACGTGCTTGTACCTCGTATAGGCGGCAACTGAAAGGACTCGTCGACCTCGCCGGCGAGGTCAGTGTATCTGTGAAGTGTTTGCTCTGTCTAATGTAGATGACTCAGAAATCTTTTCCGCGTTAACGGAGGTGATTTCGTCATCCGGGTCTCCTAGAACGTGTCTCCGACGACGGAGGGTTTAAATGAGACCGCCCGTGAAGCACGCCTGTTTTTATAGAAGTGGTGGCTTATATTCTGTATCGGATTTGGCTGATAATATTTATATACTAACAAGATTTCGATCGCGGCTTGGCACGTGTGGTATGTCAATAAAAATATTACCCTCTTTCAGCGCAGTCGGGGAAAAAGTAGCATGCGTCTCAATTCCGGTCATAAACTATCTACATACTAAATTTAATCGAAATCGGTCTAACCGTTTAGTCTTGAAACGTAAAAACAGACAGAAAGACAAAATTAAGTTACAAGTAAAGTGTAGTTTTATAGAAAATACCTTATTGCACACTTGTTTATCTAAATAAATATCTTGTTTCTTATATATTTGCATTTATAATAAGTATGGATGAACAACTCTTATTCAAGAGTTGCACAGAGAGCCGTGGAGCGTACTATGCTCGGCATCAAACTCTTAGATCGAGTTCCAAACGTCGAGATCCATAGATGAACAAAGGTTCATGACGTTGGGAATCGAGTTATAGAGTTCAAATGGTCTTGGGCGGGACATTTGGTAAGACGTGGTCATGACAGGTGGAGCAGGGTAGCAACTGAATGGTGGCCGAGGAATGGCTGTAGAAGGATAGGACGTCCGGCAGCGAGATGGGTGGACGACATCGTTAGAATCGCAGGCCGTCAATGGGTGAGACTAGCGCAGGATCGTGGCGGATGGCACAAACTTGGGGAGGCCTATACCCAGCAGTGTGAGAAGTCGGGCTATGGATGATGATGATGGATAAACATAATAAATCCATCATTATTATGCATATGGAATTTACCACGTACCGTTTATCGGTGTTTTGATCGACAATGCTTCGGTTCAATGTTTGACTTCGTGAACCTTCATCAGCGCGGGTGAGTGCGATCTGTTCCGAACCACGTCTCGCCTCGCACGTGATGAAGGTTCACGAGTTGAACCGAAATATTGTCGGTCAAAAGACCGATAAAGCGGTACCGATAAACCTGGTGAAAGCATACGATGTGGCCTGTTTAATATTTAGGGTCGTACAACTAAAACATATCAATTTTCAAAGTTTTTTATCTATTCTAATATATATCTATAAAGTATTACATAAAATATATATCATTCTTGACTATTCTGCGCGATATCTACAAGTGCTGTATTTGGGTCTTTTTGATTAGTTAAGCCCGCAATGTCCTTGATAATTTTCCATGTCAATTTAAGATTCGTGTCAGCTTTTTGCATTTCAGATTGTTCATATGCACACTTGACTTTCCGTAAAATTGTATTGCAAAAGTTTCTGTAACGCAAGTATATTTTTTTAGTTTGTATATTTTCTGGATTTTTAACTTTGTAGTGTAGACTGTTCCTATGCCTGATGCATCTTAGCAGGCCAGGTGTTATCCACGGCTTTCTTATTCGTTTTCTATGTCTAGTAGTTTTTATAGTAGAATTTATATTTATTGCTTCAATTATTATTTTTATTAACATATCTAAGGCATTATTTACATGATTGTTTTTATATATTACACTATAATCTATTTTTTCTAAGTGTTTCACAACAGCAACATAATCAATTACTCTATTTAATGTTCTATTAAAGTTTTTAACAAATTTGGTTTCTAAAGATAGACACGCTGTGTAGTGATCAGTAATCGTGGTTGATATTACGTAAGTATTCGATTGTAGTTGCGATTTAATCATTATATGGTCGACACAATTCTTATCTCGTGTTGGGAACATGTGCGCTGGTAAAAGGTCATGGGATACCACTAAGTTTAGGTAGTCATGAGATCTTGCGTCATTACTATGTTCTTTAATGCTGATATTATGTCACCTTTAAAAACTATACTTCTTCAAGTAGATATAGATGTAAGAAGAGTATCGGTTGATTTAAGGAAGTCTTCTATGTTGTATAAAGGAGGTCTATAAACAGCGATTACGATGAGATCTGGGTTCATTTTTATCAACAGACAGTTGGCATCTTTTAGGGTTGGTTCAAAAACTTCTGTTTGTAAATTGTTTTTGTAGTATACTACTACTTTTTCATGTTGAGAGGTGTGCTGCTTAGTTCTATGGTATGTGTAATTGACTATAGCTGGAGGGTTAATAACTTTACTCAGCCAACATTCTGTACAAATTATTATGTCAAACTGTATATTAAATCTTTATTAATAGAACTTCGAACTGAGGTATGTTACAACCAATACTACGTATATTTTGGCTAATTATATAAAATTTTCGGACGTTGGCATTAAGAATAGGTATAGCTTCGTTCGTTTCACATGTCATTGATTTCGATGAGTTGAATCTATCAAATTCGTTTCCAAGATAGTTTACTGAACCCATACCAGTTATAAATGGTGTAACGAACCCGACTTTGTATTATATATATCTTAGATGAAAACAAAAAGGAAAGATACGGCACAAGCGTCTCGCAAGTGGGCAGCTCAAATTAGGTTCATGCACACAATTTCGCTTCAGTCACATTCGTGTGCTCGTACTACGGCGACTCGGCGCCGCAACTGACACTTGATTCTCTCTCGCTTGCACTAAACATAGGCTCTTCACTTTGCCTCGCTCACGGGATTGACACTCCACGTAATAACGTGATGTAACTTACTTTATAAACGTGTGCGTGAGATTATCTATGTAGTGCAGCAACGCCTAGTTTGACTATTAGCAATGTAAGCGCGTACCAAGTCGCCACAACTGACACTTGATTCTCTCTCGCTTGCACTAAACATATGCTCTTCACTCCGTCTCGCTCACCGGATTGACACTCCACGTAATAAGGTGATGTAACTTACTTTATAAACGTGTGCGTGAGATGTAACTAGGTATGTAGTGCAGCAGGGCCTAGTTTGACTAATAACAATGTAAGCGCGTACCGTATCTTTCCTTTTTGTTTTTATCTAAGATATATATAGATAAATAGTTGATCTATCTTTTAAATATCAATATTAATTATTTTCGGATTATTTTAAATAAAAAACGTTATTCAAAACCAATTATATACGCCTGAGCATAAAACTTCTTTCTTCACTAACTCTTTCACTGTGACTGCTATCCGCTTGTGGAACTCTTATCCAGTAGAAATCCGCAGGGTCGCCTCTATGGGAATCTTCAAATCCAAACTCTTTAAACACATTATCTCTTCAAGACATCCAACAAAATTCAGCACTTTATGTAGATATATTTATGTATTTAGTTTATGTATGTGCATTATTATTATTTTTAATTTTTGTAATTTTATTTATAAGCTAAAATTTGTTTATCTTTCCATTCTCTGGCACTACTGCTTTCTCCACACTACACAAAGGTTGGCTGGAAGAAAATGTTAATTGGCCTTAAGCTCGCCTATGTATTATTTTATTAGTGCAATAAATAATTTTCTAATCTAATCTCATATACACCGAAAAACCTAACAACATTTTACATTATTCTAACATTATTTTATAACACCCTGTATAATCCTGCCGAGTTAATCGGATTAACCCAAATTAGCGCAATTCTAGAAACTAACAATAATTTAATCATTTTAATGTATTTTGGGAACCTAATTGTGGATTTATATTTAACCACATTGTTACTATAAATAAAGGATTTATAACGAACCGAACTTATAATAATGACTGAAATAAATCACGAAAGTTTTCTAAGTATTGCAAGCCGATCGGCGTATTGTTTTAACAAATTTATTTATTTGATTTATATACATATGTTCTGACTTGATTTATTTTATTACTTAACTAGTGGACCCCCGCCGAACTTCGTATCGGCTTGACATGCGTAGCTATAACGCGGGCTGTCAATATAAGTCACCCTGGTAGAATTGTCATTAGTTGTCCCCGGCCATCATTATGCATGAGAAAATGAATGACTTCCACGAATAATTCAATACCAAAATTAGCCAAATCGCTCCACCCGTTCTCGAGTTTTAGCGAGACTAACGAACAGCAATTAATTTTTATATATATAGACAATGTATCTCGGGATAACTCCTACCGAAGCATCTGTTTCAAAAGATATTCATTTTTTTTACATCCTCTTTGACGATATTTGCAGCACGCATTCTGTCAATTCTATGTCAAACGTCATAAGGTTACATTATAAAAGCGGTAAGGTTAGATTATAAATAATTTTATATTGTGGTTAAATATTCTTAAACTTTCTAACTTTGCACGCAATTTTTTTAATTTTTTCTTTCATAAAAACCTTCTCCTGATAATAAGAAACACAACAAAAAAACAATTGGCCAAATTGGTCCAGGCGTTGTTGAGTTATAGATAGATAGATAGATAGATAGATAGATAACTCTTTATTGAATTACCACACAAACAGAAATAATAAAAAAAAATAAGTACTGGGTTAAAATAAATAAGGCAATACAATGGGCGGCCTTATCGCTAAAAGCGATCTCTTCCAGGCAACCTTTGGATGGAGCGAAATTTTTAAAAATTACGGAGTGCGGTGTACTTTAGCGGATACATTACATTTACACATAATATACTCTAAGATATAATAATAATATGAAGTTTTAATCCTAATACTTAATATACTTATAAAATAGACTAATATATAGGTATATACATATAGCAAACTATACTAACAGATAAAATAAGTACATAAATAGTAAATAAATAACGCTAGGAAGATGACATCGTCAGGTAATGATGTTTCACCTTCAATTTGAAGACGTGTAAGGACGATGACCGTCTTAATTCTTCGGGCAGAGCATTCCACAGCTGAACAGCCTGGACAGTAAAAGAAGCGCTGTAAAAGGAATAAGTTATGCGCTTACCGACACATTTTGCGATTCATTTTTATATTATAGATATACTATTTTGTCATTTTCTACTATGACTACATATATTATTATATTTTGACACAACATGACATATCTACCATGACACATAATATTCTCACTTGACAACACAATACTCTCAAGGTCTAGTGGCTAAATGGAGCGGTCTCGACAGAATATCAGCGCTTAGGATTACGGCGGCCATAATGCTGAATCGAGTCCCATTTACTGCTGTAGCACACAGTATCTACCAAGTTCTCCCTTTTTTAGGGTCCCGTAGCCAAATGGCAAAAAATGGAATCCTTATGGATTCGTCATGTCTGTCTGTCTGTCAGTCCGTATGTCACAGCCACATTTTTCCGAAAATATAAGAACTATACTGTTGAAACTTGGTAGTAGATGCATTAAGATTTTCACACAAAAATAGAAAAACAACAATAAATTTTGGGGGTTCCCCATACTTAGAACTGACACTCAAAATTTTTTTTCATCAAACCCAAACGTGTGAGATATCTATGGATAGGTCTTTAAAAATGATATTGAGGTTTTATATATAATTTTTTTCTAAACTGAATAGTTTGCGCGAGAGACACTTCAAAAGTGGTAAAATGTGTTAATTAGTAGGTAAAAGATAATTCAATCATAAGCTTTTTTGTCATATATACTAGCTGACCAATCCGCAGCTTAGCACGCATAGTTTTTCAATAAAAACATTACCTTCCTTCTGCACAGTTGATTAAAAAGTAGCTAGTATTACTCCGGGATAATGTAGCATTCTAATGGTAAAAGAATTGTCGAAATCGGACCCGTAGTTTTTGAGTTTATTTGTTACAATCATACAACAAGTAACTTTTTAACAAAAATATAAACGACTACAGATAACAGTAAGAACCAAACTTTTCTACCAATTTTGCCAAAATTTCCATGCGATCAAACTACAAGTATATCTTTTCAAATAAAAAAAACGAATTTTCCAAATCGGTTGATTTATAATGGAGTTCTGAGCTAACAAACCTAACGTAACATACAAATTAAACAAATTTAAGACTTAGATGCCATTGTCAAAACCAACTTGAAGCACCAGCTTTCAAATAAAAAAAGAATTATCAAAATCGGTTCACCCAGTCAAAAGTTATGAGGTAACAAACATTAAAAAATACAGTCGAATTAAGAACTTCCTTCTTTTTTGAAGTTGATTAAAATACAAATTTTTCCTCTTTATAATATTAGTTTAGATTTGTTTGGATTAGTTTAGATTTGTTCTTAAGTTTTTTCGATATACGATTTTAACTAACGATATGCAACCTACAAGTGGCAACAGCGAGTTTATTTACTTCTAGTAATAGCATCAAAAATAGCGCTGTTTTTTTTTTCTAAAATAAATGAATATTTTTGTGAATCTACTAATTATGAATCTCTATAAATACTCGTACATAAATAACCAATTTAATTTTCCTAACGTTTTTCCTTTTATAAGCACGTGTTAATGTGCAGATAAAACTCAAACAGCTGAGGGAACACGTATTCCATCTAACATCTATGTAAATGTCGACTATGTACTCGCATGCTCGTACATGTACGCACTACGCATATCCAAGTATATTGGATTCTATTATCGTAATCGGATTCTCTTTATGCCTTTGCTAGACGAACTTGCAACTAGTATATTTGCTGAGAACTATAAAGCGCGCGGTTGTTTTATGCGTTATTCGCTGCGGAAGACGCGTGCGATAAACGCACTCCGTTTGCAGTGCCTGCGTTCTGAAAATATGGTATGCGTTGAACGGAAACGATTGACGAAATAAACAGAATGCTTCATACATCATTAAGATTGGCGCATTGCAAATCACGTTGTGATTGCCGCTCCGTTAAACTTAAAAACCAAGGCGCAGTAATTTTTTATTATCAATTAAATAGTGTGCGTTGAACGCATTCCGCATAACGCAGCAATTGCCGCAGAAGACAACGACGCGCTTAAGAGGACACCGGAGGGGAATCGCCCATACAACACGTACTACCAAGATCATTTCTAAATGGAGCATATTTCTACCTTATTAAGGTATTATTTTAATTTGAATAGTATATATCTAGGTTCCCAACCATATATTAGATCAAAATACTTACCGAAAATGAAATAGAAGCGTATCGCATTCTGCATGTTTTTACGTCATAAAAGACCTGTTTTCAACCTAACTGTTACGTATTAAAAACAACAACATCTTACGTATCCTAGTCATGGGAACATAGATTATATCGTCTAGTTACAGAATAACAACACAATGAGAAAAATACAACAAGTTTTCAGTCATCTTTTTTGGTATTACGGAACACGGTCAAAATCTTATCAAATTTAGAATCGTTCCTTTGCTATCACTGTCGCTCTGCGTGGCTAAACTTCGTCACTAAACAGGGAAAGCGATATTCAGGCCGAAGTTTTTGACGCGGCCGAATTGAAGTTGCGCTCGGGGTTCGCCGGCTTTTTAAGTACTCTAAGTTACTAGCAAACAATAAAAGGTAGATTTTCAGATGTTAATTCCTTTAGACCACAAAATTTAGTTTACCAATCATGCTTTTGGTTCTGACTGAAAAAACTGCTATTTTGACTGGCTGATTAAAATTTTAAGAAAGAATTGTCATAATCTAGAGATACTAGTGGTTTGCCCTAAACTGAGATATAGTGAGTCTCCCAAAAAATGGTTTTCTGTAAAGTCGGTTTACGGACGATAATTTTACGTGATAACCAGTGGAAGAGAAATAGATGCGTCACAAGCCGAACGCTTAGGCCAATCGTGTCTCTCTATCGCTTGTTGCGCGCTCTCGCTTGCACGCTTGGCTCAGGCGGAACGTGACACTTTTTCGTGCATGTAGCCGGCTTTCATCGATTTATAAGACGTCATAATATCCCGTCAATATTATTAATAATTGACTAATAAAATAGTGCCATGAAAAATACAACCAAATAATTTGACCTACAGTTTCATTCAAATTACAAGTAACGGAAGTTCGTGGTAATTTGCATTTAGGGGTAGAAATTGCAGTATTCTGGATTTCAGACTGTTCTCTTTATTTGTGTCACTAAAGCTACACGAATACCCAATTGCAGCACAGTGGGGTCACTGTACACCACTGTTGTCAAACTTCAGTTTTTACTATGGCTAAATAATTACTCAAAAACTACAAGATTGTGCCAATACTACCTACCTATATATCAAATTTCACGATGATCAGATCAACCTTTCGAAAGTTATCCTCGGACAACAAACATACGTACATACATACAACACCGATTTGCCCAAGTTGATTTAGAGATCTCGCTTCGCTCGACCACTTAACATCAGGAGGCCCGTCACCTTGTGTCTACAAGTTTAATATAAAAAAAACCTTAATCGGTTGGTCAAACAATTAACGCTCAGTTTTAACTTATCGTCACTAATGAAGTTGGCTATCTTTAGTAAAATGTATTAGTCAGTGTTCGGTGTAATATTCGGTAACCTTAGGTCTGCTGAAAAATTCCTTCACTAGGCTTTACTAAAATAGTAAGTTTTGAATTGCACCGCAGTCGACCCGCGAACGCAGCCGCCCCGCGTTATACGAACGAGGCTTTATCGCAATCCGTTTGTTTTTCTTCCAATAAAATTCTATGGCTATTGATTTCTACTTTATTTATTTATCTGCGTAGGCACGTCGTATTTCGGCTTTGTTTATTATAATATTTAATTCCTTTTTATTTATTTCTACGGCTTATGAAAATAATTTTATTACTAAACTTGTGCCGGGAAGATATTGTGAAAAAATATTACGGCTGATTATGTAGGTCTGTGTAAGGTTTGAAGGATATTTATAGTATTACTTAAACAAGTCTTAATAATACCAATATAATTCTAAGTAAATTATAATAACTTCTTATATTTTTATGCAGATTTTGAGTGAATGTCTAGTACTCAAAAACGTAAACTGATTTAGGTAGAAAACGTTTTTAGGGTTTACCTATTACTGAGGCTCCGCTGTCTATCTGTCAGTCTGTTCGTCTGTCACCAGGCTGTATCTCATGAACCGTGATAGTTAGTTGAAATTTTCACAGATGCTGTATTTCTGTTGCCGCTATAACAACTTAAACAGAATAAAATAAATAATTAAGGGGGACTCCCATAAACATAATTTTTTTGCTCTTTTTTGCTCAATATTGATAACGGCAACAGGTAGATACTTTAAAAATAAATAATTAAATTAAAATAAAACAAATATTGAAAGGGGGGGGGGGGGGGGCTCTCATACAACAGTCGTGATTTTTTGCCGTTTTTATAGATAATGGTGGTTTTTATAGAAACCCTTCCTGCGCGAGTCCGACACGCATTTGGCAGGTTTTATTTGATGTGTTACATCTTTCCTCTCGGTTTGTGGGGGTGATTTTCGCAAAAGGGACGGAAATGTGTAACAGGAAACCGGGGAAGCGCGCGCTATTTGATTTGAGCAATGAGCGCGCGCGGTGGTCAGATGTTACACATCATATGCGACTACTGTAAGGCTTGTAGTTTTTATTTTTTAGGGTACTTAGGTGTAAGCACTCTTTGTACTTAAAACATTGAAAAATAAAATTACTACATTCATATACTATATTAACTATGATCAAATAATGACGTAATATTTTTGAACAGGTACGAAATAAACGCAATGCCTCTTCGTCAGAAGTCCAAAGAGGAGAACTGCGGGATAGTCAGCGAGGCTGTCTGTATTGCCTCGTCTAGTAAAGTGACAGATCTGAAGATTGGTGTTGCCAGCTTCTGCAAGGCTTTCCCCTGGCATTTCGTAACTGACAAACGTTTGGAGCTTGTTCAGTTAGGTAAGTGATACCTTCTTTGATCTTTATCCGATAAGGGCTGGTGGGTTTTTCCACGCGTATTATATGTGCTTATAATAATGCGTCATATAATGTGACCATATAAGTACAAAAAATCATCAAAATCGGTTAAGCCGAATTTAACATATAAAGATACCACTTAGATAGATGTAACTCTTTATTTTACATGACACCAATAATAAAACAATTTTACAAAGAAAAATAATAATATACAAGAAAATACTTAATATTTTAAATGCACAATGGGCGGTCTTTTCTCTTAAAACGATATCTTACAGGCAACTTTAATATACATATATCTATTGAGTTTTTTCATTAACTTAGGAAAGAGGAAGTAAATTGCTATTAAGCTATTAGGCAATGCTGCAACATCTTTTTGATGCTTCTTTGAATGTAGGCCTTAAGATGAATATGTCCAAGACGAAGGTGCTCTCAAATGTCTCCGGTGTCATAAACCCCATTGTAATAGTGGGAAGTGAGAGGCTGGAGACATTCGACCAGCATATCTTGGACATATTCTATCGTTTGGTAAAGAGCATCGGCAGAAGGCGATCTCTAAACGGATCCAATTGGGATGGTCTGCATTCAGCAAGTTAGACGACATCCTTAGGTCGCCTGAATTTCCACAGTGTCTGAAGACGCGCTTATTCAACCAATGTGTTCTGTCCACCATGACCTACGGTGCCGAGACGTGGACGCTCACGCAGGAGGCTGTGTACAGGTTAAGAGTTGCACAAAGGGCCATGGAGCGTACCATGCTTGGCATCAGACTGTTAGATCGAGTTCCAAACGTCGAGATCCGTAGACGAACGAAGGTTCATGACGTTGGGATTCTAGTTATGGAGCTCAAATGGTCTTGGGCGGGACACTTGGCTAGACGTGGTGATGACAGATGGAGTAGGACAGTGACTGAATGGTGGCCGAGGAGCGGGTATAGAAGGGTAGGACGACCAGCAGCGAGATGGGTGGACGACATCGTAAAGGTCGTGGGCCGTCAGGTGAGACTAGCGCAGGATCGTGGTGGATGGCACAAACTTGGGGAGGCCTATACCCAGCAGTGGGTGAAGTCAGGCTGTGGATGATGATGATGAGGCTACTAGTGTCTGTTTGGTATGAACGTCAGCGGTATCGTTATCACTAATAGAGCTCTCGAACCAAATAGACCCATAAATTTTGTTTTTACTAAATAAATGACCTATTATAGTTTATGACCAAACAAGGGATAAAATAATCCCAGTAAGAACCTAATGGGGCTCCGAAACGAGCAAATCTTTTACGGCAATGTATATAGCCGAAAAACATGGTCGGTAATATTCCGGAAATGACCATAATGCTCGTTATTATTATCATATTGCACCGATATTGCCGATAACTGTTAAATCGTAGGTAGTAATAAAAACTCTTTTTATAAAGGACACAACACAATATATTAAAGAAAGTTTTTAAGAATATGCTTGTAATAATAATAGAATAATAACTAGTGGTTCGCCCCGAACTGGGATCTCGCGAGTCTCTGATTAAAACAAAAAAATATTATTTGTAATCTTTGACTATCAAAATAGTGACACTAAATAAACATCCAAATTACTTGACCTATACTTTCATTCAAGTTACAGGCACCGGAAGTTCATGTAATTTGGTTTAACTTTTTTGGGGTACAAATTGCAGTTATTCTGTATTTCAGACTTTTGCCAAAATTTGTGTCACATAAGCTACACGCATACCAAATTACAGCACGGTGGGTGTACCCTGTGAATTTGGTCAAAGTTCAGTTTTTATTATGGCTAATAACTATAACACTAAAACTATAATAACTTTGTTATAAACAAAAACGGATTTTAAATTTACTAATAAAGACCTTTCATTTGACGTCCCAGTTGACCTAATAATCTCATTTTACATTTTTTTACCCCTCTTGTACCCCAATATCTCAACAACCCCCTCACATTTTTAGCTCATTTAGTCACACAAAAATTGTGCCATCACTACCTACCTATGTATACAATTTCACAATGATCGAATCAACGCTTCGAAAGTTATCCTCGGACAAACAAACATACATACATACATACAACGCCGATTTGCCCAAGTTGATTTATGACGGGTTCCTATATCTGTCGGTAACCGACTACGCCTCGTATCTCCTTGAAAAAGTATCAAACTAGTGTCAAACTTTTGACAGGTTTTCAAGGAGAAACGAGTCGTAGCTGGTTACCGACGGATATAGGAACCCGCCATTAGAGATCTCGCTTCGCTCTATCAATAAATAGTTACTGATGTTGATTAACTTATTCTGCGGCCCAAAATGATAAACCTTAGTCTAAAATGCATATTTAAAAACATATACTCCGTGTTACCGCATCTACGACATTAATTTAAATCACGTGTAGGGCTGATGGCATATATTGTTGAGAAAATTGTTTTTTGTTACAAATTCATTGCCATGGATTTTTTTTAATTTTCATTCTACCTTAATTTTAAGTCCTAAAATGTCGATAAAACAACCTGTATAAAATTGGTATATAAATCATTTTCATTCATCATGTAAGTAGGTTAAACTGTTAAACTGACTAAGCGGCATCGGCGCAAAGGCACCGCCGTTTTACGTTAAAAATTGTTTATTGAAAATGTATCGATTACTGGATAATTATTCAAGCTACCGGTATTAAACCAATCTCTAAAATCAGTTAATACATTTCTGCATATGTGTTTTAAATTAATGTCGTGAATACGGTGACAGACTGTATTTATTTACTACATAAACACTTTAAGTTCTCGGTGTTCGGTATCCGCCAGAAAACGACGAAATACAACTCCCTGTGCCTGGGACAACAATGTCTGGTGTATGGGCGGGTAGTCTAGTTTGCTGGCTATAATTGCCAGGCATACCAGGACGGTATTGGAGCTAGCTTGCAGCCTGAAATACCAGCAATATTATCAATTACTAGCGGTAATTGAACTACATATTGCACGGCAGTATGTAGTTCTTCGGATCCAAAAATTTAGGTTAAGTAAATCATCAAGAAGCTTTTTGGGCAATGGTGTAATACTTTTTAATAAGCTACCGGACGAGCTCAAAACCTCAAATATTATTCTACTTAACGCGCCTGCGAACCCCGAGCGCAACTTCAATTCGGCCGCGTCAAAAACTTCGGCCTGAATATCGCTATCCCTGTTTAGTGACGAAGTTTAGCCACACAGAGCGACAGTGATAGCAATAGAACGATTCTAAATTTGATTAGATTTTCACCGTGTTCCGTAATACCAAAAATGATGACTGAAAACTTGTTGTATTTTTCTCATTGTGTTGTTATTCTGTAACTAGACGATATAATCTATGTTCCCATGACTAGGATACGTAAGATGTTGTAGTTTTTAATACGAAACAATTAGGTTGAAAACAGGTCTTTTATGACGTAAAAACATGCAGAATGCGATACGCTTCTATTTCATTTTGGGTAAGTATTTTGATCTAATATATGATTGGGAACCTAGATAAATACTATTCAAATTAAAATAATACCTTATTAAGGTTGAAATATGCTCCAATTAGAAATGATCTTGGTAGTACGTGTTGTATGGGCGATTGTCCCTCCGGTGTCCCCTTAAGAAAAAAATTAAATAAATATTAATACAAAAAAGTTATTACTCATTGGGAGAAGCTTTAAATGATGTTAATTTTAATGTGACCTGTTGAATTATTTGAAATTTTTTTTGTCCTTAACTTTTGTCTTTTTACAATACTGACAAGGCCTTTTTACAGCCGGAATTTGTAACTTGTAATTCTTTAATTTATATAATTTAATTTTGATAATTATTTTATATATTTTATTTTAATTTTGTTTACTTAGTTACTTATAAATCTTTAGACATTCCGCAATTATTAGAATTTATCGTAATGACAAGGCTCCTTTACAGCCGCAATTTGTATTAATTTGTTTTTGACATGACATAGGTACCTACAATAATTACGAGTAAGATTTAGCATTGACATTGATTGCCTTATTTGACATTGTTTTGTTATGTATTAAATTGATTTTTGTTTAATTTTTTATTATTTTAAGTTGACATTCAACTATGTTGAATAACATAATTAGTGATCATGGTGCATGCAACTGCGCCGAAATATCGGAATACTCAAATACTCACAAATCATGGTAAATATCCCGTTTTTAGTATAAATAGTGTTCATAACCATGATAGTTTCAAAAGTTATAACATAATTAGTCCCGATACCTGTCTGTTTGAGCTACTGTAATGTTCATTTTATTGATATATTCTAAAAATGACGTAACTTAGTGTTCTTTAATGTACCTACAGTGGAAAATAATAGAAATGAAAAAAAATTAAAAAGTGGCCAGCTACACTTTGCCGTAAAAATGTTACTCGTCTACTAGCCCCATAAGATAAAATAATAGATATATAAAAGGATCGTTACAAACACATTCAAATGATTCTAGAAAAAGAACCTCTAAAAGAAACGACTGGATTTTATTTTGCATAAAACCCGGGAAGTTACGGCCAAATTTTATTCTGCACTTTTCTTATTTATGTTTCTCCGTTATGATAAAAGGAGATAAGAGAATTGTAAAATAAACCCGTTAATTAAGAATAAAAACGAGGGTTAATCTTTGCTGCCGAGTTTTACACAACTGGATCACAAAAAGAGTATTCTGTTTTATGGTCTTTATGTTGCAGTCACAAAAGATACAATGCAAAAACGTATTTCTGAAAGTGTCTTGTTTTGAGCTAAGGTAGGGTATTATATTTTTATTTCGCGTTGCTTTTGTAAGTGTTTAAACATGGAATTTTCTTTACAATTTATAAGCTCATGGTATGGAAGAACAGATGGTTTTGTTAACAGCTTATGTTTCTTCCAACATTAAGACAGAAGCCCTGATGGTTTAGTGAAATGCACTTTGACTTCTTTGTGGGCACAATCTCCGAAAAAAAATAATGTATTACTCGTGCGCGATAACTTGGGACCTGCTAGGAATGCGACTCCCCGACCGCTTCCCCTGCACTTCCCCGATGGCGCGCGTATTGTACCGTTCGCATCACTATTTTTTACTAGGGTTTTTAGTCTCGTACTGGCCTACGTCACGTAACGACGCGCTCTGGAATTCTTTTAGGTTTCGTTTGTGTCATTGTTTTGTTGTTGTAGTTTTTGTTATTATAGTTCTTGTTAAGTGTTTATGTTATCATTATGAAGGGTAAACCTTTGCATAGCGGAGAAAGAAACCTCGTGCTAAAAGTGTTAGTTTTTTGAAAACGAAAAACGGAACAAACTGTTTTGTTTACCTGTCCACTAAGTAGTGACGAAGATGAGATAATGTAAATAATAGATAAAATAAATGTATAAACTTTAACATTGTATTTTTATTTTATTCAAATAGTGTAAAAAAGATTAGATAAAAAGCAGCGTCCTCCCTGTGTAACATAATAAATTAGGTTAAAAAAAACAAAGACGAAGCCGCGGGCGGCTGCTTGTTATGTTCGCTTTTTTGCGGGCGGTACAAACACGCCAATATGACGTCACCGCGCTCAGGTCCCAACTTATCGCGCACGGGTAATATGTACGCATTTACACTAGCTCAAAAACGGCGAAGGAATAAATCGCTAGGAAAAATTGGCTTACCCTAAAATCCTAGAACCTAAAATTAGTGGGCATGTGTCATTTGTACGTAATTTAATAAGCGGCGATGGGTTTGCAACTTATCACGTGAATGCTAATTACTAAGCAAAAAGGGTTTATTCTGGAAACGAAATATATGAAAAATATAAAAATTAATATTTAATTATTTGTAAACAAATTTCCCCTGTTAAAAGCATGTATGTTTATAGTAATTGTTCAGTTACAAGGCCTCTACGCACATGTAGGGGGCCATTCAAGTATTACGTAAGCACTACGAGGGGGGTGAAGGGGGGGGGGGGTCTTTTTGATGACATGGGGGATGGGGGTGTCTGGATGGTGATTACGTCAGCAGTATTTTCTTTTTATACTTCTTCGGAATATGTACAAAATTTAGTCGATTTTGGTTTGAACACATATGGCAACCCTACTTGTCTATGCTTGAAAACGTAACACATTTTCAGGGATTCCCAAAAATAATGGGCACGCTTACAAGCTTAGAACCGAGTAAACGAATCGAGTAGGGGAGTTACGTACGATTGACGATTTGACGTGTTGTAAGTTAATGTTTGTCTTACCATTGACTCACTTTCGCCGTGTTGAATGGTTTAAAATAGATAAATCCTATTACAAATACAAATTATTGTATTGTGTTGCGTTATATTCCTCTATTCCAAGCCTTTTCCTTATTTCTAGACTTATAACTGCTGCTCATGAATAAATAATGAAACCAGAACACATTGAAAAATGCATATACCATATAACTTTTGAAACTATCATGGTTATGAACACTATTTATACTAAAAACGGGATATTTACCAAGATTTGTGAGTATTCAAATACTCACAAATCTTGGTAAATATCCCGTTTTTATATAAATAGTGCATATACCAATGTTTACGTAAGCATGGGGGGGGGGGGGGGTAAAAGCTTTGCCTACTTTTGATGACGGGGGAGGGGGGGGGGGGGGGTAATAATTGCATTGAAATCTGCTTATGTAATACTTGGGTTACAAGGAAACAGTGGGCTTGTATGTAATGTAAATGTATAATAATAGTGTGACTACCTTCTTGAATGATATATCCTTACGGATCTGCGTACCGAGTAAGAGATTCGAGGATTTCCACCATGGGAAAAATAGACGTGAGATTATTTTTAGGGTTCCGCAGCCGAGCTTGGAAACGTTATAGTTTCACCATGTCCGTCCAATTTTCTTTACGCTTGCACCTCAATGTGTGGGTCATTATTCGAAAACAGTATTGGGTTACCTGAACATTAATAAAGCTTCAAAGTGGCCATTTCCCTAATAGTCGTGTCTTAAAAGCATAAAAAGTTTTTTTTTATTCTACTTATATGGCAAGCGAGCATGCAGTTCACCAGATGTTAAGTGGCTACTGCAGCCCATGGATATCCACATAGAACTCAAAACAAGCTATTATGTTGTCTTGATCTCTTTGTGGATACGTTGCCATACTATAGGACTTAGCTGGTATGCCTATGTGCCAGTAATTACAGGAACATACCATTACCATCTAACCGGAACACAGCAGCACAAGTACTGCTATTTGGCGGCAGATAAAGGTAAGGCGGTGGTGCGCACTTCCTAGAGCCCGTTCACAAAAGCTCTACCACCAGTAAATAAATAAATAAATAAATATTGCTGGACATTTCACACAGCGCTATCTAGCCCCAAACTAAGCAGAGCTTGTACTATGGGAACCAGATAACTGATAGAATACTTACATACGTTTTTTTTTGTAAATACATACTTATAATATTTAGAAAAACAACCAGACCCTAAACAAATATTTGTAGATCATGCAAACATTTGTTCCGCGGCGGGAATCGAACCCGCTACCTCCTGCGTCTCAGACGGCTGTTCGTCCACTGAGCCACGGAGGTCGTCAAGTAAAAAGCTCTACCACCAGTAAGTATACACACTAGCACATAAACTGTAATTGTAAGAATAATTATGAAAGCTGAGTAGACTCGACTAGTTTACGAGCAGTTGCCGGTTTGTAAATAGTCCGTAAATATAACGTTCATGACCAAAATCAACTGCAAAATTAATTTAGTATAATAAAATGACTAAGATGTTACTGTACTGACTATGGAACCATTCACTGTGCGTGGTCCGACACCTTATCTATACAAGAGGAAAGATTTGTTTGTTTGTATTGAATAGGCTCTGAAACTACTGGACCGATTTAAAACATTCTTTCACTGTTGGGAAGCTACACTATCCCCGGGTGACATAGGCTGCTTTTTATCCAACTGCGCAGAAGGAGGGTAATGTTTTTATTGAAAAACTACGCGTGCGAAGCTGCGGATTGGTCAGCTAGTAATAATAAAAATGCGAAAGTAACTCTGTTTGTTTGTAAGTTTGTTACGACTAAACTTTTTTCACGACTAAACGGCAAAACGAATCGTAATAAAGTTTGGCAAGGAGATAGGTTTTATCCTCGAGAAAGACATAGGCTATCTCTTGTCTCAAAACCAATCTTAAAAAGGGTGAAATGGGGGTTGAAAGTTCGTATGGGCAATCCATGTTTCCTATCCTATGATCTGAATATTAATATGTAGGCTTCGGGTAAGAAATAAAAAAATTCGTGTTTGAACCTTTTTGCAAAATCTTCGCTAAAGGGGGGGGGGGGGGGGGGGAAAAATTAAGGGGTTAAAATTATGAGGTATTCTTTAGATGTATTCCCTATGTACCGTATTATGTATTGGTATATAGATAGATGATGATATATGCTACTTTTTACTGTACTGCGCAGAAGGAGGGTAATGTTTTTATTGACAACCCACGCGTGCGCAGCCGCGAGCGGGTCAGCTAGTTCATCGGGTCATCTAAAAAGACATTAAATCACTTTCTTTTCAATTTTGATTACCTCTAGCAATAAAACAGACTGTAACGACTATAGATAAATAAAACCACTATCTGAAATCTTTTTCATTATTCATGTACTTACTGTTAGTATACTGTGGCGAGGTTAGGGCCCTTCAAAGAAATTGGTTTTCAAATCTAATTGCAAACCTTGAATTTTAATTTTCACTGAATAGTCAATGAGTGCTGAGTATTTGTGCTGTTAACATTTTGGTTTTACATTTTATGGGTTAAGTTTAGGATTTATAAACATATTTTAGCTTAAAGTTCACTGAATAAAACTTAGGTACAGAACTGTTCCATTAGCGTTGCTTATTGACAGCTAACTTGATCTTTCATGACAGCTGTCATGAAAGATCTGAGCTTACCAAGAGCGTACATTTATTGTCACAATCTTGGGATAAACGTTGTTCTTTCCTGGATTCCAGGGCACTCTGGAATTCCTGGTAGAGTCAGCTGACTCTTTCGCAAAAGATGCAGCTCAGATAGGTTCCCTTGAACATTCCAAATCCTTCTCACGTGACTTATGCCTTCTTTCCAAATCACACCTTGAACAATCGTAGAATGAAGTTTGGAATCGTTCCAAAAAAGATAAGGGATATGCAGATATCCAACCCGATATTCCTCGAACTCCTTGGTTTTTTAAATTCAGGAAGGCTAGTAAGATTTCCACCTCCATAATTTGTCGTCTTCGATTTGGCCACTCGTGTACTCTTGTTTTTTTGGCCAAACTTAGGATTAGGAACCACTCCCTATGTGAGTGTGAACTGGACGAAGGAAACGTGGACCACATATTCTTCGACTGTCATAGATTGTGGCGTTCCCTCTATGAAATCCTTCCTCCTGAAATCCCTCGTCCTACCTACTTTAAATGTTTATTAACCCTTACCTTTTCCCCTTTAATTAATTATATTTTATGTAAATTTATAAATGATAACAACAAAAGGTTGTAAATGTTTATATTACTTACTAGCTCACTAACCCACATTATCTATAATAGTACTAACAACTAACATTGTGCTGTGTTGTGTTGTCTCTTTTGTTTTAGAATTATCAAGGGTTTTTCCAAACTTAGTACACCGGTCATATTCTTGACCTACACTATCTTCTAATAACTTTGAAAATATCGTGACTTCGACATTGGCGGAATTATGACACTCCCTAGTGCGTACATTTGAACATGCCTCGAAATTGACTTGGTGAGCTTTGGTCAGTGACAACCGTTTTCATTGATCACGAACAAAGAGGCGCCTAATTAAGGAACGCCTGATAACAGCCAATCCTACAGCCACAGAATAGATAAACCACTTTGCATTTATCTATGACAACTTATTAAATCATATTTAGCCACTAAATACATTAAGCCGTCGTTGCGCCAGTCGCCCTGAGAGCTGTCTAAATTTTTGAGACTTCTCTTTGTGAGTGGAGTGTCTGACTGTGACTGACAGCATACAAGTCTGCCGGTTTAAATAATTGCCCAACATTACGCACCGCCAAATTGGTGTCGTAACTTTAGGCAACGCCTAAAGTCTCTAGTAATCACCTAAAGTTTGGTAAAACGTTTTTTTTGCTCTAGGCAACTCCCTAATATTTAGGGATTCATTTTAGGCGTTTCCTAGGGTAAGAGAAAAGTGATTGACAATTTCTTGTATTGTACACACGGCTACACATCAAGCTATACATTTCCAGTATAAGCTGACCTCTCATTCTAGGAAAAGCCTACACATGCGAGGTCAGCTTATACTGGAAAGTATAGCTTGATGTGTAGCCGTGTGCACAAGAGACAAGACAAGATAATAACATTACAAGTACAATGTACAATGACAAGACAATTACAATGTACAAGACAATTGTAGTGTTTGACAGGCAGACCATTTGCCCGATGGTCGAATGACATTGAAAGCGTAGCTGTGTCAATAGATTCAACTCGCAAGGGACCGGAAAGAATGGCGTAATAAAGAGGAGGCCTATTACCCAACAGTGGGTGCAGACGGGCTGAGATGATGATGGTGATGATTTGACAGTTCTATATAGTAACTTTGGACAATTGAAATGCGTTGTACTTGTAAAACGTTAGCAGCCATCTAAGAAGATACAAAATAGACTCAGTAAAATTAATAATAAAACTGGCCAAGTGCGAGTCGGACTCGCGCACGAAGGCCGTACCATTATCTATAAAAACGGCTCAAAAATCACGTTTGTTATATGGGAGCCCCCCTTAAATAATTGTTTTATTTTATTAAAATTGTATATTTTTAAAGTGAATATATAACTAAATATTCTGTGAATATTTCAAGCGTCTACCTATAGTCGTTATCAATATAAAGGTAAAACGAGCAAAAAATCACGTTTGTTGTATGGGAGCCTCCCTTAAATATGTATTTTATTCTGTTTTTAGTTGTTATAGCGGCAACAGAAATACATCATCTGTGAAAATTACAACTGTCTAACTATCACGGTTCATGAGATATACCCTGATGACATACGGACAGACAGACAGCGAAGCCTCAGTTATAGGCTGCCTGTTTACCCTTTGGGTACGGAACCCTAAAATATATTTGTCATCTGTAAAGTTTTAATAGGACTTTTGTTTTATTTCCAAGTAAAAATAAATTATTTGTTTTTACGACAACAATGAACTCGTGAATTATCATCACAGCTCTTCAAATCAGTTTTTTTTTGTCCTAAAGCACTACTGAGATAAACTTGAATTATTGTCTATGAAAATTCACACAAATATAAATACTATTTATAGCGTATGTAATCTCTGAAGCATTGAGAGAAGAGCGAACTTCTTAACTGTAAATTGTTCAGTGCCAGTTGCAAGTAATGATGATATTTCTTCAACAGGCGGCGGCTTTATGCGTCTCTTCGGCACCCACCTAGCCTCACACGGGTCAGCACTTGGCACGTACTTCAGACTGCTCAGGCCTAGAGGAGTGGCGCTCGACTATAGCGAGATCCTCAACCGAGTCAACACACCATTCATGTTCTGCTTGAAGATACCTGGCTCTTCGCCTGCTGAGGTAAGTACTAGTATTTATCGATGTCATAGGAGTTTACTTCGAATGGTGTTGGTAACCTTGAAACATTGACTATTGACTCAATACAAACTAAACAAAGGGCCAACGTATGGATGGCACCCGAATTTTTTAGCCAATAGGCTGGAAACTAACCAACGTGAAGGGGTCGTATGATTTTAAAGCGTCTCGTCGATAGTTTGACGCCGTCAGTAAGACGAAGCTGACTATTAGCTGACAAGAACAGGTTTAAATGTTTATTTAGATGGTAACGGCTCATCTAACACCTATACTATCGTCTCAGTTTACTGTGCGTAATAGACTACAATACAAATAGACGAATGTGTTCTATCCATAAAAGAACTACAATGAGACAAAATTCTTTTTTTAATAAATCTCATTAAAAACTGATTATGAAGATACACTTCTCAGACTTACTATGAGTTTGCTTTTCCACCTGCTATTGATTTAGTAAACAAGGATATAAAGTTACCCATCAACGATCTAGCACTTAAAATAACAAACGTATAACCTAGATTACAAATCTGAACTACAAACTTTGTAAGCCCTGCGCAAATAGTTTCAACCAAATTGAGGGCACCCAAAATATTTGCCCACTTCCCATCCAAACGACCTCAAAGCAAATAATTCCTATGTCCACTGGTGTAATATTGTTATTTAAACATTGTAAGTGGTTCTCTACAAAGACGGTTCTCCAAATGGAAGTGTTTGAGATGAAGGGTGACAAAGGAAGAGCTGATACAAGTTTGCAAGATTCGCAGATACGTTCACTGATGGTGGAGAATTTACAAGATACTCGTATGTTGTGTTCAGTGATTGTGAGAATGTGTGAAGGAAAATGAACTTCATTATGTGTTTGATGTATCTGTAAAGCACTTGTATTATTTAAGCTATTTATTTGATCACGTTTCATGTTTTTGAGAACGGCATTTTATTTATATACAATTTGTGTTCTTTCAGAAAAAAGCTTCTTTAAAAAACATTAAACCGCGTCGTAAAGTACATGTTCGATAAAATTAGACTAACCGGTTTCTTCAGTCTATATGTAAACCTTTGTTTCAAGTTATTTCTGCACAAATGGAAGTTAAATTGAGAAGCTCGTGAGTAATGAGATAGAAAATTAAAAATAACAAGTAAGTCCTGTCGACAAAAATTGTTTGTTCGGATTCCTGTTTTAATTAATAATTTGATTTCTTTGACTTACTTTCCTGTTTCCCCAGATTATGTTTTATGGAAGTAGGGCAAAAAACATTAATTTGTTGTTTTATGTTTTGTGAATTGTCGTTATGGCCTTCGGTCGGTGGTAGCATTTTGTTACCAATTGCGGTCTCTCAGTGCTAACTTTTTGTATCAACCAATTATAGCATTTAATATTTTGAAGTTTTTAATAACGGTATTTGGCTTTTGTCAATTATACAATAGCCTTTGACAGTGTCAAACATTCAGCAATTTATTCAGCTTAAGAACAACAAATGATAGACTAAACATACATCGATTTAGTTAACATCATTTACAGAAATAGTCTAGCCAGTATAAAATTAGAGTTCTTCGGTCCACAATTTCTAATCCAAAAAGGCGTCAAGTAGGGCGACTCACTCTCACCCAAACTATTAACAAGTACGTTAGAAGAAGTTTTCAAACCATTAGCAGTCCCATCGGCGACAAGGGGTATTGAAATCGGCGACCAGAGGCGTACAAACCTTCGGTTCGCCGACGACATAGTTATTTCTGCCCTCAATGCATCAAAGTTACAAGAAATGCTCCAAGAACTAAGCAGGTCGAGCCTCGATGTTGGACTAATGATGAATCGATCAAAGACTCAAATTATGACCAATAGCACGAAACGTAGGGTGGTGGTAGACGGGCAAGAAATATACTATGTCGATGAGTACATCTTGGGCCAGTTAGCTTCCTTCAAAAACAGGCAGGAAAAAGAAATCGATCGTCATGTTGACTGTGACTGGAAGAGCTACTGGTCCATGAAGACACTCATGAAAGGCGACCTACCATTATCACCAAAACGTCAACTCATCGACATGTGTATTCTGCCTGCCCTAACCTACGGTACCTAGTTATGGTCACTGACTGAATCACAAAAGTCCTTTGGCTCGGGGTATGCCAAAGAGCGATGGAGCGCAGCATTTTAGGTATCAAGAGAATAGACAAGATTCGGATCACCTCGCTGCGCTCAAAGACCGGCATCGTTGTCATCGCTTTCAAGGCTGCCAAGTTAAAATGGGATTGGGCGGGTCATATCTCCCGTTTGCAAGTAAATAGGTGGGTTAAGGTCGTAACTGGATGGAAAGCGACACTGTGGCAGGCCTAAGAAGCTTTGGCGCGATGATTTAGACGCTTTTTAGAGGTAGTGGCGGGATTTGGTACAGGATCGATTATTTTGAAGAAAACATTTTTCTCTTCGTACATGTACAAGCTATTGTTAATGCGACGTATAATATAAAAAAATCTACGTCATATATTTGTATTATATTTGTCATTTACTAAGGAATATTATTTTGGTTAAAATGTGTTTACATTGCAAACAAAAACACGTACATTTCCATTTTACATGATATTAAATTTGATTTTTTTGGTTCACATTTTCATCTATAATCATCCCAAACTATTTGTGTGACCATTACTTTGGTGGCGTAAGGGTCGTTACATAAATTAATTGCAGTTCAATGACGCTGACTAAATAAAGAAAATTAATTTATTTGACACACAGAGAACATATAACTAAGTACCTAAAGCGTTGAAAAATGAGACTAATAACATTAAATATATAAAACAACTGAATACTTACTAACTACTAAAACCATACAATTGATGAATATTTTAATGAAAATATTTAGAGAACCTATTGACGATTAGATTTTAATATAATCAATATACCCTAACAAGAACAATCAAATCCTCCTCTCTCCAAAATATTGTTGTGCCCAACAGGGTCCATAATGATACTATTTTCATAGTTCCATTAATAGTTATCTAAATTAAATTAAGGAAATAAATTTAATAAAAGTAATCTTAAATAAATTGTACCCAAAGCAAAGAAAAGTGAAACTACTAGATATGGCTTCTATTTGGGAACGCACTTGAAGGAAAACAGAATCTTCAGCACAAGTCTATTCGAATTAGTGTAGGTCCTGTTTGAAATTTATGATGTATATACAAGCCATTATTTAAATTATAAATCTTTGTAAATTATATTATTTAAAATGTTTATTATGTGCTTGAAATGAATAAATGAATTATTCTTCAGATATAGGAATACATTAAGTAGTATAGTTTTTTGAATGAGCTCGCCCGGGGAAGTATTACCACCATACCTATTTCTGCCGCCAAGCAGCAATGCTGTGTTTCGGTTTGAAGGTAATGGTTGCCGGTGAAATTACAGGCACATGAGGCTTTACACCTGTATGCCTCAAGTTGATGAAAACAGGGTAGTGCATCGTAGGGCACGTTCCTAAGGAGCGATACTAGGCGATACTTTGTTATAGGCGATGGTAACCACTTATCATCAGGTTGGCCATATGCTTGTTCCATCTCTAATTCGTATAAAAAACATTAATTTTACTTTGTAATTGAAAAACAAGAAAAACAACGCAACTGCTGGTGCAACTGCTGGTGCAACTGCCGGTGCAACTGCTGGTGTAACTGCTGGTGCAACTGCTGGTGCAACTGCTGGTGCAACTGCTGGTGCAACTGCTGGTGCAACTGCTGGTGCATTTCCTTTTATCTGCAGACCTTGTTTTTTAATATCCTAAGTAAAACTACTGTATTCCTTTATCTTCGAATAGAGCTATTCATATAATAGTGATAGAATTTCACAAGTGAAATTCTATCACTATCAGTTACCACCTATTAATACATTGTACAGTACAATAAATGATTGAGTATTGAGCAAAAAAAAACACATAGGTAAGGCCGTATCGCAATGGCGCCTCGGCGCGTTTATAAAAGCACCCCAGTTCTAATAAACCAATAGTTACACTATGACAATGGTTTCGTCGCAAAATGACCACTATAGATTCCTTTTGGGTATTCTACTAACACAATCTCTTGTGTAATTTCAATGATCGCCGTTATCTCAACACCATTGAAACGGTAGCTTATAACAGAAACAACAATCATATTCTATACTAATATTATAAAGAGGAAAGATTTGTTTGTTTGTATTGAATAGGCTCCGTAACTACTGGACCGATTTAAAAAAATCTTTCACTGTTGGGAAGCTACACTATCCCCGGATGACATAGGCTACTTTTACCAAACTGTGCAGAAGGAGGGTAATGTTTTTATTGAAAAAACTACGCGTGCGAAGCTGAGGATTGGTCAGGTAGTTTTTAAATAAAGGTATATAAATGCATGGTCGACTCTAAAGGCGCAGATGGCTATGCAGTGACAGTGGCACCGTGTGAAAGCCTAGAATACAATAAAATAAAGAATAAGGAGCCTCTCATTGTGCCACAGCCAGATTCAGTTATTCGAATTGAGAAAGATAAAGTTAGCAGCCGATGACACTTCCTCTTATAATTTCAGAAACTCCAACAAAAGGGAGATCATATTTTAATCTCGGATTATAAGTTTAATATACAGGTTGTAAAATACTTTATCATCATCACATTGCACTGATAAAATAACCGCAATTAATGCAAACAAGCTTCTTTCAGTTAACCTTGCGTAAAATATTTGTAATTTCTTACATTTAATAGAGTATTCAACTATTGAACCTATTCCATCTGCATACTTTTTTTGCCTTACAGTGTTTGTTTAGTATTGAAATTGTGAGTTGACCTTCTAACCGATCTTGTGCCGATCAGCAACTGAAAAGCGCGGTGTAGGAATGAATAAATTAAATCACTTTGTTGCACGACATAAACACTAAATACAACAGAGAAAACAGCAGAAAATAGAAGTAAATAGTACAATGGGCGGTCTTATAGCTTATCGCAGGATTACCTTCTCAGAAAATACGACCTGATTAGTTTTTTTACCCTTTTATATTTCGGGAGTAGTCTTTTACACCCTGTATACGTCTTAGTATTGGAGTTTATAGAAATATTTGCATTATTTTGTGCCGTGAGAAAGCGGAGCCGCGTAAATTGGTGTTTTGACTTTACTGCGGAGACTTGAGACAAACAAATTATATTATCTCACAATACAATTTATTGAGGACAGATTATGTAAGAACTTGCATAATAAGAACTTGCATAATGTTTTATTGAATAAGTATTTTTATTATTATTAATAGTATTGTAGGTACGGTTTAATTAATATTACATAGCAATATTTAAAAAAATCGTTGGTGAAAAATCGTTCTGATACAAAGCGCCTGAAAAGCGTCCATGTCTTGGACAACCTGCTTGCTGCTTCTAAAGAAGAGAAGAAGGACTAATGGGTCTCGATTTTGAGCCCTACAAATAAATTAACACATCCGCCTATAGTCTTCTTAAGCGCATCACAATGAGCACAAAAAAAATTGCATTATTAGAGTACACCTAGATTTTCTATAGGTACTTATAGTTTAGAAGAAAGTACATTCACCTCGAATGGGCACTGCAACAGGGTTCGACTCCTACTATATCTGATAATTACTATATGCTACAAAATCTAGAAAATAAATGGGGAAATGATACTTTTTTGTACTTTTTGAGGAACAAATTGGAGGGGTTCTATTTACTCCAAAGTTATCCTCGGGTAAACAAATATACTTAAAACGCCCATTTATCAAAGTCGATTTGGAGATTTCGCTTCGCTCGATCAATTATATCAATATTATTGACCTAGCGAAGCGAGATCTCCAAATCAACTTGGGCAAATCGGCGTTGTATGTATGTTTATATGTATGTATGCACAGAACACAAAAAACAATTGTTTTTTATGTTCTGTGTATGTATGTTTGTTTGTCTGAGGATAAATTCGAAGCGCTGATCCGATCCTAACGAAATATGATATATAGGTAGGTAGTGTTGGTACAATCCTAGTGTGACTAAATGCGATAGTGTTGGGGGATTGTTGAGATATTGGGGTTCAAGAGAGATAAAAAAATCGAAATTAGTTTAAATCTTGTGGTTTTTAAGATAATGCCATAATAAAAACTGAACTTTGACGAAATTGATAGGGTACACTAGTGACCCTACAGTGCTGAAATTCGGTATGCGTGTTTATTTATTTTATTTTATTTCAAACAAAATCCACAGCTCTTAGGGTTGTACCTTCTAACGGGTGTATCTTATGTTAAAACTTACAGGCAATAAAGGATTTACATTTTATAGTCGTGTAGCTTTAATATTCAACATAAGTGTCCCATTCAACATAAGTGGATGCGGATTGTGATGGGCTCCTCATATAAAATAAAAATAAATAAAATGAAGTCTGTTATAAATGTTTCTTGAATTGATTGGATTATTATGAACGGTTAGTTGGTAATTTGAAATAAGAATTTAAATTTAATTCAATTTTAAATTAATTTAATTTAATAATTTTTATTTTTTGACATTTTTGACATTTTTATTGTAATTTTGCCCCATTCCCGCTATTATTTTATTATAGTAGTTTTTACCATTTTTAATTAATTTAATTTTTGTAATTTTTGTATGTAATTCGATGTGTATTATTAAGTTGTTAGCTATGGATCTTGGTATGAAATAAATGAGTAATAATAATTTGATAACACAGATATAGGAAAAAGTCTGAAATCCAGAACTGACGGCCATTTGGGGCCAACTAATAAACATGTGTGTTTTCTTTTCAATACCATTACTGGTAATTCGTATTATCTATAGGTACTCAGCGCATCACTAACAGCTCCAGTAAGAGCTGCAAGAGCGAGCGAGATAGCAATATTCTCGTCACTTGTCCCGTTTTATGACGTCGTCTGTCAGGAGCGTTGGTGTCTAGTATAGTCGAGATTCGCCATCTTTTCATCCAAAAATAGAACAGAAAACATTATTTTTTCTTTAGAAAGCTAGACGTCCGTTTACAAAGGGGTGGAAATGTGTCGTAGACAACACGAGCAAGCATTGTAAACATAGTTAGTACTTACCTTGACAGTTTAAATGAGATCTCAATTAATAACGAGCTCTATTGCGCAATGTTTAGATTCATTAGTTTAAAAAAATTACTAATTTAATAAAAATATAACAAGCATTAGCACTAATTTGAGATATCTTCCAGTATTGTGTACCCCCAACCATTATCTTCCTCAAACCAAAAGTTGTCTCAAGGAAATAGATTCAAGACGATCTCCTATTGTATTTCTTTGTGTCTTCTATTGTTTTTTTATGGTGTACAATAAAGTGTTTTCATTCGTTGATTATTTTTTTTATTTCATTACGTCAATCTTTATAACCAGAAGGATCATTTAGAAACTTCTTATAGTAAATAAATCATGACCCTGAGACATTTGAATCCTGGTACGGCCCGAATTGAGCTATACCTATCGTCAAGCCACCTCGCAACTGGACGACTGACGTTGGTTACCGGTAGCTTTATTACGAGTATGTAAGCCAGTCGCTGTCTCAGGCCAAACCTTCTCGTATATCACGTGTGTATGAACCGAACGACAGCGCGTGACAGCAACTAGTTTTCGTAATAAGGCTAATTATATTTCATTATACAGAATTGTGGGGCTGAGCATTGTTTAATCAATAGAAATTAACCGTAGGCCAATTCACGTAACTAAATATTAGTAAAATTCAAGCTCAATCTATTCCTTTATTCTTTATTGCACACAAGAAAATACATGTAAAAACCCCTAAGTAGAGTATTCTTCCAGCAAACCTTTGAGGCTAGAGAGGAGATGATTTTAAAGGTAAGTGAGTGTACAAAACCTAACTATACCTAAAGTATGATAAAATATTATAATTATTTTAAATAAATTATATGGAATATTAATACATATATACCTAATATAAATATATACCTATAATAATATAAATCTATTTATAAAATCTATCTAGATATATCTAGTCTCGATTTGTTAAATGCAATACAATTCTATGATTGACTGGCATGCGATTAATGCGCCGGCGAACCCTGAGCGCCACTTCAATTCGGCCGCGTCAAAAACTTCGGCCTGAATATCGCTATCCCTGTTTAGTGACAAAGTTTAGCCACGCAGAGCGACAGTGATAGAACGATTCTAAATTTGATTAGATTTTGACCGTGTTCCGTAATACCAAAAATGATGACTGAAGACTTGTTGAATTTTTCTCATTGTGTTGTTATTCTGTAACTAGACGATATAATCTATGTTCTCATGACTAGGATACGTAAGATGTTGTTGTTTTTAATACGAGAGAATTAGGTTGAAATCAGGTCTTTTATGACGTAACAACATGCAGAATGCGATACGCTTCTATTTCATTTTAAGTAAGTATTTTGATCTAATATAGAGTTGGGAACCTAGATAAATACTATTCAAATTAAAATAACACCTTAATATGGTGGAAATATGCTCCAATTAGAAATGATCTTGGTAGTACGTGTTATATGGGCGATTGTCCCTCCGGTGTCTGCTTAAGGACTTTAATTTACAAGATAATATTGTAATATTAGTGGAGCAGAACGGCAAAATATATTCAATTCATAATCCAATCTCTTTTGGTACAAGTGTCGCTATGATTTTAAAATTGTATTACGTGAATTGTCCCCCCGAACTTGTCCTGTGCGTGCCCTTATACTTGCAACATTTTCAAAGCAATGTGTTGTTGGCGACAATTGTCGAGAATTTTACCTCCGGTGGGATAATAACTGGTGGAGATGCAAGGGTTCGATTTCAACCGCGGAACAAATGTTTACATAACTTACAAATAATTATTTGGGTCTGGGTAAATACTTTTGTAAATACATACTTATAATGTATAGAAACATACATTATAAGTATGTATTTACAAAAGAAAATGTAAATAAGTATTCTATTATAAGTTATCTGCTTCCAATGGTTCTGGGTAAGCTTATTACTTTGTTTGGGGCAGGTTAACGCTGCTTCAAATGTCCAGCATTTTATTTAATATAATCTATACTAATATTATAAACAGGTAAGATTTGTATTTTTGTGTGTATGTTTGATATAAATAAACTCAAAAATACTGGTGCGATTTCAAAAATTCTTTCACCATTGGAAAGCTACATTCACCGTGAGTAACATAAGCGTCTTTTTACTCAACTGCGCAAAGGAGGTTAATGCTTTTATTGAAAAACTACGCGTGCAAAGCTGCGGATTGGTCAGCTTGTAATATTATAAAGAGGAAAGATTTGTTTGTTTGTTTGTTTGTATTGATTAGGCTCCGTAACTACTGGACCGATTTACAAATTTTTTTACTGTTGGGAAGCTACACTATCCCCGGGTGACAAAGGCTACTTTTTACCCAACTGCGCAGAAGAAGGGTTATGTTTTTATTGAAAAACTACGTGTGCAAAGCTGCGGATTGGTCGGCTAGTATTTAATAAAATTTATTTTTATTTATTGTCATATTAACACAATATTGCCGATAAAATCGAGTACCGATTCGTGGGTCATATGGCTATTAAATATTGATTTATTAAATTTAACAGTTTTAACCAAAACGCAAACTGCCTTAAAATTAACACATAAACAAAAAACTTAACAACTTATATAAACTTTAAATATGTCAACATATTGGAACCCTAGCGCTCGCGCTGGTCTTGAATTTAATAGCGCGAGCGCCCGTTGAGTAGGCGCATTGTTAGCGTGATGCGTTCTTGTTAAGGCGAATATAGTAGCTGATTGGTCTTATTTGGCTTTCTCCTCAGGAAAGAATCAGTTTCATGTGCTCAAAAAATATATGTCATTCATTGACCTTTTATCTGCAAAGTGAACATACAAAAAATTTCTAGCTGTTTATTTACTATGAGAACAAAAAATAACAACATATAGCGGTTTTTGACTTTCAATTTGATTCAACCTTTAAACAACGTAAAATGTTGTAATTTTTGATTCACGTAAATGTGGGCAAAGACTATACCTTCAAGTTGAACATATGATGCTGTGCTGCGACGGTCATTCACGTGGCAATTAATTATTTAAAATTTTTCCGAATAATTAGCGGGCGTACCCTTAGAAGGTGGTTGCGCGAGCGACGGGCGGCAGTGTACCGCTGTGTTGTACGGTAGGGTTGTGCTCGTCTGCCTCGCGCTCACCTATTTGGTGGTCGGTTAGATACGTGTAGCGGTAGGTGCGGGGCTGAAACAATAGCTACGCCCATTCGCTCAAGGTCATCGGCTACGGTTAGCGCCTTAATTAGCTGTTATGATGATGTATGCACCACACATTAAATATCAAGTTGTGGACACGTGATGCCAGACGCTAGTGTTGGGAATTGCCGGCTACAAATTGCGGTGAAAAAGTTACTCGTTTAGGAACACCTTATTCACCTACATTGGATCTGATTTTATTACATTGAAATTGGATCTTCTGTACAATAATAGCTTGTATTTATTCTGTACCACAAGCTCGCACCTACTTACACTTCGTAGGGTTGGGTCACGCACGGACAATAGTAAACTTGAGATGGTTTGACAAACATAATTATTTGTTTCAATATAATTTGTTTATTCAAGCGGAAAATCAGGGTATGTTATGCAATCGGTCGAAATAGATTGAACAGGGAAACAGGTATCCGTTGTCATGGAATTTTGAAAGGTTCTGAATTTAGATTTGGGCTCGTTAATTTAATGTGGCTTCTATCTTTTTGATCGAGCGAAGCGAGATCTCTAAGTCAACTTGGGCAAATCGGCGTTGTATGTTTGTTCGAGGATAACTTTTGAAGTTGTTATCCGATCATCGTGAAATTTGATATACAGGTAGATAGTGATGGCACAATTTTGGTGTAACTAAATGAGCTGAAAATGTGGGGGTACTGTTGAGATATTAGGGTTCCAGAGGGGTAAAAATAAACAAAATGGGACTATCCGATCAAGTGTGTATATTTAATAAAAGGTCTTTTTGAGTACATTTTGACCCTATTTTTATTTTTAGTGTAAACTTTGTAGTTTTTAAGTTATTAGCCATAATAAAAACTGAATTTTGATAAAATTCACAGGGTACACCAGTGACCACCAGAGTGCTGAAATTTTGTATATTAAATAATGTATATTAAACTTAAAAAAAATCGGAGTCGAAATGTACTTATGTACCTTTCATTTGACGTTCCATTTGACATAATAATCTCATTTTCATGGATAACCTTCTACACTTAAGAAAGGGTCGTGACGGAAACTTGTGACGAAAAACACTTACACTTTTTAGCCCCCATCCGCCAAGTCCATACCGTGCATTATGGAACTTTGTTCCAAAAAAAACAGTATCGGTTGTTGCATCCTTTAAAATATATTTTCCACTGTCCCAGTGTCGACCCTGTCATGAAAAAAATGTATTGAATGCTTGTGCGTCGTACTAGAAAATTGCTATTTTGTTTATAAAATAGAGTTACTTAAAGAGCGTTGCTTGGCCATTGAACTTATAATTTGTTATAAATTTCTGAGCACCATAAACCAAATACCTATTATGGTAAACTTCAAAGGTCCGATTTGAGGTCTATCATTTTGCATGCTGTAATGTATGAACCTCTACAAAAGGAATTGGAAAATCTACCACATAACACCCATCAATTATTATATTATCCATACACTATAACATTAAGTATAATGAATATGTACAAAGTATCACTTTTTATTTTGAAAAATAAAACTGGCCAAGCGCGAGTCGGACTCACGCACGAAGCGTTCCGTATCTATAAAAACGGCTAAAAAATCATGTCTTTTGTATGGGAGCCTTATTCAAATATTTAATTTGTTCAATAGCCCAATTTTATTTAATTACCTTATTTGAGGTTGGTGCCGATTAAACTAGTCCTCTAAATTGTATGAGCGCCCATACAACTCACAGGACTATCTTAATTAGCTTCAACTATGTATGTACGGACACCTTTTAGTTTTCAACTTTTTTATTTTTTAGAATTTATTTGTGCTGTAAGACCTACCTTTTTGCCAAATTTCCCGATTCTACGTCAATGGGAACTACCATAAAGGTTATCTACGCAAAACCTATAGGGTACTCCCGGTTGACCTAGAATTATCAATTTTGGTCGAAAGTAAGGTCTTACAGCACAAGTAAAGGGAAAATTCCGAAAAATAATTATGTTAAAAATTAAGGTAAATTTTGGTACTAACAAGTTTTTGCGAAAAACTAGATTTGCCTACATCTTTTTATTGTGTTGACAGAACCTTGATGTTTATAAACCTAATAGGGACTATATACCTCAGTATCTGGTATAAATTTAAACTTGCTAGGTCCACCAGTTCCTGAGAAAATAAGTGGTGACATACTGACAGACAGACGGACAGCCGGTCAAGAGAGTGATCTTATAAGGGTTCCTTGTTTTACCTTTTGAGGTAAACAACCCTAATTATAATAAGAAATACTATTTTATCTCTGATCAATATTTCGACACGACGATATTCCAATGTTGTGTCATTTGGGTATGCTGTTCGTCGAAGTATTTTGAAACTTGACAAAACCAATCATAATCTAAATTCCACAAGTACATGTTACAAATACAAAATCGAAAGACACAGTTGAGGTGTAGGTATAAAGAAAATCAGATGTTCGATTTTACTTGGAAAACTTTCGTGACATATTTAAATCACACTAATATTATAAATGTGAAAGTTTGGATGTTTGTTTATGTATTTATTTGTTTTTACTCAATCACGTCGTAGCGACTTAGCCGATTTCGATGAAATGTATTATTTAAGTAGATTATAAGCTGGATTAACACATAGGCTACTTTTTATCCCATAAATCAGGTCCCATGTGCTAATAATGGGGTGTCAAGTTAAGTTGCAACAGCGAGTTTAGCTTTGTTACACATTGAGTAGTGTAACGCGTACAAAGTCGCGGGAAACATCTAGTCATTATTATAAATCCGGGATTTAGAAAAAGTAGTTTGTCTCTATCCAGGTCATAATCTATCTATCTCATCATCAGATTTATCAGATATGGATCTATATATCTATATCTATATATATAGGTATATATATTTTATAATTAGGACGTAACTAGTTTAAGTGTAAATAAGTAGTTTATAAGTATTAGATGTTAGGGTTTTGCACTGTCGCTTTGGTGTTATTGTAATGACTGTGTAAAATTAAAATAAATAAATGTTGTCACCAACTACCCGCACTTGATTTTCTGAATCGCACGTATCACTGTTTCGATACACAATACTAACAGTATCTGAACGCGTGGATCTAAATCGCGACGTGAACACCTCACTATAACTGGATTCCACGATGAAGATAATCTAAAGCCATCCTCACGATTAAAATTGCGATATTTTTTTATCTCGATGGCTTCTCGAACGATTCTTGGGTAATATTGGCGTTCGGTGGAGAGAATTTTGGGGTCGTGAAGTTCTATCCAGTGGTTTGGTCCAGATTCAAACAAAAACATAACTTATGTTTGTTAAAATGAGTATAGTTCGCGAAAATTTAAAAAGTTCTATTGTATAGGTTTGTAAAGTAAGGAAGTAGAATTTGTTCGCCCACTCTTAGAGCTTCTGTTCTGACGGGCTTCTCCCGGGCTTTTTCCATACTTCATACTCCTAAGTGCACGATGTACTTCCAGCCCTGTAAACGGCGTAATGTCAGCAGCACAGGAGTAGTTACTCGAGCTGTTCTGGGTCTGCAAAGAATCTGAATATAGGTTCTTATAAAGTTGGGTGCATATGTCTAGTATTTTGCCTTTATCTCCTTGTTTTAACACCATTACTATCTTTCATACCTGTTATACCTGATTTTTTTCCTAACTGTATGCCTCTCATGGCCATCTTTAAAGATGTATTCTTTTCTAATGCAATTTTAACTGTCTCTACGTTTGCGTTTCTAATGTCTCTGCGAATACTACGTTTTACTTCAATGTCCTTTGATTTATATTCTTGGTATATGGTTAGTTTTTGTCTCTCCTCTAATAATCGTTTGGTGTTGTTGCTGAGCATTTTAGTTTTAATTTTATCTAATTTAACGTTTTGGCTAGCAGTTTTTATGCTTTTAACTATGTGAGAGTATTGAGTTTGTGGATCCCCATAGCTTATAATGTTTAAAAGGGTAAAACTATTTTTAAAATCTAGACAGAGCTGCTCCTTGTTGCATAATAACGTTGATTTGTTTATTTGTTTTATTGTGTGCTTAATTAATTGAAGTGTATGAATTTTTAAATTAAATTGTATAGTAGTACGCAAAGGTCGGTAGTCGGAGGGAAATTTTATACTGTTAATGATTTCAATGTTTTTAACTAGTTGTTTACTGGACGATAGACTGTTACTTATGCTCAGACTTTGGCCAAAAGCAAAGTTTAGGAGCCGTTCGCCACGGGGGTTTCTATCGCCAAGACCGTAAGGATCTAAAATGGTTTTGTTATTATGGCCCTGTGTCTTACCTATTTTTGCGTTGAAATCCCCAACCACGAAAGTCCACGTCCCTCTGTGGTCATCGCACGCTTTGTTAAGCAGATCATAAAATTTCTCGACTTCTTCGTCGGGACGCAATGACGTAGGGGCATAGACTTGAACAATGGTGAGGTATTTCTTGTCTTTTATGTGGAATTTAAGTACCGCAATTCTGTTAGAACACGCTATAAATTCTTTGATATTGAATTTCCAACGTTTTGTGACCAAAAAGCCTACCCTATAGTAGCTTCCAGCACCACAGTGGAAAAGATGTTATCACTACGCTCTAAAGTATTTTCGCCTTCTCGTCTTACTTTCGATAGGCCTATAATGTCCCAGTTGATATTTTCGAGAGCATTCTCGAGTTCTACCAGTTTTCTGTACGTAGAGTTTTGACATTATAGGTGAGGATGTTTAGCTTCTCGGTGTCCATTTTTATAGCTTGGGTTGTTTGACAGCTTAAAAACCTCGCCTGGAGATTCATCTGGCCTCTGACCGTAGGTGTCATCGACCTACTGCCATCAGCGTCGGCCCCCGGGCCGCCAGGCACTTGGGGACATTTATTTATTTTGTAATTCATGAAGGAAGGGGTTTGGACCGTTTTCCACCACGCTGGTCCTGTTGCGGGTTGGTGGGTATTTCGCCAGAGCCTCGTTTGCTAGTCGGCAGGGTGCACCATGGGCCGGTGAGGTTGGCTTGGGTTCCAAAAGATGTTGTTTGGAACCCCTTACACCCCCCTTATTGTAATGACTGTGTAAAATTTAAATAAATGAAATTTGCAGTCTACGATAGATCACGCTTGCCCAGGAGAAACCTGTTCACTCGCGACTTGAAGACCCCAGTTTAACCTATCAAAGAGGGGGACAATTGGCGTAAAAAACCCCTACCGGATGGGCTCGTTATCTTAGATTTGTAGGGTAATGTAAACAGCGACCTGTTTGGACCCCTAACTATGTTTGAAGAGGGAATTGAGATCTGAAGAAGGTTTTGTCAATGATAAAATTCTAATATGGCCGAAAACAGTAGTTTTTAACCGACATCAAAAAAGGAGGTAGTTCTTAATTCGACTGTTTACCTCAGAACTTTCGACTGAGTGAATTGATTTTGATGATTCTTTTTTTATTTGAAAGCTGCTACTTTCCGTGTGGTCCCATTTCCATGTGGTCTAGTTCTTACAATGACATCTTAGAGAAAACCATATAAGTATTACATTTGTTTAATTTTTATGTTATGTTATGTTTGTTACCTCATATCTCCTTGATTTATCAACCGATTTGGAAAATTATTTTATTATTTGAAAGGAAATACTTTTAAATTAGTCCAATAGAAATTTCATTGAAATCGGTTCATTAGTTAGTTTTTTCTGTTATCTGAAGTCGGTTATATTTTTGTTAAAAAGTTACTTGTTCATAAAAAAATGTGTTTAATATTAGTAGAGTAGCTTGATGTAACCAAAGAATATTTTTAATTTTTGTTACCTTGAACTAAGTATAGGTTAAATACCAACTAATTATTGATTTTTTTTGGCCATACTGGCTTTTTCTCAGGCATAAGATCATTTTTAGGCGCTATAACTCAAGCATATATTAATAAAAAATATTGTAGTATTGAGTACTGACATAAGACATACAAAAATAAAGAATATTACACAATGAGCACATTAAATAACATAAAATAAAGTATACCTAAATAAGTTATGCGCACCGCCAAGGAGTGGAACGCCTTGACTGAGTCTGTGTTTCCTGATAGCTACAACCCAGGGGTCATCAAGTCTCGAGTGAATAGATTTCTTCTAGGCAAGCGTGCACGATTGTAGACTGTATCATCGCTTACCATCAGGCGAGATTGTGGTCAAACGCTAGCCTATAATTATTAATAAAAAAAAGGTAATTATGGCCAATTTAGGGTGGTACCATTTAACTAATCACTTATTATTTTAGACTTTTCGTCACATTCTGTTTAATTTTATGTTGAAAAGTTACTTGTAAAGCGCATCACAAACGATGAAGATGCTATAAATACAAATATCGCTCGCCATACAATCAAATTTATGGTAAATATAAAATATATATTTTCTTCTCCGTGTGTGATGGTCCATTGGATTGCATGGCGAGCGATAATTTATCTTATCATACAATTTCACAAGTGAAATTCTATCACTATTATATGAACAGCTCCATTCTTCAGATATAGGAATACAGACGACCTCTGTGGTGCAGCCGGCTGAGACGCAGGAGGTAGCGGGTTCGAATCCCGCCGCGGAACCAATGTTTGCATGATCTACAAATATTTGTTCCGGATCGGGTTGTTTCTTTATATATTAAAAGTATGTATTTACAAAAAACATTACTTATATATTCATCAGTTATCTGGTACCCATAGTAGAAGCTCTGCTTATTTTGGGGCTAGGTTGCGCTGTGTGAAATGTCCAACAATATTTTATTTTTTTATTTTTATTTGCAGTAATTTTTAGCATCTTCATCGTATGAGACGCGATTTACCGTTATCTTTGAAATGGCGTGGGAGTTCATTGTTACGGTAAAACGATCTTTTCTTTCCAAACTTTATATAAATCTTGCTTTAAAAGTAACCTAGTTAAGAACTTCCTTAATGAGCATAAAATCTTAAGAGTTCGAACAAATAACTAACAAACTATTGTAGCTATCTGATATCTTAACACGGCGAAGTTTTTGCAATTTTATTCATTTTAAAACACCGCATTATGAAGGCTGCTTTTTATAAAGGAGAACGGCGAACGTCTATTAACATGAACATAAAAAGGTTACTTTAAGTGATAAGGCCGCTAATGAGCGGCTCTTAATGTACCAATGAATTAAAACCATAATTGCGTCTGTTTGTGTATTTTTAATTGTGTGCAATCAATATATTATCTAATCCGGTGAAATTACAGGCACATGAGGCTTTACACCTGTATGCCTCAAGTTGATGGACGCAGGACACTACATAGTAGGGCACGTTTCTATGATACGTAACCTGCGAGGCAATTCTTTGTTATAGGCGAAGAATCCCTGTAAGAGCAATAATATGGATGTAAAATGAAAAATGTAGTGAGTACCTATTTAAAAAATATATATAAAAAATTATATCATTTTAATCAACCTCTAATTAAATGTTTTCTTTAAATTTGGAGTTCTAAGCAACATGTTATCTTTAAAACATTATTGTATAAATTATAATAACATAAATAGGTATTTATAACAAGGTAGGTATTACGTTACTGGGATAGAAATTTTGTCATTGTAGGCGCTCAACACGCTGCATGTTGCGTGAATGCGTGTTCTAACGTTGCTTGTATCTCCGTTTGTATAGAAAACACGCACAGTCCAACACACAGAAAATGCATCCACGCGCGTTCATGCAAATCACGCGCACAAGCGCGGAGGAACATGCACCCCCGCGCGTAGGTGCGGGGCGAGACGGAAGGTATGCCACACCGAGTCCCGCAGTGCCGTGCGTGATTTTGGAAGGGCTTGAGTGAGAGACGCCGTGAATCCACAAAACGCAACTACGCGCGTGACTGCGTAAAAACCCGTACCATGATGCAGATCTGCACCGCAAGTACGCGCGTAAGTGCGTTGACACGCATCATGCAGCGTAGTGCGTATGTGTCAACCGCCTTAGCGATGACTTAAATTCGTACGCAAAGTCATAGTATTGACATTGTCAGTTAGATTTTAGCTACCGGAAAGTCATCGCTAGCAGTATCGAGACTTCCCCCTGAAGCACCCGATTACGCTATTTATCTTTTTACTAACTTCTTAAGAATAAGTTCCAATACTTTCCTTAAGTTTTCTTTAAAACTAACTCCATAAAACTCTTCACTGTACAATTGAGTGAACATTTTCAAACGGCAAACTTTGGACAGTCTCCTTTATCTATTTTTGAATTTTGTTACCGTTAAATCATAGGGTTAACTGGGATGTATAATAACTTTTCTTAAGATAAATAGTAGATTTTGATTGAAATTATTGAGTATTATTAGTTTATTAACGTAAAGGTAAGTGAGCTAAAGTAAAAAAAGTTTATTTTGCCTCACAAGGGTACATTAAACACAACCAGTACAGAATATATTTTTCCACACAACGCAAAGGTTAACTAGAAGAGAATGCTTGCTGGTAATAAGTTCGCCTACGTACAGATCTATGTATTTTGTCAAATAAAGAATGTTTCAATCAATTAATCAACATATTGGTAATGTGAAAGCAATAAGTTTTTTTGTTGAAAAATATATTTTTCAAAACAAGCTTTAATAAAATTCATACTCAGAACCGCAAGCAGATTCAAATAAGCCCAAACGCACGCACGGCACGCCGTGGAAGCAAACCTATCAAAAACTTTATTTGTAAGCACTAAGTGTATGCGTTTTGGCCGCTTCCATATTGAGTTTTATAGCAATATCCTTCTCCTAGATAGATTGCAAACCAATGCTGTTAACGCCTCTCTCGCCAAATTACACAAGTCAAAGTATGAAGTCGACCAAGGCATAGTTTTGTTAAAATTCAGCTGTTAATGACTTCAGAAAACCAGAAAACATCCTCCGCGCTCTTTGATGGTCTCCCATAGTTTTCATTTAATCTGACGTTGTATACTATGGTAGTGCAGAAAAAATAACTAGTCCGCCATGTTGGATGATCCGCCATATTGGGATTAGGATGACGTAATATAGCTAAGCATGCATTGTCATCCAAAATAAGCGTGTGTACCAAATTTAGCTCAACCGGTTAAATATAACTGATTTAAAATTCAGTTGCAAGATTCCACCCGGACAAACATACATACATTGCAAGTTATATAAAAGCTTGTAATAAAAGGGGTCGCCACTCAGACTTATGCTGTAGTAGCATAAATTTTACACCACTACACACTACACTACAGCGCTGGTCTTCCGTGGTACCACTTTTGTGTGTGAAGGGCGGCAATCAAATCAAATAAAAATGATGTTTGACAGCAGTGGTGAGATGAAACTTCTATAAAATTACGTACCTACTAACTTATGTTTTGTCTTCCTGTATGTTGTTTTAGTTTCCATAATAACGTACATTAATCTGCTGTGTGTGTATTTCTTTCTTTGTTACACAAAATTATGCAAACGTTTGCAACAGATATATAAAAACAGATAACCTCTCTAAACGCATTACCATTGGCTTGGCTAATGAAACAAAAACAGATAACCTCTCTAAACGCATTACCATTGGCTTGGCTAATGAAACAAAAACAGATAACCTCTCTAAACGCATTACCATTGGCTTGGCTAATGAAACAAAAACAGATAACCTCTCTAAACGCATTACCATTGGCTTGGCTAATGAAACAAAAACAGATAACCTCTCTAAACGCATTACCATTGGCTTGGCTAATGCAACAAAAACAGATAACCTCTCTAAATGCATTACCATTGGCTTGGCTAATGCAACAAAAACAGATAACCTCTCTAAACGCATTACCATTGGCTTGGCTAATGAAATAAAAACAGATAACCTCTCTAAACGCATTACCATTGGCTTGGCTAATGAAACAAAAACAGATAACCTCTCTAAACGCATTACCATTGGCTTGGCTAATGAAACAAAAACAGATAACCTCTCTAAACGCATTACCATTGGCTTGGCTAATGAAACAAAAACAGATAACCTCTCTAAACGCATTACCATTGGCTTGGCTAATGAAACAAAAACAGATAACCTCTCTAAACGCATTACCATTGGCTTGGCTAATGAAACAAAAACAGATAACCTCTCTAAACACATTACCATTGGCTTGGCTAATGAAACAAAAACAGATAACCTCTCTAAACGCATTACCATTGGCTTGGCTAATGAAACAAAAACAGATAACCTCTCTAAACGCATTACCATTGGCTTGGCTAATGAAACAAAAACAGATAACCTCTCTAAACGCATTAGGTGCTATCTCTGTAGTAATAAATTCCTTTGCTAGAACAAAGTTTTAGTCAAACTTGTGTAACTGAAATCTCCATAAGCCTTGGGCTTATTTACACAAGAATCAGGTTGCCTCCGATTATCGGCCCGCATAAACTTATATAATGTTCAGGTTGTAGATGGGCTATCGGTTTTTTTGTGGTTGCAAGTAAAGAAATGAATTAATTTGATTCGATTTTGATTGCAATTTTTTGCTTGTCTAGGTACGGTGGCTCCAATGAGCCGTCATAACGGTTAAGCTATAACAGGCGTGCCTTAATATTTTGGGATCATCTTATTATACTTAAATTTAAGAAAAATATCGGTATGAACCTTATTTTATTTTTAACACAACCTTTAAACATTATTTTTTAATAACAGAGTATAATTGTTCTTCAAATCAAAACTCATTATGCACTGTCAACTGCATATCTGACACCCGTTGGGGCAGAAAGGTTCCCGAGCGCAGACCACGCACTGGAAAGCGCAGCGAAGGACACCCCTCCACAATATGAAAAGACGACGACCTAATAAAGATTGCTGGGAGCCATTTCATGCAGGCCGTACAAGATCAGTCACTCTAGAAATATACTACCTTTTTTGTTATGATACTAGATGTACAACATGAGTAGGGCTAATTGGCTAGTAAAGTTGTAAAATAGGATTCTTGAAGTAAATCTTCTTTACGCACGCTTGACTTGGGGAGTAAGCTGGTGAATGCGTTACGAAAAGTACGAACGAAATTTGAGAGGGAGATATAAGTTAGTGAAGATAGAAAAAGAGGGAGAGCAACGTTTCGTATATTACTGTAGGGGCAAGAGAGAGAGAGAGAGAGAGGTGCGAGCACACATTTTCTCCCTTTCTCTCATAGGCAGTTGATTTGTCTCATATCTTCTATCCCAAATTAGCCTAAATTATACAAACTGCAAAAACAAAACACTCCTTCATGCTGTATAATAGAGTACATTTTGCTATAGATAAAAAAAGTATTTACGACATTTTGTGTTTTGAATCTACCAGCTATGATTTACGAAAAAGTTCAGCTATTCCACAAAAGATGGCAGGTAGCAGCAGAAAATAACTTATGTACTTACTAGATGCACCTAGATGGAGCTAAAGAAGTTTTACTTCAGTCGTGTGGTCTAAAGGACACTCGTTTTTTTTTATTAATTACCATAGAAAAATTTAAACTATCAAACAACCTCATTATCAAGTCCTAAAATATCAATGAAACAGCCTATATGAAATTGGTAAGCAGATCGTATTAATTCATCATATACGTAGGTACCTTTTGAACTGATTATGCAGTATCATTGCAAATGCAATATATCGATTACTGGATAAATATTCAAGCTACCGGTATTAAATATGCTAGATACAAGTATTAAACCCACCTCTAAAATCATTGATAAGTTAATACGATTCTGGATGTGTGTTTTAAACTAATGTCGTACTTAACAAAACAGGTTGTATATGGGGGAGGCTTATGTTTAGCATTGGATGTCCTATGGCTAATATTATGACGATGATGACTGTCAACTGGTCGACTATATTGATTTTAATTTGTGTTCACGCTCTTAGGCTGAGGTGCCAACCAAAAATACGCAGGCTATATAACACACACAAAGGCGATATGCGCCAATAGAAGCGAGAACAAGTTTTCTATGTAAATACTGAAGTAGGCATGAGTTTCCGGGTCACTCCACTTAGCAAACAACGCCTTCATGCTCATGGATGTGAACTTCTGAATAAAATATCTTATGCGCACTGTTTCAGTATGAGATACTTTATTTTAGGACCCGAAGAAGCTTATGAGATATTAGTATTCACAATTATTTTGGCATTTCACTTATTGTATTAAAGTCTGACAAAATTATTGTAGGGATAAAAGTCGTAACTACGATCAATTTTATTGTTGATAAAACAAGGATTATAACAAAGTTAGTACGCGTCATTTCTAGAGTCACTACGAGTTTTTAGCTACAACCTGACATACATACATATTTAGCTGCTTCTTCACATCTTCTTGATTTTGTGGTCTCTGCTAAATTCTCATCATATTCTTTATTGTTGATTTAGATATGTATATCTTACTTTTCGATTCTGAATTAAAGATTCGGTTGTTGGTAATAGGGTATGTTTTTTTCTGAGCTTACCTCATCTTTATTTCTGACAATAATGTACGAATTTAAAAAGTCCGTTTATTTTATCATTTGTAATTTGTATGCAACAATGGAACTCTCAGCCAGCGTCTGTTTTACTGTACTAATATCACAGAGTCTTCAAGTTTAGCGTAAACAGATTCTTTCTAGGCAAGTATAATGCATCTTCGATCGTATGAATAAATTACCATCTTATAAAACACTTGTCTATTAAACCAACAAACCAATAAAATAACCAATACAAGGCAAAACACTTAAAAAGATACCTGCCACATTTAAAAGTGTTTTTGAACACATACCCCATTGAAAGACATCAATCTAAATGATATGCGAATATTTATTAGACTTTTTGTCCTCAGGGTCTGGAGCTAAAGGGTCAGATGGTGCACTGTCCAGAATCAGATTCCCTCCTCTTCGTAGGTTCACCATTTTTAGACGGCCTGGAAGGCCTGACTGGAAGGGGACTCTTCATCTCTGATATACCACTTCATGATGCGACCAGAGATGTTATTTTGGTCGGTGAACAAGCTCGCGCTCAGGTAATGTATTTTATATTTTTTAAAGTGAGTAAGTAAAGAGTTCTTTGCACACGGTAGCCGTAAAGAGGACTCATTGTAACGTCTTGTAGTGCAAGGTAGAGTGAGGGCAAGAGACCGCGTGGCGCTCTCCAACGAGATGTTCAGACCTCATCAAGTCCATCACACACTCTACCATGACTGAATGGTCTCGCAATGCCTTTAATAGAGCTGAATGTAGACGCATCACTAGAGCCGCTACTCAAGAGCCAAGACCTGACATAACCACGACCACTCTGCTAGCAGTGACCGACCAAAGAAGAAGAATAAGAAGAAGTGAAGAGAGTACAGCAAAACTATGTGATTGATGATTACGACTGATCAAAATAACAGTAATTTTAATTTAAGTGATACACACGGAAAAATCTTATGAATTTGAATAACTTGCAAAATGTTGGCCCGTGGTGAAATTGGTATCACATCATTATATTACCAAAGCGTAAGGTTCAAGTCCCGTCCAGCTCGTAGTGTTTGCAACATATTTAGACATAGATAGACAATCATTTATTTAAAATATATGGTCACAATAAGCCCACATTCTAGTCTGTAGAGGTACTGCTAGTCTATTGTTATCATCGAAAAATTTCATTCTGCACCTTCCATTTCCTTCATGAGATCACATAACCCTTAGTCATTCTCAATTGGTCTAGGTTTTGATGTTTTTCTATATATTATAAGAATGTGTTTACGAAAAAAAGTATAGTATAAGTATTCTATCAGTTATCTGGTTCCCATAGTACAAGCTCTGCTTAGTTTGGGACTAGACAGCGCTGTGTAAAATGTCTAGCAATATTTATTATCTACATTAATTGTCTATGGTTTGATCCTGATATTTTGTTTATTAAAATGTTGCCTGAAATAGATATTTTTTTGCGATAAGGCTGCCCAATGTTTACATCTATAAGACTTTTTTGGTTTTTAATGGTGTCACAGAGTATTTATCTGTTTTTGTATCACCATTTAAAATAGGTTACTTCAAGTTTAAAGCTAAAAATATACTAAAACCAATACTTCAGATTAAATGAATCTTTCAACTGCTGGTGAGAACACTTTTCTATGTCAAGTCTTTTCATAAAAACACAGATTCAAGCATCTGTAATATCGACCAACACTTGACTCGCGGACTTCTACTCAACAAGTGGGTTAATGTTTTGAAAACTACTTTTCAAGCACCGCAGGCTCCTTTTGATAAACTAGTGCAATAACTTGATTAAAGTATTGAACGATGAGAAAACTGTCATGAGGTTATTGCGATTTCCATTTAAGTTATTGAAAATTTAGTGATATCGTTGCCTAAGAGATATTGATGATTTTATACTATTGTGATCGGTTTACTAACTGGAACTGTAGAAAAGTGGAAACAGGATAGTGGTCATGACTTAAGTGGAATAAAATATATGTAGCTTAAACTCAACGTAGCAATGAGCGATAAATATAAATATCATTTATTCGCAGAAAGTTAGAACAATTTTACACTGGTCTTAATGTATACAATTTGAGCTCAATTAACATTCTACCCGATAATATCGTGGTGGTTATCTGAAGAGTTGGATAAAAAAATCACACTGGTGAGTTGCGAGCGTGTTTCAAGCAAGGCGATTTGTGAACGTGTTTACCGCGTTAAATTATACTTAATAAATTATACAATAATTAATATGACTGTTCAAAGACCTAATTCGTTATGTTATGAATGTTTCATCTCATTCTCGTACTCCAAAAGATATAGGCAAGTCCTATATACCTATCTTTATCTTAATTATGTTTGTGTATAACAGGATGGACTAAGAAGACGCATGGATAAACTGAAGAACTCGATAGAAGAAGCCAGTAAAGCTGTAGACAAGGAACGGGAAAAGAACGTCAGTCTACTCCATCTGATATTCCCACCGCATATTGCTAAGAGGCTGTGGTTAGGTAAGTCACTTTTATTTCAGCTCTTCAATACACTAGAATCTGATTCTCGGAAAAAAAACTCGTGCTTGTACAAATAAATATCAAATCTCGGATGATAACCATAATTTTGATGCGTAAGTGACGTCTTACTGAGAAATGGGTCTACTTTGTATAAACACGTGTTATTATAGTTATAGGTATTGTAATTAATCGGGACAATGCAGTCAACGTCTTGACACTTCCGCTTGGTAGTGATCTGGAGCATTTGTTTTTATATGATTCATCTGTTTCGTTTGTGTTTTATCGAGCTATGTAAACACCTTCCCTTGGGGAACTTTGCCATTCTTCCTATTCTTACCTACGGTGCACAAACCTGGTTTTTGACGGCACTTCAAAAGTTTGGGGTCAGCCAGAGGGCAATGGAGCGTAGTGTATTGGGAGTTAGACTCACAGACCGCATAAAAACACCATTCTGCGCTCTAAGACAAAAATCGCCGATGTCACGCAAAAGACAGCTAAATTGAAGTGGGACTGGGCGGGACACGTATGTCGAATGCGCGATGGTCCCACAAGGCGCGAGACCGCGTGGCTGGCCCAGGCGGAGATGGCAGGACGAACTTGACGCGCATAGTGCGAACTGTTCGACAGATGCCGTAGACCGGGATGAATGGAAAAAGGAAAGGGAGGCGTTTGCCCAGCAGTGAGATCCAGCGGGCTCTTTAGATTAGATTATGTAAATAATTGAATACCTATTGTTTCTGCTTATAAATGTATTAATATATGTTTAGTGAGTGTATAAAATTGTAATTGAATTAGGGATACTTTGGATATATCTAACTAGTTTTGTAGAAATTTTTGATATGAAAGATTTGGATAGCTTTACAGACAATCAATTAAATCGTATCGTTGATGATAATGAATTTAAAAAGAAACATATATTCAGCAACACATTTGCCCACTTTGTAAATGTCAGGTTATGTTTAGCTAAATAACGACTTAACATACACGGTTTTAGTATGTGTTTAAACCCTAAAAATAGTTTATTGTAAAATAGTGTCGGAACTAAGCCATGCTACTATTTTCATAGGGTCACACCACCTAACACATTATTTTAGTTCAATAATTCTTACACGTCATAAATTTGCTTATGTCAATGTCATTGGTTTGAGATTTTTGTCGGCAATCAAACGTGCAATTTGAATGTGAAACAATTTATATATAATTATATATAATATAAATATAATTTTATTATGGTCGTTTTTATTCTAAAAAACAAAAATGACTTAAAAGTATGCAGCAAGACAATATTATACTCATTGCAATCCCATAAACAGGCATGGAAAACATCGTATATGTACACCAAAACATATTTAAATTTGGCTTCTTGTGTTTATTTGTGCTCTATTGTAAATATTCTTTACATGAAGTTGAAAAAAGTAAAAAGTTAATAAAAAACACCTGTAAATTATGTCCATGATTTGTAATTTAGCATCACAGATTGCCTGCACGTGCAGGTGAAAGCCATCCTTTTACGTTCCGGTACAATAATAATTCTGCACCATCTGGATCATTTTAATAGATTGGGGCCTTAATTGACCAATAGCTGTAAACACTTTACTTATTATTCGACATGTTGTTGATGTATGTATACCTAGCAGTAAGCTATAGTAACATGGAATGCCCCTATGTCGTAAAAGAATATTATCAATAGTATATGTTGTAGGGCGATAGAGCTAGTCTGCAATGTAGGTGCAATGGCTTTATGGAGTCCCCGGTCAAGGCAGTTAGATTATGTAATCACAGCCTTTGAAACTGTATAGCGCATCTTGAATTCTTTCTCAATGAATCCTTCAGATGGTTTCACTCTTGTACTGTACGTCCTCGGTGGTTCATTTAGCATTTAGTGGTGATCCTCATTACTGCTGCTGGTTAAATCTGATAGACTTCGTAAAACTAAATAATGCAAAGGTTATGTATGCAGTTTACAATAGTTTTATTATTAATTTATTTCCGTTTATTCCCGTTTTACCCTTTTTACCCTATTACTAAGACTCTGCTGTCTGTCTGTCTGTCAGTCTGTCACCAGGCCGTATCTCAGGAACCGTGATAGTTAGACAGTTGAAATCTTCATAGATGATGAATTTCTGTTACTGCTATAAAAACCGAATAAAATAAATATTTGCTCCCATACTAACTAGATTTTTTTGCTCGTGTTTGCTCGATATTGATAAAGGCAACCGGTAAAAGCTTGAAATATTTACAGAATTGAATATATTCACTTTAAAAATAAATAGTTAAATGAAATTAAAATTATTATTTAAGGGGGGCTCCCATACAACAAACTTGAGTTTTTTGCCGTTTTTATAGATAATGGTACGGAACCCTTAGTGCGTGAGTCCTACTCGCACTTGGCCCGCCAACCGATTTCGACCGGTTTTTTTTTAACCCGACTTGAGAAAAGGAGTAGGTTCTCAATTCGACTGTATAATTTTTTTATGTTTGCTACCTCATAACGCCGTCATATAACAACCGATTTGAAAAATTCTTTTATTATTTGAAAGGATATACTTTTCAATTGGTTCCATAGAAATTTCATCGAAATCAGTTCAGTAGTTTGTTTTTTATGTAATCTGAAGTCGGTTATATTTTGGTAAAAAAGTTACTTCTAACTGAGTGTGCATGTTTAGCGAACATGATGTTCGCAACAATTGTTGGGATTCCTTGTTTCATATTTATGTTATCTAACTTTACTTCTCAAGAGTTGTTGATCACGCCGAACATTATATTAGATACTTGTTCAAAGTTACATGATTGTATTTTGGTACAAGTATTTGGTAGAATATGTGGTTCAAGTTTAAAATAATATCTTTAAACGTTGTTTAAGTAATATTATGGAATATTAAGATTAACGTTATGTTTCTTTGTGCATATGAATTTAATAATATTTGTTCTCGTACATTTAAACAGCGGCAGTAAAGAAAAATACAATATGACTAAGAAAACTTTAGTGATATATAATAACTACGGGACTTATCAAGTCCCGAAACATACGAAACATTTTCGGTCGTAACAACGATAAAACAGTAATTACGTGATAAATCCTATACTTATAATAATGGCTAAGAAAACCTTCGTTTTTTTTAATTTATTTTAATATTTTTTTTATAAGATTGACGCACGCTGTTTTTACAAGTAGGAAGCTGCGACACGTAGTGCGGTAGTAGGGTTGCCACCCGTACGTTCTAATAAAGTATTGTACTCTATTTTGAACAATCATACTTGTATAAAGTATGATTCGATTTATATTTATGAAGGCAGTAAAGTACGTGAAAATACTTTATTTTTACTTGTGAAGATTTTTTTACAGAAGATTTATTTAGTTGATTTGCTATTTTTTACGTGTAACGGAACGGACTGCTTTGGAACGTAACCTAAAACGTCAATGTCAATTTCATGTAATGTAGCGAATTGTGAAAAATATGTGTCGTTTCTGCTATCCTTTAACCGCCCCTTCAGCATTCAGAAAGAAAGTTTTTTCTTTGATGAATGCTGAAGTGGCGGGATGAACGCAATACAGCGTCCCTTAACCTAATATAAAACGAATTATTTATATATTTAAATTTAGGGATTGATTGTAAAGATGCCGTTAATATATTTAAGAGTAACAAATATTTGCTGGATGTTGCTAGAAAAATAAAAAAATAATATGTATGGAAGTGAAATAGTCCGGTAAATAAATAGTACCTTATTTTCAGATGTTGTACTTTTTTTAGCATAAATAATTAAATTTACTCTATTTGCTTGAAAAAAAGGTGGCAACCCTATACGGTAGTGAGGTGAGACGCAGTGTAGATCGGATCGCTCTATCACAAAGTCAAAGTAAAAATATTTTAAATATTAAAATCACAAGGATCACTTTAAAACGTCAATTTTACTGCCTGTTCCTTCGCGACCAAGCCAGGAAAGAAAGGCAAGAAACAAGGCTGGTTGTTTTTTTAATGATCCTTTTGTATTCTACATTACAATACAGCAAATTAATTAAGTCTAAATAATATAATAATAATAATATATATAATATTTTGAACGAGTTGGAGCAATTTCAATCCCAAGCTTCTCTATCATCAAAATAATCCGATATTTTGTAGTAGGCTTTTTTATAAAGATTTTGTTTAAATGCGTTTTTAAATTTGTTTATTTTCAATTTTTGTACATCACTTGGGATTTTGTTATAAAAGCGAACACCTTGCCCTTTAAACGATTTATTTACTTTATGGAGTCTACAAGGGGCAACTGCGAGTTTATCTTTATTTCTAGTATTAAAATTATGATTATCGCTATATTTCTTAAACAAATTAATATTTTTGTGAACATACATCAGATTTTCATAGATATATTGACAAGGGAATATCATAAATTTTTTTTCTTTAAACTTATTACGTACAACACACAAGGTTCACAAATTGAACCGAAGCATTATCGGTCGAAACACCGATAAATGACAAGTAATAAATTTGGTATTTCATTAATTATTGAAACTACAATACTTCAAACTACAATTTATTAATTTAAAATTGTTGATATTCCGAAATTCATCTGCTTTTAATGTATTTATTCACTAACCTTTAGTTATTAATGAACAAGGTTTAGCTGGCACTTGTCTCATTCGAAGTAGTATAGATACAATGAGCGATTAATTGACAAGTGTTAGGCGATGCGATCTAATCTTCACGATCCGGAGTCAATTACTCCAATCCGCAATCGCTTCTACAACATGCCAATAATGATCTACAAATAGACATAAATATAGATAGCTACTAGGGAATTCATGTACAATTTAAGAGTGGAAATTAGTCGATAATGTTCAGTTATCTGCAATTCCCATTATACAGTGTCTTTTTAACTGTAACAGTACGGCAGCACCCATAACCAGAGGAGATACCGGTGCAGTTTCTTTTAAAATATCAGCTCGTTATCGAAGAAAAACATTTTAACATTAAAATTTTTTGGTCAAGTGTGAGTAGCGCCTTAAAATGAATCAAATTGAATGCTTCAATTAAGTCTACTTTTTTCGTATTGGACAATGCCATGGTAGGACAAATAAGATGATGCAATGACTGATATAAAAGTCCGACAGGTGCAAGAACCATGTTCGAAATTCAAAATTGTTACAAAATTGTTCAAAATATGAAATGTTTTTGAATTGCTCATGAGAGCATGGAGTTCCTAAACTTCTTAATCGCTACAGTATTAATATTTCTTTAATGTGCAATTAGAATCTAATAAAATGTTTGTATAAGGAATTTTGTTTGTCCTGTTGTATGAGATAACTTTTTATCAAACTTGACTAACTTCCGCTGTTCAGATTTTTTTCATCCTATACAATAAAATAATACTTACGAAGGACTGCATCGATAGGCATAAAAAAAAATTTACCAACTTGATTCATTTTAAGGCGCTACTCACACTTGATCAAAATACATTTAATGCCAAAATGTTTTTCTTCAAAAAGGAGCTGATGTTTTAAAAGAAACTGCACCTGTACCTCCTCTGGTTATGGGTACTGCTGTACTGTTACAGTTAAAAAAAAACACTCTGTATATAGATAGATTAACTCTTTTTTGTAGAAAATATAACAGTGAAAAACAGTTTAGTTCAATCAATTTGTACAAAATAAATAGATATAAAACTGTTCCAAAAATACTGCCCTAGGGTACTCCTAAATTTTTAGTTATTTTTTTTCAATTATGAAAACAATTTTTCAACTGATTCCGTACCCTGCAATAGCCGAAACTTGTGTCACGAGCGATTTCGTTGATTGATGAGTAAGGGCTGAGTCATTAGTCACAATGTACTGTATACCAAATAGACAATCAACCACCCAGTTTTAGTAGGTAATATAAACAAAGCATTGCAAATTTGCATTATACAATACTGAATAGTTATGTAGGTCATATTTTATCTGAAGCTTTAAAAATTACCCTATTTGATTGGAACATCACATTTATTTTTGCCTCTCACGCCGCCTAGATGCGCTTAGATGTTAAAGAAGCTTGGGATTGAAAATGTTCCAACTCGTTGAAAATGTTACAATTTAGACGTAATTTATTTTCTACATTATATTCAAAAAGGATCATAAAAAAACAACTAGCCTTGTTTCTTGCCTTTCTTTCCTGGATTGGTCGCGAAGGAACAGGCAGTAAAATTGACGTTTCAAAGTGATCCTTGTGGTTTTAATGTATACAATTCTTTGACTTTGACTTTGTAGTAGTATACAAGTAATTATGTGCCATAGTACTAATCTAGTTATATCCATAGCATTATGGGTGGGAATGCACTGGGTCTCACCTCGCTCTACGCGCCGTAGCTCCCAGCGCGCGAGTTGAAGGGCGCGTAAAGGCAAAGTCAAAATCTTTTATTTATTAAAATCACAAGGATCACTTTGAAACGTTAATTTTACTGCCTGTTCCTTCGCGACTAAGCCAGGAAAGAAAGGCAAGAAAACAAGTCTGGTTGTTTTTTTAATGATCCTTTTAGAATACATAACAATACAGGTAATAAATTACGTCTAAATGTAACATTTTGAACGAGTTGGAGCAATTTCAATCTCAAGCTTCTCGTAAATCCCGAGTATGTATCGTTACGTGATAAATTCCGTATGTAAGCACACAAGATTAAAATTTATTTTATAGAATTAATAAAATTATTAATATAACCAACATTAAAAAGGGAACAATGGTAATTTAACTACTAAAACACACCAGTAACACAATACCACAGACCAAATTATTATGTTTAGAACCAAAAGACGAACCAGGAACTCAAACCATTGTCTGTAATAATTACAAAAGCGTTCATCGCGGTCGTAACAGGATGTTATTGATTAATTAGGGAGCTAGTCATTACACAGACAATTATTTACCAGCCTCGTGAGCAATAACTTTTATGGAAATATAAAAGGCACACCTGTACGTAAATTCAGAATAACTATTATGAGATAGGTGTTGTGTACGGTTCACACACCGTACAGGCTTGCAAGCTTTCATTTCCAGGCAATCGCGTGGGAACGGGGCGCGGCCAGTCAGTTCACATTACCATTGCGCATCAAAATCTCAACTATAGAACAACTCGTGTGTGTGTTCAAATATCTTCTTTTATTTGATGTACCATACATGTTGAGTATAAAGGCTTCTTAAATAAAGGACCCCGATACATTTATTAGTCCTTTAATGTTAAAACTGGAAAGGTAAATTATCCCTTTTTATATGATTAACATAAAAACTGGCCAAGTGTGAGTTGGATTCGCGCACGAAGGGTTCCGTACCATTATCTATAAAAACGGTAAAAAATCATGTTTGTTGTATGAGACCCAGATATGCTTTATTTTAATTTAATTATTTATTTTTAAAGTGAATAAATAACTAAATATTCTGTGAATAATTCAAGCGTCTACCTGTTGACGTTATCAATATCGAGCTAAAACGAGCAATAAAATCACGTTTGTTGTATGGGAGCCCCCCTTAAATATATATTTTATTCTATTTTTAGTATTTGCTGTTATAGCGGCAACAGAAATACATCATTTGGTAAAATTTCAACTGTCTAACTATCACGGTTCATGAGACACAGCCTGGTGACAGACTGACAGACAGACAGCGGAGCCTCAGTAATAGGGTGCCGTTTTACCCTAAAAATGACGTCTGTTGTTGGTCACTCACGACGGCCAAGACTTGTGCGGGCTCGCGGGGGTGAAGTAGATGGGCCTGTACTTGTGCGTAAACAGTAGGAATTGAGTCGTATGGTGCCTCTCCATGCACGCACATGCTTGATGAGCAAGAATAATCGTGCTTGACGTTTTGTCTTAAGTTTCATCGGTCTATACGTTCGATCTTGCTCGATTGGACGCAAAAACCTCGAACATGTACGTGCATGTACATGACGATAATAATAATTAAGAAAAAAAATTGGACACATGTGTCTATCGCGGAGTTACGTGTTCTGGTTTTAATTACATTTATGCTTTTTATTATATAAGCTAAAATTTAAGTTTAATAGAAAATATCAGATCAATTACAGTGTTGTAAACAGTAGGCAAATTCTGAGGAATGGTAGTATAAGGCTTTTTATTAAATATTAAAACCAAAAATCTACACAAACCTCAGACACAGATGCCGCAACATCTCGGAAGGCGGTTTTTTAATGTTATTTTCTTAATTAAGCACAGATTATCTTTTTGGTTGCTGGAAGTGCTGAACCCCAGAATTTGTTTAAAATATATTTACGCATTAATTTTGTACAACCAGATTGTTCCTCGTATGCTATCAAAATGACAAGTACCTAACGATAAAAGCAGTAAGCAGTAATGATAAAAGCAGTAATAGTAATCAGTATAATTTTTCACGTACATATTTTTTCCACAGGTGAAAAGATAGAAGCGAAAAGCCATGATAATGTCACGATGCTGTTTAGCGATATAGTTGGCTTTACGTCCATCTGCGCTACCGCTACCCCAATGATGGTGATTGATATGCTTGAGGACCTTTACAGTGTGTTCGATATATTCTGTGAAGAACTTGATGTTTATAAGGTAAAGTAAAACACTACTTAGATTGTTCTGGCATTAGGCGAGGCACATAGTTCAGACGGTGATTGGGGTAGAAAGATTTTAGAGTGGAGATCACGAAAGTTCAGCGCAAGATGACTTCCTGTTACGTGTAAAGGCCATCTAATAAGTTTAGCAGAGGATTTCCTATTGCAAGTAAATTGTTAGCTTAAAAAAAATTATCACCTTTTTCTTAAGCGAGCATACAACAACATACCAAGTTACTGGCAGCGAGACATGGCTTCACAAATAGCCTAGAATGGCTATATATAGACCTCAAAGAGTGACATGCAGGAGTCTTGCATGCGTTTTCTATGTACCGAATTCTTGCAACAGCGACGTCATTTCTTTAATTGAGTATTTTGTCGCAGGTGGAAACGATAGGAGACGCCTACTGCGTAGCGAGTGGCCTTCACCGCAAGATAGATACCCATGCGCCACAGATAGCCTGGATGGCGCTTCGCATGGTTGAGACTTGCGCTCAGCACTTGACTCACGAGGGAAACCCTATCAAGGTTAGACAGTTCGTTCAGGTCGATTGCTCTGCAACATTATCTTCTTTAAGCCTACTCTAAAATAATATAACTGGCGATAAGACCCCCAATTGTATCGCTTAGGTTCAAGTTGATCTGTTTTATTGTATTGTTTTATGTTGCGCAATAAAGAATGGTCTATCTCTTATAGATCTTTAAATGGAAAACCACAGTTTTTGTTTTCATCAGTTAATTTGTTTGTTTCACTGAGTGGACCCTAGATAAAAATCATGACTTTGATCATGGACAAGATGACGAGCTCACTTAGTTCCAAGCAGTTTGGATCTCATCACTGTAAAGAATGGAAAGAGGCTTTTGTAGAGCAGTGGGATATATGTATATTATTATTAATTTTTTTTCTTTTTAAACGGTGTTGTCCCACTGCAGGGCAAAGGCCTCCCTCCCTTTTTTCCAGTTTTTTCTGTCCTCTGCTTTAGTGGGCCAGTCTGGTAAATGCACATCCAAGTCGTCACGCCATCTCCGTGGTGGTCTGCCGCGTGGGCGAGTTGCGTTAGGGACCCAATCAGTTATTATCTTTGCCCATAGATCTTCGGGCATGCGACAGACGTGGCCAGACCAACCCCACTTGAGCTGTGCTGATTTTTTTGTGAGGCTCATGGCTATATAGTGGGATATATAGGACTGAAAATAATATTACATTCACGTGCTAGTCGATTTGGGTATTCTTTTAACCAATTTATTATTTTGATTTATATATGTTTTGACTTTATTTATTTTACTACATAATATACTATTTCGGCATTTTCTACTATACAGTATGTAACAAAAACCCTGTTAGATCATTAAGGGTGTGTTAAGGTATCGATATTTGGTCAAAATCATGTAAAAGTTTACCAGAATAAAAAATAAAATAAAATATCCGACTAATTTAATTATTTGGCGCTCAAAACTTAAAACTTACTTCGGGCAACAGCGGCGAGGCTACGCGTCGCGCCGGGGCGGTGTGGAGGGGTCAATAACCCACGTACGACATAGTACGACGTACAAAATTTGCCTATTTTTGGGGTAAAATTCAAATTAATCTCGAAATTAAATAACTTTCAATATATTTAATACTGATGATTTTTAAACATCTGTCTGACTTTAATTTCTGTTTTGGAATACGCTTTTCATGGATCTGACAGAGTTTTTGTTACATATTGTATATCATTATATTTTGACACAACATAACCTACCATGACACATACTATTCTCACACAGACTTCACCCACTGCTGGGTATAGGCCTTCCCAAGTTTGTGCCATCCGCCACGATCCTGCGCTTGTCTCACCAATTGACGGCCCGCGATTTTTTATTATTTAAAATTACAACAAATTTATTGTGTCATGTTTATTTTTACAATAGTTGTTGTATTTACAATGTTGGCCCAAAACGTGAACTCCGCTGGGCCAATAATATTATTATGCACTTATTACATAAGTATCTATATTTATATTACAAAGCAAAAGTAAAATTTACAGTTAAATAACCTATTATAATACATATAAGGTATCTACTTTTAATTAAGTTTACTTACATAAGTACTTTAACTTTCTTGTATAATATTCATCAAGTTACGTACATTCATCAAAATTTTCATTAAGATACTTACTTACCTACTTTGACTCAGTTGTAGGTTGGTATGAAATAGTTTCACTTATGCCTAGATGTTAGTTGAATATGTCTATAGGTATATCCCGTTTTGTCGCGCAGAACTATTCTAGCGAACGAGATACTCATGTTTTTTGTTGTATTACAAGTTCATCCCAAATCCCCCTCCTCCCCATTCCAACTGTATCTGTCCTTTGCTGACTCCTACCAGCCTCTTTTAAAGCCGTCGAAGTTCTGTGTAGCGTGTGTGTGTGTGATGTTTATACTTTGTTACACAGATGCGTATAGGCCTCCACACCGGAACGGTTTTAGCAGGAGTCGTCGGGAAAACCATGCTGAAGTACTGCCTTTTTGGTCACAACTGCACTCTTGCCAACAAGATGGAGTCCGGCTCTGAACCTTTAAAGATCAACGTCAGCCCCACCACCTATGAGTAAGATATAATTATAATTAATTACTCATTAAAACTGGTATTTATATGGTACCTTTTCTATTTGTTATCCCGACGTTTCGATTGTGTTGCAACAGCCGTGGTCACTACAGTGTCGTAATATGAACGAGGACATTTCTAATTCTGAAGACCAAGTGAGGGTAGTTGCTGCAGCTGCTATCACTTCTCGACGGTAGCTCCAAGTACTCCAGTCCGCCCGCGACCACAGCTATTGCAACTAAGTCGAAATGTCGGGATAAAACATAAAAAGGTACATACATGATAAATACCAGTGTTAATCAGTAATCATGTACCGTGATCGCGAAGGTTTGAAAAATACTATCAATAGCATTGTGATAGACCTGATGTAGTCTCAGATGTAGAGTTGCTAAGCAATTCATATTTAGCAACCCCAGCGATATAATAAGGTGTTTTCACGGCAATGTTTTTATAACTGCTAACAGATGGCGTTGCTCTTTCATGCTCTTAAGAAAGGAAAGTAAATTGTCAATGTCAATTGCCGTGCCAAAATTATTTTCCGAGGATCTTAAAATAAAAAAAAAACAATCATTTGTGTTTGTTTATCTGACTAAGTGAGATTGTTTTAAGCAAATTTTGATATTCTTGTTGATGTCTTTGAGATTTTGAAAAATAAACTATATTTTCGAAGCGTGCATTTCCAAACAGCGCTATCTATTACGCTAGTTGGAACTAGTTTCTTTCTTTTTATATCGAAAAGAAAAATCCATTGTTCAAAAATGTATTGACTCATTACTATATTTGATGACGTCAGAAGATAATGCTACAGCCTTACTTGCAAAGGATCACTGGCTCACGGATATACAAGTACCTGTTGGTGTAGTTACTGACCTCGTGAGAACACTAGGAAGACAGTTTCAACCGTCTAGTTTTCACGCTACTTGTCCATGAAATACTACAGCTGGCAGCTACTGGACAATTAAAAATAAAGCTTATGACTACTGGACTACAAGTAATAGGATAACTAACCAGTATTTTTAACTCGTGTGTAATTCCCGAGTATGTGAATCTACGTAGACAATCCAGGGCAATGAAAAGTTTCAGATGCGTCTTATATGAGCCGCCCAGCTTACACACGGATTTTTACCAAAATCAAATATAGGTTAGGTTAGGTATATTAGGTATAGGCACTCGGGGATAGAATAGCTGTCTGTCAGTGAAAGATTTTTCAGAATCAGTTTCAGAAACGTACACAAACAAAATTTACGTCTTTATATTACATACTAATTTATTATCTACTATCTTCCGCCAGCGGCTTCACACGCGTGGTTTGTCAAACAAAAAGTAGCCTATGTGATAATCCAGGTTATCTATGTACATACCAAATTTCATCGAAATCGGTTCAGCCGTTACGACGTGAAAGAGTACCAAATAAACATCCACACATACATCCATACAGACTTTCGCTTTTATAATATTACTGGGAAGTGGGATGTTTCCATCTGTTTTTTGACGTTTATGTGACTAAACAGCTAGAACGATTTAAATAAAATTTGATATATATATAGGTATGTTGAGTATGACCTGCATTGAGACATAGACTACTTTTATTGACATACTACGCGTTTAAAACAGCGGGCGGAAGTTGGTATATGTATAGATTTATAATCAAAATCCTATCCTACTTCTAGTCATTGAAGTCAAGTTACAAAGTCAACAGCTTAGATATTCCTTGATATCTTAAGAATCTCTTCAAATCGTTAAAAATATAACCAATTTTTTAAGGCGTAAAATCGGTCCTCATAAAAATTCCAAGTGGACGCTTTCATTGTTTTCGCTAGCTGACCCGCCAGCGGCTTCGCACGCGCTAAGACCAAAATCATTTTTTATAGAAACTTTGAGACCCCTTTTTTATCTCATGTGACCTGATCTAGGAAATAAAAAGTAGCCTTTGTGTTAATCCAGGTTATAGTCTACGTACGTATCAAATTTTATCGAAATCGGTTAAGCGGTTACGACATGATAGAGTAACAAACAAACATCTATACGTTCGCTTTTATAATCTTAGTGCGAAGTGTGATGATAGGTAATGGACCGTCCATTAGTGGAGGGGCTGAAAGGGGTGTTCTTTATCGCATTACTTTAGGTGTGGCATACATTTTTAAACAGTTTCTGGGAAAATGTAGCCTAAGAGAGTAAGGTATCCCAGTTTTAGTAGGTTAGCCTAAGAGAGTAAGGTTAGCTTGTAATTTTAATGAATATAGAAAATAATAATAAATAAATATTGCGGGACATTTTACACAGCACTATCTAGCCCCAAACTAAGCGGAGCTTGTACTATGGGAACCAGATAACTGATAGAATACAAATATACATATTTTTTAAATATATTCTTATAATATATAGAAAACATCCAGACTCGGAACAAATATCTGTAGATCATGCAAACGTTTGTTTTGCGGTGGGAATCGAACCCGCTACCCCCTGCGTCTCAGCCGGCTATTCGCCCGCTGCGCCACGGCAGGTCATCGAATCATTATTATTTGGTACACCTAACATGACACGGGAAATAATTATAAAGAACAGAATGTAGGTACAATTTAATATAAATCAACAACTAGACCGTAAGTACGTGTACGTATTTACCAATAATATTTAAACAAACAATGTATAATTCGATAAAGACCTATAAAGCCCTACACATCGCTATTTCGTTGGGTTAGATAAATACACAAAACTTACAGCATTTCACGACCCACCGCGAAAACAATGAATCACGAACTCTAACAAAAGTAGCCGGTGACTGTCAAAACTAGCTGAGCAACTTGGCTCTTCTGTATCCGAAACGTCATAACTTTTAATACATACAACTTTTGAACTAAAAGCAAAGTTGGCTTGCTTGTTATTGTTGTTTACGCGTTAATTGTAATATGAATTTAATGGATTTGTCATGTCGAATTCAAAACCTAATTAACCTGTTATTGAGCTTTCGTGTTTATGAATTAATTAGCTGTTATAGTTATTTTTAAATGAATCACAAAATAAAGGTTTATAGATCAAATAATAAAATCATACTATGATAAGTATACACAGTGTCCTTTAAATCACTGTTTTCCCAGAACAAACGTTGCTCAGACCATGGTCTTATAACGGTTTATAGCATCTAATAAGAGAATAAAGATAAAAATCTAGACCTTCTTAAATAAGTCTAATTTTGTTCAAAAACTAACCGTGACATAAAGTTCATAGGTACGCTAGCCGTAGCGTATTACCTACTCCTTACTTAGATAGGTACATATTATCTACCGGTCAGCGCGCTGACTATGTTGTAGGGCGTAACGTTAAAATAGACGTTTTAAGTTCGCAACTTTATTTTTTTTTCAAAGACCGATTTCGTTTTGTTTTTTTAATTTGATGTTATAAACTGTTAGTAGACCATGGTCTGAACAACGTTTGTTCTGGGAGAACAGTGATTTAAAGGACACCGTGTATGATTATGAACAAAAATATATTTTTGAAGTGAAAGCCTTTTTAGCCGCGTTGCGCAATTTTTGAGATAGGAAAAAACCATTAAACTCGCGATACTGTTACTATTACCGTTACCGACACCTCTGTATATAAGTAGTAAAAACTTTGTTAGGCGCGTTGGGCATTTTTTTAAGATGGGAAAAAACCATTGATCTCGTGACACTGCTACCGTTACCGACACCTCAGTATATAAGTATCTCGTAATTTTTAAGGTTTTCACTTCTGTCGGCACTCCCGGAGTGCCACTTTTTCTTGTGTAGTCCAAGTAACTCTATGATAAATACGTTAAGCAATAATGTATTTAAAACTTAACGTCCAAATATCGAAACGTCTAATTACCAAATAGTAAAGATCTACACTAAAGAAAATCAAATACATTTGGCGTCGATCATTATGCATGCCGCAATAACTTTGCATGAACGTCGAAAAATCAACCACCTCATGCCAAACAATTATTATGTTATCCATACACTATAACAGTGCGTATAATTAATATGTACAGAGCTTCATTTTATATTGAATAATAAAATTATACTCAGAAACACTCCTGGATCAATATTTAACTAATTCGCACCACTATTGCACAATAAACCACTAAAAGTCACCGAAATATTCGCACGTATAGCCAAATCAAGACTGACTCCTCCGGTCGTAATTACGCTCTATTTAAACCGCACGCAGTTACTAGATGCTTCGAGAACGTTCTCAGTGGTTCCACTGCCAACTAGAACTTTGTAGGTATTTCACAGGACTACTGTTTCTTATTCTGTGCAACTGTAGGTAGAAATGTTGTAGGTATATACCATACCTACTATTAATACCTATTCTGTGACACAGTAGGTTTAACTTCGGGAGGCCAACTATGACCTATTCTGTAACAGCCTTGGGCGTAACAGTACCATTTGGTTCTGTTGTTTGTCAGCAGTATTTTGACCCCTGTCAAATCCGATCTATTAGATTTCCACGAGTTTAGCATCTGAACAACTTAAATATGAAGTTGTTTAGCAACTTCTGACACAGACTGGCCGTAACTCGTTCCAAAGTAACAAAAACTTTTTGCAGGTGGCTAATAAAATTCCCGGGCTTCGAGATGGAGCCCAGAGACCCCTCATGTCTCCCAAATTCGTTCCCCAAAGACATTCCGGGAACATGTTATTTCCTCCACAAGTATAACCATCCTGGGACCGACCCCGCGGCGACACAGGTAAGGTCATCACCTTTTTAAATCGCATTTCTATTTTCTGGTTCCTAAGGTCCATATTAAAGTGGCGTCAAAGACTGAGGGTAAAAGATAATGTTTTTGTTGATATGCCGGGTTTATAAAGAAAGGTAAGTGGAGCGTCTCTCTGTTTTAGCTGTTTTATGTTCTAGTCTGTCTCTTTTAGGAGTTGATATATTTTTATCTTTTGATACATAAACGGTTTTTTTCGGTCTATTTATTTCTAGGAATTCAATTCATTGATACTATTTTGTATATTATCTGGAGTTGGAACTAGTTTATGGCTCCTGATGATAAGTGGTAACCATCGCTTATTACAAAGTATTGCCTCATAATTCACGCAACTTAGAGACGTGCCCTACGATGTACTTTTCTGCGTCCATCAACATGATGCATGTGCCAGTAATTTCACCGGCAACTATACCATTCAAACCGAAACAGAGCAATGATGCTTGGTGTCAGAAATATGTATGGTGGTAGCACTTCCCCGGGCGAGCCCTTGCACAAGGAAGTCAACTACTCTTAAATGTAATAGCGATGAGCATCCATAAAGACCACATTACAGAAAATAACCTTAAAATTTTGTTTCTACAGGTAAAACACATAGAAGGTGCACTGAAAGAGTACGCAATAGGTCAAATAAAACCTGGCGACAGTGAAGAGCCTACTTAGTAATTGAAATGTAATTTTGCTATAGATTTTAAATATTAATGTTTCTGTCAATGTAAATACCTACTTATTTTACCTTAATTGCTTTATATAGTGTTTATTCGAAAACTTTGTTTTTATATTAATACTTAGTAAATATAAATAACAATAGTAGGTACTTCTTAATGTTTCAAGATGTCGGACAAAATTAACTCTGTGGTTAAATTTATTTCATGATATTTTATAAGTATCTGATAAGAAATGTTGAGACATTAAAGAAAAATTTGCGGTAGATTATAAACTCTATGTAATAGTCGTGTATGTATGTCGTGAATTGATAGCTTAAGTAGATTATTTTAAAGGTATAGGCCCTCTTGAATTTCCACAGGACAACTTTAACAATACCAAAGTGCATAATCTTTTAGATGTAATTTTGAATACTATCGAATTTGTATGTGACTAATAACTAAATAGTGATCTATGTGAAGCTTTACTATATTGTTTATAAGGAAATGTACATAATGAATCCGGGATAATTACGACTTACATAGTTATAAAGCGAATTGCTGTAGATAAACATATATAATATACATATATCTATATATATGATAATGTGTGGTTGTATGCTTGTAGAGATAAAATCATTTGTTAGGATTATAATATTGATAGAAATATTACCAAAACTTTATTCCAATGTTTTAATCTAAATGAGAGAGAATAAAAACATTAGTCAAATATTTAGGTGATTTGGATAGGAGTTTAAGTTGACATACATACGAGTATAAGTTTGTTTTTCAGTTTAATATATTATTATAATTTAAATAACGGTTGTTTGTTAAACATATTGCAAAAAAATATTTATAATTATTAAGTTTTTAAACAATTCTATAAAAGTTGTTATTTTTGTTAAAATATTTATTAGCAATCACTTCAGTGTCAGCTTCATAAATAGCTTTAGATTAAATAATATTTAGACCTAAGCCTTGTAAATAAGACTATTATAAACTGACAAAAAGCGAATGTTCTAAAGTAGATAATGTGCTTACTGCATCACTTCATGTAACTATAGCTGAATTATTAAGATATATTTCGAATTAGACATTTCTCACCTCCGGGCAAATCATGTGTAAATTGTAATCGTTAGCTAGTAAGTTTTTTTCTTCACCTGCTTTTACTTGTATATATTTTTCCTTTAAAGATACCTACAAACAATACCAAAGCTCTTCAATGTAGCCTGTTGTCCAAAAAGTAGAGACTAACATTTCACAACCTTTTAAAATTTGCAGTGTTGTGATTTAGCATTATAGCGGTAAAGAGTTTAAAAATAAGACTCATATTGCTACGCTTGAGTTGTAAGGCACATATCGCTTAGAATAAGTGTTTGCATTTTCATCTAGTCACTAGAATTTAGAGATTGCGATTCACTTTTAATTATTTGTTTGATATATTTAGTGAATTCTTTATAGACAATAATGGATTTCAATTTAAAATAATATATAAAATTTCTAGGTTTAAAGCAATATTTAAACAAAATATATATAGACTTATCCGAAGGGACTTTCTATTATTGACAGAGCATTAATGTTCTATTGTTTTTTTTATACTACTTATATGACAAACGAGCATACCAAATGTTAAGTGGCTACTGCAGTCCATATCCACATAGAATTCAAAACAAGCTAATAAGTTGTCTTGATCTCTATGTGGATACGTTGCTATACTATAGGACTTAGCTATTATGCCTATGTGCCAGTAATTACAGGAACATACCATTACCATCTAACCGGAACACAGCAGCAAGTACTGCTATTTGGCGGCAGATAAATGTAAGGCGGTGGTGCCCACTTCCTCGAGCCCGTTCACAAAAGCTCTACCACCAGTTATTTATTTATTGTATTGTATTAAGAAAACGTTGGAAAAATACGTACATATATGCAATTTTGTTTTCTTTCGTAATAATTGTATCTAAGCCAATAGTGAGTCCAATTTTTTTAATAGTACTTCTAGTAGTAATGTAGGTTTTTTGACACTGCATGTCACCGCCTTTACGGCATTAATTAGTGTTGTAAAATAGTTTTTTTTTTATTTTAAATTCATTACAATGATTTTTATTTTCAATCTACCTTAATTTCAATTTCTAAAATATGAATGATACAGCCTGTACAAAATAGATAAACAAATCATATTCATGCATCATGTCAGTAAGTACCTGTTAAACTGAGTAAGCGGCATCGGCGCAAAGGCGCCGGCGATTTACATTCAATATTGTTTATTGAAATTGTATCGATAACGGGATAAATATTTAAGCTACCAATATTTAACTAATCTATAAAATCAGTCTATATTAATGTCGTGAATGTGGTGACAGACTGTATAAAAATACATTAAATTTGATTACCATAAAATACTATACAAATATTTACAACAGTTGAATCATCTAAAGACCGTTGCAAACGATCTATGTATATACCTTTAGCTCAATTGCTCCAGATCACTACCAGGCGGACGTGTCTTGTCGTATTTTTTATTATTCTTTCCAGTGGACGTACAGACCAATATCTAAAATATAATAATACCTAACTCATAAGTATTTTCCTATAATCTTTAAATATCACTGTATATTTTCAGTAGCGTAATTTCATTCAAAATTATTCTAAGATGGCGTTTTATAAATCCTGTAATAACGAAGAAACGTAGATTATAACTTGATATAACACTTGCCTAAGTCCACGGCCTTCTATTAGATGTTAATATTTACTATCTTCTTGTTTATAAACTTGGTTTAGACTCAGTAAAGTTTGGCTTTAGTTTCAAATTTCACTCTTTAAGAACGGAGGAAAATACAAACTTAAACCATGTTTATAAATACAAATGTCTAGATTAAGAGAAAATTGAGTAATTCTGATAATTGTTCATTAAGACCATAGAATATTGTCATAAATACTACTGCTTACATTTTTTCAAGCTTAGGTGGTAAATGATACGAACGATTTTTTTTTAAATATTTTATCATTAATCTTCATTGATAATCAGCCACTGGATAAAATAATATACATAAATTTCAACGTTTGTATTTGTATATTTTATAAAAAAAAAGGTTGCTTCAAATAAACCCAGTCAGGCCTGTTGTAAAAATTTCTAGTCAGTTCAAAATAGCTATAATAGCGGATTATTAAACGAGGGGATAAAGCAGTGTCTTGCGTCACGGGCGCTATATTAAATCCCGAACGTAACAAAAGATTCCAGAGTTAACTCACAAGCGGAACGAGAGAGTTACTAGAATCCTGAGTGCAGAGAGGGATATAAGGACGCCCAAGATCCAGACAGCTTTATACTCGAGGAATACTCTACTTATCACACTTTCTGAGAGATAATAAAAACCAAATCTAGGTTGGTGCATTCTGTGCAGAGGTTAGTTCGATTTACGAATAAGTTCTTAGTAGGTCTCTTTGGTTCAAATTTTAATACAGATGAGGTTATAAATTCAAATGAAATGAAATTCAGTACATCTTTACTCCCGGCTCAGCCGTAGGGATTTAATTTCTTGCTTTCGGTGAGGTTTACTTGATATATAAATTGATATTATCGAGCAGGTGGTGTGAAAAATTATATATGACGTCAAGAGCGCATTTTATATGACCATTATTTTATGCATGTTTTTTTTCCTTTAAAATAAATAATAGTATTAATAGTCATCACAAGAGAGTTTGTCAATCTTATGTAGCGATGTCAAATTTGGTAATAGCTTAGCTTCACATCACAAGACACCATCTGTCTTGTACAATTTACCTGTGTCAATTTCTTGAATGTTGAATCGTAAAAAAGTGTTCTTGTTCTGTTTTAGAATACAGTAAGGTTTAGTAAAGCATTTGCTAATTAATTATTTTTTTCTTTTTAACAACGATCTGGCGAGTGATTTAAATAAAGATTTAATTTTAACAACAAAGAGGGACGTGGCGAGTGACCGTGAGATGTGGAGGAACAGGGGGGAGACCTTGGCCCAGCAGTGGAAAAATATACAAACTAATTAATTTGCTTTATTGTTGTGATAAATACGGGAATTGTCACGGATCGATTTATCAGCGTAACAACCTACATTTGTATCGATATAATTCGTTATCAGAGTGAAATTAATCCTTGTGATAATTCCCGTGTATATCATATTATTTAATATAATGTTAAGACTTATCCCCTAACTAAAAAAGGTGTCATCTTTATATTTTTTGAAATATAATTTCTTTAAGCATGCTTGACTTGAGGAGTAAGCTGGTCAATGTGTGACAAGAGCGTTACGAAAAGTGTAATCGGGCGAAGCGAACGGAGTTAAAAGGGAGATATAAGTTAGTGAGCGAAAGAGAGAGAGAGAGTTACGTTTCGTATATTACTGTAGGGGAAAGAGAGAGCAGTGCGCGCGCACATTCTCTTTCTGTCTTCCTCTCATAGCCAGTGCATGCAATATATATATATATATATCTCATTCAGTTGTTCGTTTGCGAGTTTGCTAGCGTTACACGAACGGTGATTTCTTAATTATTTTTCGTGACTTCATTTCGTTCTTGAATAATTTTATGAATTAATATTTTGAAAAAGAAGTTTTCCTTCAGGCGTCTGGTCTAAAGCACACTCGTTTTTTTACATGAAAATCGTTGACAAGTTTAACGATTTGTAAATTAATTATCTAAGTTACAAAGCAAATAACCCGAAATATGTTTTTGTAGTGTTATACAACGTTTGTCACTATATAAAATAATATAACAACACATTTAACTTGAAGAACTTGGTTATTCGAAAAGATTCTAAGCTTACATAAAAACCTAGGTAAAACAGTTCTCTATGGAATGGCAATTTTCAGAATAATTTAGTTATCAACTTAATATAAGCTGTATCTCACGTTGTTCATGACGTATTGTTTCAGGAGTTTCTACCAGAACTTTAACTGTAAATGCACTGTTAGTGAATCTATGAATAAAACGTTTTTTTTCACAATTACCTTGTTTTATTTTTAAAGCCTTACAAATGGCGAAGGGTCTTTAGGGTGACTTGCGCAACGATGCCTAAACGTATTTAGCCTGGCTATCACAATGACCCCTAAACGTATTTAGCGACTAAATATGTATAATTTTGAAATATTTGTGGGATTTGACAACTTTCTCATATTTAGACACTAAATATGTTTAGGCATTGTTACCCAAGTCTAGTGGCTAAATATGCATTAAGGAGTTGTCAAATCATACAAACACGTCAAATTTAAACATTTGTATTTATATACGCTTAGGGATCGATATGTTAGGCTTAGTGTCGGGCTTAGTGTTTAAGGTTGGTATCAAAAGGTTGGTAGCCAAGAGGAGAGAGGATAGATAAATGGGAAGAAATAACATTATTTTTTGACACACATAACATCACAGATGTACTTACATTAAAAGATATATTCAAACTACAGTAAAAAAGTATAACATATATTATGAGAATGTAAGTAACGATCACATTAAAATTAAAAAAAATCTTAAACAAAGGTAAGAAATCGTGAAATCCAGTACACCCAAAGGTAATCTAGAAGAGATCAATTTTAGCGATAAGACTGCCACTTGTATACCTGCGTGTATTGTTATTTGTGTTTATATTGTTTTTTAATTTAAGTGTGATGTACAATAAAGCGTTATCTATCTATCTATCTATCTAAGAAGACAGTCCTTATAACAAACGCAATAGCTGAATAAATAAATATATATAATAAATATTTCTGAACATTTCACACAGCGCTATCTAGCCCCGACCTAAGCAGAGCTTGTACTATGGGAACCAGATAACTGATAGAATACATATATACTTTTTTTTTTGTAAATTAACTTATATTATATAGAGAAACAACCAGACTCGGAACAAATATCTGTAGATCATGCAAACATTTGTTCCGTGGCGGGAATCGAACCCGCTACCTCCTGTGTCTCAGCCGGCTATTCGCCCACTGCACCACGGAGGTAGTCAGAATAGGTAGGTACTAGCACTTTGGTGAGGAGAGATAAAAAAATAGGTACCTACTTAACATCTACCTACTGGAACTTAGAGGAGTGGGCGCTAAAAGGTATTTGCTGTAGTGGACCAAAAAGGTCTCCGAAATGATTTAATTTTATTGTACAGCGTTAAATATTTCAATAGAATATTATGGATAATTTTTACTAAGAAAACTTTCGAAATCATTTTCAATCATTTTATATACGGACCAGTTAGCTTCCATCGACAACAGGCAAGACAATGAAGTCGACCGTCGTGTTGACAATGCCTGGAAAAGCTACTGGTCCATGAAGGAACTTATGAAGGGTGAGCTTCCCTTAATGCTAAAACGCCAACTCATTGACATGTATTCTGCCTGTCCTAACCTACGGTGCCCAGTCTTGGTCACTGACCGAGTCACAGAAGTTCAAACTAGGAGTTTGCCAAAGAGCAATGGAGCGTAGCATTTTGGGTGTAAAGCGGATCGACCGGATTCCAAACTCCTGGCTGCGCTCGAAGACCGGCATCGTTGGGCTGCAAAGCTGAAATGGTGGGCCAAGGTCACAAGCATTATGGATTCCTAAAGATGGAAAGCGACGCCGAGGAAGGCCTAAAAGGCGCTAGAGTGATGACTTGGACGTCTTCCAAAGAGACTGGCGGGATCTGGCTCTAGACCGTGATAAGTTGAAGGAAGCAATTAAACCGAAACATTGTCAGACGTAACACAGATAAAACGGTACGTGATATATCCAGTATATATAATAAGAGTGAGTTCTATATTTGTCTCAATTTTAATAATATTAAGATACAAACATAGACTAAAGACTAAACTAAAGTTTTCAGACAGCAACCATGCCATTCTTTTTATAAAAAATACAAGTAAAATTTAGGGTTTAAAAAACTAAACTTAAACCTCACTAATAAGCTAAGTTACAATACGCAACTTTGGAACCCAACTCAAATAAATTAAGCTTACAAGTTTTACTTTAAGATCGAAACCCGAGAACAATCGTAAAACAACATTCATTGGTGATGAATTTCAATGAATTCATTTGTAAGTGGTGTGTTACAAATAAACGTTTACTTTATTTATATAAATATTGCTAGACATTTCACACAGCGCTATCTAGCCCCAAACTAAGCATTAGCTTGCATTATGGTAAACAGATAACTGATAGAATATTTGTATACTTTTTTTTGTAAATACATACACATATATCTGTAGATCATGCAAATATATGTTCCGCGGCGGGAATCGAACCTGCTACCTCCTGCGTCTCAGCCGGCTTATCGCCGAATGTACTACGGAGGTCGTCATTTAAGTCACTCATGCTCTGAAAGTTGGTCGTAAGTAAATATGAAATTAGAATGAGGCTCATTGCATTTGTAATATACTAGTTGTTCGCCCCGAACTAAGATCTCACGAATCTCACAAAAAACCAAAAAATTTTTTTTACTAAAAATCGTTGACTAACAAAATAGTGCCCCGAAATGAACAACCAACTTACTTGACCTACAGGTTCATGTTAATTGGTTATCTTTTTAGGAGTAGAGGTTGCAGTTATTCTGGGGCTTAGACTTTTCTCATATTTGTGTCACTAAAGCTACACGAATACCAAATTTCAGCACAGTAGTGTTATACCCTGTGAATTTTGTCACAGTTCAGTTTTTAGTATGGCTAATAACTTAAAAATTACATCGATCAAACTAAAAATAAAAACAGGGTTGAAACGTACCTACTAATGAAGATATTTAATTATACGTCCCACTTGACCTATATATAGTTTCATTTCGATTTTTTTAAACCCTCTTGAACCACAATATCTCACCCCTACAACAGTTGTAGCTCATTTAGCACACTACAATTGTGCTATCACTACCTACCTATTTATCAAATTGCACGATGATCGGATACACGCTTCAAATGTTATCCTCGGACAAACAAACATACATACATACAACGTCAATTTACCTAAGTTGCTTTGGAGATCTCGCTTCGCTTGATCAACTATGTTCCGTATCGGAATTGATTGTAAGTAGGTTAGACAATTTGGAGGGTACATCACAGCCCCATTTTAGGGATATAACCAGGTATATATTTTATGGAGTGACCTGGCTGACCGAAGTGACGATACCCAGGAAACTGTTAACGCGTCTCTACTGACCGGGAGTAGGAACTTGCCCACCTTTCCCCATCGCAAGCACCTAACAAGGAATATAAAATAGTGTACAGCACTCGTCGGCGATTAAGTGTTAGTTTTCGCAAGTGTTACACCCCTGAAAAAGACGACATACATCTCTCATCAACCACAGCAGCCTATGGACAGAAGAATTGTGGATTTCATAGGGCATGAGGGTAACGCACGTCGGATTAAACAAAGGTCAGTCACCGCTCGCATCAGCCTCTTACTGAATTCCCGTACATACTTAAATCAAATACAACCTCCATGACACTCAATACATGTATTGCTTGCACACGGTGTTACACAAAGTTGTTACAGGTAGATAGTTTCACATATGAACCCTGGCAGGGTATAGCAACAGGAAGGCAGACCGTGTTTTTCGTAAAATTTTTTGTTATTATTTTTAAGCATGTTTTTAGTGTTACAAATTTATCATAGTATTCATTCATCATAGTCCTTTACACGTTTATTATATTTATTATAATTGATAAATCCTTATTTGCTTTTTAATATAAGAGGTTTCATTCATAAATGCTGAAATTAATTAAAACCTCCATGACAAATCCTTATCTCTATTTAAAAATGGAAGAGGCCCATTTAAAATAATTCTATGTCGTAATGAAATATAAATTCCATGACAAAACCTTCCTTCTATTAAATAAAAGACGCCATAGTTTAGTAGTGAAAAAAAAATAGATACCAGGAACGCAAATTTTCTTTTTACCAACAAACTTATTAAACACTTTTTTAATATCCTCGCATTCGTGATTAAAAGGTACACACGGCTATACATCAAGCTATACATTTTCAGTATAAGCTGACCTCGCATCGTGTAGGCTTTTCGTAGAATGAAAGGTCAGCTTATACTGGAAATGTATAGCTTGATGTGTAGTGTACGAGTATGTGTTATACTCGAGTGATGCGAAATATCGTACTTTATTTAGCCACCTTACCCTATTCAGTGGAATTGCAAATATTATTATTCAAATAATGTCGCCTCATAAAAGTATAACAACGCTTTTTCCTTGTAAAATTGGACTAGGCAGCTTACAAAACATTAAAATAAAACGAACCAACAAAAGAATTCCTTTCACACATTTTCAGCCCGAACTCGCACATTTTACTCTAGAATCCGCGCATTCCGTAACGCTTAGTCTGCATAACACTTGGAAGTTTCTAACACCGAATGCGATGCTGTAGGAGACTGCTCGCACCGATTCCGCCCCCTTATTACCTAAGCCAAATTGCTGTCGTGTCGCTATCGCTAGTCAGGCTATCCCTTTCACACGTACAGTACGCACCTCACGTGGATCAAGGGATGGCCTGACTAGCGATAGCGACACGACAGCAGTTTGGCTTAGGTAATAAGGAGGCCGGTGTGCATTGTTCACGCGATGGCCCAGCAAGTAAGACACAAGACGGACGAAGTATGAAAAAGCGACGCGGTGCATTGACAACCGTCGCATCACGCGATTTGAGGGCTCGTACACAAAACTGCGATGCGACGGGATGCGAATTCGCATCGTTTCGCACCTTTCGTGCGGCAAGGCGTCTCCCAAGGTGACCATTCCTTTGACGACCGTCAACCGTACTGAACGTATTTTAAAAACGAGGTCGTGACATGGATCGGAAAAAGAAGTGTACACTTTTGTTATTGCTAAGGAGATACAGGAAAAAAGAGATGCGAATCAATTCGCAAGTTCTTGCGATGCGTCGTGGGAGCTCCCAGATTTTTAAATGCGACGTCGCATCGCAGTTTTGTGTACGAGCCCTGAAACCTCATACAAAACTGCAGAGGAGGGATTGGTTATAATATTTCAAACAAACAGAAAAAACAGCACTCCTGATGTGTATTTTCGTGGTAAAAAAGGAACCCTTATGGGACTTCAGTTCGTTGCCCGTCGGTTTATTTATCCGTCTGTCAAGACCCTTTTTCACAATAATACATGGAGGTTCGAGTTCAAATTAATACCAAATAGGTACGTAGGGATATGGTATATATGGTATCTTGGAGCTGTAAAAAATGAAGCTCCTAAGTCAACGCAATCAAAAATTACGGCTGTATATATAATAATACCGTATATTTTGCTCATAAATATATCAAAATAGGGTACTTCCCGTTGACATAGAATCATGAAATTTGGCAAAAAGCACTAGTAAAGGAAACAATCCAAAACAGGGAAACTTTTACAGTTTATCTGGGTAACTCTGGCCCACTTCTTGCATACAATGTTTAGTAAATCTATAAAATAACAAGAGAAAATATAAACTTTTACTTATTTTCGTGGCTTTGCGATGACCTTCTTTACGAAAGTATAATAATATGCTGATCGTATTCAGGAAGTGTGGAAGTATTCAGGAGTGAAATCAAAAACATAAATAAAATGAAAGATACAAAACAAAAAATTGGGTCAATCTTTTACTGAGAGCTTAGTTACCCAGATCGACTGTAGTATGAATAACATTAAACACTATGGAACCCACGGTGCGCGAGTCAGACACACACTTATTAGATTTTTTTTGATAAGAAAACATAAATCGACAGGATTTGCAATACCACACTGCGCGCGAAGACCGGCATCGCAGATGTTGACGACAAGACTGCCAGGCTGAAGTGGAACTGGGCGGGTCACGTCAGTCGTATGGTCACAGACAAATGGGCAATAGTCGTCACACAATGGGTGCCTGCAGATGGACGTCGAAGCCGGGGCAGGCCGAGGAAGCGTTGGCGTGACGACATCGATGCATTCCAAGATGGCTGGTGGGACGTGGCGAGTGATCGTGAGATGTGGAGGAACATGGGGGAGACCTTTGCCCAGCAGTGGGAAAGTATAGGTTAAATAATAAGAATAAGAAAACATATTGATATCCTTTTCAACTGTTATGCAGACTTTGCATAGGCTATATAGGACGTAAGCAAATGTATTTGCATTCAGACCCAAACGCTTGATAACTTCTAAACGATGTATCGTAAATTCGAATAAGCACTTAAATTTACGACGCTACATGAAATGTTATGAGACATCCGGCTTAGCAAGGCATAGTTATTGGTTTAAGCGCAGCGTAATGAGGGGTTTTACGGCCACTTTTTTATAACTGCTAGATGGCGTTGCTTTGTCATAAGCTAATCAAAGGAAAGTCAATTTTACTTACTTTCCGAGGAACCTACAATAATAAAATTAACATTTGTGTTTATTTATCTGCGAAATGAGATTGTTTTAGGCAAATTTTGATATTGTTTCTTTCCAGTGCGTGGTTTCCATTCTGGAACCTTTTTACCCCAACGGTTATCAGTTATTCGAGCTATTTCCTCGCCTACTGCTTCTTCAGCTTGCTAATCCTCTTAGCTACGTCTGTGACCTTGGTTTGTTTACGGATCTCCTCATTTCTGATTAAATCGCGTAGAAAAATAGCCTTGTCCATAGCACGCTGAGCGACCTTGAGCCTTTTTATAAGGCCTACATCATCATCAGGCCAATCAATCAATCAATCAACAGGGGTGTAAGGGGGAACCACCACCAATGCTCCTAATGTCAACCTCACCTGCACACGGTGCATCCTGCAGTAACCGATGAGGCTCTGGCGACCGGTCGATGGCGGTATAGCCCTTCCTAGATTAGCATATCTAAATTCTGGCCGTTGATGGGCAGCAGCATCTGCTGGCTTGACAAGATGTGTCCCAGCGATCGCCAACCCGCATGCCCAGCGAGGCGATTATGGGCAAAACCTCCCCATCTTGGGCGACCTACGTCTAGCAGTGGATTGTTATAGGTTGATGATGACGATGACAGCATCATCATCATATCAGCCATAGGACGTCCACTGCTGAACAAGGCCTCCCTAATATTAGGGAGTATTTGTAAATGTTATTATATTATAGCAATGTTTATAATTATGTAAGTAGTTTTTAAATAGAATACTGCGCCGACATGGCGTCTAACGGCTCGTGCCGCTTGCTCGCTATAATATAAAAGCAATGTCGATTGTAATCAGCAGCAGGGTTGCCGCTAAGGCAAAAAAAGTCGCTAAGCTAGCACCGAAAAGTCGCCAGATATATGAAAAATCTAGTTAAATGTTGCTAGATTTTTATAAGGATATTGCATTAATAAAAGACGGTTAATATACAAGTGTTTACTTGAAGATATCCACCACTTACTTCCTATTAGGCGGGCCGTTTGCCTTTTTCCTTACATATTACATAAAAGAAATAAAAAGAGATGTAGGTTTACACAAATAATAAGTAAACAAACTTGAATAAATTGCAACACTTCGTCATCTAACTAAGACGTCATCCTCATCACAATCATTGGTAGGAGCAGTTCTGGAATTTGATGGCCCTTTTCGGTACTCTTTGTTTTTTAATGGTTTTTGAGATTTTGGAAAGAACATCTTCAGGCAATACGTAGCTATGGCTAGTCTAGATTAAAATTTTTAATTGGTTTCTTATAAAAATTATTGAGTTCAGAGTAACAGGCGCCAATCCGTTTCTTAGTTTATTTTTTTACGATATTCATCACACTGAACATTCACTCGACTTCAGCGTTTGAATGTGACAGTGACAAAACTGTTATAGCCAAATCTGCTAGTTATATGTATTCTTTGCTCGTTCTACTTTCGTTATTTTAAAAAGTCGCTAGACGTCGCTAGGTATTTATTTGTCGCTAAATCTGAAAAAAATGTCGCTAAAGGAGTCCAAAATCCCCTAGATCTAGCGACAAAGTCGCTAAAACGGCAACGCTGAGCAGCAGTTCAGTCGATTACCTTCAGTTCAGTCTTTACACTAATGAGGGGCTATTCTACGATGCGTCTTATTACTAACTGAAGCAACCATCGAACAATTTGTGTGTTTACAAGGACACTACAGTTTGTCATGTTGCGCAATGGCGGCCAAGCAGCGATCGGTACAGTTGTAGCAAATGTGTGCGTGGAATACTGTACTAAAGAAAGAAAGACAGATAGAAAATACATTTATTTGCAGACACAACAAAACAAAGACATACACAGTAACAAAAATAATACGACAGTAGGAGTAACAATATAACAAACACAAATAGAAAACATGAAATATACATAGGCAGTTAGTACGTCCTGGTTATGAGCGTCCGCAAACTAGGATCCGGCTCAGCATTATGCGCCACGCACTAGTAAATACGAGCAAGCTACACTTTTTAGTTATTGGCGTTTTAGTACTTTTTCATCTTAATTTTGTTCACAATTATACCTAGAGGTTGCAATGACTTTTAGTATATGTAAGTACCAATGCAAAAACAAGATTACACTTTTCAAGTCTAGAATTTAAAATTTAAAATTTTTAAATATAAAATTTTGCCCTATTTTTATGAGAAGTTATTCAAGAGTTTTTTTGGGCTAACATTATATTACAAAGCTGTCTATATTTTTTCTTGCGAATGTACTCATACGTTATTTTATTATGTATTCCTAGCATGCAGTTAATAGCACGTCAAGGGCGCGGTCACGGTCTAGGCATTTTGTCACCCCTTTGTTACGCTCTATTGTACTATTAACTGCTTTTTCATGGCACTGAAAGGGTAACTTCTTACTGTAAAAGATAGGGGTGTTTTTAATGGCAAAAGGTATAAAATAATGGGTAAAAGGTCAAGGTCCTAGGTTATTGTTGAGGTAGGCAATAGTAGATTGTATACCTTGGGGCCTAAGTGTTTTTCGAGTAGTTTGGTATTTTGAAGCTAAGTGTCTAAGATACGGTTTACGATTTAAGATTCGTTAAATCTCATACAATTTACAAAATATCACTTTCTGAGATGTACAATTTCTTCTTTTTTTTCAACCTATGTCATCCCACTGCTGGGCAAAGGTTCCCACTGTTTTCCAGGACTTTAGCTCGCATGCCAAATCCCACCAATCTGTCTGGAAGGCACTAAGATCGTCACGCCAGCGTCCACTAGGCCTTCCTTGGCGCCGGCGCGGCGCCCGTCTTCAAGCACTCACTGCGTGACGATCATTGCCCATCTGTCCGGGTGCATTCGTATTACATGGCCCGCCCAATCCCATTTTAGCCTGGCGGTCTTATTTCCTGCGTCAGCAATGCCGGTCTTTAAACGCAGCGTGGTGTTACGGATTCTGTCAATCCTCTTTACTCACTCCATACTCCAAGCACGCTCCGCTCCATTGCTCTTTGGCAAACCAAAGAGGGAAAAACTCTTTACTTCAGTTTGGATTTTTGAGCCTCGGTTAATAACCACGTTTGGGAACCATAGGTAAGGACAATTATTATTAAAAATATTATTTCGATGCAGAGAGATCGATCGTGCATTTATCTAACATTATACAATCATAAACAAAGTTGTATCTATTATCCGGTTTATACTATAATCAATATCAATGAAAAAAGTAATAATCTATAACATAGATTTATCCAACAAAATGCGGGTAGTTTAGAATAAATATCACAGACCGACAGCGCACTAAACCTAAACAAAAACCTGCTATTTGTTTTGGTCGGTATGGGGCCCGTAACATCGCCCATTGTCGTCTATTTAGATTTAGTATAAATATATGAGTGTCCTTTAAATATTCACACACAAGTGCCGAAAAACGCATTTTACGTCGTGCCAACCAATGGTCTGTTACCAATGTTTTATTATTTTCAATCTATCTAATCTATTTTAAGTTATCAATTTAGATATATTTAGCATTTGTTGTGATATTACGGGCATACTACCTATATAAAACTATTGCTACCATCAGTCAGCCGGATAACATTAAATTTTAGTATAATTCTGATACGAACCAGTTCACATGATTTATAATTTTCTATTAAAACTAATTATTTGTTTTCGGAGCTCTATTCTGGTTATTATGTTGTTTGCTTCATATTTTTATTAATATAGTACTAGCTTCCTCCCGCGTATTCAAACGTGTAGTTTTTCAATAAAAAGTAACCTATTTTAATCCAGGTATCTGCATACATACCAAATATCATAAAAATCCATTCAGTAGTTTTTGCGTGAAAAAACATTCACACATACATCCATACAAATATTTGCGTTTATAATGTAAGTGGGATTCATCTAAAACTGTAGGGATAATCTGACCTTAAAAATGTACCCTAAATATATATTATTTCGATGTGATTTATTTCAAACACACGCGTAAACATACACACAATTAATAACACAATAGACAATAAAAGCTCAAACTCATACTCAATATTTAATAATTTATTGTATTTTACTGTGTAAATTAAAAGGTAGTAATTACTTTAATTACCCGCTTATTCGACTAATGTGCTCTGGCCTCCAAGACCTGGACAGGAGGCTGTGTACAGGTTAAGAGTTGCACAGAGAGCCATGGAGCGTACCATGCTCGGCATCAGACTGTTAGTTCGAGATATGTAGACGAACGAAGGTTCATAAACGTTGGAATTCGAGTCATGGAGCTCAAATTGTCTTGGGCGGGACACTTGACTAGACGTGGTGATGACAGATGGAGCAGGACAGTAACTGAATGGTGACCGAAGAGCGGGTATAGAAGGGTAGGACGTCCAGTAGCGAGATGGGTGGACGACATCATAAGGGTCGCGGGCTGTCAGTGGGTGAGACTAGCGCAGGATCGTGGTAGATGGCACAAACTTGGGGGGCATATACCCACTAATAATGGTTGAAGTCAGGTTGTGGATGATGATGAACAACAAAAGTGTATTTGTCCAACCACATTTAATTCCTATGTCCACATTTATAGTGATATCGTATTATACTAATTTGCCAGTGTTCATATTGTTTTAGTGACATGTAGAAAGTTCACCGAGATAAATAAATTACAAATATTGTAAAATAGTGGCTTAACAATAGCCTTTAATTTATTGCCCTAGAGCACAAAGCACTTTCAAATTAGATCTAGTCCCAAATCAAAGAGCAAAATCCCTCTTTCCCTTATCTTGATCTTAGCCAATTATCCTATTTCAGACAATGGTTTTAATGAAACCGCTAACAAATAGGGTCGAGTGTCGCCTGAGTTTGTAATTTAGTTACAAAATGTAATTAGGGAGCCATTAGGAGGTTGATTTGCCTACAATTGTCACGTCAAATTCACAGTTATGTAATTTTCATTCGTTAGCTAAAGAAAAAAACGTTGTGTGAAAGGTAATGCTGATTCCATAACTTTATTAATAGTAAACATCATCATTATCATCATCTCAGCCCACATCCACCTACTGCTGGGTATAGGCCTCCTCGTTATCACGCCATTCTCTCCGGTCCTGTGACAAGCGCATCCATTGCCTTCCCGCGATGTCGTCCGACCATCTGGCTGGTGGTCTGCCAACTGGTCTGCGCCCTTCTCGCAGCCACCACTCGGTTGCTGCCCTCGTCCATCTTCCTCCTTTCCTCCTTATCAATAGTAATACGTAAAGATAATTATTTTTATCCTTTTTAGGGTACAGTACTTCAATAAGTAAAAAAGGAATCCTTATAAGATCACTCTCTTATCCGTCTGTCCGTCTGTCTGACCATGTGTCACCACCGATTTTCTCAGGAACGGATCTAGCTAGTTTAAATTTATAGCAGATACTGAGGCATATAGTCCCTATTAGGTGTATAAAAATTAAAGTCAACACAAGTTAAAAGTCAACACGATAAAAAGATATGGGCAAATTGAATTTTTCACGAAAACTTGTAAGTACCAAACTTTGCCTTAATTTACAACTTTTGATTTTTTCGGAATTTTCCCTTTACTTGTGTTGTAAGGATCTTTCTTTTAATAAAAATTGGCAATTCTAGGTCAACCGGAAGTACCACAGGTTTTTGGTTGAAAACCAATATGGTAGTTGCCGTTGACCTAGAATCACGAAATTTTGCAAAAGGCAAGGCAAAAAGCAGCACAAATAAAATCCAATCTAAAAAAAATTATAAAACACATTCTAAAAAAATACTTAAAATAGTCCTCCGAGTTGTATGGGCTTGGTTGTATGGAGTTGGTATGAGACAAGTTAGAGGACTAATTTAATCGGCACCAACCGCAAATAAAGTAAAAAAATAAAATTGTGCTATTGAATAAAATAAATATTTATGTGGCGCTCCCATACTACAAAGATAATTTTTTTACCGTTTTTATAGATAATGGTACGGAACCCTTCGTGCGCGAGTCTTATTCTCACTTGGCAGGTTTTATTTAAGCTTATAGCGCGCACCGAGCTGTGTGAGGAAAAATTGACAAAATAAAGCTAAAAAAATGAGTTACTATAAATTTTCGACACTATTTATTAAAAAGTTACTTAATAGTTACTGAGGCGGTTATTAGGTCCTTCATCGTGCAGGTGTTCGGGCACAAAGGGCACATTAGCAAGTGCTGCACTGACTGCGCGGGATCACCGCAGTCGCACTGCGTTAAGTTAGGTTCCCTGAATCCCCTTTTGCACATTAAGTCTGCAGCGGCCAACCTGGCTGCGGAGCCTGTTTAAAGACTTTCAGACTGGCCACAGCAGATTGTGCTCAGGTGGGGAGTTTCTTTTTATATAATAACTGCCTCATCTTTTGCGATTTTTGTGGGCAAACACCTGTTTAACATACTATAAATTAAAACGTAGAACTTTTGACACGCTAAGAATAAGAGAATAGTTACTTTAGGTACAAACAAGGTCGAAGTTACTACACATACTGACAAAGTCTTTCCTGCGGATTAAGACTGGTTACGGATTAAGGCGAGGAGTACACGGTAAAATTTAAATCACTATTTTACTAAAACGTGGTTCAGACCATTCACGAAACGTACGTCATTGGTCTGCAAAAAGTTACGAATTAAAAACGTCTGTATGAACGTTATTCCCTAGAGCACTCACGAAATAATACTCGCCACAGAATAAATAACAGTACCAATTTATCGCTACCGCGATGAGTGATTGCCGCGAAGGCAAAGCAAGCAAATAAATCCTCTACAGACGTAAGTGCCTCAGTTTTTATGGTTCCGTACCTAAAGGGTAAAACGGGACCCTATTACTAAGATTTCGTTGTCTGACAGACGGCCAGACAGACAGCTGTCTGTCCGTCTGTCACCAGCCTGTATCTCATGAACCGTGAGAGTTAGACAGTTGAAATATTCACAGATGATGTATTTCTGTTGCCACTTTAACAAAAAGTACAAAACATATTAAAATAAATATTTAAGGGTGGCTCCCATACAACTAATGTAATTTTATTGCTCGTGTTTGCTCGATATTGATAACGACAACAGGTAGACGCTTGAAATATTAACATAATGTTTGGTTATATATTCACTTTAAAAATAAATAAATAACTTAAAATAAAACAAATATTTAAAAGGGGGCCCCCATACAACAAACGTGAATTTTTTTGCTTGATATTGACAACGGCAACAGGTAGACGTTTGAGATATTCACAGAACATATCGACGCAAAAATGCATAACTGCTGTAACCCACACAAAACCCAAATTTTTTTATTGCAGTTTCGGAATCAGTTTTTTTTTCTGCGTCAAACGGTGCAATTCTCGTGTCTCTGCGACCAATAGAAAATTTTGTACAGCGTTATGATTTACCGTAATAGTTTAAAATATTGCTCGAACATTTGCTGTAAATAGCATAAAAACAGCATTATTTCGATAATTTTCCATTTACACCAATTTCACTTGTGCAAATAATATGACCGCGGTAGTTACAGCGCTGTTGAAATGTCGAGCACTTTCCTAACTGATAAATGTAGTAAATGTGGTGTGTCTAAAAATTTCGATTAGCAAAAACGCTGTTACCCACAGGGTAACAGCGTTTTTGCTAATCGAAATTTTTAGACACACCACATTTACTACATTTATCAGTTAGGAAATTGATAGTCTACGTGGTTTACTACAGTTCATATATACACTATAATATTGATAAATAGTAGTTACGCTAGTTTGATAATCGAATTTTCACATTTATGCCCTTTGTCACTATTTGTCAAATGTTGATCAAGCAGACTTACTGCTATTGCTACCAGCGCTCGCGCCTATTTGGCTTGCGGCTTACAGCGTCGTTACTACTACGCAACTGTCGAGAGGGAGTGTTGTGATTGTGGTAACCGAATTTGGCTGTGTAACTGAAGTCGTTTTGAAAAGCATTGATAATTATTGATTTCTTCGAAATAAATAGATTGGATGGAACATTAAAACAGGTGCCTAGGTCAGTACCTACCTAACTAGTTTAGAGGTTAGATAACTGGTGAAAATTACCTAAAACCTTTGCAAATTACCGATTCTTGTGTAGATAAAAAGGTTAGTTGTTCAGTTATTGATCGAGCGAAGCGAGATCTCTAAATCAACTTGGGCAAATCGGCGTTGTATGTATGTATGTTTGTCCGAGGATAACTTTCAAAGCGTTGAACCGATCATCGTGAAATTTAATGCATAGGTAGGTAGGTAGTGATGGCACAATTTTGGTGTGACTAAACGAGCGAAAAGTGTTGGGGAGTAGTTGTGATATTGGGGTTCAAGAGGGGTAAAAAAATGAAAAGAAAGCTATCTGGTCAAATGGGACGTTAAATGAAAGATATTTATTAGTACATATAGACTCCGTTTTTATTTTTTGTAAACTCTTTATAGTTTTTGAGTTATTAGTCATAATAAAAACTGAACTTTGACAAAATTCAGGGTACACCAGGGACCCCAGTGTTCAAATTTGGTATGCGTGTAGCTTTAGTAACACAAATATAGGCAAAAGTCTAAAATCTAAAATAACTGCAATTTGTACCCCAAAAAAGAAGAACCACTTACATGAACTCAAAGGTCATTGGGCATTTTGTTCGGACATATGACCCACGGCGCACAAAAACGAAACAGGGCTAGGTATGTAGTTAAATGTATATGTTACTTAATGGTATGGGTCGCATTATTGCAGGATATGGGAGAACCGCAAAAAAAAATTTTTTAATTAATATTATAGCATTTTTAAAATAATTATTATAGCATTTTTAAATTATTATTATAGCATTTTTATAATGAACTAAGTAAAAACTATTGGCCTGACTGTAAAAATACTTTGTAAAACAGTTGTTTTGAACAATTTCCAGGAATACGAAAATAAAATCCATTTTGCGGTAATAATATTTTTATTCTGCATTATCAAAATCTATAGTTAATTCATCTAAAAAGGCTGCAGGCGCGTCTATCACGTCTTGATGCCTGGCCCATGACAGAAAGTATACGACGCTTACAACATGTGCACAGCTTCCGACAGTGCGACGGCCGTGTATACACGAGCAGTAATACTGTTGGATGCTATTTCTTCCAATATGGGTAGGATCTACTAAAATATAGGTGTAGTACTGCTTTGCACGGACGTGTCGTGACTGTATTCTGCCTCTTATCAATATCTTATTTTCAATCATTTCTTGGTGCCGGTATAGTTCGATAGTGTATACACCATCCTCACGCATGTGCTCGTGGCAATACGATCTTGCGATTCTCAAGTGGTATGATCCCAACGTAAACAATATTAATTCGTCAAATGTAAGCCGAGGAAAGTCATCAAAATCCGGATCATTGCCATCGAGTCGCACAAACGCTACTCTCTGCCTGTTTAAATTATGGTTAATCACATATTCTGCCATCTCATTGGGTTCATTCATTCGTTCATTTATAATTCTTATGAATTGTTCCGCATACATATGGTCCTCATATGGATGGCGAGTAGCATTAATTATGGCCGCAGTTATTTTGAAGTCGACCATCATGTTTCTCATGGCAACGTTAAAATATACATGGCGGAAGATTTTAAAATCTTTCTTGAATCTGCCGTTAATGGTTTCCACTACCCACCGGATCATTGTTATTAATCTAGATTTATTAGCATCTAGTGTCGTCAGTTGTTCTCCTCTTACTCTTGTAGGCGGCATGTGAGGATTATACCCGCATTCCTCAATTTTATCAATCGAATCCCGAAATCCACGATCCAATATAAAAACATCATTAACTCTCAAGAACCCATGAATCGGAGAATCTTCTTGCATCAGGTCACGCATAATGCTTGCGTCCGAAGTAGTCGCAGTGTAAGGCCCCGTAACATCTACTATGTAGCCGTCGGTACATACTATAAGGAAGGGTTTTACTAAGTTCCGAAACTTATGAAGACTGTAAGTTTTGCGCTGGAAAAGGAAATTCGAACTCTTTTGTAGATAAATATATGTTCCATCACATACGAGAATGGCCGCCGGTTCATTATAGTTACCACCAAAAAAATGGCTTGGAATTGCAAGATTCTTGGCCACCACATCTTCCCTAGTAATATGATTTAAGCCCAAATGCTGTGGAACAAAATCATTACTTAAGCATTCTCTTGCTATCGCCAACTTCCTTTCTAGGGTTCTCCTCGACATATTGAATTTAGTGGCTAATCGCTCATCTGGTTCACCGGTTCTTATTTTTGTTAAAAAAATTCCAAGAACTGTGGCAGGATGAACTGATCGATCACCCAGTGAAGGCGTTTGGTTCAAAATAACATTAAATTGATATTTTGTTAGTCCCGTCCAAAAGTGAAATTCATTGTCCTCTATTTCTTCAATATTTTCGAAATCAAGGTTGCTTCTTTGTTCGATACCCCATTTATATAAATTCATCATACCAACAACATGAGTACTGTCAAAGTTTTCGTGGGATGTAGTGTTGAGCAAGTCTACCCAATCATTCCTCATAAAATGAGCATTGCAAACCCGAGCTAATTCTGGTATATAAAAATTGTGATTGTGTAAGAGTTGGAACTTAGCATATAGTGGAACATTATGGGCCACTACATTTCTACAGTTTGTAAAAATACAATGTCTCGCTGTATTCGATGCTCGCTTATATCCTCTAGGCGTAACAAAACTAGGCTGCAATTGTACTTGATCTTGCACTGGTTGCTCTTCAACTGGCTGATCTTGTACTGGTATATTTTGTACTTGTTCATTTTGTACGGGTTGATTCCGTAAACGACGATCTAACCTTGACCAACAAGCATGGCACATGGCCCGTGAGCCATTAAAAGTAATCTGAAATAATTGAAAAAAAAAATATATATTCCTCCATTTATCAAGAAGTAAAATGAGCCATTACATTGAGCAAAGCAACATTTGTACAATCAAGAGCACGCGACGAGTCATACACATACGATGACAGTGTAGTGTACTTACCTCACGTGGTATTATTTCTTGCAATAATAAATCTACAAGATCCCTTTGTCTTTCCAAAAAGAGAACTGTCAATATGTGTTTTCGTCGACGTAAAACAGATCGATTACACGACACGCAACTATTTTGTCTTTCCATGTTAATGTAAACCAATCGTCAAGCAAAATCAGGGGTCCATAAAACACGCTCAAGTAATCAATAAAATGCAAAAATCGGAAACACGAGTTTAAACGCACAGATCGAAACGAAGGATGACGTACGACTGCGGGGCGGTCAGAGCGGGTGGGGCGCAGGCGGCGCGTCGCACGCGCACTTCGATACCTTACTGTTATTTTCTACCTGTCGAAAGTGCGAGCGAGAGAGACATACAATCTGTTATGCGATACAAACATTTTTCTTATGCTTGTACATACATTTTCACAATGCTGACAGTAAAATCTTTAGTTTTTAGTCTAATAGAATTATAGTTAGACTCACATACATACTGTTACATAACATTTTTCCTCCAGCAGATACATAAAAAAAATTTACATATTTAGAAAAGTGGAATTGAATACTTTACTTTAAAAGTGATTTGAACACTGTGCGCGAAAAAAAAAAGTGGGTCAAAACCGCCCAATGATCTTTGAATGAAACTGTAGGTCAAGTTAGTTGGTTTTTGTCACTATTTTGCTTGCACAACGATCCCTAAACGTCTTTAGCGACTAAACATGTTTAAATTTTACGTATTTGTATGATTTGACAACTCTTTAAATCATATTCAGCAACTTAATACATTTAGGCATCGTTGCGTGAATCGCCCTAAGAATATTTTTTTCTTGTTTTGGGATACTCGCGAGATTTCAGTTTGGGGCGAACCACTAGTTCTTAATAATTATCATTTTGTTTATTAGTTTAGAAGTTAGATCAAAAGCGGAAAAGCACCATACCTAAATCTTATTTGGAGTAGGTACCTACATACCTACTTACCGGTTATCTTGTAGGTACGGATTCGTGGGGTAATGCGATTTTTTACCTTTAACCCAAGAGAGGCTTGTTATTAAAAGTAATAAATAGGTAGGTATGCGTAGTCTTTGAAATGGATTTTATTTTACCTATTTATTACGTCATTAGCTTTGTTTTTAAACCCCGACGCAAAAAAAAAAATATTTTAAGTAGATATAAGTTTGTTGTGTCTGTCTGTCTCTGAAACACCATCATAATCACACTCCGCAAACAATGAAGCGATTACGATTTAGTTTTTATCTGGTATAAAAAGACGTCTACCGAAAACGAAGGGGGTGGGGTAGCACCCCAAAATATAACCAAATAAAAAACCCGCAGACCTACCTCTCTAATAAAAAATCTAGCCTACTAATAATCAACCTATTATTAAATTATTTTAAGTAGGTAATGTTATTGAACACCGTAAAATAATCAAGGTTTCGATTTTCGCCTTAAACATTGTACCTATACTCTGGCCAAACTCAATACAGAATGTGTGCATAGTAAATGAATTACTGCAACTTCTTTTCAGATGTCTAAACGCCTGCCGCCGAGAGTGAAAAGAATCGCTAGAGCAAGATATTAAAACTCAAACATCTCCTAAAAAATTAATAAATAAAAATATTAATAGATGAAACCTACCAAAATGTTGATCGGAAAGTAATTTTTGTATCTACTCAAACTCAGAAAATAGATATAAATAATACTTTTCAAGACTACAATGACACACTACTACTGGAAACGAATAATAATACATCCCAAGATTGCAAAGAAGAAAGGACCCCTCTACAATCGAATGGCGAATTTGTGAACTGAACCTAATTAATTATTTCCAAATAAACGTCATTCCATAATTAAATCGTTTAATTTTACTAAACCATCTAACCTTTTGTCAGTAAAGTCAATTCAATGCTCTTGTAGTACACATGGATGTTTTGTATTTATGCATATATTGCATATAAATTTAATCTTACAAGTAGTTATATCAATTTCGCTTAACAGGAAAACATTTGATTTGGATTCGTCCATACATTTTTATGTTTCATTTACAGCGTTTTATCGTTTCAAAAAAATAAGTGACATTGCTGTAACCCACAAATTATAGATCTAAAGTAACTTGTAGTAAATTTTAGGTATTTGTTTTGATAGATAACTCAAAAATACGTTTAGGTTCTAAAAATTACGTCTGGGGATTGAATAAATAAAAAGTAATTAATTTTTTCTGAATTCTCAAAAGTTTTTGGGCTCTCCTGAACATTTTCCTATTGTGGGTTACAGCAATTATGCTTTATTGCGTCGATATAGTTATATATTCACTTTAAAAACAAATAACTAAACTAAAATAAAATAAATATTTAAGGGTGGCTCCCATACAACTAACGTAATTTTATTGATCGTTTTCGCTCGATATTGATAACGACAACAGGTAGACGCCTGAAATATTAACAGGATATTTAGTTATATATTCATTTTAAAAATAAATAATTAAATTAAAATAAAACAAATATTTAAGGGGGGCTCCCATACAACAAACGTGATTTTTTTTGCTCGATATTGATAACGGCAACAGGTAGACGTTTGAGATATTCACAGAACATATAGTTATATATTCACTTTATAAACAAGTAATTAAATTATAATAACACAAATATTTAAAGGGACTCCCATACAACAAACGCGATTTTTTTGCTCGTTTTTGCTCGATATTGATAACAGCAACAGGTAGACGTTTGAGATATTCACAGAACATATAGTTATATATTCACTTTATAAACAAGTAATTAAATTAAAATAACACAAATATTTAAAGGGACTCCCATACAACAAACGCGATTTTTTTGCTCGTTTTTGCTCGATATTGATAACAGCAACAGGTAGACGTTTGAGATATTCACAGAATATATAGTTATATATTCACTTTATAAACAAGTAATTAAATTATAATAACACAAATATTTAAAGGGACTCCCATACAACAAACGCGATTTTTTTGCTCGTTTTTGCTCGATATTGATAACAGCAACAGGTAGACGTTTGAGATATTCACAGAACATATAGTTATATATTCACTTTATAAACAAGTAATTAAATTATAATAACACAAACATTTAAAGGGACTCCCATACAACAAACGCGATTTTTTTGCTCCTTTTTGCTCGATATTGATAACAGCAACAGGTAGACGTTTGAGATATTCACAGAACATATAGTTATATATTCACTTTATAAACAAGTAATTAAATTAAAATAAAACAAATATTTAAGAGGGGCTCCCATACAACAAACGTGAATTTTTTTGCTCGATATTGATAACGGCAACAGGTAGACGTTTGAGATATTCACAGAACATATAGTTATATATTCACTTTATAAACAAGTAATTAAATTATAATAACACAAATATTTAAAGGGACTCCCATACAACAAACGCGATTTTTTTGCTCGTTTTTGCTCGATATTGATAACAGCAACAGGTAGACGTTTGAGATATTCACAAAACATATAGTTATATATTCACTTTATAAACAAGTAATTAAATTAAAATAACACAAATATTTAAAGGGACTCCCATACAACAAACGCGATTTTTTTGCTCGTTTTTGCTCGATATTGATAACAGCAACAGGTAGACGTTTGAGATATTCACAGAACATATAGTTATATATTCACTTTATAAACAAGTAATTAAATTATAATAACACAAATATTTAAAGGGACTCCCATACAACAAACGCGATTTTTTTGCTCGTTTTTGCTCGATATTGATAACAGCAACAGGTAGACGTTTGAGATATTCACAAAACATATAGTTATATATTCACTTTATAAACAAGTAATTAAATTAAAATAACACAAATATTTAAAGGGACTCCCATACAACAAACGCGATTTTTTTGCTCGTTTTTGCTCGATATTGATAACAGCAACAGGTAGACGTTTGAGATATTCACAGAACATATAGTTATATATTCACTTTATAAACAAGTAATTAAATTAAAATAACACAAATATTTAAAGGGACTCCCATACAACAAACGCGATTTTTTTGCTCGTTTTTGCTCGATATTGATAACGGCAACAGGTAGACGTTTGAGATATTCACAGAACATATAGTTATATATTCACTTTATAAACAAGTAATTAAACTAAAATAAAACAAATATTTAAGAGGGGCTCCCATACAACAAACGTGAATTTTTTTGCTCGATATTGATAACGGCAACAGGTAGACGTTTGAGATATTCACAGAACATATAGTTATATATTCACTTTATAAACAAGTAATTAAATTATAATAACACAAATATTTAAAGGGACTCCCATACAACAAACGCGATTTTTTTGCTCGTTTTTGCTCGATATTGATAACAACAACAGGTAGACGCTTGAAATATTCACAGAATATTGAGTTATATTATTCACTTTAAACATAAATAATTAAAATAAAATTAATATATTAGGGGGGCAATATAAGATATACCTGTTTTTTGCCGTTTTATAGATGGTACGGTTCCCTTTGTGCGGGAGTTCGACTCGCACTTGGCCGGTTTTTTAGGGTTTCGTCCATACTTGCACTTTATTTATAAGATTTCAACGAAAGATCATAGTTTTGCTACTCGCACAAACATGCTGTCAGTTTGTGACGATATTATACTCGTAAATTGTGCGACACACATTGTTAGATTATTTTTGTTTTTGTGTTTACTTTCCTTATTGTGTTTTTTTCCGTCACAAACAAGTATTCTTGTTTCGCCCTTTCTTTTAACAACGACAAGTAAAAAAACCGTAAAAGTTATCATAACACCACCATATTGTTATAACCACAAAAAAGACATTTAAGTGTATGTTACTAATGACATCTGAGTAGTTAAAACTTGAAATAACTTAATCTATAAAATTTAACATAAATCCCACTAATATTAGAAACGCCAAATTTTGTATAGATGTTTGTGTGTATGTTTGTTGTTCATTCACGCAACAACTACTAATTGGAATTTAATGAAATTTGGTATGTCGATAGATTATGATCTGGATTGACACATAGAATACTTTTCATTGAATTAACGCACTTGCGAAGCCGTGGGCGGAAGCTAATAAGTAATAATTAGTCATCGCAAGTTAATTGTTTTTCTCTAAACAGAGATTCCTTCATTTTAATTTAAGTTAAAACAGAGTACGATGTACATACACACGGCTACACATCAACCTATACATTCCCAGTATAAGCTGACCTCGCATTGTGTAGGCTTTCGTAGAATAAGAGGTCAGCTTATACTGGAAATTGTAGCCGTGTGTACACAGGTTAGAAGTTGTCCTAAACAATAAAGATTTTAATAATTAAAATTTAGTTACACTACGGAACTCTAATATGGAATAAACGACTCGTATTACCTAAGTTACAAGTAACCAGTAAATCAAAGTGTTGCAACTGAACCCCATTTATAACTGTTCCGTTCGTAATAAAAGTAATACCTTTAAAATTGAAGCATTCTAAGCTTCTTAGTGCCTTCGGGTGGGATCAAGTTTGGAGTGGAAACAGCTTTCGTAGGGCCGAAGTGTAACGGGAGGCTTTATGGGTACAATAGCATAGTCCTTCTGTAACAATTACTAAGTTTCTAATGCTTCTGTGGGTTTGAATGATATAGCCAAGACTATTTTGTTGTATATAGGGTGTTTGATAATATATGCACAAAAATGAAAGGGGTTATTTTGATGAGCATAATAAATACATTTGTGAAATGTTTACCCTAGAAATGTGAAATTTATTTTGGCATGATAAAACAAAGACTTTATTAAACTTATGTTGTGCTATTGCATAATGCTTGCCATCTAACCACAGATACTATATTTGTGACTTCTCGAGATATGTCTTGTTGTCCTTTTCTAACCCAAAACTCGCAATCATTTCCTAAAGAGATATCATAAATACATGCCTGCCTAGATCTACGGTAGTACTGGTAGCAAATCTACGTTATTGTGTGTGGATTACGGCTTGTAATTTTGGATGTTGATTGCAAGAGTAGGCAGTAAGTTTTATATCGAATTAATTATCTAAACTTAGTCGATTTTCTTTAAAATTTGATAATTTATCTAGTAGTTTTTTTCGAGACGTCTTTTTTATGTTTTAAAAAACCCGTCACTTGAATGTCGTCAGTATATTACTAAACATCCTGTATATTCATTATTAGAAGCGCCACCTGCATAATCATTATATCAATATTCTGTGTGATTCTCTCCGTTCATATGTTGTCTGGAAGAGATTTATTTTAAGCGATAATACCAATACGTTATGCCAATTAAATACGGGCATATTATTGTCATGGACAAAAAGGGCAAGCAAAGCTCTCTAAGGCATAACTTACATTGCCTCGGAACGAAACAGAAGTAAATTAATTGTACATTATTGTACTAATAACAGTACTACCACTATACCTATTTCAGCCGCCAAGCAGCATTGTTGTGTTACGGTTTGAAGGGTATGGTTACTGGTAAAATAACAGGTACATGAGGCTTTACACCTATATTCCTCAAGTTGATGGACGCAGGGCAGTGCATCGTAGGGCACATGGCTAACGTTCGTGACCTATGAGGCAATTCTCTGTTATAGGTGATGGTTACCACTACAACATCAGGTGGGCCATAAGCTTGTCCTATCTCCATGTAGAATATAAAAAAAACATATATACGTGTCTATATGTGTATGTCTTTGTGTGTGATTTTTTAAATAATGTTATATTTTTATTTGTAACCTTTATGAGTAGGCTTGAACAGCGATGGCTTGAAATAAACAATATATATTAAAATCATGTATTTAGTAAAATATATTATTACGTAAGTACTTAAGTATTACCTATTTCAGTTAACTGGTTCCCATAGTACAAGATTTTAGTTTAGGGCTAGATAGCGGTGTGTAAAATGTCCAGCATGACTATATAGTATTGTTATTGTGGAGATTAGGACCATTCATTTGGCTGTTAGATGTACCTACTCGTATATTAACCTTAACCATCCTCTATTCTAAACTTAAATTTAAATCTGGCCATTTAAACTCTTTTCATGCAATAAATATAATTTTCTCAAACATGATTGTATGTTTGAGCATTGAGCATTATTTTGACAACCTTCTTCGAGATAAATCGAAATTGCTGTACTCGCCAAATACTTGCGAGCAGCGGCCGGCAAAAGTTTTATGAATCTGTCGTGGTTTAGCGGCCAAATATAAACATAGCAAACTCATATCTGTCGTATAATTTAAAAATGGAACGATCTTTTACTGATACATATGGCAACCAAGGAGGTAACCTAACAAATGTTTTATTTAAATTTCGAACTGGCTTGCAAATAGAAAGCTTATTGAAAAAAAACAAATGACACTTTGACGCGGAAAAAATTATTGTTGTTCGTTGTTCGTCATTGATTTTGAAAAGTAATTGTATTTGACATAATGAGTTAGAATGAAGACAATGAGTGTGATGAACTTACTTTAACGCCACTTGAAATTCAACAACTGTATTTTCCAATAAAAAGTTGTGCCTAGGTACTTAGTTTTAATTTTCTCGCATTATTTGAGAAAAGTACTATAGAAGCCTTGGCCACAACTAGGCTTTGATGGTCTTACGTATGTGTGTCTCGGCTTCGCCTCGGCCCACATTTACACATTCGTCCGTCAATGCCTCTTTTGCTGGCCGTTGCAGTAATGTACTATTAGACGCCTTTTATATTCTTATATAAGGTTTTGAATCTAACATTTCGTAGGGCTATTTTTTATTGAATCCGTTGTTATATTCAACACAGCATATGTATAAATAATGTTCATTATTTAATCCTCTCAGCTAATTCAGCTTAATCTACAAACAATATATGAACAATACGTGCAGAGCTTACTAAGCCATAGTATTGTTGTTTTACGGTGTATTCCGTAGACGACGCAGGTTTCACGCACGAACGGGCGCTTACGGAGCCGAAAACGTGCTTGTATCGATAAAAACGCGATATGGACAAGCTTCTAACGCGCTTCTCGCGCGCGTTTGTATCGCTTCTAACGAGCGTTTGTATCGATATAAATGCTGCTATCTGCTTTTTGGACCTCAGTGCGGGTTTTTGGCGCCGTAAATCCGCGTTGAAGCCCAAAAAGCGGAATCGACTGCGCGTTTAAAATATGCCGTGTGGCATAGGCACTTAAAATAATGATCTGATAATCTTATATGAAATAAGTAATATATAGTTCACGACTATATTAATCCCAGTTTATTAAATTGATTATTATTAAGTTTAATTATTAAAATGTTTTATTATTATTCAATTTGTTTAATAAGTATTAATTCATTTTTACTTTATTAATTTGACAATGCTATTGCAGAAAATTTATTGCATGTTTGGTAACATTACATTATTTCATCTAGTTTGTAAATTATAAGATCTAGATTATAAGAACTGAGTATAAGACTTGTCAAAGTGCATGTTACCATGCCTAAAGATGAATATATGATATGAATATGACAATGACGGTCATCGTCCGATCACTTACACAGCTGGCATGCCTACTCATGCCTACTTTTTTATTGAAGTTAAGCATACTCGTTTTAGGTTGCAAGCCCATTGCCGCCTATTCGAATACTAGCTGTTGCCCGCGACTTCCTACGCGTTATACTTTTAAATGTGTAGGTAATTGAGCAATAAAAAGAATGGATATGTTTGCTATCTTTAACTTATTTAAATTTGTGATTATGATTAATTTTTACACTGCTATTTCGCATGGTAAATTTCACAAGCAATGAATTTAAATAGCATAATTTCAAACTTGTTATTTACACGTACTCCTTAAAAGGAACACACGCTCCATATTTTAAATCTCTAGTTGGAATATAACCCGATAGCACATGCTTTCAAATTATATTTTTTTAAATAAAGTCTCTGCTTGAGATTTAAACATAAATACGTAAGCGACGTTTTGTCGCGTCACTGTCGCTGCTGAAATACGTGAGATACGCACTGTGGGTGTGAAAGGGAAGGCCTGACCAGCAACAGCGACGCGATAGTGATGCGACAGCAATTGGATTACGTGATAAGGTTTAGACTATTCTCCGGATCGCCAGATAAAAAACTAGGCCAAAACACAACCAGTCTAGAATATTATGCCAAACTACTAATGTATGTGACCTTTATGAGTGAATAACAAGGCTGTTTCAGACTAAACTATCATACCTAGTAATAGAAATTCGGAAGTGAAAAGTAGGTACTTAGCTACCGTAATACGTGCCAAATTGTTATCAATTTAAGATACGTGCTAGACCAAGAGAACACTGTAATTACCATATCTGTTAGAGTAGCAGAGTGAATTATTTAAGCAATACATAAGAATAATAATAACATGAAAAGTCTATGGTGGCAACTTCTCAACACTTAAAACTACTAGTGGTTCGCCCCGAACTCACATCTCGCGAGTCTCCCAAAAAAAAACAAAAATATGTTTTTTTATAATCTTTGACTATTCAAATAGTACCAAGAAAATCTTACCAAATTACCTAACCTACAGTTTCATTCAGATTATAGGTAATGGGAGTTCATGTTAAGTGGTTCAGATTTTTTGGGGTAGAAATTGCAGTTATTCTGGATTTCAGACTTTTGCATATATTTGTGTCACTAATGGCGGGTTCCTATATCTGTCAGTAACCAGCTACGACTCGTTTCTCCTTGAAAACCTGTCAAAAGTTTGACACTAGTTTGACACTTTTTGAAGGAGATACGAGGCGTAGTTGGTTACCGACGTATACAGGAACGTATATAGGAAAGCAACATGCATACCAAATGTTAGTACTATGGTGCCACTGGTGTACCCTGTGAGTTTTGTCAAAGTTCAGTTTTTATTATGGCTAATAACATAAAAACTACAAGATTTAAATTAAAAATAAAAACGGAGTCAAAATGTACTCACAAAAACCTTTTATTAGACGTGTCATTTGACTGGATAATCTAATTTGGTTTTGGTTTTACCTCTCTTGAACCCCAATATCTCTACAACCCCTTCACATTTTTTGCTCATTTAGTTTCACACTAAGATTGTGCCGTCACTACCTATCTATTTATCGAATTTCATGATGATCAGATACATGCTTCGCAAGTTATCCTCGGACAAACAAACATACATACATACAACGCCGATTTGCCCAAGTTGATTTGGAGATCTCGCTTCGATCGATCAATATTGTTTTACTGTTAGAAGCCTAGCCAGCTGGGTAAGCAAGTTTTTTTTGTAGGTATCCGCTCTTACTTTTTTCAGTTACATGCTAATATATCCAAAATACTTCCATGCACTGGACGGACGCGACCCTCCCCGTAGTGTGTAATATTTTATCATTGCCGTCACTTCAACCTGTTAATTCACAGAGGCAAACTAAAGTAAGCGATATCGCTTTGCCTCCTTTTTCTCGGTTTTTCTTGATTTGCGTTTTATAAAATAGTTTATGTTCTTCTTGCGAATAAAAGCTGACTAAGTTGATGTAATTACTGTAGAAGTGTGTAAGTAAGTACTGGGCAAGGTATTCTTAGGTATAACCCTAGATAATAAGCTTCAATGGGGCCCTCACATTGATAAGTTGTCTAAGAGACTTGGTTCTGCGGCATACGCAGTCAAAAAGATCCGTCTTTCTACAGACGTAGACACAGCTAGACTAGTTTACTTCAGTTACTTCCACAGCATTATGTCATACGGTATACTGCTTTGGGGGAGTGCTGCAGATATAAGCACCGTTTTTGTGCTGCACAAGAGGGCTTTTCGTGCAATTTATAATATGGGACCCAGAGAATCATTACGCAATAATTTTAAAGAAATAAATATTATGACATTCCCTTGTCTATACATCTTTGAAAATCTGATCTATGTTCATAAAAATATGAATTTGTTTAAGAAAAATAGCGATAATCATGATTTAGATACTAGAAATAATGATAAACTCTCTGATGCCACTTGTAGACTCCATAAAATTAGTAAATTGTTTAAAGGGCAAGGTGTTCTTTTTATAACAAACTCCCAAGTGATCTACAAAAATTGACAATGAACAAAGTTAAAAACGTAATTAAACAAAATCTTTATAAAAACGCCTACTATAGGAAAGAAAACAATACATGTAAAAATGTTATTGTAGATGTTCATGATGACATGTTAAAACTACTATAAAATATCGGATTATGTAGATGATAAAGAATCTTGGGATTGAAATTGCTTCAACTCGTTCAAAAATGTTACAATTTAGACGTAATTTATTTTCTTTATTGTTATGTATTCTCAAAGGATCATTAAAAACAACCAGCTTTGTTTTCTTACCTTTCTTTCCTGGCTTGGTCGCGAAGGAACAAGCAGTAAAATTGACGTTTCAAAGTGATTCTTGTGATTTTAATGAATAAAAGATTTTGACTTTGACTTCAAGATCTTCAATCTTATCTAAAATTTTAGTCCAAAGCTCTATAGCGGTTGCCTTTACGCTGATGGGGGGAATAAGATCTGCACTGACGTCCTGCATTGGGGTGTCTGAATTCAGTTCAGTTTATAAGACCCCCCTTATAGGGGGGCCTTATAAACTGAATCCAGACATCCCAACTCCTTAAAATAGCGGAATATGACTATGGGTTGACAACAGTAGTTTTTTCGTGGTCGTTGCTGACGTCGAAGATGACTCGATGATTTTATGCAAATATTATATCATCTTCAGTTCCAAAAGGTATGTGGTAATATATGATTATCTACGGTGCCCTCTCAGTCTAAGAGATAGGTGTGGAAATATGCTCGACCCTCTCCGTTGCGGGAGACGTCGAGGCTTGAGAAAATCAATATGTATTTCGGGACCAACTGGGCAGCGACTGCATCGCCATTCCACGTTTTATTTCGGGAATTGAGATCTGAGATTTGAAAGAGAATATTGCGCTTCAGATCTTCTACTTTAAAACATAGATAATGTCCAACATATACCTCTATGCAAGACTATGAGTTATTAAAAACAACAGTAAAGCATCACAGCATCACAGTAAATTGGTTTAGGTTTTTTTTATACATTAGAGGCTTGCGTTGGACCACGATCTCGCCTGATGGTAAGCGATGATACAGTCTACGATGGTACACGCTTGCGTAGAATAAACCTGTTCACTCGTGACTTGAAGACACCCAGGTTATAGTTATCAGGAAACATAGACTTAGTCGGATTGGCTGTGTCAAACTGTTTTTAAATGTGGTTTTTATACCAAACCAAATAAAATTAAATATAAATAAAAGACGTTTTTTTCCATCACAATACTACTAATGATATTACTAAAAATGTTGGGAGGTTGTTGAGGTATTGGGGTTCATGAGGGGTAAAAAAAAATAGGACTAATGGGACGTCAACTGAAAGGTCCTTATTAGTAAATTTTCGATCTATATTTCATTTTTAGTTTAATCCCTGTAGTTTTTGAGTTATTAGCCATAATAAAGACTGAACTTTGACGAAATTAGCCGGGTACACCAGTGACCCCACAGTGTTGAAATTTGGAATCCGTGTCGCTAGTTACACAAATAAGGAAAAAGTCTGAAATCACACAATAACACTTTTAATAATGATAGAAATCAATCATGAAAGTTTTTTTAAGTAAAAGTCTGAAATCCTGATAAATTCTAATTTCTACCCCTAAAAATTAACCAATTAACATTAACTCCCGTTACTTGTAATTTTAATGAAACTGTTAGTCAAGTCATATGGTTGTTCATTTCGTGGCACTACTTTATTAGACAAAGGTGATTTTTTGTTTTGTTTCTAGAGACACTCGCAAGATCTCAGTTCGGGGTGAACCACTAGTTTAAATAGATTACTAATAAATTGTTACAATAAGCAGGGAACATAGCTGGAAGAACTGTTGGCCGTTGGGGCAGAACGGTTCTCGACCACGCATTGGAAAGCGTAGCGTGGGACAGCACCCCACAAGATAAAAAAAACAACTTGATAAGGGTTGCTAGGAGCCGTTGGGAGCAAGACACACGAGATCAATCGTTCAGCAGTGGACGTCTTATGTTTGTTATTGAGCTGTGTAAATCATGTTCAATTATTATTGATAGTTGTACTCGTAAATACGTTGTCGAACAAGCTGCTACATATGTTTACGGAGACAGAAAGCAATTAAGTCACTTTACCCATGCTCCTTATTAATTAAATACTAACTAATATCAATAACACGAGTAAATAGAAGATATTAATGTTTAGTTATAAGATGTACAGCTTATAGCTTATCATGTGTGTTCAGAAAAGTGGCGTGTGTATCTGACGAGCATCAGTTTCTGATGTTCTCGAATTTCTTAAGGGAATGGGAGGATTTGTGTAATATTATATGTAGTACTAGCTGACTGGGCAAACTTTGTTCTGCCATATAAATTATCAAAAAAAATTTAAATGAAGAATGAAATGACAAATTGACACGACGCTTCATGTAAATGACTTCACGTCAATGAACTACGGTTAAATTATATGGAACTTTCAACCTCTATTATCAACCCTTTAAGATTATTTTTTGAAACAAAAGATAGCCTATATCCCTCCCCAGGATATAATGTATTCAATTTTCTTGCTAAATTGTATTACGATCCGTTCAGCCAACTACAGAACTACTTTTGCATTTATAACCTTTTGCGGTGTATTATAATATGACATTATTGTTTCGGTTGAATTCGTGAACCTTCATCAGGGTGAGTGCGATCTGCTCCGACGTCTCGCCTCGCACGGTACGTGATAAATTCCGTATATATAACAATAATTGAAATAAATCACGATAGTTTTCTACGTAATACATTTATGTTAATAATTAATTATAAGTTTTTCGTTTTACATAAATAAGGACAAATACATAACTTATGTATGATATATAAGGTGGAGATGATCAGGACACTTGGCTAGGCGGAAAGACAGTCACAGAGAAGATGGACGTCGGACGCAGGGCAAACCACCGGCCCTATGGTCCGACGATCTCGTAACGGAAGTTGGACAGCAATGGATGAGCAATGATGAGAAGATGCCTATACCCACCAGTGGGTGCTAGAGGCTGGATAGATAGATAGAAGGGCACTAAACCGTAAACACTAATTGCCAGCGCACAGTGGTCGAAATTCAACCGTTTTTTTGCGCGGCTGTAGAAATGGAACAGCGGCTCGATCAGCAGGAAAGACATGATCAATACGTACAGAGCTAACTATGCCCAGATCATAATGTTGTGAGAGAGAGTCTATCAGTACACCGTTGAGCTATCTATAGATCGTTTTCGAAGTCTTTAGATGTTTCAACTGCTTCTTCTGTATTTTAGTTTTGTAAGTAATTGTATATTCTTTTTGTTATTATAGGCATTTTGCTCCCAAATAAACAAATAATAATAAGTAAGTCGGGTAAACAAAACAAGGAAAGTTTGTGTAAAATAATGACATGGCGACAAAGCGGTCGTAAGTTGTTACGGGATTTGTCGTCTGAGTTTTGGCTAACGAGTTTTTTGTGTTAGCATGAACCGTTCAATTTCATGGGAGATAGGGGGTTAATCTCTTAGATTGGTAAACAAAAGTAATAAATAAGTTTGTTTGTACTAGTGGCATGCAGATGACGCCATCAGAAGGTAGCGTGTTCGAATCCCGTATAGTAAAAGTACTTATGTATTTACAAAAAAAGTATAATAAGTATTCTATCAGTTATCTGATTCCCATAGTACAAGCTTTGCTTAGTTTGGGGCTGGACAGCGCTATGTGAAATGTCCAGCAATATTTATATTTATCTATATTCTTTCAAAGCACCCGCACAATATTTTTGTTTTGTCAAAAATATTGAATCATCACTACAGGACAGATTTACAATTTATATTTCCAGAGCAACCAGTGTTTACAAAAGTAAAGGAGTGTCCTTTCGCAAATAACCACATCTATATAAACATATATGTAGCTATTAAAAAATCTATTGTTTGAAACAACTTTGCTTTATAAAATATTTTATTTAAACATGTAAACTTTACTTAAGATTTCCAAGTAAAGCTTTATCAATAACTTATCTGAAAAAACGACATTCTATTATATAAAATAAGTAATTTCAAGTTAAAAACACAATATGAACTCCATTTTCCTCCCTCTTAGTATACGATTGTCTGTTTCGTGTCAGCGCAAAAAGGGTTTCTAATTAAACTTTACAGTTTAATAAAACTTGGCAAAGGCGAGATTATCTTTATTACTTTTAAAATTTAAAACAGCCTTTCATTATCGCAAATTTGCGGCTAAATAAGTAACAGATATGATAAATGGGGGAAGTTATGTGGATGGATGTTTGACGCAAATGAATTATGAACACTGATAACTCTACACGCTGTCCTTTAAATCACTGTTTTCCCAGAACAAACGTTGTTCAGACCACAATCTAGTAACAGACTATAGCATAAAATTTTATAAAATTCGGTCTTTCAAAAATATTAAAAGTTGCGAACTTCAATCGTCTATTTTAACGTTACGCCCTACAACATAGTCAGCGCGCTGACCGGTAGCTACTAGGTATCTAGGTATTAGGAGTAAGTAATACGTTACAGCTAGCGTAGACCTTGTCCAGAAGGAGCGAATTTGCTTCGAATCGATAAGCGCGAATTCATACGCGCGTTGGCGAGATACTTGGCGCCAATACAATACGTCCACAAGCATCGCGCGAATTTAAAATACGCGCGTAAATCGCGTGCAGTTCGCCATTCTCTCGAAACGCGCGTTATACGCGCGTGTTGCGCACGATTCAAGATACTAGAGACTCATGTTGCGTCCAGATTACGCGCGAACTTCATAGCGAGTGCACGTATCAAGAGAAATGGAGCGCCAAAATGTTGATACTGAATTGTTTATCTGCCCTCAAATGCTCACGCGTTGGTACGCTCTTTCTGGACGCAACGGTCGCCCGTAACACGCGCGAGAGAATTGCGGTGAATTCGCCCCTTCTGGACAAGGTCGTAGCGTACCGATGAACTTTATGTCACGGTTAGTTTTTGAACAAAGTTAGAATTATTTGAGAAGGTCTATTTTTTTTTATTCTCTTATTTGATGCTATAAATAGTTAGTAGATTGTAGTCTGAGCAACGTCTGTTCTGGGAAAACAGTGATTTAAAGGAAACCGTGTATATTGAGTTATCACACTAATATAAACAATTAAAATAAATACTAGACGCTAATTATGTAAAACTAGTATTTTTTAAACTTTCGCAATCACTGTACATAATTATTGATATAAACGGGTATTTATCGCGTATGTACCTTTTTTATTTGTTGTCCCGACGTTTCGGCTGTGTTGCAACAGTCATGGTCTCGGGCTGACTGGAGTACTTGGAGCTACCGTCGGGAAGTGAGGGTAGCTACAGCAACTACCCTCACTTGGTCTTCAGAATTAGAAATGTCCTCGTTCATATAACGACACACTACATTATCCGTATCTACGCACTGACACGACCGATCACGAAGCGCACGCCTAGCAATCACTGGGTTCTAAGACGCTGAGAGTCTATAGCCATCTTCCCGATTGAAATTTAAAAAAATATGGATTTCAATCGCTTCACGAACTATTCTCTTGTAACAATGGCGTTCACTAGAGAGAACCTTAGGATCATGTAGTTCAATCCAATAATTCGGTCCCGAGTCTACCTGCTTTGCTATCGCTGACTTGTTTACCTGAGGATTTTTGACAGCTGCGATATGCTATTTGACACGCTCGCCTATGGTACGTTTAGTTTGCCCGATGTAAGCGCGGCCCCAGCTACAGTCTATCTTATAAGCACCAGGCATCTGCAGAGGTATAACATCCTTTGGAGTCCGTAAATGCTTGGCCATCTTTGAGAGAAGAGTGAAGACCGACTTGATTGAAACCCTCTTCATTACATTTCCAATTTTATCCGTCACCACCTTCAAGCAAGGCAAAAACGTTGGCTTTCTACCGGCCTACGTTGTTTTTTTTTCTGTTCGTGCGTCTTGGCTGCCGTCTACCTACATATCCGTTTGATTTTAGAACCTCCTGAACATGGGTCAGCTCATTCTACAGATGTTCAGGGTCACAGACAACAATAAACAATAACAACAACAACAAATAAAAAAGGTACATACGCGATAAATACCCATTTTAATCAATAATTATATGTAAAACTAGCTTACCAATCCGCAGTTTTTTAATAAAAATATTACCCTCCTTCTGCGCAGTTGGGCAAAATGTGGCCTATGTCACCCGGGGATAAAATTCACCCAGTTGTTTTCATGTCTGGATAATAAAAAATAAACAATCATAATTCCATTACATAAAATAAAAATAATCGCCGAAGAACAATGAGGAAACCACGTTATAAGCGTCGATTTTGTTTACTATCATCACTGCCCAGCTATAGAATATTAAGTAATGATTCTAGCGTATAGAAAAGTAACTCATTTTATGTGAATTCTCTTGACTAAGTCAGGATATTCGAGAAATTCGCTAAGTTTTAACGATTAGGTCGTATTTAGGCGTAAATTTATCGCTCGAGAAATTCTGTACTACAGTGTATGTATGAAAATGATTGCTACTTTGAAAGAATTTTCATTATGATCCTATGATTATTTTTGAAGTAAAACTTCTTTACGCACGCTTCACTTAGAGAGTAAGCTGGTGAATGCGTTACAAAGTGCGAACGGAAGTTGAGAGAGAGATATAAGTGTATAAGTATAAAGGAGATAAAAGTGCGAATTGCGTCTGTCCAGAATGAACACAGACTGATCGACCTACAGACGTGTGGACAATTTTGTAATTGAACAATTTTATAAATTACCTAATATTTCAAAAGAGAAGTTTTACTTCAGTCGTGTGGTCTAATAAAACACACTCGTTTTTTTATTTATCACTGCTATTTCACATGTCAAAAATCAGAGGCAACGATTTTTCATTATTATGTCGTAATGTCACACTTGCTATTTTACACGTGAAATATCATATCAGTCTTCAATATAATGACGTAATTTCAGATTTGCTATTTTACACGTGAAATATCATATCAGTCTTCAATATAATGACGTAATTTCAGACTTGCTATTTTACACGTGAAATATCATATCAGTCTTCAATATAATGACGTAACTTCAGACTTGCTATTTTACACGTGAAATATCATATCAGTCTTCAATATAATGACGTAATTTCAGACTTGCTATTTTACACGTGAAATATCATATCAGTCTTCAATATAATGACGTAATTTCAGACTTGCTTTTTTACACGTGAAATATCATATCAGTCTTCAATATAATGACGTAATTTCAGACTTGCTTTTTTACACGTGAAATATCATATCAGTCTTCAATATAATGACGTAATTTCAGACTTGCTATTTTACACGTGAAATATCATATCAGTCTTCAATATAATGACGTAATTTCAGACTTGCTATTTTACATGTGAAATATCATATCAGTCTTCAATATAATGACGTAATTTCAGACTTGCTATTCTTGCTATTACTATTTCACATGAGAAAAATCATGGCAATTGAAAAAACCCGATGCATTCCGAAGAAATGTGAACGACTGTGATTTCTAGCTGATCTGAATGACTTTGACCGATATACGATTAAAACCGAATGTGATTTCATTTGAATGATTTTTAGCAAGTTGTGCTAATGAAAATAGCAGGTGTGACATATGATTTTTAATTTCCTATGATTTATCACACGCTACTCGCGAAACGTTCCAACTATAGTGTAAAACCAGTTGGGCTAGCCTGCGCGCCGTGAGATGTTTCACGCATGACACAATAAATTTGTACGATGACGACTAATTTCTCGTTTACGCTTTTAAGCTATCAGGCACGCCACGATAAACATGTTTGTCATTCGTTGAACATTGAATAGCGGATGCCGCCATTCTTTTTAATACGTCGCATTTTGGCCTTTATATGGATCGGTTATACGCCTTATTATCTGAAGGAACGCTTCGAGTTCCTACATCGCACAAATTCCCGAACACTTCGATCCTCTGAAAACCTCCTTTTCAAAACCCCGATGCATAGAACCAGTTTCTATGCAAACTCCTTTTGCGTCCAAGCTGTTCGATTATGGAACGCCTTGCCGGTATCCATTAGGAAATCCCTTCCGTATTTAAAGCTAGACTCAAAAACGTTAATCTCCATGAAGAGTCGTAATTCATTCATCTGATCTATAAATATTACTAATATATGTATATGTTTATAAGTACATATTTATTTATTTTATAAGATATTTATTTATTTACAATTATTTATGTACCTAAATATGTATGTATACAAGGTTAAGTATTTTTCTTTTTCTATTATTAAGTTTATTCATTTTACACCACGGCCAATCTTTAATTAAGCAACGATCCTCTCCATCCAAAGGTTGTCTGGAAGAGATCGCTTTGTTAAGCGATAAGACCATCCATCATGCTTACATTTATTTATTTTCATGTTATTTTTATATATGTTGTTTCTAGCTTGTAAGGTGTATAAATAATTTTCAATCATTCATTGACGTGACGACCTCCGTGGCGCAGTGGGCGAATAGCCGGCTGAGACGCAGGAGGTAGCGGGTTCGATTCCCACCGCGAAACAAATGTTTGCATGATCTACAGATGTTTGTTTCGGGTCTGGATGTTTTTCTATGTATTTTATGTATGTATTTACAAAAAAGTATATAAGTATTATATCAGTTATCTGGTTCCCATAGTACAAGCTCTGTTTAGTTTGGGGCTAGATAGCGGTGTGTGATATGTCCAGCAATATTTATATTTATATTCATTCATTCACTCGGTATCTCGTCCTCAAAAAGTACAACAACAAAATACTCGATACTCGAAAGGTTGTCTGGAAGAGATCGCTTCTAAGCGATAAGATCGCCCATTGTACTATTTGCTTTATACTTTCTATTTTGTTTGTATTTTTTTTTTTGTTTATACTGTGTACAATAAAGTGTTTTCATTCATTCATTCATTCATTCGATACTGCTGCTTGACCACAATTACTATGAGACAAATGTGAGCACAGGAAGACTTAAACAGATATCACTATTCTACAGACAAAATGAGCGAAGAAACTATTGTCATCTTACGCATGCAATTTCCTTATTTCAAGTTTTAGAAGTATTAGACATTAAGGCGCTAACCGTAGCCGATGACCTTGAGCGAATGGGCGTAGCTACTTTTTCAGCCCCGCGCCTTCCGCTACACGCATTTTTTTATTTTTGCGTTTGACCATGATCTCACTTGATGGTAAGCGATGACGCAGTCTACAATAGTACACGCTTGCCTAGAATAAACCTATTCACTCGCGACTTAAAGATACCCAGGCTTTTGCTATCTGGAAACACAGACACTGGCAAGGCGTTCCACTCTTTGGCGGTGCGCATAATAAAGGTCGAAGAGAACCGCTTTGTGCGAATCTAACCAACCACTAAAAAAATGAGCATCAGGCAGACGAGCACAACCCTCCCGTACGACAGTCAGTGTTACACTGCCGCCCGTCGCCCGCGCAACCACCTTCTAAGGATACGCCCGCTAATTATTCGGAAAAATTTAAAATAATTAATTGCCAAGTGATAGACCGTCGCAACACAACATCATTTTGTTCAACTTGAAGGTATAGTCTTTACCCACATATAGGTGAAATAAAAATTGCAAAATTTTACGCCCTTTAGAGGTTTAATCAAATTGAAAGTCGAAAACAGCTATAATTTGTTATTTTTTTCTCATAGTAACAGGTAGAACTTTTTTGTATTTTCACTTTGCAGATAAAAGGTCAATGAATGACATATATTTTTTGAGCACATAAAACTGATTGCTCCCTGAGGAGAAAGCCTCCAAATAAGACCAATCAGCTACTATAATCGCCTTAACTATATCATACTCGTCGTAATTGATAGCAATTTAGCTCCCTTAATTATAGCGGGTTAAGTAAGGACTAGTTTTCATAATCTGACAAAACATGTACCTGATTGTACGGATGGTGACGCTAATATGTAAATTTCTTTATTTTTCTGTGGAGATAATTTTTTCTATAAAGTTCACGTACAAACGAAAATGTGTTAAAAACTGTTTAAGATTACGACCTCTGCGTTCTTTTTTGAACAAGCCGTTGATGAATGGTGTTAGTGGTCTTAGTTTTATTTGGTTTTATACTTCAGCGGCAAGGTTTAATAATAAAACAAACATCGCGTGTGGGAATGAGTTGCAATTCACAGGACCTTGGGGAAATTCACAAACAATATGCCTATTAATAGACGCGGTCGTAGATAAAGTTAGATTGCGAATAGTGATGAATGTTGGAGTGATACTGAATTGCATTTATTAATAAAGACTAACACGACATTTGGATCTGATAGAGATAGCTAGGAGCAACTATGATGATGACTACTTTTTATATGATACTCCGCATTAAATAACCCCTGTTTATGTATTCAGTTTTAGCCGCAATTTTGTAGAAAACCGGTGAGCTCCAGAATACTTTCCGTGATAGAGTGAGCGGCCGTCGCTTCGGGTCAACACAGTCTAGACAGATGTCAGCTAGTACCGTAGCGCTCTTACAAAGCCATTGAACATTTTAAGAAGTGGGTGACTTTGGAGTTTCGGATTTATACTATAAACTTTTTAGAAATAAAGCTAATCCAAGGGCGTTATCACATCGCCGTTTTGAGAGTGAGTTTCCAGCGAGCCTATCTATTTGCGCATGCGCGTAACTAACTCTATACTTGCTCGCATTTTCGTTCCTACGTTCCAACTGAATAAAGTGGAGTGGGGCGCTTGTATACCTATACGTGTATACCTATAAAGCAAACGCGGCGTCCGCGTTTCTGCGCCGCTAAACGCTTAGTCGTCCGAGACACGTTCTCGGAGACTCAAATGATGAAATCCACTTCGCTGACGAAGAACTGATTTCTGAGTCATCTAAATTAGACAGAGCAAATACTTCACAGTTACACCGACCTCGCCGTCGAGGTCGACGAGTCCCTTCAGTCGCCGACTATACAAGGTACAAGCACGTACCTGTGCGTTTCTCTCCTATCTCCATCCTGACAACAGCCCAAGCCGAGGTTTGTATCTAAGTGATTCCCTTGTGCTAATTGCCTCATCAAAAACTAACAGGGCTGAGAGCCATCTGCGCTCACCACAACCACAAAGTTCGGTTAAGCTGCAACGGTCTCAGAGGCCAACAGCGAGATTAGTGCATTCGAAAAAAAAAATACTTTGCTTCGCTAAATAAGTTATAAACGGGGTTAGTCTCTCATTAGTAAAACTATAATACATTGGTCAGTGCTGACATATGGCACAGAAACGTGGTCCCTCCATATAGAGGCTCAAAGTCGCTCAAGTACCACGCAAACCACGAAAGAGGGAGTTAATCATAAAATATCCCGAGTTACCCAGCTAAGTCCCTATAAGCTAGAACGTCAGGCTGCTAAATTACATCGCAAGGAGTTTTTCTTACTAAGCGCTTTGCATTTTACCGGCCCCGAGTAAGCTCTTTGTTCTCATTTCAAGGTAGCATTTTTATAATCAGGAGGAAAACTTTTCTTGGAAATTTTTTTCCTAGTTTTTAGTCCATTACAACACCTGCCTCATTCATTCTGCAAGTGATGCAACTTGTCACTGTGCGCTTGAATGATATTTAATTGATAAATGTAAGGATCATAGCTATTTTTAGGGTTCCGTACCCAAAGAGTAAAACGGCACCCTATTACTAAGGCTCCGCTGTCTGTCTGTCCATCTGTCACCAGGCTGTATCTCATGAACCGTGTTAGTTAGACAGTTGAAATTTTCACAGATGATATATTTCTGTTACCGCTATAACAACAAATACTAAAAACAGAATAAAATAATTATTTAGGGGGGGGCTCCCACAAAACAAACGTGATTTTTTTTGCTCGTTTTTATAGATAATGGTACGGAACTCTTTGTGCGGGAATCCGACTCGTACTTGGCCGGTTTTTTCTTGTTTAAAGTTATGCCAGAATCATAAATTAGGAGATTTGTAGATGAGCCAAGGTCACTGACATAGCCCAGACTTTAGAAAGCTGAAGTGGACGCACATAGCTCGAAGAACTGACAGCCGTTGGGGCTGAACGATTCATGAGTGGCAACCACGGTATTTAAAGCGAAGCGTCGGATGGCCCCCGTTAGATGGAAAGACGACCTGTTATAGGTTACTTTTTTATACAACTTATATGGCAAACGAGCATGCAGTCCACCAGATGTTAAGTGGCTACTGCAGCCCATAGATATCCACGTAGAATTCAAAACAAGCTAATCTGTTGTCTTGATCTATGTGTGGATACGTTGCCATACTATAGGACTTAGCTGTTATGCCTATGTGCCAGTAATTACAGAAACATACCATTACCTTCTAATCGGAACACAGCAGCACAAGTACTGCTATTTGGCGGCAGATAAAGGTAAGGCGGTGGTGCCCACTTCCTCGAGCCCGTTCACACAAGCTCTACCACCAGTTACTGGGAGCTATAGGGTGCAGGCCGCGTAAGACCGCTCGCTCTGGAAATCTAAGGGGGAGGGCTATGTTAAGCAGTAGACGTCTTGCAGCTGATGTGATGATGATAATGAAACTTAATATCGAAGCATAAACAAAGTTAAGACAAAAACTAGTTTATTATGGCAGCGCAGCCGCTAACCCGCTAAATGCCTAACCGGATTACGTCAAAATAACTTACGAGCTGCATACATTGCATAGTTAACGATCCGCGGCGGTGCACTTAGCTCCCGTTGGATTTAAGGACTGAGTCTATTTAATTATTGTAATACTTTCACACAAAGCAGAATAGTGCTAGGAGAACTTAATGCTAATAGCATTATCTACCAGTCATTCTAGTCGTGCTAAAAGAATGTAAGGCATGACCCAGGAAAAAAGGTATTTGCAAGCTACAAACAAATACAGACATACAAAATCTATAAATACAGACCCTAAACGACAAAATAAGAACATAATAATGACAGTTATTTTACGGTTATCAGTTATACAAAATCATATAAATGAGTTTTTCATTCATTCATTCATCTCAGCCCGTCTGCACCCACTGTAGGGTACTGTAGGCCTCCTCTTTATTACGCCATTCTTTCCGGTCCCTCACCCATTGACACCCAGCTACGCTTTCAATGTCATTCGACCATCGGGCGGGTGGTCTGCCTCTTGGTCTACGAGCATCCCTTGGCCACCACTCTGTAATCACCTTCGTCCAACGCCCATCATCCCTCCTCGCCAAGTGTCCAGCCCATCTCCATTTCAGCCCTGCGATTCTCATACCCACGTCCACAACCTTTGTGCGGCGTCGGATTTCTACATAAATGAATAAAAAAATAATATAATAGAAATTACTTTGCAAACCTAAGCGCAATGATGGTATTGGTGGCTAAATTATCTATAACTTCTCAAGGAAGCGCAGACGCAAGTCTACTAGAGTTGATAGATGTTGGTGACCTATCCAATTCAAGAGCTTTTATCTGAATTCACGTATTCTGTTACTTCTCAATGATAGCTCCAAGTATTCCAGTCTGTCTAAGACTACGATTGTTGTAACAATCGTATAAACACGATAAATACCCGTTTGATATGAAGAACTAAAAATAACTTAAAATAAAATTACTGTGAGTGGCCCCGAGATAGAAATAACGCAGGTCGACAGCCGACAAGATGGGTCAACGACATTATTAATAAGCTTTTTATGGAAAAATTACTTTTTCAGAAAAAGCTTTTATAAAATTTATAATCGAGCAGATTCAAATGAGCCCAAACACTACTAGTAGCCTACTATTCATTCAGAAGTTCCATTGTCTAGTACACCTCCATGGTACCATATTATTGCATTGTCACCGAAGGTACATAGTATTCCAAATTTCAGTTCAATCGGTTTAGAGGAACGGGTTTAAAATTCAGTTGCAAAATTCCACCCGCACAAACATACATACATTGCAAGTTAATAAAAAGCTTGAGCAGTGGGATGAGGTCTGACGATGATGATAATGATGATGAACATTGCTGTGTGTGCCTAATCGTACCCACCCAGAATGGCTTCAACTCAACACTGCCGGGTAGCATTAGGTATCCATTGACAAACTTCCGTTGAAGCCTCTTTGAAGTCCTCATTTCAAATTATACTTTTAATTAATGAGTAACGCAGGTCTATTATTTACACGTCAAATTACCCTTGTAATGTGTAAAGATCATTGGGCGGTTTTGACCCACTTTTTTTTTTCGCGCACAGTGTTCAAATCACTTTTAAAGTAAAGTATTCAATTCCACTTTTCTAAATATGTAAATTTTTTTTATGTATCTGCTGGAGGAAAAATGTTATGTAACAGTATGTATGTGAGTCTAACTATAATTCTATTAGACTAAAAACTAAAGATTTTACTGTCAGCATTGTGAAAATGTATGTACAAGCATAAGAAAAATGTTTGTATCGCATAACAGATTGTATGTCTCTCTCGCTCGCACTTTCGACAGGTAGAAAATAACAGTAAGGTATCGAAGTGCGCGTGCGACGCGCCGCCTGCGCCCCACCCGCTCTGACCGCCCCGCAGTCGTACGTCATCCTTCGTTTCGATCTGTGCGTTTAAACTCGTGTTTCCGATTTTTGCATTTTATTGATTACTTGAGCGTGTTTTATGGACCCCTGATTTTGCTTGACGATTGGTTTACATTAACATGGAAAGACAAAATAGTTGCGTGTCGTGTAATCGATCTGTTTTACGTCGACGAAAACACATATTGACAGTTCTCTTTTTGGAAAGACAAAGGGATCTTGTAGATTTATTATTGCAAGAAATAATACCACGTGAGGTAAGTACACTACACTGTCATCGTATGTGTATGACTCGTCGCGTGCTCTTGATTGTACAAATGTTGCTTTGCTCAATGTAATGGCTCATTTTACTTCTTGATAAATGGAGGAATATATATTTTTTTTTTCAATTGTTTCAGATTACTTTTAATGGCTCACGGGCCATGTGCCATGCTTGTTGGTCAAGGTTAGATCGTCGTTTACGGAATCAACCCGTACAAAATGAACAAGTACAAAATATACCAGTACAAGATCAGCCAGTTGAAGAGCAACCAGTGCAAGATCAAGTACAATTGCAGCCTAGTTTTGTTACGCCTAGAGGATATAAGCGAGCATCGAATACAGCGAGACATTGTATTTTTACAAACTGTAGAAATGTAGTGGCCCATAATGTTCCACTATATGCTAAGTTCCAACTCTTACACAATCACAATTTTTATATACCAGAATTAGCTCGGGTTTGCAATGCTCATTTTATGAGGAATGATTGGGTAGACTTGCTCAACACTACATCCCACGAAAACTTTGACAGTACTCATGTTGTTGGTATGATGAATTTATATAAATGGGGTATCGAACAAAGAAGCAACCTTGATTTCGAAAATATTGAAGAAATAGAGGACAATGAATTTCACTTTTGGACGGGACTAACAAAATATCAATTTAATGTTATTTTGAACCAAACGCCTTCACTGGGTGATCGATCAGTTCATCCTGCCACAGTTCTTGGAATTTTTTTAACAAAAATAAGAACCGGTGAACCAGATGAGCGATTAGCCACTAAATTCAATATGTCGAGGAGAACCCTAGAAAGGAAGTTGGCGATAGCAAGAGAATGCTTAAGTAATGATTTTGTTCCACAGCATTTGGGCTTAAATCATATTACTAGGGAAGATGGGGTGGCCAAGAATCTTGCAATTCCAAGCCATTTTTTTGGTGGTAACTATAATGAACCGGCGGCCATTCTCGTATGTGATGGAACATATATTTATCTACAAAAGAGTTCGAATTTCCTTTTCCAGCGCAAAACTTACAGTCTTCATAAGTTTCGGAACTTAGTAAAACCCTTCCTTATAGTATGTACCGACGGCTACATAGTAGATGTTACGGGGCCTTACACTGCGACTACTTCGGACGCAAGCATTATGCGTGACCTGATGCAAGAAGATTCTCCGATTCATGGGTTCTTGAGAGTTAATGATGTTTTTATATTGGATCGTGGATTTCGGGATTCGATTGATAAAATTGAGGAATGCGGGTATAATCCTCACATGCCGCCTACAAGAGTAAGAGGAGAACAACTGACGACACTAGATGCTAATAAATCTAGATTAATAACAATGATCCGGTGGGTAGTGGAAACCATTAACGGCAGATTCAAGAAAGATTTTAAAATCTTCCGCCATGTATATTTTAACGTTGCCATGAGAAACATGATGGTCGACTTCAAAATAACTGCGGCCATAATTAATGCTACTCGCCATCCATATGAGGACCATATGTATGCGGAACAATTCATAAGAATTATAAATGAACGAATGAATGAACCCAATGAGATGGCAGAATATGTGATTAACCATAATTTAAACAGGCAGAGAGTAGCGTTTGTGCGACTCGATGGCAATGATCCGGATTTTGATGACTTTCCTCGGCTTACATTTGACGAATTAATATTGTTTACGTTGGGATCATACCACTTGAGAATCGCAAGATCGTATTGCCACGAGCACATGCGTGAGGATGGTGTATACACTATCGAACTATACCGGCACCAAGTAATGATTGAAAATAAGATATTGATAAGAGGCAGAATACAGTCACGACACGTCCGTGCAAAGCAGTACTACACCTATATTTTAGTAGATCCTACCCATATTGGAAGAAATAGCATCCAACAGTATTACTGCTCGTGTATACACGGCCGTCGCACTGTCGGAAGCTGTGCACATGTTGTAAGCGTCGTATACTTTCTGTCATGGGCCAGGCATCAAGACGTGATAGACGCGCCTGCAGCCTTTTTAGATGAATTAACTATAGATTTTGATAATGCAGAATAAAAATATTATTACCGCAAAATGGATTTTATTTTCGTATTCCTGGAAATTGTTCAAAACAACTGTTTTACAAAGTATTTTTACAGTCAGGCCAATAGTTTTTACTTAGTTCATTATAAAAATGCTATAATAATAATTTAAAAATGCTATAATAATTATTTTAAAAATGCTATAATATTAATTAAAGAAATTTTTTTTGCGGTTCTCCCATATCCTGCAATAATGCGACCCATACCATTAAGTAACATATACATTTAACTACATACCTAGCCCTGTTTCGTTTTTGTGCGCCGTGGGTCATATGTCCGAACAAAATGCCCAATGACCTTTAAACCACAAACGCTATCCACAGACTAGCGGAGCGATCTAATGACATTATCGCATGAAATGAATAACACAATATTATAGCATACGAGAAATAATGCTCGTTAATTAATTACATACGTGTGACGTTCCGAATTAATATTCAGTGGTGCCATAGTAGCACTAAACCCAGTATCGCATCAAGTACTTCGATAAGATAGATTTCGTAAACTCATGCCGTTAAAGGTACGGCGCTCTTTGCTGCAGATCTTGTTTTTACACGACGTTTGCAGTAATAGAATTGATAGCCCCGAATTAGCGTCGCCCGTTATTCAATTCAAAATGCCTTTTAAACGTACGAGACACACAACCCTCTTTCATGTTCCTTTCAGTCGCACCAACTATGCCCAAAACTGTCATCTGTCGCACGCTAGATAGCTACAACAAGGTTGTTTCGTCTCTAATAGCAAAGCATCTTTTAAGAAACAAATTATATCATTTCTTAGTCATATAAAGAGTGTTCTATAAAATATTGAGAAACTCACTCAACTGCACTCCCTCCCTCACCCCCTCAAGTATACACATTTACAGCATCCCTCCTTCTCTTTCGTTCTTCAAATGTGTACCTACTTAATTCCTTGAAAATTTAATTAATATTATTATGTTTTTAATCATTTTCTCTAGGTGACTAATTTCTTAAAAGTTAAGTCTATAAAACAAGAATCCGTTATTGGCATTAGACATTAGCTATAAGATATTGTTTACATTGTTAACAAGTGCTGTTGGTTCTGTAATGAATAAATAAAAAAAAAATCTTAATATCGTCCCAAAAACGTTCCGATGAAACGACGTTCGTTTCAGACTAGATTCGGATCGTGATGGATGGCATACACTTAGGGAAGCCTGTCCCTAGCAGTGAGTCAAGTCACTGAATTTTTATGATGAACCTTCCCTATTATTCACGAACGCTTGTAATTAATATTAATCAATAGAACAGTACAACTACAATCAGTATTGCAACGATTACTTAAGACAAAGGTAACAGACCAACGACATGTTAAATTAATTGGGAACCACCACTCCACGCATTCTATCTGCTACAAAATCCGTTAAATGTATTAAGATATATGTTTTTATCGATTGTCTATATTTAAAGTCAAAAGTAAGCAAAATCAGTGTGAGTTTTGCAAAGACGACTCTAATAATTAGTGATGTCAGCATTCGTAGGCTGCTACGCCGTTGCGCTTGTAGTCACCTAGAGATCTACGTTCTTCAGTATTTATTATCAGTGTGCGTGTGTGGCCTCAAATACTAAAATAAAAGTTGTATTACTGTTTTATAATTTACTTTATCAAAACAGTCACTCCAGCGGCGTGGCACTCTGCAGGGAGTGACAAAAACGATCAATTTCATTAAAATTATTATAGTATGATATATTTAATGCAAAGTACTCGCCAAACTAGTCTCTTCAATTGAAACTGCCACCAGTTTTATTAACAATGCAAACAGCATCTCGACGATCTCAGTGGCGCAAAAGGCAAATAGATGCAGGAGGCTGCGGGATCGAATCCCGCCACGGAACAAATATTTATCTGTGTCTACATAACGGTATGATGTAATAGAAATACAGAGTAGTAAATGATTTTCTTACAACGTTTACTACGTTCGTGAAAATGGTTCTCGTGAAGATGGCTAAGTTCATATGACCGCGCGGTACCACAAGAAACTACTAACCGCGCGGTACAAGATCAAACTAAGGCTAAGTTCATATGACTGCGCGGTACCACACGGAACTACTAACCGCGCGGAACAAGATCAAACTAAAGCTAAGTTCATATGTCCGCGCGGTAAAACGCGAAACCACTAACCGCGCGGTACAAGATCAGACTAAGGCTAAGTTCACATGACCGCGCGGTACCACGCGTAACTACTAGCCGCGCGGTATACGATCAGACTAAGGCTAAATTCATATGACCGCAAAGTACCACACGGAACTACTAACCGCGCGGTACAAGATCAGACTAAGGCTAAGTTCATATGACCGCGCGGTACAAGATCATACTAAATAGTGTTTATCGTCTACATTCATCCGCGTGCTACCGTAGCGCGCGGTAAAGCTCCAGCGATACCGCGCGTTCATACGAACTTAGGCTAAGTCTACATAACGGTAGAAAGGAAGTAGTAGTAAATTTCTCCTAGACTGAGTATAAATTGTTTTTTCACACCATCTGCTCGAAAATGTTAAATTATATTATATGTCATGTAAATCTCACCGAAAGCGGGTGATTAAATCCCTACGGCTGAGCCGGGAGTAAACTTATACTGAATTGCACTGGTTTTGGACCTCATTTGTATCAAAATTTGAACCACACATTAAGAATTTATTCGTTAATCGATCTAACCTCTGCGCAGAATGCAATAACCTAGATTTAACTTTTATTGTCTCGCAGAAAGTGTGATAAGTAGAGTATTCTTTTAGTGGATAAAGCTGTCTGCATCTTGGGCGTGGTTATATCCCTCTCTGCACTTAGGATTATAGTAACTTCCTCGCTCCGCTCGTGAGTTAACTCTAGAATCCTTCGTTACGTTCGGGATTCAATAGAGCGCTTGTGACGCAAGACATTACTTTATCCCCTCGTTTAATAATCTACTATTTTTTACATTGATGGTTAATTATGATCGTGTTAGATGATTAAAGAAAGATTATATTTTATTGAAGATGATCAAGACTTGTCAAAAGACGAGAACTCTCAGATGTATAAAACTAAGATTAAGAAAATCCAATAGTTTACTGAAAAGCCAAACTGGAAACATATTTGAAAAATAGCTTCTTTAATTCTGATGATAAAGTTGCGTGTTGGTTGAAATAACAATTATTACAAAACTACTTGTAAAAACCCATTAGAGCTTATCTTTCTGTTGGGGATTAAATGATTTGTTCAATTTTAAAAGAAATTTTCTTGGTCAGGCTCTGGAAAATAAACAAATGTGTTGTATTATTGAGGTTTTTTCTTTCATTTGTTTATGTTTTAGGAATTGTGTAAAATCATTATTATAAATTTAACTTTGATGTTATGTGAGTGCGATCCGCTCCGAATAACGTCTCGCCTCGCCCGTTATTCGGAGCGGATCGCACTTACCCTGATGAAGGTTCACGAATTGAACCGAAACATTGTCGGTCGAAATACCGATAAGACGGTACGTGATAAATCCCGTATTTATAATAATGATTGAAATCAATCACGAAAGTTTTCTAAGTAAAATTGTGTAAAGTATTTGATCGTAAAAATGCAAAATTATGTAAACATAGTTAACTGTTAAAGATCTATATATTTATAACCTCTGAAAAAATTACATGGGTCATGTAACTTGGGATCAATGATGTATTTTTATTTTGGCAATAAAAATTCTTATCTTTATCTTATCTTTAATCTTAAGAACCCTACCGTAACAAAGTTAAATTTAGCAAGGAGGGGGCGGGCTTGTAACTACCTATTAGAAAATAACCTAGTAGTATCTAATAACAACCATCTATAACTCGAATGTATTTCATGGCATAAGTTGTAGTAGGTAGTTGTTTCTATTAAGTTAAGTAACAAAAAAACCGGACAAGTTCAAGACTGACTCACAAACCGAGGGTTCCGTATTTTTTTATTTAATTTTGGTTTTTTGTCATTGAACTTTTTCGGATTATTAACTTTACTTGTGCTGTGAGACCATGCTTCTTGCTAAATTTCACATTTCACATTCTAGGTTCAAGTACCCTATAGGTATTGATTTATTTTCGAGCAAAATATGTGGCATAAATAACCGCATTTTTAGGGTTCCATACCTCAAAAGGTAAAAAAGGAACCCTTATAAGATCACTCTTTTGTCCGTCTGTCTGTACGTGTGAAATTTGGCAAAAAGCAAGGTCTTACAGCACGAATAAAGGTAACATTCCAAAAAATAAAACTTGTAAATTGAAGAGTGTGCCCATAAATACATAGTTGACGCCAATTAAAAAAGTCCTCTGAGTTGTATGGGCACTCATACAATTTAGAGGATTAGCTTAATCGCCACTAACCTCAAATAAGTTATATAAATAAAATTGTGCTATTGAATAAAATAAATATTTATGTGGGGCTCCCATACAACAGACATGATTTTTTTGCCGTTTTTATAGATAATGGTATTGAACCCTTTGTGTGCGTTTGTTTGATTGCGTTGACTTAGAATCTTAATTTTTGTACAACTCCAAGGAACTATTAGAACTACGTATTTCTAAATTAAATTCCACTTGATACCACAACGCGTTCCTGAGAAAAAAGGGTACTGACAGATGAACAGTCTAACAGACGGACAACGAAGTGTACCTATAAGGATTTCTTTTTGCCTTTTTGAAGTACGGAACCCAAAAAAATATTTTTGTTTAAATTATAATGATCTTCCTCTTATCACTTTTGAAACTATCATGGTGATGAACATTATTTGCATTAAAAACGGGATATTTAACATGATCTGCGAGTTAAAAAAACTATGGTAGTAATCCCGTTTTAACTAAAAGTAGCGTTGGATGCAGGCCGCTTCCAACCGCAGTTCCTGGAGATCAATGAGGGAGGGCTTTGTCTAGCAGTGGACGTCCTACGGCTGATATGATGATTATGATGAACTAAAAGTAGTGATCTCTAACTTGTCTTCAATATAATTACTGAAATGATTGTGAATATTTCCATAACAATAAAGTTCAGAGTAGGATATTATTATATTCTAATTTTTTTATTAAGTAATAATTCTTATTTTTTTTCTTACACCAGGAATACTTAGAAAAACTAATTTATGTTAAATATAGTACAATAAGCGGCTTTATCGCTGAAAGCAATTTCTTCCAGGCAACCTTTAGATGGAAAGTAAAGAGCGAAGCATTAATGGACAGCGGTGCACAGAGTATATTTACAAATGAAAGAAATGCTTATAATCCTAATACATAAATAAATACCTAAATATAGACTAATATATACCAAACTAATAACTTAAACCAATATTTTTACAAATCTAATAAAACGAGGACAATAAAATTAAAATAATAAATAAATAAATAAATAGGTAACTCAAATGACAAGAAAGCTAGGCATTAAGATAATGCTGCTTTAATCTCAGCTTAAAAGAGTGCTGTGAAGGAACCCGTCTAATTTCTACAGGCAAAGCATTCCAAAAGCACACTGCTTCGACAATGAATTATTTTCCGTTCCTTACTAGAGTGTACGGGTGTTTTGAGGGATAAGTTTTCCGGCGTTCGTTTTCATTATTTATACTAAAAACGGGATATTTATAATGTGTTATGAATTTCATAGAGTTCATAGTGTAATTTAAAATTTATTCAGTTTAATTTCCTATCTTTTCATGAGAGTAACTTATTCAGGAAAACCACAGCGTTTTACTCCGTCTATTTGCTGAATCCCAATATTCGTCTGTCAGTGACGTCATCCACACAACTTTTCCAACAATATACGGTTTTAGGCTTTTAAACCCGTTGTTTTAGAATGTAGAGGCAAAAGTCACACTTCGATGTGCAAAATTTGGCAGAGCGGTAACTAGGATAAAGGAAAAAAAGGTCGTGGAGTAAGGAAAATACTACATTTATGGCCCTTGGATAGAGAATATGTTCTAGCAAAAAGTATATTTGAGAACACGTTAATTCGATTGAAGTAACTAAATTTAATGGAACTGTTTTAATAACATTGTCGAAAGCAGCGCTTTAATAACATATTTGTTATCACAATATTGAATAATTACATAATTAGTACACAGTGTGAATGAATGTAAATTCTTTATTATACCTAACAAACTAGACACAACAGATTTAAAGAAATAAACAAATAAAAGTAAGCATAATGGGCGGTCTTATCGCTTAATAAAGCGATCTCTTCCAGAAAACCTTTGGATGAAGAGGATCATTGATTAATGGAAGATTGGCCGAAGTGTAAAAAAAAATAAACTTAATTACACCAACTTAACCTTTGTGATATATCACCAAAGATGTAATCGAGATGAACATTTATAAATAATACTCAGTGATTATGCCAGTTTCATAGTTAATATAAAAAACCGGCCAAGTGCGAGTTGGACTCGCGCACGAAGGATTCCGTACCATTATCTATAAAAACGGAAAAAAATCAGGTTTGTTGTATGGGAGCCCCCCTTAAATATTTGTTTTATTTTAATTTATTTATTAATTTTAAAGTGAATATGTAAATAAATATTCTGTGAATATTTCAAGCGTCTACCTGTTGCCGTTATCAATATCGAGCTAAAACAAGCAAAAATCACGTTTGTTGTATGGGAGCCCCAATTATTTTTTTTTTATTTTTTTCTTTTTTTTTTAAAGTGAATATTTAAATAAATATTCTGTGAATATTTCAAGCGTCTACCTGTTGCTGTTATCAATATCGAGCTAAAACAAGCAAAAATCACGTTTGTTGTATGGGAGCCCCCCTTAAATATTTGTTTTATTTTAATTTAATTATTTATTTTTAAAGTGAATATGTAAATATATATTCTGTGAATATTTCAAGCGTCTACCTGTTGCCGTTATCAATATCGAGCTAAAACAAGCAAAAATCAAGTTTGTTGTATGGGAGCCCCCCTTAAATATTTATTTTATTCTGTTTTTAGTATATTTTAGTATAGCGGCAACAGAAATAGATCATCTGTGAAAATTTCAACTGTCTAACTAGTAGCCTTAGTAATAGGGTGCTGTTTTACCCTTTGGGTACGGAATCTTAATAAAATAAACAATGTTCTATATCTCGAGCTTGAGGACCTCCGTGACGCAGTGGACGAACAGCCGGCTGAAACGCAGGAGGTGGTGGGTTGGATTCCCGCTGTGGAACAAATATTTTGATGATCTACATATATTTGTTTCCGGTCTGGTTGTTTTTACAGGCTTTTTATTAACTTGCAATGTATGTATGTTTGTCCGGGTGGAATCTTGCAACTGATTTATAAACCCGTTCCTCTCAACCGATCGAGCTGAAATTTGGAATACATATCTAACTTCAGTGACAATGCAATAATATTGTACCATGGGGATGGTCTCATGATGGAAACGGATGCTAGAGAACGGATCTTCTGAGTGGATACTAGGCTACTAGTGTTTGGCTCATTTGAATCTGATTGCGGTTCCGATCATGAATTTGATAAATAAAATAAAATAAAATACATTTATTTCAAGCAATTATGTACGAGTAGCTCATATAGGAAAGCGCACAACACAATAAGTGAACTAAGATTTATACAGGGTTTTTCAGAGCATGCCTGTGACAGCAATGTCTGGTGTACGGGCAGTCTACTCTGCCGGCTATCATTGCCAAGACGGTTTTGGCGCTGGCCCGCATAAAAGCTTGTTTTGAAAAAGTAATTTTTCAACAAAAAACTTATTATATATATTATAAGTATGTATTTATAAAAAAAGTGTATGTAAGTATTCTATCACTTACCTGGTTCCCATAGTACAAGCTCTGCTTAGTTTGGGGCTAGATAGTGCTGTGTCAAATGTCCAGCAATATTTATTTATATCATGTTTGTGTGATCGCTCGTATCGATGAGACTGTTGATAGTACTTCGCGGTTAATTTGTTTTTTTTTTATTTGTCAAGCGCTTGACCACTCTCGCACCTGATAGTAAGTGTTGGTGTTATCGAGGATGGAGCACGGTTGCCTAGAAAAAACCTATTCACTCTGGAATTGAAGGGTTCGAGAGTACACTGGTCTGGAAAAACATACGCCGGAAGCGAGTTCCACTCCTTACTAGTGCTAACAAGAGACAAATTGCTCTTTAAGTAGAATATAGTTTTGTTTTTTATAGGTGGTGATGACAACACAAATCTATGGTCCACCTGTGTGTATGTATGAATATTAGTAATAGTTCACCTAGCCGTTTGAGACTACGGTGACTGGGCTTATGTTTTAATTAAAGCTTGAGTGTTTGCCCTTACATGTGGCATAAGTATCCAATGTTCATACATTTATGTAGTACTAGCTGTTGCCAGCGGCTTCGCACGCATGGTTTGCCATTAAAAAGTAGCCTATGTGTTAATCCAAGTTATAATCTACGTACATACCAAATTTCAGCGCAATCGGTTCAACCGTTCCGGCGTGAAAGAGTAACAAACATCCATACATACAAACTTTCGCGTTTATAATATTAGTAGGACTAACGGACCCGGCAAACTTCAAATACCCTTGACATGAATATGACGTGGGCTGCTAATGTACCTACGTCGCTGATAGAATTGTCAATCGGCCATCATTAGCTGCATCTGTGTATGAGAAAATAAATTTGCTTCATATCTTTTTTGTGTGAATTTTTCCGATATTTTAATAGTTATTCTGCTATTCGGGGCAGAGACAAATCCAACAAATTAAGGATTATAAAAATCGGTATCGGTGTAACTAACCCAACTTTGTTTTATATGTACACACGGCTACACATCAAGCTATACAGTTCCAGTATAAGCTGACCTCGCATTGTGTAGGTTTTGCGTAGAATGAGAGGTCAGCTTATACTGGGATCTTATAGCTTGATGTGTAGCCGTGTGTACCTAAGATGAATACTCGTAAGTTCAACTGTTACTTTGGAACAAACAATGACTTGTATGTCGATTTTTAGGGCGCATTGGGCGAATAGCTGAGTTGCAAGAGTTGGCGGGTTCAAGTCCCGCCAAGGAACGAATGTTTGCATGATATATAGATATTTGTTAAAGGCCTGGATGTTTTTCTCTTATTAACAATATTTCAATTATCTTCTCTATCATATCAATTATCCACAACCTTTGCTTAGTTTAGGACTGTGTGATATCCAGCATTATTTATTATTTTTAACAACTGATGCAAAAAAAGCGGCCAAGTGCGAGTTGGAATCGCCTATGAAGGGTTCCGTAGCAGCAAGTAACATAATATAAAAGTTCTTGTAGTTTGTTGTAACTTTTTTATATTTGAGTTGATTGAATGAAAGGTAAATTGCGGTTTACCATTTATAACGTATTAAAAAACACTATAATTGAAAAAACATAGCTTGATCTCGGCGACATTTGTTAAACTGACATTCCTAGGGTTGTTATGATACAGAAAAAAATATCAATAGTAATTATCGATAGAAGCTTTGCAGTAAGACCAATTGTTGGACTTTTGAGGGCTCCAACAACCCGTAACGACTGCCATTAGATATTCGTATGGCAGCCGAGACCGACGGCTTAAAGTGCTTTCCGAGGCACGACCAGACCAGTGCAAAAACCCATATTCGTGCATACAAATATTTGCACTGAGCGAGGATCGAACCCGCGACCTCCTGCGTAGCAGTCGCGTTCACTACCGCTTCGCCACGAAGGCTGTCTGCCATAATTATATGTATATTTTTCAAAATCTTCGATAGTGACGGCAAGCTTCCTTTAAACAAGTCTGCGTCTTTTAGGGACACCGTCAGTTTTTTTTTAATATAGGTAATTCGCCTCGTGTATAATAACCATATACTTGGTTGCAAATCGCAGCGGCGACAAAGTCGTCAATTTTTGTGACAGGAGCAGCCATTCTTCTTTTTTTATTTGGCGTTGAAAGCTTTTTTCCTAGACTTCAGTCAATACTGCGGTTGAAGATTCGCCATATTTTTCTTTACTGATGCGAAATACTGTCGCACGTCCAATGCCAAGAGCAACTCTGTCACAAACTTTTGCCATGGGTAATAGCGGTCCACCATTTTGGTTTTCTCGCTCAAAATATTCACGCAAGCAAATCACAAACTCACGACTTTGACTGTTCAAAACAGTTTTCTTCGTTCTCTTTGGCATTATGCCAACAAACAATGAAAACAAACAATAACAACAAAGAAACTAACAATAATATATAAACTTAATAAATTAACAGCAATAGTAACAAAAACAAAGTGATGAGAACGGAAAACACGTGGCGTATACAAGGCGTTAACACTCGTACTGAGGAAAATGGGTCATATCAAACAAGATGGCGGCGCGTTGGCGCCATCTTGCGGAAGAAGACACGCCGCGGCCAAACTTCTCTCGAACCCTTACTTTACCCTTACTTACCTTCTAAATACTTAGAACTGAATTCTAAGTATGGGGAACCCCGAAAATTTATTGTTGTTTTTCTATTTTAGTGTGAAAATCTTAATGCGGTTCACAGAATACATTTACTTACCAAGTTTCAACGGTATAAGTTCTTATAGTTTCGGAAAAAAGTGGCTGTGACACACGGACGGACAGACAGACATGACGAATCCATAAGGGTTCCGTTTTTTACCATTTGGCTACGGAACCCTAAAAAAGAGAGTTTTATGTATGACACCTATATCTGTCTGTGTGACTCTCTTGCGGCATCATAGTTTCCAAACGGATAGACCGATACAGACGCGGTTTATTAAATAGAAAGCTATTTTTACCGAGTTGGTTTTTAGTTATGTCAGTTATACGGGTTTTTGACGTGATAACGTCTTATAAATCGATGAACGCCGGTTACACGCACGAAATAGTGTCACGTTCCGCCTTAGCCGAGCGTGCAAGCGAGAGCGCGGAACAAGCGATAGAGAGGCAGTTCGGTTTAAGCGTTCGGCTTGTGACGCATCTATCTCTCTTTCACTCGTTATCACGTATAACTATCGTCCATAAACCGACTTTATAGACAGCCATTTTTTTTTGTCTTTTTATGTGTGTTAGTTTTTTTTTTATTATTAAAATGCCTCTGGTATAAGAGCGCTAATCCGTTGCTTATCAGGTCGAGTTTGTCGAGGAATCCCAAATTAAATTTGAATCTGGGTTTAGAAATAAATTATAATGACTTTTGGAGTGATCTACTCAGGGCCACTCGTCCGGATAAATAATTGAATATATCCGTGATGATTTGTTGGAGTTTGATGCTTCAGTTTAGCATCAGTAACTAAGGGATTTCATACGCTTGCTCAGCTGTGAGTAAGATTCAAAATTGCTTGATCATAAAATTGGGGAAGGCTTATGAATGCCATGATTACGTATGCGCGTTTAATTTGTAACAAAAATTTCGACAAAACAATAATATGTTTGCATGTTATTATATTATCTAAAAATTATTTTGTGAACACAAAAAATGATCATGTCTAACAATTAAAAAAATCCTGGGTTTCACAGTTTCTGTGTTTTCAAAATCTTCAATTTTCACGAAGCACTACGCAGCGAATTCTGACTAAAGATCTCCACCTTCACCCGTACAAGATTCAGCTTACTCAGGAGCTTAAACATGAAGACTATGCAGTGTCAGCAATTCGTTCAATGAGCAAAGTGAAGCGAATGCCGATTTTTTGAATTGTGGACACATTAGGTGCACTTTCTAGACCAAAAATTTCGCGAAGTTTGCGAGCGGTCTCAACGCAATTTTCTCCATTTTTGTAACGAGTTTTCACAATGATAACACGTTCTTATTTTGTGTAACGCTCCATTTTTATTATAGTAAAACTTCTTTACGCACGCTTGACTTGGGGAGTAAGCTGTTGAATGCGTGACGAGAGCGTTACGAAAAGTGTGATGGGGCGAGGTGAATGGAAGTTGAGAGGGAGATATAAGTTGGTGAAGATAGAAAGAGAGAGAGAGTTACGTTTCGTATATTACTGTAAAGGCACGAGAGAGAGGTGCGAGCACAAATTTTCTTTCACTCTTTCTCTCACAGCCAGTTACGTTTCGTATATCCTGCACTGTGTCTTACACAGTGCAGGCCTATTGTCTGTATCACACTGTAGGAACAAGAGAAAGCAGTGCGCGCGCACATTTTCTCTCTTTCTCTCATAGCCAGTGCATGAAATATATATATCGTAGGCCGGCTGAGCAGGAGGCTCGCCAGCACCGTCTCCATCAGTCATGTAGTATATTTCCTTGTGGGTGTGTAGTGGGTAATGTCAGTTCAAATGACTGACGGAACGCAATCGCGATCGTACGACGCTAAGCAGAGCCCATTACTTAAACGGCGTTTTTACCGGGCGAGAGTTCAGTTGTTCAGTTGCCTAATTGCGGAGTTGTTGTTGGTCAGCCGCCAGTAGCCATAGCCGCCCTAGCCAGTGCATGAAATATATATATCGGAGGCCGGCTGAGCAGGAGGCTCACCAGCAGCGTCTCCATTAGTCATGATAGTCTATTTCCTTGTGGGTGTGTAGTGGGTAATGCCAGTTCAAATGACTGACATTACCCACTACACACCAATCCAATCAAACCAATCATAGCTGACCGCTGTTGTTCAGTTCTGTGTCTGAGATATATATATCTCAGTCAGTAGTTTGTTTGCGAGTTTGCTAGCATAACGCGAACGGTGATTTCTTAATTTTGTTTTCGTAATTTCATTTCGTTCTTGAACAATTTTATAAATTAATATTTTTAAAAATAAAGTTTAACTTAAGTCGTCTGGTCTAAAGCACACTCGTTTTTTTTTATCGGAATAATCAAAAGTGACAGCTGTCAAATTTCAGAGTTGCCACATACACGAAAAAAAATTTACACAATATTTAATAAGTGCACTCTTATTGAGACCTCTTATATTTAGGTCGCTTGCTCAGAGAGAAATCGTACCAACGTGCAAGCTTTTGCAATTGTTACAGAACTACCTACGGACTTCTAGTTTAGTGTAAGTATTGGGTTTGGTCGTAAGAGCAACACGACATAACAACTAATGGAAAGACTGACTGGAGTTTGAGTTAAACTATAGACTACGGAACCTTAAAAACAAACTTCAAATTAAAAATATGCTATTACTAGCTTCCGCCCGCGGCTTAACATGCGTGTTTTGTCAATGGAAAGTAACCTATGTGTCAATCTAGGTCATAATCTATCGACATACTAAATTTCATTGAAATTGATTAAGCCGTTACGACGTGATTGTGTAACAAATATACATCCAAACTTTTGCTCCAAACTATTTTTTTATTAATTTTAGTGTGTTGTGATAATATCACACTTTAACTAACAGTTTTAATATAAACTTGAACCGAAATACCGACTATATTACTACATGCAGTGGAGCTGATCATCAAGATCAGCTTCTCTCGTATAGATGAGAATACTCCATGAGATGATGTACTCGATTTGTGAGGAAGAAGTGCCGGGACCAGATTACAGACCAGATTGCCGAATGTCTCTCCCGTGGCTGGAGTCCAGTAGGGCTACTAAGTTCAAGCCTAAGGCTCGGACTATATCGCTTGTCAGGGACCGTTTTTTAACGGCCCCAGTCGTCTAAATTTCGTATCTGTGCTGTTCAACGGTCAACAGCACAGATAGGAAATTTAGTAAAGTCTGCATTTAATTATGATAGCCCGTTCTAAGTTCCACTATGTCATGGTTGCTGCACTCAGAGTCGGCTTCCGAAGAAGAAACTCCTCAACGGTCAACATCACAGACACGAAATTTTGTGTACGCATTTAATTATAATATCCTGTTTTAAGTTGCACCATGACATGTCTGCTACACTCATGGTTGGCTTCCAAGAAGGAACTTCAAAGGAGAAAAATTCCCCTAGTCGACGGTCGACTAAGAGAATTTTTCTCCTGATTCAATCGGACTTTGTGTAGTCGATAGCATATCGAATTTGGTTTTTCTCGGATCGGGGAGACCCGGATGCCATATAGTCCGAGCCAAATACTGTTCAGATTCTGGTGAGGTATAAGGATTTGCTACTTGATCCGGTTTTCTACCCAGCTGGTATCGTTTACAGGTGCTACAGGGAAGCGGCTACGAAACAAAATCTCCTAAATAAATCCAAGTGCTAGTTTTTTTTAAGTTTGTTGTCATACTAGCTGACCCGCTCGCGGCTTTGCACGCGTGATTTCTCAATAAAACCCCTTCCTTTATCTCCCCCCCCCCCCTCATTGAGGGATGTTTTTGCAAAAAAGTTGAAAAATCTTTATTTCTTACCAAAAGCCTAAATATGAACTATCAGAGAATTTAAGGAATTATGCATTGCCCATGCAAACTTTCAACCCCTATTTCACCATCTTCAAGATTATTTTTGAGACAAAAAATAATCTATGTTCTTCTCGAGGATTGAATCTGTTTTCTTACCAAATTTCATTGCGATCCGTTTAGTTGTTTAGTCGTGAATAGGTAACAAATAAACAAACTTATAAACAAAAAGAGTTACTTTCACATTTATAGTATTAGTATGGATGGATTGTATACTTTTCTGTAATCATATTTTGTACCTATGTGCTGTGTTTTCAGAAATAAATATATCGATATTTCAAAACATGGAAAATTTATCACCAAGAAATCTAGCAAACAAACCTTGGATATGTCACAGTCAAAACTCATAACCAGTCAAAACCGATTGTGGCTGCGTCAACTAGTCAAAACTAATTTTGAAGAAAGACGTCGGTCACAACTTGTTTTAACGAACCATCGAGTATGTTCGAGTTAAAAACCAAGATCGAGTTTTTTTTCTCTAACCTATCTCGTCCTTCTGCCGGGCAAAGGTTTCCCCCAAGTCCTTATAATTATACAAGCATGTTGAAAACGTTGGCAACTGCAAACGTTTTATAAAACTGAGTAGCAGTGCCAGCGCCTTCATCATTAACAAAAGATATGATAGGTTACTAAAAGTATTACGTTACTAGAAAATAACAATTTGGCATACAACAATTGTTGACAGTAGCCTTTAAGTAATTTTTATTTTTATTTAGTGTTATTGCTTAAGCGAATTTCTGTCATTTTTCGTCCAAAAGTCTTCTTCTGGCACTCAAAAGGGTTTAATTTTAACACGAATAGATCTTCATTTGACCACAATCTCGCCTGCGATAAGTTTTTCGAAGACAAAGCACAAAGATCTAGAAGACCATATTCACTCTTATCTCAAAAACACCCAGATTGTAATATTACTTAGAAAATTTTCGTGATTGATTTCAATGATTATTATTAATCCGGGATTTATCGCTACAATGTTTCGGTTTAATTCGTGAACCTTCTTCAGGTGGAGTGCGATCCGCTCTGAACAAACATTGTCGGTCGAAACACCGATAAGACGGTACGTGATAAATCCCGTATTTATAATAATGACCTAGATTGTAGTCTTAAAAAAAAACGCACGACGGTAAAGTGTTTCATACCTTACCATTCATATGGTATAAAGTATTGTTACACCGAGGCTGTTACAGAATAAGTAATAGTAAACTAATAGTCGGATTCTAGAAGTTATACCTACTGTGTCATAGAATAAGCAATACTTGGAATGGAATATACCTACATACCACGTTTATACCTACAGTTGTAAAGATTAAGAAATAGTCAGTAGAAATACCTACACTTTTCAAGTTACTAGTGGAAACATAGAGAAGGTTCTGGATATAATGCGCGGTATAAATAATGCGTCGAGACGCTCAAAGCAGTCAGTCTGGATTTGGCTGTACGTGCAAATATTTTGGTGACTTTTAGTGGTTTATTGTGCGATAGTGTCGTGAATTAGTGTGTTGTGATTAAGTTCGTGTATTTATCATTTCAGTGTTGAATAAAAGTGTTATTTTGGTTAGATTGATTTTCATTATTTTATCCTGAACCCTCTACTCGTAACAGTATGTTTCGACTGATGTATAGTCCAAACTAGTTTTGTGTGATTTTCGCAGTCAAAATCGGTTTTGACCGGTTATGAGTTTAGACTGTAACACATATAACAAATTACGTAATTTCTATTGCCTGAAATAACGGCTATATTTCAGTCTCGGATAATATTTCAGCGATATTAAACACATGCTGGAAAGAACGAGATTGCATATTAATTTATTGCGTGCATTATTTAACCTTTGCGAACAATATTACACGCGAAAATAATGAAATGCTCCTTTAATTGAAGCTACAGGGTGCTGCATGTCTTGCCAAAAGGGTCGTAACACTATTTTAGGGGTCCGTAGTTAAACTTGAAACATATATAGTTTTGCCATGTCCTTCTATCTGTCTGTTCATCCGACTATTTAAATAATTTAATAGATATAAAATGAATAATTCCTTAGTTCTTATTCTTTATAAATAAATTACTTAATATCAATAGATAATAAGTGGCTTCCCCGAAGGGGCATAGCGGATCACTGGGCAACGATGCTGCAGATGAACTAGTAAAAAGAGGATCGGAAACCACGGCGATAGGCCCACATCCATTCCTCCCTCTACCTTTCACACAACTACGAACATGGATACGACATCGTACTCTAAACCTACACAACGAACGTTAGGCACAGATCATGGACTGCAGACAGTCGAGGGCAGCTCTGCCGGCCGTCTCGCCACGACTGACACGACGACTGCTCAACCTTCAGAGACTGAAACTTCGAATCATCGTGAGGACCCTTACAGGACATTGTCCCCTCAACAAACACCTCTACATCATGGGAGCAACAGACAGACCACTCTGCAGGGGATGTCTCACCGAAGAAGAATCAGCAGCCCACGTAGTCCTGGAATGCGTGGGGGTAACAACACAACTTGCAGAAATCCTGGACAATCCAAGGTCACTCCGTGAAGCCTGCGAAGACCCCAGGAAACTTCTGCGCTTCTGGTCGGAGTTAGGCTGGCTATCCATATAGCCAACTCTCTCACGCATAATGGACCACTTAAGAGTTCAAATGCGGAAAGGGAGTCCACCAACATAACATAACATAAAGTGGCCCATCTGTCTTCGCCAGAATGCACACATACTGTCCCTTTTGTATAACTTTAACCCTTCTTCTCCCTTCTATCTTAAGGAGCGTTTTGAGTTTCTCCACCAGGCTAATGATCGCAATTTGCATTCTTCAGATTACTTCTAACTTAAAACTCCTGTCCATACGACAGAGTTTTATGGTCTATCCTTCACTGTAATAGCCGTACGATTGTGGAACGCTTTGCCCCTCTCTATAAATCCAAGTCTATTGGTAGTTTTAAAACAAATGTACACACCCATTGTCTGTCCCTGTGTTGAAGTTGTAACTGCCTGTTAATTCATCATAACCATTTTTATAGTTGCTTATTTTATTATATTAAATTTGTGTTATTACTAGTATTTTAGGTTTATAGTATGTAGGTATGTTTTAATTGTATATAGATGCACCGCCGTCATGTGATAAATTATACTCCTGTCCATACAAAGGTTGTATGGAAGTGATCGCTTTTAGCGATAAGACCGCCCATTGTTTTAAATCTATTTGTAAAAATTATGTTCTGTATTTTAATTTGGTGCACAATAAAGAGTTATCTTATCTTATCCTAATATCTCATTACTTACTAATTTGATATTCATTAAATATTTCTTCAGCAATAGTCGCTTCCACGGCATAGACCTCGCCTAAATATCTCCATACATCCCTCGCTCGCGGTCAACATCAAAAAAAATCAAAAAAAAATGATGAGGATTGAGAACAGTCCGACCATTTACAGCCGTTTTATTCGCAGTGCTGTTAAGCTGAAATTTGGCACGATGATGCGTTTTAATAAAGCCTAGTAAGTTGTGAAACAAAAACTTAAAAAAAATATTTTATTTTGGGATCGCCCTAACATGTAAGTTGGCGATGTTTTATATACTCTCTTACCCCACTGTGTCGGGTATGATATTCAGAATATTCAAATTGTCGTTGACTCTACTCGTTCATTAGTAGTAGTCAACCAATTATGGATGTAGTTGAGTTTGTAAACAGTTCACTAATCATAGAAAACTTTTGTGATTGATTTCAATCATTATTTTAAATACAGAACCTTCATCAGGGTGAGTGCGATCCGCTCCGAACAACGTCTCGCCTCACACTGATATAAATCCCATATTTATATTAATGATTGCAATAAATCACGAAAGTCCATTACTGTTCATTGAATAGATATTATTAAAATCCACAACAAATATAACTTTGTGTGACTATGTTTTTTATGATTATGTTAAAGATACAGCCGCAGAACCTACGGAACTCTTCACTCTTGGCGGTCCAACACGCGCTTCACCAGTTTACTACACATACATTTAATTTAACTACAGTCCTTCAAAAGTTGTTAGTAGGAGGAGCCTACAACAAGTTTCTAACTTTAGAAGTCGCTAGAGACCTAGATTTTGGCTGTTCTCAGTAGTCTTACTTGTAGGAATAACGTAACAACTTTTGATGTTTTTGTTTTGGTATTACTTTTCAAAATTAGCACAATTGCCCCCTGATGAGTTGGCAAAACGCTTTAATATTTACAATAAACTTAATAGTAATTCTTTTTAAGGTTAGTAGCTTGCAGTTAACTCGCTAGCGACTTCATAATGGCAGTTTTATGGTAAGATTAGGCATCATAGTTAAAGTTTCACAAGTAGCTATTTCAGCCACAACTGCGGTCTTTTAAAGTTTCTCTTAGACTTTCCCAAGTGATTTTTGCGCAAAATGGGCCACATATTTTTAATGAGGTCTGTAAAGTTTTTGAATTAGGGGCATTTTCTTGTGCTCTTGAAACGGTTTGGCTATAAATTTAAACTATTCTCAAGTTCACATTTTTACGGTTATTATTTTGGTTTTAATAATAAAATGCAAAAGTAGATTTTGAGATTTACGTTCCAATTTCACAAATCTTGCACCTTCTCCAACTCCTTAAATTTAATTTAACAATGAAAACAGGTAGAGGGGAGGAAAAATTTCAAATTAAATAAACGACAACAAAGAAAACCATCCAATTATCGTGAAATAAAGTTATAATGGAATTGTAAAGAAATCTTGAGTAAATCATTACGCTTCGAAGATCTGTTATGCTCCGGAACCGGTAAAATATTGTCAAGAAAACTTCTGTTACAAAGGTGCTCCAGGGCGGCACGGTGCGGTGCATTCCTCACGCTGCTGCACTGGTTTTTTTTTACTATATCGTCCTCCTCATCGGTTTCGACGATGGCGACCCAAACTATAAATATTTTAAAATTAATTTAAAAAAAATCTAAATAAATTTGATTAACCTAAATTATTGTTACTATTTACATTCTAGCGTGAGCCCTAATATGGCTCGCTAATCCGAACTTTGTTTTAAATAACCTGTCACAAGCAAATTATGACTGTGTGTCATGTATTGCGTAGTGTGGTTGACTGCCTTGAATTGGTTAGCGAGGCAAGTCGGCTGTGCGTGCCTGAGCAACGCTCTAGATTTCGTCCTGGGAGAGTCCTGTTGTTCGAGCCGAGCCCTGCGCACACTGTGGCACGTCAAAACTTGCCTATCTGCCGTGCGGAGCGCCAACTTAACGCACTGCTCAAGTTGTACCCTGAAGCCGATGCGGATCTTTATACCGAAGTTGGCGCAAGTATGCCTAGAATACTGCGAGAGATTAGATTAGGGCTAATCCTTTATTTGATCCTCGATCTAATTAATTTTATATAAAACTTACTTTTGATTTCTGTTGTGTGCTTATAACGTTAATATTTATATTTTGTAATTTTGTTTTTATTGTTATATGTACTAGTAATAACGCTTTGGTTTTTGTAAACTGTTATGTTATTTCTGGAGTACTAAACGAATTTGAATAGCAAAGAGTTGACCTGCAGCGTTATATGTGTAGGTATACGAGGGCTTAGGTCTCTCTGTACGTGTCCGACGTTTTACGTCGAGTGTGTCACGACGACTTTCTTCAAATTGATGTTGTTATAAATGATTGAGCGCCAAGATGATCTTTGTAAAGCAAACTCCTCCCAAGCTGCTTTTTACTACCTGGAGTTGGAACAACCGTATGGTGTATGGTTAAGTGATAACCATCACCTATAGCAAAGTATTGCCTCGTAGGTCACGCACCTTAGAAACGTGCCCTACGATGCACTGCCCTGCATCCATAAACTTGATGCATACATGTATAAAGCCGCGTGTACCTTTTATTTCACCGAAAACCATACCCTTCAAATACATCAATGCTACTCGGCAGCAGAAATAGGTATGATGGTAGTAATTCCCTGGGTGAACCACAAGGAACTCTACTACGCTTAACCACATGTGGCATATTTGGCCACTCGAGTCATCAAATTATGAAGCATTTGATGACTCGAGAATCAATGAATATTCTACAGAATTAATATAGCAAACAACACCTACACTGCATAATATTAAATTTAGTAACGTTGGCTGCTCGAGGTAAATTAAAATTTGAGATAATGACGTAACGAGATTCCGAGCTGTGGCTTTGGTGGATAAACAAACATGTTTTGTTAATTTTACGTAGAATTTAGGAGTAAACCTTTCGTGATTGATATCAATCATTATTATAAATACGAGATTTATCACGGAGGCGTGTCGTTATTCGGAGCGGATCGCACTCACCCTGATGAAGCTTCACGAATTTAACCGAAACATTGTCGGTCGAAACACCGTTATGACGGTACTTGATAAATCCCGTATTTTTAATAATGATTGAAATCAATCACGAAAGTTTTCTAAGTAAAATTGCAAACCTCCACGGGGAGGTATGGCTTAAAAGTATAAAAAGTATATATCTCAATTCAAGTCATAATCCGTCTATGGTACGTGTTTTGTTATATAGGACATTAAATGAAAACACGGGTAGGGCTACTGGTATTGTTAAAAATGATTTTTTTACGGTTGAAGATATTTATTTCTCTTAAGACTTTTTTTTCAAATTCATTACTATGGATTTTTTTATATTTATAGAACCTTATTTCTAGTCCTAAAATATCAATAAAACAGCCTATTTAAAATAGGTAAACATCCCCATATTAATTAGTCATATAAGTGGCTGGTTAAGCAGTTAAACTGAATAAGCGCACATTAGAACTGCCAAATCCCTTTCCATCTTTAAACCAGTTTCTATTTAAACATATGTCTGCCCTACAATGTTGATTTCTCATTTTCTCATCTATCGTTACGCTACTCCTGATTTTTTATTTCACCCTTCTATTGTACACCTATATGTACCTACTTATAGTATTTTATATAATATACCTTTTTCATTAGTATGGAATATTTAAAAAATAAATAAATAAATATTTCTGGACATTTCACACAGCGCTATCTAGCCCCAAACTAAGCAGAGCTTGTAATATGGGAACCAGATAACAGATAAAACACTTATATACTTTTTTTTTGTAAATACATACTAATAATAATAATAGGTTGGGGAAAAAGTCTTTTCGCATTATAGTATGTATGAACTTGTAATAAAATCTCTTTGGCTATACTATTTGTATCTGGCTGGTTTTGGTATCATTCAAAGTTTACATTTTAAAGAAGATAATTCCAAATTCAAATTAGGAAATAGTGTGATTTTTATTTGTTTTTCGTTCTGTAAAGATGAGTGAATCTAATGAAGAAATTAGATACATTTTAAAATTTTACTACAAAAAAAGTAAAAATGCAACGCAAACCGCGAAAAAAATTTGCGATGTTTATTGACCTAATGCAGTGTCTGTGAGAGTAGCACAAATTTGGTTTAAGCGTTTTCAATCCGGAAATTTTGATGTCAAAGATGCACGTCGCTCTGGTCGCCCTATAACGGATAAAATTGATGGCATTTTTGAAAAAGTGGAGCAAGATCGGCATATCAGTAGTTACGACGTAGCTGAAGAACTGGCAATTGACCACAAATCCGTTTTGGCGCATTTGAAAAAAACTGGGTACCTACACAAAAAAGCTCGATATTTGGGTACCCCACGAGCTCACTGAAATAAACCTAATGAACCGTGTACTCATTTGTGATTCTTTATTACGACGTAATGAAACCGAACCATTTTTGAAGAAGCTGATGATGAACTGGTGATGAAAAGTGGATCACGTACGACAAGAACGTGTGCAAAAGGTTGTGGTCAAAGGCCGGTCAGGCTTCACAGACTGTGGCGAAACCCAAGTTTAACTCGCAATAAGGTGATGCTGTGTGTGTGGTGGGATTGGAAGGTCATTATTCATTATCAGCTGTTATCACCAGGCAGGACCATCGATCCTGAACTCTACTGCGAACAACTGATGAGATTAAAGCAAAAAGTTGAGAGAAAGCGGCCGGAATTAATCAACAGAAGGGGTGTGGTTTTTCATCATGATAACGCAAGACCTCACACATCTTTAGCCACTCAGCAAAAATTAAGAGAGTTTGGCTGGGAGGTGTTAATTCATCCACCGTATAGTTCTAACCTTGCACCTTCAGATTTCCACCTGTTTCGGTCTCTTCAGAATTTTTTAGGCAGTGCCAGGTTAACATCACGAGAGGACTGCCAAAACTACTTGTCGCGGTATTTTGATTAGAAGCCCCAAAATTTATATAGCAATGGGATCATGTCCCTACCTACAAGATGGCAAAAAGTTATCGAACAGAATTGTACCTACATACTTTAGTTAAATGTAATTAAACTATATAAAAAAAATGTTTTGAAGTTTCTTAAAAAATGCGAAGAAACTTTTTCTCCAACCTAATATATAGAGAAACAACCAGACCCGGAACAAATATCTGTAGATCATGCAAACATTTGCTTCGCAGCGGGAATCGAACCCGCTACCTCCTGCGTTTCAGTCGGCTATTCGCCCACTGCACCACGGAGGTCGTCACGGAAGTTTATGATAAAATATTATGCACCTTATTTATTTATTTATATATTTGTTTGTAATTATTTATTTTGCTTATGTGAATACACTGTTAATTCAATATTCAATTGTTTTTATTAATAGCTACCGTCCTATAATGTTCTTGTGAAATGCAGTCCATCCAAAGGTTGTCTGGAAGAGATCGCTTTTAGCGATAAAACCGCCATTTGTATTTCTGCATGTATTGTTATTTGTTCATTATATTGTTTTTTTTTTAATTTAAGTGTGATTTACAATAAAGCGTTTTCTATCTATCTAAGCGACATTGTCGCAAAAAAGGCGCAGCGGATTTACGTTAAAAATTGTTTATTGGAAATGTATCGATTACTGGGTAAATAAAAAAACTACCGGTGTTAAACCCACATCTTAAATCAGATATAATACGATTTTGGATGTGTGTTTTAAATTAATGTCGTCCATAACAAAATAGGTTGTATACTTAAACGAAATCGATCTCTCCATTCAGTCGTGAAAACGTAACAAATATACATCTAGAAGGAGACAAGTGCTACTTTCGGATTGATAATACAAGTGGCTCGCCCCGAACTGAGATCTCGCGAGTATTCCAAAACACAAAAAAAAATATTCTTAGGGCGACTCGCGCAACGATACTTAAACGTATGGAGCGGCTTAATATGATTTAAAGAGTTGTCAAATCAAACAAATACGTATATTTTAAACATGTTTAGTCGCTAAATACGTTTAGGGATCGTTGTGCAAGTCGGCCTTAATCTTTTAACAATAAAACAGTGCCACGAATTTAACCAGTTTGCTTGACTTACAAATTTATTTAATTTACAGGTAACGGGAGTTCATGTAACTGAATAATCTTTTTTGGGGTAAAATTGTAGTTATTCTGTATTTCAGACTTGTGCCTATATTTGTGTCACATAAGCTACACGCATGCCAAATAACAGCACTGTGGGGTCACTGGTGTACCCTGTGAATTTTGTCAAAGTTTAGTATTTATCATGGCTAGTAAACTCAACAACTATAAAAAGTTACTAAAAACAAAACCAGAGTTTAAACTTTCTAAAAAAGACCTTTCATTTGATGTTCCATTTGATCAAATAGTCTCATTATCATTTTTTTTACCCCACTTGAACCCCAATATCTCAACAACCCCCCAACATTTTAGCTCATATAGTAACACCAAAATTGTGCCATCACTACCTACCTATGTATCAACTTTCACAATGATCGGACCAACGCTTCCAAAGTTATCCTCGGACAAACAAACATACATACATACTTATGTACATACATATAAACTTACATACATACATACAATGCCGTTTTGCCCAAGTTGATTTACAAATCTCGCTTCACTTAATCAATTATTTATTTAATACACAAAACAGAATCGTATTAGGAGGACTTAATGCTAATAGCATTATCAACCAGTCATCCTGGTCGTGCTAAAGGAAGGTAAGACGTGACACAGAAAAAAAGTATTAGTGTGCATTAGGGGAATAAGCGTGCTATGGAGAAGGCTGCTTGATGTTTCTCTACGAGATCGAATCAGAAATGAATAGTTCCGTTTACAAAGAAAGGTAACAGGCATAACCAAGAGGATTATCAAGCTGATGTGGCCGTGGGTAGGGCATGTAGCTCGAAGAACTGGGCTCGAAGACTGTTAGGGCTAAACAATCCTCACCACTGGAAAGCAAAAGGATGACCACCCATTCGATGGAAAGACAACCTGATTAAGGTTGCGGGGAGCCGTTGGGTGCAGCCCGTACATAATCGTCCAAGCTGCGGACAAATACAGGCGACGAATTTCTTAGCGATAAATTCCTTGAATATTTTTGTTGAATCTGTCATTTTATTATTAAGCTTTATTGTGCAGTCTGAAATAACATATTTTTATTTATTATTAATTGATCGAGCGAAGCAAGATCTCCAAACCAACTTTGGCAAATCGGCGTTGTATGTATGTATGTTTTTCCGTAGATAACTTTCGAAGCGGTCATGCGATCGTCGTGAAATTTGGTATATAGGTAGGTTGTGATGGCACAATTTTATAGTGACTAAATGAGGTAAAAGAGTTGTTGTTGGGGTGTTAAGATTTAATCATCCTATCATTGTCTCTGTAGTTGGTACCAACTACCGGCAAAATTCATTTTTGTTGCGAGCAAGCGACAACTTTAATAAGCTGAGTAAGCGATTAGATATAGATATATTCTGCACGAGTGTCAGTTCAGCCAGATTGCGGCTGAACAGAGAACTTTTTGGCGATACAAGTATACTTTAAATATATTTATGAAGTATTAAGTTGCTTCTATGTATTATCCATATTTACTATTAACCACTTTGTTTTGACTTTTTTTATTGTTCACTTCACATTTTGTTTTGTTATGTTGTTTAGTCGTAAAAACCTATTATTGGCTTTCTTTTATCTACTGTGTTATATATTATGTATAATTAGCTATTAGTTTTCCAAATAAATAAATATAAATATTGGGGTTCAAGAGGGGTAAAACAAGGATTTTTAAGTTATTATCTATACTTATATATCTATTACTATATTATTATAATATAATAAAGAGATTGGTATTTTTGTATGTTTGTTTGTATGTTTGTAATGAATAAACTCAAAAACTACTGGTCTGATTTCAAAAATTTTTTCACCATTGGAAAGCTACGTTCACCTTGAGTAACATAAGCTATTTTTTACCCAACTTTGCAAAGGAGGGTAATGTTTTTATTAAAAAACTACGCGTGCGAAGCTGCGGATTGGTCAGCTAGTTCATAATAATAACTTAAAATTTAATAAAATTTACACGGTACACCAGTGACCCCATAATGCTGAAATTTGGTATGCGTGTCGCTTTAGTGACACAAATATAGGTAAAGTCTGATATCAAGAATAACTGTACATTCTACCCTAAAAGAGTAAAACCAACTAACATGAAATCCCATAACCTATAATTTGAATGAAACTGTAGGTAAGATATTTAGATAACCATTTCGTGGCACTATTTTGATAGTCATAGATTACAAATAATATATTTTTGTTTTTATGGGAGACTCGCGAGATCTCAGTTCGGGGCGAACTACTAGTAATCTATTTTAAAATAGGCTCCTACCTTGACATGTTGAATATTATAACTAATTTAATAGCATTTAATTTAATTTTTCTAGAATAGGACGCTGATTAAAATTGCAGGCGATAAACGCTAATTATGTACGAATTCAAACTGAATCACTGACCACCTGTTACTAACACATATTCACAATATAAATTGATTGATTGGTTGACGTCCTATGGTAAATATGATAACGATGACAATGATGATGCGACGAACACAGACACACATAAAGACAAAGACTTGCTTCCATCTTTTGCAACGGGGTCAAAACACAAAACATATTCTATAAACGTACCAATTACCGTCGTACAATAAAGTTCAAATCAGATCAGCTCATAGTTTTAAAGTTAAACGTATAGGAACTTCCAGTGTGCCCGATCGGAAAATATCCCACATTGTATTAGAGAAAACGGAAATGTACAGCACAATGTGGGTTAAACAAGTTCAGTGTATCAGTTTTGTAAACTTATGGCACAAAATAGATAGAAACAGAAGTTAAGTTTAATACCACGAGCGAAAACACGCACACACGCGCACATAGACATTTATTTGATACTAGCACAATACGCAGCGGGCGGTTCGACTCTCACCGCGGAACAAATGTTTGCATGATCTACAGATATTTGTTCCGGATCTAGATGTTTTTCTACATACCTATTTTAAGTATTTATTTATCAAAAAAAGTATATGTATAAGTATTCTATCAGTTATCTGGTTTCCATAGTACAAACTCTGCTTGGTTTGGGCCAGATAGCGATGTGTGAAATGTCCAGCAATATTTATTTATTAATTTTTAGGAAAACATAAAAATGTATAACAATAAAAAATCAGAAATAACTAAAACATAATCTAATTAGAGTAAACAGGAAATAACATATAACAAACAAGAATACTACATGAAAATATGTTTTATTTAACATAAACGCGCGTACGAGAATCTCAGATCAAGTCGGTCGAAGCTTCGAATAAATTGACCCGAGATCCTCGTTGTACTAAACTAACCATCTTTTCTTATTCCGTGGTTATGCTTCTAAGCTCACCTACTTTTTTAAAATTAAATTTCAATAAGTATAGATTATCAATTGTCGCCCTGTTGTTTTCGATAGATAGATTACTTTTTTTTAATAAACAGACATCGGACTACGTTCAATGTTCATTCTGTATCTGTCCTTCGTATTACAAATGATACAGACAGGTAGATAAATACAATGCGAACCTTCGCCGCATCCTGATAATGGGGTACAGGGTTTCTGGTACACATGTACGTACATGCGCGATGAGCATGTTTCATCCGAGCATGACTATCTACAAACATGCTCAACCCTGCGTCATCACGTAAAAGCTTGCTCGAAGAACATGTTTAGTGCACGTTGAAACTCTTCAAGCAATGGACGATTCGTTGTTGTGTTTGGTGGGCATCGCCTGCTACATTTACTGTCAGAGAAAAACTACGTCAAGAAAGCGTTGTCGTCGCTGGGTTAGGACAATGTTACAAAAAACAGAACGTCACAGTCATGTTAATTTGATAAAAGAGTTAGAACCTGAAGAGTTTCGTAACTATTTACGAATGAATATGACTCTATACAATAACTTGCTACGTTTGGTAACGCCTAAATTGGAAAAACAAGATACAGTGATGAGAAAATACATTAGTGTGGATGAAAAATTGAAAGTGACGCTACGTTACATGGCAACGGGAAGATCATACACTGATCTACAATACAGCGCAATTATTTCAAAACAAGCCCTGAGCTCAATTATACCTGAAACCTGTAATGCAATTTATGAGGTTATGAAAGAAAAATACATGAAGGTATGTGAGAATTTAAATTTATTAATTAGTTATGTGTAGGATCTAGTTACATCGTTTCATCGTAAAAGTGTTGAATATGCTGCAGAGTTGTTGTTAAATCCTGGAATGGATGGAGTATATATTGTGGAGTGTACGGAGAGAGTACCCATCTGGGCCTGGAAATACACATCATTGATAAGTTTTTCTGTAATTAACTGCATAGATGGTGATAATTTTCGCATTTTATTAGCAAAATGTTTTCCCATTATATCATATTCATCGTCAATTTGCTTAGGTTCAGCTAATTTATCTCCAATCAATTCAAGAATTTTTACAGCTTTCTGCGGGATATTAGCTGTTTGATGAGATCGTTTGTTGGCTTGCCGTGGTGGCCTTACGCTACTTAGTAATTGAGTCGAGTCTTGCAAGTAGGAAGTTGAGGCTAGGGGCTGTAAAATAGACTCGCTTGATTCATCTGTAATATGGGCAACGTCAGGCGAAGTTATCGATGAAATGTCCTGAAACAAAATAATACTATCGTCTTTTTTTGTTACAGTTTCCTACGTCTGAAGAAGAGTGGAAAAAAATAGCAAGGGAGTTTGAAGTAAAATGGAATTTCCCTCATTGCCTTGGTGCAATCGATGGAAAACCTATTCGAATAAATGCCCCACCAAACAGCGGTTTTAATTACTACTATTATAAGGATTATTTCAGTATTATATTAATGGCTGCTGTTAATGCAAATTATGAGTTTTTCATGGTCGATACTGGGGCAGACGGACGTATATCAGATAGTGGCGTAATAAACAACACAATATTTTACAAATTACTTAAAGATCGCCAATTGAAAATTCCTCCCCCCGAAAAAACTGGAATAAGTGAAGATAATTTACCCTTTGTATTTGTTGGCGATGAAGTTTTTGCTTTACGAACAGACTTTATGAAACCATATTGTTCAAAATCACTTAACCACGATAGGAAGATATTTAATTACCGTTTTAGTCGTGTAAGAAGAATAGTCGAAAATGCTTTTGGAATTCTCGCTAATAGATTCCGGGTGTTTCACACTCCCATATCGATTCAGTCAGTGGATAACATCAAAAGTGTTATGATGGCTTCTTGTGTTTTACACAATTCTTTGATGCGAAAATCTCCAAATACATACTTAACTACTCAAGACATAGACAGAGAACAGTTTGAACAAGGTACTTTAAATTCAGGATTAAGAGCTGAAATGTTATCAAATGTTACATCTACTGTTCAGACAAACTCGACAAATCAGGCTAAATAAGTCAGAGAAAAATTATAAAGATATTTTAACAACGAAGGAGCTGTTGACTGGCAGGAAAATATGATTACATAAAGCATAAATACATACCTGTGTGTCTGGAGGATGAAATTTGCTGTCATAGTCGGATGATGTTGATTCTATGTTGGATATCGATGACATCAGAACTATTTGGTCGTCCAAAAATGAAAGAAGTGATAAATACCACAAACGAGGCTCATACACTTCATCTTTTCCTTTTCCACTTCTTTTAGAATCATCACTCTTTTTTTTCTCTCTTCTCCAAGATGCTCTTAGAGAATTTATCTGTTTTATTACTCCGCTCTTGTCAATATTAGGTTCAACAGTTTTGCACAATAAAATTAAGCGTTCATATGCTGCGTTTCTTTTACCCTTATCACAATATTCTTTTAACGTAGTTTTCCACAAGCAGTCTTCCTCCTGATACATTGTTATAAATTGTTTCACAAAATCCCGAGAAAATGAACGAAAGTCCGACATTTTAACAGCGCACTCGCACCCTCTTCACAAAAATATCAATCACGACTAACATGCTCGACTTCGCGGCTACATGTACAAACATGTTTGCGTCGAACATCGAGCAAGAATTATGGACGTTTGAATCTTGTTCGAATCGAACATTTTGGTTGGCTTCGAGCATTTGGCTTGAGACTTGCATTGTACACACGTTCGTACTTGCTCGAGATCGAGCAAGTTTATCGAGCACGTACGTACGTGTGTACCCACTTAATGACAGTATGAGAAGTGTTTTTTTGGATTTTGTTTAATGTACACAGAATCGAGCTTAACATTTCCGTTTCCTAAGTTGAGCTAGTTCATGCAAGGATCCACAGTCTGGAGCATCGCAGGTTGCAAGCCTCTCGGTTTTTTATCGAGTACATTTCAGGGAGTCTGCGGCGAAACTTTTCAACCTAATCCCACCATCTCCATTCTATCATCGGACCACCTGACACTCTGCGGTCCGTCAACGCTATATGGCTGAAATACCTCCCATTCGCACAAAGCGGTTCTCGTCGGCCTTTATTAAGCCGCCAATAAGTGAAACGCTTTGCCTGAGTCTGTGTTTCCTGATAGCTACAACCTGGGTGTTATTAAGTCGCGAGTGAATAGGTTTCTTCTAGGCAAGCGTGATCTATCGTAGACTGCATCATCGCTTACCATCAGGGGAGATCGTGGTCAAACGCAAGGCTATAATGTATAAAAAAAGTACAAGCTGACCTCTCATCGTACCGAAAGCCTACAAAATGTGAGGTAAGCTTAAACAAGTTCGTGCTTAAACTAGAGGAGTATAGCTTATCGTGCGTTATATAATTATACTAGTATTATATATTATCTATAATTATACTAGTATTATATATTATCTATAATTATACTAGTAAGTTATAATACTTATACTATTTTAACATTTCGCATATGTTTGAAAACTTGGTGTTTGATTAGGATATAATACCACAGAGATAAGATAATATTATATTTAAAAATGTTGCAATAATATATATAGACAACCTGTTTGGTCATGTACGACTTTAATTTAAAACGTACATCAGTAGTATTATCTGATTTTAGAGGTGAGTTTAATACCAATAGCTTAAATAATTATCCAGTAATCGATACACTTCCATTAAACAATATTTAACTTAATTTGGCGGCGCCTTTGCGATTTACATGATAAATGAATTGATTTATTTAGCTATTGTATACAGGCTGTTTCATTGATATCGTATATCTAAACAAATATACTGCTATACTAATATTATAATGGGGAAAGATTTATATTTTTGTGTGTATGTTTGTAATGAATAAACTCAAAAACTACTAGACCGATTTCAAAAATTCTTTCATCATTGGAAAGCTTCATTCACCCTAAATAATATAGGCTACTTTATACCCCACTGCGCAGAAGAAGGGTAATGTTTTTATTGAAAAACTACGCGTGCGAAGCTGCGGTTTGATAAGCTAGTATTATATATATTATTTTAGAAAACCATGTTTATAAAATTTATACCTATCTACATTTTAATAAAACTGCACACACCTTTTATATACTCACTTCTCTATTTCTTTTTTATTTTACTTCGTCGCTGCTGCACCACCTTTGCTTCTGGTTTCAGCTGAAAATCAGAGTTGGGTGCATACCATCCCGGCATTGATGTTGGTATACTATAGAACTAGGAATCAATAGCACATCTCAGATATATAGTTATCTCTTTCATATACTGAACCAGATAGAAGTTATGCTTCCGCAAGACAAAGACGTTTAAATTTTTTCTTACCGCTATAAAGACGAGACACGTACAGGGTGTTTCAAGCCCTGTTTCGCACTTATCATGTTAAAAGAACACCGTAAAACTATGTGATACAATTGGCGGTACTATCGCTTAATAGCAATCTCTACTAGACAACCTTTAGATGGAATGGACTATTTGGACATTACCTGGGGTGAAATGGTGTACCTAATATACTACATTTATGTACTTAAAATATAAAAATAACATAAATTAATTAACCTAAATAATAACTACTTATATGTATAAGACACATATTAATTAATAATAAATACATAGATAGTTAGCGACAAATACTCAAATAGTGTTCTCGTGACTTGGCACATCTGATAGCTACCGGCAGCGCGTTCCATAACCGGACAGCCTGCACTGTAAAAGACTTATGAGTGTGTCAGATGAACGCAGGGATCGAGGATTGGCTTGATAGAGGAAATGAAATCGTTGTTTGAGATATACTCGATGCCAAATAGCTTGGCAATACAGGTCATTCACCTACCTTCACTCGCGTCTCACCAGCGCGGCGTGCAGCCATTTTGTTTTCACTCTCATTCCGCTTCAGAGTTTGCTTGCGTTCGGTCGATTTCGGGTGTTCTAAGTTTGAGTTTGTTATTGTGGTTTTGTTAAGTTGGTGTTTTGTGTTCCAGTTATTGTTTTTGTTACGTTTGTTGTGAAAGCATGGAGCCAGTGCCTGGACCGTCTTCCAGTTCTACTGAAAAAGCATATTACTCCATAGATGCTTAATTGAATGATATTGACCCTTGGCCTAGTGTTGCTCGGTTCAATCGCGATAAGAAATGTAGTCATCTTGCAATATCTTAATCATCCAATATCCTTGCGGACATTATATAAAGACAAATATTGTAACCATGAATAGAAGTGAAAGAGTGAGGTTTCTTGTTCGCTTCTTTCCCTCACTTGGAAAAAAAAAGTTTTCCGAAGTGAACGAATTCAATTATGTGCTTTGTTCAATTTAAATGTGTTTTATTCTTATTTTGTACTTAATTTTATACCTATTATTATAAATGCTGTATTTTTTTTAAACAAACCTTTTATACTGAAAAAACGTATATATTTTAACTCTCCTTATAAAATGATTACTTACGCTTCTTATTTCATTTACTCAAATAATTAGGTAGAAAATCCCATAAATTTTAAATACTTGGCAGCAAGTAGACGAAAATGTTCGCAGCTCCTGCCATGTCTAGATGATTGGTATACCCCCGTACCAAGAGACGCTAGCGATAGCACGTTTGCGATTTGTTTGTATGGTAAGCGACAGAGTTAGCGACACTTTCATTGCACTTTATGATAACGTAGTGAAGGTAGGTCAATGACCTGTATTGCCACGCTATTTGGCATCGAGTATAGGAAGGTGAAGGGTTAAAAAGGGTATTATATAAAATACCCATACCCGTGATATTATTTATTGTGCTACATAACAAAACACGTAGTATATAGGATGTTTGATAATATACGCACAAAAATGAAAGGGGTTATTTTGATTAGCATATTATATAAATTTGTTAAATGTTTACCATAGAAAAGTGAAACTTATTTTGGTATGTAAAAACAAACACTTTATTAGTCTTATGTTGTGCTATTGCATAATGCTTCCCATCTAACCACACATACTGTATAGGTGACATCTTGAGATATCTCTTGTTGTCCCTTTCTAATCCAAAACCAGCAGCTATTTCCGAAAGAGACCAAATCAGCCATTAGGCAATTAGAAAATCCCCCTCACCTTCAGTATTTAAAGCTAGACTCAAAAACTTTTATCTCCATGAAGAGTCGTGATTCATCTGATTTCTAATTATTAATAATATATGTATAAGTATGTAAGTACATATTTATTTATTTTATATATGATATTTATTTATTTTAAATTATTTATGTACCTAATATTTATGTATATAACTATTTAGGGTTAAGTAATTTTCATTTTCTATTATTAAGTTTATTCTTTTTACACCTCGGCCAACCTTCCTCTCCATCCAAAGGTTGTCTAGAAGAGATCGCTTTGTTAAGCGATAACACCGCCCATTACGCTTACCTTTATTTGTTTATTTCCATAAATCTGTTGTGTCTAGCTTGTAAGGTATAATAAAGAATTTTCATTCATTCGTTCATTCACCGGCCTTTATTTTTGGATGTCGCTTGCAAGAGTAAGTTTTATATTGAATTAATCACCTAAACTTAGTCGATGTTACGAACATAGAACGAAGTTGTTATTATAACCAGGATTTTTTATATTTTGAGAAACCACCAATTGAATATCGTCCAAATTACCAAACATCCTGTATAAATCCTTCGCAACCTAAACATAAATGGGTTCAACAAAAGTTGAAAGCTATATTTCATAAGATGAAATCAGACCCCGAGGGGCCATCAGTATATGAATAGCAAACCAAAAACCCTCATACATTCGGAAATTCACACGTATTCACTAAGTGCCTTTGTGCTCTATTCCCGTGACGTCACGTTGCGGTTCCCGCTGCCATTTGAAAGCGTTCATGAAGTTTATTGACGCTATTTCTATGCGGCGATACACTACCTTTAAGCGGGTTTGTACGGGTATATTAGAAACTAGATATTTACGTACATTTTAGCGTGTAAATATGAAATACTACAACGCGACTGAACCTGCGTGTTTTATTAAAAAAACTGTTAATCCAGATCCTAATCAATCTATTTAAGTACCTAATGTAATAAAAATTGATTCACATATTTTAAGCATGAATACGTTTCCGGTTTGGTTCAGAATAATTAATTTTGCTACAAAATTGCTGGTACGAATACTACGCGGCTGCGCTACGAGTCTACTCCGTATCATCTGTCATGTTGGGTGACTCGCATGAAAATTCGGATCGACAGTAACAATATTCCGCATAAAATTTAATGGGGCTTACAAATTCACAATACAACACGGCTGAGACGACGGAGGTTGCGGGTTGGATTCCCGTTTTTGGATTTCCCAAGTTTGGATGTTTGTATAGATATTTGTTTGTCTGTTACTCAATCACGTCGTAACGGTTAAACCGATTTCGATAAAATTTACTATGTACGTAGACTGTAACCCAGATTAACACATGTGCTACTTTTTATCCCCTAAATCAGGTCCCACGGGATAAAAATGGGGTGTTAAGTTAAGTTACAACGGCAAGTTTAGCTTTATTTCTAGGTTACTAACACATTTAGTGCTGTAACGCGTACGAAGTCGCGGGCATCAGCTTGTATATTATAGTGTAAATGCAAAATTTTGGTTTTTTGTTTATTTATTCGTATGTTTGTCTGTCACTCAATCACGTCGTAACGGCGGAACCATTTTCGATGAAATTTGGCTTGTACGTAGATTATAACCTGGATTAACACATAGGCTATTTTTTAATGACAACACACGCGTTCGAAGCCGCTGGCAGAAGCTAGTACTTTATAAGCTAAAAAAACATTTATATCTAGATGTACCATTGCTGAATGGAAGGGAACTTATCTCCGCAACACAGGTATTTACCTAGGGTGGAGGTTAGTGCGCTACCAAATTTGCACCCATGTGTATATCACGTACTCTTACTTTAAGTTTTATTGTACTTTGTATTTCAGAATAACTTTAAGTTTTTATATCATGTTTTGTACACATGTGTTTATATACATTTTGAATAAATAAATTATTATTAAAAATTATTACTAGTGGTTCGTCCCGAACTGAGATCTCGCGAGTCTCTCATAAAAACAAAAATATATTATTCATATATATTATCTTTGACTATCAAAATAGTGCTACGAAATACTAACCACCCACTTGATCTACAGTAGGTATTATTAAAATTACAGGTAACGGGAGTTCATGTTAATTTGGTAACGCTTTTTTGGGATACAAAATGCAGTTATTCTGGATTTCAGACTTTTAATTGAATTTGTATCACTAAAGCTACACGAATACTAAATTTCAACATTGTGGAGTCACTGGTGTACACCAGTGACTCCTGTGAGTTTTTATTATGACTAATGACTCAAAAACTACAAGGTTTAAACTAAAAATAAAAACAGAGTTGCATTGAACTAATGAAGGCCTTTCATTTGACGTCTTACACGACCGCAAACTCTAATTTTCATTTAATTTTACCCCTCTTGAACCCTAATATCTCTACAACCCCCCAACATTTTTAGCTCATTTAGTCACACTAAAATTGTGCCATCACTACCTACCTATGTATTAAATTTCACGGTGTTCGGATTAAAGATTCGAAAGTTATCCTCGGACAAACAAACATACATACATACTTACATACACACAACGCCGATTTGCCCGAGTTGATTTAGAGATCTCGCTTCGCTCTATCAATAAAGACACTCACTATCCATTAGCTATTGGCGCTGCCCCGCACCCGTTGCACAAATTTCTTGCAGTGACGTTTGCTGCTAACAACCAGTTACCCTAAATAAGTTTACTCGAAACATATTACAATATTGCTTAGATTGGGGGTAAACACCGTGAAACGTTCTCTCATAAGCACGCAAGTTAACATGCGAACCCCATTTCCACTTCAAGGTAGAATTAAGTAGGTGGCATGCAAAGGCTACATATATATTTACTGCAGTAACTAGGGAAACAGTAGTTAAATGGTAAAACAGCCTTGATAAAAAAATCGTTTCCGGAGGGTAGTACAAAAAATACTATCCAATTTTATTTGATTCATTATTTTGATTGTACACAAATAGATGTGCAGACAAATACAGCTTACAAAATGGACATGCACAAAGGCGAGGTTAACCCTAATAAGAGTTTTCTTCCAGCAAACCTTTGAAGATAGAGATATTTAAGTGGTGGGTACGTTCACAGAAAAGGACATTGGAGTAAAATACTAATAAATACCTATTGTTATACATAATAAATACAATACTTATACATATTAAAATAATACATATAAACTATACTTAATACAATAAAGGAAATACATAATATACTTACTTATACATAATAGCCTAAAAGTTTAAAAGGACAGGTAATGTGTACCTTGTGAATTTTGTCAAAATTCAGTAAGAACTTCAACACTACAAAACTTAACTAAAAAAAAACGGGATCGATATGTACACACATATACCTTTTATAAGACGTGCTATTTGACCGGATAGTCCCATTTTGTTTATAATCCTCTTGAACCCCATTATCTCAACAACCCCCCGAAATTTTTAATCATTTAGTCACAACAAAATTGTGCCACCACTACCTACCTTTGTAAAAAATTTCACGATGATCGGATAACCACTTCGAAAGTTGTCTTCGGACAAACAAACATACATACATACAACTGCGATTTGCCCAAGTTGATTGAGAGATCTCGCTTCGCTCGATCAAATATAGGTAATCGTTATTGAACGGTCTTTTTTAAGTTTCGATGCGTACAATCCTTACACGACGTGTTTCATTAAGTACGACATTAAATGAAAACACGAGTAGGGCTACTGGCTATTATTGTTGTAAAATATTTTTATGGGGTTCGAAAGGGATAAAAAAAATTAAAATGGGACTATTAGGTCAAATATGACGTGAAATGAAAGGAATTCATTTTGTATGTTCCGTTTTTAGGTTTAGCAAAGTCCTTTTAGTTTTTGAGTTATAATTTAAAATGAATTATGACAAAATTCACAGGGTACTCCAGTGACCCCACAGTACTAAAATTTGGTATGCGTGTAGCTTTAGTGACAAAAATATATGCAAAAAACTGAAATCTAAAATAAATGTCATTCGTACCCCGAAAAACAATATCCTAAATACATGAACTGCCGTTACCTGTAATTTGAATGAAAGTGTAGGCCAAGTTATTTGGTTATACATTTCGTGACACTATTTTGATAGTCAAAGATTACAAATAATATTTTTTGTTTTCGTCAGTGACTCGCAAGATCTCAGTTCGGGGCAAACCACTAGTTATGTTAATTTAGCAGCGTCATCTAGTTTTGACGACCTCCATGGCCCAGTGGTGTGAATAGCCGGCTGAGACGCAGAAGGTAGCGGGTTCGATTTCCGCTGCGGAACAAATGCTTGCATGATCTACAGATAGTTGTTCCGGGTCTAAATATATTTCTATTTAATATACCTATATATTTAGAAAAAAATGTATATTCTATCTGGTTCCCATAGTACAAGCTCTGGTTAGTTTCGGGCTAGATAGCACTGTGTGACATGTCCAGCAATATTTTTATTTTGTATGTTGCAGTTTCACTAAACTCTTCTCTTGGCTTTATGCCTTTAACACTTCAACCATGCATTAGTTCTACTTTTTCGTGTTCATCCGGCTAAGACAAGCCCAGGTTCAGGGGTCTCTATCGACCCCAGGGATTAATTGAGCTCCGCATTGTCGCCAGACACTGAACTTTCACCACAAAATATGTGCTCTGCTTCATAAACTACGTGTTTTATTATGAATGACATTAAATGAAAACACGGGTAGGGCTCATGCCTATTATTATTGTAAATAGGTTATTTCAAAATCCTTGGACCATGAAAAACTTTACATTTTTAAACTACCTTAGTATCAACCTCTAAAATATAAATAAAACAGACTGTACAAAATAAGTAAACAAATCATATTCATTCTTGATGTACATTCATCAAGTAGGTACCTATTAAACTGACTATGCGGCATCGTCACAAATGCGCCCCCGATTTACGTTAAAAATTGTTTATTAAAAAGGTATCGATTACTGGATAAATATTCAAGCTACCGGTATTAAATCCACTTCTAAAACCAGATTATACAAGTCCGGATGTGTGTTTTAAATGTTGTATTTAACAAAGCAGGTTATATATTTTTTTTAAATATTTTGTAACACGAAACGAGTTTCTCGAAGAAGTTTAACAAGATTAATTTGTATCTCAATTTCATTTATTATTATAAATACCTACTCCAAAGTAAAAACATTATTTTAATATCAAATATCAACGCTTTTACATTTCTAGGTCAGAGACACGTCCATGAAAATTCATTAGTTAAGACTTGGTTTCATAAAATCGATCACCGTCTTATAAAAAGCGGAGAGTATTAAACGTCAAACATTAAAAAACCGGCCAAGTGCGAGTAGGACTCGCGCACGAAGGGTTCCGTACTATCCATAAAAACAGCAAACAATTACGTTTGTTGTATGGAGGGCTCCCTTAAATATTTGTTTTATTTTAATATATCTATTTATGTTTAAAGTGAATTTATAACTAAATATTCTTTGAATCATTCAAGCGTCTACTTGTTGTCGTCGAGCTTTGTTGTATTCCCATAAAACAAAGCTCGACGACACCTTAAAGATTTGTTTTATTCTGTTTTTAGTATTTTTTGATAGAGCGGTAACATAAATACATCATCCGTGAAAATTTCAACTGTCTGACTGTCACGGTTCATAGATACAGCCTGGTGACAGACGGACAGACAGCGGAGCTTTAGTAATAGGGTGCCGTTTTACCCTTTGGGTACGGAACCCTAAAAAAAACAATTTTTATTTCCTCGTTCACCCACGACTTTGAATTTAGATAATCTTTCCAAGAGAATTTGGTGAACGTCTAAAAAAGTGGCATCCAGATACATTCACTAAAAATGACTCGCCCTTGACTGTCGTAAAAAACTAAGACATTTGAAGACTTACATTTTTTTACGACAGCGTACTTATTATTATATGTACTTTATAGTTATATCCATCCTAAATCCTGCATAGCATAATAATGCAGCGTAGGCCGGCCCCCCACAAGGTGGACCGACGATCTAGTAAGAGTCGCGGGGAGCCGTTGAGCGCAAACGGCTACCAACCGCTCGTTGTGGCAATCTAAAGGGGAGGCCTATGTTCAGCAGTGGACGTCGTCCGGCTGATGATGATGATGATAATAATACTACATATTCGAAAGTAACTCTGCCTGTCTGTTTTTTTACGTTTTCACGACTAAATGGCGGGACCGTTTTCGATAAATTTTGGCATTTAGTTTCTGACCGGGACTATGACACAGGCTGTTTACTCGACTACGCAGAAGGAGGGTAATGTTTTAACTGAAAAAAACGAGTGTGCTTTAGACCACACGACTGAAGTAAAACTTCTTTTTCAAAATCTTAATCTATACTATCTATATACTAATATAATAAAGAGGAAAGATTTGTTTGTTTGTATTCAATAGGCTCCAAAACTACTAGACCGATTTAAAAAAAAATATTTTACTGTTGGGAAGCTACACTATCCCGGGTGACGTAGGCTACTTTTTACGCAAGTGCGCAGAAGGAGGGTAATGTTTTTATTGAAAAACTACGCGTGTGAAGCCGCGGATTGGTCAGCTAGTAATTTATAAAATTGTTCAATTACAAAATTGTCCACACGTTTGTAGATCAGTCTATGTTCATTCTGGACAGACGCAACTCACACTCGCACATTAACGTTTAAAAATATACGAAACGTAACTCTCCCTCTTTCTATCTTCACTAACTTATATCTCCCTATAAACTTCCGATCGCACTTTTCGGAACGCATTCACCAGCTTACTCCCCAAGTCAAGCGTGCATAAACAAATTTTACTACAAAAAACGCGTGCGGAACTCGCGGGTCGATCAACTAGTATTACTATAGTTTTGTTAGTAGGAATACATACATCGGTTTTTTTTGTTCAGATTTTTAAAACACGTTGACCAAAACACAACTACTTCTACTGAGATATTTAATCTATACTAATCTTATAAAGAGGAAAGATTTGTATTTTTATGTGTATGTTTGTAATGGATAAACTCAAAAACTACTATGCCGATTTCAAAAATTTTTTCACCATAAGAAAGCTACATTCACTTTGAGTGACATAGGCTATATTTATTGCTCGAAAAGATTAGGAATCCTTACTAAAACTTAAGTAACGTAACCCAAGATGTAAAAAGTGCCCTAAAACGTCTATCGTCGCATGCGCTGCAGAAACTATTGATGATAGAACAAAACTATGTTCTACAATATTAAAGAACATATTAATATCTACAAAAAACTTTGTAAAAAGGAAAGATTTGTTTTTTTATTTGTATTGAATAGGCACCAAAACTACTGGACGGATTTAAATAAAATATTTCACTGTTAGGAAGCTACACTATCTCCGGCTGACACAGGCTCCTTTTTACCCAACTGCGGAGAAGGAGGGTATTGTTTTTATTAAAAAACTACGCGTGCAAAGCTGCGGATTGGTCAGCTAGTGTCCAATATTTTAATAATTCCAAAAAAAAATTGACAATTAAAAATCTGTAACCTGAATATTCAAGTAGGTACCTTAACTGATAAAATATTCTACGACCCGACAACGAGGCAATTTCTACGTGATATTTTCTTTGAAAGAACAAGTGTCTTGTGGTAAAACACATGATGCCATAATGGACAATGTCCTCCATTAGTAGGCATAGCTCGGTACAGAATCTATTAGCAATACTGTACAGTAACCCACAGACTGCGGTAGTCTGCGGTAACTTGATAGACCAAGTGGTGAAATCAAGTTTCAGACGCCTGAGGTAATGTTATTTGATGACTTTGTTATATGGCAACCGAAGATTTTGAGATTCGTTTAAAACAACGTAACCGCGGCTACCAAATACCTACAAAACAGCTGTTCTTATGTAATCCTATTTTGTATAACCTAGATAATGAGGTCGACCGCCGCGTCAAAAATGCCTGGAGGAGCTTCTGGTCTATGAAGACGTCCATTGTCACTTAAGCGTAAACTCATCGACATGTGTATTCTGCCTGTCCTTTCCTATGGTGCCCAAACTTGCCTAAGGTCATTGACATAATCCCAAAAGTTCAAACTCTAGGTTTGCCAAAGAGCCACGGAACGCAGCGTGTTAAGGGTAAAGAGAATCGACAGGATCCGCAATACCACACTGCACGCAAAGACCGGCATCGCAGATGTTGGCGACAAGACTGCCAGGCTGAAGTGGGACTGGACGGATCCCGTTCGTCATATGGTCACAGACAAATGGGCAACAGTCGTCACACAATGGGTGCCTGCAGATGGGCGTCGAAGCCGGTGCAGGCCAAAGAATCGTTGGCGTGACGACCTTGATGTATTCCAAGATGGCTGGTGGGATGTGGCGAGTGATCCTGACATATGGAGGAACTGGGGGAGACTTTTGCCCAGCAATGGGAAAGTAATCCTATTACTAATTTTTAATTAGTTATGTTATTATACACACGGCTACACATCAAGCTATATTTTTCCAGTATAAGCTGACCTCGCATTGTGTAGGCTTTTCTTAGAAGAAGAGGTCAGCTTATACTGGATAATTATAGCATGATGTTTAGCTGTGTGTACGAGTATGCATGTGTTAACTGTGTTTTAGTAGGTAAAAAAATCTAGATACGCGGTATCGTATCAAGCCAAGTTCAAGCTAACAGAACTGGCAAGCAGCACCGTAAGTAATATAACACTAACTATTTGGAGCCACTTTTGACCATCTAATAACTTAAAAACTATTTCACATAAACATGTCAAATTTGACTCATATATTGAGACTTGCGACATACTTAGGTGCTCCAAATTTCATGAACACACCTCAAACGATTATTTAGATATTAACGTCTAAAAATCGACATTTTTATCACTGACTGCCTGACTCACTGACTGACCTTTAGTTTAAAATTCAAACCCAGTTCCAGATGCCCTAGAAAGTTCAAATTCTACATCTATCTAAGTAGTTGGGTGATTAGAAAGAAATAAATCAGAAACTAGTAAGTTTTTATCATTTTATTATAATTTTCAAATAATTGATTATATAATGAACACTTGCTTTTAGTGCCTGTAATGTAAGAATTAGCAATCAAAATTAATTGCTGATAGAGTATAACACAAAAAAGAGAATTAAACCCCGTAAACGTAGGAACATACAGTAGATAACCATTTGGTATTCATTTTATTATGAACAAGTATCTACTAATAATTTCTGTACAAACAGTAGTGATATCCCATAAAAACATAAGTGAGAAATGAGAGCCAAGTTCAATAGTATGCTATATGACTTGGTTATTGACTTCAACGACAAAAGAAGTGTGTTCTAAATGGGTGCCAAGTTCAATGGTCAGTCCTGAAGTTTATTTATAACAACATAAAATAATTTGTAACAACATAAAATAATTTATAACAACGTAAAATAATTTATAACAACATAAAATAATTTATAAGAACATAAAATAATTTATAACAACATAAAATAATTTATAACAACGTAAAATAATTTATAACAACATAAAATATTTTATAACATAAAATAATTTATAACAACATAAAATAATTTATAACAAAATAAAATGTTTTATAACAACATAAAATAATTTATAGCAACATAAAATAATTTATAACAACGTAAAATAATTTATAACAACATAAAATAATGTATAACAACTTAAAATAACATTTCTTCGTATAACTTGGATAATTTATTGAAGCCTAAGGTCTGACTTGGCTAGTTTTCATATACGAAATATAATAAAGCCTTCGCAAGTTCTAAAGCTGTAAGTTCTCATTTTATTTTTTCGAAAATTTGACTTGTTGGTAGAAACTAGCCATCGAACATAGAGCTCTTCCATGACTGTTTTAGTAGGTATTTAATAATAATTCGTATAAAAGAACTAGCCAAGTCAGACTTTAGGTTTCAATATATTATTCTAAGTTATAAGAAATTATATTTTATATTGTTATAAATACATTTCAGGATTGAACTTGGAACCCATTTAGATCTCACTTCTTTTGTCGTTGAAGTCAACAGCCAAGGCATCTATACTAATATTAAAAAGAGGAAAGATATGTTTGTTTGGTTGTATTGAATAGGCTCCGAAACTATTGGACCGATTTAAAAATATATTTCACTGACGCGTGCGAAGCTGCGGATTGGTCAGCTAGTATATCATATTGAATTTGGCACTCATTTCACATTTATGTTTTTGATGGGATCATTTTAACTACAAACGTTTCTAGTTTTAAGAGAACATATGATAACAAAGTAACATATTTATTTTAATATAATATTAACAGTATATCTGCTCATTAACGAAGCCAATAACAATTGAGTTGCAAATAGTGATTTAATATCAATATTCAACCAAGTATCGCTTGTTCGAGCCGAACAATTAATATAGATATTAATTTTGTTATAACTAATTATATATTTAATAATTGATTCGTAATCACAGTAATTGATGAGTGCAAGGTATTTTGGTGTTTTTACGTATAACTTTAAATTAATTTATTGATACAATCACACTAATATTACAAATGCGAAAGTTTGGATGTTGTTATTTGTTTGTTTGAGAGAGAGAGAAACAATTCTTTATTCATTATTATAAATACGGGATTTATCACGTACCGTCTTATCGGTGTTTCGACCGACAACGTTTCGGTTTAATTCGTGAACTTTCATCAGGGTGAGTGCGATCCGCTCCGAATAACGAGTGCTAGGCGAGACGTTAGAGATTGAAGATTGAAATCAATCACGAAAGTTGTCTAATTCTTTATTGTTACACCATATTAAAATAACTTAACATAGAAAACTTAAAGACTACATACATACATGGTGATACAATGGGCGGCCTTATCGCTCAAAGCGATCTCTTCCAGGCAATCTTTGGATGGACTGGATTTAAAAGACGTGTAAGGAGGCGGTGTTACAATAAATACCTAATGTTACTGTTTGTTACTCAATCAGTCGTAACAGCTTAACCGATTTCGATGAAATTTAGTATACTCCTAGATTATAACTTGAATTACCCCATAGGCTACTTTTTCTCCCATAAATCAGGTCCCATGGGATAAAAATAAGGTGTTAAGTCAAGTTGCAACAGCGAGTTTAGTTTTATTGCTAGGGGACCTACACATTTAGTAGTTTACCGCGTACTAAGTCGCTGGCAACCGCTAGTAATACAATAAAATACAATTGAAAATATGAAAACAAAACGTTGCATAATATCCTACTATCCCACTATACATATATTATAATCGCGAAAGTTTGCAAGGATGTGTATGTGGATGTTTGATAATCTTTCACGCAAAAACTACTGAATGTATTTTAATGAAATTTGGTATATCGATAGATTATGACCTGGACACATAGGCTACTTTTCATTAACAAAACACACATGCAAAGCCACGGGCAAAACGTGCCTACGGCGAACGGACGGCCAGCTACCTTGTTCCTCGGCTTATCAACACCCTACCCTCTGACGTACGTGATAATTTAACACCTAAACTGTAACACCTAAACACCCTATCTGTGGCGGCGGCAGCTGCAGATATTTCTGCCAAGGCGAGGCTGAAAACCAGCGTAGCTGAGCCCTCGACCTATTTACCACCACCTTCTACCTTGGTGCTACCTACAATAATGTACTAATGTTACTTAGAATTAAGCCTACTGTTGTACCTAGCTTGATTTAGTAATTATTGTACCTACCTACTTCTGTTAGCTTAATAGGTGTGTGTGTAAATAAATGCCTTTTATTTATTTATTTAAAAATATAAAATTTAAACTAAGGAACTACTTTATGAGTCAAGTCTAGTTTTCTTTGCTCATTCATAACATTACTAAACTAAACCAGAAACAAAAGTACTTACCTGGCTCCTGCTTAGTTACCTACTTACATTTTTATATAATTTTTATTGCTAAGTAAAAAACACGATAGCACCGGCACAAACCTCACTGGTTTTTAGATGCTATAATTGTAACATATATAGGTATTACTCGTGCGCGATAACTTGGGACCTGCTAGGAATGCGACTCCCCGACCGCTTCCCCTGCACTTCCCCGATGGCGCCCGTATCGTACCGTTCGCATCACTATTTTTTACTAGGGTTTTTAGTCTCGTACTGGCCTACGTCACGTAACGACGCGCTCTGGAATTCTTTTAGTTTTCCTTTGTGTTATTGTTTTGTTGTTGTAGTTTTTGTTGTTATAGTAAATGTTGTAAATTTATCGGATACCTCTTCGTCAAGTGATTATAGTGAGACTGAGGACGAAGAACAACCTCTAGAAGGCATAAATCCACTAAGTAGTGACGAAGATGAGATAATGTAAATAATAGATAAAATAAATGTATAAACTTAAACATTGTATTTTTATTTTATTCAAAGAGTGTAAAAAAGATTAGATAAAAAGCAGCGTCCTCCCTGAGTAACATAATAAATTAGGTTAAAAAAAACAACGACGAAGCCGCGGGCGGCTGCTTGTTATGTTCGCTTTTTTGCGGGCGGTACAAACACGCCAATATGACGTCACCGCGCTCAGGTCCCAACTTATCGCGCACGGGTTATAATAGTAATCTTTGTTAAAATAAGTAAATAAACTAAAAAAAAAAGCTAGTAGGTAATACAGATGTAAGGTACAGTTATAAGTTGTTTACCAAAATATATTGGTGTACAAAAGATAATTATTTGTTAATCATTTTGACGTACACTTTACATGAAAATAATTGCAGTATGTGAAGGGAGGGGAGGGGAGAATTATTTATGATACTCTAACCACCATACTAATAAACTCAAAATATCTTTTGAATAGTAACACCGTGTCGTTTGTGGTTTTCGATCGGATTTGAAACTGTCTAAGTGTAACTATTCCAAAAACTTTAGTTTAGCATATTGGTAACGCGGTAATGGTATCCATACTAATATTAAAAATGCGAAAATAACTCTCGTTTTTTTGTAAGTATTTCAAACTTTCGCGATCTGTACATAATTATTGATTCATCATTACCTGACGATGTCATCTTCGCGTTATTTATTTACTATTTATGTACCTATTTTATCTGTTAGTATAGTTTGCTATATGTATATACCTACATATTAGTCTATTTTATAAGTATATTAAGTATTAGGATTAAAACTTCATATTATTATTATATCTTAGAATATATTATGTGTAAATGTAATCTATCCTCTAAAGTACACCGCACTCCGTAATTTTTAAAAATTTCGCTCCATCCAAAGGTTGCCTGGAAGAGATCGCTTTTAGCGATAAGGCCGCCCATTGTATTGCCTTATTTATTTTAACCCAGTACTTATTTTTTTATTATTTCTGTTTGTGTGGTAATTCAATAAAGAGTTATCTATCTATCCATCTATCTATTGATTAAAACGGGTATTTTTTTTAAAGTCGTGATGACAAATAAAAAGGTACACACGCGATAAATACCCGTTTTAATCAATACTTATGTTTGTAAGTTTGTTTTTTTGTTACTTTTTCACGACTAAAGGGCTGAACGGATCCTAATTAAATTAGGCAAGAAGTTAAATTATATCCTGGGAAAGGACAAAGGCCATCTTTTGTTTCAAAAAATATTCTTAAAGGCCATGAAATACGGGTTGAAAGTTCCATATAATATAACCGTCGTTCACTATCGTGAAGTCATTTACATGAAGTGTCGCGTCACTTTGACATTTCATTCTGCAATTGATTTCTTTGTTATTTTATATGGCAGAACAAAGTTCGCCGGGTCAGCTAGTTACTAATAGTTATGCTAGGTATACGTTTTATGTAAGTATATATGTCACTAGCTGACACGCCCGCGGCACCGGACGCTTGAAATTTCCCGTTCCCGTGGGAACTTCGGTATAAAAATCATTTGTAACACTCTTGTCAAAGTGACGCGACACTTCATGTAAATAACTTCACACCAATAAACGACGATTAAAATATTTATTTATATATATTTTTTTACATATATTTTTTTATTTTATTAATTATTTATTTTATATTTATTTATTTAAAATTATTTAAGTACCTAATATGTATGTATATAACTATAAAGGGTTAAGTAATTCTCCTTTTTCTGTTATTAAGTTTATTCTTTTTACACCTCGGCCAATATTCCATTAAGCAATGATCCTCTCCATCCAAAGGTTGTCTGGAAGAGATCGCTTTGTTAAGCGATAAGACCGCCCATTATGCTTACTTCCATTTGTTTATTTCTTTAAATCTGTTGTGTCTAGCTTGTAAGGTATAATAAAGAATTTTCATTCATTCATTCAAAGGCCATCTTTTGTTTCAAAAAATATTCTTAAAGGGGGTGATATACGGGTTGAAAGTTCCATATAATTTAACCGTCATTCATTATCGTGAAGTCATTTACATGAAGTGTCGCGTCACTTTTTCTGCAAAATTTCATTCTGCAATTGATTTCTTTGTTATTTTATAGGGCAGAACAAAGTTCGCCGGGTCAGCTAGTTACTTATAGTTATGCTAGGTATACGTTGTATGTAAGTATACACTGTATATGTCACTGGCTGAACCGCCCGCGGCACCGGACGCTTGAAATTTCCCGTTATCGTGGGAACTTCGGGATACAAATTAATTTTAACACTCTTGTCAAAGTGACGCTACACTTCATGTAAATGACTTCACACCAATAAACGACGATTAAAATAAATGGATGTTGATTGTGAAAAAATACTAAAATCGTGATTAAAAAATGGGGGGGTGGCGGTAGGAGGGTGAAAAATACTTACAATCTATTCTCATACCTACTAATATAAAAAAATCATTAAAATCGGTTAACCCGTTTCGGAGGAGTGCTACCACTAAGACTGTGACACAAGATTTTTATATATTAAAAGAATTTATAATAATTGATTAGTAATTAAATCTCATAAACACCACCGTCTTTTAGCATACTCAACGTCCTAACGTCCTCCGTGTCGCAGTAAGTGAATAGCCGGCTGAGACGCTGGAGGTTGCGGGCTTGATTCCCGCCGCGGAACATATGCTTGCATGATCTACAGATAATTGTTCCGGGTCTGGTTGTTTAGTATAGCATTTTATACAAAAAAAATGTATATACGTTTTTTATCAGTTATCTGGTTCCCATAGTACAAGATTTGCTTAGCTTTGGGGCTAGATGGCGATGGTGAAATATCGTGCAGTTTTGAATAAATCCGGTTCATACTACCCAAGTTACAAACGTCCATAGGCTACAGTAACCGCTTACCATCAAGTGAGCCGTATGCTTGTTTGCTGCCTAAGTAGTTTATAAAAATAAAACCGGCCAAGGGCGAGTCGGATTCGCGCACGAAGGGTTCCGTACCATTATCTATAAAAACGAAGAATAGTATAAGTAAATTGTAAAAAAATCACGTTTGTTGTATTAGAGCCTCCCTTAAATATTAGTTTTATTTTATTTTAATTTAATTATTTATTATTAAAGTAAATAAAATAACTCAATATTCTGTGAATATTCAAGCGTCTACCTGTTGCCGTTATCAATATCGAGCAAAAAAATCACGTTTGTTGTTTGGGAGCCCCTCTTATTTTTTCTGTTTAAGTTATTTATTTAAAAAAGTGAATATATAACTAAATATTCAGTGAATATTTCAAGCGTGTACCTGTTGCCGATATCAATAGCGAGCAAAAACGAGCAAAAAATTACGTTTGTTGCATGGGATTATTAATACATATATAATTATTTTATGCTGTTCTTTCGTTCTAGTATTTGTTGTCATCACCGACATGTATGGACGGTAGTGGGTGAGACAAAACCGACAGTGGTCACAGAAGGCGTTCACCAAGGCTCAGTACTGAGTCCTTTTCTGTTTTGCTTGGTTTTTTTGGATTCACTCACAGAGGCCGCGCAGACCTCAGCGTTGTGGACGTTTATATATGCTGACGACGTGGCCATTTGCACTGAGAGCCATGCTGAGTTACAAGAGGCGCTTTTGTTGTGGAAGCATCAGTTACAGACCAGTGGCCTAATGCTGAGTATATCAAAAACCCAGTTCATGTCGTTCAATGAACCAGACCCATGCAACAATAGCCCGATCAACATCGATGGGCAATTGGTCACCTTGTGTGATGAATATAAATATCTGGGTAGTATGATGCATAACTCTGGGAACGTGGAATGTAATGTTCAGCACCGAATAGCCGCAGCATGTCTAAAATGGCGAGAAGTAACCTGTGTCACCTGCGACAAAAGAATGCCAGTAAAACTTACAGGTCTATTTATAAGACTATCATGACCAGTCTTAACGTATGGAAGCAAAACTAAGGCCGTAACGCAGAAGAACATACATACCATCCAAGACGCTGAAATGAAGATGCTGAGGTGGATGTGCGGCGTCACCAGGCTCGATAAAATCCGTAACGAGTACGTGCGAGGAAGCCTGGGGGTGCGCGACATCTCTGACAAGATGCAGGAGAGTCGGCTGCGATGGTACGGTCACGTGAAGAGGAGGCCACCTGACTACGTAGAGAGTTTAGATCTACAACTTTCCATCCTCGGTCGAAGATATAGAGGTAGACCCGAGACAAGGTGGAGAGATGTAGTGTCAAAAGACATGAAAGAGTGCCAAGTTTCTGATGACGACGTCGAGGATAGAGCGAAGTGGAGAAAAACAACCAGGAAAGCTGACCCCACCACCATGTGGGATACATAGCTGGGAAGAGAGAGAGAGAGAGAGTTCTTAGTATTTGTTGTTATAGCGGCAATAGAAATACATCATCTGTGAAAATTTCAACTGTCTAAATATCACGGTTCATAAGATACAGCCTGGTGACAGACGGACAGACAGACAGACAGCGGAGCCTTAGTAATAAAATATGGTCCCGTTTTATCCTTTGGTTACGGAACCCTAAAAAAAGAAAAGTTGACAGGAAATAAGAGATCGCTTATAAGACCGCCCATTTTACTCTGCGCTATAATTATGGTTTTTAATTAGTCTGTTTGTGTGTATGTGGTGTTGTATTTTATAAGTTCACTATTTGCCAATCACTTGAGAAAGTATTCTGCTTAATATTGTTGAACACAATATTTATCTCGAAATGAACCGCGTTACTTCAAGGTAAGTCCATTTCACACACGATCAACTCCTTTGTCCGGCTCGCTCCAGGTTTTAATCAAACCCCATACAATACTGAGAAAGGACTGAAATATCATTGGAGTTTCTTGTTTGGACAAACCTGGATTTGTGAGGAAAAATAAAAATGGTAAGCGAATAAACGATATTGTTCATTTCCTGAAATTTGATGTATTCCTGAACAATATTCTGCACAAACTGGAAGCTTTTATGCTCACATTGCGTGCATTGATTCCTTGCGCCGACGTATTCCTGTTTAGACACGGCGTTGGACCACCCTGGAATGAAGACGACAAAATATTTCATAAAACTAACATTTAAATTTTCGTTTTTTGAAGTATGGAGAAGAATTGTCCTGAAAGAAGTGTTGGAAACGTATATGAATTATTTTACACAGTCGAGTAAAAAACAGTCGAAACTTGTCAATTCCTATTCTTTTTGATTATTAGGACCTAGTCAATATGCACGGAGTCGTTAAAACTTTTGCTGACGAGTCAAATAAATAAATTGCTAACCTGCCAGGCTAGCACGAACATAGTATTGTTCAAACTTTTCCGATCACTGTACATAATTACTTATTATAACGGGTATTTATCGCGTCTATACCTTTTTTATTTGTTATTTTATTGTTTTCGGCTGTGTTACAACACCCGTGGTCACGGGTTCACTGATATCAATAATATAAGTAATGGTTCGTACGCGATAAATACCCGTTTTAATCAGTAATTAGCATGGACGTATTTTTTTCACATATTGTTTTCTCCACGGTATAATAGCGTAGAATGTAGAAGCATTTCTATGGTATTTTTTTATATTGTGACCTATTATCATTCAGACACCCATAACATGTCTAAACATGTAAGTTTTCACTATTCTACTGAAGAAAAAACTTTTAGTACTTCATGCCTGACTAGTACTATATCAGGTAGGTTCGGCTTACGGTGCCGCCGGGCCTAGTTGTGTCTCAGTCGATAACGCAACACCTTTGTTCGCTTAGAAACTTAGCTGGAAATGAAATAATAGAGTTATTCTCGGTTGAAATTGAAAACTGGATATTCAATTATTTCTGAATGAATAACAGAGGAATATAAATTGTAATAACATCTTCTCATTCATTCATTTAAGAGTTTATTCCGTTTGTGTACATAAGAACGAACGACAAGTATCTTCTTAACAAAAATATAACCGACTTAACCAAACTACTTAACTGATTCTAATGAAATTTCTATGATACTAATATGTGCATTATATCCTTTCAAATAATAAAAAGAATTTTCGAAATCGGTTGAGGTAATAGAAGTTCTGAGAAAAGAACAAACCTAAAACATAATTGCGTCCCTATAAAACTTGAGGGTTGCCCTCGCTTTTTTCCCATCATCATATTCTGACTTAGTGCCAATGGGGCCACCTGGGAAGTAAACCCTTTTAAACAAAACAGAATTTCTCGAATATGTCCAGGCGTTTACCAGTAACCGGGAAACAGACAAAAAAATCTGATAATAAATAATTAAACATTGATGGACATTTCACACAGCACCATCTAACCCCAAACTAAGAAGAGCTTGTACTATGGGAACCAGATAACTGATAGAATACTTATATATCTTTTTTTTTGTAAATACATATAATAATATATAGTGTTATGATTTTATATTTTATAGTAAAATTCTGGATTAAAAGGCAACACCAAGTGACGTCATCGTGGTGGTGTGATGTCGCATGGTGGGGGAAAAAAAAAATGTAAGGATAGTGCGAGGACTAAGAGCGGAGTTCAGTTCGGTTCGGGCGGTCAACTAGAGTAGTCATCAAGCTGACACCCTGTCACTTCGATTCAAGAATTAAAATAAAGTTACTTTGTGTAATATTGCTGGAGTTTTTATTAACTCAGAAGTGGGATATACGCACGAAAAACCCACATAAGTGGGCTCGCCTTAGAGGTAAGCGATATTTATATTTTATTCTACTATTAGATTTGGAATATTTTTGATACAGGATATTTTCTTCACCCATTTAAATTTGATCACGTAAAAGTCATCATGGACTGTAATCATGTGGGAAGTTTGCATCAAACTACCCACAAGTAAAAATAATTTTTTTAAATTATTTTTGTGAATCAATATTATGGTCGGGGCTACGCTCCGTATGTATTGATTTGCATCTAATTTTGTAAAATGCCATGCAGCAGAGGGAAACCTCCAGCGTGAAATTCTACAAAACAAAAATCAATAATCATTTTTGTGAATCAATATTATTGTCGGGGCTACACTCCGTATGTATTGATTTGCATTTAATTTTGTAGAATGTCATGTGGCTGGGGTAACTCTCCTGCATGCAATTCTGCAAAACAAAATATCTTAAAAACAAATAATAATAATCGGAACCATTGTGGGAATTGATACATGGTCAGAGCTACACTCCGATAGTATTAATTTTCATTTAATTTTGTAGAATGTCATGTGGCTGGGGTAACTCTCCTGCATGCAATTCTGCAAAACAAAATATCTTAAAAACAAATAATAATAATCGGAACCATTGTGGGAATTGATACATGGTCAGAGCTACACTCCGATAGTATTAATTTTCATTTAATTTTGTAGAATGTCATGTGGCTGGGGTAACTCTCCTGCATGCAATTCTGCAAAACAAAATATCTTAAAAACAAATAATAATAATCGGAACCATTGTGGGAATTGATACATGGTCAGAGCTACACTCCGATAGTATTAATTTTCATTTAATTTTGTAGAATAGCATGTGGCAGGGTTAACTCTCCCGCGTTATATTCTGCAAAAAAAAAAAAAAAAAAAAAATATTAAATATTAAAAATATGGGTGAAGTATATATCTAATTTTACTCCAGAGCAAAAAAAAAACTATTAAAAAAAATCATAACTCGTACATTAATAAAGATAGAACGTTGAAATTTGGAAAATATTTTTATCAATCTAAGTTTTATTTGATACAGTTAATTGGAAACTTACTGCTTCATTGATTTTTAAATAGTTACAGCAATTGATGTTTCAATATCGAACAGCGGAAATTTTTGAGATACGCCATTTCCGCTTTCTGCCGTCGGTATTTAAAAGGAAAACAAATTGCTTATTGCTAAGTTGGGTTATGTGTGCCCATCATAATAAAACTGTTGGCTTGAGTTGTCTACCTGTCTTATATTATGGGAATAATAAAACGGATATGTATGCCTAAGTTGCTGGGTTATGTGTGCCCTTAGCATCGGAATAATAAAATGGCTATGTATGCCTAAGTTGCTGGGTTATGTGTGCCCTTAGCATCGGAATAATAAAATGGCTATGTATGCCTAAGTTGCTGGGTTATGTGTGCTCTTAGCATCGGAATAATAAAATGGCTATGTATGCCTGGTTGGGTTACGTGTGCTCGCAATATTGCAATAATGCGAAATAAAATTAAATGTATTTAATTTATTATGGCACAGACAGATTTATTTATTTTTACTTTGTTGGGTTATGTGAGCTCATAATTTACCCGGCTTCGCGTTTTTTTTTTTTTTCCTACCCTTCAGGATAATTTTAGTTAAATAATTTTTAGAATCATACCAGTACAGCCAAACAGACAAGTATACATGAAATGGCTATATAGGCAATCGTTTATTTGCTAAATAGCACACATCATACATTTACAAAAATTTAAAGTAATGAAAATAAATAATAAAAAACTAATGATAATTGTATGTATTGTTATGTTATATTTCATAAAGTCCCTAGATGCAATATCGCGCATTCATCATTGTACGTACACGTGGGTAATTTGTTTACATGTGTCAATTTTAGCAATGGCTGATGATGATGATGGTGCTCCAACCCCTGAACGTTCCCGATCTTCTCGGGATCGGAGTAGGAGAAAAAGGACAAGGGCGCCTTCTACGGAGCGGAGATCGAGCAAATCACGTAAAACTTCTCATGGTCTAACTGCTGATGACGTGCTTAAGATTCTGAATGCCTGGAAGGACGATTCAAGTAAGAGTAATATTTCTTTTCAAAATAACCAACTTAATAATGTAATACCTGAATTTGATCCCTCAAATAGGGCGCAAAGTATTGAATCTTGGTTAAGAAAAGTGAACGAATGCTCTCAAATATACAACTGGAACGAGAAACAAACTATTCATTTTTCGCTACAAAAACTCGTTGGCCTCGCCAAGAAGTGGTTTGAAGCTCTCCCTACGCTGGTTTTTAGTTGGGATGAGTGGCAAACCAAACTAAAGAAAGCTTTTCCGAGTGAAGAGAACTATGGCAGACTTCTAGAAGAAATGCTTGCTCGCACCAGCCGCATTGATGAGAGCCTTCGCGAGTATTTCTATGATAAACTAAACTTGTTAAATAGGTGTGAAATTAAGGGAAAGAAGGCTGTTGACTGCATTGTGCACGGTATTTCCGATCGGTCAGTTAGGAATGGAGCCCAGGCGCTAAGTTGTACCGAGCCAGAGGATTTATTAAGTTTTCTTTGCTCCCAGCCCATACTTACTCCCAACTTCAATAAAAGTCGCGATCGTATTAGCCAGAGGTCAGTAACTAGTACGACTTACACACCTACGCGTTTTAGGTCCGCTAACAGTGATTCCATTGTCTGTTTCAATTGTCGAATCAAAGGTCATCCATTTCAGAAATGCCCAAAACCTATTGTAAAGTGCAAACGTTGCAATAGAGTAGGGCATGACTTAGAAACATGCAAACTGCCACCTATCGTCGGAAATTCTTCCCGTTCAAGTGAAATCAGCTCTGAGAAAACTACGCTAAAAATATCAACAAATAATAGCAATGACAAATTTTTCAAGAAAATATCAGTAAACGAGAAACTATTAACAGCATATATCGATTTCGGCAGTGAATGCAGTTTGATGCGATATACCGAATCGTTAGAATTCGAACTCGTCAAAAATACTGACCATGTTCCTGTAATAAAGGGGTTTGGTAACTCTTCCATTGTGCCCTTGTTCAAATCTTTTGTGAACGTAAAAATTGACGATATCGAAACCACTTTGGAATTCTTAATCGTAGATGATATATTCATGCAAACCCCTCTTTTAATTGGTCAGAATTTCACGGAACTCCCATATATAACTGTTCTTAAGGACAGTTCTCGATTAATATTTTATAAAAGTCCTGTAAATGAACCATTATGTAAAAACAATACTGTTAAGCTGTATATTGAAAATTCGATCGAAGTAAAGAATGTGGGTATAGTCCCTGTTACTGCCCAGAATGATGGCTTTTCCGGTGATGTGTATGTAGAAGGCTATAATTCTCTCGAACCCGGGAAAGAATTTAGATTATGGCAAGGGGCCTATAGGCTACGTAATGGCATTGGTGAATTGGTTTTGACCAATTTATCACAAAACCCGCTTCAACTTGAAAAAGGCACTCTGCTTGCGCGTTCAATCGTATTTTCAGAGCAAGAAATTTGTCAAGTCAATCGGATTTTAACAGATAACCAATCAATTCTAGAACCACTGGATAGGTCGGATATCAAAGTCAGCAAAGAACTAGACGAAAATCATGTTTTAGACTTGTATTCATTACTACAAAGCTATCGCGATTGCTTTGCTTCCAGTCTTGCAGAAATAGGTTGTACTCCAGAATTCGAAATGAAAATAGATCTTTCCGACCTGAAGCCTGTTTTTTATCGACCTTATCGTTTATCTTTTTCCGAACGCGAACAAGTCCGTGAAATAATTAATGACCTACTAAGCAATGATATCATCCAAGAATCCAATTCAGACTATGCCAGTCCCATTCTGATGGTTAGAAAGAAAACTGGCGAAATGCGATTGTGCGTTGACTTTCGGGCCCTTAACGTCAAAACTATCAAGGATCGGTTCCCTCTTCCACTGATTGAGGATCAATTATCGAACCTTAGTGGCAATTGTTATTTTACGTCACTAGATTTAGCCTCGGGTTATTACCAAATTCCCATGGCCCCTGAAAGTAAGCATCTCACAGGGTTTGTTACGCCTGATGGGCATTACGAATTTAAGCGCATGCCTTTCGGGTTGGCCAACGCTCCTGCTATCTTTCAACGAATGATCAATAAAATACTTGGCAATAAGCGATTTGAGTATGCCTTAGCATACTTAGATGATATTCTTATTCCTTCTGTGAGTATAAAGCAGGGATTTGAAAGATTGCAGGAGATACTGGAATTGTTACGTAAATTTGGATTAACCCTTAAACTGTCCAAATGTAGATTTTTTGACACTTCTATAAACTATTTAGGGTACGAGATTTCCAATAATGGTATAAAGCCCGGTGAAGCAAAAATATTAGCCGTTAGAGAATTTCCCACCCCTACGAATGTCCATGAAGTGCGTCAATTTCTCGGCCTCACGGGTTATTTTCGTAAATTTATTAAAGGCTACGGAGAAATAGCACAACCATTAACTAGTTTGTTAAAGAAACATGCAGTATGGCAGTGGACGCAAAATCATGACAAAGCTTTTACTTTTCTTAAAGAAACACTACAAACACGGCCAGTACTAGCGCTGTATGACCCAAAACTAGAAACGGAACTTCATACTGACGCGAGTGCCCTTGGTTTAGGCGGTATTTTAATGCAATGGCAAAGGGATCCGTATGTTTTGAAGCCCGTTGCTTATTTTAGCCGACAGACGACCGTAGACGAAAGACATTTCCATTCATATGAACTAGAAACCTTAGCGGTCGTCTGTTCTCTGAAAAAGTTTAGGGTATATCTCTTGGGTTTACCGTTCAAAATATACACTGACTGTGCAGCTCTAAGAACAACATTAACAAAAAGAGATCTTATCCCGCGCATAGCCAGATGGTGGCTACAGATCAGTGAATTCAATTTTGAGATTGAATACCGAGCAGGTACTAGCATGACACATGTAGACGCACTAAGCCGAAATACTACGTTAAATAAAGGTGTTGATGAGGTAAATTCTGCTCTGGTTTATAACATAGAAACGGGAAACTGGCTACTAACCTTGCAAATGGGTGACCCTGAAATATTGCGGATTCTAAAAATACTTAATCCAGAGGTTGATGAAGAGTGTAAGGAAATAAAAGATAACTTTGCCATTCAAAATAATGCACTATATCGAAAGGTTGATGGTCATTTGTGTTTGGTAGTACCAAGGAGCGCGAGATGGCAAATTTGTAAAGCTAATCATGATGACATTGGGCATCATGGTTACGCTAAGACTGTTGAAAAGATAAGAAATCAATACTGGTTCCCTAAACTAAGACGTTTCGTAAAAAAATACGTATCAGCCTGCATAGAGTGTGCTTATAACAAGGATTCTACTAGTAAGAAAAAGAAAGGTCATCTTTATCCTATAGAAAAGATTAAGATCCCCTTTCACACAATCCACATAGATCATCTCGGACCCTTTGTCAAAAGTAGAAATGGTTTCTCGTATATATTGACTGTAGTAGATGGTTTCACGAAATATGTATTTGTTAAGGCTGTGAGAGATACTAAAACTAAGACTTCTATTAGGGCTTTGGAAAACATATTTTATGACTTTGGTGTACCAATTAGGATCATCTCAGACCGTGGCACATCTTTCACCTCAGCAGCCTTTAAAACCTTTTGTAACAATCATGGTATCAAACATGTTCTTAACGCCGTAGCCTGTCCCAGAGCAAACGGGCAGGCCGAAAGGTATAATCAAACCATTCTGAACGCGTTAGCAGCACAAAACTCAAATGGCTCCGAACGCGACTGGGACAGGTGCGTTGGTAAGATCCAGTGGGGAATCAACAATACTGTTAACTCTACCACCCACAAAACTGCGACAGAAGCTTTATTTGGTACTAAAATGAGAGATGATTTAGCTAACAAACTGGATGTACCTTCAGATACGCCTTCTGCCGATATGACTCTTTTAAGAGAAAATCTTAGTGAACATATTAAGAATTCGCAGGCAAAACTAAAACAACAACATGATTCCGCGCATTCACCTGCTACTAAATATAATTTTGGGGATTTAGTTAAGGTCACTAGAACAAATTATTCTAATGATGGGAAAAGTACTAAGCTTCTGTCAAAGTTTGTGGGTCCGTACAAAATTGTTGAAGTTTTGGGCAACGACAGATATAGAATAACCGATGTGCCGGGCTTTAATAAGAAAAAGAAGCCATATGAAAGTGTCTTTTCTGCCGATAGATTAAGACCATGGATACATATTAATGCTTTAGAAATTAATGGTAGTGACCACAGCGATACAAGTGAAAACAGTGACAATGAATAGACATGTATCTAACATGTGTAATAAAAAGTGGTATTGAAAATATTCTTTATTTAGGCACTTTTATTTATATAAAGTTGGTTAATAAAATGATACTATGTGATAACTATACTCGATTTATAAAATTATGTTAATTAATATTATGAGGTACTATTTTGCTTTGTATATATTTATTTTTTTATTTTTTTGATTTATTTAGATAATAATTTAGAGCAAGATTTATCCTATTAATAAATCACACTGTATTTGCAGATGTTCTTCTTCAGAGTGTTATGATTCTATATTAATATTAGGTGAACTAATGAGTTCAAAGTAATTAAATTATTTATTGTTGTAAATAGAAATTATGATTTTATCCAGTTTGTATTACGTTGGTTAGTATTGTTCTGATGTTACATATAGGTATTGCAAAAGTTTATATAAGAGCACTTAGTAATCTACCTATTTTAATCACGTTTAATTATATAAATGCTCTGTCACAATGTATTTTAAATAGTCTAGTACGTGTAGAAATTTAAAAATTTTACTGATGTCAAATTCAAAATGCGAGTACATACAAATTAAGTTGTAATTAAATTAAGTACTTTGATACATGTTCAGATTTAGTTAGATAAATGCTTTGAAACGAACTGAATTGCAAAGCGAAAGTTAATTATAAATATTATAATAATTATGTAGAATTGTGTGCGTCAGGGGCCGCACGGTTGTCGGACGGCCGAGTGTTATGATTTTATATTTTATAGTAAAATTCTGGATTAAAAGGCAACACCAAGTGACGTCATCGTGGTGGTGTGATGTCGCATGGTGGGGGAAAAAAAAAATGTAAGGATAGTGCGAGGACTAAGAGCGGAGTTCAGTTCGGTTCGGGCGGTCAACTAGAGTAGTCATCAAGCTGACACCCTGTCACTTCGATTCAAGAATTAAAATAAAGTTACTTTGTGTAATATTGCTGGAGTTTTTATTAATAGAAAAACATCCAGACCCGGAACAAATATTTGTAGATCATGCAAAAAAAAATTATGCGGTGGGAATCGAACCCTCCTGCGTCTCAGCCGGCTATACGCCCACTGCGCCACGGAGGTCGTCAGATGAATTCAGAACCTCCTCCTTTTTTTGAAGTCGGTTAAAAATACATTTATTTGCATACATAAAAAAACGAAGACATACACAGTATATTATGAAGAGAATACTATGATATAAAGGAATAAAATAAAAATAGTGATTAAACCAATATTTCAATAAATAAAGACCTAACTATGCACATCTAGGTTAGGCACGTCTACAAACTAAGCTACTCCTCAGTATTGTGCGCGACCCAATAGTAAGTACACAGTGTGATCTACTTGCTTTTACAGGCAGTACTGGATAATCCGATAAACTTATGTATACAAATTGAATTAGATCAAGGTAAAAATTGTTTATTGGAAATGTATCGATTAAAATCAGTTAATACGATTCCGGATGTTGCAGTTCAGCTGTCTACAGGCTGGTCGGTAATATACTAACGATATTCAAGTGACGGTTTTTAAAAACATAAAAAAACACTTCTCAAAAAATAAATACTGGATAAATAAACAAATTTTAGAGAAAATCAACTAAATTTAGGTGACTAATTAGCAGTGATCAGACTAGGTAGAGCTATTTAGGTTCATTGACCGCAAACAATAATGTTAATATGGATATTCCATTAGATTCCGACTAATCCTCCGAAGTTTTCCGGATTTATCCGGGATAATTATTTTTATCAATAAGTATAAAATGGTTTATGTAAGCCAATAAGCGCCCGAGTGACTTTGTAAATTTTACATCAGCAACACGTTGCCGCTTTGTTGAAACTCGTGATATAGCCGCATACGCCGATAACGAAAACAATAGCGGGGTGTTTCTGTCGGAGCGACGCACCTGTTATGTCTCTTTCTGCACCACTACTATTCAATGGTTTACCGACAGTAACTTGTTGTCAAATGTCTCACTCGATTACTTCGGTTGTTAGAGTGCGCTTGTTTGCTTCCTGTTGTGTTTTGTTGTGAGGTGAATTTATTTTGACCCTGGCTTGTTTACTGGATTTTGGAACCTCCTTGCTACTACGACTTCGGCCAGCATTTACGGACTATAATTTTACGTTTTTGAATTGGTTGTTTGGAGTTATTTTATTGGATACCTACTAACTTGGTAAGTTTGATTTTTTAGTAAAAAAGTAAAAAATTGACTAAAACTAATGTATTAATGGACTAATGTATCAAAATAAAAGAAAAGTTAAAAGTTGGGGCTTAGTAAAAAGCTTGCCTTAAGTCAAACCAATAAATAACTTTTTGAATACAAAGAGTAAATACAGTGTTATTCGTGCGAAATGCAAAGCCTTTTCTTGTTAGCTAAACGTCCCCCACGTGTTAATATTAACTTAAAAACTTATTAATAGGATGTATTAATTAACTATACGATAAAGCGCAGGAGTCATACACTGAGATATTTACAGTTCGTACATATACGATCTAATTTTGAAGTGTACTAATTGCGTGCAATTAACCGTACCCTCTCTTAGCGTTAATTAAAAAGTTTTAATTGCCTTTGCATTTTTAAACTTGCACTAAGAATACATATTTTTACTAGTTTTGTTCGAACAGATCAATATGTTTTTACCACTTAGTGTTGATGTGACTACTCAGCATTTCTAATTTAACGACATTTTGATTCAAGTGAAGTACTTCGACATGGCGTCAAGTTCTGTCAAGCCTCAAGAAATAGTTCAAAAGTGGATACGCGACTATCCTGAGCTGATTTTTGACGCTGCTAGCTGTACTATTTACTGCACCAAGTGTGAAAGCCATTTATCAGTAAACAAATCTAATGTCAATCGACATATTGAAGGTGCCCAACATCGAGGAACATACAAACGGCCTCAAGAAGAATTTTATTTTGACCTTATTAAGTTTTTAATTCTTTGTAACATCCCCTGGTCGCAAATGAAAAATAATGCCTTCAAAGATTTTTTCCAAAAATACATGTGTGGTGTTTGCTGTTGTAATTGCAATAACAAAAAACTGCCTGACGAGTCACAATTACGAAAAGTATATTTGGATAAATTTAATAAAAAAAAAATTGCCTCTATCTATGAAAACGTTAAAGATGAGAAACTTTGGATATCGATAGATGAGACAACTGACTTTTTAGGTCGCTATATTGTGCATTTCTTGGTAAAGCCATTAAGTGAAAACTTTTCTGATCGACCTTATTTAATCGCATGTAAAATGCTCGAGGTGGTCATTTCAAATTTTGTAATCGAATGTTTAAAACACATTTGGCAAGACAACTTTGAAAGAAAAGTTGATAATGTTTTAGTATTATGTACTGGTAGTGTAGCATACATGTTGTCTGCGGGGCGAAAATAGAAAATTGTTTTACCTCAATTAAAACATGTTACCTGTTTGGCACACGCTTTTCATCGCGTATAAGAACAGATACGGTTAGAGTACCATGATGTAGATATGTTAATATCAAAAGTAAAAAAAATATTTTCAAAGCCCCCCGCAGAATAAAATTATTGAAAGATATGTATCCAAATTTACCTCTTCCACCACAACCAGCGATAACAAGATGGGGCACTTGGCTTGAAGCTGCATCGTATTATAGAAAATTGTATGAAGAAATAACGAATGTTGTTTCTCGATTAAACAGCTTTGAATCAATGACAATACGAAATGCGAAAAATATTCTAGAAAAATAGAATCTACGGAATCAATTAGTGTATATAGAAAATCATTATACGATTATTTTACTTTCATTAAAAGAGTTGCAGAAACGAAATTTAACATTAAGCGACTCATTTTTGGCTTTTGATCAAGTCAGAGCTGCTTTAAATGAGTGTGATTCTGATAGAATAAAAATAAAAATTGAAAAAGAGTTGCATAGGAATCCTGACAATGATATCCTCAGAGGATTTGAAGAAAAATTGACAAAAAATTAAGTAAATGATGAAATTTTGTCATATAAATTTGTTCCACTAACATCCACAGATGTCGAACGCTCCTTTTCTACATATAAATGGGTGTTAGGTGTAAAAAGAAATAGACTAAAATTAGATTTTAGAAAAAATAATGGTAATATATTTTAACTTAGGTCACTTAGGTACTTAGTCTTCTACTGAAGCTGAAGACGAACTAGACCAAGAAATAGATAGCTTCAGTCACAGATGTCGAACGCTCTTTTTCTACATTTAACTGGGTGTTAGATGTAAAAAGAAATGGTGCCTTCGACATCTGTGGATGTTAGTGGAACAAATTTCTAGACAAAATTTCATCATTTACTTCATTTTTTGACAATTTTTCTACAAATTCTCCAAGAATGACATGTTTTGTTTGAATAAGTAAATTATTGTTTAATGTGTTGATCAATTTAATCAGGATTTTATTGTAAATACATATAGCTTGTTATGTTTTTATAATTTAATATTTTGAGGAACAAATAATTTGTACGGTAATATGTTCTTGTACAACTTCAGAATGATAATGTTAAATGATTGTTGAGTCTTGTATGAATATAAGAAATTGTTACATAAAAAATATATGTGGTTTAATGAATCAAGTGTCTATCTAATTAGTATACTATCCTTAAACCCGTCCTTATACTTGCCCGTCGAAGAGGAAGTGTATTCTTTCATTATTTCTTAAGGCGTAAATAGCTTTTTATTATTTTTCTACTTAAAAAGCAAATCTTGGGATTTTGGGAATATCCATATTATTCTTACTTATGGCAAGTACACAAAATAGCTCTACCTAGTCCGATCACTGCTAATTAGATATAAAACTTACTGCCTACTCGTTTTTTTTTTGTTTATTTATTTATTTGTTTATTGGGTCCACCAACAGTTGTTACATGATGTAATGCTAGAGTTCTTATATCTTATAGCTACATGCACAACCAATTACAGGTGAACACAATATGCACTAAAACTAATTTGACAAGCGGGATATAGCTATTTCACAAAAAAGTTGTACAAACTATGAGAAAAATATATATTTATATATATGTATACAGAAAACTAGGTTGCATATATAATGCCGCATTAAAAAGTAAAAGAAAAAATTTAAAAATAGCAAGCGCAACTATGACAGCTCCAACACAGTACAGAATGAAAACGGAAAGTAACAGTGTTGTCAACGACGTGTTGTTTGTAAAAAAAATTCTACGTACTAGGGCCCAAAACACAAGACCGTAATTTTGCTGAACAGTCAAAGTGGAATGTCCAGATCTACTCTACTCTTGCAAGCCACATCCAAAAAAAAGGCCGATTTGATCTCTTTCGGAAATAGCTGCAGGTTTTGGGTTAGAAAGGGACAACAAGAGATATCTCTAGACGTCACCAATACAGTATCTGTGGTTAGATGGCAAGCATTATGCAATAGCACAACATAAGTCTAATAAAGTGTTTGTTTTTACATGCCAAAATAAATTTCACATTTCTATAGTAAACATTTCACAAATTTATTTAATAAGCTCATCAAAATAACTCCTTTCATTTTTGTGCGTACGAGTATATTAACAAACACCCTTTATAGATCGTTTGCAATGGTCGTTAGATGATTCAACTGTTTCTTCTGTATTTTATTGTAAATAATTGTATATTCTTTCATATACATAAACATACGAGTACATACATATCTATAGCGATACTACGACGTTTCTGAGAGATAAAAGCTCATGTACTAAATGTGGCTAATGATGGAGCTTGCCGCATTGAGACAGGTAATGTATTTTATTATCATTTACGTAGATTAAATAAGAATAAGGCAACAATGTGTACATACATAATATGATATCTATAAATACCTTAAAGACATACATAAAAATTAACTTAAATCTACCACTTTGATTTACTTGCAATCCACGGGCAGGCCCCTGAAACTCCATATAAATGAACCGATCAAATTAACTATTATTTCCACAGGTGCAGCGGCCTGTCTGCACGCGGTTTGTATGTGTAGGTATTTACTTCAGGGTCCAAGTGGGACAATACTACGTAAGCATGTTAGGTATAAAGCGAGAGTTATTTCAATATTACATGTCTATCAATCGGATTTCAACTGAAACAGCTGTCAGAATCAGTTTCCATCGTTTAAACCAGAGGTTCCGAAACTTTTTTTTCTCATAGACAACTTTCAAAATTTTGCTGGTTCCGGTGGACCCACTGCAGCTACATTTCTAGCATATTCCCAGACGACAAAAAATGTGAAGTTTAGATCTCACTATAGAAATTTGCGTTGCGGTTGAGTTCCAACCACGAATTAATAGTTATCGAAAAAACAATGAGAATTGATTGGGTAATTAATTTATTGATTATGCTGTGAGTGAATGTCAAAAAAGTAAAGTTAACCAATCAAAAAAGTGATTCCATCCAACTTTATTTTTTTGACATCTACTCACAGCGCAAGAAGCCAATCAATTCTCACTTATTTTATTTTAGGTTTAACTCTTCACTAGCGAAACCAGATACATTTTCGTGAACCCCCACTTACGAATTGTAAACGCCCATTTTTTTGTCAAGCCAACATGAACCCATGGTGGTCCTGGACCACTTTGGGAATCAATAGTTTAAACCATGGATACCGTGTGTATTGTACATTTAAAGGTACAGATTAGAACATTGAAAATAAGGCCAATATTTTAATGTTAACTCAACTTGTACTCACCCCTGACAGTTAATAAAATTAAAACATTTGTATAATGCGATTTGAAAGCTAGTGTTTGTGAAATGGTTATTAATTTAAGGAACATTGGTGAAACTGTCTCTGACATTATATTAACACTAGAGTGCACGCGCGCTCTACTATAGTAGAATGCACTTACTTATTTTATCACTATTCATTCGTTCTTACACCTGATTGCCCGCGCTACTAGATAAGCCTCGTCGACAAAATCGCGGAACGGATTGGTATAGCGGCCACTGGCAGTTGTTTTTGTAATTAGGTGTCTAAGTTCAGCTTCTACCATTGTAGTACATGCGAGTATTGGCGTAATAAAACTGAATGTAAGTAAAGTGGTATAAGCGATGTGCTAGGTGGATTTGTCGTGATCACCAAGTTGTGATCTGTATCGAATGCGAGGATAGTGACCAATAAGATAGGCATCGCTTATTAGATATTTTTTTTGAGCTGATCTCAACAACCATGCCAAAAATGTTGATTATCTTTTTGATATCGTAAATTGTTCCTAATTAATGTGTATTCTATTAAAAATGAGATTTTTTGCAATAATTGTGTGTAATAATAAATAGTTGAGACATATTATTTAGTTTTATCATTTTAAAACTACCCATTATTCAAATATCTGATATATTGTTTTCTACTATGGTAGAGCACGCGAGCACCCATGTAAAATAAAGGGGCGCGTGCACTGTAGTGTTGACGATGAAGACAACTTTATATTTTGTAAAGTCAAGATTAACCAAACAATAACAATCGCAATGGAATAAATATTCCAAATAGATGCCAAACAACATTTCAAAATCTTTGGATTAGCATATTTATTACTCATGAAACAAACCATTACCCGTGACCTTTGGCACAGAAAAATAGCTTTGAAAACCGTAAAATAACTACAAAACTTATCATAAAGCTTTATTTTATCACTAGCTTCCGCCCGCGGCTTCGTACGCGTGCTTTGAATAGAATAGAACAATATTTTATTTGCAACTTACTTAAAGTTAACACATAAAAAACAAATAAAACACCGGACAAGTGCGAGTCAAACTCGCGCACGTAAAGTTCCGTACCATTATCTATAAGAACGGCTGTTATATGGGTGCCCCCTTAAATATTCATTTTAATCTGTTTTTAGTACTTGTTGTTATAGCGGCAATAGAAATACATCATCTGTGAAAATTTCAACAGTCGAACTATCACGGTTCATGAGATACAGCCTGGTGACAGACGGACAGACAGACAGTCAGACGGACAGACAGCGGAGCCTTAGTAATAGGATGCCGTTTTACCCTGTGGGTACGGAACCCTAAAAACAAGTAAAGTAAAATAATACATAAAAAACAAATCTTAATGTATAATAAAGTATAGTTGCAAAATGGTCCGTCTCAGCATGTGCTGGTTGCAACAACCAGCGCTGGTCGTCCGTTATGGCTACTTTAGTAAAAAAGAACAGAATAACAACAAACACACAAAATAAAATAAAAGTGTGATTTTTAAAGTTTGCCTACGTGTTTATGCGAGTATAATCTACGTACATACTAAATGTCATCGAAATCGGTTTAGCCGTTACGACGTTATTGAGTAACAAACAAACATCAAACTCTCGCATTTTTATTATTAGTGCGATACCTATTCTAATAACTTATTTTCCCTGTTTCCTCACAAATTTACACATTTCAGTGAATTCTCAGCGGTCTCTCTCAATACCATTCTCAATACCAGGGGTTTCCTAAGAAAAGCGATAAATTTTTCGGACCCTTCCATTTGTTAGGTAGAAGTTTCAAGAGTTCATACACCAAACCTTTCTATTGTAAAAAGATAGATAGATATCTATTGTAAAAGTATAATATTTTGTTAGTTATCTGGTTTCCAACTTGGTTTAGTTTGTGGCTAGATAGCGCCTTTTGAAATGTCCAGAATTATTTATTTATTATTAACTATGTATCTTGAAAGTCACTAAGCGAGAACTGGCAACTGAGTGATTTAATGATTCTTGAAGTCATTTTGACAGTTCTTAGAAGTAAGTTTGAGCAGCTGTTATGCGTTTTTTTATCTATCGTTAGGTACAGATACAGAAAGGTACTATTCCGAGATATGCTGCCGACTGCAACTGCCAACTGCACGTGCGTCAACGGAAGTCATTTCATAGAAATAGATCCAAACCAGCAGGACTTATTCCCAACTGATCATACGATTCGTTGGTGGATGCATCTGATCACAAAAAAAATCCCAACTAATTTCGGATTTGTTGCAACTGTTTTATTGAATTAAATTTGTTCCCAACGGATCAGTAGTAACTCGGAATATTATTGTTACGAGCTGAGGGTTCGGGATAAAATAATGCAAATTAATCTAACACTTTTATTCAAAACTAAAATGATAACTACACGATCATAATTACAAGTAATCACAACACAATAATTCACACTGTTGTACAATAAACCACTAAAAGTCACCAAAATATTCCAGACTGACTCTTCGGGCGTCTCTACGCTCTATTTATACCGCACGCAGTTACTAGATGTTCCGAGAACGTTCTCGATGGTTCCACCGTCAACTAGAAATGTGTAGGTATTTCCACAGAACTACTACTTCTTATTCTGTGCAACTGTAGGTAAAAACGTAATAGGTATATATCACACCTAGTATTACCTAGTAGCACAGTAGGTATAACTTCGCGAGACCGACTATTACTTATTCTGCAACAGCTGCGGCGTAACAGTATATATAGGAGAACTGTTATACTGTTTTAAGAGCTTTAAGAATACTGTGTCTTTGGCACGGGAGTCGAACTTGGAGTCTCTTGGGAAATATTCATCTTACCACTGATCCTAATGCGAGTCGAGTTCAATAAACATTATTGTATTATATTTCTCGTTTACGCTTAATCTATTATTTCTATTCTTATTTAATCTACGTAAATGATAATAATACTTTTTCGATGCGATGAACGTTATTAATTATGGGTTTATTTTTGTTAACATTTAAGGTCGTTACTGTATGACGTAGCACACGTTCTACACCATTGAAATGCATTTCAATGGTGTGGAACGTGTGCTTCCAATACATGTATTGGTAGGTAAACTGATGTGATGCTGACCTGGATTGAAACATTAGTTGGATACTTTACATCACATTCTCCGAAACCCCTTAGGCTCGGACTACAGTCACCGTTTTTAACGGCCCCTGACCAATCCGTCGCACCACCAAACGTTTTAATTTTTCCTGCATCGACTACACACGATCCTAGGCCATCCAACTCCGATTTTTACCTGGAAGCAACCGGGTCATGCTCCGGATTCGCAGGATCTTTTTCCTTTTTTTTTGAATGTTCTAATCTTGCTGTTGGCCTCTGAGGCCGTTGCAGCTTAACCGAGCTTTTGGCAAGCGCAGAAGGTGCTCAGCCCTGTAAGTTTTTAATGAGACAACTAGCGAAAGGGCACCACTTAGGTACGAACCTCGGCTTGGGCTGTTGCCGGGATGGGGATAGGAGAGAAACGCCCGGGTACGTGCTTGTACTTCGTATAGGCGGTGACTGAAGGGACTCGTCAACCTTGCCGGTGAGGTCGGTGTATTTGTAAAGTGTTTGCTCTGTCTAATGCGGATGACTCTTCCGCATTAGCGGAACTGATTTCGTCATCCGGGTCTCCGAGAACGTGTCTCTGACGACGGAGGGTTGGATTCGCAGGATCGGGGAGACCCGGATGATATATAGTCCGAACCTTAACCCCTTCCTACTTGAAAGAATGATCTGTGTTCCTTCACTGCTCTAATTCTCGCTCACTCCGATCGTCTGAAAATTTCCTGCTGAAATCCCCAGTTCATAGAACTAGATTTTTTGATGATTCCTTTATTATTCAAGCAGCACGTCTTTCGAATACATTACCTGTCTCAATGCGGCAAGCTCCATCATTAGCCACATTTAATACATGAGTGAAAAGCTTTTATCTCTCAGAAACGTCGTAGTATCGCTATAGATATGTATGTACTCGTATGTTTATGTATATGAAAGAATATACATAAACATACGAGTACATACATATCTATAGCCACATTTAATACATGAGTGAAAAGCTTTTATCTCTCAGAAACGTCGTAGTATCGCTATAGATATGTATGTACTCGTATGTTTATGTATATGAAAGAATATACATAAACATACGAGTACATACATATCTATAGCGATACTACGACGTTTCTGAGAGATAAAAGCTTTTCACTCATGTATTAAATGTGGCTAATGATGGAGCTTGCCGCATTGAGACAGGTAATGTATTCGAAAGACGTGCTGCTTGAATAATAAAGGAATCATCAAAAAATCTAGTTCTATGAACTGGGAATTTCAGCAGGAAATTTTCAGACGATCGGAGTGAGCGAGAATTAGAGCAGTGAAGGAACACAGATCATTCTTTCAAGTAGGAAGGGGTTAAGGTTCGGACTATATATCATCCGGGTCTCCCCGATCCTGCGAATCCAACCCTCCGTCGTCAGAGACACGTTCTCGGAGACCCGGATGACGAAATCAGTTCCGCTAATGCGGAAGAGTCATCCGCATTAGACAGAGCAAACACTTTACAAATACACCGACCTCACCGGCAAGGTTGACGAGTCCCTTCAATCACCGCCTATACGAAGTACAAGCACGTACCCGGGCGTTTCTCTCCTATCCCCATCCCGGCAACAGCCCAAGCCGAGGTTCGTACCTAAGTGGTGCCCTTTCGCTAGTTGTCTCATTAAAAACTTACAGGGCTGAGCACCTTCTGCGCTTGCCAAAAGCTCGGTTAAGCTGCAACGGCCTCAGAGGCCAACAGCAAGATTAGAACATTCAAAAAAAAAGGAAAAAGATCCTGCGAATTCGGAGCATGACCCGGTTGCTTCCAGGTAAAAATCGGAGTTGGATGGCCTAGGATCGTGTGTAGTCGATGCAGGAAAAATTAAAACGTTTGGTGGTGCGACGGATTGGTCAGGGGCCGTTAAAAACGGTGACTGTAGTCCGAGCCTAAGGGGTTTCGGAGAATGTGATGTAAAGTATCCAACTAATGTTTCAATCCAGGTCAGCATCACATCAGTTTACCTACCAATACATGTATTGGAAGCACACGTTCCACACCATTGAAATGCATTTCAATGGTGTAGAACGTGTGCTACGTCATACAGTAACGACCTTAAATGTTAACAAAAATAAACCCATAATTAATAACGTTCAGCGCATCGAAAAAGTATTATTATCATTTACGTAGATTAAATAAGAATAGAAATAATAGATTAAGCGTAAACGAGAAATATAATACAATAATGTTTATTGAACTCGACTCGCATTAGGATCAGTGGTAAGATGAATATTTCCCAAGAGACTCCAAGTTCGACTCCCGTGCCAAAGACACAGTATTCTTAAAGCTCTTAAAACAGTATAACAGTTCTCCTATATATACTGTTACGCCGCAGCTGTTGCAGAATAAGTAATAGTCGGTCTCGCGAAGTTATACCTACTGTGCTACTAGGTAATACTAGGTGTGATATATACCTATTACGTTTTTACCTACAGTTGCACAGAATAAGAAGTAGTAGTTCTGTGGAAATACCTACACATTTCTAGTTGACGGTGGAACCATCGAGAACGTTCTCGGAACATCTAGTAACTGCGTGCGGTATAAATAGAGCGTAGAGACGCCCGAAGAGTCAGTCTGGAATATTTTGGTGACTTTTAGTGGTTTATTGTGCAACAGTGTGAATTATTGTGTTGTGATTACTTGTAATTATGATCGTGTAGTTATCATTTTAGTTTTGAATAAAAGTGTTAGATTAATTTGCATTATTTTATCCCGAACCCTCAGCTCGTAACAATAATATTCCGAGTTACTACTGATCCGTTGGGAACAAATTTAATTCAATAAAACAGTTGCAACAAATCCGAAATTAGTTGGGATTTTTTTTGTGATCAGATGCATCCACCAACGAATCGTATGATCAGTTGGGAATAAGTCCTGCTGGTTTGGATCTATTTCTATGAAATGACTTCCGTTGACGCACGTGCAGTTGGCAGTTGCAGTCGGCAGCATATCTCGGAATAGTACCTTTCTGTATCTGTACCTAACGATAGATAAAAAAACGCATAACAGCTGCTCAAACTTACTTCTAAGAACTGTCAAAATGACTTCAAGAATCATTAAATCACTCAGTTGCCAGTTCTCGCTTAGTGACTTTCAAGATACATAGTTAATAATAAATAAATAATTCTGGACATTTCAAAAGGCGCTATCTAGCCACAAACTAAACCAAGTTGGAAACCAGATAACTAACAAAATATTATACTTTTACAATAGATATCTATCTATCTTTTTACAATAGAAAGGTTTGGTGTATGAACTCTTGAAACTTCTACCTAACAAATGGAAGGGTCCGAAAAATTTATCGCTTTTCTTAGGAAACCCCTGGTATTGAGAATGGTATTGAGAGAGACCGCTGAGAATTCACTGAAATGTGTAAATTTGTGAGGAAACAGGGAAAATAAGTTATTAGAATAGGTATCGCACTAATAATAAAAATGCGAGAGTTTGATGTTTGTTTGTTACTCAATAACGTCGTAACGGCTAAACCGATTTCGATGACATTTAGTATGTACGTAGATTATACTCGCATAAACACGTAGGCAAACTTTAAAAATCACACTTTTATTTTATTTTGTGTGTTTGTTGTTATTCTGTTCTTTTTTACTAAAGTAGCCATAACGGACGACCAGCGCTGGTTGTTGCAACCAGCACATGCTGAGACGGACCATTTTGCAACTATACTTTATTATACATTAAGATTTGTTTTTTATGTATTATTTTACTTTACTTGTTTTTAGGGTTCCGTACCCACAGGGTAAAACGGCATCCTATTACTAAGGCTCCGCTGTCTGTCCGTCTGACTGTCTGTCTGTCCGTCTGTCACCAGGCTGTATCTCATGAACCGTGATAGTTCGACTGTTGAAATTTTCACAGATGATGTATTTCTATTGCCGCTATAACAACAAGTACTAAAAACAGATTAAAATGAATATTTAAGGGGGCATCCATATAACAGCCGTTCTTATAGATAATGGTACGGAACTTTACGTGCGCGAGTTTGACTCGCACTTGTCCGGTGTTTTATTTGTTTTTTATGTGTTAACTTTAAGTAAGTTGCAAATAAAATATTGTTCTATTCTATTCAAAGCACGCGTACGAAGCCGCGGGCGGAAGCTAGTGATAAAATAAAGCTTTATGATAAGTTTTGTAGTTATTTTACGGTTTTCAAAGCTATTTTTCTGTGCCAAAGGTCACGGGTAATGGTTTGTTTCATGAGTAATAAATATGCTAATCCAAAGATTTTGAAATGTTGTTTGGCATCTATTTGGAATATTTATTCCATTGCGATTGTTATTGTTTGGTTAATCTTGACTTTACAAAATATAAAGTTGTCTTCATCGTCAACACTACAGTGCACGCGCCCCTTTATTTTACATGGGTGCTCGCGTGCTCTACCATAGTAGAAAACAATATATCAGATATTTGAATAATGGGTAGTTTTAAAATGATAAAACTAAATAATATGTCTCAACTATTTATTATTACACACAATTATTGCAAAAAATCTCATTTTTAATAGAATACACATTAATTAGGAACAATTTACGATATCAAAAAGATAATCAACATTTTTGGCATGGTTGTTGAGATCAGCTCAAAAAAAATATCTAATAAGCGATGCCTATCTTATTGGTCACTATCCTCGCATTCGATACAGATCACAACTTGGTGATCACGACAAATCCACCTAGCACATCGCTTATACCACTTTACTTACATTCAGTTTTATTACGCCAATACTCGCATGTACTACAATGGTAGAAGCTGAACTTAGACACCTAATTACAAAAACAACTGCCAGTGGCCGCTATACCAATCCGTTCCGCGATTTTGTCGACGAGGCTTATCTAGTAGCGCGGGCAATCAGGTGTAAGAACGAATGAATAGTGATAAAATAAGTAAGTGCATTCTACTATAGTAGAGCGCGCGTGCACTCTAGTGTTAATATAATGTCAGAGACAGTTTCACCAATGTTCCTTAAATTAATAACCATTTCACAAACACTAGCTTTCAAATCGCATTATACAAATGTTTTAATTTTATTAACTGTCAGGGGTGAGTACAAGTTGAGTTAACATTAAAATATTGGCCTTATTTTCAATGTTCTAATCTGTACCTTTAAATGTACAATACACACGGTATCCATGGTTTAAACTATTGATTCCCAAAGTGGTCCAGGACCACCATGGGTTCATGTTGGCTTGACAAAAAAATGGGCGTTTACAATTCGTAAGTGGGGGTTCACGAAAATGTATCTGGTTTCGCTAGTGAAGAGTTAAACCTAAAATAAAATAAGTGAGAATTGATTGGCTTCTTGCGCTGTGAGTAGATGTCAAAAAAATAAAGTTGGATGGAATCACTTTTTTGATTGGTTAACTTTACTTTTTTGACATTCACTCACAGCATAATCAATAAATTAATTACCCAATCAATTCTCATTGTTTTTTCGATAACTATTAATTCGTGGTTGGAACTCAACCGCAACGCAAATTTCTATAGTGAGATCTAAACTTCACATTTTTTGTCGTCTGGGAATATGCTAGAAATGTAGCTGCAGTGGGTCCACCGGAACCAGCAAAATTTTGAAAGTTGTCTATGAGAAAAAAAAGTTTCGGAACCTCTGGTTTAAACGATGGAAACTGATTCTGACAGCTGTTTCAGTTGAAATCCGATTGATAGACATGTAATATTGAAATAACTCTCGCTTTATACCTAACATGCTTACGTAGTATTGTCCCACTTGGACCCTGAAGTAAATACCTACACATACAAACCGCGTGCAGACAGGCCGCTGCACCTGTGGAAATAATAGTTAATTTGATCGGTTCATTTATATGGAGTTTCAGGGGCCTGCCCGTGGATTGCAAGTAAATCAAAGTGGTAGATTTAAGTTAATTTTTATGTATGTCTTTAAGGTATTTATAGATATCATATTATGTATGTACACATTGTTGCCTGACATGAACGTCAGATATATTATTATTATTGCAAACTATTGTACTACCAAAATAAAATAAGCCATTTGATATCAAAAAATAATTACGAGTAGGGTTAGTTTTAAAAATTCGTACTAGTTTTTCTTACAAAGTTTATGGTAACCTTTGCAAGAAAAGTCCGTGGTGTTTGCCTATCGCAAAGCTTGTCTCACAAGGTTTTTTATTTACCTATGTTGTTCCACTGCTGGGCAAAGTCACCCTTTCCTCCCTCCACCTTTCACGGTCCATAACCAACTCAGGCCAGTCTAATTTAAATGCATTACCTGATCTCGGCTCTTCATCTTTTCTGCGCCTCCCACGGCGAGCGCAATCATCGTCATTATCAACATATCACCCATGGAATGTTGTACTGAACATAGGCCTGCCCATTCCAGAGCGACCGATCTTTTCCGGCCTGCACTCTACGGCTACCAGCAACATTTACCAGATCATCTTTCCATCTAGTGGGGGGTAATTCTACGCTGCGCTTTCCAGCGCGTGGTCTCCACTCTAGAACCTTTCTGTCCCAACGGCTGTCGTTCTTCGAGCTTTATGCCCGCCCACTGCCGCTTCAGCTTGCTAATAGTTGATATACCAGCCATTCGCACACACCGTTTTGGTTCAACGTTCTTGACGCGTACGGCTAAGTTATGGAACATTTTGCCGTTGTCTGTTTTTCCTTAAGAGTACAATCCAGGTCTTTTTAAGGTAATACCGAATAGGTTTCTTCTATACCTTCGTGTTTCATCTTAGACCACATCATCGCTTACCATCAGGTGAGATTGTGATCAAACAAAGAACCATCTAGTTTAAAAAAAAACAGTGATCACGTGTTAAAAAACCCCCCGAATAATACGTCAAAGGGGCGATATAACTCTATTCTTCTTAATATATATAAGTAAACATTACGAGTATCGAATATTATGTATTACAATCAACAAGATAGGTAGTTAAAATATTATTCCTGAGTACACTTGTACCTAGTCAAACTATAGTTGTCTTGCGTCACGGGCGCTTTATTGAATCCTGAACGTAACGAAGGATTCTAGAGTTAACTCACGAGTGGAGCAAAGGAGTTACTAGAATCCTACTAGAGTGCAGAGAGGGATATAAGCATGATGCAGACATCTTTATCCACGAGGAGAATACTCGACTTTTCACACTTTCTGCGAGTCAATAAAAACCACATCTAGGTTGGTGTGTTCTGTGCAGAGGTTAGTACGATTAACGAATAAATTCGTATTGTGTTAAAAAATCTTTGGTTCAAATTTTGATACAGATTGAAGTTCCAAATTCAAATCACAGTACAACTTTGCTCCCGGCTCAGCCATAGGGATTTAATCAACTGGTTTAGGTGAGGTTTACATGACATATAATTTGACATTGTCGAGCCGGTCGGTGGTGTGAAAAGTATATTGTTTTACGTGATCCGAGAGCTCAACACGAATGTTTGCAAAATCAGTTGACGAGGTAGGTACTAGGTAGGTACCCATTTTCTACTCAGTGTGTTTTCTAAGCTTATTTTCTAAATATTATCAGTGTTTTTTTGAGATCGCTAACACTTGGTTTGTCCTCTTCTCATTTCTGATGACGGCGACCACCTGTCAATATAAAAATCTTATCCCCTAACCCACACTTTGACAGCGACCTTTTTACACTAAACTAAATAAGAACCCTTATACTGAACAATAAAAAACTCGGTCTGGAAACTCAAATAAAGGAAGACGATCACAAAACACGTTTCAATCACGTTTGAGCTGGATTTACAATGAAAACCAACTCTGGTTAACTGATTTCTCTGTATGATTCGGTGCAGTAGCAATTACAATTATTGAACACTAGCTTCCGCCCGCGTCTTCACATGCATGGTTTGTAAACAAAAAGTAGTGTATGTCTCATTCCAGGTCCCAATATACCTTATATCAAAATCAGTTCTGACGTTACGCCGTGAAAACGTCATAAACAAACTCACTTTCGCTTTTTTATTTTATATCTGACGTATTTTATGGATATTTTTAAAGCGCTTGTTACTTGTGTCCATAAATCTAGAAAATACATCTATTAAAAGCAAGAATATACAACTATTTACAAAGCTGAAATACTTAATATTAATTACTTATTAAGAGTTGACTATACCTCAGCCCAAACTCGAATTTCACCCCCGCTTCCCCGCGCGCCGCTGCGCATCCTATCTCGCCGTGGTTCATATGTTTGCCGGTTTTTTTATCATTCAGTCCCTTCATTTTTTTGTTGTGCTTACTTCTCATTACTGCGTTTTTACAAAAACCAACTTAATATTAAAGTATACTTATGAATTACGTGATCGTTAGGAGCCACAAGCGTCACGGGTACCCCGTCTGAAAGCCGAGGCTAGACTGAATCGCTGACTGGGTGTCCGAAGTGAATGGTCTCATTAGTGCAATACTTAAGTATTTTCATTTTATGGTAAAATCAAAATCTATTTTGTAAATTTAAAACACAGGTGCTCTTATTTATGTTGTGTAGAATTACTGTATAAAGTTTCAAGATCTAAATTGAAGTATTCATCGCATAAGAACGGTTTAAAGATAAATTTGGAGTCATCTTTGGATTTTTTTTCGATCTAGATAATTTTACGGAATCGTGTTTTCACAACACAAGCGCTCTAGCACGTATCCTTAACTATAACATATATGAATTACAGATTGAAAGCACATAATTTGTTGAACAAAACATTGTTTTTCAATAAGCAATTTATCGTCTGCCGAGGTATAGTGCGCCCTTAAGTAACTTAAATTTGACGACCTCCGTGACGCAGTGGGCGAATGGTCGGCTGAGACGCAGGAGGTAGCGGGTTCGATACCCGCCGCGGAACAAATGTTTGCATGATTTACAGATATTTGTGCCGGGTCTGGATGTTTTTCTATATTCTATATATAAGTAAAAAACAGTACTTATATAAGTATTCTATCTATCAGTTATCTAGTTCCCATGGTACCAGCTTTGCTTAGTTTGAGGGTAGATAGCGCTGTGTGAAATATCCATAATATGTCCAGCAATAGTATTTTTATTTATAGTGTTATCCGAACACATGCGGAAAATTCCAAGATTTTTTAAAATCATCTAAAAAATTTCAAGCCTAGACGGGACTTGAACCCGCGACCTTCCTCTTGATACGAGGATGTACTACCATCTGTGCTACAAGGCAATTCACGTCCAGGTCGAAATCAGTGAGATCATTCAGAATTACGACTAAAGCGCCGTTAGCTCCATCTACAGGAAAACTTATATAGTTCTTTGTACCTGCTCAATGCCGAACGTTGCAGTTCAGTACATTGACAAGAGATGTCGCGTTGCTTATTTCAAATAGTATTTTTATTTATAGTGTTATCCGAACACATGCGGAAAATTCCAAGATTTTTTAAAATCATCTCAAAAATTTCAAGCCTAGACGGGACTTGAACCCGCGACCTTCCTCTTGATACGAGGATGTACTACCATCTGTGCTACAAGGCAATTCACGTCCAGGTCGAAATCAGTAAGATCATTCAGAATTACGACTAAAGCGCCGTTAGCTCCATCTACAGGAAAACTTATATAGTTCTTTGTACCTGCTCAATGCCGAACGTTGCAGTTCAGTACATTGACAAGAGATGTCGCGTTGCTTATTTCAAATAGTATTTTTATTTATAGTGTTATCCGAACACATGCGGAAAATTCCAAGATTTTTTAAAATCATCTCAAAAATTTCAAGCCTAGACGGGACTTGAACCCGCGACCTTCCTCTTGATACGAGGATGTACTACCATCTGTGCTACAAGGCAATTCACGTCCAGGTCGAAATCAGTGAGATCATTCAGAATTACGACTAAAGCGCCGTTAGCTCCATCTACAGGAAAACTTATATAGTTCTTTGTACCTGCTCAATGCCGAACGTTGCAGTTCAGTACATTGACAAGAGATGTCGTATCAAGACATCCTCGTATCAAGAGGAAGGTCGCGGGTTCAAGTCCCGTCTAGGCTTGAAATTTTTGAGATGATTTTAAAAAATCATGTCCAGCAATATTTATTTATTATTATTCTTAACAGTTGAATCATCTAAAGACCGTTGTAAACGACCTATAGATAGCTAAACTCTAGAGTGAGTGTTCAAGGCCCGTATTTTAGAACTACGAGTACGTTCAAGCGTGAATCGTTAATCAAGTGTAGATTTTTTGGCAGTTTCCAATAAAAATACTGTCATAAATCTAAGCACGATTCAGTTAAGAAATTAGTTCTGGTACATAAGCCTTATTGTCCCTGATCGGACATACTAACGATTTTTCTCACATACCCCATTAGAAGGAAACTAGTGGGGAGGATGGGAATGGCCGGGTGTTCTTATCGCACCCGGTTACCGGATTACGTTCACTTCCGGCCATTGAAGTTTAAGTACCACTATCTGCGTTTCAATAATGGTTAAAGGTGCATTCTCGTACACGAGCCACAAATCGCCGCCACATAAGCTGGAAGTAGCCACTTACGCGCGACGGTCATTTTGATTGAATGAAATACTCTATATTGCACACCAAACAAAAATACAGTAACAAAGGAAATAAACAATAAATAAAGGTACAATGGGCGGTCTTATCGCTAAAAGCGGTCTCTTTCAGACAACCTTTGGATGTACAGGATAAACGAAAATCAAAAGACATAAGGTAAGGGTACATACATAAACAGAACCCACAAAATAAAATATACCTATTGATTATACTAATAAACATAAACTTAAAGACATACAAATAATATATAAATAAACTACACTACATAAAGAGGGTAATAACATAAACATTAACTAGCAGTTACGAGACAACGAAAGGAAATGGTTGTATACCGTGACTTTGAAAGAAGGAAGAAATTGGGACGAGTTTATGGACAAAGGTAAAGTCGCGCAGCTTGTACTGTGAAAAACTCACCAAAAAATTGTGAACTATGGACAAGAGTTTGAAGCTGTAGAGCTTCGGAAGGACGAAGGTTTCTAGAGTGTGCCTGATACAGAAACTCGAAACGCTCCTTTAGATAAAAAGGATCCTTTCCTCATTTTGGTCATTTTATTCCTTCTCCTTCTGTCAGTGGTGGCCACACGACCACACAAAGCGACAAGCGGCGTCTTATTACGCGTAGCGACCACTTCCGTCAACCATGTGCGGCTAGTTCCCATATAGTTTACGGAAATGCAGTCTGCAGCTCGGTAGCGGCATTTAGTGGCTGTGGCGCGTAGCTCGTGTGCGGCGACGCTAAGGGATTTAAATGAAAATTGTGTTAGATTTCATTTTAAGGTGTACTTCAAAATGAGTTGCGTTTTTCGAATGCACACCAATACCGTTACATCCAAAATTTGGTTTGCCTGGAAGAGATTGCTTTCAGTGACCAGGCCACCCGCTGTGTTACCTTTTTAGGTAAGCTTAGTGCTCTTGTTGATTCTGCGAGGTCATTCATTAAAGAGTCGTCTATTTATATGTTTATCTGTATTTTACACCGTTCTTTCCCTGTTTACTGGGCATATTTTTTAATGACCTAGAACGAATAGCCTACTGAGTTCTTTATCAGATCATGGTGTGTTTCAAAAGGGTCGGAAATCATTTGGGATCGGGCCCACTGGCCAACCTACGAAAATATTTTATTTTAGTGTGGTCATTTGAGTCCACAAAATTAGGTATCAAAAAGGGGGTTTTTAAATTCTGAAAGTGTCAACCTTAGACATATCCATAGTCAGTAACTATTTACCTACTAAGGTAACAACAAATGGGCAGTAACGCTTGTTGGCCGGTTTAGTAGTAAAATCTTATAAAACGTTATTATCCAACATAACAACATAAAACACGAACGAAAATATGCCAATTTGTCATTTCCGATAAACTTATTCGCATACGTAGCCTATGAAAATATTTGCTCGGAAAACAAAATAAATCACTCCTCATATTTATGGATCAACCTTTACCTGTTCACGCAATCCTGGTACACGCACCAATAACGTTTTGTGAAGACCTTATAAAATACCCACGCTATTTTTGTGAAGCATTGGGATTTAACACCTACGAAATATGAGAGGTGTCCATTAGCATTCTGTGTTAATGAAGTGAAAACTTCTTTAGGCGCGTTGAGCATTTTTGAAGTAAAACTTCTTTACGCACGCTTGACTTGGGGAGTAAGCTGGTGAATGCGTTACGAAAAGTGCGAACGAAAGTAGCGAGGGAGATATAAGTTAGTGAAGATAGAAAGATATATATATATATATATATACTTATGACCTGACTAGGTATATATATATATATATATATACCTAGTCAGGTCATAAGTATTGTCACACAGTAAAAACTTTTCTTTTAGAATGCTGGCCACAAAAAAGTTTATAGAATTCGAATTTCGAATTATTCATGAAAATAAAAATGTATGCTTTTTAGAATTTTACTCATTTTTAAATATGGAGTGGACGCTTAAAGCAGACCGTGTTGCAGTTATTGCGTTGCATCGTTGCGGTTACGCGCCAATTCAAATTTTCGACATACTGAAAAATTTGAAAATAACCAAAAGATTCGTTTATCGCACCATCAAACGATACAATGAAGACTCTAGTGTAGATGACAGGTCAAGAAGTGGTCGCCCTCGGTCTGTTAGGACTCCAGCAGTGATAAAAGCTGTGAAGGCGCGAATTCAAAGAAATCCCAAACGTAAGCAGAAACTGTTGGCCCTTCAGATGGGGTTAAGTAAAACCACGATGAAAAGGGTGTTAAATGAAGACTTAGGGCTTCGGGCATATCGAAGAAAAATAGGACATCGTTTGAATGCTCGTCTAATGGACCTGAGACTGAAGACATGCCGCGCTTTGTTGAAGCGGTACGCGGGAAAAAAATATCGGGAAATTCTTTTTTCGGATGAAAAAAATTTTACCGTAGAAGAGAGCTACAACAAACAAAATGATAAGGTGTACGCACACAGTAGTGAAAAAGCGAGCAACCGTATTCCGCGTGTGCAACGAGGTCATTTTCCATCCTCGCTCATGGTATGGTATGGAGTTTCTTATTGGGGCTTAACAGAGGTACATTTTTGTGAGAAAGGTGTAAAAACGAATGCAGTTGTGTATCAAAATACAGTCCTGACGAACCTTCTGGAACCTGTTTCTCATACCATGTTCATTAACAGGCACTGGGTATTCCAACAAGATTCGGCGCCAGCTCATAGAGCGAAGAGCACACAAGACTGGCTGGCGACGCGTGAAATCGACTTCATCCGGCACGAAGACTGGCCCTCCTCCAGTCCAGATTTGAATACGTTAGATTACAAGATATGGCAACACTTGGAGGAAAAGGCGTGCTCAAAGCCTCATCCCAATTTGGAGTCACTCAAGACATCCTTGATTAAGGCAGCCGCCGATATTGTCATGGACCTCGTTTGTGCTGCGATAGACGACTGGCTGCGCAGATTGAAGGCCTGTATTCAAAATCACGGAAGTCATTTTGAATAAACTTTAGTGTCATAAGAATCTATGTTTTGTTAAGTTCATTTTGGTATATAAATGGTTACATAATGAATAAACTTGTTTCTATTATTTTATATTAAACATATGACAGAATTTATGACCTGACTAGGTATATATATAATATGTATCTCTTTTGTTTTATGTTTCCTTTAGTGTGCTTAAATTGCTATTGTGGATGTTGTTAGTGTAGTTAGTTAGGGGTATGTATATAAAATTAATGTTACATTTAGCTAATAGTACCTACTGCTATTAGTCAGGTTCTGTTATTAGATGATTAGTCAGGTCGTACGTGAAATCAACACTGACTTCAGCAGAAGACCAGCGCTCCAGCATGGTAACACGCAGAAGCATATGCTCAGCTGCATGTCTTTTGGCCGTCACAATGAATTATATAATTAAAAAAACAAGTGCCTTTGTTATTGTTAATTTTATGTTTAATGTAAATATGTTTAGTTTTAATTGTTTGAGATTGTATTCTCATGATTCTTTTGTGATGTGAATATAGTAGATTATTAACCAAGGGGATATAGCAGTGTCTTCTGTCGCGGGTTACGATTGAAATCGCGAGCGTAACGACGGACGTATTTTCGCATTATAGTATGTATGAACTTGTAATAAAATCTCTTTGGCTATACTATTTGTATCTTGCTGGTTTTGGTACCATTCAAAGTTTACATTTTTAAGAAGATAATTTCAAATTCAAATTAAGAAAATGTGTGATTTTTTTTTTGTTTTTCGTACTGTAAACATGAGTGAATCTAATGAAGAAATTAGATACATTTTAAAATTTTACTACAAAAAAGGTAAAAATGCAACGCAAGCCACGAAAAAAATTTGCGATGTTTATGGACCTAGTACAGTGTCTGTGAGAGTAGCACAAATTTCGTTTAAGCGTTTTCAATACGGAAATTTTGATGTCAAAGATGCACGTCGCTCTGGTCGCCCTATTACGGATAAAATTGATGCCATTTTTGAAAAAGTGGAGCAAGATCGGCATATCAGTAGTTACGACGTAGCTGAAAAACTGGGAATTGACCATAACATAGTTTTGGCGCATTTGAAAATAACTGGGTACACAAAAAAGCTCGATATTTGGGTACCCCACGAGCTCACTGAAAGAAACCTAATAAACCGTGTACTCATTTGTAATTCTTTATTACGACGTAATGAAACCGAACCATTTTTGAAGAAGCTGATAACTGGTGATGAAAAGTGGATCACGTACGACAAGAACGTGCGAAAAAGGTCGCGTGGTCATAGGCCGGTCAGGCTTCAAAGACTGTGGCGAAACCCGGGTTAACTCGCAACAAGGTGATGCTGTGTGTGTGGTGGGATTGGAAGGGCATTATTCATTATGAGCTGTTACCACCAAGCAGGACCATAGACTCTGAATTCTACTGCGAACAACTGATGAGATTAAAGCAAGAAGTTGAGAGAAAGCGGCCGGAATTAATCATCAGAAGGGGTGTGGTTTTTCATCATGATAACGCTAGACCTCACACATCTTAAACCACTCAGCAAATATTAAGATAGTTTGGCTGGGAGGTGTTAATGCATCCGCCGTATAGTCCTAACCTTGCACCTTCAGATTTCCACCTGTTTTGGTCTCTTCAGAATTCTTTAGGCAGTGTCAGGTTAACATCACGAGAGGACTGCCAAAACTACTTGTCGCGGTATTTTGATCAGAAGCCCCCAAATTTCTATAGCAATGGGATCATGTCCCTACCTACAAGATGGAAAAAATATATCGAACAAAATGGTACCTACATATTTTATTCAAATGTAAATAAACTATATTAAAAATGTTTTGAATTTTCTTAAAAAATGCGAAGAAACTTTTTCCCCAACCTAATATGATATTGGTCGTATTTATTGTGCCTGCAATAAACGAATTTAATTTAATTTATTTATAACGATACATGCCCACTTTTTGTGGTAGCAGTTAAGCATTCACGTGACCGGTTGCAAGCCCATCGCCGTTTAGTAGAATACTAACCAGATGACACGAGCTCTTGAATTTTGTTTCTAGGACATGCCGGTTTCATTACGTACATTTTTTGATTAGAAAAATCTATTTATTTTAATATATTACTCATTAATACAAATACGAGATTTATCAACTATCGTTTTATAGGCGTTTCTACCAAAAATGTTTCAGTTCAACTCGTGAAGGTGAACCTTCATCAGGGTGAGTGCGATCCGCTCCGAACTGCATCTCGCCTCGCACTACGTGCCGCAGCCCTACGCGCGAGTGGACGGGCGCGGTAGTGGGGGTACGTGATAAATCCCGTGGTTATAGTAATGATTGAAATAAATCATGAAAGTTTTCTATTATATTAATATTTATGTTTTTATTTATGCACGGCGAGGATACGAACCCACTAACTCATAAACAGAGATAGCTTCTGTTCTGAGATTTATTAATTTATCTAAAGTTCTTATTTCTTGATATTCCTCAGTATGTAATGAATGAATAATTCAATTAAATACATATAATTATTATCAATTGGCATAAATAACAATTTAGAGATGAAGTTAGGTATTCAATTTATTATTTGACAATGCCCATCTACAGCAGCTATACATCAAAGTTCAAAGTACTTAATCAGTTAGATGTCTATTATAAAATGCTTGTTTGTTTCTAGCACCTAAAAATATATGATACAAAGAGCCACTGGCTACAAACATAAAAGCCTATGTATTTATTTAAGTATTTTATCCATTTGTGTCCCACAGCTGGGCAAAGGCCTCCCCCATTCCTTCCAAATATCACGATCTTGTGCCACGTCCATCCAGCTTAGCAGAAACATCCAATTCGTCTCGCTATCTCCGTCTCGGTCTGCCGCGTCGCCTTCTGGCTTGGTTAGGGGCCCACTCGGTAGCTACCACGGATGAGGGAAGTCATGTCTGTGGTAGCTACCCACTTTTCCCACAGCTCATTTGGCATCCGACAAACGTGCCCAGCCCAATCCCACTACAGCTTAGCGGCTTTCAGCTGCAATTTGTGTACGTGAGCGCAGCTCGGTCTGGCGGATTTGATCCGTAAGCAATGATTTAAAGATAAATTATAACTTTATTTACCTTACAAGCTAGTTACAACCAAATAATTAATCGAGCGAAGCGAGATCTCTAAATCAACTTGGGCAAATGAAAATCGGTATGTATGTAAGTATGTAAGTATGCATGTGAATTTGGTTGCCCGAAGATAACTTTCGAAGTGTTGATCCGATCATCGTGAAATTTGATACATAGTTAAGTAACGATGGCTTTGTTTTGGTGTGACTAAATCAGCTAAAAATGTCGAAGGGTTGTTGAGATATTTGGGTTTAAGACAGGTTAAAAAATGAGATCAAGTGGAATGTAAAATTATAGGTCTTTATTAGTACATTTTGACCCCGTTTTTATTTTTAGTAAAGTATTTATAGTTTTTAAGTTAATAGCCATAATAAAACCTGAACTTTGACGAAATTCACTGGATACACCAGCGACCCCACAGTGCTGTAAGTTGGTATGCGTATAACTTATGTAACACAAATATAGGCAAAAGTCTGAATTCTAGAATAACTGCAATATGTTCACGAAAAACGAGGAACCAATTACATGAACTACCGTTACCTGTAATTTGAATAAAACTGTAGGTCAAAATATTTGGTCATTATTTCGTGGCACTATTTTGATAGTCAAAGATTACATAATATTTTGTTCTGTTTTTATGGGAGGACTTGCGAGATCTCAGTTCGGACGAACCACTAGTACCTAGTCAGGTCATAAGTATTGTCACACAGTAAAAACTTTTCTTTTAGAATGCTGGTCACAAAAAAGTTTATAGAATTCGAATTTCGATTTATTCCTGAAAATAAAAATGTATACTTTTTAGAATTTTACTCATTTTTAAATATGGAGTGGACGCTTAAAGCAGACCGTGTTGCAGTTATTGCGTTGCATCGTTGCGGTTACGCGCCAATTCAAATTTTTGACATACTGAAAAATTTGAATATAAATGATGAAATAATTTTTACCGTAGAAGAGAGCTACAACAAACAAAATGATAAGGTGTACGCACACAGTAGTGAAGAAGCGAGCAACCGTATTACGCGTGTCCAACGAGGTCATTTTCCATCCTCGCTCATGGTATCGTTGGGAGTTTCTTATTGGGGCTTAACAGAGGTACATTTTTGTGAGAAAGGTGTAAAAACGAATGCAGTTGTGTATCAAAATACAGTCCTGACAAACCTTGTGGAACCTGTTTCTCATACCATGTTCAATAACAGGCACTGGGTATTCCAACAAGATTCGGCGCCAGCTCATAGAGCGAAGAGCACACAAGACTGGCTGGCGGCGCGTGAAATCGACTTCATCCGGCACGAAGACTGGCCCTCCTCCAGTCCAGATTTGAATCCGTTAGATTACAAGATATGGCAACACTTGGAGGAAAAGGCGTGCTCAAAGCCTCATCCCAATTTGGAGTCACTCAAGACATCCTTTATTAAGGCAGCCGCCGATATTGACATGGACCTCGTTCGTGCTGCGATAGACGACTGGCCACGCAGATTGAAGGCCTGTATTAAAAATCACCGAGGTCATTTTGAATAAACTTTAGTGTCATAAGAATCTATGTTTTGTAAATAATGAATAAACTTGTTTCAATTATTTTATATTAAACATGTGACAGAATTTATGACTTGACTAGGTATATAAACGAAGAAAATATGTACAATAGGCGGGTAAAACTATCTCTGCTAAATTCTAAATTTGTCTAAATTTGTTTAATCTTTGATTACGATAAAAATTTTAATAACTACCAAACACCAACTTACAGCATAAACAAATCAAAACAAAACAAGATATTAAAATCTATCGAACTGTACGTCGCTGTGAAATTTGAAGTGAAATATTTTAAGTATCTTATTAAAACATTTTCCCCGGGCAATTGAATTTCATTTATCAGTTTCATAAAACGGCAGCTGAATTTTGGCTGTTTATTTTGCTGCATTACGAGATGAAATGAAAATGGATTTTAAAATTATTTGTGTCATGAAAATTGAACGAGGGATTCGAGAAGGGAGAATTATTAAATATGTAACTAGTTTTTAACCACAGCTTCGTTCGTGGAGGAAGTTTATAAATACAATATGCTTAGTTGATAAATTTTAATATGATTTAGAGAGTTGTCAAATCTTACAAGTACGTCAAGTTTAAACATTTATAGTCGCTAAATGCATTTAGGGCGACTTGCGCAACGATGCCTAAACGTATTTAATGGTATTTAAGGAGTTCTAAGGTCAAAAAAATGTGTCAAAATTTAACATGTTTAATCGCTAAATACATTTAGGGATCATTGTGCAAGCCGGGCTTACATTTCATTGATTAGGACTCGGCTTTTAGGGTTCTGGACCAAAATGGTAAACACGGAACCCTTATTTTGTCAGTTCGTCCGTCCGTATGTCACAGCTGTTTATCTCAACAACTATGAAGCAATCGGTTAAAAATTTTGACTAGTTAAAACATAGACGTTCCTTTTTTGCAAGTCTATTAAAAAATATACGAGTTTATATTTTCATTTTAATGGCCAATAGAGCCAGAATAGTGAGGGTTGGGGTAGGTCAAGTGGGTTATCAAAAAGATTTATTTTCACATTTCAAAAGCATTACTATTATTTTTATTTAGTAGGTACAGTTTTGGAGCTAAAATGAAAAATTATGAAAATAATACCACCACACCGATTTTTTGTGAAAAAGTCTTAGGCCCACGTTCAATGTTTCTCCTTTCGATACCTTTTATATAAATTAAACTAGTAAAGTTATTTGAAATGTCTAGCATAATTTATTGCATTTTAAATGTGGAACGGAATAAAATATGACCCAATATTAACACGAAATAATAAAGGCTACCTGTTATTCTAGTACCGTGCACAACGTAAGGAATGTCATGGAAAATGCTAGTTTCCTCTACGCAGATTCTAAAACTTAAATTGCTTTGTACATACACTGAGGTACGTTTTTAACTTTTCAACCACAAAGAGCTACATATGAATAAGGTAGAAAAGACTGAACCACAACGAAGCTAGTTTTAATGAAATGCCTGAACTCAAAATAAAACACACATAAATTGGCCTTTCACAAAACGTAAATAAATATTTTTTGACCACAGTGGATTAAAATATTAACACGATTACAAAGAAATTGTAATTTCATCATAATATCTGTCTAATTGGACATCCACTGTTGGACTTAGGACTCACCGATACATTTTCAGAGCAACAGATCTTATACGGCCTGCTGCCACCAACCTTTACAGGGTTGTATGTCCATAAACTAGGACGTCGCAGTAAGGTAGTTTTAACTATGTGTATAAGATCGTTTAAACTCAAATCAGACTAGATATAATCGAGAGGTCTTGATATTCTAGATAGAAAGACGACCTGATGTAGGTTACTGGGAGCCGTTGGGTGCAGTTCGCACAAGATCGGTCGCTCTGGAGGCCTATATGTAGCAGTGGACGTCTTGTGACTGATGATGATGTTAATAAAGCAAGAAAGCACACAGTTGTAAACATAATAATAAATATACAATTCCTATTAAAACAAACAACATTTCAAAAAGACCCTATTTCTATTCACGACTTACAGAATCTGCATTTAAAGATAGCATCTAAATTAATTAAATAGATCGCAGAGGGACAAACTACTGAATTAAAGCTGAACGTGTAAAAGACGCGACATTTTGTCGCTTCATCATCATATTATTTAAAGGTCGTCCACTGCTGTACTTAACCCATAGATCTCCAGAGAGGCTGATCTTGTGCGGCCTGCACCCTACAGCTCCCAGAAACCTTCATCACGTCGTCTTTCATTCCAGTTGGAGGCCGATTGTGTCACTTCGTTACTCTAGTATGTCATTACGTCTTTGTAGTAGTAGAAATGGTGTTGATTGATTGATTGATTTACTCTTTATTACACACCAAATAAAAATACAGTTACAAATGATATTGTTACGCCAAGGCTGTTACAGAATAAGTAATAATAAAGAATTAGACAGCTTCTCGAAATTATTTCTTGTGTCACAGAATAGGTAATACTTTGTATGGAATATACCTACATACCACGTTTTTACCTACGGTTGCACAGATTAAGAAATAGTACTTGGTCGAAATACCTACACTTTTCTAGTAACTACTAGAAACATCGGGAAGGTTCTGGAAATAATGCGCGGTATAAATAGTGCGTAGAGACGCTCGAGGAGGCAGTCTTGATTTGGTGATACGTGCGAACATTTCGGTGACTTTTAGTGGTTTATTGTGTAACAGTGGTGTGATTTAGTGTGTTGTGAAACCTTGTGATTAAGATCGTGTATTTATCATTTTAGTGTTGAATAAAAGTGTTATTTTGGTTAGATTGATTTTCATTATTTTATCCCGAACTCTCAGCTCGTAACAATATCTACAATAAATAACGGTACAAAGGGTGGTTTTATCGCTAAAAGCGATCTCTTCCAGACATCCTTTGGAGGGACAAAAAAGTCCAGTGTTGGGTATATAACTAAATCCTGAATAATAAAATGCTTTTAATAACAATAAATATTTACATGACTAAAATACAGCAGAAACAGTTTAATCATTAAAGACCGTTACAAACGATCTATAAATAACTCACCTGCTCCAGATCACTGCCAGGCGGAAGTGTACCCAAGACACTGGCTGCATTGCCCCGCTGAATTGCAATGCTTATGCGTTGACCCAGATAAGCGCCAGCTCTCGTGTCACACGTCTCGCTTCGACCAGAAGCCCAGAAAAAAATTTGAAAACGCGATGGGCCCCGGTATCCCATGGACCCAGGATCTTGATCCCAAATGGCTCAGCCCTAAATTGAATAATTCTTAATATTTTACACATAAATTTAATAAAAACTCAATAAATACCAAATGGGTATAAATGATATGTGCTGCGTAGTGCAATTGAGTGATGAATGAATCTGTTTCCTTGCTAATTACGGCTATGCAGACGCTATGCAGCAGTACACATGTACTCTACAAGTAGATGGCAGATGATGCCCGCACCGTTGTCCGTGCGACTTCTATGTATGTCGTGACTATAAGTCGCGTCTGACATTTTTACACCAGCAACGCGAAATGATAGGGTTGGCTGGCACAGCGCTGCTCACATCGTCATTAGCAAATGGAGTTTGACCGCACGCCAGCCCTGTCGGGCGGTGTGTCGTATAAAATGGCTTGTAATTAGATTTAGATTATGTTTGAATACGGTGGCGTAACATGTTTAGTTTAGAAGTAAAATATTGAAAGAAATAGATACTGTTCCGAGTTCATATTCTTGGAAAATGTTACTACGCGAGGTGACGTAACACCTTGTCCGACTAGTCGTGGCTTCATACAAAACATATTTTACATAATAAATAAATAATGCTGGACATTTCACACAGCGTAATATATCCTTAACACTAGAGTGCACGCGCGCTCTACTATAGTAGAATGCACTTACTTATTTTATCACTATTCATTCGTTCTTACACCTGATTGCCCGCGCTACTAGATAAGCCTCGTCGACAAAATCGCGGAACGGATTGGTACAGCGCCCACTGGCAGTTGTTTTTGTAATTAGGTGTCTAAGTTCGGCTTCTACCATTGTAGTACATGCGAGTATTGGCGTAATAAAACTGAATGTAAGTAAAGTGGTATAAGCGATGTGCTAGGTGGATTTGTCGTGATCACCAAGTTGTGATCTGTATCGAATGCGAGGATAGTGACCAATAAGATAGTCATCGCTTATTAGATATTTTTTTTGAGCTGATCTCAACAACCATGCCAAAAATGTTGATTATCTTTTTGATATCGTAAATTGTTCCTAATTAATGTGTATTCTATTAAAAATGAGATTTATTGCAATAATTGTGTGTAATAATAAATAGTTGAGACATATTATTTAGTTTTATCATTTTAAAACTACCCATTTTTCAAATATGTGATATATTGTTTTCTACTATGGTAGAGCACGCGAGCACCCATGTAAAATAAAGGGGCGCGTGCACTGTAGTGTTAAACTAAGCAAAGCTATGAGAACCAGGTAACTGATAGAATGCGTAAGAGAAATACTGAGACCAGAAAAAATACAAACACAGTGTTTTACTAACGCATTTTCCAGTATTCATATTGTTTTAGTTTTTTGTAAAAAGTTCAGTGAAATTAATAAATAACAAATTACTATTATCTGTAGATCATGCAAAAATGTATCACGCGGCGGGAATCGTTTCCGCAACCTCCTGCATCTCAGACGGCTAATATTTACTGCGCCACGGAGGTCGTCAAGATTGAAAATACTTCAGTAAATCTAACAGTAGTACCGTAGTATATTATTTCTCTGTGATAGTACTAAGGTAGTTATTTTTAATAAAAGCTATCGTCCTATAACGTTGTCGTGAAATCCAGTCCATTCAAAGGTAGTCTGTGAGATATCGCTTTTAGCGATAAAACCGCTACTTGTATATCTGCGTGTGTATATTTGTTTTTTTATATTGTTTTATAATTTACTAGCTGACCAATCCGCAGCTTCGCACGCGTAGTTTTTCAATAAAAACATTGCCCTCCTTCTGCGCAGTTAAGTAAAAATTATCCTACGTCACCCGGGGATAGTGTAGCTTCCCAGCAGTGAAAGAATGTTATAAATCCAGTAGTTTCGAAGCCTATTCAATACAAACAAACAAATCTTTCCTCATTATAATATTAGTTTAGAAGTGTGATTTACAATAAAGCGTTTGCTATCTATCTATCTAGGGCAATCCTATTCTTAAACACAGACAAATCGATGAAGTAAACGGCTCTGTCTACTAACGGATCTCTACACGGAAATTTTATTAAAATTATAATTATAAAGTTACCATTTTATCCTGTCCCATAATATTTACGTGATTTTTTTATGAAACCCAACCTAAAATTCCCCGAATTCATTATACACTTTAATTAAAAGACAAACAAGTGACTATTCTAAAACGGGGTGAGTATTCCGTCCCTCAATTTCTTTATTTTGATTCAGAATATTGGAAAATTTGAAGAGATTTTTGCTCTCAAGCCTCCATTTTACCATTTAATTAAAATTGTTTTGCATAATAGGTAATTAAAAACTCCCGAATGTCATCGAACCTTGCTTAGTGAACAATGTGATGATTTCGTTTGAAAATGGTTAAGGAAATCACAAAAGGAAGACTCATGATTATATATAAATTTATTTACTCAAAACAATTATAATAAAAATGTATTTCATTAAACAATGTGCAGATACAAAAATATGATAACATGGCCCATATCTATAAATACCTGACAAGCTCTGATAGCGCTGTGTGAAATGTCCAGCTATATTAATTTACTAGCTGCCGCCAGCGGCTTCGCTCGCGTTATTTGTCAATAAAAAGTAGTCTATGTGTTAATCCAGGTTATAATCTACATTTATACAAAATTTAATCGCAATCGGTTCAGCCGTTCCGGCGTGAAAGAGTAACAAACATCCATACATACAAACATTCGCGTTTATAATATTAGTAGGATAGGATTTATACATGATTGTTGAGACATTGTTGTTTACATTATTGTTTTCAAGCTAAGCGATCTCTTCTAGGCAACTTTTGAATGAATAGGATCTACAAATCAGGACAGAAATCTATTGTAGATGATATAAACAACACACTTCGTCCATTTCTAGATCTTTAGCCAGACTTTCAGTTTTTTACAAGATTCATTTAGGCGAATGTATGCAAGAGCTTCATGATCTTATCCCTCCTTTCCCCTTCCACCACCGGAAAAGCAGACGTACCGAGAAGTACCACCCATATTCTGGTTGTCATACCACCTTGCCGTACAAAACGATTTGCTTCAACTTTTCTTATTGGCGTAAGTATGAAGTGGAACTCACTTCCGGCGTTTGTTTTTCCAGACCAGTTTGATCTCGGAGTCTTCTAGTCTAGAGTAAATAGGTTCTTTCTAGGTAAGCGTGCTCCATCAATCTTCGATTTCACTATTACTTACTATCAGGTGAGGTAAAACTCAGACGCTAGACTATTACCAAAAAAAAATATTTATCTAGCCTATGCTGTTCCACCGCTGGGCAAAGGCCTCCCCCTCATCTCTCCACTTTTCTCGATCTTTTACTAAATCCCGCCAGTCTCTGTAAAAAGCGTCCAAATCATCGCATCACCGCTTCTTGGGCCTTCCACGGTGTCGCTTTCCATCCACAGGGATCCATCCAGTTACGACCTTAGACCACCTATTTGGTTGCATGCGGGAGACATTACCAAAAATAACAAATAAAAATCTCTGGTAAGTGGCAATACTAGCAAGGCAAAGTATGCAACCGCTGGTGAACAAGAAAATAATAAAATCAAGGAGACATTATGTAAATAGGTTAACATAACAACATATCAGCTATAGGACTATAGTCAACTGCTGTACTCAGGCCTCCGTCGCTGATTTCCAGATCAACCGATTTTGTGTGGCCTTCACCCAATGCCTCTGAGATACCTTTATCAGGTCAACTTATTGGCGGCTACGCTGTGCTTTCTAGTGTATGGTCTCCACTCGAATACATTTCAGTACCAACGGCCATCAGCTCTTTAAGCTATCCCGCTCACTGCTAATTCAGCTTGCTTATCTTCTGGGATATGTATTTAAGAAATAAATATCAACGTTCACAACCTTCCCTGGTATCAACAATCTAGAACGTAAATACACGGTGTCCTTTTAAACACTGTTTTCCCAGAACAAACGTTGTTCAGACCATGGTCTACTAACAGTTTTGTAACATCAAAATTAAAAACAAAACGAAATCGGTCTTTGAAAAATATTAAAAGTTGCGAACTTAAAACGTCTATTTTAACGTTACGCCCTACAACATAGACCGGGCGGCGCGCCGGTAGCTACTAGGTATCTAACTTAGGTCACGTAATAACTTCTAAGTGTGCAATTGACTCCAATTTTTACGGACCTTTCGAAATTCTATATTTGACATGACTTGTACTCTGTACTTTTTAATAGACTGAACAGGACATCTGTCGTTCACCCTTTGAAGGGCGCTGCCGTATCGCGCCAAAATAAATAATAGTAGTAAATAATGTCACGGTTAGTTATTGAACAAAGTTAGACTTATTTGAGAAGGTCTAGATTTTATATATTTTTTTTTATTTAATGCTATAAACAGTTTGTAGACCAGTTTGTAGACAACAGTAGTATGAACAACGTTTGTTGTAGGAAAATAGTGATTTTTAAAGGACACCGTGTATTTAATCTAAGCAAAAACAGGGGATTTCGGAACGACGAACTTCTTTAACAAATTTAAAAACTTTTTCTTTGACTTGTCTGTCAAAGTCAACGGGGTGTATTATGTAAGCTTTAGAATAATTATTCATTTTAATTTATTTATTTTAATTTATTTCCGAACAATAAACAGTGAAACTGTTAATTTATGATATATATTCATGTGGTAGAAGTATTATTAATGTAATCCACTACGTTATCCACATATTGGTAACTAGCTGTTGCCAGCCGTTTCACCCGCGTTATTCTGTGGTGCAAAAATACATATGTAAATTTTGACAGCCTACTTTTATCCTGTGAGAACTGTTTTATGGGTTAAAAAGTAGCTTATATGGTAATTCAGGTCACAATCTACGTACATACCAAATTTCATCGAAATCAGTTCAGCCGTTTCGACGTGATTGAGTAACAAACAAACATCCAAACTTTCGCATATATAATATTAGTGTGATACAGAGTCATAAAGTAAATGCAACTGGAGGGCTAGAAGGGCCTTATATCTAAGACAAACATTATAATGATATAACGTAAGGTAGTGCTGGTATTATAGAAACTTTTAATGTGTTACAAAGTAAATTAAACATTTTTAAATCGTCACTAGTCCTTGAATACTCGCATTTAGTTGACTAGCTTGAAGTATACTGACTTTGAAAACATTTAAATAATATTTTGTATGTACACTGTGTTGTACAATGGCTTAAATAAGGAAACTTGAGACGAGACCACTCAATAAGCTGTTGCCTCGATGATGATGGTTCTGTTACAAAATTCAGCGGGGCAATGCCGCCCGTGTCTTTAAAATAATTCCGCCTGGTTCAGTTGATCTATCTATATGCAACGGTTTAGATGATTAAACTGTATGTAGCTTTCTTGTCATTTGAGTTACCATTTTATTTATTTATTATTTTTTTTATTGTCCTCGTTTTATTACATTTGTAATAATATTGATTTAGGTTATTAGTTTGGTATATATAAGTCTATCTTTAGGTATCTATTTATGTATTAGGATTATAAGTATTTCCGTCATTTGTAAATATACTCTGTGCCCCGCTGTCCATTACTGCTTCGCTCTTTACTTTCCATCCACCGTTTGCCTGGAAGAAATCGCTTTCAGCGATAAGGTCGCTCATTGGACTGTATTTAACATAAATTAGTTTTGTAAGTATTTCTGGTATTACAATAAAGAATTATTCTATTCTGTATTTTAGTCATGTAAATATTTATAGTTTAATAATAATACTTGTTTAGTTATAATTTACTGATAAATTTATTATTTATTTATTTAATATAAATAAGTAAATTTAATAGCCAAATTCAAGTTCAGATCTAATATCATAAAGCTTATCAATGCAACGTTTGACAAAACTGAAAGGTGTTGCTGTCTAATTGTTTGTCCTTAAACAAGAACTATTAGAAAGAAAGAAAGAAAACATTTTATTCAACAACCACACAGTAATAAAGGAAAATAAAACAAAACAACAATAAAATCTAACCTAAGCACTAACAAACTAACAAACTTAAAAGCTCTGCGTGGAGATGAATAGGTACTCAGCTCAGCATGATGCTACGGTATGTTAATATGCCGCAGCGCTGGTCTTCCGCTGAGTCCAGTTTATATTACCTCACGTACCTCTTGATCAAGGGTAGCCATAATAAGACAAAGACAACTATTTTTCAAATCAAACCATATTAAATACATGCATTACAAAATTAAATACCTACTATTTTAAACCAATAAAACTATCACTACTAACTATCAAACTAAACAAAAAAAAATTCACGGATATATTTAAGACAAGACATGGAGACCGGGAAGAGAACCACTACTGCCACTACTATTAGACATTATATATTTATATTATGTAGATATTATATTTGTAATTGAATTAAACTGATGTTAATCTTACGAGAATCGGGTTACAGATATATTTTACGACTTTTCATCCCTATTTTCTATGAACATACAGAATCTGTTTTTGCAGCTATGTAAAATGTGCCTGTAGCGTGTAGCTTAAGATGAGACAAATTTGACTGCGATTATGTTAAAACCAGCTAGTGATAAAATATCGTGCGGTTAGATAATAAGCCCTTCGCATTTTAGTAAGTTAGAAAGGGATTCTTGCCGTAACTTTCTAACTTACTTTTAATAACAAAACAATTTTGTTCCTGGAGACGTAATTTTACATAAACGTTACCGAAATTTTCTTACAAGTGGTGTTTGAGGGATGTGAAAAACATTTAAGACTTGTTTGTCTTTGAACATGTGAAAACATAATTTGTAGTATACCACGAATACACCAAGCCGAAATATTGATAAAACACACACACACACACGCACACATACATCCACACACACCCACAAACACCTAAATACACACGCAAACACAAACAACACTCACTCACACAAGAATCATAGCACCACGCAGTTAAATTAAATACTTATATAAATGACCTAATGACCTTAATTATGAGAGAGCTGACATCTGTAAAACAGGTCTTTGTATCTAGCTCAGATTTCAGAGACTTCATATGACGTATGTAACAAAGTGTTTTTGAGCCAATAGTTTTTTTATTCATTGGTGCTGTTCATGGAATAACATAGTTGCTAATCAAATCGGTGCTGTTCGTGGAATACCTCAAAACAACACAACAGATTTTACAGTGACAGAAGAACTGACAGACGTCGGGGCAGAAAATGTTAAAATTCGATAATATTGTTAAAACCCTTCGCATAAATGAGAAAATCCAAGAAATTAGCGAAACTTTATCGGTCCGTATTTGCGTTACTAATACGCTTTTGAGCTCAATTCTATATCAATCAGTGTAGCCAAGTTACATTCGATTAGCGATGACGCTAATTGATAAATCCGAAAATATATGGGATTGACACAAGGTTTGGAAATATCACGTGATCTATCGACAACAAACCTATATAGAAAATGAATCGATTTGAAGCAAATGTAACATAGGTACGCCCTCTGCTTTGTTTAATAAGATACGCGTTCGGACAGTGTGGCTTATATTTTCTCCCAATACAGCCAGCATTGGTTTCAAAAGGTAGCTACCGAAAGGTTTTATTGTACAAACATCTGTTTAATTTAGAACCTGGACCTGACAAAAAAACTGGTCAATTAACGTTTTGCTCTGTAAGAAACCAATAAATTAAAATTATTGCATAAGTATAGAAACATAAAGCAATCCGAAATTCCAAAACTATTAAGAACTACGTTAGATACGTTAAAGTCAATCGAAGAAATGCGAAAATAACAAGCGACTGGTGGTAAAATAACACAGAATGGCCTCTTGGTGTATTCAGTTAGACGACCTCCGTGGCGCAGTGGGTAATTAGCCGGCTGAGACGCAGGAGGTAGCAGGTTCGATTCCCGCTGCGGAACAAATGTTTGCATGATCTACAGATATTTGTTCCGGTCTGGATGTTTTTCTATTTATTATATGTATGTATTTACAAAAAAAGTATATAAGTATTTTAACAGTTATCTGGTTCGCATAGTACAAGCTCTGATTAGTTTGGTGGTAGATAGCTCTGTGTGAAATGTCCAGTTATATTTATTGTTATAATTTTAGTTTTGAGGGAACATAAAACTTTTTTATTTATTCTAACATTATAATGCCCCTAAAATATTCATATATATTCTTTCTTTCATTTATATATGATTTCGTTTTTTTATTGGCATTATAATTTCCCCAAAATATTCATATATATTCATTCTTTCTTTATATATGACTAGCTGATGCCAGCGGCTTCGCACGCGTGGTTTGCCAATAAAAAGTAGCCTATGTGTTAATCCAGGTTATGATCTACGTACATACCAAATTTCATCGCAATCGGTTAAGCCATTCCGGCGTGAAAGAGTAACAAACATCCATACATCCATACATACAAACTTTCGCGTTTATAATATTACTAGGATTTTGTTTTTTTATTGGCTATAGCGCTTGATCTCGACCTTATCTGATGGTAAGTGATGGTGTGATCAAAACTTGAGCACGCTTGCCTAGAAACCTGTTTACTATGGTCTGGAAAAACTGACCCAGAACTGATCATGCAAATATTTGTAGCGAGGCGGTAATCTAACCCGCAACTTCCTGCGTCTCGTCCACTGTGACACGGAGGTCGTCAAGTATGTCTATCTACCTATCGTCAAGTATGTCTATCTCGAAAGTCTTGTTTTTCCACCACTAATCAAAAAACGTAGTACAAACCGGGGAATTTCAATGCCTCACGCAAATATAACTGTGTAAAGAAATACTTCCGGTCTTTTTGAAGTAAAACTTATTTACGCACGCTTGACTTGGGGAGTAATCTGGTGAATGCGTGACGAGAGCGTGACGAAAAGTGTGAACGTACGAGGCGAACGGGAGTTGAGTGGGAGATATAAGTTAGTGAAGATAGTAATATAGAGAGTTACGTTTCGTATATTACTGTAGGGGCAAGAGAGAGAGGTGCGAGCACACTTTTCTTTCTCTATTTCTCTAATAGACAGCTACGTTTCGTATATCTAAGACACAGTGCAGGTCTATTGTCTGTATCACACTGTAGGAGCAAGTAAGAGCAGTGCGCACGAACATTTTCTTTTAGTCTTCTACTCATAGCCAGTGCATGAAATATATATATATATATATCTATATATCTCAATCAGTAGTCAGTTTGCAAGTTTGCTAGCGTTGCGTGAACGGGGATTTCTTGATTATTTTTCGTTCATGAACAATTTTATAAATAATTATTTTGAAAAAGAAGTTTTATTTCAATCGTGTGGTCTAAAGCACACTCGGTTTTTAGCATCATGAAGGGTTCCTGAATAAAACAAGACCGGTATTTCAAGACCAGTCTCGTTTTGCCATCACTAATCAAAAAGCGTTTTACAAACCAGGGAGTTTGAATGCCTCGTGCAAATTTAAGTATGTAAGCTTTGTATTAAAGCGGCCGGGGAAAATAACGGCACCTATCTGAAGCGTAATGCATACAAATGTGAATTGTACTAGTATTCAGTATGTATTCAGGGTCATATGTATTAAGTACTTTAGGTTAATCTTTTGTTAAAGTTATATTTAGTTAGTTAACCTTAAAAAAATAGTTAATTATTTACTTCAAAACTGTAAAACAGAAAATACGAAGAAATCTTTGTTATTTTGACTAGAATGATGGATTTATAATCACTGTTGACATTTTTATTATTTCTATATTTTGTTAAATTTTGCATGATGTAAAATAGAACATAGCTGTACTATACTACGGCCGTTCAGAGAATGCGTTCCTGACACGTCGCGATTGAACTGACGACGTAACTTTGTAATGGCGTTGCAGTTACGATAAAAATATTATTGCTGGTTGTTTACCGTTTTAACATTTGATGAGCATTAAAACAACATCATTATATCAATAATCAATTAATGTTATAATTTTGTGCCAAACTGAGTGTCAAATAACTTGGTAAACAATATTTTTCTAAATCTAAACTGCGCTATTACAAGGTTATGTCAGCGCTTTATATTTGTAGTGCTGTGCTAACAATAACAGGCAATAATAGTATCGTAATCTGTTCTTATATAGTTATACTTTATAAAATAATACGTTTTGTGTTTCTTTTTAAGAATTTGAAAATAATGGACTATAAGATAACTTGTATTAAATATAAAAATAAAACTACGACCAAACCGAACGCGCGAAAGAAAGTAGCATTTTTATATTTAGGTTGAAAATGGTAACCCCAAATGGCGTTATGGGCCGCCATTTTGTGACGCTAAAACAGTCGTCTGTTGTCGTTTCGTGCGCATAGACCACGTTCTTCAAGTGTTTTCGATCTGTTTTTATTTGATTACCCGGCTTTCGTTTAATGGACTATTTCTGCTTTTCAAACTGAGATCGGCGCTAAATCGGACTTCGATTGTGTTTTTGTGACTTTTGGTGCATAATAATGCCTAAACGTGGACAAACATTGAAAAGTGGAGCCCGTGAGTTAATCATCAAGCTGCAAGATTACTTTGAGCGGGAGCGGTTGATTCTGTTATTGATAATAATATAATTATACATGTAGACGAAGATGATGATGAAGACACCACCTCCTCAAGCGAATTGGAGTCTGATTAATATTCTGTACGCACATTCTATTCAATGTACTTTATTGCATAGAAATACAGATTGTTACTTTGTAACAAAGAATAAATAAAACAATTTTATTATATTAATATTACCCTTTTTTGGTTTCCACTTAAATAACTAAAATATAAATTTTAAATGATTCCGCTAATTTAAAACGAAAATAATCTTAAAAATAACGCGGCGGTTCATTTTGGAGGAACGGTAACGAACTCAGTGTTATGTTGTGCCCATCACTAGTCGTGACTAACTGATAGGTATCAGGAACGCATTCTCTGAACGGCCGAAGTATAGAGTGATACATTTTCGTCAACTTTTTTTACTACCTCTCTTCCGCAGAATAAAATATTATGAATTATAAATTAATAAGAATTATGAAAAGAAAAACGTGTATTTATTGAATCCGACATTTTAGTTAAGACCACCCATTGTACTTTTTGCTTTGTGTCTTCTTTTTGATGACTAATATTAATTTTTAGGGTATCGTACCTCAAAATTTAAAAAAGGAACCCTCTTTATCTCTTCTTCACTGTCTTTTCCGTCTGTCCATCTGTCCGTCCGTGTGTCACCGCCGATTTTCTCAGGAACGGGTGGACCTAGCAAATTAAAATTTATGCCAAATACTGAGATCTATAGTCCCTATTAGGTGTATAAAAATCAAGGTCCTGAATCAACACAGGAAAAAGATATCGTTAAGTTTATATTTTCGCGAAAACTTGTACCAAAATTTACCTTAATTTTCAACTTTTTTTATTTTTTGGAATTTTCCCTTTACTTGTGCTGTGAGATCTTGCATTTAACCAAACTTGACAATTCTAGGTCAACCGGAAGTACCCAATAGGTTTTGGGTCGAAAACCTATATGGTAGTTCCCGTTGACCTAGAATCACGATATTTGGCAATAAGAAAGGTCTTACAGCATAAATAAAAGAAAAATTCCAAAAAATAAAAAAAAAACTTGAAAATTAAAGGGTGCCCCCCCATACATACATAGTTGACGCCAATTATGATAGTCTTCTGAGATTTATGGGCGCTCATACAATTTAGAGGACTAGCTTAATCAGCATCAATCTTAAATAAGGTAAATAAATAAAATTGTGCTGTTGAATAATATAAATATTTAAGTGGGGCTCCCATACAACAGACATGATTTTTTTGCCGTATTTATATATAATGGTACGGAACCCTTTGCGATAGGAGCCTATTAGGAGAGTAGTGAAACAAGCGAGAGCTGGATAAAGACTGTTTATTGAATAGGTATCCATGTCTTATTAGCTAGAGTACCTAAGTAGGTATACTACATGAATTATACACTACACCTTCCTACAAAGAGAAAAAAAAAATATATATTTAGGTTAAATATGTAATATATATATATATTTTTTTTTTACCTTATACCTACGATTACATCAATACATGCTTGATTACATAAAAGCGGTACAAAAATAATTAACCTAATTATGTATATTATAATGGCATATTATAATGCTTAGTACGATTTTTATGAACGATTTGTTCCTTATCATTTTTTAATATTTTTACGTTACAATCTAAATCTTATAATACTATGTACGGACCCAAATATAGTTGGTCCATTTTATTACATGATGGATTTTTCACTAAAAGATAATCACCCTTATTATATATAATACACCGGGTTTGTTACAATGTCATATTTTTTTTTTCTTTTCATTTTACTTTGAATTAGATTATCGCGAGCATCTGCTTGGGCTACCTGGGGCCTATATTTTAGTTCTAACGCGTAGTTATCATGAGTATATAATGGATCTACGACGCCGCTATTAAAGTTACCTGGCAGTGGGCATGGTTTACCGAATACTAGCTCGTGCGGTGTGTATTTAGTTTCGGTATGTACAGTATTGTTGTAAGCAAAACACTAATACGGTATCCAGCTGCTCCAGGACTCAGCTTTATTCTCACAATTAATTCTAAGATACGCACCCATTGTCTTGTGTGTATTCTCCAACGCTCCAATGCTCTCGTGATGGTAGGCTTTTGAGGTAACCTGTTTAATTTTCAAGATTTGGCATGTTTCTTTCATTGTAGAACAAATAAATTCAGTTCCTCTGTCCGTTGCAATTTCGCGTGGAATGCCATATCTTAAAATAAAATTATAGACGAAAGCACGAGCAACACTTACCGCATCTTTATTTCGTAGCGGGTACGCCTCTGTGAACTTAGTTAATTCGCATTGTAACGTGAGAATATAGGTATAGCTACTGGCGTCTTTCGGAAGTGGCCCGACTATATCCAAGTATACCTTTTCGAATGCTGAGTGTGCTGTAGATGTAATAACCATGTTTTGCTTAGTCGGTATGGAATACTTTTGCTTTTGACATTGATCACATTTAGATACATATTCAGCTACATCTTTCTCAAGATTAGGCCAAAAATAGAACTTTTTGATGTTATTTGACATTCTCCTTACACCTGCATGCCCACTCGTAGGTAACAAATGAAAATCATTTAAAATAACCTTCCTATTATCCAAGTTGTTTATTCTTTGGACATTTCTCACAATACATAATCTTGGCCCCGACCATTCAACATTTTTATTTATCTCTTCAATAAGCCCCTCTACAAATTCTTTATTATTTTCTTTTATAATTATGCATATCTCTGCTAACTTTAATCTTTTACATAAGGCTGACAAATCCCTCACCAACTCGTCTCGCGTAATTGATGATCGGGATGTTGTACTCAAATAAATGGCAGATTTATTGGGCACATAAAAAAATATTTACCTTCCTCTACAGATATTCCGTTTATTAATAATTTATTCATATTACTCCTAGTTATTAGTGAGAGTTCAATGTACTTAGTTGGTTTTTTAATGATTTCCACTACCCTTAGCCCTTCGGGTTTTGACCCGATATCAATTTTTTTGACTTTATTGCTATTTGCATCTAGCGACGGACTATTCGTTTTACGATATTGAGCTCTAGTCATTACATTTATGATTCTTTCATTCAATTCTTTTAATTCGTTTGACGTAATAATGATCCTTGACAATGCGTCTGCCACCGAATTGGATTCACCTTTCAAGTACTCTACATCAAAGTTATATTCCTCCAATTGCAACCTAAACTTTAATAATCTACTTGAAGGATCACGCATACCAAATAAATAAACTAGTGGCCTATGATCGGTCTGTATTTTGAATTTTCGACCATATAAATAGGGGCGAAAATGTTTAACACTCCACACAATGGCTAGAAGCTCTTTTTCAATTGTCGGACAGTTAATTTCAGCCTTATTTAGGCTTCTACTAGCGTAAGCTACGGGTCGTCCATCTCTGTTGCATAATACTGAACCTATAGCTTTTCCTGACGCGTCTGTTTGTAACAAAAATTCGTTATTTTCAGAAAAATCCGGGTACTGCAATACAGGTGGTTTCGTCAAAGCAGTTTTCAAAAATTGAAATGCATTTTCACACTCTCCAGACCAACTAAATGTAACACTCTTACGACATAGCTGATTTAAAGGTAGTACTATTTTCGCGAACTGTGGAATAAATTTTCGGTAGTAATTGGCAAAAGCAACGAACCGCTTCACTTCGTCAGTACTAAGCGGTCGCGGATATTGCTCTAAAACTTCAATTTTTTCTGGATCAGGTAGAATTCCATCCCCTGACACAACGTGACCTAGATACAGAATTTCTTTTTGTAAAAAATAGCATTTAGATGGATTTAATTTCAAGTTGACGCTGCGAAGTCTGCTGAAAATATCCATTAGATTACGATTATGTGACGCCAAGTTTTTCCCGTAAACGACTAAGTCGTCTTGATAACATAAACACCTTTCATAATTTAGTCCAGACATGGCTATGGTCATCAATCTACTGAAGCTATTCGGGCTGGACTTTAAGCCCATTGGCATTCTTGTCATTTGGAATTGATTTTTGCCAGTTGAAAAGGCTGTACATGACCTACTTTCTTTATCTAATTCTGCCTGATAAAATCCTTGATATAAATCTAATTTTGTATAATACATTGCGCCGGATAATGAGTCCAAAATATCAGCAATATTGGGTAGCGGAAATTTATCATCCTGTACTTGATTATTTAATTTTCGGTAGTCTATAACCACACGCCATCTCTTTGCGCCTGTATTGTCAGTCTTTTTCGGCACTAGCAATAACGGACTATTCCATGGGCTTCTAGTTTCTTCTATGATGCCGTCATTTAACATATTTTCTATCTGCTTGTTTATTTCGGCTTTTTGTGCGTGAGGCAGTCTATATGGTTTAGTATAAATAGGAAAAGTATGCGGTTTCAAATCGATAGACTGTTTGTATACATTGCAAGTTCCTAATGTATCACCTGGTAAGTGGAAAACGTCAGGGTATTTTGCGCAAACATTTTCGATTGATTTTTGTTCCTCCATTTTTAACCCGTTTAAATTTAATAATGAAAACAATTGTTTAACTCTTTTAGCATTCATTACAGGTTTTTCGAATTGACAGATAAAATACTCGTCTAATATGCTAGTGTCTACTTGGAAATTACTCAATTGAACGTCCGTTTCCCTCGTATTTAAAATACGTATCGGAATTTTACCATTCACTGGGCATGTCAGAGCATTTGCTACGTAAACGCCTTCGCATAACTCTTGCGAAGCTACCACACAGTCTTTCCTACAGTCCGTGTTCAGATAATGAACAATCTCACATCGCGCGGGCACACTCAGATAAGAATCGGTATCCGGTAGCATATAATTAAACTTTAATGACAGTTTATTGCCGTTTTTTGTATTTAATTGTAAAGTATTTAATTCAAAGTTTAATGTAGCTTGGTATTTTTTGAGAAAGTCTTGACCTAAAATATCTACCGTTTTACATGGTAAAAAGTTGAAAACGTAAAATCTATGCGCAAAACTGTGCCCGTTTTGATTCAGTGTAAGATAAACTTCGCCTTCAGAATAAACGTCACCTCCAATTCCTTTTACGCTAATGTTTCTTTTATGGAATGGAATTTGTAAACGCTCTAAGCAATCGCGCTTGATAGCTGAGATTGAAGCTCCGGTGTCGATGAGCCAATCATGCTTCTGATCATCTATATTAAACGATACTTTGTTTAAACTATTACACGAAAGGATGTAATAAGGCACGAAAAAAATGGCTCAGGGATTCCATATTTGATTCATCGCTTGGGTCATCAGCCGACACATCTAAGTCCGTTGTCAAGCTATTTATGTTGCTATGTGGGCCTCTACCGCGGTTGAAATTTCCGTTGTTAAATCGGCCCCTACTACGATTATTATACTGGTTATAATGTCTTACCTGATTTTGTTGATTCTGTGTTTGGCCTCTCGTATTGGGGCTGCCACGGCTATATCCCCACTGTCGGATGCTGCGTCCTTGCTGGTTTCTTCTGAAATTATTACCACGATAAGGTTGCCTGTACATACCCATCACTTCCGCTGAAGTACCTGGGCTGGAAATGTCTTCGTCCTGTGCTGCTTGGACGGCATCTGATAAGGAAGTAAAATTACGCGCCGCGATAATCGTACTCAACCTTTGATTTCGCAGGCCGTCGGCAAAACGCTTGATGGCGAGTTTTTCATTTAAAGGCCTTAAAATATTTTAATTTTTTGAATTTCCATCGGCCTGTGAAATCGTAAGGTCCACAAACAATTCTGATATTTCCTTACCAAAGTCTGAAATTGACTTTTCTATTTGTCTACAGTAGTGTAGCTTTGCATGAATAGCTGCGTAACTTTTTTGTGGCAACAATAATCTGCGCATGTCCTTTATAAGCTCATCGATAGACTCGTAGTTCGGTAACAATTTCAACTTAGCATGCTCCGATAATCGGCTCTTTAATACAAACTGAACAAGTTTCACCTTACACTCAGACTTAGATAAAACTGTGCTATAGTATTCAATTCCATCTATTAACTTTTTTGTATTCTCTTCAACGTCAGTCATGACAGGTAAAAGATTTAGTGCAATCTTTAAATCAAATGTATCGACAGCCATCGTATTGTCTTGAAGGAGTGAAGAACTCTCACCTTTTATTTCTTTTATATTAAACAATTTGTAGACCTGTGATAGTACGCTACAAAATTCCTCACAAATTTTACTAACCAAGCTAATTTCACTCTCGGACAATTTATTTAATTGTATCCTATTTGTATGAACTTCTAAATATTTGTTATATCTTGACAAAACACTACTAGCCTCGTTTCTTTTTTTGTCCCAATATTTTACCTGTCCTTCGACTAACTCCAATTTTTACTAAATATGTCCTTATATTTTTTAACTCACTTAAGATTAAAATTAAATCTTCGGCCATAATAATTCAACTGGTACATTTTAGCAACCACAGTATTTACCTACCTATCTTCAAAATATTATAGGTACTTACTTAATTTTTACCTGCTTTAGCTGATTATACACATGCTATATTTAACAAACTATAACAATTTTCAAAATGTTCTTCGCCTTCGTTTATGATAGCCACGCACTGGTAGGTACTAGGAACAGGAACAGTACTAGGTACACAAACGCATTACGTACGTTACCCGGGTATTTATATTCGGGTGGGTTACTTACGGAGACGTACATTCACTTTACCGCACTTCACTCAAACACGCACACTTTCGCCAATGATGTTATCTGGGAGCTCGATCTGACGCCTGCGCATCAAGTTAGCGTATCTCCTCAGCGAAATCTCGTTGAGATGTCCTTGGACTAGCTCCTGGTGGCACCGCTTATACATCCGATACAGCAGCACAGCCAATCCAATCGCCAGCACTATCGCGATGCCAGTCAGGATATTATTGGTGTACCCGGCATGTTCCTTCAGCTGTTCCACATGCGTTGTCCCGGCAGCGTTCTGCACCACGATCACCTCTTCCTTCTCTTCTTAACTTTTATTGTGGCCCATTTTTGCAGAAAACCCGATCACACACGACTCTGATGCAAATTACCACAATCAAGCGCAGTTCCGAGATCATTGTGATTTATTACGATGTTCAAAGACTGATGTTTATCTAAACACGGCCCTTTTACGGAGGGATGCGCGCGCGATTCCTGTTACAAGGCAGGGTCGCCATGCGATAGGAGCCTATTAGGAGAGTAGTGAAACAAGCGAGAGCTGGATAAAGACTGTTTATTGAATAGGTATCCATGTCTTATTAGCTAGAGTACCTAAGTAGGTATACTACATGAATTATACACTACACCTTCATGCGCGAGTCCCACTCGCAGGTGGCCGGTTTTTTATGATGAATAATGGGTTTTCAAAGAACTGAGGTAATATACATTGATTTGTTTTGCTTTTCAATCCAATGATAAAAATATCCTTCGATAGAAACTGCATAAGCTAAAAACGTCGCTATGTGTAGATGAATTATCAATGAATTCACATTTTTTTCTGGTTCCCATAAGTCGAACGCTTACACATGATTACAAAAGCTCCTATGTATTTTAATAAAAAGCTTATTTTATTATAATACCTACATTATATTAATTATGCTCCTCCTTTAATTTGCATTTACAGAAGCGAAGCTTTGGATGTAAGCGTCTGTTCAGACGGGCCTCAAATACGCCACAGCTACAAAATGTGGCCGAGCAGTAGCTAGTGTGAGTTGGAACCATGAAGTGAGTGAAGTTGCGTTGTGTCCGAACTGTGGCCGCGATGTCGACGGTATTGACCACACGTTCGCTACACAGTTGCACGTGACTGCAAAATGTGGTACGTGTTAATGAAACTCTACGTTTTCATACGATTTTATGGCCGACCACATTTTTGACGCTAAAGTAGTACGCGGCATTTTTATACGACTTGGAGATGGAACAAACATATGGCCTACCTGATACCAAGTGGAAATCATTGCCTATAACAGAGAATTGCCGCGTAGTTCACGTACCTTAGAAACGAGATATTCAGGTGTAAAGCCTCATGTGCCTGTAATTTCACCGGTTAACCTTCAAACCAAAACACAGCAATGCTGCTTGGCGGCAGAAATAAGTAGGTTTTATTTTAAGACAATCATGTTGGCGACTTCCACCCGCTGGCTCGGCGTCGGCATGTCGGCGGGTTGGCGGCTTTAGTGTGTAGACTGCTTAAGACGGTAAGCGTGGGCCGTAGCCGTGTCGAAGTTTAATAAAATGCAATGAGGCCGCCTTGTGACGTAATTTCTGAGGAAAATATATTAAAACCTTGTTTACATGAAAGGCTGTTCGTTTAAAACAAGGGTAGATAGTTACCTACTATGGTAGATCAACACCGTCATCATATCAGTTATAGTCGGTCTAACTTTCAGGCGTCCACTGCTGAACACAGACCTCCCCCATAGATTTCCCAACGGCTTGATACTTTATCAGCTTTTCATCTGGTACGGGATCACTCTAGAACCTTTGTGCCCCAACGGACGTCAGTTATTCAAGCTGTGGCAGGTGATAAGAAACAAAAAATTAAGACAACCTGCTTTTGAGAATAGACTTCTCTATCTTGAAAGTCACCCAGCGATAGTTGGTCAATGAGCCAATTTTTGAGAGCATATGACGGTTATGGAAAGTAAAGGCCTGTGCAAACTGAATGCGTATACGATGCGTATGCGTAGCGTGTACGTGACTTGTACGAGCAGCTGTTGTAATGTATGAAATTCTTAGCACGATGTTAGACGGCACAGGTTCAACCGCATTCGGTTTGCACAGGCTCTTTGAGAAGTTAAAGCGTATTACTTGTTAGATAGCGATGACTATCGTTGTACAAACATGTGCCATTTTTAACAGACTTTAAATAAGTATCTCTTTAACAAATACATAACCGACTTCAGATAACAGTAAAAACCAAACTACAATACCAATTATGATAAAATTTCCATTGCATCAATCAAAAAATATATCCTTTTAAATAAAAACTAATTTTTAAAATCGGTTGATATAAATAACAGAGTTTTGAGCTAACAATAATAACATAACCTCCCTCTCCTACTCTACCCCTATCTATCTATCGAACCGTTTATAAAGGAAAGTCCTTCCTGTAATAATCACCAACTAGCCAATTTACCTACCTGTCTACAAAGATAAAGATTATGTTATTATGTTGATTTTTATTAAATTTAAATTCAGCTATATTGCAGACACAATGATCACAATGAGTAGATATTGAATAATTAAATTATTAAATTATTGAATCTATATTATATAATGAATATAATGAGTAAGTAAAATAAATAACAATTTTTTTTTCACATAAAGTATCAGATTCGGTGTTGCATTATTGCACGCTCTAACGTAGTTGAGTTCGATGTGACCGCGGCGATCGCGCCGTGCGGTGTGTCGCGCGCCGCTAAATACCTAAACTTGAACGGCCACGCGAAGCTTGAACGCTCTTAAGAAATGCTATACTCACAAAAATAACATATTTACATGTAAACTTTTAAAAATATGAAGATAATGTTAAACGAACAGAGATTAAATTTAATAACGTTACCTTTATATAAAAAAAGGGTTTTCTTACCTTAACCTCTCGTTTCGTACCGCCGCAGGGTACAAAATATTCCGACCCTATATGTAGCCTGTGTGCACCTGTAATCTAGTTACTTTGTAACCCATAAAAGTCACGGCCAGATCAATATCTAATCTGAGTTTCGTCTGAGCACAATGGTGGCCCACAAAAATGTTACGACCTCAAGGCGTGGTCTTAGTTAGCTATTTTGCTGATGCTGCGGACTTTTTACTGCCCTAGTTTGACCTACATGCATACACAATGTGAGTGTGTTCTTTTGCATTTTATCCAACGACTGATAGATAATTTTTTACCCGCCTGCGAAGGAGGGGATATCTATATATTCCGCCCGGGTGATATTCTAGTTGTTGCTACTCCAAATTATAAGAAATAATAAAAAAAAACTATTCTGATCTCTATTTTATTCGAGTTTGGAATCTGCGCTGTTATAGATAAGAAAATTTAAGTCCACGCAAACGCAGTCACCGGCCACGGCTAAGCAGCTCATAAGTCTTTAAATAAATATATTAATAAATAAAATTAGTTTCTTGCAGGCACAAAAAATACGACCCATATCACATACACAAACATAAACAACAACACAACATAAACATAAACAAACAAAAATAAAATACACTACATACAACAGAATCGAGAACCTCCTCCCTTTTTTGAAGTTGGTTAAAGATACAGCATATGCCACGGAGCAGATGCTCCAGTGTAGTCATTTTTTATTTCCGTCCAAGTGGACGGAAATCCAATACTTATAAATTGCATTTTTATATATCTGGTCAGAGACAGCCCTCAGTACGCTATTGTTGGAGCAACTCAGCCTACTCCAAAACCACGCTACGCGATTTCGGATGATAGCGAAAAAGTCGGGAACACCCACCTCGGAGAACATTCTCGACGCACTGCAGTATCTAATAACGTATTAGTAATAATCTATTAATCCTTAAAGACCTCCGTGGCGAGTGGGCAAATAGCCGTCTGAGGACGCAAGTTCTATGTTTTTCTGGACCAGTATAATTTCGAAGTCTAGTCCAGAGTGAATAGGTTCTTTCTAGGCAAGCGTGCTCCAACTTCGATCTCACCATCACTTACCATCAGGTGAGGTAGTGAAAAGTGTTTGACTATCATCAATAAAAGAAAAATGTTGCGCGTTCGATTCCCATCGCGGAACAAAGCATGATCTATTCATATATAGGTATATACCTAGTCTGGTCATAAATTCTATCACATGTTTAATATAAAATAATTGAAACAAGTTTATTCATTATGTAACCATTTATATACCAAAATGAACTTAACAAAACATAGATTCTTATTACACTAAAGTTTATTCAAAATGACCTCCGTGATTTTGAATACAGGCCTTCAATCTGCGCGGCCAGTCGTCTATCGCAGCACGAACGAGGTCCATGTCAATATCGGTGGCTGCCTTAATCAAGGATGTCTTGAGTGACTCCAAATTGGGATGAGGCTTTGAGCACGCCTTTTCCTCCAAGTGTTGCCATATCTTGTAATCTAACGGATTCAAATCTGGACTGGAGGAGGGCCAGTCTTCGTGCCGGATGAAGTCGATTTCACGCGCCGCCAGCCAGTCTTGTGTGCTCTTCGCTCTATGAGCTGGCGCCGAATCTTGTTGGAATACCCAGTGCCTGTTATTGAACATGGTATGAGAAACAGGTTCCACAAGGTTCGTCAGGACTGTATTTTGATACACAACTGCATTCGTTTTTACACCTTTCTCACAAAAATGTACCTCTGTTAAGCCCCAATAAGAAACTCCCAACCATACCATGAGCGAGGATGGAAAATGACCTCGTTGGACACGCGGAATACGGTTGCTCGCTTCTTCACTACTGTGTGCGTACACCTTATCATTTTGTTTGTTGTAGCTCTCTTGTACGGTAAAATTTTTTTCATCCGAAAAAAGAATTTCCCGATATTTTTTTCCCGCGTACCACTTCAACAAAGCGCGGCATCTCTTCAGTCTTAGGTCCAGTAGACGAGCATTCAAACGATGTCCTGTTTTTCTTCGATATGCCCGAAGCCCTAAGTCTTCATTTAACACCCTTTTCACCGTGGTTCTGCTTAACCCCATCTGAAGGGCCAACAGTTTCTGCTTACGTTTGGGATTTCTTTGAATTCGGGCCTTCAAAGCTTTTATCACTGCTGGAGTCCTAACAGACCGAGGGCGACCACTTCTTGACCTGTCATCTACACTAGAGTCTTCATTGTATCGTTTGATGGTGCGATAAACGAATCTTTTGGTTATATTAAAATTTTTCAGTATGTCAAAAATTTGAATTGGCGCGTAACCGCAACGATGCAACGCAATAACTGCAACACGATCTTCTTTAAGCGTCCACTCCATATTTAAAAATGAGTAAAATTCTTTTTTGTGGCCAGCATTCTAAAAGAAAAGTTTTTACTGTGTGACAATACTTATGACCTGACTAGGTATATATCATATATCTACTCTAGATATTTGTTCTAATTCTGGTTGTTCTGGTTGGTGGTTCTATAAATTAGGAAAAATTTTAAGGACGTATTAACAAAAAATACTATAATATGTATGTTATCATTTATTTAGTTCCCATAGTACAAGCTTTGCTTAGATTGGGGCTAGATGGCGCTGTGTGAAATGTCCAGCATTATTTATTGTAAAGATAAAATCTAACTACGATTTCAAACAAGCTATTCTCTGCCACAAACACATAAACCAGAAATGATAACGATAACAATCCGCCCACGCATGAAATACTGAGAGGGATATTATTATATAATGCTGTATTTAGAAAACAAGAAACTTTTTAATGAAAATACAACCGACTTCAGTTAATAGAAAAAACAAACTACTAAACCGATTTCGATGAAGTATCTATGTGACCAATCTGAAAGTATATCCTTTCAAATGATAAAACAATTTTCCAAATCGGTTGATAAATGACGGAGTTATGACACATAACATAACATAAAAATTTTACAAATTTAATACTTATATGGTTTTCTCATAGATTTCAATTGTCAGAACTAGACCAAATAGAAATGGAACCACACGGAGAGCACCAGCTTTCAAATAAAAAAAAATCATCAAAGTCGGTTCCACCAGTCGAAAGCTGAGGTAACAAAAAAAAAACAATACAGTCGAATTGAGAACCTCGTTCTTTTTTGAAGTCGGTTCAAAAACCATGAACCGAAGGTAATGGACTTGAATTACTGGTCCATATAAAGCCTTGTAATGATTATTTGCAACGCAACATATAATGTTACGCGATAAGGATGTAATATATACGCATAGTTGTTTTTAGCGCGTTCGCAATTAAATGTATGAGAAACGTTGCATTGCATGTTGTGTTGCAAATAATCTGTACGCACCTTTAAGCCCGGTACATACTATTTGCAACGCAACATGGCCCTCGCTCACTGCCACTTCAGCTTGATAATCCTCTAGGCTATATGCTATATAACTTGTAGTGTACGAAAAACCACGTAAAACTGACATAGCTAAGAACCACCCTAGTCGAACTAGTTTTTATTTAAATAAAAACCGGCCAAGTGCGAGTCGGACTCGCGCACGAAGGGTTCCATACCATCTATACTAATATTAGAAAGACACACAATAATATAATACAAACATAACACAAAAATACAAATCTTACCTGGTTTGTATTTTTGTGTGTATGTTTGTAATAAATAAACTCAAAAACTACTCGTCCGATTTCAAAAATGTTTTCACCATTGGAAAGATACATTCACCTTGAGTAAGAACCTACTTTTTACCCAACTGCGCAAAGGAGGGTAATATTTTTATTGTAAAACTACGCGTGCGAAGCTGCGGATTGGTCAGCTAGTTATCTATAAAAACGGCAAAAAATCATGTCTGTTGTAGGGGAGCCCCACTTCTTCTAAGCGTGTCAATAACTCTACTTATATTGTGTTAATTAGGTACTTGGCTACATTGATGGCGTCAGGAGAAGCCATTTATAAGTCAACCATTGACACAAAGTCGGGCACAAAGGGCATATTAGCAGGTGTTTCATCAACTGTGCAGGATCACCACAGTTGCATTGCGTTTGTCTGGGAGCCCCACTTAAATAATTATTTTATTAAATAGCACAACTTTATTTATTGATTTTATTTGAGGTTGGAACCGATTAAACTAGTCCTCTAAATTGTATGAGCGCCCATACATTTCAGAGGACTATCTTAATTAGCGTCAACTATGTACATTCTTTATTTTTTTACTTTTTTGAATTTTTCCTTTATTTGTGCTGTAAAAGACCTTGCTTTTTGACAAATTTCGTGGTTCTAGAACAACGAGAACTACCATATAGGTTTTCGACCCAAAACCTATTGGGTACTTCCGGCTGACCTAGAATTGTCAAGTTTGGTTAAATGCAAGATCTCACAGCACAAGTAAAGGGAAAATTCCGAAAAATAAAAAAAGTTGAAAGTTAAGGTTAATTTTGGTACAAGTTTTCGCGAAAATCTAAACTTGACCATATCTTTTTATCTTGTTGACTCAGTACCTTAATTTTTATACACCTAATAGGGACTATAGACCTCAGTATCTGGTATAAATTTTAAGTTACTAAGTCCACCCGTTCTTGAGAAAATCGGTGGGGTCACATGGACAGACAGACGGACAAGAGAGTGATATAATAAGGGTTCCTTTTATTACTTTTTGAAGTATGGAACCCTAAAAACCACGTCAAAATCGGTCCATCCGTTACCATACCACAGATAAACACAGGGAGACATAAGCGTGAAACTTTTAATACTCATTTTGCGTCGGGGATTTGACTAATGGTCTTACCACAAAAAAGTTAAACACTGTTTGGAAAAAATCATTAATCAAAAATTAGTAAGGCAAAAATTTGCGTTTAGAGGCAGCTTCCGGTACGCTGCAACTAAGTGCTGGAACAACATCCCTCCGCCTATTCGTGATCAACAAACTTTATATGGGTTCAGGAAAAGACTTAAAATGTTCCTCAGTAAACGGCAAAAGGAGAGCGAACACCTCAAAAATAAGGTGTCCTGCATTTAAACGTGTCTACACTTTATTGGTAAATGCTAGGAGTAGGTTCGTATGAGTGGGTGGCCAGCTAGTGCGTTGTTGTGGGGCTAGCTTGCCGTGTGTTCTATTTTAGTACTTGTTGACTCTCTCCGGCTTCACGGTAAATAGGTACGCGTTATTATTATTATATATTATTATGTTATTTATTTTTATTCATAGTATATTTAATTGTATTTAGTTGCTCAAAGCTTAGTTAGTGGGCGGATATCCGTGGTCTACTCAAAGAGGCTCTAACGGAAAACCAGCGCTGGGTAGCCAGTGCAACCCAGCACATGCTGAGTTAAAGCCTTTTTGTGAGACATGCAGTGAGTACGATGGGACACACACTGCAATATTTTGCATTTTTATTTAATTTTAATATTTTAGTTATTGTTTCTTTGTTATTTTTGTTATGTCTCCTGTGTGTGTTTGTTCTGTTGTACTATTGGTGTTGTTCACAAATAAATGTTTTTGATTTGAGTATTTTTTTAATCACGCGTTAAACAGTGTTTAACTATTTTTGTGGTAACAAGGTATAGTTTTAATACCAGTAAAGATCATTATTATAAATACGGGATTTATCACGTACCTTCTTATCGGTATTTCGACCGACAATGTGCAACTCGTGAACCTTCATGGGGGTGAGTGCGCAGTGCGAGGAGTGTGAGACGTTATTCGTAACGTCTCACACTCCTCGCACTGCGCGCCGCTGCCCTCTACGCACGAGTAGACGGGCGGGGCGGTGGGGATTGAGACAACGAAGTCCCTACCACCCCGCCCGTCTACTTGTCGGTCGAAACCGAAAACGAAACGTGTCGGTCGAAACACCGATAAATAAACGTAAAAAATGATAAATGGTATAATGGTACGTGATAAATCCCGTCTTTATAATTATGATTGATATCAATCACTAAAGTTTTCTAAGTAAAACCAGTAAAGATGATGTGAAAGTGTTCTTCATGATAGCTCTATTATCTTCCCTCTATGATAATACTCGAGAAGGCGAATAACGAATGTAAATTGTCATTTTGGTGCACAATAAAAATCCTACGTGATCTGAACAGACTCGAGATTTTATATGTATTTCAGAAGATATTAAAAGTGTAAGAGGGGAGAAAGGTTTTATTTGTACTAAAGTTATTGGATCGGTTCATTGTTCTAGGTTTAGTGGAAATGAATTATTTATTTCAATTACAGATGGAGTAGGATTTCATTGATAGCAAATATATTACTAGCAGACCCACCCGCGGCTTCGCACGCTGGAAATTTCCCGTTCCCGTAGGAATTTTGGGATAAAAACTATATAAAACACTCTTGTCAAAGTGACGCGACACTTCATGTAAATGACTTCACGTCAATGAACGACGGTTAAATTAGAAGGATATTGTTTATACAAATATACTAAATAGCGATAAAAAAATGGGGGGGGCAGGGGTAGGAGGGTGAAAAATACTTTACGACCTATTCTCATACCTACCAAATATACAAAAAAAAAACATTTGACCCAAAATCGATCTACCTGGAGAAGTGCTATCACAAAAACCGTGACACGAGATTTTTATATAGATTAAAATTATTATTCACACATATTTATTTTAAAACCCGTTTATAAGAAATACGTTTGTCACTACAAAATATCTTACAAAAAACCAACATAATGGTATAAAAATATATATTAAAACCGGCCAAGTGCGAGTGGGACTCGCGCATGAAGGGTTCCGTGCCATTATCTATAAAAACCGCAAAAGCGTTTGTTGTATGGGAGCCCCCCATAAATATTTATTTTATTCTGTTTTTAGTATTTCTTGTCATAAAGAGGCAACATAAATACATTATCTGTGAAATTTAAACTGTGTAACTATCACAGTTCATGAGATACAGCCTGGTGACAGACGGACAGACAGACAGCGGAGTCTTAATAATAGGATCCCGTTTGACCCTTTGGGTACGGAACCCTCAAAACGGTAAACCTCCGATCGCCAAGCAAGGCCCAAGCGATCGGTGGCTAGGGCTGCAGAGAGAGGAACCTCCTGACTATGCGCCCCAAGTCCAGGAGTACCGCCTGACCGTATCTGACCCTTGATCCAACTTCCTAGCGAGAGCCTCTTAAAGTATTGGTCGAGGCTATTCGCTATGAGTCCATTGACCGACACAACCATCGGAAAGATAATCGTTGAATTCACATCCTACATGGCGGTAATCTCATGTGCTAAGTCAAGGTACTTGCTTAGCTTGTCCTTCTCGGCCTTCACGAGATTAGCATCATGCATCATTTGGGATAGTAATATCAACAAGAATCGCCCGGCGTTTTGATCGGTCTACCAGCACGATATCAGGCTTATTAGCGACAATAGTCCTGTCCGTGATGATATACCGGTTCCAATAGAGCGTGGCACGGTTATTTTCAAGAACTGGTTCCGGCGCATATTTATAATATGGAATATCAGGTCCAACAAGACCATATTGATGATGAAGATGCAGCCTTTCAACACGATGGACGACCGTTGACTTAACCCCCACCACCGCGCACGTCTACACACACGAGTCTGCGGCGCGTAATACGAGATGAGACTGACGAAGGTTCATGAATTAAACCGAAACATTGCCGGCCCAAACACCCATAAAACCGTGATAAATCCTGCATTTTTAATAAGATAAAACATACTCACGTCAACATCAGCAGCTCGTACAGTAGGTAGTTACCTCTTCTACGTGAACGTTGAAATAAAAAAAGTGCACTCCGGGAGTGCCGACAGAAGTAAAAACTTGAACAATTACGAGATACTTATATGCAGAGGTGTCGGTAACGGTAACAGTGTCGTGAGTTCAATAGTTTTTTCACATCTCAAAAAATGACCAACCCGCTAAAGAAGTTTTCACTTCAATAACTTGGTGTTCTGTAATCACTTTCTTTGAAACACATAACATCTATCTCAGTTCATTTCTTTCTTCAAAAATTCAAATTAAGATAAACGTTTCTTCCAATTTTGTGATAAAGGTAATAAAACGAAATTCCTTGGCTTTCCATGGCGATAGAAATCAATTTACATTTTCCCATCAATCTATCCATTTTAAATGAAAAGTAAAATCGGGCCTTTATCTCGGAGACGAATGTGCCTTCATTATTCGTTCGTCTGTCTGTCTGGTGATTGATAAACATCTGCCCTAGACTTTTAATAAAAGGTTGGGGAACAGTCTTTTCGCATTATAGTATGTATGAACTTGTAATAAAATCTCTATGGCTATACTATTTGTATCTGGCTGGTTTTCGTATCTTTCAAAGATTAAATTTTAAAGAAGATAATTCCAAATTCAAGTTAGGAAAATGTGTGATTTTTGTTTGTTTTTCGTACTGTAAAGATGAGTGAATCTAATAAAGAAATAAGATATATTTTAAAAAAATTCTACAAAAAAGACAAAATTGCAACGCAAGCCGCGAAAAAAATTTGCGATGTTTATGGACCTAGTGCAGTGTCTGTGAGAGTAGCACAAGCGTTTTCAATCCGGAAATTTTGATGTCAAAGATGCACGTCGCTCTGGTCGCCGTATTACGGATAAAATTGATGCCATTTTTGAAAAAGTGGAGGAAGATCGGCATATCAGTAGTTACGACGTAACTAAAGAACTGGGAATTGACCACAAAACAGTTTTGGCGCATTTGAAAAAACTGGGTACACAAAAAAGCTCGATATTTGGGTACCCCACGAGCTCACTGAAAGAAACCTAATGAACCGTGTACTCATTTGTGATTTCTTTATTACGACGTAATGAAACCGAACCATTTTGAAAGAAGCTGATAACTAGAGATGAAAAGTGGATCACGTACGACAAGAACGTGCGAAAAAGGTCGTGGTCAAAGGCCGGTCAGGCTTCAAAGACTGTGACGAAACACGGGTTTACTCGCAACAAGGTGATGCTGTGTGTGCGGTAGGATTGGAAGGGCGTTATTTATTATGAGCTGTTACCACCAGGCAGGGCCATCGATTCTGAACTCTGCTGCGATTAACTGATGAGATTAAAGCAAGAAGTTGAGAGAAAGCGGCCGGAAATAATCAACAGAAGGGGTGTGGTATTTGGTCATGATAACGCTAGACCTCACACATATTTAGCCACTCAGCAAAAATTAGGAGAGTTAGTCTGGGAGGTGTTAATGCATCCGCCGTATAGTCCTGATCTTGCATCTTCAGATTTTCACCTGTTTCGGTCTCTTCAGAATTCTTTAGGCAGTGTCAGGTTAACATCACGAGAGGACTGCCAAAACTACTTGTCGCGGTATTTTGATCAGAAGCCCCATAATTTCTATAGCAATGGGATCGTGTCCCTACCTACAAAATGGCAAAAATTTATCGAACAAAATGGTACCTACATACTTTAATTATATGTAAATAAACTATATTAAAAAATGTTTTGAATTTACTTAAAAAATGCGAAGAAACTTTTCCCCCAACCTAATAATAAAGACGGGGGACGGGGAGGTAGAGGGGGAGGGGGATAGACATATTAGTGATGTGATATTTCTATAATAAGTTGATAATATCTTATTAACAAATTATTTATTTAATAAAACCAGTCAAGTGCAAGTCGGACCCGCGCACGAAGGGTTCCGTACTATCTATAAAAAATAGCAAATAAATCACGTTTAGTGTATGGGAGCCCCCCTTAAATATTTGTTTTATTTTAATTTGATGATTTATTTTTTATGTGAATATATAACTAAAGATTCTGTGAACATTTCAAGCGTCTACCTGTTGCCGTTATCAACATCGAGCAAAAACGTCACCTAATTACATAAAATTAAATACAAATACAAAAATGTTTATTTTGTGTTAATTTTTAGGGTTCCGTACCCAAAGGGTAAAACGGGATCCTAGTACTAAGACTCCGCTGTCTGTCTGTCCGTTTGTCACCAGGCTGTTGTATCTCATGAACCGTGATAATCAGACAGTTGAAATTTTCACAGATTTCTGTTGCCACTATAACAACACATATTAAAAACAGAATAAAATAAATATTTAAAGGGGGCTCCCATACAACAAACGTGATTTTTTTGCTCGTTTTTGCTTGATATTGATGACGACAACGCTTGAATTCAGTATATTCACTTATAAAATAAATAAATAAATTATAATAAAACAAATATTTAAGTAGGGTTGCCATACAACAGACATGATTTTTTTGCCGTTTTTATAGATATTGGCACTGAACCCTTCGTGCGCGACTCGCACTTGACCAGGTTTTATTAAATTCTATTAATACAACAGTTATACTTAATACAACACAAAAAAATTGGTCGTCACTCAGTGGTGTGCCACTGTAGCGTATAGCTACTGTAGCGCTGGTAATAATTGACGCCCTTAGTGTGTGAATACCGGAAAATAGAAACACGGGATTACATTAAACCATATAAAAGTACTTATATAAAAAATCGAAACAAAATAATAAAAAAAAATATTACACAATGCACTTCTAAACATTGCACATAACTTAATAAATCAATACTATTCAGCGATAGCAACAGTACATCAATCGGTAACGAAACGTCAAAGTCTCTAAAAGCCTCGTATTCACTAGGGAACAGATTTCCCGCGACACGTGTCGCAAGACATGTTGTGCGACATCGCCCAAAAGCTTGTGTCGCTTTCAGTGATAACAAGTGAGAGGCAACATTTCTCGCGACGTCGCACGATATCCGGCCATATCACACGACATGTCCTGCGACACGATTTCCGAAACATTTCTCTCCTAGTCTCTCCGTTAATTAGGGAATATAGTCGGGAGACTTGTTGTGGGAAGTCGCGGCACATCTACGTGTGATGTTTCATGTTCCTGGATTACAATCGACATGTTTCACGACTCGTAAATGTCGTGGGGGAGTCAGGCGACATGTGCCGCGACTGTCGTCTGTAGATTTCGTGTCAGACAACCATTTCGCGGGAAAAATGTCCTTTGTGATATTTTTCCCGCGAAATTGTTGTCCGACACGAAATCTACAGGCGACAGTCGCGGCACATGTTTCTTGACTCCCCCATGACATTTACGAGTCGTGAAACATGTCGGTTGTCGTCCAGGAACATAAAACATGAAACATAACACATATATGTCGTATTTGTGTCACATCTTTTCAATCCAGTCCATCCAAAGGTTGCCTGGAAGAGGTCGCTTTGAGCGATAAGGCCGCCCTTTGTACCACCATGTGTTAGTCTTTAAGTTTTCTAGGTTAAGTTATTTTAATTTGGTGTAACAATAAAGAATTATCTATCTATCTATCTATCTAAATGTGTCGCGACTTCCCACAACAGGTCTTTCGAGTATATTTCCTAATTTTTACAAGGCTTTACTTATCGATGGAGTATTCCCATCACTACTAAACTATTCATAAAAAAGACTTCAGAGCCGTTAGTTGAAGCTAAAAGATTAATCGACGCCGCGAGTTATTCAGCTTTTTTCAGTAAGTAATATGACGGCTTAATTAATGACTGCTTTGAGTTTCAGATAAGTAGGTTACTAGGGGATGAATTGTGAAGGGGAAGTTTGAATAGAACTCATTAATAATTGTCATTTTCTTTGTCATCACATACGCACAAAGCGGTACTCTTCCACCATTATTATGCGCACCGCCAAGAAGTGGAACGCCTTGCCTGAGCCTGTGTTTCCTGATGACTACAACCTAGGGGTCTTCAAGTCGCGAGGGAATAGGTTGCTTCTAGGCAAGCATGTACCATAGTAGACTGCAAAATAGCTTACCATCAAAGGAGATCGTGTTCATATGCTAGCCTAAATTTATAAAAAAAACGGCCTGATGAAGTGAGATTGTCTTAGACAAATTTTAATATTGTGCCTTGAGATTTTGGCATATGAACCATATTTTCTGGCGGCGCATCTTCAGACAGCGCCATGCTAGTTTTTTTTCTTTTTTTTAATGAAAATAAAAAGCCCTTATTGTATAATTTTTTCTTATAATAATAAGTTACAGCAGTATTTAAATTTATATAATGTGTTTTATAATTATCCTTGGATAGTATGGTGAACTCCTTCTGTGAACCTCAGTGCCTTAAGACGAAAGTCTCCAACCAGTGTGTGTTACCAGTGATGACATATGGAACCGAGACGTGGTCCTAATTCATAATTCGTTTATTGTCTGTAAACCTAGGTACATAGGATGGTTGAGCTTAACAAAGAACTATACTAGGTTTCGCCATTTTGGCGTACAAACATTACAATAGTCACATAAATTAATATAGTAAAATTAAATGAAATACACAATTAATTACAAATGTCAAAGATGTAAGATAAGTTTCAGAAGTCATAATCACAATAATAGTAGTTATATGTATAATAATAGTTATACACAAAAATACCTAAATTGAATACAATAAAAATAAAAAGCACATTGTTAATTGAAAATGTCAAAAAATTTAGATATGCCTATTAATAAAATAATATAACTGTCAAATTGGAGATAGATGTCAATAGTTATTTACATAAATTGAAACAATATAGGTATTTGTCAAAATTAATGTTCGATAATGTTTCGATCATTCAAAAATTCTTTAACGGTATAATATGCTTTTTTCACCAAAATATCACTCAATCTGCCCTTGAATTCACTATTGGAGAGCAAGCGAACAGATTTTGGGATTTTGTTATATATAGTGGGAGCCATACAGAACACACTATTGTGTAACAACTGCGTTTTACATGACACATTTCGCAGATTACCTTCTAAGCGGCTTCTAACTGCAAACGCTTCAAATAGTTCTAGCTTGTTTTTAACAAAAACAGCTACTTCATGTATGTACATTGCTGGAAGTGTAAGTATTTTTAATTTAATAAAGTGATCCTTACACGTCTCTCGTCTACGTAGCCCACACATTGCTCTTATACAGCTTTTTTGAGCTTTAAAAACTCTGAGATTTTCTGTCGAGTTCCTCCAAAACATAGTTCCATAGCGCAAGATCGACGATACGTAACCATGATAGGCAGTAAGTAATGTGGATATATTTGAAACTTTACTTATCTTAAAAAGAGCATATGAAAATGGTTTCAATCGTTTACACACATTATCAATATGTGCTTCCCAGTTTAGTTTGTTATCAATGGTAAGTCCTAAAAATGTTGTAACGTCTACTTCATGAACTTTTGTGCCAAAGTAGTTTATATCAATGTCAAAATTAGTATTTCTATGCTTAAAATTCATAAGAAAGGTTTTAGTCAAGTTTATATTCAAATTATTAGTCGATAACCAATTAATAAAAGATGTCAAAGTAGAATTAATGTCAAGTTGAAAATTGTATGATTTATCATTCATAAACAGAACAGTACTGTCATCGGCAAATAGAGTCATGGAATGATTAGTTATTTGAGGCAAATCATTTGTATAAATTATAAATAACAGTGGCTCTAGGACGCTACCTTGTGGAACACCATGGGAAACTATTCGCACGTCTGATCTGTAAGCAATTTCAATATGTGTTTTAGGGCATATTTTACTAACTTGGGTCACTTGTTTTCTGTTACTAAGATATGACTTTATTAAATTATTTGCTATACCTCTGACTCCGTAAGTGTCAAGCTTCTGCAATAGTATATTATGATCAACATGGTCAAAGGCTTTGGTCATATCCATATATAGAGCCATGACTGTTTTATTTTTATCCTTATTTGTCATTATCTGATAAAGAAAGTCATAGATGGCTATATTAATGAACTGGCCTTGTCTAAATCCATATTGATAATTGCTAAAAATATTGTTACCTTCAAAGTAGTTGTACAGTTTTTTATATATCACTTTTTCAATTATCTTATATAAAACTGGAATCAGTGCTATTGGTCTGTAGTAACTTACTTCATGTCGTGGTCCTTTTTTATGCAGAGAAATTATTATAGTAAGTTTTAGAGTATTCGGGAAAATACCGTGTCCTAAACAATTATTTACTATATGACACAGGACAGGTGATATGTATAAAGCTGTGTCTTTAATAATTTTTGTATCAATACCGTCAAACACTACACTACTTGTATTTTTTAATGAGTTTATTGTTTTAAAAATAATCCTTGACTATTGGCCTAATGAACAAGCTCAGAGTCGCTCAACGAGCTATGGAGAGGGCTATGCTCGGGTTTTCTCTACGGGATCGAATCAGAAATGAGGAGATACGTAGGAGAACTCAAGTCACCGACATAGCCCGTCGGATTAGCACGTTGAAGTGGCAATGGGCAGGTCATATAGCGCGCAGAACAGATGGCCGATGGGGCCGGAAGGTTCTCGAGTGGAAGCCACGGACCGGCAAGCGCAGCGTAGGACGTCTACCTACAAGATGGGTAGACGTCTTGGTAAGAACCGCAGGTCGGCGTTGGATACAGGCCGCTTCCAACCGCAGTTCAATGAGGGAGGCCTTTGTCCAGCAGAGGACGTCCTACGGCTGATATGATGAGTATGGTGAACAGTAAAACTATAACCAAAATCGAGTTGCTCTGAAAAGAAATTGATTTTATTAAGTACATAAACCAGATAATACACTTTTACAAACCATTCTTTACTTAACATTAATTAATCACAAACACACCTGAAAGAAAAACAACATTTAAAGCTATTGCTTCACCAGTTCCTATTATTTAGATATTCAAATTACAATATTATTCTCACTTATAAGATAATCTCAATATTTATTTACCCAGTGAATTTTCACTTTTACACTATAGATTTTTAAGGTGATTTTGGCGTGTTAGGTTTTAATTTAATTAAACTGTGTGTAGTAGTGAATTGAATGGGAATTTCTGGTCTAGTATCTAGTCGAGACGTACAATTAAAAGCGTGTCTTAGTTAGAAGGTAACCAGCAAATTAAAACTAAATGAAGTGCTACGAACTTTGTCTATATTTATTTGAATACTAGCTTTCGCCAGCGGCTTCGTACGCGTTGTTTGTCAGTAAAAAGTAGCCTATGTGTTAATTCAGTTTATAGTCTACGTAAATACTAAGTTTCATTAAAATCTTTTCCGTAGTTTTTGCGTGAAAGACTAACAAACATCCACACATACATCGCGATAATAATATTAGTGGAATATTTAAGGAGTCAATTATAAAGTACAGTAAGATGAAGAGATAAGTGCCGGGCTAAAGGCGCTATTAAGAAACAATTAGTAAACATCACTTTGCAGTTTGAATGAAATAGCTATATAAGTTTCTAGCAATCATCATTAGCTTGATAAATATATAGATGAACTCTTTAATGTACAGAACACCGATTACAGAACAAAATACAAAAAAATAAATACCGGTTTAACAAGTAGAAAATAATTTTCAATAAGTTTAAATTAAGAATAGTGTGATTAACAAATAAATGTATGTTAATATTTTCTACTTTTTAGTACAGTTACCTACAAAAGCGTATTGTTTTAGTTTTTTAACTAATATTTATTTTCTACTTTTTAGTTCAGTTACCTACAAAAGCGTATTGTTTTAATTTTTTAACTAATATTTATTTTCTACTTTTTAGTTCAGTTACCTACAAAAGCGTATTGTTTTAGTTTTTTAACTAATATTTATTTTCTACTGTTTAGTTCAGTTACCTACAAAAGCGTATTGTTTTAGTTTTTTAACTAATATTTATTTTCTACTTTTTAGTTCAGTTACCTACAAAAGCGTATTGTTTTAGTTTTTTAACTAATATTTATTTTCTATTTTTAAGTTCAGTTACCTACAAAAGCGTATTGTTTTAGTTTTTTAACTAATATTTATTTTCTACTTTTTAGTTCAGTTACCTACAAAAGCGTATTGTTTTAGTTTTTTAACTAATATTTATTTTCTACTTTTTAGTTCAGTTACCTACAAAAGCGTATTGTTTTAGTTTTTTAACTAATATTTATTTTCTACTTTTTAGTTCAGTTACCTACAAAAGCGTATTGTTTTAATTTTTTAACTAATATTTATTTTCTACTTTTTAGTTCAGTTACCTACAAAAGCGTATTGTTTTAGTTTTTTAACTAATATTTATTTTCTACTTTTTAGTTCAGTTACCTACAAAAGCGTATTGTTTTAGTTTTTTAACTAATATTTATTTTCTACTTTTTAGTTCAGTTACCTACAAAAGCGTATTGTTTTAGTTTTTTAACTAATATTTATTTTCTACTTTTTAGTTCAGTTACCTACAAAAGCGTATTGTTTTAATTTTTTAACTAATATTTATTTTCTACTTTTTAGTTCAGTTACCTACAAAAGCGTATTGTTTTAGTTTTTTAACTAATATTTATTTTCTACTTTTTAGTTCAGTTACCTACAAAAGCGTATTGTTTTAGTTTTTTAACTAATATTTATTTTCTACTTTTTAGTTCAGTTACCTACAAAAGCGTATTGTTTTAGTTTTTTAACTAATATTTATTTTCTACTTTTTAGTACAGTTACCTACAAAAGTGTATTGTTTTAGTTTTTTAACTAATATTTATTTTCTACTTTTTAGTTCAGTTACCTACAAAAGCGTATTGTTTTAGTTTTTTAACTAATATTTATTTTCTACTTTTTAGTTCAGTTACCTACAAAAGCGTACTGTTTTAGTTTTTTAACTAATATTTATTTTCTACTTTTTAGTTCAGTTACCTACAAAAGCGTATTGTTTTAGTTTTTTAACTAATATTTATTTTCTACTTTTTAGTTCAGTTACCTACAAAAGCGTATTGTTTTAATTTTTTAACTAATATTTATTTTCTACTTTTTAGTTCAGTTACCTACAAAAGCGTATTGTTTTAGTTTTTTAACTAATATTTATTTTCTACTGTTTAGTTCAGTTACCTACAAAAGCGTATTGTTTTAGTTTTTTAACTAATATTTATTTTCTACTTTTTAGTTCAGTTACCTACAAAAGCGTATTGTTTTAGTTTTTTAACTAATATTTATTTTCTACTTTTTAGTTCAGTTACCTACAAAAGCGTATTGTTTTAATTTTTTAACTAATATTTATTTTCTACTTTTTAGTTCAGTTACCTACAAAAGCGTATTGTTTTAGTTTTTTAACTAATATTTATTTACTACTTTTTAGTTCAGTTACCTACAAAAGCGTATTGTTTTAGTTTTTTAACTAATATTTATTTTCTACTTTTTAGTTCAGTTACCTACAAAAGCGTATTGTTTTAGTTTTTTAACTAATATTTATTTTCTACTTTTTAGTACAGTTACCTACAAAAGCGTATTGTTTTAGTTTTTTAACTAATATTTATTTTCTACTTTTTAGTTCAGTTACCTACAAAAGCGTATTGTTTTAGTTTTTTAACTAATATTTATTTTCTACTTTTTAGTTCAGTTACCTACAAAAGCGTATTGTTTTAGTTTTTTAACTAATATTTATTTTCTACTTTTTAGTTCAGTTACCTACAAAAGCGTATTGTTTTAGTTTTTTAACTAATATTTATTTTCTACTTTTTAGTTCAGTTACCTACAAAAGCGTATTGTTTTAATTTTTTAACTAATATTTATTTTCTACTTTTTAGTTCAGTTACCTACAAAAGCGTATTGTTTTAGTTTTTTAACTAATATTTATTTTCTACTTTTTAGTTCAGTTACCTACAAAAGCGTATTGTTTTAGTTTTTAACTAATATTTATTTTCTACTTTTTAGTTCAGTTACCTACAAAAGCGTATTGTTTTAGTTTTTTAACTAATATTTATTTTCTACTTTTTAGTTCAGTTACCTACAAAAGCGTATTGTTTTAGTTTTTTAACTAATATTTATTTTCTACTTTTTAGTTCAGTTACCTACAAAAGCGTATTGTTTTAGTTTTTTAACTAATATTTATTTTCTACTTTTTAGCTCAGTTACCTACAAAAGCGTATTGTTTTAGTTTTTTAACTAATATTTATTTTCTACTTTTTAGTTCAGTTACCTACAAAAGCGTATTGTTTTAGTTTTTTAACAAATATTTATTTTCTACTTTTTAGTTCAGTTACCTACAAAAGCGTATTGTTTTAGTTTTTTAAATAATATTTATTTTCTACTTTTTAGTACAGTTACCTACAAAAGCGTATTGTTTTAGTTTTTTAACTAATATTTATTTTCTACTTTTTAGTTCAGTTACCTACAAAAGCGTATTGTTTTAGTTTTTTAACTAATATTTATTTTCTACTTTTTAGTTCAGTTACCTACAAAAGCGTATTGTTTTAGTTTTTTAACTAATATTTATTTTCTACTTTTTAGTTCAGTTACCTACAAAAGCGTATTGTTTTAGTTTTTTAACTAATATTTATTTTCTACTATTTAGTTCAGTTACCTACAAAAGCGTATTGTTTTAGTTTTTTAACTAATATTTATTTTCTACTTTTTAGTTCAGTTACCTACAAAAGCGTATTGTTTTAGTTTTTAACTAATATTTATTTTCTACTTTTTAGTTCAGTTACCTACAAAAGCGTATTGTTTTAGTTTTTTAACTAATATTTATTTTCTACTTTTTAGTTCAGTTACCTACAAAAGCGTATTGTTTTAGTTTTTTAACTAATATTTATTTTCTACTTTTTAGTTCAGTTACCTACAAAAGCGTATTGTTTTAGTTTTTTAACTAATATTTATTTTCTACTTTTTAGTTCAGTTACCTACAAAAGCGTATTGTTTTAGTTTTTTAACTAATATTTATTTTCTACTTTTTAGTTCAGTTACCTACAAAAGCGTATTGTTTTAGTTTTTTAACTAATATTTATTTTCTACTTTTTAGTTCGGCTAACTACAAAATCGTTTTGTTTATTTTTTATTTGTATTATGCTATTGTCATCAGTACTTTGATATGTGTGCGAAATTACAATTTAATTCGACGTTTCTAAGTGGTTAAAAATCAAGTTCAAAGATACCGTTACACACATACATACCAAGTTAATAAAAGATTGTTAAAAACAAGATATTTGAAAAATAAAAACAACAGAAATCTACAACAGAGTCCTATCGCTTCAACCGATTTCTTCTAGAGAACCTTAGGATAGGGAGGACTTTTTGGATGACAAGGATTATAACTGAATACTTCCGTAGCGCAGTGGGCGAAAAGCTGGCTTAGATGCAGGAGGTAGCGGGCTCTTTTCTCGTCGCGGAACAAATGTTTGAACGATCTACATTAACTTGTTTTGGGTCTGGGTGTGTCTTTATAGTATTTACAAAAAAATACTATTTAAGTATCTATTTTATAAGATTCTGGTTCCATAGTACAAGTTTTGTTAAGTTTTGGGCTGGATAGTGCTGAATAAATGTTCAGTTATTGTTGAAAATACCATACAATTGTGATAACACAATTACGAAATTGACACGACCTATCGTCAATGACACACGGCTAACCATCAGGTGATAATTAATAATAAAATATCAATTATCTCTCTGTAATAAATCTGTGTTTTTTACTTTCGTGATTTATTTCAATCAATATTATAAATACGGGATTTATCACGTACCGTTATATCGGTGTTTCAACTGACAATCTACGAGTATGTTTTGGTATTAAGGCTGTTTGAGTCCCTATTTTATTCATGTAATCAACAATCTGTCTACTTTACAATAAATACTGAATTTTCTAAATTTATAATTATCTTTTTTTAGTTTTATTCTTTTATTTTAATATATTCTTCATTCTAGATTTAAATCGAAATAGATCAAAAGTCGTCTACCCATTTTGTAGGTGGATGTCCTACGCTGCGCTTGCCGGTCCGTGGCCTCCACTTGAGAACCTTCCGGCCCCATCGGCCATCTGTTCTGCGCGCTATATTGCCTGCCCATTGCCACTTCAACGTGCTAATCCGTCGGGCTATGTCAGTGACTTGAGTTCTCCTACGTATCTCCTCATTTCTGATTCGATCCCGTAGAGAAACCCCGAGCATACCCCTCTCCATAGCTCGTTGAGCGACTCTGAGCTTATTCATAAGTCCAATAGTGAAGGACCACGTCGGTAAGAACTGCAAGTCGGTGTTGGATGCAAGCCGCTTCCAATCGCAGTTCCTGGAGATCAATGAGGGAGGCCTTTGTCCAGCAGTGAACGTACTACGGCTGATATGATGATGATGATGAGATCAAAAGTGGCAAAATAGATATATTACAACTTAATAATTATGTACGCAAAAATATTCATTCCAAAGTTATCTCTTCTTCTAATATTAAAAATCTCGTGGTCGCACTTCTTCGAAACGGGTAGAACGGTTTTAATGATTTTTTTTAAAATATATATTTTATTTTATTCGGAAAACAAACAGTTACATTTATATACCATTTACATGTTTTCGCATAAAATATTTAAATAAGTATGTTTGTTTAGTTAGCCAAGAATTTTCAAAATAAAAGAAAGGTCAAAAATAGTATTTAAGGAAAAATATAAATGTTTCAATATATGTAAAAGTGAGGACAAACAGTTATTGAACCAATTCAAACTAGTGTTCCAAAAGAACGCGCTTAAGTTTCGAGGAATTTAAGTTAAATAAATCAAACTCAGGAAAGTCAACCAGTTTATTATAATAGTTAGCAGATCTTATATTGAAGAACTTTTGCCGATAGTTTGATTTACGGTGAGGCACATAAAGGGAAAGAAAAGGTATCCTTACGGTTCTTGTTGGGACTCGTAACCGTATTATGGAAATAAGGTGCGGGGAATCAATGAGAGACTGTGCAATATTTACCAATATTGAAATGTCCAATATCTTTCTTCTTTCCTGGAGTGGAAGCATATGTTGCCTTTTGCATCTCGAAACATAATCTATATCATATGTTTTACACTTGTATAGACTAATATTATGGAGAGGAAAGTTGTTTGTTTGTATTGAATAGGCTCCAAAAATACTGGACCGATTTTAAAAATTCTATCACTGTTGGGAAGCTACACTATCCCCAAGTGACATAGGCTACTTTTTACTCAACTGCGCAGAAGGAAAGTAATGTTTTTATTCAAAAACTATGCGTGTGAAGTTGCGGATTGGTCAGCTAGTACTGAATACATCTCATAAACCTACGCTGTATAGATTCTAGTCGATTTATGTAAACATCATACTGTGGATTCCAAACTTGTGAACCGTATTCAACGATGCTGATTTGATGAGTATGAGAATAAGTTGTAAAGTATTTTTCATCCTCCTGCTTCCCGTTTTCATTTTTTTATCATCATCATTTCAGCCGTAAAACGTCCACTACTGAACACAGGCCTCCATGGATCTCCATGATGGGTAGTTGCCATACTCACCACGCTTGGCAGGCGGGTTGGCGAGCGCAGTACGGGATGTTGATACACGGAAAGACGCTGCTGCCCATCTTCCGGAAGTATCCTTTAGCAGGCTCTTACTGCATCCACGGGCATGAGAGGAGGGGTATCATTCTACTACCGGCACCCCACGGCATGATTAAGTTCTTAATTATTTTTAATCATGATTCTACTATTTTTGTATGAACAATATTCATGTAGTTTAACCGTCGTGACACTTTGACAAGGGTGTTTTATATAGCTTTTATCCCAAAGTTCTCACGGGAACGGGATATTACCAGCATGCAAAGCCGCCGGCTGGTCAGCTAGAAATCTATAAAATAAACCAAAAATCCTCAAACGGATTATCCATCTTTGAAACTGCCAGTTTCATTAACGCATAAAACAGCGGATAACGAGCTGCTGGTAATTGGAGGGATTGCCTCAGTCATTAAATGGGACGTTCCTTTGAACCAGCAACACACGGACTTCATGGAGTCGTAATTGACTGCATGAAAAGTAATGAATTAATACTTGATAAACACTTTCTTGTACACATTAAAAAATAGACATTACAGACAAAATAGAAGACACATAGCAATTAGTACAACGGGCAGTCTTATTGCTTTGAATCGATTTCTTTCAGACAACCTTTGGATGGAGAGGATATAGTAATGTCAATGATGGTCGGGGATGAAGGGAGTGCAACTAATACCTAAATAAAATATAAATAGACATGAATAAATTATTAAATTACATACTTTAATAAAATATAAAAAATATGATATATATAATATTTATAATACATACATTAGTTAAATACGGTAAATATACATTAATTTATGTGCGATACTATGAAATACTATGAAAAGTAGTGACTGCTCAGGACGATCATGACTGGTCGGATATCCTATCAATACCGTGATTCTTAACTTCGAAAACAAGGACACTTATGCAAAAAAACAATCTGTAATATAATTGTAGTCTAATGTAATAAAAACCTTATCGGTTTATAATTATGAAAACTTTTTCCGTAGCATACAAATTTGAATCAATACGCACTTCACGTACGGTGAAGTATAAAATAATCACATCATCAATGACATCTATGTAAAACTAACATGCTTTTTCATAAATATTTGATTTTAAAATATATCTTAGGCTTATCTGATATATTGTGTGGGACTCAGTGTGCCAGATTTTGGTTGTAACAATAAGTGTTTCTTAATGTATAAAATATTTAGTAAAAAAATCTTGTGAACCATGCACAAATATATTTTTATAATTGTTATGCATCTCACGAGATTCACATTCGTTTCAAAGAAGCTTAATAAATCATTGTGCAGTCTACTGACGTTTACTAGCGACTGCATAAAGCTATTCGTGTATACTGAGCCTATCGTGCATTTGAAGTTTGTTAGATAGCTAGCTCATTTGTATTGAGTTCTGAGTCAGTCAGGGATTTTACTGTCATATAAAACAAGACCATTCCGTTACTAGCGAGACTCGTGCACCGTATCACCATTATTTTAATTCAGCAGCGCCACATAGTTATGTGACTCAGGAACCAAATAAACTTTTATTCTTCCTGATAACGTTGTTAAATTTCCATCAATTATATTAATTTTAGATTGTTTGCTTTGATTGGAGCTTCTTATCTTCAATCAGAGTGAAAAATCTAAAATTATGTTAATGGTATTTTAAAAGTAATTTAGATCTCACTTCCTTTGTCGTTGAAGTCAACAACCAAGTTAAACTTGACTCTCATTTCACATTTATGTTTCTGATGGGATTAGTCATGCATAGTCAGACACAATGCACTTTTTTTTAAATAACCTAATGGAAGGAAATGCCGCCTTTGACCACGACTTCGACTGATGATGAATAGATGGTCCTTAAAACGTACAGAGATCGAACCATATGGCCAGATCCCGCTTTCTGTTCGTTCGAAATGAACCGAACAGAAAAGTCCACATAGTTCTATTGCTCGAACCATGAGGAGTCTTAATAATATATGGTTCTAGTATTCAAATCAACAGGACTGGTAACTCCAAAACCACCACCATAAGCATTCCATTTTTACTAATTTGGTTGGGAATCCAAAAACGTACAAAAATATTATATGTAAATGATTGTACGTTCATATTTAAGAACCCTAAATAATTATAAATAAAAAAAATATATTATTTCAGATAACACAAATCCATACATTGTTAGTTAGACTAAATTAACCTTAAGACTAAATTAGTAGATAGGTACACACACACACAATAAAAAAATAAAAATACCTACAACACACAAAACAAAAGGTCCTCGCGCTGAGAATGACCAACCTAGGTAGGTTTGATCTCAACACGAAGCACTTCCATTTCGGAGAGGTAACTCTAACTATGTACCAGACGTTCTGACATTAAAAAGCTACACAAAACACAGCCGCTACATTCACAAGTAGTTATTCGCTCGTTAGAATCTGAGTGTCGTGAGCGAATTTCTAACAAGCACGGTTTGAATGAAGCGTCAATGAATGTAGATGTAACAAAATGAAGCTTAAATCAGGTCACATCCAGAGAATCATTCGACTCGAGTATCTTTGTGGTTGTTTAAGAGAAACGGTTCTTGTTAATAGGTACGTTCTAATTAATCTTGTTCGGAACGACTTTGCAAAAGGTTTGTATTGTATCAAACGTAATGTTTTATGGCAACGCTATAATGACTCCTTCACCGTATATGCGGTAAAAACTCGACATTTTCAAACGGAAAGTTAAAGAGCACTATCTTTCTATTTAGATCAGGTATATTTTATTATTCCAAATAATTTATTGATATAATATAATATAAATTAATTTATTATATAAATTATAAATATAAATAAATATATATATAAAATATAAATAAAAATAATTTATTGATATAATATAAATTTATATAATACTATATCATATTTTAGGCATTGTTCATAATTATTAGTTTTGGGTATATATAAATAAATACATAAATATTTCTGGACATTTCACACAACACTATCTAGCCCCAAACTAAGCAGAGCTTGTACTATGGGAACCAGATAACTGATAGAATACTTATATACTTTTTTTTTAAATACATACTTATAATATATAGAGAAACAACCAGACCCGGAACAAATATCTGTAGTTCATGCAAAAATTTGTTCCGCAGCGGGAATCGAACCCACTACCTCCTGCGTCTCAGCCGGCTATTCGCCCACAGCACCACGGAGGTCGTCAAAAGGTCGTATATTTATTTATGTTTTTGTACAGTCACCTACCTTTAAAATCATCTCTCTCTCTCTAGCCTCAAAGGTTTGCTGAAAGAAAACTCTTCTTAGGGTTAAGCTCGCCTTTGTACATTACCTCTATTCAGTATTTTTAAATGTATTATTGTGTGGAATATAGAATAAAGAATGTTTTGACCGCCCAAAGCTACTATCAACTACCAGAAATTTACACATGCTACGTGTTCAAAGACGAGCTGTGAGAATTGTTGACGATCCCATTCTCACAACCTTAAGTCTCAGGAGAGATTTTGCCTCCCTGTGTGTAGTCTACCGCTTAATGCGTTGTGTTCTGAGGAGTTGTTCGACATGGTGCCTGCAGGTTCCTTTTATCATCGCACAGCTCGCCATCGGCAGGGAATCTATCCACACACATTGGAGACGATGTGGTCGCGCACCGTGAGGTTCCAGAGGAATTTCATCTCGCGAACACTTCGCTTGTGGAATGGTCTCCCTGCCAAGGTTTTCCCCAGTGCCTTAATTATAAGGTTCTTCAAAAAGGGCATTTTGAAATTTTGAAAGGATAATCAACTCGTGATTTATACCTCTTGCTGTTGCAAACGTCCATAGGCTACGTTAACCGCTTACCATCAGGTGGGTTGTATGCTTGTTTGCTACCTTAGTAGTATTACAAAAATTGGTTGTCTGTAAAGTCGGTTTAGTTTGATAATTTTACATAAAAACGAGAGAGATAGATGCGTCACGAGCCGAACGCTTAGGCCGATCGTGCCTCTCTATCGCTTGTTCCGCGCTCTCGCTTGCACGCTCGGCTCAGGCGGAACGGGACAATGAGTCATGCTTTTTCGTACGTGCAGCCGGCGTTCATCGATTTATAAGACGTTTATCACGTCAAACACCGGCTAAGTACGAGTCGGACTCGCGCACGAAGGGTTCCGTACCATTATCTATAAAAACGGATAAAAATCATGTCTGTTGTATGGGAGCCCCATTTATATATTTGTTTTATTTTAATTTATTTAGTTATTTTTAAAGTGATTATATAATTAAAAATTTTATGCATATTTCAAGCCTGTTGCCGTTATCAATATCGAGCAAAAACGAGCAAAAAAATCACGTATGTTGTATGGGAACCCCCCTTAAATATTTATTATATTCTGTTATTAGTATGTGTTGTTATAGCGGCAACAGAAATACATTATCTGTAAAAGAATCAACTGTCTAACTATCACGGTTCATGAGATACAGCCTGGTGACAGACGTACAGACAGACGAACAGACAGACAGCGGAGTCTTAGTAACAGGGTCTCATTTTACCCTATGGGTATGGAACCTTAAAAAGAATATGAAGAATTATCAATTAGAATTGTTATGTTTACCTATTTTGGGATAAGTAATTGGGTAAATTCGTGGAATAAAACCAAGTTTTATTTGTCGATATCAGGTGGCTAGAGAGCCTCGCTTGCTGGCAATGCGATACAGACGCGCTTCAATATGCATTTTAATCAAAACATCACAGGTTACACATTCCTTGGAATCATCAGCAGCAGCAGCAGAAAGTCTGGGTTCAATAAAAGACATTTAATTTTTTCATTATAAATTAAAAAAAACATTTTCTCTTAATTTTTTTGACAGGGTTTCATTTAATAAAACCGGCCAAGTGCTAGTCGGACTCGCGCACGAAGGGTTCCGTACCATTATCTATGAAAACGGCAAAAAATCATGTCTGTTTTATGGGAGCCCCACATAAATATATATTTTATTCAATAGCACAATTTTATTTATTTACCTTATTTTGAGGTTGGTGCCGATTAAGCTAGTCCTCTAAATTGTATGAGCGCCCATACAACTCAGAGGACTATCATATTTGGCGTCAACTATGTATGTATGGGGACGGACACCCTTTAATTTTATACTTTTTTTCCCCCTTATTTGTACTGAAAGACCTTGCTTTTTGCTAAATTTCGTGATTCTCCGTCAACGGGAACTACCATATAGGTTTTCGACCCAAAACCTATACGGTACTTCCGGTTGATCTAGAATTGACAATTTTGTTTAAAAACAAGGTATTACTAGACAAGTAAAGGAAAAATACCGAAAAATAAAAAAAGTTGAAAGTTAAGATAAATTTTGGTACTGAAAAGTTTTCGCGAACATCTAGATTTGCCCATATCTTTTTATTGCGTTGACTCAAGACTTTGATTTTTATACACCTAATAGGGGCTATAGACTTCAGTATCTGGTATATATTTCTACTTGCTAGATTGACCAGTTCCTGAGAAAATCGGTGATGACACACGGAGAGACAGACGGACAAGAGAGTGATCTTATAAGGGTTCCTTTTTTTAGCTTTTGAGGTACGAACCCCTAAAAACACGTTGCTATTCATTTTATACAAAAATTTAAGCAACTCATTCCCCACCTTGGCATTTAATATTGTGATTTTTTATTCTGATTTAATATTTGGTGCCCCAGCTGATGTAAGAATTAATTGGCAACGAATTCGGTATGCATTGCAAAGAGAAAAAGAAGAAATGTTGTAGCACCAGTGACTAGTTTATTGAATCGGTTGGCACTGCCATTTTTTTTTTGTTGTTAGTAAAGAAATCTTCCATATTAAAATACTAGCAGTTGCACGCGACTTCGTACGCGTTACAGTACTAAATGTGTAGGTAACCTACAAATAAAGCTAAACTCGCTATTTCAACTTGACTTGACACCCATTTTTATCCTATGTAGCCTATGTGGTAATACAGGTTATAATCTACGTATATACTAAATTTCATCGAAATTGGTTAAGCCGTTACGGCGTGATTGAGTAACAAACAAACAAACAATCTCTACTTTCGCATTTATAATGTTAGTGTGATTATTATAATTAATTGTATAGTATCTTAAAAAATGTATTTACTTCATTTTATCTGACTTACACCATTATATTTTTGTACATCAATATAATTGGTAAACTACTTCTTAGTCGTAGCACTCTTGGCAGCGTGGTCGTGGTCGTCATGTCAGGGTTGTGGCACGCTTAACTACCCTTCGTCACTCTTCTCGCACCGCTGCTCTTCTGGTACACTCGTTCAAAGGAACATCTATGGCAGCATTTATTTGATCCGTCCATCTCATAGGTGATCTGCCACGCGCTCTTTTGCCGTCAACCTTCCCTTGCACCACAAAGCGTTCAATGGAGACCTCCCCGCGCCGCGACACGTTTGGTAACATAGTTACATAAATAGCTGGTTTGGTAAACATAGTTAGCTTAATATACCTACCTGACATCTATACCCTATGTTTCGCTAGAAATGATTTTATGATTATGATCAGATGTGATCAAATATAGGGATGCTAAGTAGCAGGCCCTTTACGATTATTCAAAACACAAACAAGAATAATGATGAAATATTTCCAAAAATGTACTTGGTTCTACACCATACATTTGTAGTCTTAGCGTACACAAACTAAGCCTTGCAAATAACTGTATTGGCAGTCTGCCAGGTAGGTAAGATGTTGTTTTGGAGACGATACAACAAAAACACGCCGATCTACTACAGAGAGGATTATTGTAGGTCTAATTTGCATACTATGTTTCTTGCTAGCTGTGCCAACAATATATACCTACGTAATGCCTTTGAATGAATGAATGAATGAAAATTCTTTATTATACCTTACAAGCTAGACACAACAGATTTATAGAAAAAAAAACAAATAAAAGTAAGCATAATGAGCGGTCTTATCGCTTAACAAAGCGATCTCTTCCAGACAACCTTTGGATGGAGAGGATCATTGCTTAATGGAAGATTGGCCGAGGTGTAAAAAGAATAAACTTAATAATAGAAAAATAAATTAGTTATATACATACATATTAGGTACATAAATAAATAAATATCATATATAAAATAAATAAATATGTACTTACATACTTATACTTACAATAATAATATTAGAGATCAGATGAATCATGACTCTTCATGGAGATAAAAGTTTTTGAGCTTTAAATACGGAAGGTGAGGGGGATCTCTTAATGGAGACCGGCAAAGCGTTCCATAATCGGACAGCTAGGACAGAAAAGGAGTTTGCATAGAAACTGGTTCTATGTATCTGGGTTTTGAGAAGGAGGTTTTCAGAAGATCGGAGTGTTTGTATCTCTAAGCGCGTCACAAACGATACGATTCTGATAATATTATATTTCAATATAAATATCACTCGCCATACAATCCAAAGTAAGATGAAAATATATTATTATCTTGGCCGTGTGTAATGGTCCATTGAATTGCGTGGCAAGTAATATTTTATCTTAATATAAAATATTTTAGCATATTTATCGTACGTGACGCGCTATACTCTACTTAGCGAGTTGGTGACCTAGACAATTTAAAATCTGTCGAATGATAGCATACAGATAGTATAAAACTCTGCCATCAATACTGCCGTAATGTTTTACTTCGAAAACTTTCATGATTTATTTGATGTAAAGTAAGCAAAAAACATTTATTTTGCATTTAACATATACAATACAGAATAATAGCAGTGTGACAGCAAAAAGGGTTGCCAATCAGCATTATGCTGTAGTAGCATTAAATTTACACCACTATCAGTGCTGATCTTTCGTGGTACCATTGCCGCGCAGGCAGCAACTGTGGCAACACATCAGTTTTGCGTGTTTGTAGGTGCATAAGAACTAGGAAATAATAACTAAGAAACATAACTTTTAAACAAAATATATAACAAGAGTTAACTTTGAAAATGAAGTAGGTAACTTCAATGTACACGAGCAAGTATATTTCCTATTAACCAGGCCCAGAACAACCACGTATATGTGAAAACTTTTGGGACTTTAACCAGTATGTATTTCTTTAAAGATTTTTTAAATGACCATCTTTGATTTACAGTTTCTTAAAGGCGGACGTTGTTCTAATATTTCGTGTCAGCGTACCTGAAGCTACCACGAAAGGCAGTCGTTCTGTGTCTGGGAAAGCAATTGGGTGGCAAATCGTATGAGGCGATCTGAAAAGCTAAGCTTTTCAGATAAATATAATGGTTTCTGTTTATTAACAATTCTGAAAAGAAGAGTTGCTAAGTGAAGAGTTTGACGAGATGACATATTCATCGGACAATGATTATTTTTGTATACGCTGGATGACCTTCTTCGTACGACCTAGCAGACACTATTATTTTAATCATTATTATATATACTGGATAAAACCGATAAAACTATACGTCATATATACCGTATTTATAATAATGATTCACCAATGTTCCTTATTTTGCGTCGCGCCGTCAACTGCGATGCTTATCGCGTATGACGACCTCCATGGCGCAGTGGGCGAATAGCCGGCTGAGACTCAGGAGGTAGCGGGTTCGATTCCCGCCGCGGAATAAATGTTTGCGTGATCTGCAGATATTTGTTCTAGGTCTGGGTGTTTTTCTATATATTATAAGTATGTATGTATTTACAAAAAAAATTGTATATAAGTATTCTATCAGTTATTTGGTTCCCATAGTACTAGCTCTGCTTAATTTGGGGCTAGATAGCAGTGTGTGAAATATCCAGCAATATTATATTATATTTTTTTAATTTTATCATGTCTATCCGGAGTTCTAGCGACATCCTACGCTGTGCTTTCCACTCTAGAACCTTTCTGGCCGTCAGTTCTTTGGGCTTTATGCCCTGCCCACTGCCCTTTGCTAATCATTTAAGCTATGTCGGTGACTTTGATTCGTTTTCGAATCTCTTCATTTCTGATTCGATCTTGTAGAGAAATAGTGACACCAAGCGTAGTATAAATAGTGTAATAGAACCTTAAACAATTAAGTTAATACCCTATTGTTTTATTGTCTCTCCGTTAATTCACTAGTTTGCCCTAAGCACAATAGGTCCCAATTGTGCCCAGTGCTATTGTGCCCGCTTCAATTCCAACACCTAGACAGGCACAATAGAATCTTTGCCTAATGAGATCGGTTACCTCGTTAACTCTTTTCTTGGTAACAATAGGGCAAAGTAAAGAAATGCTTGTTTGAGAAATTCAATTTGAAGGAACCATTGCAATCTAATGTCATCGGAATTATATTCTTGTAGGCCATGGTAGTTACATTGCTGAATATAATCCTTTCCCCATAGATTTCCAGAGCGACCAATCTTATGCAGCCTTTGTTCAATGGCTTACACTGAAATTTATTAGGGCGTCTTTCCATCTACTGGACACTGTCCTAAGCTGGATTTTCCAGTCCTGTCCTCTAAAGAACCTGTCTGTCTCAGCGGCCGTCAGTTGGAGCTATGTGTGCCATATACATAGATACATAGATAACTCTTTATTGAATTACCACACAAACAGAAATAATACTAAAATAAGTTATAGGCTAGAATAAATAAAGCAATACAATGGACAGCCTTATCGCTGAAAGCGATCTCTTCCATATACTATAAATACTCTCATATACTGCCGCTTTAACAGGATTATTTTATACAGTCATAAATATTGTACGAATAAATAAATCTAAACGTACATTCTACATTTAATAATGGTACGAGTATGTATTACAATTTCCTTATTAAAATTAAGAAACCCGATCACCAGTCTGAACCGTCAGCTAAAAATTTAAGCATATAAAATCAGTAAAGCGATATTATCGATAGTTCGATGGTCCTTATGCTGGCACGCCGATCCATTTATTCATTATTATCTCCCGCAAGGGGTTTCGCACGCGTGGTTTGTCTATAAAAATTATTTATCAAGTTTTATCGTAATCGGTTCAGCCGTTGCGATATGAAATCGCAACACACAAACAAACTTACTTTCGCATATAGAATATTATATTGATTTATTCGATACACAAAAATTTAAACTTTACCTACATAATTGCGATCATTTGTATTTATCGGAATTATCGCTTATAACTAATATCGCTATAACTGAGTTATAACGTTGAAGTGAAAACTTATAATGAAGATACTTATAAAAAAAATATAACTATATAACTAACTATAAATGTTCTTGTTTAATATCCGCATTATGCCAAACACAATTTAGCTGAAATATAAACAGAGCCATTATTCTACAAAATATTCAAACCTAATCACTCGCGTAACTTGATTATACAATATTGCGCAGAACATTTTAGGTCTAAATTCGTGGTTCGTTACCAAATTTAATAAAAACATGACAGTAACTATAGACCTGCCATAATAAGGTTGCTTTACTTTACGGCCACATTATTGGGATTCGTCATTTAATTTTAGTTACGGCCGACCTGTGGGACGATGCTGGTATTAAACGGGAGAGGAGGGCTTTGACGGTTAGAGCAAATATGATAGTCCGCAGGTTAGCACGTTGTTCGAGAGACGTATAACTCCCTTTAGAGCATTTTCTACTTCATTCTACAGGTACAGTCTGTGGGAAAAAGAGATCATACACAGCCTTCAAAGTCCAGTACAACAACGCGCTGAGGATGATGTTGGGGCTTCCCCGCTTCTGCAGCGCGTCGGGAATGTTCGCGGAGGCGAGCATCAATTTTATTATTTCTATGCGACAATGCGCCTGCGCTGTACATCCCTGGTGCGGTGGGTGCGGCCGAGTACCAATACCAACCTTAGCGTGTTTGCACATCACGTCGACTGTCCCTATCTGAACCACTGCTGTAAGCTCCATGTGCCACACAAGCCCTTCCAAAGAGCATTAGGTGAGGAGGTTGTGAGTGAGAGGACCTGACTATATATATGACTGATGATTATTTTGTGTTATTTGTATTTTTGAAGTAAAACTTCTTTACGCACGCTTGACTTGGGGAGTAAGCTGGTGAATGCATTACGAAAAGTGCGAACGGAAGTTGAGAGGGAGATATAAGTTAGTGAAGATAGAAAAGGAGAGAGTTACGTTTCGTATATTACTGTAGGGGCTAGAGAGAGGTGCGAGCACACTTTTTTTTCTCGCTTTCTCTCATAGCCAGTTGATTTGTCACATATCTTCTATCCTAAATTAGCCTAAATTATACAAACTGCAAAAACAAAACACTCCTTCGTGCTGTATATAAGAGTTAATTTAGCTACAGATAAAAAAATAGATTTCGTATTTTGAATCTACCAGCTTCAATTTACGAAAAAGTTCAGCTATTCCACAACATATGGCAGGCAGCAGCAGAAAATAATTTATGTGTTTACTGTATGCGCCTTGAAATAATGTTGACTTTTCCTTAAAACAATATTTTATACATATATAATATAAACATACATATAGATGGAGCTAAAGAAGTTTTACTTCAGTCGTGAGGTCTAAAGCACACTCGTTTTTTTTATTTTTATTATTTGTATGTATGAATTTAATAAGAGTCTAATATCACTGAATTATAAATTGAATTAAATAAGTACACGTGTACTTACCCATTGGACATGTTTATTTTTTTTATTTTCTTTGATATCTGAAATAAATGAGTTGAATTAAATTTAATATCACGCATAATACAAATAGACAGAGATACAAAACGAACATTCACCGTAGTCCGACAATGTGGCCGGCCGTAAGGCGAATACGAAATCATAATACAGTGTAAACTCTATATAACGACACTCAAGGGACTGAGCATATTTTGACGTTATAAAGAGTTGTCGTTAACTGGAGAGAAGTAAAATCTGTGTGTGTCACAGTGATTTTCTCTTACTAGCCATGTTAACAATTTGAAAGTTTGTGAGCTACTAAGAATATGACAACGTATAGATAAAATCCATCACTTCTACTAACAACAATCTGCAGCTACACGTGCAAGCAATCCTATTTTGTAAACAAAAGAACGGATTTCTTAGAAAGTTTGGTGTGTATGATGCCGACAGTCGTGTTTATTATGGTCTAGGATAATAAAACGACAAAAAGATATATACAGCTGCGCAGTTTTTACTAATTTGGCAACTTAAAAAGAACTTTTTATTACATATTGTTGTCGTTATTGAGAGTGGGTGTAATGCTATACAGAGTGTTCTATTGTATGCAAGACAAGCTAAACCAACCAAAGCCGAGTGATTTCGACGCTTTAGAGAGTTTGTCGTTAAAACGAGTGACGTTACATGGAGTTTACACTGTATAAGTAAATCTAGTTTTAATTATTTATCATTCACGTCTGGATGAGCCGGTCGCTGCTAGCAAGCGGGCGTTCGTTTAGTGGACAAAGTTAAAAAAACATCAAAGTGGTGAGATTTGGTGTAACTATAGAAATATATGGATTATTTCGTTCACCAAAATGTACAATCATTTAGTACCAGAGAATCAGTCGAATAGGACAGCGAGATTGGCCGGATGTCAACTCACCAAGATATTCGTCAAACCTTCCTAATGGAGTATGAAGGGTTTCTGCTTATAAATAGTGTCAGCTGAAAAGAATTTTTATGAATCCAACTTAAGTTTTCCAAGGGTCCTCACCAGCAAATTAAACAATATAGGTACATTATATACATTTAAAAATATAATGGCTCCAATTAGCTAGTAACCGGGATACGTGGAAAGAGGGAAGGAAAGGCCTTCCGCCTTTGCCCTGCAGTGGGACTCTACGAGCTGATTATATTAAAAATAGTATATAATGCCTATAGAGTGAAAAATTACCACAATTAAAAAAATATATAACCAAAGAAAAACTGCCACGAGTGCAGTCATCAATCAGTGTCATGGAGGACATATTATTATTTAAGATTCCCAAATCAATTTAAGCTGAGTGAGAGATCAAGTTCATGAGAGAGCAAGTGATCTGGAGCAGTTGAGCTATCTATAGATCATTTGCAACGCTCTTTTGATGATTCAACTGTTTCTTCTGTATTTTATTATAAAGGCATAATTATATATTATTTCTGTTATTAAAGGTATTAGTAGAAACTGTCACTACAATCAATTTAAACTTTAGTCAGCTTTAAAGCCAGTAACCCCCTAATTGCATAGAAAAGACTTGTATGCAATTAGTGGGTTACTGGCTTCTAGCGAGGACTACATGCACGTCAAGATTGGATAATTGCATTTAGCAAATTTATTAACGAAACACAATTGATGGGGTACAATGTATCCTGTACGTGCACTCGAGTAAGTGCCGGCAAATCATATTATAAAAAATCCTTTTGCAGAGTTAGCGCGGTCAGACTTTAACAAAATTCTACATTTTAAATTTTAACTCAATTTTTAAGCCGTCGGATATGGAAACGCGTATCACGGAAATATGTTTTTGAAGTCGATTTGTATTTTTCGTTTGAAAATATACATCGCCGAAACTGATCTGTTTTCTTACCCCGTTTTCACTCAGCAACAAATTCACGAAATCTTCTCGTCGAGCGATTGTCGCCCGACCTCGCCACAACTACGTGTCGCGGAATATGTCGCTTGTCGTCATAGAGCGTCAACTCGGCACGACATGTGTTTCTCGGCAGTCGCCTGACAGCATTTTAGTAGAAACGACACGTGTCGCACTTTGTTGCGTGGCCTTCGCAAAATGGCGGACAAAATCTCTCCCCAGGTGGCATGTCGAACACAACTTTATAGTGTGGACGAGTCAAATGACCGGAGACATTGTCCCGGGAGTTTTAATATGACGTATTTTTATGATTTGACAACTCTCTTAAACATGTTTAGGCACTAAATACGATTAGGCATTGTTGCGCAATTCGAATTACCTTAGCTGAAATATGAAGATTTTTATAAAATAAACAAGTAAATAAATTTACAAACTACTCTTTACTATTTCATTGCTACCATTCAACTAAATCATCTCTTGAAACAGTTTCTAGAACATACTAGAATTCTGTATCATATAACTATTGAGGCCTACGAATCCTCTAGAAGATTCTTCATTAATAGAAAAATCTAGGCCATCAAAATCAGTACGAGCCGAGTGTCACTCGACATATTTTGTAGTCTTATTAAGAGATAAGAAAAATAGATATTCAAAGTTACAGCAGAAGATTGGCACAATCGAAAGTGCCTAAACTCCTTCAAAGGCTAAGCTTGTCTGGTCACTTATATCTTCATCTGACTGACTGACATTTATTATTTATCAGTTGTGGTTTTGACACAAGCATTTGATAAAAGTGCGAGTGGTTTCACAATCATAAAACCCTTTTGGATATTCGAGTTAAGTCTCGCGTGGAAACTGTTCAATTAGAATTTCCAATTTTACTAGTATATTTTACTTAAAAATGGCCTATAAAAATATTGGATGTACAGACCTACTTTTTGACTTAAAACCAATAAGTTTTGACAAAATATATTTGGACAAAATGTTATTTAGAAAACTTTCGTGATTAATTTCAATCATTATTATAAATACGGAATTTATCACGTACCGTTTACTCGCGTGCAGAGGGGCTGCGGTACGTAGCGCAAAGCGAGACCTTCGGAGCGGATCGCACTCACCCTGATGGTTTACGAATTGAACCGAAACATTGTCGATTGAAACACCGATAAAACGGTACGTGATAAATCCCGTATTTATAATAATGATAGACAACATGTGTTTGTAAATTGGTATTGGTAAATTTTGTAATTTTTAACTGATTATTTATATATTATTATGTCATGTAAAAGGCAGTTTTGACTCATTATCTCGCCCTTGCTCAAACCAAAGTCACGTTTGGGCAAAAGTTAGAAAATTTGTGTCCTGTCCTGCCTTCATGTGCAAACCGGTTTCAATCACAAAACAAATTCCTTGCTTTATTCTATTGTTGTTTCAACTCTGCTTTTGATTGTTTGATCAAAGTTTGTTTGCTGTTTGTTTGACTATTTTATGGAGTTTTTTAAAAGCGGCATTTATTTTTTTGTTTGGATGAGTGCGATTCCTTTTAATTGAGTTAGTTTTACCCGTTTTGTGTTGATACCAATGACATGTTTTTAGATCCAGTTTGCTTTGTTATATGATAAAAAAAGGTTTTAGACAACTTTACGTCTACTATTCCACGCCCCGAACGCGAGTTTCCGATAAAAACAAAAAAAAAACTATTTGTAATCTTTCACTATCAAAATACAAACTCCGATCTTCATGTCGCGGGGAAAAAAGTGAAACATACAAAAAAAACTATCAAAATAGTGCCACGAAATACAGAACCAACTAACAAGACCTACCTACAATTTCATTCAAATTATAGGTATCGGAATTCATGTAATGTGGTTACTCATTTTTGGGGTAGAAATTACAGTTATTTTATATATCAGACTTTTGCCTTTAATTGTGCCACTTAAGCTGCACGCTTATCAAATTTCAGCACTGTGGGGTCACTGGTGTACCCTGTTTGTCAAAGTTCAGTTTTTATTATGGGTAATAACTCAAAAACTATGAAGACTAAACTAAAAATAAAAACAGGGTCGAAATGTACAACTAAATACCTTTAAATACATTTGACGTCCCATTTGACCTAACAGTCTCATTTTCATTTTTATTTACCCCCTTTGAATCCCAATATCTCAACAATCCCCCTACATTTTAAGCTCATTTAGTCACACCAGAATTGGGCCATCACTGCCTACCTATGTATCAAAGGAGAACGGGCATCCTGGTCTACAGTCCAATAAAAATGAGCAGCACATTTTCGAATTGGCATACAATAGTACATCAAAATATACTATCGGAACTTTCCCCAAAAGTCTGTCCGTTTTGAGTTACAGCCATGCAAACACCAGCATTTTTTGTTTTAAAGAACATAAAATAACGGTTTCACGATTACTATATCCATACATAAAGGCTCCTATACAATGCAGTAGCAAGAGCGAGAAGGGAGAAGAGCGATGTAAGGGCCGTGGGGAGAGGGATGCGTACGCGGGGGAGGGGAACGGTTGTGTACGCGCCGCGCCGGACGGCTACAATAATCAGTCGCATCGCATCAAGTGAGTGGCTACGTCACGTCTTGTTACGATAGTGCTGTGTTTGAACTTCTTTCTCTGTTTTTACTGACCCTGGCTTGCTTTTGGACCCTGTTTCTTTCCCTAATGTGTTAAATTTGGCTCGACTTATTGACTTTTGAACTGCCTACCGATAATGGAAGTTTTTCGAAACTGTGTGATGTGTCGTCGAGGACTTTACCGCGGACGGTACCAGCAGCATATCTTGGCTGATAACCTGCAAAGGGAACGACCAGAATTCGCCGCGTTTATACAACAACATGCTGTGTTGGAGGTTAGTTACCTTTTATTTTTATTATATTGAGTAGTTAGGCATAGGATTTATTTATTTTAAGTATTAATTGTTATTATTTTCAGGTGGTGTTCGACAGTACTCGAAGCTTGTGTCACCGATGTTGGCAGAGGACTGAGCGTGATCATAGACCTGCACAGCAAGCGGCGCGAGCGCCTGGTACATTGCACTCTCAAGAATACACGAGGGCACCGAACACTTCGGTGCATTGTATTTACAACAACTGTGCTAATATTACCCGTAATCATATACCAAACGCGATAAGAATTAATGTATTTTGTGAGAGCAAGCTTTTTATTCCTGATAGCGCTAGGGTGTGTACAGAACACTTACAAAATAATGAATGGAGCAACCTGCCGCAAATGTGTAATGTGACACATGATTTTAATGACGCTCAGTTTACATCGCTCTGTGACTTGATGAGAATGGCTGCTAACAACCAGCCCAGAATCGACTTCGAAAACAGAGGCACCTTGTCTAATGAAGAGATGCACTTATGGACTGGGCGCACTTACGATCAGTTCGAAGCTATATTAGAACAAACTCCGTCACTAAGTGAACGTTGTAACCAGCCTAGAACTGCATTAGGCATCTATTTAACAAAACTTAGAACTGGAGACTCTGATGAGAGACTGGCAACGTTATTTCATATGTCTCGTCGAAAACTAGAACGTTTTTTGCCTATAGTTCGAGAATGTCTGAGCAACGATTACGTTGTGCTGCATCTAGGTGTGGACCACATTACCAGAAATGATATCCTTCAAAGAAACTTAACAATTCCAAGGGCTTTATTTGGAAACGATGAAAACATCAAAGCCATAATTATATGTGACGGTACATATATATATATTAACAAAAGCTCCAACTTTTTGTTTCAACGGCTGTCATACAGCTTACACAAATATCAAAACTTGTTGAAGCCGTTTTTAATGGTATTCACGGACGGCTATATATTAGATGTCAAAGGGCCATTTGCCGCTACCAGAACCGATGCCCAGATCATGAGTGAAATAATGAATAACGAAGATGAGCCGCTGCATTGGTTACTCGAACGTAATGATGCGTTTATCCTAGACAGAGGATTTAGAGATAGTTTGCAGGATATAGAAGCTTGTGGCTACGAACATCATGTGCCACCAACTAAAGACAGAAGAGAAAATCAACTCACTACAGAACAAGCTAATCAGTCTCGTTTGGTCACCATGTGCCGATGGGTGGTGGAAGTAGTAAATGGGAGATTTAAGCGAGATTTTAAACTTTTGCGTCAAAACTATTTTAATAAAACGTTGCCAAAAATGTTTGTTGACTTCAAAATAGCTGCAGCCATTCTAAACCACTTCCACGCCCCCATCGAAGATAGTTCACACGCAGCAGCCTTTTTGAATTCAATAAGAGCTAAAATACACATACCAAACACATTGCACAATTATGTGGAAGCAAAGAGATTGAATTATAGGAGAGCAGACTTCATGCGAATCGAAGCAAATGAAATAGAAAACTTCCCAAGGCTTAGTGAAGAACAAGTCATACATTTTGCCTTGGGAACTTACCAGTTAAAGCTCGCTCGATCATATTGTAGCGAGCACTTACAAAATGGTCTTTATATAATCGAGACGTATAGAGATAACGCTCTAGAAGACTTGGCACAATATGATATCAACGAAGAGGCTTGGCTATTACGTGGACGTATACAGTCTCGACATGTCCGAGCCAGGAAATATTTTTGTTATATATTAATCAATAATATTAATAACAATATTACACAATATTATTGTACCTGCTTGACAGGGCGACGTACTATAGGTACTTGTGCCCATGTACTGTCAATTATATGGTACGTAGGTTATGCCCGTCATGAAGGGTTCAATGAACCTGCATTGTTCCTTAACAGTATTCTCATCGATGATGATGATGATGATAATGTTTAATAACATATTATTTTGATTTTTTAAGAAGATGTTGTTTTTATTTGTATTACTACTTACCTAACTTAAATAAAATCATTACATTACACAAAATGTTTTTTTAATTACCACGATATTCAATGTTTGGCACTAAATATTATCAGATTCAATTTTTAGTAGAACTCAGATCGGACAATACTTAGAGAAATGCGACTTTCTACATATGAAAATACATAGAATTACCTTTATATTGACATATGGCTCATTTTTATTGCAAGGTAGACCAGCTTCCATACACTTATGCCCGTTCTCCTTTCACGATGATCGAATTACCGCTTCGAAAGTTATCCCATCGATTTGCCCAAGTTGATTTGGAGATCTCGCTTCGCTCGATCAACTAATCTATGAATATGCTGCAGCCAACTAGCATAATTAGTCGTTCAATCAACAGCCTAGCCTTTTAACTTAACAGCGCCGTTCAACTAGCGGCCTGAATGATATTCAGCCGTAGCGTTTGTTACAACATTTAAATTTTAGTTCGGGGGAATTGTACTCTCTGAGTATGCACTCCTTGTTTTCATACATAATAAGGTACTACATAATTATTTTTTAATAATTAAAAAAAAACCTAACGACCTACTGCCATACGGTGTCTGTGTATTATGCCCCTCAAACCTTGTTTGAGGAATCTAATTGAACGGCGATTATTTGTAATTAGGCTATGCTGTTGATTAACGGGTAATTAAACTAGTTGGCTGCAACATATACACCAGTGTGTTTTTTTATGTTATTTGTGGGGAAACAGGCTTACGGCCCACCTGATGGTAAGCGGTCACCGTCGCCTATTGACACTGGAAACACCCGGGCTATTGTCGATACGTTCCCTACACTGTAGAAACCTCTTTACATTTCTCTTGAAGCGTGCCATGTAGTAGCCTAATGAGAAAATCTCGGATGGTAGCTCATTCCACATCTTGCAAGTATGGGGTAGAAAAGATCGCGTGAAGCGTGTGGTGCGTGATACCTAATTGTCGATGATATGTGGATGAGCTTTATTACGTCGTCGAGCAGTGCGGTGGTAAAATCTCGACGACGGGATGAGATCAAATAGCTCCTCAGAACATTCCCCATTATACAGGCAGTAGAATACACTGAGCGATCCGATGTCACGACGTTGACTTAGTGGTTCCAGCCTGTCGGCGAGTTTGGGATCACCGATGATTCGAATAGCTCTTCTCTGAAGGGAGTCAAAACGAAGCAATTGGTACTTTGGAGCTCCGTGCCAAAGATGGGAACAGTATTCTACGTGCGGCCGAACTTGCGTTTTGTACAGCAATAGCCGTTGTTGTGCCGTAAAATACTGTTTGGCACGGTTAAGGACTCCAAGTTTTTGAAGGTTAGCACAGCTTTTGCTTCTAAGTGACTCCCATACTGGACCTCATGTTTGGATTTACTAGATTTCATGTTGAGCTTGCGTCTTTAACTTTCAATTCTTCTTGCGTCAAGCGTATGCAATATTGATTGCCATAAGACGCATGCAGCTTATTGTCTACACTTGTGTGCCTCGGTCAGTCATCAAGATGGACGCGTGTGAAATAGCTATCTCTGCGACATATTTAGTGTTAAGGGCGCACTATATCTGGTGTGACGTTAAATCGCTTATTGAGAAACAAGGTTTTGTTCAACAAATTGTGTGCTTTCAATCTGTAATTCATATATGTTATAGTTGAGGATAAGTGCTAGAACGTATGTGTTGCGAAAACACGATTTCGTAAAATTGTCTTGAGACAATTTGGAGTCATCTTTGATGATCAAAGATGACTCCAAATTTATCTAAAAACCGTTCATAAGCGATGAATACAACAATTTAGACCTTCAAACTTTATACTAAGATTCTACAGAACAAAAATAAGGGCACCTGAGTTTTAAATTTTCAAAATACTTTTTGATTTTACCATAAAATGAAAATATCTAAGTTTTGAACCAATGAAACCATTTGCTCCGGACGCCCATTCCGCGATTCAGTCTGACCTCGGCTTTCAGACGGGGTACCCGTGACGCTTGTCGCTCCAAACGAACACGTAATTCTTAAGTAGAATTTATATTTAGTTGGTTTTTGTAAAGACGCAGTAATGAGAAATAAACACAACAAGATAATGACAATGTTGCCAAATCGGCGTGTGCCGGGGTATGCGCTGTTGTCGAACTAGCTTAAGGCGCTTTTGCATGCGTCAGAGGAAGACGCAAGATGAACATGAAAGCTCGCTTGTGTAGATATAGCATTAGACTACGTAAAACCGAAAAGAAGGGACGCTACGTAAGCAATAACACTTGGCGTATCGCCAGCTTACCCTTGCCAAATCCTATGGAACGCAGGCGGACTTTGTCATAGGCTAAAAGGCAGCGTTTTAACCGTTTCCATAATTAATGAAACTTCTGAAGTAGACCATTGCCTACTTCAGCTGTTTTTAGTGCACGTAGTAGTAGAGTTTAAAACTCTGCTTAAGTAGAGTGTACATGCCGAATCAAGCATTAGAAAGCGCAGTTAGGACGAACCGTACGAAAGGACAACTTAATAAAGGTTTGAAAGTAGTAGAGTTGTGTGAATGGGCTCGCCCGGGGAAGTACTACCACCATACCTATTTTTGCCGCGAAGCAGCATTGCTGTGTTTCGGTTTGAAGGGTAAGATGGACAGTAAAATTACAAATAGAAAATATAATAAAATTACATATAGGCTTAACACTTGCATGCCTCAAGGTGATGGATGCAGGGCAGTGCATCGTAGGGCAAGTTTCTATAGAGCGTGACCTACAAGGCAATACTTTTGTTATAGGCGATGTTTACCACTTAACATCAGGTGGGCCATATGCTTGTTCCATCTCCAGATCGTATAAAATAAAACCGGCCAAGTGCGAGTCAGACCCGCGCACGAAGGGTTCCGTACCATTATCTATAAAATCGGCCAAAAAATCACGATTGTTGTATAGGAGCCCCCTTAGATATTTGTTTTATTTTAATTTAATTATTTGTTTTTAAGTGAGGTGGAAGGAGTTAGGGGAGGCCTTTGCTCAGCAGTGGAAAAATGTAGGCTAGATAAAAAAAAGTGAATATATAACTAAATATTCTGTAAATATTTCAAGCGTCTACCTGTTGCCGTTATCAATATCGAGCAAAAACGAGCAAAAAAACTCACGTTTCTTGTATGGGAACACCCCTTAAATATTTATTTTATTCTGTTTTTAGTATTTGTTATAGCGGCAACAGAAATACATCATCTGTGAAAATTTCAACTGTCGAACTATCACGGTTCATGAGATACAGCCTGGTGACAGACGAACAGACAGACAGCGAAGTCTCAGTAATAGGATCCCGTTTTACCCTTTCGGTACGGAACCCTAAAAAAGGTTACTTTGAGTCGTTGGGTGTGGATCTCTTGTAGAAATGTATGGTCTATGTTCAGCAGTACAATCCAGTGTGCTATGTCGGTGACATTGGTTTGTACGGATCTTTTCATTTCTGATTTGATCTCATAGAGAAACATCAAGTATAGCTCTCTCCATAGCACACTGAGTGACATCGAGCCTTCTTATTAGGTTCATAGAGAAAGACCACGATTATGTATTATGTTATTACCTCAAAAAAATTGATAAAGTAAAAATAGATGTTTTTACTTTATCAATTTTTTTGAAGAAAAAAAAACGAGTTGCGGGATCTTATATTATATATATTTTTTCCAAAACTGCAATTTTACTAATTCCATTTTTTGGGATATTAGCTGTTAGTGACGTATTGTTCTCATTCGATTCCGTTCTTTGTTCAGAGCTTAAGAAAACCTAAAGGTGTATTGTCTTCTCGCCCTCTTCCGTATTCTCCGCATTCACCCAGGCAGAGAGTGCTTATGTAGTATTCACATATCAACGCAATTTAAATGAAACAAAAACATCGTAACGCATACAAATTAATGTTGAATTATTTTCAACGTTAGGATTTTTAAGACGTATCTAGTATAATGAATAATCTAATACCTCAAATTTATGTAATTAGAGCACCTTGTGATACTCATAATGACTTATTACTTAATATTTAGAATTATTTAGATAAACATAACGTCATAACGGACAAATAATAATGGAATACTGTTTCTACTTACGACAACTTTCATCAACATTTCAAAATTATATTTCTGAATAAAATGTTGCACTTACGACAAAGTTTAATCAAAATTTTAAATTATTTGAACAGATTTTATGTTGTATAGGAATTTTAATTTCTGTATTCTCGTTACACCGTATAAATCAGGCAGTGAAGTAGATTTACAACATTGCAAATTACTACAAAAAAATTAGAATCCAAAACCTTTACTACTCAAAATTTTGCTACTATGCCACTTACTACAAAACAATTTAATGTCGTAGCTCCTTCATTTTAAGAGATATCAAAGTTTTAAAAATATAGATCTACGGACAATAAAATTTCTAGCTCTATGGTATAAAAAATGCCCTTACGACAAAATGTCCCTAGGACATTTGAAATTTCCACCGTCGATTTGTTCCAGGTCTGGTCATTTTTTATATTTATATTATAAGTATGTATTTTCAAAGAAAAACTTACTAGGTAAGTATTCCATCAGTTATCTCGTTCCCATAGTACAAGCTTTGCTTTGTTTAGGGCTAAATGGTGCTGTGTGAAATGATTAGCATTTTTTACATTTTTCAATTTAATTCTAGGGTACCCAAAAGTTCAACTGTCGAACTATCACGGTTCATGAGATACAGCCTGGTGACAGACGAACAGACAGACAGCGAAGTCTCAGTAATAGGATCCCGTTTTACCCTTTCGGTACGGAACCCTAAAAAAGGTTACTTTGAGTCGTTGGGTGTGGATCTCTTGTAGAAATGTATGGTCTATGTTCAGCAGTACAATCCAGTGTGCTATGTCGGTGACATTGGTTTGTACGGATCTCTTCATTTCTGATTCGATCTCATAGAGAAACATCAAGTATAGCTCTCTCCATAGCACACTGAGTGACATCGAGCCTTCTTATTAGGTTCATAGAGAAAGACCACGATTATGTACGATACGTCATCACTGGTATCAGACACTGATCAAAGACACTGGGGTATTTTGGACGAGAATACGTCACAAAGTTTCCGGAACACTGCCCAGGCGACTTGGATTCATCGCCTGACCTACCTGACTGAACTGTTTGTTCTCGACAACAATATCGAGATAAGAGTTAAAAAGAGAAAAAGGGGTTCAACGAAGCTAACTTTTTTACGTTAAGGCTAAGGATGGAAGCGAACTAAGCTAGCGTTGCAAATCTTCATCGTCACACCACTTAGCTTAGCTTTGATGGAATTAGACACTTATTTCTTAGCTTAGCTGTAACTTATCGCTTAGCTGACGACCTCCGTGGTGCAGTGGACCAATAGCCAGCTGAGACGCAGGAGGTAGCTGGTTCGATTCCCGCGGAACAAATGTTTGCATGATCTACAGATATTTGTTCTGGGTCTGGTTGTTTCTCTAAATATTATGAATGAATGAATGAAAATTCTTTATTATACCTTACAAGCTAGACACAACAGATTTAAAGAAATAAACATATAAAAGTAAGCATAATGGGCGGTCTTATCGCTTAACAAAGCGTTCTCCTCTAAACAACCTTATATGTATGTATTAAAAAAAAATTATATTAGTATTCTATCAATTATCTGGTTCCCATAGTACAAGCTCTGCTTAGTTTGGGGCTAGATAGCACTGTGTGAAATGCCCCGCAGTGTTTATTTATTAGCGACTCCGCACATCTCTGGTGGAAATACATCCTAACTAGTTGGGTGAAATTCTGTACGGATTAATCGCATTTAACTAATATCCGGGAAACTGGCCGGGGTTTGTACAACACAAGCTTTTATAGGCTTTTACCCTAATCTTAGCCGTATGTGTGAGTGAAAATAGGTCAAATAAAAGGCTAATAAAGAACGCTTGTCAATCAAATGAATGAATAAATATTGTTTACAGCCGAATTTGGATGGGCAAACTCAAAAGACGTTAAATGTGAATGGTCTGAGACGCAGGACGTTACGGGTTCGATTCCCGCCACGAAACAAATGTTTGCATGATCTACAGATATTTCGACGGTGGAAATTTCAAATGTTGTAAGGGAGAAACCACGAAAATACAGGAGAGCCAAAAACCAAAATTTGACCTCTAAAAACGTTTTAACTTTTTTTTTTTTGTTTATTCTAATGCTTTTTAGACAGATTGTTTTAAAACTAATTTATCTATTGCAAACTTTAATCTATACTTCGTTAAACACAATAGTTTAGAAGATGATGTCCCTTACACATTAAAATTTTGGGAGAGATGTCCCTTACGACGTTGAAAACACTGTGTCTTCTACAACCTTAGTCTAATGAAAATTATTTTGTCGTAACTGTGTGATTAGTTCTGTTTACAGTGGCATTTGATGTTGTAAAGTTAAAATAATAATCAGATTAATGAAGTATATCACAATAACAAAATTGGTTTCAATGAAATGTATAAAAAATTGTAGTGATTGTAGACAAAGCAAATGTATTTTTTTCTTTTATTCGTTACCATAATGAAGGTAAATACCTACACCTAATTAGATTTTGGATAGAAGAAAAAAACAAATAAAGTGTTTAGTAGTTTAATACATTTTAATCAACAATAAAACTAACAATAACATTTATTACTTTCAATTAAAATACAACTAAAAGAAACTATCAAAACGAGTAACAGGAACGCAAATTAAAAGGCAAATTATTAAGACATACCTAATAAGGTCAAAATAAAGCTATTACATTGACGAATGAACACAATAATTGTTGACTTAAATAATAAACGGACTACCGTTTCTACTTTAAATTACAACTAAAAGAAACTATCAAAATGAGTATCAGGAATAATCCTCTTACAACACAAATTGTCAAGACATAAGGTCAAAATAAAGCTGGTAATATTTACGAATGAACACAATAGTTGTTTATACTCTATGTCTTCATTTGCATCCTGGTTGTGAGTTGATGAGTTTTTCTCTGAAATCTTTTTGGCTTTTCCCTTCTCCTTCCCTTTTTCCTTCTTTCGTTTTGTATTATTTATCACCTCTTGAAAATGTTTGATGTAGGTGAAATTTATGAACTTCAGCTTCTTATTTCATTGAATATTTAACATTTATTTTATTTGGCCACTTCTTTTTAAAAGTCACTATCCTTACTTTCTCAAGTTTAACAGATTTTGCTGTGTGCTCCATTAAATATACTTGGTAAGATTTTGGCCATTTTAGAGCAGCTTCGATGAAAGTAAGCCATTGCGATGGACCCCATACAATCAGTTTTTTTCACTTCACTTTCGACCACTGCGTGTACGAACTGACATGTAAGTATCAAGTAATTAATCTGAATTACTTGTAAAGGTTTTGTTGTGTTCAAAAATTATTAAGGACAGCTGTTACAACTATTCTGTCCGCAGCAAGAATCGCAGTACAGTATTAGATTTTTAATCCCCCTATAGAGACAGGTAAAGGCAGCTGGATATTTCCTGACTTCCGCGTTTCTCATCTGATTCACCCCAAAGGCTACATTTCGGGTTCCACTCTTGTAGAAAGTTAGGTTATACATTGCATACTTTCTGGATTTGTATTAAAACTTTTTAGCGCATCGCACCAACCACTCCTTTCTTCTTTGTACGCTTTAATCACAATAAAACTTAAATAAACCGGCTCGCCTTTCTTTTGATATATCTCTACAAAGTCTATTACACTTTTCTATACCAGGATTTATTTTCATTTACGAATGGAAAACGATTATTCCTGTCTTTGTTTCATAACACTCACCTATATCTTTTTTTCTTCCGCAACTTAGAAATATTATCTTTCTTTAATTTTTTCAAACTCATATTTTGCTTTCTTTCAGCGGTTTTCTTCATTTTCTTTTAGGATTTTTTGACTTTTCTGAACATGACGCTTCTTCTCCCGTTTCTTGAACTGACCATTCCTTGGAACTTCCAGCATCAAAATCTTCATATTCACATTCATCGAGAAAGTCTTTGCAAGAGTTTTTAAATGTGTATGTTGCTTTCTTCTTTCTTTTTGTTATCCTCACCTTGTCTTGTAATATAGGCTCAATTGGTTTGTTAGTGTCTTGTACAACATCTTTTTCAACTGCTTCAGTATTTTTTGCGAGTACCTGAATGTACTCGGTATTGGTGTTTATTACCTCAAAAAAATTGATAAAGGAAAAATAGATATTTTTACTTTATCAATTTTTTTGAAGGAAAAAAAAACGAGTTGCGGGATCTTATATTATATATATTTTTTTCAAAACTGCAATTTTACTAAATCCATTTTTAGGGATATTAGCTGTTAGTGACGTATTGTTCTCATTCGATTCCGTTCTTTGTTCAGAGCTTAAGAAAACCTAAAGGTGTATTGTCTTCTCGCCCTCTTCCGTATTCTCCGCATTCACCCAGGCAGAGAGTGCTTATGTAGTATTCACATATCAACGCAATTTAAATGAAACAAAAACATCGTAACACATACAAATTAATGTTGAATTATTTTCAACGTTAGGATTTTTGAGACGTATCTAGTATAATGAATAATCTAATACCTCAAAGTTATGTAATTATAGCACCTTGTGATACTCATAATGACTTATTACTTAATATTTAGAATTATTTAGATAAACATAACGCCATAACGGACAAAGGATAATGGAATACTGTTTCTACTTACGACAATTTTCATCAACATTTCAAAATTATATTTCTGAATAAAATGTTGCACTTACGACAAAGTTTAATCAAAATTTTAAATTATTTGAACAGATTTTATGTTGTATAGGAATTTTAATTTTTGTATTCTCGTTACATCGTATAAATCAGGCAGTGAAGTAGATTTACAACATTGCAAATTACTACAAAAAATTTAGAATTCAAAACTTGACCTTTACGACTCAAAGTTTTCCTACTATGCCACTTACTACAAAACAATTTAATGTCGTAGCTCCTTCATTTTAAGAGATATCAAAATTTTAAAAATATAGATCTACGGACAATAAAATTTCCAGCTCTATGGTATAAAAAATGCCCTTACAACAAAATGTCCCTTACGACATTTGAAATTTCCACCGTCGATTTGTTCCAGGTCTGTTAATGTGTTGTAAAAGTGGTTCAATTTAATTCTAGGGTACCCAAAAGTTCAAATGCTTTATAACTCCATTTATGCTGCATTTCCACCATATCTGTGTGAGGAACTAAGTGGTAACTGAAGAAAAATAAATGCCCTCACTTCATTTTCCTAGCCTCGCTCAGCGCAGATCTGGAATAAAAAGGCGAGTATGGTTTAGACCACACGACTGAAGTAAAACTTCTTTTACAAAATATGATTATTTTATTATATTTAGCTCGATTACCACTCACTCACTGACTGACTCATTGACATCATTGTTCTTCCAGATGCCCCCTCGTAGGGTAGAAATGTTTGATAGGATCGTATAGTGGGAGTTTCAGTGAGTTGGGAATAAATCCTAAAGTCCCCATTTCCCCCCCATTCGCTCCCATCCACCTTATATCTCAGAAAGTACAAGTCTTAGAACATAGGCGCCGAACCTAATGTTGCTAAGGACATTTTTCTATATCCGGTTCCATTAAAAAAAATGGTCTTTCATACAAAAAAATATTATCCCATACAAAATATTTCGTTTACCGTACATTTCAAAAAATTGCTTCATCATTGTGAAACGGCATTTTGTTTATTTTTTAATGCAAATTCCATCCTGATCGAGAAGCAATCATCAATATTTTTACATGTAACGTCTATCATCATCATCACCATGGTGTTATATTTTTTTCGTTTTCCATTGTTATATCCAACTTGCATCAGGATTATTATGCTACAAACTTTTTTTTAAATATAATTTTTCTTAAAAAACTTTAATCGCTCATATCTTCTAAACGGAAGCTGATAGGCATAGTAAAGTTTTACAAAATGGTTGTACAATTTTTTGCCCGAATCGTTTATTTTATTGTCATCATCGACCTTGGATATCTTTTTTGATTTCTTCTTCCAGTTCGGTATCATCTTTGATCTAGTTTTCTACTTCGATATCCCCTTTGATAGCTTCTTCCATTTAGGAAACCTCTTTGATTGTTTTATCCACTTAGGTATCCTCTTTAATCGCGTTTTCTACTCGGATATCCGGTATGATTGCTTCTTCTCTTTTGATATTCTTTTTGACTGCTTTTTCCGCTTGGATATCATCATTAACGGCTTTTCCTACTTCGATATCATCTTTGTTTGCTTTTTCCATTTTAATATCCTCTTTGAAATATACTTCCACTTTGATAACCTCTGTGATTGCTTCTTCCACTTCGATATCGTCTTTGATTGCGTCTTCCACTTCGATGGCCTCTTTGATTACTTCTTCCATTTCGATACCCTCATTAATTTCTGCTTCCACTTGGATATCTCCTTTGATTGCTTCTTCCATTAAGGCGGTATTTTAGTTCATTTAGAGGAACCTGTTTATTAATTGATAATCCACGATTAAATTTACTTAATTTATTATTTTGTATATCATTGTTATAAATTTTTTTTTAATAAAAATAATATTTTAAAATTAAAATTAAAAACCTCTTTGATTGCTTCATCCACTTGAGTATCCTCTTTGATCGCGTTTTCTGCTTAGATATATTTTTTGAATTGATCTTTCCCTTTGATATCCTTTTTGACAGCTTTTTCGGGTCAGGGGTTCAGGTCCAGGGGGTTCAGGTCCAGGGGTCCAGATCCTAGGGGTTCGGGTCCAGAGGGTTCAGGCCCAGGGGGGATCCAGGAGGGCAGGTTCAACGGGATCAGGTCCAGGGCTACAGGCCTAGGAAGTCCAGGTCCAGAGAAGATCAAAGAAGTCTAGGTCCAAGGTGTCCAGGTCCAGGGAGGTCAGGCCCAGGGGGTCCATGTTCATGTCCAGGTCCAGGGTGTCCAGGTTTAGGGGGTTCAACCAGGGAGTCCAGGTCCAAAAAATCCAGGTCCAGGGGTCCAGGTCCAGGGTGTACAGGTCCAGGAAAACCAGGTCCAGGTAGTCCAGGTCCAGGTCCAGGGAGTTCACGTCCAGGAAATCCAGGTCCGGTTGGGACCAGGTCCAGGAAGTCCAGGTCCAGGGAGTCCAGATCCAGGGGGTCCAGATCCAGTAGGTCAAGAGTCCAAGTACAAGGGGTCCAGGTCCAGATGGAATCCAGGGAATCTACATAGGTCCAGAAATTCTGGGTCCAGGAGGTCAAGTTCCAGGAAGTCCAAGTCCAGAGGGTTCAGGTCCAGGGAGTCCAGGTCTAGAAAGTCCAGGTCCAGGGGGTCCAGGTCTAGGGGTCAAGGTCCAAGAAATAATGGTCTAAGAAGTCCAGGTCCAGGACTAGGGGATCAAAGTCCAGAGGGTCCAGGTCCAGGGGCTTCAGGTGCAGGGTGTCCAGGTCCAGAAGGGCCAGGTCCAGAGGGTCCAGGTCCAGTGGGTCAAGGTCCAGGTGGTCCAAGTCCAGGGTGTAACTAGGTCCAGGGGTTCAGGTCCAGGGGGTCTAGGTCCAGGTCCAGAGAGTACAGATCTAGAGGGTCCAGGTCTAGGAAGTCCAGGTCCAGGGGGTCTAGATCCAGGGAGTCCAAGTTCTGGGGGTCCAGATCCAGGGGATTCAGGTTCAGGGGTCCAGGTCTAATAGGTCCAGGTCCAGGTCCAAGAGTCTAGGCCCAGAGGGTCCAGGTTCAAGTCCAGGGGTCCAGGTCCAAGGATTCCTGGTCCAGGGGGTCCAGGTCCAGGAGGTAAAGGTCTAGGAGGTCCAGGTCCATGGGGTGCAGGTCCAAGGAGTCCAGGTCCAAAGGGTCAGGCCCAGATCCAAAGGGTCAAGGTCCACGGGGTCCAGGTCCACGGGGTCTAGATCCGGGGAGTCCAGGTCCAGGGTTCCAGGTCCAAGGGGTCCAGGAAGTTAAGGTCCAGGAAGTCCAGGGGGTAAACAGGTGCAGAGAGGATCCAGCGCATCCAGGTCCAGGAGGTCTAGGTCCAGGGGGTTTAGGTCCAGGAAGTCCAGGTCCAGGATAGGGGTCTAGGTCCAAGGGGTCCAGGTCCAGGGGGTTCAGGTGCAGGGTGTCCAGGTCCAGGGGTCCAGGTCTAGGTGGTCAAGGTCTAGGTGGTCCAGGTAGTCCGGTCCAGGGTGTCGAGGTCCAAGGGGTCTAGGTCCAAAGGTTCCAGGTCTAGGGCATCCAGGTCTAGGGGGAATCCAGGGGGTACAGGTCCAGGGGGTTCAGGTCTAAAGGGTTCAGATCCAGGGGGTCCAGGTTCAGAAGGTTAAGGTCCAGGAGGTCTAGCTCCAGGGGGGATCCAGGGGGTTCAGGTCCAGGGTGTCCAGTTCTAGGGGGAGATCCAGGGGGTTCAGGTCCAAGAGGTTGAGGTCCAGGGGTCCAGGTACAAGGGTATCAGGTTCAATGTATCTAGGTCTAGGGGGTACAGGTCTAGGGAGTTCAAGTCCAGGGGGGATCTAGGGGATCCAGGTCTAGGAGGTCCAAGTCTAGAAGGTTCATGTCCAGGGAGTCCAGGTCCAAAAGGCCCAAGTACAAAGGGTCCAGGTCTAGGAAGTCCAGGTCCAGGGGGTCGAGGTCCAGGGATCTAGGTCCAGTTAGTAAATTTCCAGGTGGTCCAAGTCCTGGGAGTGCAGGTCTAGTAGGTCCGAGTTCCGGAAGCAAGGTCTAGGGAGTCCAGGTCTAGGGTGTCTAGGTCCAGGGCGTCAAGTTTCAAAGGTTCCCGGTCTAGGGAATCTAGGTCTAGGGGGAATCCAGGGGTCCAGGTCCAGGGGGTTCAGGTCTAAGGGGTCCAGGTCCAAGTGATCCAGCACAAGGGGGTCCAAGTCCAAGGCGATCCAGTAGATCCAGGTCCACGGGTCCAAGTCCTGAGAATCCAGGTCCAGGGGGTCCAAATCCATGGAGTCCAGGTCAATGGAGTCCAGGTCCAGGGGGTCCAGATCCAAGGGGTTCCGTTTCAGGGGGGTCCAGGTCTAGGAGGTCGAGGTCAATAGGGTTTCAAGGGGGTCCAGGTCCTTGAAGTCCAGATCCAAGGGGTCCAGGTCAAGAGGGTCCAGGTCAAGAGGGTCCAGGTCCAGGGGGTTTAGGTCCAGGGAGTCCAGGTCTAGGAGGGATCCAGGGGCTTTAGACCAAGGGGGTTGAGGTCCAGGGGGTCCAAGCCCAGAAGGTCAGGTCTAGGGACGATCCAGGGAATTCAGGTCCAGGGGGTCCAGGTCCAGAAGATTCAAGTCCTGAGAGTTTAGATCCAGTGGGTCCAAGTCCAGGGGATCCAGGACCAGGGAGTCCAGGTCCAGGGTGTCCAGGTCTAGGTCCAGGGGGTCCAGGTTCAGGGGGCCCAGGTCCAGTGAGTTCATCTCCAGGGGTATCACGGGGCTAGACCCCGTGATGCTTTCAGGTGCTTTGTCATCTTCGATATCCTCTTTGATTGCATTTTTCTTCTATATCCTCAGTGGTTGCTTATATTCCCCTCTCAACTTCCGTTCGCACATTTCGTAACGCATTCACCAGCTTACTTCCCAAGTTATGCGTGCTCAAAGAAAGTTTACTTCAAAAAAGCGAGGGAATTGTGCGCGGGGCCACAAGTGAGGAATCTGTGCAAGGGACGCGAGCGAGGCATGTGTGCGAGGCGGTGTAGCGTAGATCTACTGCGCTTTTAATGCAAATTCTTTATTAATTATTGTACACAAGAAAATACAACAAAAAGTACTGAAATAGAGGACATGTACAAAGGCGAGCTTAACCCTAAGAAGAGTTTTCTTCCAGCAAACCTTTGAGAGAGAGATGATTTTAAAGGTAGGTGCGTGTACAAGAATCAGAAATATGTACCTTTACCTTAAACTTCTATACCTTAAACTATATATCTTAAACAAATAATACGAAATATACCTAAAGTAACTAATATTATTATAAATATAATAAATAAACTGATATACACAAAAATAAATATGTACCTACAATAAAATAAAATTACAGAGAAAGATAGTGCTCTTCAACTTTCCGTTTGAAAATGTTAAACGATGGAATAGCGCAAACTACATGGAATACAAATTATCAATTACGCAAACGTGAGTAGTTTCGTGAGCTAACTATGGATGCTTTAAAAAAATCCACGAAAATTATTGAAGTTTGCATGGACCGTGACAGCTGAAAAGAGTCTCCTAGGCATCCTCGCAGCACTCAGCTTCCTCACAGATCACTGGTGAAAAAGTAGCCGATGGCTCCTAAGACCTGACAATGTTAATTCAATACCTAGACCAATAACCGTTAAACTGGTAAAAGCTTAGCACAAGTTACAAGCTTAACCTAGTTATTGTACCGGGACGATGTTAGGACTTAGATAAAACTCACTTTTGACTACGAAATAAGAGTAGAGTTCCTTGTGAAAGGTCTCGCCACAGGAAGTATTACCAACGGACCTATGTCTGCAGCCAAGCAGAATTGCTGTGTTTCGGTTTGAAGGGTATGGTTGCCGGTGAAATAACAGGCGCATGAGGCTTTACACTTGTGTGCCTCGAGTTGATGGACGCAAGGCAGGGCATCGTAACGAACGTTTCTAAGGTGCGTGAACTACGAAGCAATTTATCTGTTATAGGCGATAGTTACCAATTAACATGAGGTGGGCCATAAGCCTGTTTCATCTCCATGTATCATAAAAAAAACTTTTTAAAATTAAAAATAAAACGAGAAAACATAGCCTTATTATGACTTGCGTCCCTTATTCACGCATATGCTCCGTATGTGTGAAAGGGATGGCCTGGCCAAACGACGGCCGACAGCAACTGGTCTACGTAATAATCTGGGATAAATTATACGGAATTGTTCTTACGTTACACGTGAGCGAGACAATATTAAAATATAAGTTTTCATTTAAACTTTAAAAAGAACAATCTTTTTAATGTCTGGGGTAAATCACTCTTTTGTCGTAGCCCCCTTTTAAACCTTATTAAAAAGGAGTGCTAAAAGTTAGACCTTGAAATCTGTTTTCTATGAAAAACGATGATTGTGTTTTTTAACATTGATATATCTTTGTCATCTGAGAACTGTGAATTCTGTGAATACTGATAAAAAATATTTTTCACACCACCTGCCCGACAATGAAAAATTACATGTCATGATTTAATCACCTCACCGAAAGCAGGTGTCCTATCTACGACTGAGCCGGGAGTAAAGTTTACTAAATTTCATTATGACTTCCGGGCATAATGTGATTTGAATTTGGAACCTCATCTGTATTAAAATAACAACCAAATAGACCCGCACAATAAGAACTAATCGTTATCGTAAATCCAACCTAGATTTGGTTTTAAATGTCTCGCAGAAAGGGAGAAAAGTAGAGTATTCTCCACGTGGATAAAACTGTCTGCATCTTGGGCGTGCTTATATCCCTCTCTGCACTCAGGATTCTAGTAACTCCCTCGCTCCGCTCGTGAGTTAACTCTAGAATCCTTTGTTACGTTCGGGATTCAATAAAATGCCCGTGATGCAAGACACTGCTTTATCCCCTCGATTAATAATCTACTAGTGTTTACTCCGTATAAGAGCCACAACTTTTTACGGATGGTTTCAAAAATGTTCTTCAAAATACTTGTTTGGTTTAGAAATACTGTCCAGATTCTGGCAAAGTAGGAGGATAAAAGATTATAAAATGTATGATACATTTAGATAAATAATAGTACTTGCTGCTAATAGCCAGGTTCTGTTATTAGTTGGTTAGTCTGGTCGTCCGAGAAACACTGGTCTCAGCAGAAGACCAGCGCTCCTGCATGGCAACAGCATTAGTTGGATAATATAATTAAAAACACGTGTAATACTTGTTGTAATTTTTTATTTAATGTGAATATATTTAGTTTTAATTGTTTATTTTTGTAATGCAAATAAATGTACTTGCTTTTATTCTTTCTTTTTCTTTCTTTTTTCTCTTTCTCTTTATCGTTAGCTTTATCTTTTTCTTACGCTTTATCTTTCTCTTTACCTTTCCCTTTCGCTTCTCTTTGTCTTTATTTTTCTCTTTCTCGTTCTCTTTCTTTCTATCTTTCTTTAATCCGGATTTCTGGCCAGTCGGCATCGTTAACAGGCGATATAAGGAAGCGGCTACGAAGCGAAATCCCACAAATAAATACGTGTTAATTTTTAAGATTTTTGTTTTATGTAGGTAACATTATTATTACCAAAAAAATAGTTTATTAAATTCTGACCCCAAGTATTAAAATCCTGGCTACAATCCTGTGCACATGTGAACCCTGGCTTGCAATAACTTTGTTATTTGCCAACACAGAACCTATTAATCACTTTGGCTGCGGTCTCGGCCAATGACTACGGCCTAGAATGCTGTGTTTACCCTTAATTGGTGGTTTCACCCTGGACCTAGCATGTGCTGCGTGTGTTTAAAATTGGTGGTTTGCTCTAGCCTAGTGTTGTAGCTCATCTTGTTGGACAGGCAGTTCTAGCACTAAAGGCGACTTGGGCAACGATCCCAAACGTGGCTATATCTGCATAATATAAAAAAAAAGTCGGTTTATTACAACATTAAGATAAGATAGGTTATTAACTCTTTATTGAAATACCACACAAACAGAAATAATACAAAAATAAGTACTAGGCTAGAATAAATACAATGGGCGGCCTTATCGCTGAAAGCGATCTCTTCCAGGCAACCTTTGGATGGAGCGAAATTTCCGAAAATACGGAGTGTGGTGTACTTTGGAGGATACATTTAGGTATACATATAAGAATATATGTATACCTAAATGTATCCTCCAAAGTAGGTAGACTAAAAAATATGATAAAGTTTTTATACCAATACTTAAAATACTTATAAAATAGACTAATTAATAGGAAAATACCATTAAGAAAGGAAGAACGGAGTTACTTAAGAATGGCGGGCCGATGAAATTTGGCTATAGATAGATAATGGGTATATGATCAGGATTGAGGCATAGGCTACTTTTAACCTGACTGCGAAGAAGGAGGGTAATGTTTTTATTGACAAACCACGAGTATCGCACGCGGGCAGGTCAGCTAGTATTTTATATAATTTAGTGGCTAAATATGATTTAAAGAGTTGTCAAATCATACAATTATGTCAAATTTAAACAGGTTTAGTCGCTAAATAAAACTTGTATTCACAGATATAACAGATTTGCCTTCGGGAAACATTTTTGAAAACCTTGAAGTTGGCCTTTTCAAAATGAACAAATTATTTTACAAAATTTTCATAACCCTTTTTTTGTTAGGAGTTAAAAACTGACATAGCTATAAGCCACCCCAGTTAAACTAGCATTCTATATCAAAAACCACGTATGAATTAGTCCATCCGTTTGGAAGCTACGATACCACAGACAGATATCACGGACTCACAGAGATTCAGACAGACAAATGCGTCAAAGTTATAACACCCCTATTTCAGCACCAGCGCTTCATCTTAGCCCAATACCTTCAGTTTATACAAAAACACAAAGCACAATGGACTCAAAAAAGCAAAACGTGGAAGAAAAACAAGAAAGCTATTGTGTTCTATAAACTTTTAAAAACACGAAATCCTCTTCAAAAACTTCAGAACTGTAATGAACTTATGGAATTATTACAATTAATGCTATGAATATTTAATTCACGGCGGGTATCGCAATGCAGGGTCGACAAAAGAATTTCATTAGGACCTGAAGGTAGTGGCGTGTAGTGGGCGGACCGTAAGGCTTCAGACACATGTGTCATTTTTCAACAACATAAAAATCTTTACAATTATTAATAATTGCTTAAAAGCGCTGTTTGTAGTTCTGTAGGCAGATGTTTCTAAACAGCGCATGATGTCAAATTATTCTGTTTACGTACCTACTTAATATTATTATTTATTATTTTTAGCCCTATGTGGCCCACTGCTGGGCAAAGGCCTCCCCACATTCTTTTCAGTCACTTCTTTCCAGCGCCAAGATGGTCCAATCTGCTCGAAAGTTTGTGAGCTCGTCCCTTCATCTTTTCCTTGGTCTTCGGGTTGTGTCAGGGTTCCACTCGGTGGTCAGCTTGGCTCACTGATCATCCGTCATACGGCAAACATGACCAGCCCAGTTCCACTTGAGCTTGTTGTAGGGTGACCTTCCTCTTTCACTCAAGCGAAAGTTGATGGACATATGCATCCTTCCCGTTCTTACTTATGGTGCGCAGACCTGGTCTTTGACCAACATCCAAAATTATAAACACAAGGTTTGCCAACGTGCGATGAAGCGCAGTATACTCGGAGTCAAGCGTATTGACCGCATACGTAATACCGAGCTGCGCTCTCGAACACAAATCGCCGACGTACCTACTATGTGACAAATAAACTATTGTTGTACTATAACATAATTATGCTAATAATTTCGATTACGTACCTAGTAGCAAAGTAAAGGCAAGTTATTACAAGAATTAAAATCGATTGACACCTAGCCTAGATTCAAACCCACAGCCTCCCATTCTCTCAAAATTGTTGTTTGCAGCAACTGAATGCAGTGCATAGTGGTTTACAGACAACCAAGCAACTACGTCTACATTTTTTTGAATAAAATCAATTAGTGGTTGTATTGCGCCACGTGTAAATTAAGCCTAAGACATTTTCCTAATCGTTATAATATTCATTTATTGTAATTTGAAGGACACCTTTCTCTATTCATGTCCCTATTTTATCAAACCTGACAATTTTCGTCACATAGAATTTGCCATAACTTATAACTTAAGTACACGTTATGTTTTGTTATATTTAAGGGAGTTATTTTTAAAGATAAATCTTCGTTTGACCACAATTTCACCTGATGGTAAGCAATGGTGTGGTGTAAGATTAAGCATGACCATAACGAGGCTCGGATTGTATTCTTTAGTAAATTTGGGAGAACATTAGGAACTTCTTTAGGGAGTAAATATTTTTATTTGTCCCCTCATTGCTAACAGAGGACAGATTGGACGGCTTACGGCAGAGATGATATATGACGTAAGACATCAACTGCTAAACACCTTGCCCATAAATTTTCAAAGTGATTAATCTTGTGCTGCCTGCACCCAACAGCTACCAGGTATTGTTATACAGTAAATCATTATTAGAATACCGTCAAGTGTTAGGTGCTATGTAACGTACATATAATTTCATGCTCTGAGTATGTGAAAGAAAGAGAAGAATACATTTATTCGACACACACAGGACAGACTACTAAGTATATTCCTAACAAAAATTAACATGTACATTACGTATAAAAAGTTAAATATTTAACATATTAGTAAGAAATAATAGTTATGACTACTTGTCAGTTTCCAACTAATTTAATAGCACTCACAGTAAACGAAGTTCGCTTCAAAGCACTTTTTAATTTGAAGGTGGTATAATTTACATCAGAGTTGGCAGGTTTTAATTACGTAATATCATAATATTCAGTCAGGCATTTGCCAATAACGCTCTTTTAGAAGATTTTATTCAGAACTAGCTTCTGCCAGCGACTTCGCACGCGTTGTTTGTCAATAAAGAGTAGCCTATGTTTGAATCCAGGTCATAATCCAGGTCATATGCAGATATAAATAGAAATACATCTAAATAAAGACGAACTACCTATGAAAACGCACATACATAATTATTAGGTCTTTACATATGAAATTGCCGTTTTGTATGGAATAAGTGAAAGTACTTTTTTTAAACTTTTTTATTTCTGTTATTCAAAGTAACCACCCATGCAATCGACGCATCTTTGCCAACGCATTGGCAGTTTATTGATGCCCTTCTTGTAAAAATCAACTCAAAAAACAACAAAAACAAACTCTTCAAAGGCATTTTGTACTGCCTCTCGGGAATTGAATTTTTTACCCACTAAAAAGTTGTCTAAATTTTGGAAAAAGTAATAGTCGGTAGGTGCAAGGTCTGGTGAGTATGGCGGATGAGGAAGAGCTTCCAACCCCAGCTCTTGCAGCTTGGAGACTGTCTGTTGTGCAGTATGGGGTCGCGCGTTGTCGTGAAGGAGCAGTTGGGACGATTGATCAAAGCTGGTTGCCGATGTGCAAGCTTCTCCATCATTGTCTCCAGTTCTTCACAGTAGACATCTTCAGTAATGATCATGCCGTTTTGTAAAAAGCTGTGGTGAATAACACCCGCACTAGACCACCAACCAGTGACCATCACCTTTTTATGGGTCATTTTTGGTTTAGGACATTGCTTTGGTGCTGAACCAGGATCTAACCAACTTGCTGAGCGCTTTCGATTGTCGAACAGAATCCATTTTTCATCGCACGTAACAATTTGGTTCAAAATTCCTTCATTTCTTTGCCTATTTAGCAGCGCGAGGCGCGTTTCGACGCTTACGTTGCGCTGGCGATCGTTAAGTTCGTGGGGCACCCATCTATCAAGTATTTTTACCTTGCCTATTTGTCGTAAATGGATCAAAATTGTTTTGATGCTAATTTCAAAAGCTGCTGCTAGCTTAGCTGTAGATTGAGTTTCGTCAGCTTCCACAATCGCCTTTATTTCATCATTGTTTACCAAAGTCTCCGGACGACCACGAGCTTCATTTATCAAGTCAAAATTTCCAGAACAGAACCGGGAAAACCAATAACGGGTTGTGCGTTCGTTTGTACAGTTCTCTTAACGTTTTTGATGTTACGTGCCGTTTGTGTCGCGTTCGTGCCACGACGGAACTCATATTCCATAAGTACACGAATTTTTAAAGTATCCGTTATGAAGAAAAATGTTCAAATGTAATGAAAATACAACGCTAATACGATACGAATACGAATTACGAAACAAAAGACTGAGTTTGTAAAAAAAATGTCATGTTTTAAAAAAAAAATAATTTGAATTTAGAATACAAAGCCATTCCAAACTTTTTTTCTATTTGAAATTACCAGTACTGAAGAACGGCAATTTCATAGGTACCTATACCTAAAAACAGAGAAAAATTATACATACCAAGAAACAGACTAGTCAAAATCTATAGACAAGTACCTGTATAAAGCTCGCTATCTACAAGAAGCTTCCGTTAGAAATAACACGACTTCCTTTGAAAGGATTTAAACTCAAAAAAAACTTTCTTAGAAAACCACCGATTTTATGATTAAAATGAATATATGAGCTGTTCATTTTTTTGATCTGCATGAGTAGTAACCGCTTAGTTTAGTTAGCTTAGACACTGCTTAGTTGTAATTATTTCATACTAGCTGACCAATTCGCAGCTTCGCACGCGTAGTTTTTCAATAAAAAACATTACCCCCTTCTGCGCAGTTGGATAAAAAGTAACCTATGTCACCCGGAGATAGTGTAGCTTTGCAACAGTGAAAGAATTTTTAAAATCGGTCCAGTAGTTTCGGAGCCAATTCAATACATACAAACAAACAAACAAATCTTTCCTCTTTATAATATTAGTATAAATTGATTTTTATTATTTGTTCTGTTGTTATTTAACGGACTTTATTTGTAATATACTTTTGACATACCAATATTTTGAAATGTAATGAAATGGTGAATAAATGAATACTGAATCATCTATCTACACGCCAGATTTCATCGAAATCGGTATAGCAATCACGACGTGATTGAGTAACAAACAAACTTCCAAAATTTCAAATGTATGATATTAGTGTGATAGTTTAATTTAGTTCAGACAATTTCCTCATGATATACAAAACATAAAAGGAATAATAACATAGATTTAAATTTAGCTGTCTCACGTCCATAAAGGAGAACGGGCATAAGTGTATGGAAGCTGGTCTACCTTGCAATAAAAATGAGTCATATGTCAATATAAAGGTAATTCTATGTATTTTCATATGTAGAAAGTCGCATTTCTCTAAGTATTGTCCGATCTGAGTTCTACTAAAAATTGAATCTGATAATATTTAGTGCCAAACATTGAATATCGTGGTAATTAAAAAAACATTTTGTGTAATATAATGATTTTATTTAAGTTAGGTAAGTAGTAATACAAATGTATGGTTGTGGTGCCTTACCGATTAATGGCGGGTTTCCTATATCCGTCTGTAACCAGCTACGAGTCGTTTCTCCTTGAAAACCTGTCAAAAGTTTGACACTAGTTTGACACTTTTTCAAGGAGATATGAGGCGTAGTCGGTTACTGGGTATAAGAACCCGCCATAAGCCTATTTCAGATTATAAACATCATCATAGTCATCATATCAGCCAAACCACGTCTACTGCTGAACATAGGCATCCCTATAGATTTCAAGAACGACGACCGATCTTGTTCGGCATGTACCAAACAACTCCCAGCAACCTTATCAGGTCGTCTTTCCATTAAGTGGGGGGGCTGTCCTACGCTGCGCTTTCCAGCGCGTGGTATCCACTCGAGAAACTTTCTGCCCCAACGGCCGTCAGTTCGAACTATGTGCCCTGCCACGTCATCTCGCTAATCCATGTGCTTCTAAAAACCATCTTATTTACTGCCAACTGCGTGCAGCCGCGGCACTTGCAGTTGGCGGTGTCGCTCGGTCCACATTAATACCATTAGTGTGTGGTCAAATCTAGCAACTGAATTTTAACCGGTTTTCCCGCAACCGATTGAACTTATATTTGGAATAAATATGTAGGTTCGGTGACAATGCAATAACTCTCACTCTCCATAGCCTAAAGGTGGTCTCATGATGGAGACGGATCTTAGACAATGGAACTTCTGAATAGATTGTAGCAGGTTACTAGTGTTTGGGCTTATTTGAATCTGCTTGCCTTAACTATTCTTTAATAATCTAATATGAAAAAAGGATTTTGTTTGCTTAAAAATGTTTGAAGTTTTATATAAATAAATATTACTGGACATTACATTCAGCGCCATCTAGCATTAAACTAAACAAAGCTTGTAGTATGGGAACCAGATGAATGATAGAATACTTATATATTTTTTTTTGTAAATAGGTACTATATATGTAAATAGGTATATATAGAAAATATACCCAAACCCGGACCAAATATCTGTATATCATGCAAACATTTGTCCCACAGCTGGAATCGAACCCTCAAACTCCTGCATCTCAGCCGGCTATCGCCCACTGTGCCACGGAGGTCGTCTGGCTATCACAATCTCCTAGTATTACCACTTTATTAGAAGATTTTCGCGCCACTGTGCTCAACACATTTTATTTTCCTACCCGCAATTTCCTACCCCCTATTTAGCAGATCGCCAACAGGTTTTTATTCGTCGCTTCCATCGCTTGCACTAGCATCTACGTGTAACTTCGAGTCAGTCAGCGATTGACTTATATCGATTGTGGATGTTCTGTCCCCGCTCGAGTTTTGACCACTTTCAAAACTGCATAACTTTTTAATCATAAAATCTAAACTATGCAACAACTTTGTGTCGTAAGCAAATTCGGCAATCCAACGTCTACTACTGGATTAATTAAGAAGACAAGAACAGCCGAGAAGAAGCGTTACCAGGCTCAGGATATGGAAGGCCTATCAACGAACAAACCCTTAGAAAGACGGCTACGTGTCCGTATTGAGGTGATCGTAGCTTGTTCAGTGCAGCGTTCTAAGAAGACGAAGATCAGTCTATTTTTTTCCTTTACCTCTTGTACTAGTTACTTTCTTTGCTCGCAAGTGGAGTCACGTTTAATGATATTTCATTTCATTTTGTTAATAAAACAATTAACTAATTGTATTTGAAACTATTCTATACATTAAACTATACTAACTATACATTTATTAATCAAAAAAGTCATAAACATTATATACAAAAATAATCAATAAAACCAACTCAATTCAAAATACAAGCCTTTATAAAAATAAAAAAGTACTTAGATTAAAAAGTCAGAGATAAAAAAAAATGTCACAAATTAATTGATCATTTTGAATTGCATTGTAACTTGAATCATCCACTGAATAAAAACACCCTTCCAGCAAAAGCTTTCTTAAACATAAGCCTAAGTCTAGTCTTAAATATAATTGGACTATCAATAATTACATTGCCGCGTCGAAACAGAAGCAGAGTTTTGGAAATTACTGAACCCTAATGAAACTTCTCTACGGGATCGAATCAGAAATGAGGAGATACGTAGGAGAACTCAAATCACCGACATAGCCCGACGGATTAGCACATTGAAGTGGCAATGGGCAGGCCATATAGCGCGCAGAACAGATGGCCGATGGGGCCGGAAAGTTATCGAATGGAGGCCACGGACCGGCAAACGCAGCGTAGGACGTCCACCTACAAGATGGGCAGACGACTTGGTAAGAAACGCAGGTCGGCGTTGGATGCAGACCGCTTCGAACCGCAGTTCCTGGAGATCAATGAGGGAGGCCTTTGTCCAGCAGTGGACGTCCTACGGCTGATATGATGATGATGATGAATGAAACTTATCTAAATACACGTTCCTAGAAATCCCTCAAAGAGGCTTTGTTACAAATATATTAAACGTACAAAGTAGGAAACTAAAGACCCATTTAATTAGGTAAACATTTCGTCATGTGTTTTCCATACAGGATGTTTACTCATAACCTTGTATTTAAATTAGCCATTTTGTTAGAATAATAATTATAAGTAAGGAATGAAAGAAAATACAAATCATTAGTGTTCAAGTATGAACATCAGCAAATGCGAACCTGTTTAGCGTAAATCCAAATATGACAAGGAGCGTAGACTTATTACAAAGACGGAATGTACATAATGGGCAACCACCAAATAACAAAATAATTCAGCTCCAAATATCAGATGTATATGCAAATGAAAGAAGAAAAATAAACACTATAGAGAAGATACTTGGTACTTGATGACTCCTTTAGTTGGTAGGCAGTCCGGCCTATTCCTGTTAGTGTCCCACCCAAATATTAACTGAACTTTGATATTATTTTTATGTAAAAAGTTCAGTTTTATGGTTATTTAATCTCTTTTAGGGATAACATACATCTAGATAAGTACCAATATGTCCTCTCTAACATTGTGGAGAGGATACAAAATACAAGTACTTCCTTTGATCTGATTTTATTCTTTCGAGTTTTGTATATTTGTGACGAATAACCTCAAAAAGAATGCCACATTATGTTTAAGTAGCATAGGTTATATTTGTTACTAGAAAAAAATAGGGATCGCTAAACTTCAATTAAGAAACAAATAAAATAAATCCAAGGTGAAAAATAATTGTCATAAAAATGTTTTAAAAATAAATGTCCACCCATGCGAAGCCAGGAGGCGTTAGTATAAAATATATTAACATACATATCCTCTCCACCATTGTAATATTATGAAATCCTCTCCATCTAAAAGTTATCTAGAAGAAATCACTTCGAAGCGATGAGACCCATTCTATTTGTTGCTTTGTGTTTCTTTTGTGGTGTATACAGTATTTTCAGTCGTTCCGAAGCCTCAGGCTGCTAGGTAGTATAGTTAATTGTGATAAAACCAAATATCGATAAGGCTGACTATTGTACCTATGCTTTGTATTTTTATTCTCGTTTTGTATTTTAATGTTTAATAGTGTGCAATAAGGTATAGTATAATACATTTATTTAAAAATACAGCACGGACAAAACAGAAGGTAATAGATTAAAACATACATAAAAAAACATTAAAAACAACACTGGATATGAAAATGGTAGGATAATGGTAACATGAAAATGGTAACACAGAAGAATAGATAATAAATAAAAAAAAACGTGTGTGCTTTAGACCCCACAAATGAAGTAAAACTTCTTTAGCTACGAGTATATGTAAAAGTTAGTAAAATTTGTATGTAAAAATTTGTAAATTTGTTTTAAGAAAATATCAACCTTATTTCGAGGCGCATACAGTAAGTACTTATGTTTATTTTTTTTGCTGCTGCCTGCCATCTGTTGTGGAATAGCTGAACTTTTTCATAAACCGAAGCTGGTAGATTTAAAATACGAAACGCCGTAAATACATTTTATATCTATAGCAAAAATAACTCTACTATACATCATGAGTGTTTTGTTTTTGCAGTTTGTATACCTATAATTTAGGCTAATTTGGGATAGGATATATGCGTAAAATCAACTGGCTATGAGATAAAGAGAGAAAGAAAATGTGTGCCCGCACCTCTCTCTCTCTTGCCCCTACAGTAATATACGAAACGTAACTCTCTCTCTTTCTATCTTCACTAACTTATATCTCCCTCTCAACTTCCGTTCGCACTTTTCGTAACGCATTCACCAGCTTACTCCCCAATTAAAGCGTGCGTAAAGAAGTTTTACTTCAACAAATTAAGCAGGAATACTATAGACATCTGCCTACAAGACATACATATGTACGTGGACGCTAAAAGGGTATGTGCTGCATTAGAGGTCTTTCTATCAAACAATCTATACAAGCGCTTATCCCTGCGTCTAACTCTAAGACTTCACTTGCAGAGTTGAACCATTACCTTGGTATTTAGTTCAAAGAGCAATGGCGATGTGTACTGCTAATTAGATTATGCTCATTTCATGTGAGCATCTAAGAATTTAAGAAGCTTACGGTCTGCTGGCTTGCTAAAGCTGGTTGTATTTTTATAAAGAATAACTGCCGGAGCATATGTTCCTATGTTAGCTCGATACTTGATGCATAAACCGTGATTACATTTGAAAATAGAATGAAGCTCATTGCATTCATATTATAGGTACTATGAAGGAAAATACTACCTCCATGATAAATATATAAGTATCTTTTTAACTAAAATATACATTACATTAGAATAGTTTTTTTATAGATCATACTAATATTATAAATGCGAAAGTTTGGATGTTTGTTTGTTACTTAATCACGCCGTAACGGCTGAACTGATTTCGATGAAATTTGGTACATACGTAGATTATAACCTATATCACCACATAGGCTACCAATTATCACATAAATCAATTCCCATGGGATAAAAATGGGGTGTCAAATTAAAGTGCAACAGCGAGTTTGGCTTTATTTCTTATCAACACATTTAGTAGTGTAACGCGTTTGAAGTCGCGGGTAATAGCTAGTATTATATAAAACACACTATGCGTCCTTATAAAATTTGTGGGTAGTCCTCGATTTTTTTGGGATCCCATCATCAGAATCTGACTTGGTGCCAATGGGGATCACCTGGGAAGTAGACCCTTTTAAACAAAACAATTTCTCGAATCGGTCCTAACGTTTTCGAGTAACCGGTGAACACACATAAAAAAAATATTCGGACGAATTGAAAACCTCGTCATTTTTTGAAGTCGATCAAAAATTAAATGAAAATAGAATGAGTCTCCTTCACTGTCCATGGAGTCACCCTGTGGAATTCTCTACCACACTCTATCCGCGCAAGTCCATCACTAAGCACTTTTAAGCTTAGAGTCAAAGAGCATTACCTGTCCTTGTAAACTTTTAGGTGATTATGTATAAGTAGGTATATTATTTATATTTTGTATAATGTATTATGTTTATCTATAATGTATGTATAGTATAAAGGTATTATTTTTTTAATATGGTAAAGTGTTGTATTTATTTTAGTATATATTATATATTAGTATTTTACTCCAATGTCCTTCTCTGTGCACGTACCCACCGCTATAATCAAATATATTTATATTTAAAGGTTTGCTGGAAGAAATATCTTAATAGGGTTAAACTCGCCTTTGTACGTGTCCATTTTGTAAGCTATTTTTGTCTGTAAATCTATTTGTGTACAATAAAGAATTAAAGAGGCTCATTCCATTTTAGGTTGGGGAGAAAGTTTCTTCGCATTTTTTAAGAAAATTCAAAACACTTTTTAATGTAGTTTATTTACATTTAACTAAAGTATGAAGGTACCATTCTGTTCGATAACTTTATACCAGCTTGTAAATAGGGACATGATCCCATTGCTATAGAAATTTTGGGGCTTCTGATCAAAATACTGCGACAAGTAGTTTTGGCAGTCCTCTCGTGATGTTAACCTGAAACTGCCTAAATAATTCAGAAGAGACCGAAACAGGTGGAAATCTGAAGGTGCAAGATCAGGACTATACGGCGGATGCATAAACACCTCCCAGCCAAACTCTCATCATTTTTGCTGAGTGGCTAAAGATAGATAGATAGATAATTCTTTATTGTTACACCAAATTAAAATAACTTAACCTAGAAAACTTAAAGACTAATACATGGTGATACAATGGGCGGCCTTATCGCTCAAAGCGATCTCTTCCAGGCAACCTTTGGATGGACTGGATTGAAAAGACGTGTGAGGAGGCGGTGTTACAATAAATAACTTTTTATGTAGGATATAAATAAATAAATACCTAAACCTAAAATATACCTACATATACTTACTTATATAAATATAAAATATATACATATATACTTTTACAATAAATATCGAAAGGAAATACAATGTTTACTTTAAAGAAGCCGCAAAGTATAGTTTGCAGACCTCATTTTTAAAAATAGGCAAAGATTTAGCAAGTCTGACGGAAACGGGCAAGTCATTCCATAATCCGACAGCTCGTACCGTAAACGAGTTACTAAAGAAGTTGGAATTATGGGATGGAGTTTTCAACTGGAGAGTAGTGGAAGAACGCAGATTGCGGGTATGGGAAAGATTTAGGAATTCAAAGCATTGTTTGAGATACGGCGGAGAAGAAGAAGTAACTAGAATTTTATATAAAAGAGTTAGAGTATGAGCATTCCGACGAGAGCGGATTGGCAACCACAAGAGTTTAACGTGAAACTCGGAAATGTGATGTGTGAGGTCTAGCGTTACATGATGAAAAACCACACCCCTTCTGTTGATTAATTCCGGCCGCTTTCTCTCAACTTCTTGCTTTAATCTCATCAGTTGTTCGCAGTAGAGTTCAGAATCGATGGTGGTAACAGCTCATAATGAATAATGTCCTTCCAATCCCACCACACACACAGCATCACCTTGTTGCGAGTTAACCCGGGTTACGCCACAGTCTGTGAAGCCTGACCGGCCTTCGACCACGACCTTTTTCGCATGTTCTTGTCGTACGTGATACACTTTTCATCACCAGTTATCAGCTTTTTCAAAAATGGTTTGGTTTCATTACGTCATAATAAAGAATCACAAATGAGTACACGGTTCATAAGGTTTCTTTCAGCGAGCTCGTGGGGTACACAAATATCGAGCTTTTTTGTGTACCCAGTTTTTTTTCAAATGCGCCAAAACTGTTTTGTGGTCAAATCTCAGTTCTTCAGCTACGTTGTAACTACTGATATGCCGATCTTGCTCCACTTTTTCAAAAATGGCATCAATTTTATCCGTAATAGGGCGACCAGGGCGACGTGCACCTTTGACATCAAGATTTCCTGATTGAAAACGCTTAAACCAAATGTGTGCTACTCTCACAGACACTGCACTAGGTCCATAAACATTGCAAATTTTATTCGCGGCTTGCATTGCATTTTTACCTTTTTTGTTGTAAAATTTTAAAATGTATCAAATTTCTTCATTTGATTCACTCATCTGTACACTATGAAAAACAAATAAAAATCACACATTTTCCTAATTTGAATTTAGAATTATTTTCTTTAAAATTTAAACTATGAATAATACCAAAACCAGCCAGATACAAATAGTATAGCCAAAGAGATTGTATTACAAGTTCTTAGATACTATAATGCGACTAGACTTTTTCCCCAACCTATTATACTAAAGTTAAATACAACCTCCATGACAAATCTTTATTTCAATGAAATAAAATGCCATAGTTTAGAAGTGAAAAAAGAAACAAGGGGTATGGGGAACGCTAATTTTCTTTTTAGCAACAAACTTTTATAAAGACTTATTGAATTTCCTCGCATTTGCCACAAAAAGTTATGTATTATAAATAAATAAATAAATATCGCTGGACATGTCACACAGCGCTATCCACAGCCCCAAACTAAGCAGAAAACTAAGCAGAGCTTGTACTTGGCTTGCGCAAGTACGATCATATTTCCGAGTATCCATAGACTTAAGTGGTTACCTATCCGCCTTCGCCGGAATGCGCACATTCTGTCCCTCCTTTACAGCATCCTTTTCATTCCTTCTACTCCATCCTACCTTAAAGAACGCTTTGAGTTTCTTTACCTTTCCAACTCTCGATCCTTACGTTCCTCTGAAACCCTTCAATTAAAAACACTCCATCATACCTCAGTATTTTATAGTACCTCTTTTACTCTGCAGGCTACCAGGCTCTGGAATGCCCTACCTGTCTCAATTCGTCACGCTAAATCTCTCCCTATCTTTAAAAACATGGTCAGACAACACTATCTGTCAAACATCGCTCATTAGGCCATTTATTAATTTATGTATTTTTATATTTTATATATATATGTTGGTATATATATTTTATGTAGTATAATATTAATATTTATGTAATTTTATGATTATATTACATGCATTTTATTTTATATTATATTTAATAACGCCGCCGTCCTTATTTGTTCACATAGATCCTATCCATCTAAAGGTTGCCTGGAAGAGATCGCTTTTAGCGATAAGGCCACCCATTGTAGGTACAATGGGTGGCCTTATCGCTAAAAGCGATCTCTTCCAGGCAACCTTAGCGATTAATGGCACACTCGACTCATTAGCGTCCTCGTTTGCTCGTTCTTATGTAATATCTCAGGTGATCGCTTACGCCCCTCGTATATCAAAGTACTATTGCCGTACGCAACAGTTTTGCGCACTGTTTTTTATCGCTGTTATAGCAAAATCAGAAATAGATATAAGGTTCGTTTGTTTTGTGACGTCATGAAATCGTAACAAACAGAGAGACAAGAGTTACATTCGAATGTATAAAATTATGAGTAATGTGAATGAGTCACTATAGGTTAGAGCAGGGCTTCTCAACCTTTTTGCTCTAGGATCTAGATAGACGGACTGCATCATAACTGCACTACACGCCAACTGCAAACGGACTGCGCAGATTATTGGCAGCGTGCAGTTGTTGGCTACCTACTGTATGTATGTTTCGCGCTCGCGGAGATTGAACGAGAGCGTGCCTGTGGAGTAGAATGAGTGATCGAGTAAACAATGTTATAGTAGTTAGTTCACCCGTTTGAAACTAGGTGGCGCGACTAATTCTGTGTTTTAAATCATAAACATTAATGAATAGGTAGATTATAAAGTCCGAACACATTATGCCTCCCCTTAAGATCACTTTACGCCCTCCCTCCAGGGATGGCTGGGCCAAGTATCAGCTTGAAGCCCTTGATTCGATTGAGCGACGTGCTGCTAGGCTCATTGTTGGGAAGCATTTTACAAAGTCTAGAGCACAGACGCCGAGTAGCCAGACTTTCTGTTTTTGACAAGATTCTTTCCCCCTTCCACCACCGGACAAGCAGACGTACAGAGAAGTACCACCCATACCTGATCGGCATACCACCTTGCCGTACCAAACGGTTTGCTTCAACTTTTCTTGTTAGCACAAGTAAGGAGTGGAACTCACTTCCGGCGTATGTTTTTTCCGAACTAGTAGGTATAATCTCGGAGTCTTTAAGTCCAGAGTGATTTGGTTCTTTCTAGGTAAGTGTGCTCCATCTTCCAGGTTAGGTAGTTGTCAAGCGCATGACTATCATTAATAAAAAGGCTGGGGGCTCCACTGGTTGGGAAGTCCTGGGTTAGAGTATTCTGATGTTAGTAAATAGCACGTTTGGGCCATAAAAACGCTATGAACTTTTGGTAGCACTATCTTTTTACGATATATATAACGTAGCACACTTTTTCATTGCTCTTATAAGTTGGAACAATTTCAGAAAGTTTACGAGCCAATAAAATATGGCTAGTGAGTGTCAACTCTGAAGCTGAACTTACAATGTTATCGTAACAGTTTAATCCTTAGAACTTGGCCCGTATTTTTTAATGTAATTTACACTGCCGCTGAACGGAATAGAAGAAAATAAATGTAACAAAATTGTACATAGCTTAGTGAACTGTAAGTCAATTGTGTAAAATACATTATGAGCCAAACAACAGATCTGGATCTGTTCTTTAGCTACGTACAATTTTGTTAAATAATTGGCTTCCATTTCGTTCTGCGGCGACGTAAATTAGGCCTTAATCTAAATAAAAACCCAAGCGTAAAATTAATTGACGACCATCGTGGCGCAGTGGCTGGCTGAGACGCAGGATGTAGTGGGTTCAATTCCCGCCGCGGTATAAATATATATATGATCTACAGATTCCGGTTCCTGTATAATTTAGGTATCTATGTAATAACTAAACAAAAAATATGTTTCCTATCATTTATCTGGTTAACATAGTAAAAACTTTGCTTAGTTTGTTGCTAGATAGCACTTATGTGAAATGTTCAGAAATATTTTAATATTTTAGAGTTTTTTTTTTCTCGCGCAGTGGACGTTTAGCTGGCTTAGGCGTAGAAGGTTGCGAATTCAATTTCTGCTGAGAAAAAGGGGGAGAATATCTATTACTAAAATACGTTAATGCTAATTCTTTATAGCACTATTTTGACGTGATAACGTCTTATAAATCAATGATAGCTGCGCGCACGAAAAAGCATATGACTTATTGTCACGTTCCGCCTGAGCCGAGCGTGCAAGCGAGAGCGCGGCACAAGCGATAGAGAGGCACGATCGGCCTAAGCGTATTACTTGTGACGCATCTATCTCTCTCATTATCACGTAAAATTATCGTCCGTAAGCCGACTTTACAGACAACCGATTTTTATGTTTACACTTATGTGTGTTTGTGTTTGGCCTCGACAACTACCGAGCGACGGATCTAACTAACGTTTTGGAGAGTTTCTGGTTAGCCGCTCCCGGGCGGTTAGTGCAATATACATAATTGCATCTTCTATATATATAAAACAAAGCTAGGTTAGTTACACCATTTATAACTCAAGAACGGCTGGATCGAGTTTGATGATCTTTGATTTGTTGGATTTGTTTTCGCCCCGAATAGCAGAATAGCTATTAAAGTATTGGAAAATTACACGCCATAAAAAAATATGAAGAAAATTCATTTTTCATGCATAGCTGCAGCTAATGATGGTCGATTGACAATTCTACCGGCGACGTACATTGGCATAATAATTTCTAAAAATAATGCATCAATGAATATACATACAAAAAAATGCCTTAGTTTACATGTACTTAAACGACTATTTATGCAATGTCTATATAGTATTTAAAGTTTTGATTGTATGTTCGTCTGAAAGTTTGTCTTGAGCTCCAAAACGGCTAAACAGATTTCAAATTAACACGGACAATTAAAACAGAAATGTTAACGTGTATGTTGATTGATTGATTGATTGAAAATGCTTGATTGCACATATAAAACTAGTACAAAGGCGAACTTAATGCTAAATAGCATTCTCTTCCAAATAACTTTTGTGTATTGTAGATAAAGATGTAGAAAGGAAAGAAAGAAAATACATTTATTTGCAGACACAACAAAACAAAGACATACACAGTAACAAAAATAATACGACAGTAGGAGTAACAATATAACAAACACAAATAGAAAACATAACATATACATAGGCAGTTAGTACGTCCAGGTTATGAGAGTCCGCAAACTAGGATCCGGCTCAGCATTATGCGCCACGCACTAGTAAATACGAGTACGCAGCGCGCTGATCTTCCGCCGGCTCCTACATTCAGTACCGGATAGTCCAATTTTATTAAAAATATAATTACATAAACTACATAAAAGATAAAGACAGATATATATAAAGAGAAATATAAAGGATATTGAACCTATATGTATGTAAGTATGTTGGCAAGTCGTTGTCGTTTCAGATTGAGGCAGTGTGGGTGTTTGTGTTTAGTGTAATAGTTGGTAGCGAAAGTATGCAAAGTGGGTTTTCCGCTAAAAGGCCATTTGCATAGACAGGAGATGTATTTTAAGTTTGCGTTTAAACGTATGTTTAGAGACCGGTTGACGCAAAGGTGGTGGTATATTATTCCAGCACTTGGTGGCCTGGTAGCGGAAACTACCCCCGAAAGCAGTAGTTTTATGGAGTTGGGTTAGAAGAATATAAGATGATGCTCTAGTGGGATAAGGATTCTGAGAGGAGGACCAAACAAGTTTCTCGTAAAGGTACTCAGGGTGTTTATACTTTATGAGCTCGTGAACGAGCAAAGCCAAATGAAACTTACGACGAGACGTCATGTTAAGGAGGCCAGCCTTATTAATGTAGAGATGTGTAAGTATGTTCCATCTTGATATATTCCAAGCTTCAATATGAAAATAAATATTTAACAAACAACGCGTGCGAAGCCGCTGGCAGGTCAGCTAGTATAAAATACAAATCAATATTGCAACGATATTCCCATATGCAGCGCACCGGAAAAATATCTAGAATATTCTAGTCCTCGTATTTCCCTCGTACGCCTCGTTGGCAAAGCACAATGCAGAATTTTTTATTCACGTTCCCGTCTTCAAGGTTTGCGACTAGTTTTCTATTTTTATATGGTATTTTGAATTTCGGTAGGTTGTGGTTGAATTTAAATATGAATAGCGAACCGAGGGGTTACGGTCCTTCATAATTTTCATAAAGGGAATATTTGAGAAAGTTTGACGGTAAGGCAGGTTAAGGCACTTGTCTCACCGCCGGCGAGTAAGCGATTAGCTATCAACTGTTTTCTCGCTCAAGAAACGAACAAAAAATATAGATTCCATGTCAGTAAAAGAGACACGTATATTATAGTTGATCGCTGGCCGTTCACTCTGCCGGCGAGAACTCGCTCTATACTATTTTGTCGCAGCGACTACAACACACTCTGGATGTTTTTCTATTTAAAATAAGTATGTATTTACAACAAAATAAAAGTATCTATGTATTCTATCAGTTATCTGGTTCCCATAGTACAAGCTCTGCCTATTTTGGGGCTGGATAGCGCTGTGTGAGATGTCCAGCAATATTTATATATTTATTTTTATTTATGATAATATATCGCCCGCCGCGCTCGCTCACTCTACAGAGAGCTACACACTCGCTTCTCGCTGCTCGCCAACTCGTTTCTAGTTTTTAGCTCTACTCGCTTCCCACTTATCGCTGACGGTGAGACAAGTGCCTAAATGTTAATGTTATGTTATCCATGCGTCCTACATCTGTACTAATATCAGGAAGAGCTAAAGTTTAAACTATTTTACTTAAAGGAAGGCCCATAATCTTACTTTACCTACTTACATTAAATCTTTCTGATTTACTGTCACCCTAACTTTTTCAAAAATATCTTAACAAACGAAATGAATCCTTGTATGTATTACTAGAATCGAAATGAACAGGCATAAACCCTTTAACCTCTCAATAACACTCAAGCCTCTGCGTTTCGAGATTGCTTTCAACCAGTGCAGCAGCCTTTTACACTCCAACCATGCGTTCAAATGAGATCCATTATTATTAGGCCGAGAGACAACAGCAGGAAACGTTACCTGATAATGAACCGGTATGAATTTTACAATGGTGTGAATGGGGTTAGACGACCTCTGTGGCGCATTGGGCGAATAGCCGACTGAGACGGGTTCGAATCCCGCCTCGGAACAAATGTTTGCATGATCTAAAAATATGCGTTTCGAGTCTGGATGTTTTTCTTTCAATTATAAGTATGTATTTACAAAAAAAAAGAATATAAGTATTCTATCAGTTATCTGGTTTCCATAGTACGAGCTCTGCTTAGCTAGATAGCGCTGTGTGAAATGTCCATCAATATTTATGTATATAATAATGGGTGGCGTAGTTGCTGTTAGACAGGTTGTTAAACTCTTTTTCTATAGATCTGCGCCTAGGCTTTACATTTTCTATGCGATTTTATATTCTCTTATATCCCAAACTTCCAATTTCTGTATTGAAATTCAAGTTTCTATCTGTTCTATGCAAAATTTCATATGACTTAAAGGCGATGAATATATTAAAATTAAAAGTTGACAGGCATTGGGTTTTACGAAAATTAAGGTAAGAATTATTTGATTATAAACTCCTAATTGTTACACCAAATTACTATTACATAAATTATATTCACAACCTAGAAAACTAGATCATGGGGTGGTACAAAAAAACCTTCAAAATCCTACACATGTCGTGGGCGTAGTTTGGTAAATTTGATACTCCTAAGGGAATGGCCCACCTTAGTACTCTATCAGTTAGGATTACCTACGGTTATTGCCTTGTCTATATCGTTTATCGGTTCAAAACGTGACGAGAAGGCTTCATGCAATTTAGTGGCTATTGAATAACTCAATGTAATCCATATGATTTTATTTATTTTTATTTATTTATGTACGCCATAAGTACTTAATTACTGATGACCTTGAAACCGGCTTTAGTAATTATGTACTTAATTAAGTACTAAAGTAAGTACACATTACTAAATTAAGGACATTATTTAGTACTTATAAGTACTTAATTACTGATAACCCTTTAACCGGGATACTGTGGCTTACATAAATATATAAATATTGGTGGACATTTCACACAGTGCTATCTAGCCCCAAACATAGCAAAGCTTGTACCTACTATGCAAACCAGTTACTGGTAGAATACTTAAATACTTTTTTTGTAAATATATAGATATATAGAAAAACATCCAGACCCGAAACAAATATCTGTAGATCATGCATACATCTGTTCCGCGGCGTAAATCAAATCCGCTACCTTCTGAGACTCAGCCGGCTATTCGCCCACTGTGCTACGAAGGTTGTCTACGTACTGTAATGATATAGTTTATTTATCAAAAAAACCTATCTTGTAAGTTTTTAAGACATCTTGACACGACATCCGTATCACGGAAAAGTTCAATTGAAAATAACGCTTGGTAAAAGCCGATGCAAACTGAATGCGTTTTGTGTGCGCAACGTGAGCGTGCATGCAGCGGTTGTAATGTTAATGCGGTCTCGGCAGAATAAAAGCGTCTACAGCTAACCCAGTTGACATAATGAGACGAGGCTTTTTATCTGCTATAGCAGACAATACACCTCATGTTTAAAAATAATAATTATCTTTGTTTGTTTCTGTTTCTGTATGTACTGTTCAATTTATATTCTATTTTATTTATTTTTAATCATCTTTCTAATCTATCTTATCTAACCTAAAGAGCCAGCTGGATCCCACTGATGGGCAAAGGCCTCCCTTCCCTTCTTTCATTCATCTCAGTCTAGGGATTCTGTCGACTAGTTCGCACGACGCACGTCAAGTTTGTCCAGCCATCTCCGCCTGGGCCGGCCACGCGGTCTCGCGCCTTATGCGACCCACTCGGTGGTTATCCTAGCCCACAAGTCATCGCGCATTTGACAAACGACATACATGTAAGCTATGTAGCAAATAAAATATTGTCTATATGTATTGTCTTTGTCTATATGTCATAACGCCACGCAGCTGACACGCAGGCAGTCGGACATTTCATACGTTCATAGACATAGACAATCATCTAAATAGCACACATAATACATATACAAAAAATATTAACAATAATGAACATAAAAATAACCATTATACAGTACCTGTTGGAGTTTTGTTCATTAAAAATATAAGGTAGATGAAGTCTGTTTGTCATCCGCTTTTTCTACGACTACCGTCGTTTTGAAAAACGTTGGATTGGCGGGTCGGCCATAACTGCCGTTCCTCGCCCCGCGCGCCCATCCGCAGCTCCCTGCCAGCGCGGGCACCGTTCAGTTGACTTGCACGACCGCACCTTGCTGGTCGCGTTCTTACCCCTTGAACAAACTATTCCGTGAATAGACAAGTTTAACTGTATTTTGTAACTGCTGTGCTCGAGAAGTTTCTCTTGAAGTGCTGTGTATTTTCAATTGTACCTCAAAAGACATTCCATCATCAGGACACTGTGCTGAACAAGTGCACGTCTAGAAACTTGCAGTTTGAAGTAATTAAGGCATTCCTTGTTTGTCTACTTTGTATAATTAAGCAAAGATTCTTCTTTTTAGAGCATAGGTACTTACTTATATTCTACTCATTATTTCAATTAAAAGATCCTTCGAAATTAGTTAATCTCATTTACCCGCGCCCTATATCCATCGCCAACAGTACCTACATGCAAAACAGACCCAAACCAACAATATAATATAACTATTAATTTTAATCATGAGGTAGATATGTTGTGTGCTATAGCAGCAAAAGGGCCTCGACTCAGCATTATATCAACTGGGTTAGCAGTTGACGCTGTTATTCTGCCGAGACCGCTCAATCACCCACTAGACCATGTAAGCGCAAAATTATACTAATTGGTGATGTCAAGGATGAAATATGTGATTTCAATAATGAAGTATGTAATGTGTATCAATAAAAATATAACAATGTCAGGTGAATTGATTATACAAATTACATGAATAAATTACAAAAATAGTATTAAAAATTAAATAATTAGGATTGAATTATAACAGTAAAGAAAAATACCCTAAAACTAGCAAGTAAAGGGGGCGCTCGCACCAGGCAACCCAGTTTTCTGCCATTTACTGGTGGTAGAGCTTTTGTGAACGGGCTCGAGGAAGTGGGCACCACCGCCTTACCTTTATCTGCCGCCAAATAGCAGTAGTTGTGCTGCTATGTTCCGGTTAGATGGTAATGGTATGTTCCAGTAATTACTGGCACATAGGCATAACAGCTAAGTCCTATAGTATGGCAACGTATCCACATAGAGATCAAGACCACATAATAGCTTGTTTTGAATTCTATGTGGATATCCATGGGATGCAGTAGCCACTTAACATCTGGTGGACTACATGCTCATTTGCCATTTAAGTAGTATAAAAAAAATACATCACCCACCCCTCTTTTGAAACAACCGCTGCGTTTACGCTCACTTCATACACACACCACCATTACGCATTTGGTTTGCACTGGCCTTAATCCATCGAAGTAGTGAACGATCGAAACGTTATTAACGTTAAGCCAGATACAGCTACGAGCACTTTTATAGTAGGATGAATAATTAATGCTGGACATTTCACACAGTATTATCTAGCCCCAAACTGAGCAAAGCTTGTATACTATAGGAACCAGACAGCTGATAGAATGTTTATACAATCTGTTTTGTTATGTACGACATTTGTTTAAAACGCACATCCGGAATCGTATTAACTGATTTTAGAGATGGGTTTAATACAGGTAACTGAAATATTTGAGTTGCGGACGATTCGGACACAATTTATTAGGACACAGTGTCCCAACTGACACTTTTGATTTTAATATTTTTTTTACTGTCGATTCGTACACCATCAAATTATTGAAACTGTTGAGTACAGTCAGGTAAAAAATGTTTAAGCAAAATATAATATAACGTGATAAAGCTAATCAAATTCCTTTGCGAGCGAATGGTGATTTACATTAATGTTAAAAAAACCACAAGTTTCATTCATAGCGTAAATTTGGTATAAATCAACATCTTGTGTACTTAGGCATCTATATAATGAACACTTAAAAATGTGTCAAATAAAGAGATAGAGAAAGTGTGACCTTGCTATGCATCTATTTTGTCATCTTGCTGTGTCACCGCTGCGCCTCGGTAAAAACCTGTTTTTTAACTGACTGTACAATGCAGCTATTTTAATGGTGTCCGAATCGACAGTAACAAAAATATTAAATTCAACAGTGTCAATTGGGACATTGCGTCCCAATATATTTTGTCCAAATCGACAGCAACCCAAATATTTATCCTGTAATCGATATATTTCCAATAAACAATTTGTAACGTAAATCGGTGGCGCCTTTGCGACGATGCCGCTTAGTCAGTTTCCCATGTACCTACTTACATGATGAATGAATATGATTTGTTTACCTATTTTATACTGGCTTTTTCATTGATATGTTAGGACTTGAAATTAAGGTTGTTTAAAAATTTTATAGTTTTTTTGGAGTAATTTTTGAATAACCCCATTTTACAACAATACTAGATATCCAGTTGCCCTACCCGTGTTTTCATTCAATGTCTTACATAACAAAACACGTAGTATAAGTTTTATTTTGTAAATACATACTTATAAATAGAGAAACTACTAGACCCGGAACAAATATCTGGAGATCGTGTAAACATTTTTCGGAATCGAACCGAAGATAAAGATAGGATGGTTAATATGAATAACTATCTGAACCACCCGCGACTTCGCAAGCATGGTTTTTCAATAAAAACATTACCCCTCTTCTGCGCAGTCTGGTAAATAGTGGCCTATGTTTAATCCTGGCCAGTGTCTGTTTAACAAATTTGATCAGAATCGGTCTAGTTTAGTGGTGAAAACGTAACAAACAGACAGACAGAAAGACAGTATTCGTATTTATAATATTAGTATATATATTCTAAACAAATAAAGCAAAGCTAATAAAATCCTACCCTATTGACCAAATAAATAATAGGAAAAGCGATAACGTGCCAACATAAAACCTAAAATATATAAATGCCTACAATCTCATAAGTAGGTATGGTCGCTAAAAATTGCCCTGTTTATTGGACCTAGTCACGCGACTTGAAATTAGACGCGTTTTACTACGAATAAGCTTTAGTTGTTAAAATAGTGGCTAACAGATGGTTATAAGTTCCGTTTCCGGGAATGTTGGCGGTAATTCTAGTATGTTTTCGTAGGAAATTCTAGAATGCATGCTGTAAATTGGTTGAAATTGCTGAAATCATGTAACATAAATATATATAACATTATAGTTTTTTTACTTAGAAAACTTTCGTGAATGATTTCAATTATTATTATAAATACGGGATTTATCACGTACCGTCTTATCGTCTCACCTCACACATTATTCTGAGCCGATCTCAGTCACCCTGACGAAGGTTCACGAATTGAACCGAAACATTGTTGGTCGAAACACCGATAAGACGGTACGTGATAAATCCCGTATTTATAATAATAACAATATATTTGTTTTTAAACCCTGACGAAAAAACAGGGGGGGGGGGGGGGTTATAAGTTTGATGCCCATGCCTGTGTGTCTGTCTGTCTGTCAATGTATGCTTGTTCTTTACAAGTAAATATATCATTTTTTTTGTTGTGGATAATGTAGTGTATGACATGACATGACTTTATCGCGCCACAGGAACATCTTCCCCCAGGATCACGACCTTCCGTGGCCAGTTTGGAAGTCCATGAACCGACTCCGAGCTCAAGCCGGCTGGTGCAGAAGAATCTGTGTAGATGGGGAATGCGGGACCCTACAGTAATTGGCTGCGACTGCGGGGAATTCATTCAATGCACGGCCCACATGCTTACCTGTCCTATGTGCCCTACCACCTGCACAAACTGACAACGCAATAGAACTGGCTAACTTTTACTCATCCTTATTGTGATTGAAAAGTGAATCGTTGCCTCGAATAAGAAGAAGTGTTTTACCACTATTAGAATAGGTGGTAATTGATGGAATGGTCAAAGATAGAGCACACTTTCCTAAACCCCTCTTCACTCTGTACTTGAAGAATCCAAGATTATAGTGATCTGAACAAATAGACGCGGAAGCCAATTAACCTTAAAGTATGCCAGCCGGCTCAGTAACTTTACGTACAAATTTGCAATACTGATGCCGATCGGCAAGTAACGACCGCTATTATGTAGCGTGAAGTTGAGTTGTCACGGTCTAAACTACGCACACATCTTTCGATGGGAGCTCCAATTAAAAATAAGGCGGTGCGGTATCTAACAGTTTAACCGCTACCACCACCATCATCATCATTATATCAGCCATAGGATGTCCACTGCTGAACATAGGCCTCCCCCATAGATTTCTAGAGCGACTGACTTTGTGCGGCCTGCACCCAACAGCTCCCAACAACCTTTATAAGGTCGTCTTTCCATCTAGTCGGGTGCCATCCTACGCTGCGATTTCCAGTGCGTGGTATCTACTCTAGAACCTTTCTGTCCCAACTGCCGTCAGTTCTTCGAGCTATTTCAACGCTTTCTTTATGGAAGGTTATAAAAAAAACTTGTGTACTGATTTAATTATTCATTAACACACTCACCTAAGAGTAAAAACATTTGACCCCATCTAGAGGTAGATTACATTAGAAAATTCTTTATAGCCTAATAAAACACTATATATATATAGTATAATAGGCGAACTTAATGCTAATTAGTATTTTTTTCCAGCTAACCTTTGTGTAGTATATTTTGTAGATTAAGTGATGGTGCCAGTATATAGATAAATAGTTATTAATTAAAGTTATTTCAACTTTAACATAGAATCAACTTACAAAAATTTGTAATAATACACATACTTATACGAAATACATAAATATACCTATACCTACATAAAGTGCTCAATTTTATTAAAAAGAAATAAAATGTTTATAGTGTTTGAATTTGAAGATTTCCATAGAGGTGGCCCTGCGGATTTCTACAGGAAGAGAGTTCCACAAGCGGATACTAGCGGATACTAAGAATTCCCCGTATTATATCAGAAAATAAGAGTAGATACCATGGTACCAAAATACTGGGTATTTTGACGGATCAACCCAGAGACGTTCACAGTTTATGCGAAAGATATGGCCCATTTTTAACGACTTCAAAAAAGGAGGACATTCTATGTTCGACTGAATATTTTTTTTGTATGTTCAATTCCGATTTCTCCGTCAATTGTGGACCGATTTTCAAAATCCTTTTTTTATTTGTAAGGACATACTTTCAGATTGGTCCCATAGAAATTTCATCGAAATCGCTTCAGTAGTTTATTTTTTCTGTTATCTGAAGTCGATATTTTTGTTATAAAGTTACTTGTTTAATTCAAGTTCTCCCGCAGTACATTTTTGGAGCAATTCAATAAGTTACAATCACAAAGCTCCGCGACCACGCCAAATAAAAATGTAAAACGCACTGCTGCCGATAACACCATTTCCAACATTGGCTTAAAAAGAAAACAACACAATACACTTCTAAAACGGCAACACAAGATACATTAAAACAAACAAAGCATTTTAAAATACTGGCAAAGTTGGTACTACGACGCTTAATGGAATTAGAGGAACAGTGCTCGACAATTTAGTAGCATTTCGAGCTTTGAATCCAGTTGGGTGCAGTTATTCTAGAGCTTTTTTAATGTGCTAACTACATATTACGCACATGTTGACTTAGTTTGACTGAGTAATTTCAACCAGCGGCATTTATATTTTTCATATCAACATTTGAAATAGACTGGATTGAAAACTGTTGAGTGAATTTTACAGGAGCCAGATTATATTGACAAATGTTGAAGGTGTATTTTATTACATAAGCCAAATATTGTAGCTGATTGTTCTTATTTGGAGGCTTTCTCCTTAGTGAGGAATCAGTTTTATGTGCTCAAAAAAATTTATGTCATTCATTGATCTTTTATCTGCAAAGTGAGCATACAAGAAAGTTCTACCTGTTTATTTACTATGAGAAAATAATTAACAAAATGTAGCTGTTTTCAACTTTCAATTTGGTTCCACCTCTAAACGACGTAAAATGTTGTAATTTTTCTTTCACCTAAATGTGGGCAAATACTACTTCAAAGTTAAACAAATGATTCTGTGCTGCGACGGTCTTTCACGTGGCAATTAATTATTTTCAATTTTTCCGAATAATTAGCGGGCGTACCCTAAGAAGGTGGTTGCGCGGGCGAGGTTGTCGTACGGCAGGGTTGTGCTCGTCTGCCTCGCGCTCACTTTTTTGTTGGTCGGTTAGATGTGTGTGGCGGAAGGCCAAAACAATAGCTACGCCCATTCGCTCAAGGTTATCGGCTACGGTTAGCGCCTTAATGAAAATTGATATTGAAGTTTCTTGACCTTTTATGCCACATCTATGTGCCTTCTAAGTCGACGTGTACTGTACGAAAGGGGTACTCTAATTACAACGCACAGGTGGTGTTGAACAAATAAAGCCATTTTACTGTTTTAAAAGTTCTTCGTGAAAAAATGCTTATTCTGAATTATTTTGTTGGTGTTCCGGACATGAGGTTACGCGGTTGCAAAAATACGATACTCCAGTAAATGTAGGAACGAAATGCCCGGTTTTTGTGTTTTTTATGTTATGTTGTAGTTTATGCCGCTGGTTTGCCCGGACAATTATTTATTTTCAGAATTTCAATTCAAATCATGTTTTAAAGCGACGTGTGATCCGAGATCTGGCGCTATCTACGAGTAGGTTTAGCTCAAACCATAAGCATTGCAATATAGTGGGCACTTCCACCTGGTAGTGATCTGGAGCAGTTGAGCTATCTATAGATCGTTTGCGAGTCTTTAGATGATTCAACTGTTTGTTCTGTATTTTATAGTCTAGTGAATAATTGTATATATTGTAGTATGGGGATTTGCATAGTCGATGGACATTCCCGGATCTCTTACTGAGTTCGAAGACCCGTGAAAATATCCAACATGAGGGTTGTTAGAGGCAAGTCCAAACATTGAGGTCTCTACATACCAAAGCCACCGGTACAACCCACCGGGCTTATTTTAAAACAATAATTCCGGCGGGTTGTGCCGCGCAGTTCAGCGTTGGTGTGAAGAGGCATTTAAATTAAAATTAAATTAAATAGTAATTTATTTCAGATGTACACACGGCTACACATCAAGCTATACATTTTCAGCTAAGCTGACCTCGCATTGTGTAGGCTTTTTGTAGAATGAGAGGTCAGCTTATACTGGAAATGTATAGCTTGATGTATAGCCGTATGTACATGATCCATATCAATGTTAATAATATAAATATTCTAATAAATTATGTATGTTAGTAAATTAAAGATAAAAATAAAATGAAATTGTAGCGTGTTACAAAGCTTAGGTATATGGGCGGCTAGGTACATACACAGAATCCCTATGCAGTGTTTATAGAGAGGGCTCTCATACTTGTCCGCTATTGTCCTCAGAATGGTACTCCCGCGTACTCTTGTAAGCAACGAGGCTGCCTTTTTCCTCATGCTGCGAACCCATCCATGCGCGCATCCGCGAACATATCAGAGGCGCAGCAGAACCGTGGGAGGCCCAACAACATCCAGATGGCATTATCGTATTGGACGCAAAGTGTGCTGACGGACCTTAGAGTGCACGCGAACCATAGGCTGCCCGTGTAGAACGTTTGGTATAAAGACTTGAATAACGTTATTTTAACTTCATCCGAGCAACGAGCAAACCTGCGGACCAACATGTTAGCCCTTACCGTCAATGCCCTTCTCTTTATCCTCCTCATCTTTTAGGTTTTCTGTGACTATATGCCCTAGATACCTAAACTTTGTAACTCTTCTTACGGATTGGCCATTCAATACAATATCAGGTACGGAGGCTGAGCTCTTTCCACTAGGACCAAAAACCATAAATTCACTTTTTGACATTGTACTGCAAGCCATGGCTTACAACCTAAAATAAATAAAATAAAATAAATTTATTTCAAGCAATTATGTAGCTCATCTAGGAAAGCGCACAACACAATAAGTAAACTAATGTTTATACAGGGTTTTTGAGAGCATGCCTGTGACAGCAATGTCTGGTGTACGGGCAGTCTACTCTACCTGCTATCATTGCCAAGACGGTGCTGGCGCTGGCCCGCAGCCTGCACACCAGGGACTCGGCTCGCTTGCGCATGACGGTATGGAAGCAGTCGACCCGCACCGCCGCGAACACCTCTGATGCACTGCAGTAGCAGGGCAATCCCAGCAACTCCCTGAGTGCATTGTTATAATGGACGTGGAGTGCGCTGTACGTCGCCTGCGTATACTTCGCCCACAGCCTGCACGAGTACAGAGAGGTACAATACGCCCGAAATGAAGTCAGCTTAACCCCCTCTGGACTACGCGCAAACCTGCTAGCAATCATATTCGCACGTATGGACAGCGCCTTCCGCTCCCGTTCGATGTCTTCATTGTCTTTGAGGTTGTTAGTGACAACGTGCCCAAGATATTTAAATGTATATACTCTGTCTAAGATAATCCCGTTAAGACTTAAGGTTGGGACACTTTCAAGACGGCCTCAAAGACCATGAACTGGATCTTTTAAGGGTTATATTTTAACCCATGACCAGTGGCATATTCCTTACACGTCCTCACCAGCTCTCTCAATCCACAGACCGAGGCACTCAGCAGCACCATATCATCAGCATAACTCAAATTATCGACGCATACACCATCAACATGACATCCGATATGCCGGCTGCTGAGCGCCACGATCAGCTCGTTCAAATAAAGGTTAAAGAGAGCGGGAGAGGTCCATTCCCCCCTGCATAAGCCTCACAATGTGCTTGTAATTTTCTTAATGTTCAGATAGATGGCACCAGCAGGACCATGTCATCTGCATAACTGATGTTATTGACCATTACACCATCAATAGATTTACGTTATAGGTAATATTTTCTAAATGTATTTTCTATAAAATTTTCCCGCAAAATATATGTTACCCACATAATAAATGGCCGCAATTTCAGATTCGCTTAGGTCATAAACGTACGAACGCTAGTTTAAACTATTTAGCATGCAAAACATAATTTTATTGCAAGTAGCCTTGCAAACTAGAAAACGGGTGTAAGAGTTGAAATATACATATAATATTGCTTGACTGCGTAGGGGTTAATACTTAGATTCACAGTTACATTATCGTACATTATAACCTAATAAACATAGTACTGAACTTAAACCAAATTGAATCTACATTATGTAATGATAATTTTTTATAAACTAGTGGTTCGCCCTGTAAAGATCTCGCGAGTCACTCAAAACACAAAAGAAAATATTTTTAGGGCAATTCGCGCAACGATGCCTAAACGTATTTAGTGGCTAAACATGATTTAAGGAAACTTTCGTGATTGATTTCAATCATTATTATAAATACGGAATTTATCAATGTCGGATTTATCATTGTCGGTCGAAACACCGATAAGACGTTACGTGATAAATCCCGTATTTATTATAATGATGATTTAAGGAGTTGTCAAATCAAACAAATACGTAAAGTTTCAACATGTTTAGTCGCTAAATACGTTTAGGGATCGTTGTGTAAGCCAGCCTTAATCTTTGACCACTAAAATAGTGCCACAAAATGAATAACCAACTTACTTAACTTACAGTTTCATTCAAATTACAGGTAACAGGTATTTTGTACAGGTGTAAATGGGGTATTTATATATTTATTACAAACAGGCGACGCAATGCCAATGTGGTGCCCAGCTCCAAACAATGGCACACGTCCTTGCATGCCCATCCTGCCCTACCACCTGCACGATGGGGGAATTAATGACCTGCTCCGACGCTGCCATGAACGTGGCGACGTACTGGTCAAAATGGCTATAGTCTTGAGATATCGACACAAAAGAAGAAGATCTAGCACGGTGGGTAAATTTCTTTAACATAGTGCTTGCAAGTTTTCTTCTGCATAAACATAAGTATGTATGTATAATAAGTGTCCGGTTGTAAAGTATGTTAACATTTTTTTGAACAAAATCTTTTCTTATTTTGGTCCCCATTGCCTTGTGCTGTTGATTGTCAAGTGCGGTGTGTATTTAGTCTGATAGGGCTACTTTCTCTTACATCAATAGAAATTCTATAGAAATTCTGACTGTCTGTTTAGCGTGACGTTTAAAGTAATTGAAAGGTGATGCTGCTTCTATAGATCTTTATAGAACCTCAAATTGACATAAGAACTGAGAGACCACACATTAGGTAGCATAACATTTTAATATTTTTTTTACAAATTCCAATATTCGTTTTACAAATATTTTATAACACCTACTAAACCTCTAAATCGACTTGGGCAAATCGGCGTTGTATGTATGGATTAGTTTGTTTGTCCGAGGATAACTTTCGAAGCTTTTATCCGATCATCGTGAAATTTGGTAGGTAGGTAGTGTTGTCACAATTTTGGTGTGAATAAATGAGCTAAAAATGTGGGGGGGGAGGTTTTGAGATATTGGGGCTTAAGAGGAGTGAAAAAAAGACAAAATGAGACTATCCGGTCAAGTGGCACGTTTAATAAGAGGTATTTGTGAGTACCTTGTGACCCCGTTTTTATGTTTTGTTTAAATCGTACACCAGTAACCCCACAATGCTGAAATTTAGTATGCATGTGGCTTTAGTGACACAAATATAGGAAAAGTTCTAAAATCTAGAATAACTGCTATTTCTACCCCAAAAAGAATGTTTAACTTTACATGAACTCCCGTTACCTGTAATTAGAATGAAACTGTAGGTCAAGTAATTTGGTTATGCATTTCGTGCCACTATTTTGATAGGCAAAGATTAGGTACAAATAATATTTGTTTGTTTTTATGGGAGACTCGCGAGATCTCAGTTCCAGGTGAACCACTAGTTAATAAAACTACAAAAAAAATATGTGGTCACTCAGTCCACACACACATAAATTGACTGCAATATAAATAACAACTGTCGTGCTACAATGTTAGGTTCATACTGATATCACTTTGTAAAATTGACTCTCTGTAAGCACGCTCATAAAATTTACCACGTTAAATTAAGTTTGCTGTACACCCTAAATTGCTTTTCGCCTACCTTCTTATGTGCAGACTGCTGTAATTCAGTTTGCTAATACTTTTCTGTCTTAGATAATTAGTTTTTGTGTGACAATATTTACCATTTCCGTAGTCAAGTAAGTAATACTATATCATTGGAAGCAGACGTATATTTTTGTAAAATCGCATATAACGTCACTGTTGTAACTAAGTGACGTAACCGACATTTTAGAAAATATTAGTAAAAGTCGTAAGTGTCCTTAGGACACCTCGAATGATATATAATTTTAAGATATGTAGATACGTCAAACATACATCTAGACATAGGTAGAAGATACAGATACTCCGATTAGAGAGATCGGTTCGTCTTCAAACGGAGCTAAAAGTTACATTACAAATGTCAGTTTCGCATTACAAACGCCAAAATGTCGGTTACGTCACTTAGTCAGAACAGCGACGATAATATTAAAATGAATTAAACACAGATACTAGAAATTTTAAGCGGAGACCTTCGAACTCTCCGTAATGATCGATTTTGTGCAGCCTGCTGCTAACGGCTCACAGCAACGTTTAATTACTCGGAAGTCGTTTTTCCATCTCGTTTTCATCTTGCGCTGAGATTTCTAGAGCAAGGTCTACACTCATGAACCGTTCTGCCCCATCGGCCGTTTGTTTTTCGCGCAAAACTTTATAATTACTATCATCAACATCATATCAGCTATAAGACGTCCACCATAAAACATTGGTCGAGCCACCGATCTTGTGTGGCCTGCACTCAACGGCTCCCAGCAACCTTTACAATGGCAGCTTTCCATATAGTGGGGGGCTGTCCTTTGCTGTACTTTCCAGGGCGTGGTCTCCAGTTAAGAAGCGTACTGCCTCAACGGGCGTCAGTTATTTGATCACTGCCACTTTAGCTTGCTCATCCTCTGCGTATACACGGTAATATACTGATGATATTCAAGTGACGGTTTCTCATAACATAAAAAAATACTTCTTGAAAAAAAATAAACTAAGTTTAGGTGATTAATTTAATATAAAACTTGCTGCCTACTCTTGCAATCGACATCCGAAAATAAAAGCCGATTTGATATTTCTTTCAGAAATGGCTGCGAGATTTGGGATAGAATGGGACAACAAGAGATATCTCGAGACGTCACCATACAGTATATGTGGTTAGATGCAAGCATTATGCAATATCACAACAAGGTAAGTTTAATAAAGTGTTTGTTTTTAAATGCCAAAATAAATTTCACATTTCCATGGTAAACATTTCACAAATTTATTTATTATGCTCATGAAAATATCCCCTTTCATTTTTGTGCGTATATTATCAAACACCCTATATTTAGTAAGCCACAAAATGACCGGCCACACCTAAACAAAAACTATTACCCATGAAAAAACTTCGGCCAGTTAGGACAACATGAAGTTAGTTAAAGTAATTACGGCATTAGGGAGTCGTGCTCATATATAAAACTTACACAACGAACGAAAGGTGTGCCCTAATTATACAAATGGATAGAGGCTCGGCTTCTATTTGCAAATTAATTCCAGCTAAACAATGTTTACTTATAGAGTTCACCTAATACAGAGGTTGCCAAACTTTTTTTTTTACAGACCACTTTTAAAAATTTTGCTGGTTCCGGTGGACAGCTACATTTCTACCATATTCTCAGTAGAAAAAAATGTAAAGATATGTATGTATATCATGTATGTAGTTAGATTTAAACTATGGAAAATTGCGTTGCGGCTGAGTTCCAACCACGAATTAACAGTTTTCGAAAAAAAAAGTGAGAATTATTTAATTAATTGATTGTGCTGTGAGTGGATGTCAAAAAAGTAAAGTTGGCCAATCAAAAAACCTGATTCCATCCAACTTTACTTTTTTTGACATCTACTCACAGTACAAGAAACCAATAAATTCTCACTTATTTTATTTTAGTTTTAGTTCTTCACTATCGAAATACTAAATACATTTTCGTGGACACCCGCTTAGAAATTGTGAACCCCTATTGTTTTGTCAAGCCAGCATAGACCCCCGTCGAGTCTCCAGTGGACCCCTGGGGGTCAACCTGGACCACTTTGGGAATCAATGACCTAATACGTAGGTCACACTAAAAGTTTTGCGTAACTTAGAAAAACAACATGTTATGACCAAAATATTATGTTTATTGCTTTTCAAAATACTCTCCTTTACATTTCCTAAACATTTTTTCATGCGATCGAACCGTTTCTAAAAACAGGAGGACCACAGATCTGAAGGCAGGTTTTCTACGTGCTGATTGAACGCTATCACTGCCTCTTCGGAGTTGGTAAAAGTGAAACCTCTCATCAAATCTTTGATTTTGGGGAAAATACAGAAATCACAGGGTGCTAGGTCAGGGCTATGCGCAGGATGGGTGACGAGTTGTACTTTTTCGGAAGCTAAAAATGTCATGATGTAGGAGAAAGCGGCTTTTTGGTCGTCTTTCGCGAACTTTTTCTAATACCCTGGGTAAACAAATGGTAGAATACACAGTAGAATACCACTGGGCATTAACACTCTTTTGATCTTCAAGTGGAATTGTGCAGATGGGATCCGTAGCTGCGAAAAAAAGCGATCATTTCATAAAAAAACAATTGACAAATGATGTCCCGCCAATTTTTTTTTACTAAGAAGGTTGCGACGTTTCAAAAAATATAACATTCGAAATTCAAATAGTTCCGATTAGCTACGCTTCTAGCTAATCGGAACTATTTGAATTTCGAAAGCTGTATTTACTTACTATATCGTGTTGTCGTGGTCTTGGGTTGAGATGGTTTCCAACTGGAGCCTGGAATCCTGTGGTGAGAATGTATAGGAACCGAAGAAGTACCAATTACTCGTATAAGCGTGAGTATTTTGTCGGAATCAAGTTATGGTTGAGAATGGTTGTATATTAGTGAGTTCATTCCTAGCAAAAGACTGAATGAGGTAAGGTCGATATTTCTGCCAAGAACCATCTGCTTGCAATGACAAATAATAAATAAATATTGCTGAGCATTTCACACAGCGCTATCTATCCTAAGCAAAGCTTGTACTGTGGAAACCAGATAACTGATAGAATACTTACATACTTTTATTTTGTACATATAAACTTATAATATATAGAAAACACCCAGACACGGATCTAATATCTGTAGATCATGCAAACATTTGTTCCGCGGCGGGAATCGAACCCGCTACCTCCTGCGTCTCAACCGGCTATACGCCCACTGTGCTACGGAGGTCGTCGAGAGACAGTTAATGGTGGCCGATTGACAATTCCACCGGCGACGTACATTGGCAGCCCGCGTCATATGCATGTCAAGGCGGTGCGAAATTCGGCGGATCAGCTAGTAAAATAAATAATATATGATTAAATAAAAATGTAACTACAACCAATCACCTACTGATCAGATGCTTTCCATCTGATCAGTAGGTGATTGGTTGTAGTTCCCATCCGCTGAAGTTCGGGAAACAGATATTTCTAGTCCGAACTCCAGCGAACCCTCAACGATAAAGCGTACAAAAATTCTATTTGTATATAATTATGTGCAATGATCGTCACGCGGTGGGTGCCTGAAGACGGGCGACGGCGCCGAGGAAGGCCTAGTAGACGCTGACGTAACGATATCGATGCCTTCCAGACAGGTTCGTGGGATTTGGCACGCGAGCGAAAGTCCTGCAGTGGAGGATACCTTTGCCCAGCAGTGGGATGACATAGGTTTAAAAAAAAATGTAATTATGTAATATTATGTACTATTATTATATGATAATAGTACATGCATGTGTATTCCTAATGTTATTGTGTATACCTATTCTATACTAATATTATATACAGGAAAGGTTTGTTTGTTTGTGTTATGTATTTGACAGCTAATTAATAATTGATTGTGGGTATTTCAATTAAACAGTTTTGTAACTTAACTCAAATGGCGTGTATCTTTTAGTGGCGACTGCGGTAAATTAATTGCAAATTGTGCGAAAATGGCATTCAAAATGACGAATATTGTGTTGCCTGGGCCATATAATGCTAAAACTGATGTGTGGTGTGACTATAAAGACCAGTTACTTTGTGTTCTCGACGCGTCGGGGCTCGTTTGTAACACGACAAAATACGAAGACAAATCGCGATCTTTGTTTTTGTCTCAGTGTGGGAAGGAAACATACGCTCTATTCGCGTCCCTTTTAGTGCCGTTACGCCCTATACAAGCGAGTTTTAGTGACATTTTGGCTGTTTTGGACAATTTTTATGAACCAGAAGTAAATGAAGTTTTGCAAGCTGGCAAATTTCATAAACGCGTACAATTGCAAGGGGAATGCGTGCAAGACTTTGTATCCGCGATAAGTGCTATATGTGCTAAGTGCAACTTTACGGACATGAAACGTCAAGTGCGGGACAGACTCGTTTTAGGAGTGCGTGACGAACGTTTACGGCGGGAACTGTTAAAAACCAAAGAACTGACGTGCGAGACCGCTGTACAGATGTGCCTACATCTGTACAGCGGTCTCGCACGTCAGTTCTTTGGTTTTTAAACCACCAGGCAACCTTTGTAGACATGTACCTCGGCCAGAGTAAAGGAGCTACTCAAACTTCGTCTAGTCCGTCTCAGGCAGCTGAGCCAATGGAGATTGGAAAAATAAAATCCAATGAGTGCAAACACTGTGCACGGATACACAGGGCAGGCGAGCAGTGTACCTTTGTGAAGGCGAAGCGCTTCAAACGTCAGAAGTATGGACACAATGCAAAAGCCTGCTACAAGAAAACGAAAATACATCAAGTAGAAGATAACGAGGAGCCTTACTCTGATGGGATATGATGGGTGTTTACGTGTGTTCGGACAGTTATCGACATCCGATAAAAGCGAATGCGCTTGTTGATGGAGCTAACTTAGAGATGGAAGTAGACTCCGGTGCATCACGTAGCATCATATGAGAAAAGAGTTTCAAGTGGTCAACACCACCATCTCTCCAGAACACTAGCGTGAAACTAGTCACATGGACTTGGGACTCTCTAAAAGTAGTAGGAGTGGCGAAAGTGCGTGTAGTCTTGGGCGACAAAGAGGCTCAATGTGAACTGGTTGTTGTGGCTAGTGATTGACCTGTTGGGCCGCAACTGGTTTCAGTCATTAGGCTTAAAAGTGACCTGCTTGTACTGGGCTAAAGAAGACTTAGTGCCTTTTATGAACGAATTTCCGGATTTATTCAAGGAAGAACTGGACGCAAACAACGGCTCACAAGTGTCACTTCACCTCCGTCCAGATGCAAGACCACGGTTTCTGAAAACACGCGGAGTGCCTTTTCCTATGAAGTAGCAAGTAGAGGACGAACTGAACCAGATGGTAGAGACAGGTGTACTGACCCCGGTTAGATACTCAGAGTGGGCTACTCCGTTAAGAATCGTAAAGAAAGATGATGGATCTTTACGTATCTGTGGAGACTATTGCTCTACAGTCAACGTTTCTATACAAGTGGACACATACCCGCTCCAAACATCAGTGGAGGTTTTTTAAAAGATCAGCGGCGGCCAAGTTTTCAGTAAACTAGATTTAAAACAAGCGTATACCCAAATGAAGGTTGATCAAGAGACGGCCAAGCTATTGACGCTTAATACGCCTATCGGAATAATGAAAATGAATTGCCTTGCATTTGGTGTTAGTGCGGCGCCGTGCATATTTCCAAGAGTTATGTCTTCTGCTCTAGCAGGCAAGGAGGGGGTGGCCTGTTTACTCGATGACGTGGCGGTGACTGGTGTCACAAAAACAGCATAACCAGAGGCTACGTCGTGTGATGGAGAAGCTAAACGAGCTAGGCTTTCGACTGAATAGCAAAAAGTGTGTTTTTGCTGCCAATAGCATCCCGTTTTTGGGTCACATGATTGACGGTGAAGGACTTCATCCAGCACCGGCGAAAGTTAAGAAGATACAGGAAAAACCAGCACCTACAAATAAGGAAACTTTGAGGGCTTTTCTTGGACTGTATAACTTTTACCAAAAGTTCTTACCGGATAAGGCTACTTTGTTAGAGCCTTCTTATCGTTTGCTGGAGTCGAAGATGCCGTGGAAGTGGAGCGAACGCGAGCAAACTGCATTTGAAAAAGCTAAGCTTTTGCTATCATCGGATCTTACCCTGGTAGGATATGACCTAAACAGAGAGTTACTGCTCACATGTGACTCATCAGAATATGGTGTGGGTGCGATCATAGCACATGTTATGGATGATGGATCGGAGAAATCAATCATGATGGCATAAATAACTCTACAATCGCATGAGAGAAGGTATGGTCAGATCGACAAAGAGGCTATGATGTTTGGACTGTCTAAATTTTATGATTTTTTACTGGGTCGAAGATTTTGTATTGTTACTGACCATAAGCCATTAGTAGGCTTGTTTAATCCAGCGAAACCAATACCTGAACAGATTTCACCCAGGATGCTACGGTGGTCTTTGAAGCTAGCGTGCTATGAATATACCATCAAGCACAGACCAGGGAAATCTATAGGCAATGCAGATGCTTTGAGTAGGTGGACTGCACCGTCTACTGGAACATTGGCTGAAGAAGGGTTAAAAGAAGTACTATTGTTAGAAGAACAACCCCAGAGATGGAATTTAAGTGCAGAGAAGATTGGTGTCGAAACAAAGAAAGATGCTTTGCTTCAGAAAGTTTTATTCCATGTTCTTCATTGTTGGCCGAATAAGAATTCAGAACCAGCATTGCAGCCGTTTTGGACTAGAAGAGAGGCTCTTTCACATACTAAAATTGTTTATTATGGAGTAACAGAGTCATAGTGCCTGCCAAGTTACAAGAATAGGTACTAAAATTTTTACATGCCCCACATGCGGGTATTGTCCAAACCAAGGCATATGCAAGAGACTATGTGTGGTGGGTCCAGATGGATAATCAGATCGAAGAGATGGTGGCCAGCTGTGAACAGTGTCAACTGGTAAGAAACAGTCCTCCAAGAGATCCACATACTTGGGTGATGTCTAAACAGCCCTGGAAACGGGTACTTATATATATATAGACTTTGCCGGACCGTTTCATGGAAAAACTTTTTTGTGTTGATTGATAATCACAGTAAGTGGATGGAAGCAGAAATTGTAAAATTCTATGAGTAGTGGAGCTGTAATAACTGTAATGAGGAAAATGTTTGCTTCACAAGGCTTACCCGAAGTTGTTGTCTCAGACAATGGTAAAGCATTTACATCTGAAGAATTCGATACTTTCTTGAGGAAAAACGGAATTAAACATCTGCTCTCTCACCGTATCACCCAGCGACCAACGGCCAGATAGAGAGAGCAATACAAACTCTTAAAAATAAAATGTTGAAAATGGAAAATTTAAATTTACCATGGAGCGAAATGATGAGAAAAGTGCTCTACTATATGCGCACAGTACCGAATAGCTCTACTAATAAAACTCAGGCTCAATGGCCGAAAATATAGAACGGCTATATCTACACTTCACCCGGGCTCCGCGCCAAGCCGCAGCGAGCTGCAGCTGAAGGCGGCGGCGCAGCCTGTCAGGACCTTCGCGGTGGACCAGCCGGTGCAGATCCACATGTACGGACCCGAAGAGAAATGGCGAAGAGCCACCGTAGAGATGATGGAAGGTCCTAGCTCGTACAGGGTGAGAACGGAAGATGGAGAGTTACACCGTCGACATGCGGATCAGATGTTGGCAAGTGCTGTACAGGCAGAGACTAGATTGACTGAGAACAGAGATGTGAGGGAGTCAGACTCGCAAACATTTGAGTCGCCGCCAATTGAAATAGCCCCACCGGATATGTGGCCTGATATCATAGGCATACATAATAGATCAGATTAATTATGTATTTAAATGTTCTAAGTGATTTGAGGCATTCAAAATTGATTGTTTATATTTATGGCTGACTTAATTATTTGTTTAAATTTATATACTTTTACTTTGATCTACGTATTTTGATTTGTTCTAATTTATAAAAGGCAGATATGTTATGTATTTGACAGCTAATTAATAATTGATTGTGGGTATTTGAATAAAACAGTTTTGTAATTAAACTCAAATGGCGTGTATCGTTTAGTTTGTATTGAATAGGCTCCGAAACAACAAGACCGATTAAAAAAATACTTTCACTGATGGGAAGCTACACTATCCCCAGGTGATATAGGCTGCTTTTTACCTAACCACGCATAAGGAGGGTAATGTTTTTATTGAAAAATACGCGTGCGAAGCTGCGGATTGGTCAGCTAGTGATAACTAATTAATGCTCCTATGCACCTATAATTTGTTACTAATAAACATTATTTGATTTGATGTGAGATTGTTGTTCCTGACATAAGCTGCCGAATTTTCAATGCTGTCGTGATAGCAACGGCGGTCATTGAAAAAAGATTGTGTTAGTAGAAGAACCAAAAGGTAACTGGCGATTTTGCGACGATACCAAGATACAAGATATTGCATAAACAATTGTACAATAAGGTCATTATTATAAATACGGGATTTATCACGTATCGTCTTATCGGTGTTTCGACCGACAATGTTTCCGTTCAATTCGTGAACCTTCATCAGGGTGAGTGCAATCGCTCCAAATAACATCTCGCCTCCCTCGCACTGCGCGCCGCTGCCCTCTGCGCGTAAGTGGACAGGCGGGGTGGTGGCGATTGGGTCAACACGCTGGGCCTTCGTTGACCCAATCTGTCATCATCATCACTGCTGCTCTCTTCGGTAGTTCTCGGTACAGGCAAACACACAACACTATGTCTCTACCAGGTTCACTCACTCTTCTGTCACTTGCATCATGAAGACATGGCCTCCAGGCTGACGGTAGAACCCATCCTCTACCTCTGTTGAAGTTCGGCACACAAATTATTTCTATCGCCTCTCGGATCTTGCGAGGAACGAAAAACTTCTCTCTCGCTAAGACCTGGGCCTCGTTGAAACGTAGGTATATAGTGTTTCGAATCAGAATCTAGGGCATGTGATAATTCCCGTATTTATAATAATGATTGAAATCAATCACGAAAGTTTTCTAAGTAAAATGTACATTATGGTCTTAAAACCTAGGTGATGGATGAGTCATCACCTAGTAATAAGTATCACCTACATATATGTCATCACTGGTGACATATAGGTGATACTTATTTGCCCTATACGAGCATCGCAAACTACTAACTACTAAAAGCGTTAAAATTACCAATCAATGAACATTTCAACATTAAAGCACATACGTTTACATTTTTACACAAAGTATGTACGATTAAATGTTTACAACTGTCGTAGTCAAGCGATTGGTAGTGAAATTGCACCCAATCGCTATTATCAAGTTAATAGAACTAATACACCATTTTGGCTAAAACAGTGTCTAAAAATACAGTTGCTTCTCTAACTATAGTAATGGGCTCTGGGCTAAATACTCAATTCGTATGTCGAATTTAACGCAAAGAAAAATAATATTATCTATACTAATATTATAAAGAGGAAAGATTTGTTTGTTTGTAATGAAGAAGTAGGCTCCGAAACTACTGGACCGATTTAAAAAAATATTACACTATCCCCCGGTGACATAGGCTACTTTTTACCCAACTGCGCAGTAGGAGAGTAATGTTTTTATTGAAAAACTACGCGTGCGAAGCTGCGGATGGGTCAGCTAGTAATTTATAACTACGAGATAACAAACAGATCGCGCCATCTAGCGCCTAGTAGCAAAAACTATAATGCGTGAAAATTCCGCCGCACATTGCTACCTATCTTTTAGTTTTAATAATAATAATTTATATGGCACTTAAATTCAATAAGCCTTTTTTCTAGCGGTAAAAAGAGGTACACATTAACAATTAAAAAAAAAACAATATAAGCTGAGAAATTTTATTCATATACTAACCGACAAACTTACTTATGCAGTTGGAAAAGCGCCGGCAGCCCGATTTTCCGACCAGAACGTACTGTGAAGCTTGGAGTTTTTCTTTCCCCGTCTACAAAGTTACTTGGTAGTGACTCTACCAATGGTAGCGTGGCTTCAGTGGGAGCCAGATACTGGGCTCAAACGGTCATGTGCCTGGTATCCGTGACGGCCTAAATATTATAAACACGTACCTATATGGTTTCATTGGCGAAGCTTTCGTGAACTGTTTTGAAGTTATTTTTGGGAAAAAGGTAAGTTATAAAATAAGAGTAGAGTGATAGTCACGTTCATTTGTGAGTTTTTTGGGAATAATAATTGGACAGATGATTTGCAAACAATAGGTGCGTTTATTTGTAAAAAATATCATAAAATTGTCGCTCTTATATCTATATCTATACGTAATCTAAAAATCTGTTACAATTTAAATTATTTAAAAAAATCCATAAAATTTGCAGTTTTCGTTTGATACTGTAAATATCATTAATTGATTGATTTTTGAAATTAAGTAAAAACGTTTTTTTAAAAAACCACTTCATAAATTTATTTAAATCATTACTTTTTATGTCATTTTTTGCTTTATTGTGTTACTTCGAGAGCTGTTTATTATGCGGCAAACAGCGCCACCTGGTGTTGAAAAGCAAAACTAAACTTCAGAATCCAAGAACCAAGAACAATAATATTATATTGGCACGACAGCACTGCCATCTAGTGGCGAATAGATTTCACTTCTTTCCGTTATATTTGCAACTTGTGAGCTCAGGTGTTAATGTTGACAAAGGGTTCTTTAGTTCAGGGGAGGTTTATTTTGGTAATGATTATTTGGATAGAATGCTTATCTTCATTTTTAGGGTTCCGTACCCAAAGGGTAAAACGGCACCCTATTACTGAGGCTTCGCTGTCTGTCTGTCTGTCACCAGGCCGTGTCTTATGAACTTTAATTGTAAGACACTTGAAATTTTCACAGATGATGTATTTCTGTTGCCGCTAAAATAAGAAATACTAAAAACAGAATAAAATTATTATATAAAGGGGCCTCCCACACAACAAACGTGATTTTTTTGCTCGTTTTAGCGTGACATTGATAACGGCAACAGGTAGACGCTTGAAATATTCGCAGAATATTTAGTTATACTTTAAATCTAAATAATTAAATTAAAATAAAATAAATATTTAAGGGGGGATCCCATACAACATACGTGATTTTTTTAAAATAAGCCTTGTGATTACAGTAAATAAAGAGCATTTCACTTTGAAGCAATGAATTGGAGAGGCCTTCATTTTTACAGTAGACGGTCTCTACTGCGTAATAAAATAGTCTAAGATAACCTTCAAGATACATTAACTGAGATCGGATTTCTTGCAAAATACAATAACAATCTACCCTTATTGGGCTCCAGTAAAGGCACTTGCGGAAAATTAAAACATAAAACCTTCCATAAAAGCGATCTTTTTTCCTATTTCCCCGACGCATTGTAATGTCAGATCACTCGGGGAATTAAATGAGTTGACGAGAATACAATCAGTATCTTTACTGGGCTCACAAAACGTGATTACACAGTGGCATTGTTTAAACACAATTTCATACGGGGTTCTTAAAACATATAGAAATTAATTCTGAATACATATTAAAATATACAAGGCAAGTTATTGAAACCAAAAAGGTGCTGGTACACACGGCTACACATCAAGCTATAACTTCCAGTATAAGCTGGCCTCTCATTCTACGAAAAGCCTACACAAGGCGAGGTCAGCTTATACTGAAAATGTATAGCTTGATGTGTAGCCGTGTGTACAATCCACGTTTATTGATTGATTGACACAAGTGCTGGACGAAACCAACTACCCGCAATATACAAGTTTTATCTACCATTATTCTACAGACATCACACATATCAAACATCCTTTAAAATATCATTACACTTTGCAAGAATTACGAGAAAATGTGCATGTCTGCACTGCGCTCGTCTTCAAGTCGCGCGTTAAATAAGTTAGGTAGGTAGGTAACATGACAAAATAAGTAATAAGTATATCCATTAAAAAAATAGAAGTAAGATTTGGTGTCATATTTCAGTCTTATATTCCTACCTCAGTACCATCCGTACCTAGTTGATATACCACCCATTCGCACACACCGTTTTAGTTCTACGTTCTTGATGCGTACAGCTGAGGTATGGAACGCTTTGTCGTCGTCTGTTTTTCTTAAATAATACAATCCGGGCCTCTTAAAGGTAAGAGTGAATAGGTTTTTTCTAGATCTTCGTGCTTCATCTTAGACCACATCATCGCTTACCATCAGGGGAGATTGTGGTCAAACCAAGATCTATTTAGTTTTAAAAAAAACCTCCTTAAAAACTCACAATGTTTAGGTACGTTACCACCATGTATATTCTTTTATCATCTACGAGTATGTAGGTATTTGTAGCACTCTTGTCTGCGGATTAACGCGCCTGCGAACTCCGAGCGCAACTTCAATTCGGCTGCGTCAAAAACTTCGGCCTGAATATTGCTATCCCTGTTTAGTGACGAAGTTTAGCCACGCAAAGCGACAGTGATAGCAATAGAACGATTCTAAATTTGATTAAATTTTGACCGTGTTCCGTAATACCAAAAATGATGACTGAAAACTTGTTGTAGTTTTCTCATTGTGTTGTTATTCTGTAACTAGACGATATAATCTATGTTTCCATGACTAGGATACGTAAGATGTTGTTGTTTTTAATACGAAACAATTAGGTTGAAAACAGGTCTTTTATGACGTACACAACATGCAGAATGCGATACGCTTCTATTTCATTTTAGGTAAGTATTTTGATCTAATATATGGTTGGGAACCTATATAAATACTATTCAAATTAAAATAATACCTTATTAAGGTAGAAATATGCTCCAATTAGAAATGATCTTGGTAGTACGTGTTGTATGGGCGATTGTCCCTCCGGTGCCCCCTTAAGGCTAAGTTGAGAGGATAGACAAGGCTATGCAAGCGTAGTCAATCTAAAATCCTGTTCCAGTTTCTACGTCATCTTTATGTACCCGTTTGCGCGCGATGAGTAATGTAAGATTTGGCATCGTTAAAGTTTGTACGGAGAAAGAGAAAATAGCCAGAAAAAATATCAACTTGAAACTTGACTTGACACCCCATTTTTATCCAATGGGACTTGATTTATGGGATAAAAAGTAGCCTATGACTCATTTGCGAGGGACAATGACCTCTAATATTGTGAAGTGTGCGAACTGCAACGTTGTAATCAGTGAGCTTCTGGCTTTTTTGCAAAATGTTATGGACTTCATGGATGAAGAGAGTATACACCAGTTGTGTACCACCGCTTTCACGTCGGAAGATATTGAGACGGCTAAAGCGCTGCTTTTTGACGCTATTCCAAATGCAAAGAAAATGCCACTGCGTCGGAAAGCGGGGAAGAAGAAAATGTCAAGAGACCTAGATAACATTATTGGGCTAATGAAAGGCTCTGATCCAGAGAAGTTTCCAGTTTTTGTGGCTAGGAGACTACATAAACTACACCCCGTAAACTTTGATAGTGTAAATGTTACTGGGCTCCTAAGAGATATACTGTGCCTTAAAAATCAAATATGTGCACTGGAGGAGAAAGTAGTTACATCAGAACAGTTTGAAATGCTAAAACAAGAGGTAGAATATATGAAAAACGCATCTATTATTGATAACTACTCATCAAATGTTAACAAGAAAAGAGGAGCGTGTTTGCAAGAAAGTTTCATACGTAATAGTAGTCCTATTGCTCTACATTATGTGCCTGAATATGTGCCTATAAAAACATCACAATTATCAGCTGATGTAAAGGTTAATGACCGAACTGCGCTCGTAAGACATTCATCTTTGAACAGAAGCGAGGAACATATTTCTACCCCCATCATTTGCGTGAAAAATAAAGCAACAGACTCAACACAGCGCGTGGAGACGGCGCCTGCGCACATCACGGTGTCAACAGGGGTGAATGAGAGCACCTGCCCGGCAAGCCTTGAGTGCAGCGTCAGTGCGAGTGTAAGCGAGACGGAAGCTAGGTGTGTGGAGACTCCACCGGAGAGTACCGCGGTTTCATCACAAACATTTGCGTCGGCTACCTGCGCGCGCACGTCGACGTCGAGTGCGCTTGCTATCAGCGCTAATAGATCGTCTATTTTACAAGAGTCTACGCGTGCGCCTGACTTCATAGCTTCGCAGCGTGACAAATATGATGCGAGAGGTGGTATGCATGCTCCAGATCTCAGTGAAAAGTGTAACCAAGTAGGGGAATGCAACTCGGAATGGCAAGTAGTGAGAAGTAAGTCCGCTAAGCGTTATAAACTGATAGGCCAAAGGGGTTGTGCTGCACCGGACAGTAAATTCAAAGCGGCTGATGTTAAGGTGCCGCTTTTAATTTTTAATGTTTGTAAAAAATCAAGGAAGGAGGATATAATTTCTTATATAAAAGACAAAACAAACGAAATTGTATCTCTTAAAATGATATGATGTGCTCTGGAGAAAGTTGAGGGACCTGGGTAAACCGGCTAAAATCCAAAATATATTTAAATTTTGGTATGACAATCAGACCAACTATGTGAGATGGGCCAATTCTCTCTCAAATGCATATAGGTTGGAGAGCGGGGTGAGACAGGGGGGCTTGAGTTCTCCCAAGCTCTTCAATCTCTATGTAAACGACCTCATCGTCGGGCTGAGCAGCATGCGTGTCGGCTGCTGGATGAACGGCGTTAGCATCAACAACATTAGTTACGCCGATGACATGGTGCTGCTGAGCCCGATAGTGGGGGGTCTCAGGGAATTACTGAGGGTCTGTGAAGCCTATGCTGTTGAGCACGGGCTTATATATAATGCGAAGAAGAGCGAATACATGGTTTTTAAGGCCGCCGGTAAATGTCCCGGTTTTACATTGAATACACGAAATTTAAATATCTGGGACATTTTCTTGCCGATGATCTTAAAGACGATGCAGATGTTGAGAGGGAGCGTAAGGCCTTGGTGGTCCGAGGTAACATGTTGGCCCGTAGATTTTCCCGTTGTACTGAACAAGTTAAAGTTACGCTTTTTAAAGCGTACTGTCACGGGAAGTCGGTGGGTCCGAAATACCAAAAGATCATTGGAGGACCTACGCATCCAATATAATAACATCTTCCGGATGGTGTTGCGGTTGCCCCGATACTGCAGTGCATCGGGGATGTTTGCCTACTATCACACAGATGGCTTTCACGCCATCATGCGCAAAAAAACGGCATTGCTGATGAGCAGAATTCGGGGCAGTCGCAACAGCATCCTGAGGCCAGTGGCTGAGTGCTGCACATCTCCGCTCTGGAAGTGTTTTGTGCGGAGGGTGATTAATGAAGGAAATAATTTCCTCAGTTAGTCACCCTTGGCACAAAATGGTGTTTTCTATTTTCACCCAGTGCCTATTTTTTATTTTTGTATATTTAGCTGTTCTTCTTTGTTGTTATATTTTTTTTGTGTATATGTTAGTCTTAAGATATGGACTCTAGTTGTCTGAAATAAAATATTTTTATTTAATTTTATTTTTTTATTTTTTATTTATGTTTGCATCAGCCAGTATAAGTGTCACACTATCCTGTATCCATTATTACTTAACATATTTATCAATTATTTTTCAGGTATCTGTTATTTTTTAACATGATTATATGATTACTATTATCCTTTTGAAATTATCATGGCTATGGACTCTATTTTCACTAAAACGGGATATTTAACATGATTTGTGAGTTTTTGAGTATCCTGATATTTAGACGCAGTTGTCAATTACGCGTCCTGATACCGTGAGTGTTAAATAAATAAATAAGGCTGGACATTTGACACAGCGCCATCTAGTTCCAAACTAAGCATAGATTGTACTACGGGTACCAGACAGTTGATAGAATACATATTTACTTTTTTGTATTAAATACATACTTGTAATATATAAAGAAACTAATTGACCAATTCGCAGTTTCGCACGCGTAGTTTTTCAATAAAACATTACCCTCCTTTTGCGCAGTTGTGTAAAAAGTAGCCTATATCACCTGGGGGTAGTATAGCTTCCAAACAGTGAAAGAATTTTTTAAATAGGTCCTGTAGTTTCGGAGCCTATTCAATACAAACAGACAAACAAATAAATCTTTCCTCTTTATAATATTAGTATAGACATCCAGACCCAGAACATATAATTGTAGATCATGAAAATATTAGTTTCACGGCGGGAACCAAACCCGCAACCTCATGCGTCTCAGCCGGCTATTCACCCACTGCGCCACGGTGGTCGTCAACAAGGAGGTCGTTGTGTGTTGGAATCGAGTTATGATCTAGAATGATAATGATGGTGGGTAGTGATAATATTAGTGAATTCATTCCTAGCAAGTGACTGTTAAAGAGGGTAGATAGATAAATCTGCCAATAATTAACCACTCGCTAATACTTCCGTTTACCTACCCGTAATCGCATGCAACTGCGTCAAAATATCGGGATATTCAAAAACTCACAAATCAGGGTAAATTATTTTATTTTATTTATTTATTTTATTTTATTTGTTAACCCGTTATTTATTATTATTATACCGTTGTTAGTGATAAGAATACTATTTATTTTAGTACAGTTTTTCTTTTTTGTTACAGTTGGAAATATTCATCTGTTCTCAAAATGGTAAGGATAATACATTCTGCAACAAAAGTGTTATAGTTTTGAAACAAATTGTGATAAAAAAAAATGATGTTTGTATTTCTTTTAGTACGGCTTCGTAAATTACGCCCTGGAACTGCTGGTGATGAAGACGTATGATGCAGAAACATGGGAGACAATCAAGTTAGTAAAAGTAGATTATTAAACGAGGGAATAAAGCAGTGTCTTGCGTCACGGGCGCTATATTGAATCCCGAACGTAACGAAGGATTACTAGAATCCTGAGTACAGAGAGGGATAAAAGCACGCCCAAGATGCAGACAACTTTATACTCGAGAATAATACTTTACTTATCGCAATTTCTGCGAGACAATAAATACCAAATCTAGGTTGGTGCATTCTGTGCAGAGGTTAGTTCGATTTACGAATAAGTTCTTATTGTGTGGGTCTCTTTCGTTTAAATTTTAATACACATGAGGTTCCAAATTCAAATCACTTCAATTCAATTCACTTCAAATTTGAATACACTTATATTCAATCGAATTTCAGATTCAGTACTACTTTACTCCTGGCACAGCCGTAGGGATTTAATCACTTGCTTTCGGTGAGGTTTACATGATATATAATTTGACATTTTCGAGCAGGTGGTGTGAGAAGTACCTTACCTACTTACCTCTTTATCCATAACTCTTCTTTACTACATACCTTTGTCAATATATTTCATATACTTACTCATATTTAAATGTTACTATTTGCCTACATACATAACCTTACCTAATCTAAATAGTCATGTGACAAACTGCTTTATTTCCTTTTAATTGTTTTGTTTATGAAGTTTATTTCTACATCAAATAAAACTGCACATACCTTTTATTGTAACTTCCTTTATTTATTTTCTTTTATTACGTCACTGCTGCACTACTTTAGCTTCTGGTTTCAGCTGAAAATCAGCGTTGGGTGCAAAACATGCTGAGCTGAACGCCGTTTTTGTACGCAGACACACGAGTCAAACTGCTTTAATTAATGCAATTGTTCTTCGTAACAGTTTCATGTGTCATTATGTGTGTACCAAATAAATTATTATTCTGTTCTATTATCTATATCTACTCGTACATCGTTACTGACCCAGAAAGACGTCGATATTATCTATAGAACAGTCGTAAGGAGCCCTAGGCACTGAACACGCGGTTAGGGCGGCGCAGTTACCGCCTAATAATATGCTACTAATATAACGAAAATATTAATTTCAGGAAAAAAGCTGAAGTAACAATGGAAGGAAGCTTTCTCGTCCGGCAGACGTATGAAGATGAAATTACGTACAATCTTATCACCGCTGCCGTCGAAGTCCTTCGTAAGTGTAGTTAAATTAGTTTTTTTTATCATCATCATCGCCCCACTCATCCCACTGCCGGGCCTAAGTCTATGTCTCTTTTCGTTGTCGCCATTTGCCTTTCTGTTCTGACCCACGTACACCTGCGGTTTTTACTATGTGGTCGGCCCATTTTGCTGGAGAAAACATCGATTTCTGCTTCCATCTCGGGGCAACTACTCAGTTAGTATCTTACTTCCCCTGTCATCACCACGTCTAGCCTCTCCAACTGAATCTGTGCCACAATATTTGCTTTTTTTATACATCTACTAAATTAAGTTTTTAGACGACCTCCGTGGCGCATTGGGCGAATAGCCGGCTGAGACGCAGGAAGTAGCGGGTTCGATTCCCACCGCGCAACAAATGTTTGGATGATCTACAGATATTTGTTCCGAGTCTGGATGTTTTTCTATGTATCATAAGTATGTATTTAGAAAAAAAAGTATATACGTATTATATCAGTTATCTGGTTCCCATAGTACAAGCTCTGCTTAATTTGGAGCTAGATAGCACTGTTTGAAATGTCCAGTAATATTTATTTATTACTTCGTATAAGCTAGTGGTTAACTCTGGTGTCGGAGTTCCAAGGCCGCTCGAATTTTTGAAACATATGTTTCTCTTCATATATTTTATATGACGTATTATATCAGTTATTATATGTGGTATTGTAATGTAATTATGGATTTAATCTGCAATTGACAGAAACCCCTGCCCCTTGCTTTGCCTTAGTTAACCTGTCAAGAGTGGAGGCGCAAGAACGGAACCTATGCTCGAAGGGTTGAAGTGTTAAAGGCATAAAGCCGGGAGTAGCGCTTAGTGAAACTGCAGCACACCTCTCAAAACCCTATAACCGCTCACACCAACGTTGCCCCTTACGCTGCCTTCTATTAGCGGTACTTATGGGGGCCCGTTTAGTGGACGGCTAGTCACCACCTGTCTCAATCATTCAAAGTATTACAGGATTGGCAGGTGCCGTATCTCATTTCTCTGATAACCCATACTCTATTTCATACGCAATACTCTTACGATAGCCCGAACTCTAATCCATGTGTTGCAATACTACCATCTGTCTCACCTCCATCTTGTCATAGTGATTTATAGAAAAACAAACGGGTCTCTTACTCTTTGGCTTCGGTAATGCCTTTGTAAAGGTCCAGGCCTAAAGCCTGTGTTAAGTAATAAATGTGTAGAATAAAAACAATAATTCAGTTATCTGATACCTGTAGGTTTGTTTTGTTTGGAGCTAGATAGTGCTGTTCATAGTTCATAGTTCATTTATTAATAACAAAAAAGTTACAAGTCATTTGCATTGTTACCAATGGAATACAGAATTAAATAAATATATTAAATCCATTACATATATTAAATAAAATAAATAGACTGTATAATAAGCCATTTTATTTAAATTTACAATTAAAGGATTGCGTTGATTGTGCATTAATAATGTCCATTGGTAAGCGATTGTAGACGGCTGGCCCCAACACATGTACCAGCTTCGACGTTTTGGTAAGGCGCCTCGGCACGGCCCTCAGCTTTTGGGCATTCCGTGTCATATACCTATGACAATCACTAAGTCTCGAGTACTCGCTGTGTGAAATGTCCAGCATTATTTACGCTTCTGGGCATATAACTCTCTCTGTTTATACTATTCATCCCAATCCTGTACCAGTGAACCACATACAGCCTAGTGTTCATAATAATCACATCTCGCTGATGAACGTACCACTTAACACTTTAAATATGTTATTTGTAACTATTGAAACAATTGATTTACGTTATACAAGCTTCCGCCTGCTACTTCGTACGCATGTTTTTCAATAAAAACATTGCCCTCTTGCGCAGACGGGTATAAAATTGTTTATGTCTCACTCTTGTTCTCTATCTTTATATGAAATCGGTTGAGCCGTTTAGTCATGAAAATGTAACAGACTGAGTGACAGACTGCCTGACAGAGTTACTTTCGATTTTGTAATACAACTAGCTGAACATCCTTCGGTTTCGCACAAGTGATTTGTCAAAAAAACATTACCCTCCTTCTACCCAGTCGAGTAAAAAGTAGCCTATGTTACTCAGGAATGTAACATTCTAATGGTGAAATAATTTTTGAAATCGGAACAGTAGTTTTGAGTATAAACAACATACAAATATTTCTTCTTTGTATTAGTATAGATGACTATAACGCATATTTTGAAACTTTTCAGATATTCCAGCAGATGCTATTCTGGAGCTGTTTGGAAAAACTTTCTTCGAGTTCTGCCAAGATTCTGGATACGACAAGATCTTACAAGTTCTGGGCGCTACTCCTAGAGATTTCTTGCAGGTGCGCACGAAGACCTACCACTGGTAGACTTTTTTGTCTTTAGTTTGTACCGCGTCTGTGATACGTTCCTTGGGTTTTGTTGCTATTTACCTCCAAGCCAATATCATCTCACGAAAAAAGCTGTCCGGTTATTTTTAGGGTTCTAATAATAAAAAAAAATGTATATAAATCTTTATTCATTTTTAATATTGCTAAGATTAGGGATTAACACAAGGGATTAATATCTACTTATAGGTAAGATTTTATACATTGCCTGAACTAGGAAAACCTGTATCTCAGGCAAATAAGGCTGGACTGGGGTAACTTATGAATACTCAATTAACAAAACTTAGGATCTATTTACATAATGAAACAAATAAAAATAACTAAATAAACTAAGTGCAAACATGGAAGGCATCAGTTTACGTATCTTTAAAATCTTACTTTATTACGGTTAGTAATTCCTTAGTTTCCTTGTAAGTTAGATTAGATAGAGCAGACTGTAAGGCTCTTTTACAGTTTGAGAAGTAAATTTTTTTTTTTTATTATTTCTGTTTGTGTGGTAATTCAATAAAGAGTTATCTATCTATCTATCTATCTATTGAGTGGATGCTCAATTTACGATTTAGCCTGTTGTATAGCAATGGTCCTAGGAATATTAGAAATCACTTGATCACTTTGTTGTCCGTCCGTCTGTCTGTCTGTCCATCTGTCAAGACTCTTTTTCTCAGGAATACGTGGAGATATCAAGTTGAAATTAATGTTAAATGCGTAGGTCTATGGTTCCTTGAAGCTTCTATGAAATATGAAGCTTGTACTCCTAAAAAGTGTAGTTGTAAGAAGAATTATCAGAGCTGAGAAGATTTTGCTGGTTTACGAGCAGAAGTCGAGCAACTATTGTCTGTAGTTGGTTCTAAAATTATAAATGCGAAAGTTTGGATGTTTGTTTGTTTGTTACTCAATCACGTCGTAACTACTGATTTCAATGATGTAGATAGATAATGAATTTAATTGACACGTAGGCTATTTTTATTGACAAACTACGCGTGCGAAGCCGCTTACGGAAGCTAGCTAGCTAGAAGAAAATTACCAAATTCAACTGTAAAATTAACTTTATATATTATTATGAATAAGATACAGCCGTACTAGCTACGGAACCCTTCACTGTGTGTGGTTCGACACGCTCTTGACCAATTTTTTTTAGAACTTGGATGGCTTACACGATCATCTCGGCACACTCTACCCTGGTATGAGATCGCCTTCATTCCGCTGCACAGAGAGGCCTGAAGATGGAGCTCTGATCCTGCATTACTACTCCGACAGGCCAGGGCTGGAGCATATCGTCATCGGTATTGTGAAGGTATGAATGCATAATGCAGAATGAATGCCCTAGAACAAACATCATCGCTGTTCTGACTAAGTGACGTAATCGACATTTTAGAAAATATTACTTATAGCGGGTTCCTACTTCCTTCGGTAATCAGCTACGACTCGTTTCTCCTTGGAAACCTGTCAAAAGTTTGACACTAGTTTGACACTTTTTCAAGGAGCAAAAGCTAGTTTATGATATTAATAAATTTATGAATTTTTGATGTAACATTAATATTTTTTTGTGCGTTCGTGAGATTACTCCTTACAACAACGTCCCGCCTGAAAAGCGCCGCTTTCTATCTTCGGATGGTTGGCAGCAATACGCTGAGATAGGACCTAGTTGTCTCGCGTAATACGGAAGACTATTCTTGCTACTTGCCTGCCTATGTACTTTTTTCTTTTTTTTCTTGTGTTTTCTATTACCTATGTACTCTGTGGTCTTTCCTGTATGTGACAAAAAGGCTTATTTTCTTTCTTTATATTCGTTTGAATATTAATTTCTTCTTTATAGACTGTGGCCAGTAAGCTTCATAACACAGAAGTGAAAGTTGAGATCTTGAAGACAAAGCAGGAGTGCGATCACGTCCAGTTCCTCATCACTGAGACCTCAAACACCGGAAGGGTGTCCGCTCCGGAGATTGCTGAAATTGAAACTTTGTCCCTTGGTAAGTCCTCCCGAAGTCAAATCTCGGAATCTTCAAGTCCAGAATGAACAAGTTGTTCCTAGGCAAGTGTGCTCCATCTTTCACCACACCATCACTTATTATCAGGCGAGGTAGTGGTCAAACGTTTGAACAGCACTAATAAAATGGAGGAGATGGGCAGGACACAGAGTGGTTGCAAAAAGAGATGTCGACTGCAGAGCAGACTTCCTTAAGATCTGACGATACAGAAGAACAAGAAGATTAATATGTATTCTTATTAAAACCAAAACTCAAAAACTCATTCAGTTATGGGCGTGGCCAAACCATAGTGTAAAATTCACAACCACTGTGATACTAGTGGTTTGCCCCGAACTGAGATCTGGCGAGTATCCCATAAAAACAAAAAAAATATTTTTTGTAATCTTCAACTATCAAAATAGTACCACGAACTATAACCAAGTTACTTGACATACAGTTTCAATCAAATTACAGGTAACGGGAGTCTATGTAAATAGATTATACTTTTTTGGGGTAGAAATTGCAGTTATTATACATAGATTACAGACTTTTCCCTATATTTGTGTCACTAAAGCTACACGCATACCAAATTTCAGCACTATCGTGTCACTGGTGTACCCTGTGAATTTTGTCAAAGTTCAGTTTTTATTATGGCTAATTATATAAAAACCAGAAGGTTTAAGCTAAAAATAAAAACAGGGTCAAAATTTACTCACGAAGATTTTTCATTAGACGTGCCATTTGACTGGATAGTCCCATTATTTTTACCCCTCTTAAACTCCAATATCTCAACCACCCCCTCACTAAATGAGCTAAAAATCTATATACGATTCTATCTATATACTAAATACATGTCACGATGATCGGATCAACGCTTATTTATTTTATTTTTATTTATTTATATGACAAGATAATATATAGGTACAACTAGTACATAATACATAAAGCACCGTAAAACGAGGTTTGTCTCGGTGCTTAGAGACACTCGAGCCGCACAACATTATTTAAACAGGTTACTTGATATTCTTAAATACTTATATAAATAAATAAACAACAATAATTATATAAAATCCTGACTTAAATTGGTAATTAATGATGGATAAATTCTTGATTTATAAAGCACTTTATATACACAAGATTCGCTTCGAAAGTTATCCTCGGACAGACAAACATTGATACATCGCTTCGCTATATCAATAAATATAGGTTATTATCAAAGTTGTAGAAATACCAATGATCTTTAGAGTTTTTCTATTTTTCAGAACCTAAAGTGAGCCCAGCAACCTTCTGCCGTGTATTCCCGTTCCACCTGATGTTCAACCGCGACCTGAACATCATCCAAGCAGGACGCACAGTCTCCCGTCTCCTACCGCGCGTCACCAAGGCAGGCTGCAAGATCACTGATGTTCTGGACACTGTAAGTTCTGTTACGAGCTGGGTGTTTAGGATAATATAATTAAAACCAAAATTACTAATTTACTAAACTCTTAAATACAATAACACATACTTAAACACACAATACTAGTTTACACAACACCACAATTGATCTTGAACTTTTCATTCACTGAATGATCTGAATCTTCTTGAATGTCTCTGATATCTCTGACAGTCTCTGATATCTTTCCATTCAATTTCAATTTATTTATTTGAACATAACAGGAGGTACCATGCTTGGCATCAAACTCTTAGATCGAGTTCCAAACGAGGAGATCCGTAGAAAAACGAAGGTTCATGACGTTGGGAATCGAGTTATGGAGCTCAAATCATTTTAGGACACTTGGCACTGACACTGGGTAGGACGTCAGGCAGCGAGATGAGTGGACGACATCGTTAGAGTCGCGGGCCGTCAATGGGTGAGACTAGCGCAGGATCGTGGCGGATGGCACAAAGTTGGGGAGGCTTATACGCAGCAGTGGGTGAAGTCGGGTAACGGATGATGATGATGATGCAAATTATTGTTTTAAATTGTCCTCAGGACCTTACTTCTGTTCGTTTTGTATTATTTAATGAAGAAATCTGTTTGTAAAGTTAGTTAAGTAAATAACGTTTATTTTGTATCACAAGGGTACATTAAACATGATAGGTACAGAATATAATTGCTGGTGTATGTAATATTTAAAGATGTTATGTTAGTGTATTAGAGTATTGTAACCAAATAAAAAAAATTACTCCCTCATAAACTCAAACTCAAAATCTTTTATTCATTAAAATCACAAGGATCACTTTGAAACGTCAATTTTACTGCCTGTTCCTTCGCGACCAAGCCAGGAAAGAAAGGCAAGAAACAAGGCTGGTTGTTTTTTAATTATCCTTATAGAATACTTAACAACTCGAACTACTCGAACTTGCAAATCGCTTTGACTGTCTAGAAGTAGATGCATCAGTGGACGAGATCAATAACAGGTTCGTAGAAACCGTCCATACGGTGGGGTCCCAGTTCTTTAAGACCCCCCGTACCAATAGACCTCAGAAACTCTCTGATGACACCCTTAACCTCATGGCTGAACGACGTTCTTTGCAACTGCAGTCTCCCGATGATGCTCAGTCACATAGGCAGCTCAATAGAAAGATTTGGAAATCCTTGCGGCACGATATTCGTACCTTTAATACATCTCGTATTAAAGATACGATAGAGCGGAATAAAGGCTCCAAAGTGTTCGCGAGAGATAATTCTATTGGGCAGAGCCGCATGACGAAGCTGAAGAGGGAAGATGGCAGCATAACGTCAAGTAAAGCGGAAGTGTTAAGGGAAGTCGAAAGGTTCTATGGACGGCTCTACGATTCGGTCACTAAACCTGTTTGCAGTGCGGCCAACGACCCAAGAGCCAAACTGACCCGACATTATACCGAAGATATTCCGGACATCAGCCTGTAGAGATCAGGATGGCCTTAAAGCAGCTTAAGAACAACAAGGCGCCGGGTGAGGACGGAATCACTTCAGAGCTTCTGAAAGCGGGTGGATCACCGGTACTTAAAGTCCTTCAGAAGCTTTTTAATTCCGCCTTGCTTGAAGGTACGACGCCAAAAGCATGGAACGGGGGCATGGTGGTTCTGTTCTTCAAGAAAGGTGACAACACCTTGCTTAAGAATTACAGACCCATCTCGCTTTTGAGCCATGTTTATAAGCTGTTTTCGAGGGTCATCGCGAACCGTCTCGAACGCAGGTTTGATGACTTCCAGCCGCCCGAACAAGCCGGGTTCCGTAAAGGCTACAGTACCATAGACCACATACATACGCTGCGGCAAGTCATACAGAAGACCGAAGAGTATAACTTGCCGCTATGTCTCGCGTTTGTGGACTATGAGAAAGCCTTCGATTCGATCGAAACATGGGCAGTGCTTGAGTCTCTCCAACGATGCCGTATTGACTATCGGTACATCGAAGTATTGAAGTGTTTGTATAAAAACGCCACTATTTCAGTCCGAGTACATGAACAGAGCTCGAAGGCGATTGCCTTAAAAAGAGGCGTAAGACAGGGAGATGTCATTTCTCCGAAACTGTTTACGACCGCATTGGAAGATGCCTTCAAGATTCTGGAATGGAAAGGACTGGGCATCAATATTAACGGCGAATACATCACTCACCTTCGGTTTGCCGACGATATTGTGGTCATGGCAAAGTCGATGGAAGAGCTCAGCACGATGCTCGAAGGCCTCAATCGTGTCTCCCAACGGGTAGGACTTAAAATGAACATGGACAAGACGAAAATCATGTCGAATGTCCATGTCGTCCCTGCCCCAGTTATGGTCGAGAACTCGGCTCTTGAAGTTGTCGACGCGTATGTACATATACCTAGGACAAACAGTCCAATTAGGTAGGTCCAACTTCGAGAAAGAGGTCAATCGTCGAATCCAACTCGGATGGGCAGCGTTTGGGAAACTTCGCAACGTCTTTTCGTCCAACATACCTCAGTGCCTTAAGACGAAAGTCTACAATCAGTGTGTGTTACCAGTGATGACATATGGAACAGAGACGTGGTCCTTCACTATTGGCCTTATGAATAAGCTCAAAGTCGCTCAACGAGCTATGGAGAGGGCTATGCTCGGGGTTTCTCTACGGAATCGAATCAGAAATGAGGAGATACGTAGGAGAACTCAAGTCACCGACATAGGCCGACGGATTAGCACGTTGAAGTGGCAATGGGCAGGCCATATAGCGCGCAGAACAGACGGCCGATGGGGCCGAAAGGTTCTCGAGTGGAGGCCACGGACCGGCAAGCGCAGCGTAGGACGTCCAACCACAAGATGGGCAGACGACTTGGTAAGAACCGCAGGTCGGCGTTGGATGCAGGCCGCTTCCAACCGCAGTTCCTGGAGATCAATGAGGGAGGCCTTTGTCCAGCAGTGGACGTCCTACGGCTGATATGATGATGATGATACTTAACAATACAGGAATTAAATTATGTCAAAATTTTAACATTTCGAACGAATTGGAGCAATTTCAATCCCAAGCTTCTCTATCATCTAACTAAATAATCCGATATTTTATATTAAGCTTTCTTATAAAGATTTTGTTGAATTACGTTTTTAAATTTGTAAATTTGTAAATTTTTGTACATCACTTGGGAGTTTGTTATAAAAGCGAACACCTTGCCCTTTAAACGATTTACTAACTTTATGGAATCTACAAGGGGCAAGAGCGAGTTTAATAAATAATAATAGAGTTTCATAGATAAAGAAAAAGTCATAGCCTTTAATGAGTCGTATTGTAGGAATTATTACGCGTGTGCGCGTGCACGCTGCGAGCCCGGTATGGACCCCACACCGTCAACGATTCCTTTGGGCAAGCTTCTCTGGGAATTTGTTAAAATCTCTAGGCTTGCGCAAAGCTTTCGCAAGATCTGTGGGAAGAATTTGTTTGCAGAAGAATTTCTAGTATTGCGCAAAGAAATCGTTGACGCACTTGCAGCGAGTACCGACTGATTGCCTCGCAGATAACACGCTCGCAAATCGCCAGTGTGATAACGCTAATGATTGAAATAAATCTCGAAAGTTTTCGTATGTATAAAATGGTTGACTGTTTATTTATTCTACTGTGTATTTCTCGGTTTCAGGTGCGGCCTCATCTTGAGATGACATTCGCTAACGTGCTGGCCCACATCAATACGGTCTACGTCTTGAAAACCAAGCCTGAAGAGATGATCACCGATCCTCATGAGGAAATCGCTTCTTTGCGTTTGAAGGTAAACAACATTTCAATATATATAGCTACTTACTTATAGTTTTTCCATTGGGGCGCAAATACCTTTCTTTCTTTTTTCCATTCATTGTTAGTGTGGTCAAGTCTTCCAAATAAGAGTCCAATTCATCTTTCCATCGCCACCGTGGTCTGGCGCCACCAGAAATTGTTAATTTTCTATTTCTGTAGTCAAATACCTAGTCTAGTTTATTTTTAAAATTTCATGGTTTTTTTTTTATGTTTCAGGGTCAAATGCTGTACATTCCCGAGTCAGACGTGGTGGTCTTCCAATGCTATCCCAGTGTCACAAACTTGGATGATCTTACCCGGTAAATTTAAAACTTTACGGTTCTCAAAAATCCTATATCATGCATACTTTCATATATACTAAGAGGTGATCACTGCACATTGAGCTCATTTTGTGTTCCTCGAATGTTGTTGTATCTTCTTTATCTTAAAATATATTGAGATAGTATTTATGCTTCGTATATCATATATGTATATTTTCGTCCTTCACATAAATTAACCCATTGCTGACATATGCGACATAATGTGCGTTTGTCCTATTTACTCCTATTTACAGTAGCTTTCCGACAGCCCTTTCTATATTCTTAATTTGGATTTAAGAATCAAACAGCAGCATTTGTTAAATTTTCAGTCGTGGTCTCTGCATCTCCGATATTCCGCTTCATGACGCGACTCGCGATTTGGTGCTCATGTCTGAACAGTTTGAAGCCGATTACAAGCTGACGCAGAACCTGGAAGTGCTCACTGATAAGCTGCAGCAGACGTTCAGGGAACTAGACTCGGAGAAACAAAAAACTGACAGGTAACTGATTACTGCTTTCAAATTATAGGACCAGGTTCCCAAATACTGTGTCAATAATTGAGACGCCTATTAGGTGGAGTTTTATCGCTGACTATGTATATTTGGAACGAGTGATCGAATGTTGTCGCAGTGATTCTTTTGTGGTTAACCCTTCGATTAAATAAACTGATAAGTGGAAAGCTCGAGGTAAAAGTTTCATAAATAACGTGTATTATTTGCTTGTGAAAAAAACTAAAGCGGTGAAATAAACACATTGATTGAATACATACAATGACCGCTCTGTTGTCTTTCTAGTTAAAAACGCAGCACTCTTGAAATACTTACTCTGATTTAAAGATTCGCTCTTACTCGATGTTACTTATAAAAATCCTAAATTATTGTATCGTAATAATACAAAGAGGTGGTTCTACCCTTGAAATGGGATCAAACATTATTTTACATAATATATACTCTTAAGTGAGCTGATCTTCACCAGCCCACATTAGTACGCTACTGAACATTGGCCTCTCCCAATACGGGCCAATCCGGTCTTTGGCTCTTCTCGTATAATTTCTGTTCACTGCCCTTTTAAAGTCATCGCTCCACCTAGTCGGGGGGCGCCCCACATTAGACATCCCAAGACGCGGTCTCCGCTCAAGAACTCGTTTACTCAAAAAGTTTTCGGCATATATGGCCAGCCCACTGCCATTTCAGTTTGCAAATTTGCTGGGTTATCACGGTGACTTTGGTTCTCTGTCAGATAACCTCGTTACAAAAGTTAGCTTAAATTACATGTTATTATGATTTCAGACTTCTCTATTCCGTACTGCCAATCAGCGTTGCTACTGAACTCCGCCACCGTCGTCCAGTCCCGGCCCGCCGCTACGATACAGTCACTCTTCTCTTCAGCGGCATCGTCGGCTTTGCTAACTACTGCGCCAGGAATAACGATCATAAAGGGGCTATGAAGATCGTGAGGATGCTGAATGATCTCTACACGGCGTTTGACGTGCTGACTGATCCCAAGAGAAATCCCAATGTGTATAAGGTTGGTTTTAGATAATCCTTTTTCGTATAACAACGGAGTGCATAGATCTTTCCTGTTTAGCTTTCTGTTTTCCTAGATTTCTGTTTCAGAATCAAAATCATTGTTTTTATTTTATAACTGTTGTACAACAAAGATTTTAATGAACATACAATTTTTTATGAATGTGAAAGTTTGGATGTTTGTTTATTTATTTGTTTGTTTCTTAGGTACTCAGTCACGTCGTAACGGCTGAACCGATTTCGATGAAATTTGGTATAACCGTAGCTTATAACCTGAACAACCACATAGATGACCTTTTATCCCATAAATCAGTTCCCATGGGATAAAAATAGGGTGCCAAGTCAAGTTGCAGCAACATAGAGTTTAGCTCATTTAGCTAAACTCGCTGTCACCTACAAGTAACGGGCAACAGCTTGTAATTAATAAGTTTATTAATGTTTGCTGCAATTATCGGGTTTGGTAAGTTTTGAATGAGAATACCATTGTTACATTTAGAGAGTTACGGAAATCGAAGCGAAACCTTAATAATTTCAAAGATTGAATTAACAGATACAAAAACATGGAAAACCCAAGCAAGCTACCTTGAGATACACCATACGATACAGCTAAACATAATAATGGTTATATCCTTGACTTTTTAAAGATGAACATGCTTGCATTTGTTAAACCTGATGACACTATTATGTTTACTTTCTTATCACAACACATAAATACTCTGACTCTGACTTATATGCCTTTTAGGTGGAAACAGTGGGTGACAAATACATGGCTGTCTCCGGGTTACCAGAGTATGAAGTTGGTCACGCCAAGCATATCTCACTACTAGCCTTAGACATGATGGATCTATCACAAACCGTTACTGTGGATGGAGAGCCAGTGGTAAGTTTTTGAATAATCTCGATCATTCATTGACTTTATATATGAAATTTATACGGTATTATACAAAAATACGTTTTATAAAAAATGTTGACTAATTTCCAATACAAATACCAAGTATCTAAGAAATATACAGTAAATGATATTAAGATGTTTTCTCAGCCAAAGATTTTTCTTTACCATCGACTGCAGATTACAGACAGCAGCGACCAAAAGCTAATTCCCTTATACGTTTCTATCACTATGTCGCACGCAGGTAAACAATAGTATACAAGGGCATAGGTCAAGGAAAGTGATCAATTAATTACACCCAACATATTTTGGCATACGAGCGAGCAAATGCGAGCGAAGACGCTAAGAGCCCTTTGTTATATTTTAGTCATAGCCGGCCTGGTGGTCTGTTCTATTTTAAATAGAAATAAGGATAGGATTTTATTTTATTATAGCAAATAATAAATGTACCCTAGGGTCTAAAATCGCATTTTCAGAGCAGTTTTAGAGTTAACAATGACCTTTCAGAGCATGAATGATAAAAATATGATTTATATGATATTCTGTAGTTGATTGAACGCCTTGGGAATGTAACCCATCAATTTCTCCTGATATTGCTATGCTCTCAATTCCAGGGTATTACTATCGGTATCCACTCCGGTGAAGTGGTGACCGGTGTCATTGGACACCGCATGCCTCGCTACTGTCTCTTCGGCAACACTGTTAACTTGACCAGCCGCTGTGAGACCACCGGGGTTCCTGGCACTATCAATGTCAGCGAGGATACATACAAGTATGTGATCTTTTTAACGATCTGGCTTTGGTTTATTTTTTTCTCAATGGATAAGATATAGAATCACATTAATTAAAACGGCATTTCTTAATTACGCAAACATTGTTTAGTTAGCAAGCAAATAACTAGTGGTTCGCCCCGAACTGAGATCTCGCGAGTCTCCCATAAAACAAATATAGTAGATTATTAACCAAGGGGATAAAGCAGTGTCTTCTGTCGCGGGTCAAGATTTAAATCGCGAGCGTAACGAAGGACTCGAGGTGTACTCCCGAGCGTAGCGAGGGTGTTAAAAACTTAAATCACGAGCGAAGCGAGGGATTTAAGACGAGTCCTGAGTATAGCGAGGGATTTAAGTTCACCCAAGACTAAGACAGCTTTATCACCGAGGAAAATACTCTACTTTTCGTACCATTTGCGAAAAAATTAACACAATAATAATATGAGATAAGCATTTATTAAAAATAATGACAAATAAAAGTAAAAGTTAACATTCGAAACATTGGTCTAATTATTGATAGAGAGAGTTACATTTTTGTTTGGTACATTTATTGTTGATGAGTTGATTTGAGTATTTCTCTGTTCTTGCGTCTGAGTGTTCACAATTCACTGTCACTGTCGCTTTGATTTAACATCGTAACGTATTTTTAGAAAATTAACTTATTTATAAAAATAAATTAAAATAAACTTAACGTTTATGTATTTGAAGAAAACAAAAACGCGGCAAATTCCTAGGCTAATATTTTTTTGTCGGAAAAGCAAAGGCATCAAGCTCATACGGCCTCGTCGGTTTTCGTAATTTTATTAAATAATCATAACTGCATAATAAACGCGTATTCCTTTTTCAAAAAGATGTATAATGCTTTATATACAAACTCAATGGTGTAAACACAAATGTAGTTCAGTAAAAATTTCGGTAAGTATCACATTACAATTTAAATCACATTCTCCCCCTAGAGGATGAATAAAATTCAGTACAATTTTCTTTCCCTGTTTTTAACAGATTAAAAATGACTATTGTTATGTTCGCTTTTTGTGGCATAGAATGTCCCATTTTTTAGCAAGTGGTACGAAAAATATATTATTTCTAATCTTTGACTATCAAAATAGTGCCAAAAATGCTTATTCACATATACCTAGGTATAGATATAGTTTCATTCAAATTTCAGGTAACGGAAGTTCATGCTAATTGCTTATTTTTTTGGTAGAAATTGCAGTTATTCTAGATTTCAGACTTTTAAATTTGTGTCACTAAAGCTACACAAATACCAAATTTCAGCACCGTAAGATCACTGGTGTACCCTGTGAGTTTCGTCAAAATTCAGCTTTTATTAAGGGTAATCATAATAACTTAAAAACTACAAGGATTAAACTACAAATAAAAACGGGGTCGAAATTACTAATGAAGATCTTTCATTAGACGTACCACTTGACCAGACATTCTCATTTTGTGTATTTTACTCCTCGTGTATCCCAATACCTCAACGACCCCGCAACATTGTTAGCTCGTTTAGTCACATCAAGATTGTGCTATCACCATATACCAAATATAATACCTATATACCAAATTTCACGATGATTGAATCAACGCTTCGAAAGTTATCTTCGGACAAACAAACACACATACATATATACAACGCCGATATGCCTAAGTAGATCTTATTATAATAATATATATAAGAATATTTTTTTATTGTACACGAAATTAAAAATTAATTAACAAAAATACTGTAACGCGGTGGTACAATAAGTGGCCTTATCGCCAAAATGTATTATCTATTCACCATACATTATCATCCTCGCTGATGTCTACTGATATACATCGACAAATGGAAAATTATTATGAATGTTTGGTGATTTGTATATTACATAACCAAATATATATATATATTTTTTAACATATACTTTCCCACTGCTGGGCAAAGGTCTCTCCCAAATTCCTCCTTATCTCACGATCACTCGCCACGTCCCACCAGCCATCTTGGAATGCATCGAGATCGTCACGCCAACGCTTCCTCGTCCTGCACCAGCTTCGACGCCCATCTGCAAGCACTTAATGTGTGACGACTGTCTGTGACGATACGACTGACGTGACCCGCCCAGTTCCACTTCAGTCTGGCAGTCTTGTCACCATCATCTACGATGCCAGTCTTCGTTCAAATATAATATAAAAAAAGTTAATCTCAGTGTTCATGCTTTGTATTGTTGATAATATTTTCCTCAATGGTGAAAGTGATGTGTGACCTACGAGGCTTTAACTTGTCATAGGCGCAGGTTACCACTTAACATCAGATGAGCCCTAGGCTTATTCCAACTGAAAATCGCATTAAAAATGCTGATTGTCAAATTGTGAAATAAGAAACAGTAAATAGATAAATAATACTTTATTGGACACCATAAACTACAAATAATTTAAAATTAATATTTTTCAAATACAAACGTTTTTATTTCGTAACTTGTGTTTACAGTTGCTTAAGTAGTAGTTGAAACCAATTAATTCCATTCAAATTAATGTTTATTTCCTACCAACTGGATGCTTTAAAATTTCTATACTGTAACAAAAATATTATTTTCTGAAAAACTTTTTATGTCAAACAGTGGTTATTATATCCTAATCCTCGCATAGATCCAAATATCTTTTCAAATATACTGGTACTGGCAGCTTCTGGATTCCCAAAGGCAGCTCAAAATTATCCCAAAGTATTTGCCTCACTTTACATCTAGAAAGATGCTTCAGCTCCACTGGTCTTAAGCCACATCTTGAACTTGGCATAAGATGGTCATCCAAAATCTCTCCATACTTTTCCAATGCCACCTTCCTTTGGTAGTTGTAATCATCAGGCAGCGCTAGGTGTTTAAAAACACCCTTATCAATTGAAAAGGTGATCTGTGGAACAGCTCTCAGGATTAGCTTCAAACAGCTGACCAGTTCATATGGATACACTCTGTTATATTCTAGCAATCTGTCTAGTATTGACTCAGCTGGATTCGTCGACACCTTATCTGCTGTGATTCTGGCACCAAATCTGAGAAGTATCATCAACATTTCCGAAGATCCCATTTGTATAACAACTCTGACAGGCGATGCCTTTCCGCAGCTTTCCAGAGGCACATCTATGAAGCGATAGGAACCATTCCCATCTTTATATTCAAGGTTGGCATTGGTGGCGTGATCTAAAAAGAATACTAAAGCGTGGATGTTCTCTTCCTTGTCCATGAAGTCTGACTTCCAGCCGGCTAGGAAGTAGGGGGCTGATGTGCCAAATATGGCTCCTGAAAGAGAAATACATTTGAATTTGAGTTATCTTTTACTAGTCTACAGTGTGTCTGCTATAAATCCTATATATACTTAGCTCTGGTTGTTTAATAAATAGCTTATATTAATGTTGTAGGTATATACAAAAAGCTGATCAAACAAGAATTATGGAAGTTTTACGAGCTTCTTTCTATGCGCGCTAAAGTTCATAGTAGTACGAGATTCATCTTGAACAAAACCCATTTTTTGCTTTTTATAAAGAGGAAGTAGTAACGTAGTGGCAGTTGGACAATACTGGGCCAGACTTACTAAAGACCAAACTAATTGGACCCATGAGTAGATAGAATAATGAGGTAACAAGCAATCTCACCCAAAAAGATCCTTTCGAAAGTCCCTTCACAAGCGTACAACTCATCCAGCAAAGCTGCAACCACACCATTATCTTGCAGACTCCAGTCAAAGGCCAGCTTCATAGCTATATACAGCAGGTTATGGTATTTCCCCATGAGGCAGACATCGCCATTGTTGGTCTTGCAGCTGTTGTGGTAGCGAAGGGCGGAGACCACGAAGTTCTTGCATGTTGTGTTGTCAGATAAGTTTTGACCTGGAAAATAATTAAGAAGTTCATCATATCAACCGTAGAACATCCACTGCGGTAAATAGGTATTTCCCATAAATTTCTAGAACGACAGATCTTGGCTGTTGGGCCTGCACCCAACGGCTCCAAGCAATCTTTATCAGTCGTTCCATCTAATGGGGGGCCATCAGATGCTCCGCTTTCCAGTGCGTGGTCTTCACTTGAGAGCCTTTTTGCCCTAACGGCCACTTGTTTTACGAGCTATGAGTTAAGAGATTAATAGAACCAAATACATAGTAAACAAAATAAATAAAGACGACCTAGTAAAATTGTCAGGGCCGTTGATTGGTTGCTCTAGATTGGTCTCTAATCTATGGGGATACCTATTTTACAAGCTTTTTATTAATTTGCAACTCTCGAATCTTGCAACTGAATTTTAAACCCGTTCCCTTTAACCGATTGAGCTGAAATTTGGAATACATATGTAACTTCGGTGACAATGCAATAGTATGGTGCCATGGAGGTGGTCTCATGATGGAGACGGATGCTAGACAACGGAACTCCTGAAAGGATTATAGTAGGCTACTAGTAATTGGGCTCATTTGAATGTGCGGAATTGCGGTTACGATTATGAATTTTTTAAAAGCTTGTTTTGAAAAAGTAATATTTCAACAAAAAACTTATTCATCAGTAGATATCTTATAATGATAGTGATGGTCATTAAATACTTTCTCACTACCGTCAATGAATTTATCGACTCGAGAAGAAAAATAACGAACATTTAAATCAGTGATCAACACTATAAAACCGATGTAATATAACAGCTGATTTAAAGAAACTCTTTGAAAACGAAAACTTTTGTAACAGACACACACTCTTTAGAAAAATATACAAAACTATTGACATTGATTGACTGTTTGAATCAAACATTGGGTCAAAATAAAAACAAACCTTACCTTTGGCACACCCAGCTATCACAGTACAAAAATATTCAACGAGTTCCCTCCGTTTGTTTTTCTCATTCAAAGAATCCCGGCCTAAGTTATTGAAGATCTCTTCGAAATAATAATCCATGTAATTTTCCATTTTCAATTGCCGTGGTTTTGGACCAGAATTTGGAATCAATTACTAAAACTACATAAATTTTACAAACACATTTCGATTAGATTTGACTATTCTATTTGCTTTTTTGACTATAATTGAATTAACAAAAAAAGTTTCAATACATTTCAATACAATCTATTCCAATTTTGAACGATTTATATGTTATAAAAAGTTTAATATCTTATGAAATTAAATTTGAATTTCGAACGGAAATTTTTGACACAACTCTTTAAAATTTATGTTTATTTTTCGTTGTATACGACCAGTGTCCAATAAAACCTTTACTACAATAGTTCAAAATCAGTTGTCTCTCATTGGACGATGACCTGCAAGTGCTAATCTACTTACCTTTGGTCTTCTTGGGAAGCCGTATGCTGTTTCCTTTATATCCGCGGTTATATTTACGTTTAGTTGAAGTATTGGTTGACAGTGTAAACTTATCTATTTTAGTCTACCTTCCTAGCGTATGGTTTCAGACATAAGTTCAGTACTAATTGTAACATATTTTTGTCGCGCAGCTGGAAACAGACAAAGCTGACAGTTCTGAAGACTGTCTTATTCTATTGCACAAATTCAGTTCAGGTATTCAATTGAATCGCCTTGACAGCTAATGAGTAACTAGATGCAAACTACTGCTCTGACGCGTTTTGGGAGAGTTAAGCAAGCCGGTGCAGGTCGGTTGTTGCGAAATCCTTTGTTATTGATCGAGCGAAGCGAGATCTCTAAATTAACTTGGACAAATTGGCATTGTATGTTTGTATGTATGATTGTCCGAGGATAAATTTCGAAGTGTTGATCTTGAAATTTAGTACATAGGTAAGTAGTGGCACAATCCTGGTTGGACTAAATGAGCTAAAAACGTGGGGGGATTGTTGAGATATTAGCGTTCAAGAGAGGTAAACAAATATTTAAAAAATATAAATAATATGAGACTTTTAGGTCATGTGGGACTTTACTGAAAGGTCTAAAGACCTGTACTAACCTAAAGGTTAGTACATTTCAACCCCGTTTTTATGTTGATTGTAACCTTTGTAGTTTATAAGTTATGGGCCATAACAAAAACTGAATTTTGAAGAAATTCACAAGGTACATCAGTAATCCCATACTGCTGAAATTTGGTATGCGTGTAACTTTAGTGACACAAAGGGAATAGTTTGAAATCCAGAATGACTGTAAATTCTACCCCAAAAACCGGTAATCAATAACATCAACTTGTAATTTTAATGAAACTGTAGGTCAAGTTAGTTGGTTGTGCATTTTGTGGCGCTACAAATAATTTATTTTGTACAGCAGATCTCGATACTCGCGAGATCTCAGTTCGGGGCGAATCACTTTTTGTAAATCAATAGATAGATGTGATCTTTTTAATTTCTTTCCAGTTGGCTGATGCGGGATGATAACCACGACGATCAGTTTGACCTGACGTACCGCGGCCACGTCTCTATGAAGGGCAAGGCGGAGCCCATGCAGACCTGGTTCCTCACTAGAAAGAAGAATTAAACGTCTAGAATATTTGATCTTCCAGTCTTTTAGACCCGTACTCCAGAACCAAAGTGTCTATTAGCCTAAGTCGAATCTCAAGTATTGATTTTGGACATTTTTTTTCATTGGAAACTGCTAGAAAATTTAAGCTCGAGGCTCGATTCACCCTGAGCACAGTTTTAGAAACGCTTAGCAACTTCTGGACTAGGCAATGAAATTGGTTTCTCACCCTAGTAGTCGAACAAAATAGATGGTGTATATTAAGTTTAGTACAATGAGCGAAAACAGATACACAAACGCGCGCGTACGAGGATCTGTGATCAAGTTGGTCGAGTTCGATCTATTTTGTGGTAGTGGACTAATTTCAGAAATAGATATATTTTTATAACAAAGTAAAATACAAGTCGTAAATGCCTTTAGGTGAGACGCAGGAGGTTGCGAGTTCGGTTCGGCAATCTATATACCAAATTCTCATCATAATCGGTCCAGCCCGTGTAAAAAAAGTTGTGAAAACAAAACAAACAGACAGAGAGACATACGTCGTTGTGTAAACTTAAGGTATTTTTGCTTGTAGTTCTATAATGGATACTATTCCACGATAAACATCTTTAAATCTGCTCAAACTTTACCAATTCTTATTGCCAATTTCAATACCCAGTTAACCAAGTATGTAGAAATTTTCCCGCCTGATAATCGTACTAAAATAGTTATTATAATCATGGTTCTAACTGGCTTTTTTACATCATCTTTACCCACAAAATCCGCTATCTCTTGTTAATTTTATTTGAAAAATGACATCAAATAAAATGTATTGATGGCGCCAAAAAGATAGACATAACGGTCGATTTTTATAGCGTTTCTTTTTTTTATTTGTCAAGCCAAAAAGCGTTACTCAAGAATAGAAACGGTACTAATATTAAGGGCACTAATTGTTCAGAATTAGATAAGTACTTATGGTATTATTTTAAGACTTTTATAATGTCCTAACTATTTAAACTGATCTTAAGAAACTAATATCTATTATTATTCAACTAATATCATATTTATGTAAGATTTGTAAGCTTATCCTGTATTGAAGTATTAATATTATTTTTCAGTATTTAAGTATTCACATTTAGTAGGTATTATGTTATTATGTTTAGTAGTGTGAGAAATACAACGACATGTTATTTTTTAATTTTGATTGCTTATTTCTAACTAGCTGACCAATCCGCAGCTTCGCTTGCGTTAGTTTTTCAGTAAAAATATTACCCTTCTTCCACGTAGTTGCGTTAAAAGTAGCCTATGTTACTTAGGGATAATGTAACATCCTAATGGTGGAATATTTTTTGAAATCGGATCAGTATTTTTTGAGTTTATTCGTCACAAACATACAAAGTACAAGTCTTTATAATATTAGTATAGATAAAAATGGTAGATACTCTAGTCAACCGCAAGTAATCAGGTAGGTACAAATATATTAAAACATTACATATATTACTAGAATCTCGATGTGTAGTATGTATCTTTATGTAGTTTAATAAATCAATATTAATATAAAATTAACTTGATGTTAGTATTTAAAGTACTTAATCTATATCTTCTTATTGTGATATATGTCTATTAAATAAATATACTAAAATACACCTTTTTAGTTTAAATAAATAAATAAATATTGCTGTACATTTCAACACAGCACTATCTAGCCCCAAACTAAGCTTAGCTGGTGTACTATGGGAACTAGATTACTGATAGAATACTTTTTTTTTGCAAATACATTCTTGTTATATATAGAAAAATATCCAGAGCCGGAACAAATATATGAAGATAATGCAAACATTTGTTCCGCGGTGGGAATCGAACCCGCCACCTGCGTCGCGGAGATCGTCAAAATTTGGTTCCAACTATATAATTTTTTTAAATCTCAACAGCGGTCCACCAGATAGTTTATATAAATAATAAATATTGCTGGACAGTTCACACAGCGCTATCTAGCCCCAAACTAAGCAGAGCTTGTACTATGGGAACCAGATAACTGAAAGAGTACTTAAATACATTTTTTTTTTGTAAATACATACTTATAAAATAAGAAACAACCAGACGCGGAACAAATATCTGTAATGATCATACAAACATTTGTTCCGCGAAATAAATCGAACCCGCTCCTGCGTATCAGCCGGCTATTCGCCCACTGCGCCACGGAGGTCGTCAGTATAGTATTTTGGAAATTAACCATTGACCAAAGTTTAACAGGTAAAATGCAAAAATCAACGGCCCAAAGTTAGTATCAAGAATGCTACAAATGAGTTGGTCACATACTACGCAACCCATGTTGTATAGCCATGTCCGTCTATTGGTCTGTCTGTCCATTATTTATTTACAATTATTTATGTACTTTTATCATCATCGTCGTCATCAGCCGGAGACGTCCACTGCTGAACATAGGCCTCCCCCTTAGATCGCCACAACGAGCGGTTGGTAGCCGTTTGTGCCCAACGGCTTCCCGCGATTCTTACTAGATCGTCGGTCCATCTTGTGGGGGGCCGGCCTACGCTGCTTCTTCCAGTCCGTGGTCTCCACTCGAGAACCTTTCTTCCCCAACGGTTATCGGTTCTACGAGCGATGTAGCCTGCCCATTGCCACTTCAACTTGCTAAGTTTGAGAGCTATGTCGGCAACTTTAGTTCTTCTGCGGATTTCTTTATTGCGGATTTTGTCACGCAAAGAAACCCCGAGCATAGCCCTCTCCATAGCTCGTTTAGCGACTTTGAGCTTGGTCGTGAGGCCATGAGGTTATGTACTTTATATGTATGCATTTAAGGTTAAGTATTATTTCTTTTTCTAAAAAGTAAGTAAAATCTTTTTACACCTCGGCTAATCTTCCATTAAGCAATGATCCTCGCCATTCAAAGATTGTCTGGAAGAGATCGCTTTGTTAAGCGATAAGACCGCCTATTATGCTTACATTAATTAGTTGTTTTATTTCGTTTTTAGGGTTCTGTACCTCAAAACATAAAAAAGGAACCCCTATAAGATCATTCTCTTGTCCGTCTGTCTGTCCGTGTGTCACCACTGATTTTCTCAGAAACAAGTGGGCCTAGCAAGTTGATATTTATACCAAATACTGAGGTCTATAGTCCCTATTAGGTGTACAAAAATCAAGGTCTTGACTCAACAATATAAAAAGATATGGGCAAATTTAGATTTTCGCGAAAATTTGTAAGTACCAAAATGCACCTCAAATATCAAAATATTTTATTTGCCGGAATGTTCCTTTTACTTGTGCTGTAAGATCTTACTATTAACCAAAATTGACAATTCTAGGTCAACCGGAAGTACCCTAAAGGTTTCGGGTCAAAATCCCATATAGTAGGTCCCGTTGACCTAGAATCACGAAATTGGTCTTACATCATAAATAAAGGAATATTTCCAAAAAATAAAAATAGTTGAAAATTAAAGGGTGTCCCCGTACATACATACATAGTTGACGCCAATTAGTATAGTCCTCCGAGTTGTATGGGCGCTCATACAGTTAAGAGGATTAGCTTAATCAGCACTAACCTCTAATAAGGTAAGAATATAAGGCCCTTACATATGAAATTGGCGTTTTGTACGGGAGGAATGAATAAGTCAATTTTTATTATAAATATATTTAAATAATCAAAGTATGCACCGTTGTTATATATGCAATTTTGCCATCACGTAGGTAGTTCATTGAACACTTTATTAAAAAAACTATGAGGGCGAGAATCAATAATCTCTTTGAAGCCGGTTTGGACTGCCGCATTGGAGTTGATTTTTTTCCTTGTAAGAAGTGGTCCAAATTCTGGAAAAAATGGTAATCTGTTGGAGCAAGCTCCGGGGAGTACGATGGATGTCGCCGACATTCCAATTGTAGCTCATCTAACTTAGTGGTTGTTTGTTGTGCAGTGTGTGGTCTTGCGTTGTCGTGAAGCAGCAGTGGCCTAGAGCCATTGACCAATCTCGGTTGTTTAGCAACTAGTTCTTCCTTCATGGTTATCAGTTTCTGACAAAAGATATCTACCGTAATTGTTTGGCCAGCTTTTAGAAAACTGTAGTGAACGACACCGGCGCTAGTCCACCAAACACTCACAAGTAACTTTTTTTGAGTCAATTTTCATTTAGGGCAGGATTTGGCTGGGTCTCCAGGGTTATGCCATTGCGACTAGCGCTTCCGATTATCGTACAGTATCCATTTTTCATGACAAGTAATGATTCGATTTAAAATCTCTTCATTATTGTGTCGGTTGAGCAAAGTAACACAGTAGTCGACGCGTGTTTGCAAGTTCGATTAACTCAATTCATGAGGTACCCATCGTTCAAGTTTATTTTACTTTCCCGATTTGCTTCAAGTGGGATAATACAGTTTTATCTCTTACCCCGAAGCCTGCAGCTATCTCTGAAGTGCTTTGTGATGGATCCTCTTCCACAATAGCCTTTAATTCTTCATTTTCCACTTTGGTTTCCGGCCGTCCACAGGGTTGGTTCTGAAGGTCGAAATTTACAAAACGAAAACGTTGAAAACAAAAACGTACCGTGCTTTCTTTTGCGATACCAGTGCCGTACAACTCATTAATCCTTCGAGCTATTTCTGCAGCACTGGTGCCACGGTAGAACTCGTACTCCTATATATACCGATTTTTCATGTTTTCCATTGTGCGGTAATAAGTGACGCCAAAGAAAAAAATAATGAGGAAAAAACAAAAGAATGACTGTTTTCTAAACTTGAATATACTAGCTAAATGAATTAAGAAATTTGAATTTGGAAATTTTAACCAAAGAGGAGATATCAAATTGGTCACAACGACAAAACGCTAATTTCATATGTAAGGAACTAATAAATAAAATTGTGTTATTGAATAAAATAGATATTTAAGTGGGACTGCCATATAATAGACATGATTTTTTGCCGTTTTTATAGAAAACGGTACGGAACCCTTCGTGCGCCAGTCCGACTCGCACTTGGCCGGTTTTTTAATTGTTATGTCTAGCTTGTAAGATATAATAAAGAATTTTCATTCATTATATTAGTGCTGTAAAGCTGAATATATAAATTTATATATATCATGCACTATGTCATGTGGGGTGTCATTGAATGGGTCTTCTTAAATCATTATACGGTTTACATTACCATATTTTTAGTACAAGAACCCGTTTACGACAGAAAGCTTCTTAGCTTCAAAAAGGCCATTTTTTAATAGTGATGTTTCCCTTATACTAGCCGACCCGCTATTCTTGTACATATATCTAAACAGTATCCACAACAGTAGTAAACAGAAGAATTATAAGCGCTGAGTAGACTAGTGTACGATCAGATCCACTTATATCTGTGGTTTGTAAACAGTTTAATGTATTACAAAATGACTAAATTGAGCACGTACACACGGCTACACATCAAGCTAATTTCCAGTATAAGCTGACCTCTCTTTCTACGAAAAGCCTACATAATGCGAGGTCAGCTTATACTGGAAATTATAGGTTGATGTGTAGCCGTGTGTACGAATAAGCGCATAAATTTGACGTTTTAAAAAATCCAGTACTTATAAATAATAAGAAAGTACTTTTTATTTAAATCTGTGATAACTTAATCCTGAGACGCGAATGAAAAGAATAATAACAAAGATTTCTACACCATTAAATAGGTATTTACCTGTTATTAAAACACAAGACCCTGATACTGAGATACGTCTCAAAAAATACTAGCATTTGTGTACAGACAAGACACTAGGTAGTTTTTTTATCTCCCCATCTTCAAGCCAGTCTCATCTTAAAATTAGCGAACGCCTAAAAATAAGTGGAATGTTGCCGGACGGCCTCGCTGCCCAGCCACTTGTTGCGACCGGTTTTTGATCGTTTTTGAGGCGAGCATGGAAATTGTGCGTTTTGATCATATTTTGAGAAGTACTTAATATCGTGAATGGTGGCGTTGGCAAGAAGAGGCTAGTAGGAGCGATGATGACGAAGCATTTTTTTTTACTTGCCCATACTGTCCCACTGCTGAGCAAAGGCCTCCACCTCTTCCTTCCACTTATCATGGTCTAAAGCCATATCCCACCAGTCTCTTTGGAAGACGTCCAAGTCATCGCTCCAGCGTTTTTAAACCCTTCATCGGCGTCGCTTTCCGTCTTTAGGAGTCCATATGCTTGTCTTCTTGGCTCACCTATCGGGTGGCATACGGGAGACATGACCCACCCAGTCCCATTTCAGCTTTGCAGCCTTGATGCCCACGTCAGCGATGCCGGTCTTCGAGCGTAGCCAGGAGTTTGGAATCCGGTCGATCCGCTTTACACCCAAAAGCATTAAGGTTTTTATAAAAAATACTCTATGGCGTAAGCCAGACAGAAGTAACGTAGGTATTGCTAAGATTGCTGCAATTAATACAACCCTTAAAAGTCACCCAGCAAGCAATAAACTAGGTTATGCTCGGAGATTCTCTGAAGGATAGCATCCGCAACAATGTTATCTGACAGATAACTCAGGGACCTAGCTCAGTGGATTAGCGAGCTGAACTTGCAGTGGGCTGGCCATATAGATATGATAGATAGATAGATAATTTCTTCATTGCACACCATTAAATATAAACATATAACAGAAAACACACATTTAAATCATAGGTACAATGGGCGGCCTTATCGCTAAAAGCGATCTCTTCCAGGCAACCTTTGAATGTACAGGATCTATGTGAACAAATAAGAACAGCGGCGTAAATCAGATATTATAGAACACGTTTAATTTACAAGTAAAAAAAAACAATAAATATACCTACTTAGATAATATAAAATAAAACGCATAATTATAATATATGTATTATGTAATCATAAAATTCTTTAAATATTATTATTAAGATACATAAAAATATATATTGCCATACCTACATATATAAAGTATAAAAATGTATAAATTATTGCCATATCTGCTGAAGAAACTATAACCGTTGGTGTAAACTTGACCTGGAGTGGAGAGCACGCTTATGCAAGCGTCGGGTAATACGCTTTGTTAGATGGAGCGAAAATTTGCGCGCTGTAGATGGTGGAGACGACGAAAACATCAAAAGATGACACAGCTTGAAAGAGACCTACGAGTATATCAAAAAAAGAACTGCTATAGGTTGATGTTGATGATGATGGACGTCGTAAACTTTACACCCTGTATTATATGGGAAGGTTTAGCTGGGTTATAGGTTGGTATGTCAACGTACAAGTTTAGCACTTGAGTTCAACAGATTATTACCGGTTAGCCGACAACATCGGGTACAGTTATGAATATCGTTAGCATAACACGGATAACTGCATGCCTTCATTTTTGTGGGTGATATTCCAATCATAATCATTATTTATATCAAGATTTTCTTATCGCGAAAATATCCTCTTTTGACCACAAGATCAGAAGAGATAATCAAAGATCAGATCAGAGAAGATCAGAGAGAAGATGGTAAGCGATTATAAAGTCTAAGATGGAGCACGAAGATGTAGAAGACACCTATTCCCTCTTAACTTAAAGAGACCCGTAAAAGACCCGTATTGATGAAGTCTGAGAAAAACAGACGGCAAAGTGTTCCATACCTTAAGGCATACTGTCTACATTATCTATCGTTTATGTAAACGATAAAACACTATTAAGGCTATGTTCATATGACCGATCGGTACCGCGCGGAACTACTAACCGCGCGGTACAAGATCAAACTAAATAGTGTTCATCGCACGGTTAACACTATTTAGTTTGATCTTGCACCGCGCGGTTAATAGTTCCGCGCGCTACCGCGTGGTGTAGTAAAGTCGTATAGATATAGTGTGACCATTAGTGCTGTGCACTCCCTGAGGTATGCGCGCGGCGAGACGGGGGAGATGTGTCGGCCGCTCCGATCTATCAGTCTGCCGTCAACGCTCACGGCGGTAGGTAGCTTTTGTACCGGACGGTCTATGTCAGACGCACACGGGATAAATATTCAAAGATGGGTCGTGCGTTATCTCGTGATATGAAATGGAAGATGAAGTTGAAACAGAATCTATGTCAGAATAACTTTCGTTAGAATATATAATTGTTTGTAAATATAAAAATGTTCAATAAAACAAGTCCTTTGAATTATAAGTTTAGTTCTTATTTATCACCTGCATATTTTTAATAAAATATGAGTATATTTAAGTTACATTTTAATCAACTAAGTAAGTATAATATATTACAGATAGATAGCCTCCGACCATCGTCCCGCCACAAGTCTTGCCTTAGAAATGCAAACTGATATCGTAAGATATGTCCGACATGTATTGATCTCATGTGAACTCATGCAGATTTTTCTTTGCCTCCCACCTCGCCGCGCATACCTCAGGGAGTGCACAGCACTAATGGTCACACTATAGTACCAACATCGAGAAAGAGTTTAAGTTTAGTTTTTTTTTTTTAGTTTTTTTTTTTTAATTTTACAAGCTTTGCTAAGTTTTATGCTAGATGGCGCTGTGTGAAATATCCAGTGTTATTTATTTACCAATAACTGCAATCGGGTTATCAAAATAAAAACTTAACGACTTGATTGTCTTATTACTCTAACCGGGCTATTAAAATTATCACACCATCTGATTTTAAAAGTAAAGAAAATTCTTGTACATCAATCTTGCTAAAAAATTCCACTTGTCAAAAAAAGCGCGAAAATTAGACGATAAAAATGTAATTACAAAATGATACCTTTCAATTGACTTCCGAGAAACTCGAGTACAATAGATTTAGCCTAGGATATACAACAGAGCATTGAAATTAAAGTTGCGCATAGATAGAGCTCTAAAAAATAATCTATCCATAGAAATAGGAGAAAAGGAACTTTTTCCGAAATCTAAAAAAAGCCAATGCAACTTTTGGCGTAACTAAGATACTCCACAGTTTGTATCTGAGTTTCAAAGTCAAAAGTCAAGTCAAAATCAAAATCTTTTATTTATTAAAATCACAAGGATCACTTTGAAACGTCATTTTACTGTCTGTTCCTTTGCGACCAAGCCAGGAAAGAAAGGCAAGAAACAAGGCTGGCTGGTTATCTGACCAAAATGTAATTTAAAGGAAAACATTTTTTTTTAATTAATAAGATATTTGTAGGATTTTTATGCCTTGTAAAAATAAATCAATTTTGATATAATTTAGAAATAACATTGTGTTAGAGTAGGATATTGTGCCGTTACATTAACGAGGACATTTCTAATTCTGAAGACCCAGTGAGGGTAGTTACTGCAATCACTTTTCAATGGTAGCTCCAAGTACTCCAGTCCGCCGCGACCACGGCTGTTGCAATATATTCGAAACGTCGACATAACAAATAAAAAGAACCGGCCAACTGCGAGTCCGACTCGCCTACGAAGGGTTTCGTACCATTATCTATAAAAACGGCAAAAAAACACGTTTGTTGTATGGGAGACACCTTAAATATTTATTTTATTTTAATTTAACTAATAGTTTTTAAAGTGAACATATAATTACTTTTCTGTGAATATTTCAAGCGTCTACCTGGTGCCGTTATCAATATCGAGCTAAAACGAGCAAAAAAATCACGTTTGTTGTATGGGAGCCTCCCTTAAATATTTATTTTATTCTGTTTTTAGTATTTGTTGTTATAGCGGCAACAAAAATACATCATCTGTGAAAATTTTAACTGACTAACTATCACGGTTCATGAGATGCAGCCTGGAGACAGACGGACAGACAGGCAGACAGATAGCGTAGCCTCAGTAATAAGGTGCCGTTTTACCATTTGGTTTCGGAACCCAAAAAAAGGTAAATGTTCGCTATCTTACTCACTTTTTCAATGACTGATAGGGATAACGAATGCTTCAATAATGTTAAACTGTATTTGAATTATTATCAATATGATAAAGCTATCAACTTTCGTCTCTATCCGCGATCATATAACAACGCTCTGGGGTACTACACTGGGAACTTCCTGGTACTAGTTTAGTGAGCCGTTCATCTGTGACGCGGAAACTGGGAGAAATGGAAAACTAATCATTAAAGCATTTTATAGCGAGTGAGTGTGAAGATGCACTTGTACGATGTAAAAACGGGCGTTACAAGTGCTGACGGATATTGCAACAATGTAGTGTAGCTTGGTAAACTAGTTCTCTGATGGTTTAAGATATTTATTTAACAGCCAAAATGCTGGCATTATATTACCTATTATTATTTCATAGTTATCTGTATATCATTTAATTTTAAATGACATGTAGTTTGCACGCCACTGTGGCTAAATATGGTGAAACCATTTAATTTTGTAACATCTGTATAATTTTACCCAGTTTTTTGGCAAATAAATAAATCTTTATCTTTAAAAAGAAGGGTGTTATAAGTTGCCTATGTCTGTCTGCGTATCTATCTGTCTGTAGCATCGCAGTTCCCAGACGGATGAACTGACTCGGGTGCGGTTTTTGTTTATTAGAAAGCTAGTTTTACGGGTTTTTTAGCTTTATAAATTTAATGTGGTAACGGCTTTGTCAGTGTTTTTTTTAATTGAATTTTTAACGTCATGTTCATGACGAAAACATGAACATAACGAAAACGAAGGTGATGGCGAACGGCAAGCAGAGGAAGATAGAAGTTGAGGGTGTGGGGATTGAATATGTCCATGAGTACATATACTTGGGCCAATTAATTTCTTTCCAGGTGAGGTAAGAACAAGAGATTGCAAGATGCACGTAAAACGCATGGAAAAGCTATTGGTTCATGAAATACCTAATAAAAGGATCTCTAAAGCGGAAACACATGAACATATGCATGCTCCCCATCATTCCCTATGGTGCGCAAACCTGGTTGCTAACAAATCGTCAAAAGTTCTCCCTTGGGGTATGCCGACGTGCAATGGAGCGTAGTATCCTGGGCGTGAAACTCACGGATTGAATCAGGAACTCAGTTATACGCTCCCAAACACAGGTAGCCGACGTCGCTCAAAAAGCTGGAAGACCCAAGTAGGACTGGGCTGGAACGTGTGCCGTATGTCTGACACACTGTGAGCGAAGACCACTACAGAATGGGTCCCAAACAACGGACGACGCCCGCGTTGAAAGCCCAAGTGAAGGTGGCGGGTCGAGCTCCTACCTCAAGGATTGGCCGTTACTGGCGAACAACAAAGACAAGTGGAAAGAGGGAAGGGATACTTATGTCTTGCAGTAGGACACAACAGGTTAATAATATTTTTTTATTTACCTTGTTTTCAAGATGTTATGTGGATGTGGCTCAAGCGCAAGGCCCACCTTATGTTAAGCGGTTGCAAAAAATAAAAGAGTATTTTTTAACCTATATTTTCCCACTGCTCGGCAAAGGTTTCCCCCTTGTTCCTCCACATCTCGCGATCACTCACCACGTCCCACCAGCCAACTTGGAATGCATCGAGTTCGTCATGCTAATGCTTCCTCGGCCTGCCCCGGCTTCGACGCCCATCTGCAGGGACCCATTGTGGGACGAATGTTGCCCATTTGTCTGTGACCATACGACTGACGTGACCCGCCCATTTCCACTTCAGCCTGGCAGTCTTGTCGCCAACATCTGCGATGCCGGTCTTCGCGCGCAGTGAGAGAGATTATTATAGAGTAATAATATATTTTTTTTTATTTTTATATATAGGTATATTTACCTATTTATAGGATCTCTGATCAGGTTTCTCAAAGCACCGACTGCCTTGACCAAAGATCTTCGTACGCGCGCGTCTATGTGTGTTTGCGGCTTGGTATCACTCGTACCAAGCTTTTTATCTGTTCCTATCTAATTTGTGGTAGGATAATCCTAGATTGTTGGGTTCCGTAAGATGCAGGCTGCACAAGATTTAGACTGGTTGTTTTTGAAGTCTATGGAGGCCTATGTTCAGCAGTTAACGTTCTAGGCAGTTATGATAATGTCGAAATAGTTACTTGTCCTGAGTGAAACTAATATAAATACAAACTAGCTTCCGCTCGCGGCTTAGCACGCTTGGTTTGTCAATAAAATTTAGCCTTTGTCTCGGTCATACTCTATTTTTATACCAAATTTTAACGACATCGGCAATTTAGCCATGGAAACGTAACCAATAGTCAGTGTTACTTTTGTATCTATATAAATAAAAATGAAATGGTTTTCGGTGCTGAGCGCATTACTTGAGAACGAATGAATGTTATGAGAACATTGGCAACTTTGGACAGATTTGATATTTTTTAGGGTTTCGTACCCAAAGACTCCGCTGGCTGTCTGTCCGTCTGTCTGTTTGTCCATCTGTCAACAGGTTGTATCTCATAAAACGTGATCGTTAGACAGTTGAAAGTGCAGATGTATTGCTGTTGCCGCATTAACAACAAATACTAAAAACAGAATAAAATAAATATTTAAGGGGGTCCCATACAACAAACGTGATGTTTTTGCTCGATATTGATAACGGCAACAGGTAGACGCTTGAAATATTCACAGGTTATTTAGTTATATATTCACTTTAAATATAAATAATTAAAATAAAATAAAACAAATATTTAAGGGGGCTCTCATACAACAGACATGATTTTTGCCGTTTTTATAGATAATGGTACGGAACTCTTCGTGCGCGAGTCCGACTTGCACTTGGCCAGTGTTTATTATTTTGTATAAGTCCTAATAAGTTTTATAGTGAAAAAAATTCGGAAAACTGGAAGTTTTTTTTAGTGCAGTTTTGTATGAACTCAAGATGTTTTTATATTGAAATCCGTGTGACGCCGGGTGGATTGGCTAGTTTATATTAATTAGTATGGATGTGCCTATTTGAGAATTAATGGTCATTTGGCCTCAACATTCTGCGTATTCAGTACAAGCTGTCAAAAGCTGTATCTTTCCATTCTCGTTCAAATAAGCGTTTTCGTTCGTTTGTTTTTTGTTTGCAAAGCGGCCAGGGTTTCAATGCCTTTTTAGATACATATAGCCAATTAGTATTTTGTTATACCCTGCGTTTTTTCGATCCGAAGTTTATCGAGATCTCAATGTTATCTGTTAATGCATGTAAAACAATTCCACTTTTATGTATCTTGAATCGTGTTATGTTGATGACATCATCGTCTTTTAATTATTTATTTAATTCGTTTTATCATAATAAACTAGCTGACAAATCCGCAGCTTTGCACGCGTAGTTTAATAAAAACATTACCCTCCTTCTTCGCAGTTGGGTACAGTTGGGTAGTAGCCTATGTCACCCGGGAATAGTGAAGCTTCCCAACAATGAAATAATTTTTTTAAATCGGTCTAGTGGTTTCGAAGCCTATTCAATACAAACAAACAAATCTTTCCTCTTTATAATATTAGTATAGATAATTAACGTAAGTTTTCATGTAAAAGAGATCGTATCATCTATTTACCTAAAAGGATTCTGATACTTGGATTTATTACTAAAATATAGTTTAACCAACATATTAAAAATAAAACTCACTTATAGCAGATAAGGTAGATAATTTATTTATTGCACGCCATTAATATTATATAGACAAAATAGAATATAAAATTAAATTATAAACAAAATAGGCGGCCTTATCGCTAAATGCTATCTCTTCTAGGTATTTTTTTCCTAATTTGACTTATTCAAATTATGTGCTTCTAATATCTAAAATAATTAGAAGAATATTTAAAGTATTTGTATAATTTACTTTAATATTATGCTTCGAATATTTGGAATTATTTTTGTAAAATATTATGTGTATTGTATATTTAATATTATTAAACAGTTTATTTAAAATCAAGGAAAATAGTAAGGTTAAAATCTAAATAAGGATAACCTTAAAACCCAAAATAATAGAATGGCCTTGTATGTTACTCATATCAAAGACTTCAACGCGCTCTAAGCTCATGTCACGATTTAAAAATGTCAAATAATAAATCTGAGGTCAAAATATATTGGTTATTTTAATAACATTATTAGTTAAGTTCATAGGAAATTGGTAACTCGTATTTAGAAACATCCTATACTACGTTATATTTTCATATCTAAGAAATAAACGAAGAAAATAAAATGAAACGTTGCAAAAAATGTGCCCGTGCGCATGTGAAGGCAATCGAGGTGGTAATGAGATGAAATACAAAAACGCCTTTAGTACCCAACTAATACAAAGAAAAACAAACCATACCCACATGGAGATTAAGAGGAAGTTCTATAGACTAAAAATAATGTAAGTTAACGTGAATGGAGAAGGCTCAACTGCCGCTCGTTTGAGAAATTACCTCAGTCAGTCTGCGTCAAGCACTTGTCGTTGTCACACGCACGCGCGAATCGCTGACCTCCTATTGGTCCATTCAAATTTGATTCCGTTGGTTTAATACGAACTGGCCAATCGCATTCGATCTGTTTGATTTCTTTTTCGCGACCACTTTTTTGCATCTACAGTGTGTTACATTTTGTGTTGTGCATGTGTTTTGACATTGACTGTGTGTTGCGCGCTAAGGTCGGATAATTTCTCACGTTTTCTGGTAAGATTTAGAGATAATTCTTAATTGTAACATTTATATTGTGTTTTGTGAAATTTATTTCTCACAGGTGTTGGAGTGACAAAAAATTTATGTAATGTACCCAGATGGGGTCATTGTCGTGTCACACTTTTTTAATTGTGGGTAGTTGAACTTTATACAAATATTATTTCTGAGTGAACTTGTCTTGACGGACATAACGATTTGCCTACGCGCGATCGCAAACAAATTTATTTTTAGCTGTTATTTATTCGTTGTTCTTGAGATACAAACTTTAATAACCCAGGTCAATTTGAGAAATCAAGTTTTTTTATATGTATTTTATGGCGTAAGCAATATCGATTTTCTACCACATTTTTAAGGTTCCATACCCGAAGGGTCAAACGGGACCCTATTACTAATACTCCGCTGTCTTTCTGTCCGTCTGTCACCAGGCTGTATTTCATGATTCGTGATAGTTAGACAGTTTAAATTTTTACAGATGATGTATTTCTGCAGCCGCTGTAACACAAAATAACTAAAAATAAAATAAATATTTAGGGGGGCTCCCAAACATCAAACGTGATATTTTTGCTCGTTTTTAGAACCCTTCGTGCGCGAGTCCGACTCGCACTTGGGCAATTTTTATTTTTTTATCTATTTTATGCTTTAAGCAATATCGATTTTCTACCCTATTTTTATAATATGCAATAGAAATTGCAGTTTTATCTTCTAATTGCTTTTACAGCTCAAATTACATCTAACTGCGAGTACTAATGTCTAGATTCTGAGAAAGAGTATTTACTCGTAATAGCCTATGCAAGTCTGCGTTTCTATTACGATATGTTTATAACGAAATAGTTGCACTACCAATGTTCTTATTAGCAAAGCAGAAAAGGCTGTGCAATACGCGGAAGGTTTTATGTATGTTTAATAAAGTCAATCAATCGGGGCCTTGACATATTGTATTCGTCAAGTGCACATTGACAGTTTAAACTTGAAAGTACACAAGATGGTAAATGAATCAGCCTGTACCGTAAACATATAAAATGCCTATGGATACCGTTTTACAAATATTTAAAGAAAAAAATAGTTAGCTTTCTCTCGTGCCTTGTAGGTATAATGTATATTAAAACGCATTTATTTGAGAAATTTCCATCGATATTTTATTAAAAAGTTATAAAATGTTTGTGTGTTTAGTTAAATAAATCTATCTAGCCCCAAACTAAGCAAAGCTTGTATTATGGGAACCAGATAACTGATAGAATACTTATATACTTTTTTTTGGAAATACATACTTATAATATAAAGAAAACCATCCAGACCCGGAACAAATATCTGTAGATCATGCAAACATTTGTTCCGTGGCGGGAATCGAACCCGCTACCTCCTGCGTTTCAGCCGGCTATTCGCCCACTGCGCCAAGGAGGTCGTCAAGTTGGTACCACAGTCTAAAAATTATTTAAAAGCAATTTTGTCGACTGTTTTAAATTACTTTTTCATTAGGTTAATTTAATTTAGAACATTTAAAAATGTAGGTAATGTTTAGGGTTCGGGACCCTATTACTAAGACTCTGCTGTCTGTCTGTTTGTCCGTCAGTCACCAGGCTGTATCTCATTAACCGTGATAGTTAGACACTTGAAATTTTCGCAGATGATCTATTTTTGTTGCCGCTATAACAACAAATACTAAATACAGAATAAAATAAATATTTAAGTAGGGCTCCCGTACAAAAGACATGATTTTTTTGCCGTTTTTATAGATAATGGTACGGAACCCTTCATGCGCGATTCCAACTCGCTCTTGGCCTGTTTTATTTTAAATCATGACTGTGTCCGATTAGCAACTATACTTTACTAGTTAATATCTCAATATATGTCAGAACTTTGTTCGATTATGACGAAATACCAAACTACTTTAAGCTATATGTTAACGCGTCTAAGTTCTAAATTCTTAGACAGTGTGTTGACGTCGCCACCGATTTCCGAACGTTCACTTATGTGACAGGTAACAATTTCATTGCCACTTGTTATCGATAGTACGGCAACAAATTGTAAACAAATCGTAAGGCCACGATTCACGAAACAGTTACGTACAAAATTGTAAGACAACATTTTTATTACCAGACTAGTGGAACTGCCGAACTTCGTACCGCCTTGACATGCATATAACGCGGGCTGTCAATATACGTCACCCTGGTAGAATTGTCAATTGTTGTTCCCGGCCATCATCATGTATGAGAAAATGAATGACTTCCACAAATAATTCAATACAAAAATTAGCCAAATCGCTCCACCCGTTCTCGAGTTTAAAAAGTGCAATAATTTTATAGTTTAAAAAGTGCAAAAAAAAAAGTGCAATAAATTTACATGAACTCCCGTTACCTGTAATTTGGATGTAACTGTGGGTCAAGCACATTGGTTTTTCATTTCGTTGCACTATTTTATTAGTCAAAGATTAAAGCCGGAAAAAACCACTAGCTAACAGGTTTTTTAAGCTGCATAGATAAAAAATAATCTGGTTATAATAAAAATGAATCCCTATTTCCTTTGGCCACGCCATCACGCGTGAACGGATTTCGCTAATTCTTTTTTTGTTGTATTTCTTTTTGTCAGGAGAAGGTTCTCATGAAAGAAAAAATTAAGAAAATTGCGCGCAAAATTAGAAAGTTTAAGAATACTTAACCACCATAAAAAATATTTATAATCTAACCTTAGCGCTTTTATACTGTAACCTTAAGAGGTTTTACATAGAATTGACAGAATGCATGCTGCAAATATCGTCAAAGAAGATGTAAAAACATTAATATCATTTGAAACAGATGCTTTGATCGAACTTATCCCGAGATATTGTTTATATATATATATATATATATATATAAACAATATCCGAGATATTGTTTATATATATATATATATATAAACAATATCCGAGATATTGTTGAATATCCGAGATATATTGACAGAATGCATGCTGCAAATATCGTCAAAGAAGATGTAAAAACATTAATATCATTTGAAACAGATGCTTTGATCGAAGTTATCCCGAGATATTGTTTATATATATAAACAATATCCGAGATATTGTTTATATATATATATATATATAAACAATATCCGAGATATTGTTTATATATATATATATATATATATATATATATATATATATAAACAATATCTCGGGATAACTTCGATCAAAGCATCTGTTTCAAATGATATTAATGTTTTTACATCTTCTTTGACGATATTTGCAGCATGCATTCTGTCAATTCTATGTAAAACCTCTTAAGGTTACAGTATAAAAGCGCTAAGGTTAGATTATAAATATTTTTTATGGTGGTTAAGTATTCTTAAACTTTCTAATTTTGCGCGCAATTTTCTTAATTTTTTCTTTCATGAGAACCTTCTCCTGACAAAAAGAAATACAACAAAAAAAGAATTAGCGAAATCCGTTCACGCGTGATGGCGTGGCCAAAGGAAATAGGGATTCATTTTTATTATAACCAGATTATTTTTTATCTATGCAGCTTAAAAAACCTGTTAGCTAGTGGTTTTTTCCGGCTTTAATCTTTGACTAATAAAATAGTGCAACGAAATGAAAAACCAATGTGCTTGACCCACAGTTACATCCAAATTACAGGTAACGGGAGTTCATGTAAATTTATTGCACTTTTTTGGGGTACAACTTGCTGTTATTTTGGATTTTAGATTTTTGCCTATACATATGTGTGTTACTAAAGCTACACGCATACCAAATTTCAGCACTGTGGGATCACTGGTGTACTTTGTGAATTTCGTCAAAATATAGTTTTTATTATGGCTAATAACTCAAAAAATATAATAAAATCAACAAAAATTAAAAACGTAGTCTAAATGTACTAATGAATACCTTTCATTTAACGTCACCTTTGACCTGATAGTCTTATTTTGATCTCTTGAACCCCAATATCTCAACAACCACCTTAACATTTTTAGCTTATTTAGTCACACCAAAATTATGCCATCATTACCTACCTACGTATTAAATTTCACGATGATCGGATCACTTTTACGAAAGTTATCCTCGCACAAACATACATAACATACATACAACGCCGATTTGTCCAAATTGATTTAGAGATCTCCCTTCGCTCTATAAATAAAAATATGAAGCAGACATGTAAAGATTGGCCTAAAACTTATGACTGTGTACAGATTATGTTAAGGTAGGAAGGTAGAAAAAATCGTGTGTGTGTACTTACCTACGATGCCTTGCGTCCATGCATGAGGCATACATGTGTAAAGCCTTATGTGCCTGTAATTTCACCAGAACCATACCTTTCAAACCAAGACACAGCAATGCTGCTTGGTGGTATAAATAGGTATGACGGTAGGGTGTAAAGCTTCATGTGCTTGTAATTTTTCCCTTCAAATCAAAACACAGGAACGCCGTTTGGTAGCAGAAATAGGTCCCCAAACGAGCCGTTTCACAAGAAACTTTACTACTCATATAAACTACTCATAATTAAGACGTATATTTTAAAGCAATCGACACCAATGACGCTACTATTTCTCAAAATATCCTGTGCCCTATAATTATAATGGAGCCCTCTGAAGACCTCAACAAAGACGCCTGTATGACGGGCTGCATCGTAGTTATGACAATTAACATCTACACATAGCCAACATAACAGAACTAATCGTTTTATCCTTGGCAATCTTCAATGTCGGATGGGTATGTGAGCCTTTGCAACGTTACCTAACCCATATATAAGAACACAGATGCAGACGCAATTGTTGAAGTTTTTGCAAAGGTATTAGTGAATGATACTTATCAGTTTCATAATAGTTTACAAGACTTTCGTACATGTATGCAACTACCTAGTTACTAAAGAGGAATGCTTCAAGTTACGCTTAGGACATACAGTAAGCCTTATGGCTTCGCACACATCGGGATCCGTAGAGAAGAATAATGCCAAATACGTAAATACTTTTAATATGAAACTATTGAAATAGGCGTGAAGATAAACTTTAAGAGTAATTAGCTTTCTTTAATAAAATAATACAATTTGACAGAGTTTTGTCTTATCTAGTACCTAGTACCGAATGCCCGCACCAAAAATGGGCTCCTAATATGAGCTCCTATTAAATAGTAGTCCTATAAACGAATATCGCTAAACTTGGACCATTCACCAACAGCTTATGTCAAAGCCATCATGTATAAAGCAGATTCAACCGTAATGCCTAACACAAAGCATTCAATTTGAAATGTTAGGTTAGGAAATATAATTAGGCCGATATCTGGAATAGTAGCTTTTTGCTGAGTAATAGAGATTGAGCTTTTATGACGCAACTACTAAGGAAATTAGTATGTATGTGGGTTAATGTTTGAAATATTTGTAACATACTAAGAAGTAAGTAGAGATCTAAGGAAATTATATAAAAACTGGCCTGAGTTTGCAACTAGTCTTCTAATATACTTATGAACTATAATTATAATATACTATGTATATATGTTTAATATACATAATGTATATGTTTTAAATAATTTATTTATTTAGAGAAACCAACGGCGATACAAATTGTTTGGTTAAATAACTTAGAACTAAACGTAAGGCTAATAACAGGTTTCTACGTTTGAACATTGTAAAGAAAAGATGTCGGGAGCAAAAACCAAACAAAACAGTCTATAATAGTTAGCCTAATTTAAAGTTACAATCAAAATAGTATTAGTAAGTTTTACACTGCACTTATAATAAAAAGAACCTAATATGAAATTATTGTGTGAAAAATAAAAACTGAGGAAAACAAATGAAAAAATTCGTCTCTAAAAGTTGAAATATGTACCAATAACACGTTTCAATTAACCCAAGATTGGTAGGTGTTTAAGTGTAGAAAATTCAAAATAAAACGCACGCAATTTCATAGGTAGGTATTATAAAAAAAACATGTTAAAAAAAATAGGCAAATCCTCCCCTCCACCGCACTAGAAAGCTTCCATCCACCACCACGCCTTAAGATTTACTACGTAATGCTTTTATAATCCTACCTCTATAGGTAGGCTTTGAACAATCGAATATATCAATATCTTTGAATTTCCTCGTTTGGGTTGCAACAATACAAACAAAAACAGAATTCTGTAAATAGTTGGTGCGACATGTAGGTATGTGGAATAAGCAAGTGTGTCGTGTTCTATAAGATGGAGTTGAGAGTCCTATCTGGCCAACTATTTCAGGGCAGTCTATACGCGAGTGTACAATGTCATACAAAAACATCATGTCCATCACCATTCGACGATCACTAAGAGTCATAAGCTTGTGGTAGAAACAGCCATCCTCGTCACTTTTAAAGTACTTCTTTGTTTTATAGTTTAGGAACCTGATAAATTTTTCTTGTACGTGCTCAAGGCGTTGGGTGTAAGTTATATAGTATGGATACCACATACAACTAGCATACTCGAGACTACTTCTCACGTAGGCATTATAGACATTTAATGCAATCGGCATTGTTGATAGTTCAACATGTAAGTTTAATGAAGCCCAGAAGTTTGTACGCCTTATCTGTAACGATATCTACATGCTCACACTAATATTATAAATGCGAAAGTTTGGATGTTTATTTATTTGTTTGTTACTCAATCATGTCGTAACGGCTAAACCAATTTCGATGAAATTTAGTATGTACGTAGATATAACCTAGATTAACACATAGGCTATTTTTTGTTGACAACCAACGCGTGCGAAGCCGCTGGTGGAAGCTAGTCACATTACACTAATTATTATAAATGTGAAAATTTGGATGTTTGTTTATATATTTGTTTATTTGTTACTCAATTCCGTCGTAATGGCTGTACTAATTTCAATGAAATTCAGTATATACGTAGATTATAACCTGACCTAACGTAGATTTTAACACTAGGCTACGTTATATCCCATAAATCAGATCCCATGGGATAAAAAAGGGGCGTCAAGTCAAGTTGCAACAGCGAGTTTAACTTTATTTCTAGGTTTCTAGGTTACTTTTAAGTAGTGTAACGCGTACGAAGTCGCGGGCAATAGCTAGTTGTAAATAAAATAAAGAAATAATATCGAATTTTACATAAAAAAAACTTAAATATTAATTAATAAAACTGTTCAAAAAATGTTAATTCTGTCTGTATGTCTCGTTTTAGCGGATCTGCCAAATGTGTTGATGAGCTCATTTTATTGTTTGTGCGCATGCGCCGTCGTTTTATTTGATTTGAATCTGGAATTTTAATCGAGCCGGTTTTTTTTACACGTTCTGATTATTTGTCAATACTTGCTTTAATGTCTTGTTTTATAGGAGTAAGTGGTGAGAGAGTGTAGTTTTAGACGACTTAAGGACATCGTCTTAGCTTGCCGAACGCGGCCTATCCCAATTGGATCCTTTTAGATATCTCCTTATGTTGATGCTCTTTACCAAAGGATTTATCCATAGTACAGTTTTTAACCCTATCGCAAAAATAAGGGTTTTATAAGTTGTACGTCCAAGTCTGTTAGTCTGTCTGTCTATCGTGCGCCTATCTGTATCTGTCTGTTTGTAGCATCGTAGTTCCCAAAGGGATATACCGATTCAGATGTGGTTTTTTTATAGAAAGCTAGTTTAACTAGGTTTGTTCATAGCTACGTATGATGAAGATCATGTTAGCCGATCCGATGGTTATCAACACTTATAGCTAGATGGATAACTCTCTATTGAATACGCAAACAGGAATATTACACTTATGCTTTCCGGTGAAAGAATATCAGCTGTAAAATAGATTATAAAGATTTTGTTATGTGACGAGGTTTTTTTTAATATATAATGTATACGTGTACAAACCAGTGCCAGTGCCTTTAACCAGTGCGTCTTACCTATCATGATCTACGCAGCCGAAACGTCGACACTTACGATGGGACTGTCCACAAACTGAAAGTCACTCAGCGAGCTATGGAAAGGGAATAGGGATGCTCGGAATTTCTCTGAAGGATAGAATCCGACAGAGAACCAAGGTCATCGACATAGCTCAGAGAGTCACAGGCTGAAGTGGCAGTGGGTCGGTCATATCTGGCAGAGAACCGATAACCGTTGGGGTAAACGTGTTCTGGAGTGGAGACCACGTCTAGGCAAGCGAAGCGTAAGACGCCCTCCGGCTAGGTGGAGTGACGATTTGCGCGCTGTGGCTGGCAAGGTTTGGATGAGAAGAGCTGAGTATCGGGCTCAATGGCGCACCTTGGGAGAGACCTACGTCCAACAGTGGACTGTTATAGGTTGATTATGATCATAATGACGTGTACAAAATAAATAATAATGACATTTCACACAGCTCTCTAGCCGTTTACAAATATGCGCGCGCACTTAAGACCGAATCGGCGCACTCAGTGTCATTTTAGGTTAAGATAAGTTAAGATAACGCTTTATTGTACATCGCACTTTAATTAAAAATGTAATAAATAATAAGAAACGCGGAAATACAAGTATCGGTATTGCTATAATCGATCTCTTCCAGACAATCTTTGGACGGATTGGATTTCACGATAACTTTATAGGACGGTAGCATTTAATAAAAAAACGTGTGTGTGTGTGTGTACGCATTTAAGAAGTTATACTTCATTGGCGTTACAGAAAAAAATAGCTAAAGATTTCATCCCGTATGCCACAACTCTTTGTTTGTAAAAGGAATTATAAATGAATAGAAAACTACTTTGAATATAGTTACGAGTTTCACAGAAACTTGAGAGACAGTTATGAGTTAACTTCATCATGTCGCTTTTTGGCTGTCGGCGTGCGCGCGCATCGTAAAACAATTGGACAATTATATAGGTATATTTTATTTGTGAATATGACTAAATTGTGTAATGCACTTTGCGCGGTAAGCGCTAGGGCGAGGAACTGATTGTACAAAAATTTCAATCATAAAGTTCGCGCTTTTTGTTAACCTAGAACATAAGAAGAAAGACAATAGCTATAGTCCATTCTGCTAAATACCTAGCTTTTCATTTGAAGCCTGGGTAGGAACTCTACAGGTAATATTATCTTATAAGGAATTTATCACGATCGATGAGGTCACACATTCTAAGGTCAAGTATTATTAGACAAGCACTTGATGATCACATTTTAGTGATCACGTGGGTAAACAGACAGACAAGAAAATGTTGCATATTATGACCTTAATAGGTCATATTTAAATAGGAAAGGTTGCATAGAATGACCATAATAAGTTATGTTTAAATATGCAACTTTTCCTTGTCCAGGTTGCATATTTAAATATGCAACCATTCCTTGTCTGTGTTTATCCACGTGATCACTAAAATTTGACCTGAATAGGCCATATTGAAATAGTACCTCAAACGGTCATATTTAAATATATTTCTTTTAAAATATTTACAAAAGAGAATATTCGCAATTCCTAAATAAATAAATAATGTTGGATATTTCAAAAAATGCTATCTAGCCCCAAACTAAGAAAAACTTGTACTATGGAATCTAGATAACTGATACTTTTGTATATTTTTTTGTACATACATTTCAAATATAGAGAAACACCTACACCCGGAACAAATAAAAAAATAAAATAGAAATAAAATATTGCTGGACATTTCACACAGTGCTATTTAGCCCCAAACTAATCAGAGCTTGTACTTTGGGAACCAGATAACTGATAGAATACTTAAATACTTTTTTTTGTAAATACTTACTTATAATATATAGAAATACAGCCGAACCCAGAACATATCTGTAGATCATGATCATGCAAACATTTGATCTGCGGCGGGAATCGAACCCGCTACCTCCTGTGCCTAAGCCTGCTATTCGCCCATTATTTATTACTCAAAAATAAAAGTTCAAACCCCTTGAAAACAAAGTAATATGCATTGGCAATAATTGGCATATCATTGGGACAATCCATCATAAAAGTTCGCCGTATCAAGGTGCCCGTAGGCGCAAGAAAAAATATCAGAAGGTACCAACTTAAGGACTTAATAGTTTTATTTAAAAAAAAGTCATCTTAAACTCATTGTTCATCGCTCCAGGCTAAATGTCTGCTATAGTAGACTAGGCAGGCTCCGTAGATTGGCCTATCTCATCAAATCCCCATATAAGACGTATTACGACCTACTTATTTCAAAGCGAAAATACGAGAAAACATTTTTACAAAGAAAATTCTAACTTTTGAACCATTTCACAGCTGGATTCGTAGATTTGAATTCGTGTATTTTAGAAAAGTTTTTTTTATACCATGTGGTGATGGAACAAGCTTATGGCTCACCATCGCCTATAACATCGCCTATGGTCTTTATAATTTTAATTTTTTTATTGATTATTTTATGGGCTTTACGACACTTGATGGTATTATTGATTGATTTATATTAAACTGAAGAATTTTTATGTATAACTGAATTAATTTTATGTAACTATAATTTGCACGCTGTGTTAATCCAATATATGAAACCGACCTATATAGCTGTATCATTTTATACACCATTCTTCTGGCAAATAAATAAATTTCATTTATGAAACGTGCCCTGTGATGCACTCCCTTGCGTCTATCAACTTGAGGCAGACAGGTGTAAAACCTTATGTGCCTGTAATTTCACTAGCAACCATACCCTTCAACCCAAAACATAGCAATGCAACAGACATGGTCAAGGTTGACTACTTTGAGGGGATATTTTTTGTCTTCTTTAATCTAAGCTTTTAGCGATAAGACCGCCCATTGTACTTACCTTTATATTCATAAATTCTAAGTAGTCTAAATAGACATACCTCCCATACGCATAAAGCGGTACTCTTCCACCTTTATTCCGGTACCACAGGATCTACAGCACAAGTCTACTCGACTTAGTGTAGGTTCTGCTTGAAATTATGACGTACAGACAAGCCATTATTTAAATTATAAACCTATGTAAATTATATTATTTAAAATTGTTATTATGTGCTTGAAATGAATAAATGAAAATTATTATTATATTATGCACACCGCCAAGGATCGCCTTGCCTGAGTCTGTGTTTCCTGATAACTACAACCTAGGGGTCTTCAAATCGCGAGTGAATAGGTTTCTTCTAGGCAAGCGTGTACCATCGTAGACAGCATCATCGCTAACCATCAGGCGAGAACGTTGTCAAACGCTAGCCCATAATTTAAAAAAAAGTCTAATCTTCAACTAAACATTAGATAAACAATTAAATAAAAGAATGGTACCCGATGAGAAATAAAAGGCTTGTTTGCTCCCGATCTATAACAAATGCCAATGGTGCCAACATCTCAGAACTGATGAATAATTCAAAATGAACACGAACAATCCACTTGGCAAAAGGGAAAGCAAAACAGGATGAGGTTTTAGCGAACAGAAATGAAGATATGCGGCACTTGACAGGTGGTACGTGTTCCTTTTGAATTATTGTGTACTACTAGCATATGCCGGTAGCTTCACTCATGTATTGGCATAGGTAATTAATATTGTGTGAGGCAGCCTGGATATCGTATCCAATTTTTAAAAAAAGAAGTAGTAAGACGTTTTGGTATTTTAACTGACTTAAAAAAAGAAGGACGTTCTAAATGTTTTTATTTGTTTTAATTGTTTGTCTCTCAGTTCTCTATCATTTATTAATGAACTGGATTTTTTACAGCATATATTTTAGGATTTTCCATAAAAATTTCATACAAATCGGTTCAGTAGTTTGGTATTAAGTGGGTTATATTTTTATTAAAAAGTTACTTGTTATAGTAGTATCTACCTATTTTATATCACTAAGGCGATGAGCGAGAAGCGAGTAAAGCTAGAAACTAGAAACGAGTTGGCGAGCAGCGAGAAGCGAGAGTGTAGTTCCTATAATTGTCTCACTGGGCTATAAAGCGAGTGAGCGAGTGCGGCAGGCGATACTCATCATCTCACGGTGTGTGTTTCTGACCGCCAAGCGAGCATCGCTGAGCGCGTATCGCTGAGTGCGTATCACTGAGCGGGTATCGCTGAGCGAGTGTTGTAGTCGCTGCGACAAAATAGTGGAGTGCGAGTTCTTGCTGGCAATGTGAACGACCAGCGATCAACTATTAATATACCTGTCTCTTTTATTGACACGGAATCTATATCTTTTGTTCGTTTCTTGAGCGAAAAAATAGTTGATAGCTAATCGCTTTCTCGCCGGCGGTGAGACAAGTGCCTAAGGTGCCAAAAATGCCTACCTGTAAGCAGAAATCTTTACCTATTGCTGACCTTGTTATGATAATCCTTTCTATGCCACTCTTTCTACTCAAAACTAAGGTTATACAAAAACATTATAATGATTGCTTATTAAAAATGACATAATTAACAACTTTTAAATGTAGAATGCGTCAACTATTTCAAACCTCACTCCCTTTATATTAAAATTACCTATGCAAGAATTCATACACTATATTTAATTTTGTTTGTAAAAAAGTTTATCAACAATCTTTCTCCCAGGCTTCTGCCTCCGTATAAGGCTCCGCTTGCCAAAAATAAAACAAAATGAGTGAGTTGGCTACACTGCCCTTAATACCTGAAGTACGAAGAATAAGTGAACCTGAAATAAATGGATGCGGCAAATAATAACATAGGTTTATACCTATATATTTTTTTGGTTTATATAGCCTTTATTATATATGGTACACAAAATAAATTGCGGACGTAATAGCAATCTAAAAGGATGAGCTTAAAAGCAAAAATTATTTGTTCTAACAAACCTTTTAGCGTAGAGATAGATGATTATAGTGATGGATATACGTTCACACTAATATGAGTTATCTAACGATCTAAGTCGATATTTTAATATATATAAGATTTAGTTTAAACTGTTTTTATAATTAGAAATACGTGGACTGTCTACTTTTCTGAACTTTCTATCATAATTATTCAGTATTAATTATAAAATAAAACCCGCCAAGTGCGAGTCGGACTCGCGTACAAAAGGTTTCGTACAATATCTATAAAAACGGCAAAAAAATATTTTAATGTAGTTATTTATTTATAAAGTATATAGTATATAACTAACTATTTTGTGAATACTTTAAGCGTCTACCTGTTTCCGTTATCAATATCGAGCAAAAAATGACGTTTGCTGTATGGGAGCCCCCCTTAATTATATATTTTATTATGTTTTTAGTTCTTGTATAGCGGCAACAGATATACATCATGTGTGAAAATTTTAACTGTCTAACTATAACGGTTCATGGGATACAGCCTGGTGACAGACGGACAGACAGACAGCGAAATCTTAGTAACAGGGTTTTGGTTTACCTTTTAAGTACGGAACCCTAAAACTGTTTATCCCACAAATATGTAGTCATTTATATAATTATAAATTTAACTAGATCACAATATAATGTCTTAAAATTTTAGATACAGTTTTGATTCACACTTGTAATCTTTATAGCACTTTCTATCCATCTGCTACTCTTATGTAAATGCATTATATATTTTACTGTCTGATGTTTATCTTCATCCGAGTTTACTGCAGAAAGTTAATTACTTAAGTTATAGTCATAGATGCAAAACAGCATCCAAGCTTTAAAGGTACTTTATGCATTCGGTAGTCGAGTATTTATTATGGTTCCGTACCCAAAAGGTAAAACGGGACCCTCATTAAGACTCCGCTGTCTGTCTGTCCGTCTGTCACCAGGCTGTATCTCATGAATCGTGATAGTTAGACAATCGAAATTTTCACAGATGGAGTATTTTTGTTGCCACACAAATAATAAAAACAGAATTAAATAAATATATAAGGGGGATACATACAATAAACGTGATTTTTTTGCTCGATATTGATAACGGCAACAGGTAGACAGTTGAAATATTCGCAGAATATTTAGTTATATATTCACTTTAAAAATAAATAGTTATATTAAAATTTAAAAAATATTTAAGGGGGCTCCCATAAAACAAACGTGATTTTTTGCTCGTTTTTATAGATAATGTACAGAACCATTCGTGCGTGACCGACTCGCATTTGTCGGTTTTTTTTATAGATAATGGTATGGAAACCTTCGTGCGCGAGTTTGCCTTGCACTTAGCCAGTTTTTTTTATCTCTACGCGTATAAAAACATCACCACATCATTCGTAGGACGGCTACTGCTAAACATAAATATGCCTCCTCCATTGTTTTCTAGAGCTAATTTTGTTATTTTTATATTATATTTATAAAAAAAATATTTCATATTAGTCTAAGAAAATATACCTAGTAATATCGAATGAAATAACAAATTCATACTAATAAAAAACATTTCCAAGATTTTTAATTCAAAATAACCGTTCTAATTTGAATACTGGAATTGCAGCAATGTCTCGTAGATAGCCCCTTATATGGAGTCCAATTATCGGCACATCTCTCCCAGACATGTTTATGCCTCAATGGCGTCAGTAAGTTATTGCTTTCGAACCAGTTGTGGGCAAGTACTGAACTCAAGGACAAGGCAGTAAGGCTAGAATTACACGGACGAGGGACTCTCTAAAGGCATTTTTAGGGTTCCGTACCAAAAGGGTAAAACGGGACCCTATTACTAAGACTCTGCTGTCTGTGTGTCCGTCTGTTTTTCTGTCCGTCTGTCACCAGGCTCTCATGAGCTGGGACAGTTAGACAGTTGAAATTTTTACAGATGATGTATTTCTGTTGCCGCTATAACAACAAATACTAAAAGCAGAATAAAATAAATAGTTAAGAGGGGCTCCCATACAACAAACGTGGTTTTTTTGCTCGTTTTTGCTCGATACTGATAACGGCAACAGGTCGACCTTGAAATGTTCACAGAATATTTAGTTATATAGTTACTTTAAAAATAAATAAATAAAATAAAATAAAACTATTCAATGGTGGCTCCCATACCACAAAGGTGATTTTTTTTGCTCGTTTTTATAGACAATGGTACGGAAACCTACGTGCGCGAGTCCGACTCGCACTTGGCCGGTTTTTTATTAGCCTTTAAAATACTTAACACACTGAAATCACAGGCAAAGGAGGTTTTACACCCGTATGACTTAAGTTGATGGACGCACGGCAGTATATTGTAAGGCACGTTTCTAAAAGGTGTGTGACCTACGACTCTTACGAGGCAATACTTTGTTATAGGTGATGGTAAGTGGTAACCATTTGTTTGAGAAATATAAAAAAGTGCATGATATCTTTGAGTTTTTAGATTACTAGTGTATGATACGAGTATCATTGAGTTTTCCAAAAACTGCTTATTTAGTAGCGGCTGGAAGAACGTTGTGTAAATTTTAGAAGGTATTCAGGAGTTAGTGAAAAAATACCCTCAGGCGTCGGCAAAAATACCATAATGACTAATGACTTCAACGATTTGCAATTGCAAAAAAAATTTAAAACGGTTGTCCTCAATTTGCTTTAAGCAATAAATTTTTTTTCCAGTTATTATGACGGGTCAATGCGTGACCATACGACATTTTCTGAATGTGCCTTATTGCTTTACAAATTAGGGCAAATTTCTTTAAATTCTACTAAGTGTTTAGTATTTTTATAAACGTCTTAGTACTACTTAGTTTTTTAGATAACTTTTAGGATTCCGTACCTCAAAATGTAAAAAAGGAACCTGTCTGTCCGTCTGACACCACCGATTTCCTCAGGAACAGGTGGATCTAGCAAGTTGATATTAATACCAGATACTGAAGTCTATAGTCCCTATTAGGTTTATAAAAATCAAGACCCTGAGTCAACACGATAAAAAGATGTGAGCAAATTTAGACTTTCGCGAAAACTTTTATGTACTACAATTTACCTTAATTTTCCTTTTTTTTATTTTTCGGAATTTTCTCTTTACTCGTGCTGCAAAACCTTGCTTTTAACCAAAATTGACAATTCTAGGTTAACCATATAGGTTTTCGACCCAAAATCTATGGGGTTGTAGGTTTTGGGTCGAAAACTTATATGGTAGTTCTCGTTGACCTAGAATCACGAAATTTGGTAAAAAGCATAGTCAAAAAGCAGCACAAATAACGTAACAATTCAAAAGAATAAAAAAAAGTTGAGAAACAAAGGATGTCCCCCATACATAGTTGACGTCAATTAAGATAGTCGTCTAAGTTGTATAAGCGCTCATACAATTTAGAGGACTAGATTAATCGGCAGCAACTTCGAATAAGGTTAATAAATAAAATTGTGCTATTGAATAAAATAAATATTTAAGTGGGGTTCCCATACAACAGACATGATTTTTTTGCCGTTTTTATAGATAATGGTACGGAACCCTTCGTGCGCAAGTCCGATTCGCACTTAGCCGATTTTATTATTATAAATTTCTTAAGATTATCGACTTACTTTGTTGCCAGCTTTTAAACTTACGCGGAGAAGTAAGTTAAAAAGAAAGTTATACGCTTAGAGGGTAACACATTCTGATCATATGATCAGCTTAGTCAGCCATAGGAACAAAATGGTCAGTTCTGCAAAGCTTACTAAGCCGTGGGTTTACTCACAATTTACATTTCCTAAAGCTCCGAGTCGGTAAAACGGTTTAGATTGATTGCGAGAACCTGATTTATAAAAAGTGTCAGTTGGGACACTGTGTCCTAATAAATTTTGTCCGAATCGTCAGCAACACATTTATTTGAACACAACAACTGCAGTTTAATTAATCATGTTTAATTAGGCTTCCGCTGATGGAGCTTGCTTTTAATGAGATCCGTGCAGATTTCAAGGAAAACGATATACTTAAATTCAACTATAATTACACCATATCGGAGCCAGTTCGGTTGTAATGTAAAAAATTGTTATTTCGATCCAGTTTTATGAAATTTTATGAGATTTAAGATCATGCTTGGCAATATAAAGTACCGATTTCTTATGTTCTATAGATTTTACAATTCATGGTTTTTATTTTTAATTGTTGATATCAATCGTTTGACTATTACCTCATCTGATGATTAGTAATAGATATATATATACAATTCTTTTTTGCACTAATAATGTAATACATAGGCGATCTTAATGCTAATCAGCATTTTCTTCCAGCTAACCTTAGTCTAATGTAGATTAAGTGGTAGTAATTTCTAGAAAATAGATTTAGAAGTATTAGACCAAGGATATAATAAAATAGAATATTGGTTTATTTAAAAAAACTGGTTTAAAAAGTAGTACATTGGGTAAATTATTTTTTGATTCTATTTGGATGTTATGGTTGAAGATTTTACACGCTTGCCTAGTAAGACTTGAAGACTCCAAGCTTATAATGTTATGAAAAAAAAGACAAAGTCATTAGATAAAGGATTTAACACGGTTCGTCTATTCAATTTATGGTGTAGGTAAGCCTTATTGCTGTATGTCCAGCAGTGGACATCTTACAATAGATATCCTTGTAGAAAACCGTGGGATCGTGAGATCATAGCTCCCAAACTAATAGACCAATTTCAATGTGGTATAATTTGCTTAAAAACTGATATTTGTGAGATCTTCATAAAATGGAAACTTAAGGAATCTTGGTGGAAATTGTCACAACCATTCCAATGTTACGGTGTTTTTATTGATGTAACTTTTGTAAGTTCTAGCGACCATGCCGATTATGAAACTTCTGTCGCAAAAAAGTATTATACATTTTTAGGGTTCCGTACCCAAAGGGTAAAACGGCACCCTATTACTAAGGCTCCACTGTCTGTCTGTCCGTCTGTTTGTCCGTCTATCACAAGGCTGTATCTCATGAACCGTGACAGTTAGACAGTTGATTTTTTTACAGATGATGTATTTCTGTTGCTGCTATAACAACAAATACTAAAAACAAAATAAATATTTAAGGGGGGCTCACATACAACAAACGTTTTTTTGCCGTTTTTATAGATGATGGTACGAAACCCTTCGTGCGCGAGTCTGACTCGCACTTGGCCGGTTTTATTATTACTATAATGTCGAATGTCCATGTCATCCCTGCCCCAGTTATGGTTGAGAACTCGGCTCTTGAAGTTGTCGACGCGTATGCATACCTAGGACAAACAGTCCAATTAGGTAGGTCCAACTTCGAGAAAGAGGTCAATCGTCGAATCCAACTCGGATGGGCAGCGTTTGGGAAACTTCGCAACGTCTTTTCGTCCAACATACCTCAGTGCCTTAAGACGAAAGTCTACAATCAGTGTGTGTTACCAGTGATGACATATGGAACCGAGACGTGGTCCTTCACTATTGGCCTTATGAATAAGCTCAGAGTCGCTCAACGAGCTATGGAGAGGGCTATGCTCGGGGTTTCTCTACGGGATCGAATCAGAAATGAGGAGATACGTAGGAGAACTCAAGTCACCGACATAGCCCGACGGATTAGCACGTTGAAGTGGCAATGGGCAGGCCATATAGCGCGCAGAACAGATGGCCGATGGGGCCGAAAGGTTCTCGAGTGGAGGCCACGGACCGGCAAGCGCAGCGTAGGACGTCCACCTACAAGATGGGCAGACGACTTGGTAAGAACCGCAGGTCGGCGTTGGATGCAGACCGCTTCCAACCGCAGTTCCTGGAGATCAATGAGGGAGGCCTTTGTCCAGCAGTGGACGTCCTACGGCTGATATGATGATGATGATGATTATTACTATTTCTAATATTATTACTAACCTCAAAAAATGTAAGTACACCTAATCACAAACAAGCCACATAAACTGTTTTTATTCACCATTTCTCTCGCCACGGTTGGTTACGTGCGACTGTTGTAAATATTTCGGCTTTGGACCGCACCTTGCATTGTTAGAACACGCATTTTTGAGTAAGGATGGAAGTGGCACTCCCTTGAACCAACACTGACCTAACGCAGACCGAGAAAGAACTAGTAGTACTAACTATTAGCTGGGTAAAGGTCGCAGCTAGAGAAGTGCCTGGGACAGGATTTTAAGACGAAGTAAGGATTTTTTTGAGGTTGCGGGTTCGATTCCCGCCGCGGAACAAATGTTTGCATGGTCTATATTATATATTTGGTATATATTTGTTACGGGTTTATTCTTCACTTTCTTCTGTAATTGTCTAGGTCTTGCAATGCCTAGAAAACGATGTCTTCTCAATTTGTCACTTTCGCATTCGTCTTCATCGCGCCCTTACCAACAATTTTTGGTTAGATATTTAATTAATTATAATACAACGTTCTTTGCTATAGACAGAGTATCCTTCTCTTGTTTAGGAAGACACCATATTGAGCCTGCTCGAGGCAAAGACAATTTCGGAAGAATTGACAGAGAACTGAATAGAATAACACTTTATTGTACATCACACTTAAATTAAAAAAAAAAAAATCAAATAATAATAATAATAATTTTATTATTAAGAGCCTGTAGTATCCCGCTGCAGGGCAAAGGCCTCCCTTCCTTCTCTCCAGTCTTCTCTAATTTGGGCTATTGTGGACCAATCCTGTAAATGGGCATAAATTTCGTCCCTCCATCTTCGCCGCGGTCTGCCACGAGCTCGTTTCCCGTTTAGAGGTGTCCACTCTGTGGTGACTTTAGCCCATAGCGCATCCGACATACGGCAGACGTGGCCTGCCCAATCCCACTTCAGTTTGGTATTAAAATACAAATAATAATACACGCAGAAATACAAGTGGCTGTCAGAGCCTAGTCGTCTCTACGAAAAGCAGACAAGGAAATGTATGTGCTAGCCTTAAAGCTATCGTAAATAAGAGAAAGAAATATACACATTAACACCAATCTGCCTTTTGTAAAGACTTTTTGTGATAGGTGCAAAGGCTTTTAAAGCAAATGTTTGTGCAACCATCTCAATTAATCCACATTCGCGACAGTATTGCAAAAGCTTAAAAAAGCAATCTGAAAAGAGCCTATTGCGTGACACCTCAGGTATTCTTTGCGATTCTTTGTACTTCACCGCACCAATACCGCAATATAATATAGCCCTAGGAGTGATAAAAAGCACGGCAGACTATCAAGCACGTCTGTTAATGTATGAACATAGTCTGTTCTTCGTAGACATATAGCATGACTTGTAACTCAGCCTCATAGTAACCACAAAATCTTCTTCTTCTTCCTCTTCTTAGCGTGGCAAAAGTTCTACGTTTTCATTTATACTATGTTGGAGAGGTGTTTGGCCACAACAATAGCATTAGGTGAGGCAGTTATTAGGTCCTCCATCGTGCAGGTGTTCGGATACAAAGGCCACATTAGCAAGTGCTGCATTGACTGCGCGGGATCACCGCAGTCGCACTGCGGTTAGTGTCCTTGAATCCCCATTTACACATATTTAGTCTGCAGCGGCCAACTTGGGTGCAGAGCCTGTTTAAGGACTTCCAGACTGGCCACGGCAGATCGTGCCCGGGTGTTAGTTGTTCCTGTGGGGTAATAAAATGAGGCAGTGGGGAGTTACTTGTTATCCACAGTGTGCGTCTAGCGGCAGTCGGGTCATCGCTCGTGGCCCTTGTGAAGCGTTGAAAGCTCTTACGACTTTTAAGACGGCCTTGTGGGATGTGATGGTCATATAAGGGATGTCGACAATAATGGTCTTGTTTGTGCTTTTCAATAGAGCAAGCCACATCTCGTCGCACTCCAGGGGGTGATATGCCTGCCAAAGGGTATACCAGGTTTAGAAGGGTTGCCTTCAGACGTCCTGTTATTATCCGGCATGTATCATTTAACGCGACATCGACGACCTTTGCATGTGCGGACCGGTTCCAGACTGGGCAAGCATATTCGCCGGCTGAAAAGCACAGATCCAGGCCTGTAGTGCGGAGAACGTCTGGATGGAGCTGCACCCCATTTGGTAGTTATGAGTCGACGGAGAAGGTTGTTTCGGGTACAGACTTTCATCTTAGTTTTATAGCACTGTGCTTTATAGTTCAGTGGCCTATCCAGAGTTACCCACAGGTATTTTGGAAGGTTTTCGTGTTGAATAGAAACTCCTTGCCCGGTTATATTTATTGTCCGGCTGACTTGTTGGTTACGCTGATGAAAGGCTGGGATTGTGTTTTAGATGGATTTGGCCTCAAGCCATTCTGTTCGTAATAACTCCCTAGTTCCGTCAAGGCTTTTGTTAGCTTGTTTTCGGCATCTTCAAATGTTGATGTTTGGGTCGTCAACGCTAGGTCGTCCGCATTAGGAAAACGTGTAGAAGATGGACTGTTGAGTTGGTCATTTGTATAAATGTTAAAAAAAGTGGGTGCAAAGACGCTCCCTTGAGGAAGACCGTTTTTAAGGCAGCGCCATCTACTTTTTTCTGATAGAAGATGTACTCGGCGACGGTTATGAATAAGTTCACCCAGCATTTGAACGAACCCAAGATCACAAGTCAGGTTTTCGACTTTGCGAAGAAGTCTTTTAACATTGACAGTATCGTATGCGGCAGATATGTAAGTCAACAAGAACCAAACCAGTAACACTATTCGCCTCGAAACCATCTTTAATATGCTGGGTAAGCTTGAGCGTCTGACCGCTTCCCGGGTCTGAATCCTGCTTGTTCAGGAATTAGTTAGTTCTACAAAAACCACAAAATAAAAAGTTACAAAAGTTTAGATTAGTAGAAACAAGCACTCGGCGTCTTAATATCCCATGACAACAACTTCCCCGCAAACATATCCCAAGTATGTGAGCCCGTTACCCACGACCTGAAGGAAATTATTATTAAAATGTCAACTACATACGCGCCTATAATATCATAAACAATTTTGGTAAAAACACATGGTGTTCATGAAAAATATAATATAATTCTTAAAGTTAATTTATTTATCAGTCTTATCAGTACCTACGTGACCCAGCACGACCTGCGGAGTATGAAATTACCCAATTAATTCAATTTCCATTCTAATGCTCTCGATATTACACATTATTTCATGTTTGTTTTTCATTGTTGGATTCGGGATAACGTGTATAAAACCATCGTCGATGAATTATCCTGATCCATTCCAACACCTACATACACGGGAACTGTATAAACGGTCAATTTTTATTTCAAAGTTATCTCACGGATAACTGTTAACCATGGACCGACGCAATACCATGGATGCTGAGCACGCCGAGGAGGTAATACGAGCGGCAAGAGATATAGCAAGACGAGAAGAAGAAAGGAGACAAGCAGAAGCAGCGCGCCAACGAGCGCAGGAGACGCCACGTCGACGTCACGGCTAAGACAAGCGGTAAGAGAATTATCAAGACGAGACTGCATCACAGCCAAGAGAGGAGAAATGGAAATAAATATTAGGCAAGTGTATGACAATTCGGTAAAATGTACAAAATTTGTCAATAATAAATGTTTTGTACCTAGTATCTGTCTATTCATTTGTCGATCTAAATAGATATCGTTCATTTTTCTTATACAATCCTTAGTCGATTTCAAATTAAAAAATAGACTCTTCTAGGACATACATATAGGCGTCTGTAGCACTTGGCTAATACTATATATTGATCTAACTATCCCATATAAAGAATATTTTTTTAAATTTAAAATCATGCCAAAAAAGTTGAGAAGAAGGTGGACAGGAGTTGGTATCGTCAATGTCCTCATCCTGTGGGTAAAGAAAAAGCCATGTATATTCGAGTCTGACGAACCATGCATCGTTCGCTATTTGCTAAATTTCAATTCAAAGTCATCAATCACTCAGCGAAAGACAGAAGGTTCCAATACGAACAAACAGGTCCCTCATACTTCTCTATCTGGATGTTCCACTTCTTGTTCCAGCCTAGTTTCACAGAATGTTCCATAGTGGTATAAAAAAATATTTTATTTAATCGATGGAACGAAATATTCACAATTTAATTACTAATCTAGCATGCTAATAGACCACGCTATATGTGGGTATTTTTGTTTTCCAAATTGGAACAACATAAGTGGGTAAAAAAGACCCATTATATTCCTCAAGTTCCAAGATGTCCGGAACATCTTGGAACTTGAGGAATATAATGGGTCATAATACCCCGTAGTATTGGGACCTGAGAGCCGTCTACTGAGACCTCTATGTGATGTCCCCAATACCACTATTTACTACTCTTATTTAAATATAACGTAGTAGTTATTACGTTAAAAACATAAAATTTAAAATTCATCATCATCATCATATCAGCCCTAGGACGTCCACTGCTGGACAAAGGCCTCTCTCATTGATCTCCAGGAACTGCGGTTGGAAGCGGCCTGCATCCAACGCCGACCTGCGGTTCTTACCAAGTCGTCTGCCCATCTTGTGGGTGGACGTCCTACGCTGCGCATGCCGGTCCGTGGCCTCCACTCGTTTAAATTAAAAATTAAACAAATCCACAAATTTAAAATTAAATCATATTTATTATCTAATTTAGAGCTGTACCAATTTTAATTTATTTATGTATTTACCTGGTTCTAATCACGTATTATGTTAAGCTAAGTATATAATAAGTGTATTATATACTGAATGCTTCCGAGCTTCAGTTCCATATGATGTAAACTCTTATTATGATAGCATTATCCCTACAAACCTTACTAGTTTATGAGTGCTATTTTTTAAACATTATTGTATGTAAAAATGTTAAGTGATAAATAAATTTAAAATAAAATCAGGTCCACTCGTGGAAATCTTGTAGGTCGGATTCGGCAGGTCTCAGAATACTACCAAAGAACAACACAACCAAATGGTCCTTGCAATATCGTCCTGTTAAAATATTGATCCAGGATTATCTAGTGTTTCTGAGTGTAATTTTTCAATATAACGCGTAACTTTGTGCTTGATGAAGTTATAATCATTTTTGTAGGGTATAAATAACATAATAACTATTTGGCATTATTTGGTTGATTTTTAGGGTTCCGTACCCAAAGGGTCAAACGGGACCCTATTACTAAGACTCCGCTATCTGTCTGTCTGACTATCCGTGTCTCACCAGGCTGTATCTCATGAACCGTGATAGTTAGACAGTTGAAATTTTCACACATGATGTATTTCTGTGGTCGCTATAATAACAAAAAAAAACAGAATATAATAAGTTTTAAGGGGGGCTCCCATACAACAAACGTAATTTTTATGCTCGTTTTTGCTCGATACTGATAACGACAACCGGTAGACGCTTGAAATATTCACAGAATATTTAGTTATATATTCACTTTAAAAATAAATAATTAAATTAAATCAAGCTTAATAGGACAATGGGCAGGCCACATCGCTCGTAGAACCGATAACCGTTGGGGAAGAAAGGTTCTCGAGTGGAGACCACGGACTGGAAGACGCAGCGTAGGCCGGCTCCCCGCGAGATGGACCGACGATCTAGTAAGAATCGCGGGGAGCCGTGGGGCGCAAACGGCTACCAACCGCTCGTTGTGGCGATCTAAGGGGGAGGCCGATGTTCAGCAGTGGACGTCCTCCAGCTGATGATGATGATGATGATGATGGAAACTTAATATTTACAGGGGGGCTTCCACACAATAAACGTGATTTTTTTGCCGTTTTTATAGATAATGGCACGGAAACATTCGTGCGCGAGTCCGACTCGCACTTGGCCGGTTTTATTAGATTTATTTTTATGAACGTTCGTACAAAGTTACCACAGCATGCAAAATGGTATACGACATCATAACGGACCTACATTTCCACGAGTTCTTTGAGGACGTGCTGTGTAAATATGTAATTTTATTACTCTCAGAGTACCTAGCATTTTAATTTCGAAAGAGCCTTTTGATGGATTTTCAAAGGTTTTATGTTCTTTATATAGATTTGAAATTGAAAAAGTTTATTTGTCGTTTATTGGAAAGTAATCTTGTAAAATTCACAAAAACCACAACACTACACTAATTACGGAACCTTAATAATTAAAATGGCCTTTTTTTTTAATTTGTCCGTGATAAGATAAGATAACTTTTAATTGTAATTACCACTCAGGAACAATAAAAGACTTACATAAAATTAATAATAAACAATTGACTTTTTAAAAAAATGTAACCTACTTCAGTTAACAGTAAAAACCAAATTACTCTCAATATTGATGAAATTTTCATGAAATCAATCTTAAAGTATATCCTTTCAAATAAAAAACTTATTTTCCAAATCAATTGATATATAACGGAGTTCTGAGCTAACAAACATAACATAACATAAAAATTAAACATATTTAAGACTTACATGATTTTCTCATGGATGCCATTGTCAGAACTGGACCAAATTGAAATGTGACCACGGAAAGCACCATATTTCAAATAAAAAAAGAATCATCAAAATCGGTGCACCCAGTCAAAAGTTCTGAGGTAACAAACATAAAAAATACAGTCGAATTGACAACCTCCTCCTTTTTGAAGTCAGTTAAAAAAGCGACCTTATCGCCCAGAGCGATATTTTCCAGGCAACGTGAACTTGATCATAGTGTATTAATTGTTTCTGTTGGTAATTGAGGAGGTTAGGAACAAAAAGTGACATTTACGCAGGTATTTGGTCGTATTAGTTTATTTTATCCGATTCAAAAGTTGAGTTTTATCATTAACTATAAAGATCAAGTTCAAAAAGTGACTTGTTTCATAGAAAAATCAATCTAAATATCTGCTTCCGGAACAAATAGTAACATTTTCATTTGAAAACAGTTATTTATTATTTCAATTTACTGAAATAACTAAAATGTGTAAATATCACCTTTTGTTCCTAACCTCCTCAATTATATCATCTATCAATCTATTATTATTGACATCATAATTTAATTCTACTTATGTGACATTGTAATTAAGGTTTTTATATTAAATTATTATTAATTTAATTATTCTGCTGACATATCTAAATACATGTAGTAAATGAAATTATGAAATTATCATTCCAATATTGTATTAAGTACATAAATAATATAATTGTATTGTAGTGCCCCAGCGGGGCTTATGTTTTTGGACGAAAAATTTGTACTAAATATTATATTGTAAAACAACACATCATTTTTTTCTATGTATTTTATGTATGTATTTACGAAAAAAAGTATATAAGTATTAAATCAGCCATGTGGTTCCCATGACACAAGCTCTGCTTAGTTTGAAGTTAGATAGCGCTGTGTGAAATTGTACAGCAACATTTAATTATTTAAATAATCATGAAACAATATTAAAATATTTATAAATATAGTTCCCCATACCGTAAAAGTATAATCAAAATCAAAACAGTACTGGCGGTGCGTTTGTAAACCTCAATTTTTCAAACAAAGTAACACTCGGTCACGATTGACCGGTCCCTTTTTATCCTAAACCAAGAGGAGCAAGAAAGTCCTGAAGGGTACCCGGTCACTCACCCGAGAACCTGCTACCACCTACCTACTTACAATAGGTTCGAGAGTTACGATGATTGGTTTCACATGGCGGTGTGGTTTGAATTTATTTAATGGCAGTTGGGAGAAATAAACATTTTATGGATTGGAAGTCTTTCCCACGAAGAATAATGTACAGTTCTGCTTACCTACCTACTCTTAAGTAATGAAACTTTCTTTCATTTATTAAGTACCGTTTGTTTTAGTACATACTAGATTTTGTAGGATACGATATTTTTTTCTATATTTTTTATATTAATCTCTAATTTTAGAAATAGCACACAAGCAAGTTGGATACGTGGCGAAGCACGCCTCGTAACGTCTCACTGACCGGTCTACGCAATATTTATTTATATTTATATTTATTTATTTGGAAAACCAACAGATAATTATACAAAATATGAAACACAATAGATAAAAGAAAGCCAATAATAGGTTTTCACGACTAAACAACAAAATAAAACAAAATGTGAAGTGAACAATAAAAAGTCAAAACAAAGTGGTTAATAATAAATATGGATAATACATAGAAGCTACTTAATACTACATAAATATATTTAAAGTATACTTGTATCGCCAAAAAGTTCTCTGTTCAGCCGCAATCTGGCTGAACTGACACTCGTGCAGAATATATTTATATCTAATCGCTTACTCAGCTTATTAAAGTTGTCGCTTGCTCGTCACAAAAATGAATTTTGCCGGTAGTTGGTACCAATTACACAGACATGGATAGAAGGATTAAATCTCTTAGGCTTAAATGGTACACTTATTTTAATTTTCCTTAACAAATTGGCACAGTTAATATTGTTCGAAATTATTTTTAATAGCAATGACAGATCGGCGACTTCACGCCTTTTAACCAGGGGAAGAAAATGGAATTTCTTACATAAATTTATATAATTAGAAGAGCTATAAAGAATGTGCAGACGAAAGCAGAGGTATTTCATAAATTTAATTTGAATGCGTTCAATTCTGTCAATATATTTATCATAACGCGGGTTCCAAATTTGTGAAGCATATTCGAGGATGCTTCTGACAAATATTTATAAAATCCTTTCTCTGCCACAGCAGTGGTCGCGTTCAGCTAATTCTGACTGAAAGATTGATCCGGATCACTATCGAAGTTGAGTGTCTCCAAGACCCTGACTGACTGCTATGCAATGCTTATGCTTTGACTCAGTAAGCGCCAGCTCTCGGATCTCACGTGGTTTCGACTAGACACCTAAAAAGAATTTTGATAATGCGATGGGCTCGGATGCGCCTTGGAGCCAGGGCCTCACCTCAAATGGCTCAAATACGTAAGCTCTGTCGCGACTTCAATATTTGTGGCGCTTGAGATCATTATAGGAAAAACATTTATATATCGCAAGATATGCAAGACATACCCTAAATCTACCATAGCAGTAAAACTAAGGAATTAATATTTATATACCAGTAAAGTACTTTAAATTATAGCTTATCGGATTACCCGGTAAAAGTAAAGTAGTTAATTTTATTACTGTTATCAGTTTGTATAAACCCTTTCTAAATGCAAAACAAAATGGTCTAAACTGGAACAAACTCGGCCGAAGTACAGTTAGCATAAATACCATCTAATAAAGCAGTTAGTGGTAAGTTTAAAATTACTTATGTTATGTTCAGCTTGCGGGATGAGTAGTTGAGTACATTCGTAAAAGAAAATCGAGTAGTTATTGTCATTGTCTAAGTCTAGACGCGCGTCCACATGTATAGCGATGTAGCAGACCAATACTTAAAGGCTTATTAGACCTTACTAAATTCAGTCGTCTGAAAATTCGATTCTAATTAGGTTCCTAAATGATTTAGTGAGTCAGTAGCCGTACTTTTTTCTAAATTTAGAAACCTACCTTCCTAAATGCGATTGCATTTGTCTGAATTTAGTGAGTGAATCAATTAGACGACTGAATTTAGTAAGGTCTAATAAGCCTTTTAGTCAGCCATACACAACGATCCCTGAACGTAATTATTTTTATTTATGATTATCAAACAACTACAATATATATATATAGGTATATATGTACAGGTACAGTCTGTGTTAGTGCATGGTCATGTGTGAACTATTGATACTGTAGACCACGACGTTATCCACAGGTTAGTTAAATACATTTCATAAATAGAAATGCTCCAGTTAGAGGGTAACATAGATTATTAAGGTAATTAGCGACTAAACATGCTTAAATTTGACGTATTTTGTATGATTCGACAACTCCTTAAATCATATTTAACCACTAAATATGTTTAAACATCGTTACACAGGTCGCCCTGAGTTATCAATGCGCGTGGCCTGAACATTTGACAAACGATCTACTCTCATTAAAATATGATTTTTTAATGCTAGCTTTGTAATTTTTTTTAAATGATAAAGTCCACTGATACCAACAATCTCTTATTATCATTTTGACTCTAAACTAGAATTCTCTGTAACGTAAACCAAACACTTAAAATTTAAAAACGTACAAAAACCTCAAACATATCTCAATGAGCATTTTACTACAAAAATAGCTAACAATCCCATCAGCATACATCACAAAAACAAAGAAGTAATTAAACTAAACAATGAATATATAATGCCGCCTGTATAATGGGGAATGTTCTGATGAGCTATTCGATCTCATCCCGTCGTCGAGATTATATCACCGCACTTCTCGACAACGTAATAAAGCTCATCCACATATCATCGACAATTGGGTATCGCGCACCACACGCTTCACGCGATCTTTTTTACCCCATACTTTCAAGATGTGGAATGAGCTACCATCTGAGGTTTTCCCGTAAAGGTGGCGGTTCGCGTCGCAACAGAGATAAGCGACCGAGACAGGAGACCGAGCCGAGAGACCGCGACAAGTGTCTCGGTCTCTTTTGCATGTACTGTGGGTCGAGACTGAGACCGCAACCAAAGCTACAATTCATTCAGTATCGGAGTGGCTGTCTTTGGAAATGTTCGTCTCTGAAGGAGTCTAGTTGTACATCGTTGATCGGAGGGTGTTGTCTGATCAGTTTAATCAGCTTTTCAGTCTTCGTCAGAAAAAGTAGGCATTTTTTACAATGAACACACGAATTTTTGAGCGCGACACGAAACACTACTGGTCAGGGGCAGCAGCCGTCGCGCAGTCTCCGGTCTCGCGTCTCTGTCTCCTTTTCGCGACGCGAACCGCTACCTTTAGGCTACGACATGGCACGCTTCAAGAGAAATATAAAGAGGTTTCTACAGGTTAGGGAACGCATCGACAATACCCCGGGTGTTGCCGGTGTCAATAGGCGACGGTGATCGTTTACCATTAGGTGGGCCGTAAGCTTGTTTCCCCACAAATTACATCAAAAAATAAAGAAAATGATTGTCTAGTACTAATAACAAAGGATTAGCAGTCCGTAACACAGTCTCAACCTAGCAAGGCTGCTAAGGATTTTTTTTTTAATAGTTAAGTTTCAATTTTGTTAATGTCAGAGCCACGTCAGCTATCTGTGTTATGAAGCGCAGTGTGGGACTGGGCAGGACACGTTAATTGTATGCCAGAGGAACTATGGGCGAAAACCACTTCAGAATTGGTTTGAAACGGGCGACGGCCTCGTGGTAGACCCAGGCGGAGATGGAGGGATGAAATGGATGCATAAAATAGAGAGTGGCCCACATCAGCCATTAGCCGGGTTTCGTGGGAAGAGAGAAGGGAGGCCTTTGCACTGCAGTGGGACTCTATAAGTTAAGTTTGTTTTGTTTGCTTGTTATTGTCTTGTTCTTATAAAAAAATAAAAAAATAGCGTCGAGTATCTGCCTTCAAGTAGATCTTACTCATAATTTATAATTTGTCCATAAATATTAAGGTTACAGTCCCTACTAACTGCAAAACAAAATGATGAGCTCGATTCGAATCTCGAACAAAGTACAGTTAGCATAAATATCATCTACGTGTAACATCTTAAACTATCCTACTTCTTATGTACTCGGTCAAAACAGACTTAATAATTGAATATGCCTGATCATTAGTTCCGCTGTCATGGTTGACGTGTTTACAAATCTATTGATAATTATTACATTTGTTTAGAGCATTGACCCAGTGACAAGTACTTAGATACAGTACATTTGTTAGCCATGTTGGTTCGGTGGAATTTTAAGTTCCAATTTGACTGTAATTTTGATTTGAATGTCGAGGATTCGAATCCTTTATGTGCATAAATATTATATAACTACTTAGTAATATGATATTTAAGCATTCTTAGTTACACGGTAGACAAATCACAAAAATATTATAAATGCGAAAGTTTGGATGTTTATTTGTTTGTTTGTTACACAATCACGTCGTAAAGGTTGAACCGATTTCAATGAAATTTGGTACGAAGCTGGATTTAACGCAAAGGCTATTTTTTGTTGACAAACAATGCGTGCGAAGCGACTGGCAGAAGCTAGTCTATTATTAAGCATAAAATAAATTAGGTTCTCGACCTTTAACTTCGTTGTAGGAATCTTTAGATATACGAAGATCTAGAAGATAACTAACTTCCAAATTACATTTTCTACAGGGTAATCTTTGCCCAATATCATCAGCCTTACTAAAGTTAATACTCCGTATCTGTTTACCTCATCGAAGTCTATTCTCTGTTTAACAGATTCCATTGCGCTCGGTGGTGTCCAGTGTTGAGCGATTCCGATCGCTCCAACGCATTGTTCTTCATCCTCGTCTCTCCTTCCACTTTACCAATAAAACTTTTCATGGTTATCGTGGTCCTCCTTCCTGGCAATGTGGCCGAAAAACTCAAGAGTTCTACGGAGAGAAATGGTGGAAAGCCTGGTGGTGTTGAGCTCTTGGAGGATTGATGCGTTGGTTTGTGGTGCCATGCATGGAATTCAAAGTGTTTTTGCTGCTCGTGCCTTTTGCATGATAACTTTGTTCACTAGCAGTTGAATTTTCTGTTGGCACTCAAACAATCTTGACTCCAGAAGTACATCCGCTTGCAAAACGAGTTTGTCACTGTCCAACCAGCCAATCTTTTTTACCATACCAATAACATACAAAGTTCATTGACATCAGGTGATCATTATACAGTTAAATCGAAGCAAGACATCAGTCGTAATGTATTTGTAGACTAGCATTTGCTCGCGTCTCCATTTGCCTTATCCAAGTACACGTAGGTGATTTACAAGACGCTATAAGGATTATAGAAAGGAGTAGAAAATATCTATTTTACAGATTGGACTTAGTAATTATTTGAGAAAATTGTAAATAAATGTTTAAACAGGGAAAAACCAAAACTGTGAAATCCTTTCCTTTATTTAATTTAAGTAAATTAAATACAATAGATAGGTCCAGCTAGACAGACTTATATCTTATCATAAATATCTCTTTATATCTTAACATATCAGCCATAGGATGTCAACTGCTGAACATAGGCCTCCCCATAGATTACCAGAGTGACCGATCTTGTGCTGCCTGCACCCAACAGCTCTGAGCTAACTTTATCTGATCGTCTGTCCATCTAGTGGGGAGCAATACATAAACGATAAACTGTTTTTTTTTATAAATTATAGGCCAGCGTTTGACCACGATCTCGCCTGATGGTAAGCGGTGATGCAGTCTGCGGTAGTACATGCTAGCCTCCCATTTACTGCTACAGTATCTACCAAGTTCTCCTTTTTTTGTTTATGTTTTACGTTTAAACTGTTTTTTTTTTAATTTTCTCTGTCTTAAAATGTAACTGTATTGTATATTATGTGCTAATGTAGTAAATAAATGATTTTCTATGTCTAGAAGAAACCTATTCACTCGCGACTTGAAGATCTTGGTTTTAGTTATCAGGAAACGCAGACTCAGGCAAGGCGTTCCACTCCTTGGCAGCAGAGGTGAGAACAGTACTCCAGACATGATCGGACTTGTTACTGACTGTTGACAAATTAGAGCGTTTACAAAAATCATTTTTCATGTGACCAAACACGAACTGGTAGAAAATAATTATGTAACATATTAAATCTGCTTAAATCTGATACAAATAAATCATCTGGATTAATGACTAGAAAACTGGACTCATTAATGGGTGACTGGTGACAGCCTAATAATGATGATTAATAATAATAATGACATATCAGATGATAATATTTTTCAAACTTTCGCGATCACTGTACATAATTATTGATTAAAACGGGTATTTATCGCGTATGTACCTTTTGACTGTTGCAACACAGCCGAAACGTCGGGATAACAAATAAAAAGGTACATACGCGATAAATACCCGTTTTAATCAATAATTATATCAGATGATGTAAAAAATAATAGTGACTGGTCCATTGAACAAAATGATTTTTGAAGTTTCTTTGAAAATGATAACACATGGTTAACACCATTGCCTTTTTTTTATATGAAAATTTTAATTTTATATGATAGTGCATTTGGAAAAAAACCCTATTTTACAACTAGCCAATAATAACCCTACCCGTGTTTTTATGTAATGTCGTACCATCCGTACATAACAAAACAATATCTGTATGTCTTTTTATTTTGTTCAAAATAAAATAAAAAAATGTCTAACTTAGTACAGTTCATTTCCCGTTCATTGATTCTATCAAAGTCTCTAAGGTATAACTTTAATTATTAGTTCCGCCGGTCATCGGAGCATCTCATTGTAACGATACCCACGTCCATGCTTGTTAGCGGACCGTTACTCTTGCATACTGTTTTAATCAATGGCTATTAAGTGGTGTTTCCTTGTTATGTTCTAAGGTTCAGCAGATTGTTAATTACGTTGTTATTCATTCAAAATAACTATCGACTCTTTTCTTATAATTGATCGTCGCCATATCAAAATAATTGCAAAAAATTTTGTACTTTCTTCTGGCTAATGACGACCTCCGTGGCGCAGTGGGCGAATAGCCTGAAACTCAAGAGGTAGCGGGTTCGATTCCCACTACGAAACAAATGTTTGCATGATCTGCATATGTTTGCTCTGAGTCTGGGTGTTTTTCTATATATTATAAGTATATATTAACAAAAAAAAATAGTATCAACTATTCTATCAGTTATCTGGTTCCCTTAGTACAAGCTCAGCTTAATTTGGGGCTAGATGTTGTTTGGTAGATAAAATATCTGAATTACCAAAATGTTTGTACGCGCATACCTTACAAACGACTGCATCAAATTGGTTAAACCTTACTTTTGTGTTCGTTATTATCAGAAGGTTTGTATAAAAAAAAGTATTATGGTAAATCACAATAAATATTAAAAAATTTACGAAAGAACTGCTGGAACAATGAAATTTGGTATATAGATAGACTATGATTGAGATTGAAATAGGTTACTTTTTACCCGACTGCGCAGAAAGGTAATGGTTTTTATGGACAAACCACACGAGCGAAGCCCCGGACGGATCAGCTAGTCTATACTAATATTATAATGAGGAAAGATTTGTATTTTTGTGTGTATGTATGTTTGTAATGAATAAACTCAAAAACTACTGTGCTGATTTCAAAAATTCTTTCACTATTAGAAAGCTACATTCAGCTTGAGTTAAATAGGCTATATTTATTGCTAGAAAACTTAGGAATTTTTACTAAAACTTGAGTAACGTAACCCAAGGTGTAAAAAAGTGCCCTAAAACGTCTTTCGTCGCATGCGCTGCGGAAACTATTGATGAGAGAACAAAAGTATGTTCTACAATATTAATATCTACAAAAAACTTCGTAATCTTATAAAGAGGAAAGATTTGTTTGTTTGTATTGAATAGGCTCCGAAACTACTGGACCGATTTAAAAAAATATTTTACTGTTGGGAAGCTACACTCCGGGTGACACAGGCTACTTTGTACCCAACTGCGGAGAAAGAAGGTAATGTTTTTATTAAAAAACTACGCGTGCAAAGCTGCGGATTGGTCAGCTAGTAAAAAATATAATCAAATTAAACATAATAATATGTTCATGACGACACAATTACTGTGTACTATTAAAGGTCACAACCTGACAATAACATGTGTGTCTGTTCGATAACGACCTTAAGCTTTCCTCGACATTGTGATCACATGCAAAGGCTTTTATATTATTCAGAATTACTACAAAATAATCTTACTGTTATAAACATCAACCCTCTCTACATATATTATTCAAAATAATCATTTTTATCTAGGTTTGTAGGTAGTGAAAGTAACATTTCCATTTCTGCATGAGCTTTAACTTAACATGATTATGTATAAAGATGTTGAAATATATTAAATAACAGGTTGGCCCTTTTCGAAAAAATAAAGAACGAAGTATAAATGTCTATTAAAAAAACTTAAACACATAAGTTTGTTTGAGGTTATAGTCAAGGTTCATGTTTGAACGATCATCTCATTCAAAATTAGGATAGGTAAAACATCTACAGGTTATTGTATGTGAAACAAACCGGCCAAGCGCGAGTCGTACTCGCGCACGCAGGGTTCCGTACCATTATCTATAAAAACGGCAAATAAATCACGTTTGTTGTATGGGAGCCCCTCTTAAATATTTGTTTTATTTTAATTTAATTATTTATGTTTAAAGTGAAGATTTGACTAAATATTCTGTGAATATTTCAAGCGTCTACCGGTGGCCGTTATCAATATCGAGCTAAAACGAGCAAAAACATCACGTGTCTTTTATGGGAGCCCCCCTTAAATATTTATTTTATTCTGTTTTTAGTATTTTTGTTGTAATATCGGCAACAGAAATACATCATCTGTGAAAATTTCAACTGTCTAACTATCAAGGTTTATGAGATACAGCCGACAGACGCACAGACAAACAGCGGAGCCTCAGTATTAGGGTGCCGTTTTACCCTTTGGGTACGGAACCCTAAGAACAAATAAACCTGTTTTGGACCTAAATTAATTCATCTACCTACGGCTTGAAATATTACTATGTTATTGCTCCAAAAGATGAAGAAAAATTAAACCTACAAAATCATTTAATGAATATGACATTCATTTTATATTTGACAATTCTTTATTTGGGTTGGATTGGGTGGCGTTGGGTGCTTAACATGCAACATTATGCTGAGCTGAACGCCATTTTGGTACACAGACACATGAATTGAACTGTCTGATTAGATTCAACTGTGTCTACTGTTCCTTAAAGTTGTGTCCTTTAAGTCCTGTCCCTTAAGTTGTTTATTTTGTGTGTTTATAAATGTTATCCCTTAAGTTGTTTATAAATGAATTTTCCATTTTATTCTTCTTTATTTTCTACATCTTCGTGAGCAACGGAAGCGAGTGCGCAAAAGGTATGAATAAGTCAATAATCACTATGATATACCTCCCGTTTGCACAAAGCGGTTCTCTTCAACCTTTATTATGCGCACCGCCATAGTGGAACGCCTTGCCAGAGTCTGTGTTTCCTGATAGCTACAACCTGAATATCGTTAAGTTGCAAGTGAATTGGTTTCTTATAGGCAAGCGTGTACCATCGTAGACTGCATCATCGCTTACCTAGTTTAAATATAAATAGAATCATGGTATTATTGCATTGGTTATATCAAGGTTGCCTGGAAGAGATCGCTTTGAGCGATAAGGCCGCCCATTGTACCACCATGTATTAGTCTTTAAGTTTTCTAGGTTAAGCTATTTTAATTTGGTGTAACAATAAAGAATTATCTATATATCTATCTATCTATTATTATGGCAACACATCGCAAGGAAATATACTCATCTATTACCTTCCCTATTACATATTTATTCAATTTTTGTATCATCGCTTCGATGCGCATGGTCGCAGTAAAAACTATTTAAAATGGCCAACTATTGTTATTCATTCCTTCCAGTGAAAGTGGCTGTCATTTTACCAACGTGCCTTGTTTGCTAAGAATGGTTTTGTCACCATATTTTCGTAGTTAGCTGCGGAAGTTAGTTTTTTGCTCCGTTCGATTCTATGGATTCAGAACAGTTCATTTCAGTCTTTTGGCTTCACGTTGTTCTTGGCCAATTTTTTTATTAGGTTAATGACCGCCGATTTTTATGGAAGCTGCTTCTTCTTTTGTCGTGTCAATGGCTGTTTGACTTCTAAATTGTATTAGCCTAATTGAGAGCAACTTCCACACCCCTCTCTGTTGTCTGGCACAAGTCTCCTCAAGTGCAGGTGGTTGGGCAGAGGGTATATAAGCAGGTGGGCCATTGTTTGTGAGGTGGCCCCGCTGTGGCACTGGCACGGGGATGGGTCGATGTAGCCACACTTGGCTAGATTTTCTCGGCAACGGTCAACTTAAGTGCTGCTATGGAAGCTGCTAAAAGCGTTTTATTGACGATAGTGTTGTTATAAAAAACTTTAAAATTAAATCAACTCAACTTACTTTTTAACTTTTAATTTGTCGGAACTTTTATTTGTTTCTTATGATAGCGCCTGATAAATTCTTCAATTTTCAATTGTGTCTTAATACTATTTTGTTACAGCAACAACATAGTTACAGAAAACGATACCATCTGGTATACGAAGGTACTCTTCATATTATTTTTTTTATTAAATAAATATTGCTGGACATTTCACACAGCGCTATCTAGTCCCAAACTAAGCAGAGCTTGTGCTATGGGAACCAGTTATCTAATAGAATACTTATATACCTTGTTTTTGAGCTTTGTTCGTATATGTTATTATAGAAAAACATCCAGACCCGAGCAAATAGATAGTAGATAGAAGATCATGCAAACATTTGTTCCGCGGTAGGAATCGAACCCGCTACCTCCTGCGTCACAGCCGGCTATTCGCCCACTGCGCTACCGAGGTCGTCAAAATGTAAATCTAGTTTGCCTTATACATTATCTCATACTTAATCTTGTAAACTAATTCAACTCTCTCATATCTACTGATACTATCTTAAAATTTCTTCATTTACATATAACTTATAAATTATCATTGTGAAGTTATTCAAAGTTACAAAACACGAAAGCAGCGAGTTAATCAAAGTATTTTGTTAAACTGGTCTAGCATTATATCAATTACTTATATCTAACAAACTTGAATCATTATAAAACCTGATTTACCAATAACATTTCACTGAGACATCGTTTTAATATAATCTTGATACTGATTTAGCGATTCTTCTAGTCTTCACAGACTGCTGAGAAATATAGATATGATCATCATTGCCATCATCAACCTATAGCAGTCTTACTGGACACAGATCTCTCCCAAGATGCACCTCTGAGCCCGATATTTAACTCTGCTCATCCAAACTCTGCCAGCTACAGCGTGAAAATAGTCGCTTAAGAGAACTAAACCTTCTGATTTAATGTAGTGTAAAATAATAATAGTGTAAACTAGGGAAAGTTTTAATGCTATACATAAAGAACACAACTAGAGCCAGTGACAAAAGTGCTAATTGACATCTTCTTAGTTTTTTTATTATTTGGCCCACTAAACTGGATGTTACACGAAACAATACAAGGAAAAAACGTGTGTGCTTTACCACAAGACTGAAGTAAAACTTCTTTTTCAAAATATTAATTTATAAAATTGTTCAATAACGAAATAAAATTACGAAAAGTTATCAAGAAATAATCGCTGCTCTCTTTTGCTCCTACAATGTGATACAGAGAATAGGCCTGCACTGTGCCTTAGATATACGAATCGTAACTGGCTATGAGAGAAAGAGATAAAGAAAATGTGTGCTCGCACCTTTCTCTCTCTCTTGCCCCTACAGTAATATACGAAACGTAACTCTCTATTTCTATCTAATTCTCTATAACTTATATCTCCCTCTCAAATTCCGTTCGCCTCGCCCGATCACACTTTTCGTAACGCTGTCATCACGCATTCACCAGCTTACTCCCCAAGTCAAGCATGCGTAAAGAAGTTTTACTTCAAAAAGTATACTATTTTATCAAAGACGGTGTACGTCCTTCTAGAATTAGGCACAGCATGCAAAAATACTTTGAAATTATACTAAAAAACGAGGTCAAAATTAATTTACTCATTATCTTATACATGGCTAGATTGTAGTAATATTACAAGGGTAAAATAATAATTGTACACTAGGAATAAATAATAATATTAATCTAGCGGGGGGACGTTCTACCTACGCTTGCCTAGATGTAGTCTTTACTCCAGAACACTGTTACCCCTACGATTATCGAATCAGTGCCAGAAACGACTGGCCCGGAGTCATGTTAAAAAAAACCTACTTTTTATTTCTAATAATTAAAAAGTATCATAGACTTGTCTTCGAGGTCATAATCTTTAACTTTTGAGTCTCTATTTTGAAGTATTTGAACTATAAAAATCTATAGTTTCTAAAATAGATAAGTATTCTATCAGTTATCTGGATCCAATAGTACAAGCTTTGCGGAGTTTGGGGCTAAATAGCGTTGTGTGAAGTGTCCAGCATTATTTATTATTTATGTACTATAAATCAGCAGCGAGACAACGTAGATTAACTAAAAAAACTATAGTAAGACAAAACACGCAATTTTGTCACAGACATTGCGTACATTGTTGCCACAGAAACACAGAAACCGACCGCAGACTTCTTTGATGCCTAGTGTGCCACGGGCGAATTCTCCGGTTAGTCATTTATTCCGGTTACATAGCATTTCCGTTCAGTCATAGAAATCCTCGGCTTCAGATGTTTCGTCACCAAGTGAACAACCTTTCGACCGTCGTCTGACCACAGTGATAGATGAACATCTAGCTCACTGCAAAAGTTATCTGTTAACACTAACACAGCAAAACAAACGGATACTACAGAAAATCTTTAGACTTATAAACCACCCTAAAAATTACGGGCCAGACGGAATTTGAGCCCAAGACCTTCTTTTTAATATTTTTTTTATTTTTTAAAAATTATAAACCAGCGTTTGAGCACGATCTCGCCTGGTGATAAGCGATGATGCAGTATACGATAATACACGTTTGCCTAGAATAAATCTATTCACTCAAGACTTGAAGACTCCTACGAGTAGGTTGTAGTATGTTTGTTAGATATGGAGATGCAATGACCGTCATTGCCACCGGTCTGCTTTTGAAATTATGCTTTTTAACTCGGATTTATCCTCTGTTTTAATCTTCCTTCTTAACTGATCTTACTGATCACTAATTTTAGGAACTGAAATTAAATCAATGAAATTAAGAACATATATTGAGAATTTACCTAAAATATATGTGTATCTTTTCTAAGTAATGGTTGGAGATTGTACAGTTGCTAAGAGACATCAAATTAGACAAAAGCGTTTCTTCTATAATTAAAAAGTGGCACTCCGGGAGTGTCGACAGAAGTGAAAACTTGAACAACTACGTGTGTATTTTTTGAATCGACAGGAAATATTTTTGAATTGTCAGGAACGGTGTCGGTAACGGTAACAGTGTCATGATTTCATTGGTTTTTTCCAATGAAACTAAAGAAATTTCACTTTAAAAAATATTGGATGTTGCAGAATAATCATGATGGATGTCGCATAAACATAAAAATTTACTAAGAAAGTTGTCTTAAGTCCCTCAACAAACTAAAAAGAATGGAATTGAAAAAAGAATACAAGTAAAGAATTGAAAAGAAAAAGAATAAATAGAAAGAAATTGGATGTTTCAAAATGATCATGATGGATGTCGCATAAACATGAAAATTCTCTACAAAAATATTATCCTCAAAATAAAAATTAAACAATTCCGGTGTCGATAAGTGTCGGGAGTTCAATGGTTTTATCATCGCCTAACGAAGTTTTCACTTCAAAAATAGAAAATTTTATAGCACGTATATATTTGAAATTTTTCGTATAGAAAAACCGGATTACTTAACGTGAAGCCGTAATCGCGCATGTTCATCCATACATGCTAAGCTCTCGGTTTGATTCAGCTGTTTGATTTTTTACCTGTTGCCTGATGAAGTGGATAGTTTGCTTTCAATATGGTATTGCATTCAGCTTTCATCTTTATTACCTATCATATACATTTTTAAGCTGACTTGAGGAAGATGGTTTTTGGAAAGTTATGAAACTGTGGCGTAAGATCCAAGTTTATTTCATAAGATGTCTTTCCTTGAAATTATCTAGTAAAAAGATTTTGGCACAGACGTAGTCAACAGGATTTTCGAGCTGCAGTGGCAGTGGGTGGGGTATATAGCTCGAACAACGGCCGTTGGGGCAGAAAGGTGCTAGAGTGGAGACCACGCACTGGAAAGCGCAGCATAGTACGGCCCCAATAGATGAAAAGACGACCTGATAAAAGTTGCTGGGAGCCGTTGGGTGCAGGCCGCATAAGATCGATCGCTCTGAAAAACTACGGGGAAGACTTTTCAGCTATGGACATCTTATAGCTTACGAGTATATGATGATGACACTAAAAATTATAGGAATTTGGCATTTATAAAAGATTCAGATTTTCCTCAGTAAACAGAATCACGAGTAATCCTTGGTAAGCACCAATTAAAGACATAAACATTAACACATACGATTTAAATATTTGCAGCAAGACTTATGAGCAATCATAATGATAGCCGACCTTGGCAGATCGTGAGTCTGTATCTGAAGTGACGGGACAGAATGATCAGACAAAATTATTAAGAATTCGTTTCCTAAAAGTTTATCATGTATTTTTAATTTTAATTAAGTTGAGAATTCTGGTTCTACTAATACGAGTAAGTACTAATACTAGTTAAAGAATATAGTTGTTATACACTTATAATTATTCACTGTCAAATTAATCATGTCATTGGTGGCGATTCTGTTGTTTATGCTGACTAACTATAATTGTAAGATTTTTAAAATCATCTCGAAAATTTCAAGCCTAGACGGGACTTGAACCCGCGACCTTCCTCTTGATACGAGGACGCACTAACCAACTGTGCAACCAGGGAATTCACGTCTAGGTCGTAATTAATGAGATAATTCATGAACTATAATTGTGTAAAATACGAACGGTCTAATTTTGTTTACGCTAAAGATCAAATTAGAATGATATTTAGAGTGACATTTCTAAAATTAAGTAATTTTTACTAAGACGGCGTGTTTGTGGGCTAGTTTTAATAAGTACCAATTTGACTGCTAACTAAAACTAGCCCAAAACCACATCTTAGTAAAAAATACTTAATTTTAGAAATGCCATTCTAATTTGATCTTTAGCGTAAACAAAATAAGACCGTTCGTATTTTACACAATTTTAGTTAGTCAGCGTAAACAACAGAATCGTCACCATTATTTATTAAATTATTCTTCTAATGAACGAAAGGTCTTATCTTAAAGCCATAATTTTAATTTGTGTCTAAATTTAAGAAGTAGCAGTTTTTAAATATCTTTTTTTAAATTATTAAATATTTTTACAGCCATTACTTATACATTCTTTTTATAAATATATATTTTAGGCACATATATTCAGTCAAAATATGCAGCATAAATGGCCGTATTTTTGTATTGGGTGAGCTTGATTTTTTTACAGGTCCAACCTATTATTTTAATTGCAACTTGACTTGTTCCTGAGAAAAAGGGTCTTGACTGATAGACCGACGGAGATCGAAGTGATCTTATAAGGATTACTTTATTTCTTTTGAGGTATGGAACCCTAAAAATGTATAATCATTACAAAATTATAGGTAATATCTATTAGACGCGTTTTGTTACCAAACACTACACATCTCACGCTCGTAATAGTTGAAGATTAATTAATTAGCACATTAGTACGCATGGTCGAGTTGTATAATCGATTTCTTCCGAGATAAATCCCAAAGTGAAAGTATACCTACGGTACTTACAGGTGTTACGATACGCAGTACCAATTCTTACCGATTATATCGATTATTTCTATAGATTAGTATTGAACACGCGATCTGGTACCTTAGAGTAGGTTGATAGAAAATCGTTTAGTTTGTTACAAGGTATTTTTAACCGACTTCAAAAAAGGAGGTGGTTCTCAATTTGAATGAATGAATGAAATTTTTTATGATACCTTACAAGCTAGACACAACAGATTTAAAAAAATAAACAAATGAAAATAAGCATAATGGACTTATCGCTTAACAAAGCGATCTCTTCCAAACAACCTTTGGATAGAGAGGATCATTGCTTAATGGAAGATTAGCCGAGGTGTAAAATGAATAAACTTAATAACAGAAAAAGAAATTACTTAACCCTAAACAGTTATATACATACATATTAGGTACATAAATAATTTTATATTAAATAAATATCATATATAAAGTAAATAAATATGTACTTACATACTTATACTAACATTAATAATATTAGAGATCAGATGAATCATGAATCTTCATGGACATAAAAGTTTTTGAGTCTAGCTTTAAATACGGAAGGTGAGGGGGATTTCCTAAAGGAGACCGGCAAGGCGTTCCATAATCGGTCCATAATTTGACTGTATTTTTTATGTTTGTTATCTCAGAACTTTCAATTGGGTGAATTGATTTGGTGATTCTTTTTTTATCCTCATTCCATTCCATCCTCCTTTCCATTTTGTCCAGTTTTGACAATGGCATCCATGAGAAAACCCAAGTCTTAAATTTGTTTAATTTTTATGTTATGTTATGTTTGTTAGCTTAGAACTCCGTCATTTATCAACCGATTTGTTTTTTTTTTATTATTTGAAAGGATATATTCACAGATTGGTCCCATAGAAATTTCATTGAAATCGGTTTAGTAGTTTGGTTTTTATTGTTATCTGAAGTCTGTTATATTTTTGTTAAAAAGTTACTTGTTAACAAGAATTCCATCTAAATTCTATACTATGTTTTACAAACATGTACTATATGCTATATACTATATGCTGCTTCCCCTGTACAATACGATTGATATTGATAGTTGATGGCACCGGGTTTGTTCGATTAAAACGACCGCACGCGACTGATGTGAGTTTGCAACTAACTTTATTGATGAACTTAAAAATACAATGATATTGCTGAATGTACGGTTTGGCCCGTACAAACAAGTTAAAAATTCGAAAATTGAGAGCGATAGTACTGCCTCAATTCCCATTTCTGCTCCCAAGCAGCAATGCTGTGTTTCGATGTTAAGGGTATAGTTGCCGGTGAAATTACAGGCACATAAGGCTTTACACCTGAATGTCTCAAGTTGATGAACGCAGAGCAGTGCATCGTGGGGCCTGTTTCTAAGGTGCGTGACTTACGAGTCGTAAGTTACGACGCAATACTTTTTATAGGCGATGGTTACCACTTATAGTGTGACCATTAGTGCTGTGCACTCCCTGAGGTATGCGCGCGGCGAGACGGGGGGGAGAATCGGCTGCTGCGCTCTGTCAGTACGCCGTCAACGCTCGTGGCGGCAGGTAGTGTTATTTGTATCGGACTGTCTATGTCATGTGCGTCTGACATAGACAGTCCGATACAAATAACACTACCTGCCGCCACGAGCGTTGACGGCGAACTGATAGAGCGCAGCAGCCGATTCTCCCCCCCCCCCCCCCCCCCCCCCCCCCCCCCCGTCTCGCCGCGCGCATACCTCAGGGAGTGCACAGCACTAATGGTCACACTATAACACTAGGTGGGCCATAAGCTTGTTCCATCTACATGTAGTATGAAATAAAAATTTAAAGTTACTCTGTCTAACTGTTACGTTTTCATGACTTCTGACGGCTGGACCGATTTCGATGAAACTTGTTATAGACATTTCACGCGTGCAAAGTCGCGGGCGGTAGCTATTAGGCCATATTTAACAGTGAACGCTCAAATGAGCGTATTGATAATAATAAATTAATGTATACTTGTTCTGTTAGTTATTATTAAATTTTAATCACACAGATCCAGTTCATACAAAAGCTGCCTGGAAGAGATCGCGTTAAGGCCGCCCATTGTAGCTTTTATTTAATTGTGTATTTATTTATGTTTGTTTTATTTTAATGATGTGCAATAAAAAAAATACTTAATCTAGTTTCATTTAATATAAATAATGTGGACTAGTTAAGTAGTGGCAACGAAAAGTCCCATTTTCTAAGGCTTCTAGCTGATTTAAACAGTTCAATAATTAATAAATATTAATACTTATTTAAAATTGATCATTATTCAGCTCAGATTATGATCGAAGAATGTTTAAAGGTGTCTATTCATCACCGCCGAAAAAACTTCTGTTGAATAACATGTTCCACATAAACATCTTACCAACATTATGCAAAAAATTATGACCATTTTGCAAAGTTACGTTAAAATCGACTAATAAACAAGACGGACCACCACGGGCGAGTTCGAAAGCGCTCACACCACAGATTAAATAAGTTGTAAAACAGATAAATCTCACACATGAGAATAATTTCGTAATATTAATCAAATAGCTGATTTCGGCTGCGGGTGTATGCTTTTATAAGTGACAGGGTGTTTTGCCCTAATGTGGCTATTATATCCGCTTTTTGCGCTAAATGTTTTAGTTCAAATAGCGCATGTCAGAATTTTTTTTATACATTGGCTTGCGTTTGACCAGGATCTCGCCTGATGGTAAGCGGTGATGCAGTCAACGATGGTACACGCTTGCCTAGAAGAAACCTATTCACTCGCGATTTAAAGATACCCAGGCTGTAGCTATCAGGAAACACAGACTCTGGCGAGGCGTTCCACTCTTTGGCGGTGTGCCTAATAATGGTAGAATGCCATTATTGAAGTTGTAAGATATATTGGCAGGCGTTCTATTCTTGAGTTGCTCACGTTTGGTATCTAGTTCGCGCCTTCTTTCGTCTTCAAAAGCTTAAACTATATATTTGACTAGTTCTGAATGGAATTTAGTATAAATAGTCAACCTAGAAGTCGGAGATTGACCCGCAAGCCTGTGATATTCAGTTTATTTATCGTGGTTGCTCGTTGTTATAACCTATAACTCTAAATCTTTAATCTCTAAAAAAACGATTATGATTAAAAATGTTAATTCAGGCATACATACCAAAATGGCGGTGGGTTCCCAACGCATTACACCCAAATGAGTCACCGTGTAATTCGTTGGGAAAAAACGAGTATGCTTTAGTTAGACCACACGACTGAAGTAAAACTTCTTTTTCAAAATATTAATTTAAAAAATTGTTCAATCACAAAATTATCCACACGTCTGTAGGTCGATCAGTCTATGTTCATTCTGGGCAGACGCAACTCGCACTCGCGCATTATCGTTTAAAAATATACGAAACGTAACTCTTTCTCTTTCTATCTTCACTAACTTATATCTCCCTCTCAACTTCCGTTCGCACTTTTCGTAACGCATTCACCAGCTTTTGACGACCTCCGTGGCGCAGTGGGTAAATCGCCGGCTGAGACGCAGGAGGTAGCGGTTTCGATTCCCGCCGCGGAACAAATGTTTACATGATCTACAGATATTTGTTCCGGGTCTGGTTGTTTCTTTATATATTATAAGTATGTATTTGCAAAAAAAAAATGTATTTAAGTATTCTATCAGTTACCTGGTTCCCATAGTACAAGCTCTGCTTAGTTTGGGGCTAGGTAGCGCTGTGTGAAATGTCCAGCAATATTTATTTATTTGTAGCTTTCTCCCCAAGTTAAGCGTGCGTAAAGAAGTTTTTCTTCAATATTATAAATTTTAAGTAGCTCTGTCTGTTTGTTCGATATTCACGAATAAACGCCTGGACCGATTGCAATCAGTAAATATTATGACCGATTGAGACACTTTTTATTGACAAACACGTAGGAAGCCACGGGCGGAAGCTTGTATTTAAAATGTATTTTTTAAATCATTTCCGATACAAATTTTAAAAATGTAAACGACCCGCTGCAACACGCAAGCTATATTACACCTAACAGCAGCCAATGAAAGCTTATTTTGCTTCGAATACCAATTTGCAAGTGCGACAAGCCTGCCCATTGACGTTAAGCATTAATAGGCTGCGCACGCGCAGCTTTCAACGCTGACCGAGTTGTATGTGTGAGTTGTTAGTCATAGATGTGATTGAGTTGTTTGTATTAGTGTGTGGAAGCAGCAAATTAGACTAATTGCTGAGCAAAGTTTAGTTGTAGTACTAAAAATTTTGATAAAGTTAGGAGTATATATAACTTTTTAAGACACCGTGCCGATATAACATTAGATAGATAGATGGATAATTTCTTTATTGCACGCCATCTAAACTAATATTATAAATAGGAAAGGTTTGTTTGTATTGAATAGGCTCCGAAACTACTGGACCGATTTAAAAAATTCTTTCACTGTTGGGAAGCTATCCCCGAGTGACATAGTCTACTTTTTACCCAACTGCGCAGAAGGAGGGTAATAATTTTATTGTAAAATTACGCGTGCGAAGCTGCGTATTGGTCGGATAGTTAAAAATAAATAGACGAAAGAAAGTACACAATTACATAATTTACAGGCGCTACAGTGAAGCGGCTATGAAGCAAAATCCCTTAAATAAATATAAGCGTTCGTTTTTAAGTTTATTAGGGTTCCGTACCCAAAGGGTAAAACGGCACCCTAATATTGAGGCTCCGCTGTCTATCTGTCTCTATGTCTGTCTGTCCGTCTGTCACCAGGCTGTATCTCATGAACAGTGATAGTAAGACAGTTGAAATTTTCACAGATGATAAATTTCTGTTGCCGCTATAACAACAAATACTAAAAACAGAATAAAACAAATATTTAAGGGGGGCTCTCATACAACAATTGTGATTATTTGCTAATTTTTGCTCGATATTGATAACAGCAATAGGTAGACGCTTGAAATATTCACAGAATATTTAGTTATATATTCACTTTAAAAATAAATATTAAAATAAAACAAATATTTAAGGGGGGATCTCATTCAAAAAACGTGATTTTTTACTCGTTTTTATAGATAATGGTACGGAACCCTTCGTGCGCGAGTCCGACTCGCACTTTATGTATGTGCACATTGTTGCCTGAAAAAACGTTATTAATATTATTAAATTAAAGGTACAATGGTCGGCCTTATCGCTTAAAGCTTTTAAGCTCACATTTTAATGTGGGAAATCAAGGCAATCGATTAGAATCGACTATAATGATATGTGGAATCAAAAAATATTATGTAATAATTTTGCGGAGAACCTACGGGTCAAATTTAAAAAGCTATATAAATAAATAAATATTGCTGGACATTTCACACAGCGCTATCTAGCCCCAAACTAAGCAGAGCTTGTACTATGGGAACTAGATAACTGATAGAATACTTATGTATATACCTTTTTTTTTGTAAATACATACGTATTATATATAAAGAAACAACCAGGCCCGGAACAAATATCTGTAGAGCTAACAAACATTTGTTCCGCGGCGGGAATCAAACCCGCTACCTCCTGCGTCTCAGCCGGCTATTCGCCCACTGCACCACGGAGGTCGTCGTATATGATCTGCGTTTATATAAATGTTATAAATATAGTTTTTGAAACATGCAAAAACTTTATTACGATATTTACGATATTATTATAGGTATTTCAAAAAGTAGTGTCAATGTGATTATAAGCACATTTTTTTTTTTTTTGAATGGACTTATCTCGCTGTTGGCCTCTGAGGCCGTTGCAGCTTAACCGAGCTTTTGGCGAGCGCAGAAGGCGCTCAGCCCTATAATTTTATTTTTGATGAGGCAACTAGCGCAAGGGCACCACTTAGGTACGAAACTCGGCTTGGGCTGTTGCCGGGACGGGGATAGGAGAGAAACGCCCGGGTACGTGCTTGTACCTCGTGTAGGCGGCGACTAATGGGACTCGTCGACCACGCCGGCGAGGTCGGTGTATTTGTGGAGTGTTTGCTCTGTCTAATGTGGAGGACTCACCCGCATTAGCGGAAGTGATTTCGTCATCCGGGTCTCCGAGAACGTGTCTCGGACGACGGAGGGTTTAAATTATAAGCACATCCAAATCAGCTGTTTATATATACAAAGCAGGTTTATAACTATAGGTGCAGTCAAGGTGCAGTAGAATAGATTTTCTAAAATTAGACCCTAAAGGGGTGTATAGATGGTTGCATTTAGTCAAAATCCCACTCAGACAAAGAAACAGGTATTCCACAAGGCAACAAAATAAAAACCACGCAATAACATCTGCTAAAATTCCCATAATACCTACCTGTTATAATTTTTTCTATTTCCTGAGTTTGTTGCATGTTTTCGTGTTTGTGTGTGTGTGTATTGGACCGGAAACATTGGCTACCTGCGCCCGCGCCGGGGCATAACTTAGTCCTGAGACACTGTTATGTGATAGATGGTAAAAAAGTAATAGGTTCTTGGTAGCCAGGATGTACTGTATAATGGTTTTCGAAGATCATAAGCTAAGGATTAATCTAGAAAAAATATTCAACAAATCTGATTTCTGATTTCAACTACCCTACATTCACGAAAAGGAATCATCATCATTAACGTAATAAAACGTCCACTGCTGAACGTAAGCCTGCCCCAATGACCTCAAAAACGACCGATCCAGTGTCACACATTTGTGTGGCATATTTTATCAGGTCGTTCTTACATTTTAGTCACTTCATCTTCTTCGTGGGGGCCCTTCGTTGCGCGATCCACCGCTTGATCTCCACTCGAAAACCTTTCTGCCCCAACGGCTGCTAGTTCTTCGAGCTATGTAAAAAAAGGGATATTGTTGACGACTTCCGTGGCGCAGTGGGCGAATGGCCGGCTTAGACTCAAGAGGTAGCGGGTTCGATTCCCGCCGTAATAATAATATATTATATACGCACTGCGAGAGAGTGCGAGGCGAGACGTTATTCGGAGCGGATCGCACTCACCCTGATGAAGGTTCACGAATTGAACCGAAACATTTTCGGTCGAAACACCGATAAGACGGTACGTGATAAATCCCGTATTTAAAACAATGATTCATTACTTTCATTAATAGTATCGCTTGAGAAGATCACGCGCCTTTTCTTGGTGTCTTTTTGCCGTGCTGCCGAGTTGGGCGCTTATAGGTCATAGCACACATACCAACTCGGAAAGGGATCGTCACCGTATCAACTCGAGCCCTTCAGTATTATTTGTATAAAACTCCCTACTGCAACGCACACGTATCGTCGGAATCGTAACGTAATCGCCTCGCCTCGGGATAAGTTCACTAATCGCGATACGCTGCGCTTACGTCTCTCTGTACCCGCACTTACGCCTCTTCATATCCGCACTTAAGTCTCTCCGTACCCGCACTTACGCCTCTCCATACCCGCACTTACGTCTCTCCGTACCCGAAAGGTGAAACTGGTGCCGCCTAGCCATCAACCAGGGCTCGCGCCCGCTGCATCGGGCGGCGAGCCGTAAGCGCGGCGTCGCCTAGCTGTAGCCAAGGAGCTGCTGATACGCTTTTATTAGCTACGTGCTTACGTTAGGTTGACGCCTGGTTGACGACGAGGCAAAAAGCGATGCGGTGACGATCCTTCTCCACGTTGAAATGTCTGCTAAGACCTTAAAGCTGCTGCCATCTCGGTGTGAATTAAGCCTAAAGCGCGTCACACACGAAGCTATAATATTTCATGTTACTAGTGATTCGCCCCGAACTGAGATCACGCGAGTCTCCCAAAATACAAAAAAAAATCCATAGGGCGACTCGCGCAACGATGCCTAAACGTATTTAGTGGCTAAATATGATTTAAGGAGTTGTAAAATTATAGAAATACGTAAAACTTAATCATGTTTAGTAGCTAAATACGATTAGGGATCGTTGAGCAAGCCGGCCTTAATCTTTGACCAATAAAATAGTGCCACGAAATTAAAACCAAATTACTTGACCTTCAGTTTCATTCAAATCACAGCTAACGGGAGTTCATGTTAATTGTTTTTTTTTTTTGGGTACAAATTGCAGTTATTCTGGATTTCAGATTTTTGCCTATATTTGTGTCACTTATGCTACACGCATACTAAATTACGGTACTGTGGGCTCACTGGTGTACCCACAGAACACAAAAAACAATAGAAGTCGTAAGTAGGCGGGGCCCGCGTAACACCAAGTACGCGGAGTTCCGCGCACTACAAGCTTCGCTCACTTCAGTCGTGTATCAATTACTGTCGGGTAAACGTACTTCAAAAAAATATAAAAATGCCATATTGTGCCGTTTTGGAGTGTAAATATTATAGCCGAACCAAAAATTTAACATTAGCGGGCATATCCTATCACCGGTAAGTATTATTTTATTGTTTTTTGTTAGTTTTGTTTAAAATGCAAAATCGTCAAACAAAATAGACTGTGAATCATACTCCTTAAGGTCGCGTTTCTCTTAAACCTCAACTTAAGCTACTCAATTAGGGATGTGACCCCAATATACTGATGAATGTGTTATCGATAGCTTTAATTAGTTATCCCCTATTAAAAGGTGTATAAGTTTTAGGGCGTTAATTCCTTGTTGTTTTATTGATGATTTTCTGAATGTCTTTTAGACCTATGGTGTGAAATAATATAATAACTTCTAATTTCAGTTTCCCCAAGGTGCACGACAAAAAAAAATTAAAAAAACGTACAAATTATGAGTCATCTAGCATACAGAGTCATGACCTGGCACCGTGTGACTTTTTTCTGTTCCCAAAAATTAAGAACCAATTACCCGATCAACGGTTTTCATCACCAGAAGAGGCTGTCGAAGAGTATGAATAACATGTATCTGAAGTCACCACCGGAGGAGTGGCACAAATGTTTTCAAAATTTGTTCAATCTTATGAAAAAATGCATTGACGCAAAGGGAGATTATTTTGAGAAACAATAAATTCATTCTTGACCATTATAAGTATTTTTTTATTGATTCCGGAAACTTTTAGTGTGCCCCTCAAATAATAATTCAGTATACAGGGTTTTTTTTTACTGTAACAGTACGGCAGCACCCATAACCAGAGGAGATACAGGTGCAGTTTCTTTTAAAACATCAGCTCTTTTACGAAGAAAAACATTTTGGCATTAAAATTTTTTTGGTCAAGTGTGAGTAGCGCCTTATTAAGTTGGTAATTTTTTTTTTGCCAATCGATGCAATCCTTTGTAAGGATCATTTTATTGTATCGTATGAAAAAAATCTGAACAGCAGAATTTAATCAAATTTGATAAAAAGTATTCTCATACAACAGGACAAACAAAATTACTTCTACTAACATTTTATTAGATTATAATTGCAGAAGTATTAATACTGTAGCGACGTCGGTTAAGGAAGTATGCTTCAATTAAGTCTGCTTCTTGCGTATTTGACAATGCCATGATAGGACAAATAAGATGATGCAATGACTGATATAAAAGTCCGACAGGTGCAAGAACCATGTTAGAAATTCAAAATTGTTCTGAAATACGAAATGTTTTTGAATTGCTCATGAGAGCATGGAGTTCCTAAACTTCTTAATCGCTACAGTATTAATACTTCTTTAATGTGCAATTAGAATCTAATAAAATGTTTGTAGAAGGAATTTTGTTTGTCCTGTTTTATGAGAATACTTTTTATCAAATTTGGCTATCTTCCGCTTTTCAGATCTTTTTCATCCAATACAATAAAATGATCCTTACAAAGCACTGCATCGATCGGCATCAAAAAAAATTACCAACTTGATTCATTTTAAGGCGCTACTCACACTTGACCAAAAAATTTTTAATGCGAAAATGTTTTTCTTCGAAAACGAGCTGATGTTTTAAAATAAACTGCACCTGTATCTCCTCTGGTTATGGGTGCTGCCGTACTGTTACAGTTAAAAAAACACTCAGTATAATATTCCAGTAATATGAGTTGGATACCTGGGATTATGTTAAGAAAGAAAGAAAAAAAAGCTATTTATTTCGACCCCCACAAATATAACCTGACATACATATTTTGTTACCCGTAGTAGGTAGGTGATTGATAATCGATATCGATACATTCGTCTTGTATGCTCATTGGTACATCACTAAGTGAGTAGCGCTGTTATTTAAGCATCCAAGAAACAGCCAATGCATTATCAATCTTATACTTTGCTGTTAGAGACTATAACAAAAATCGTTAGCGACAGCGCCATCTGTTGTTGAGTGGCTTTGTTTGGTGGATAATCAAGTAACATCCATTGGATTATCAGTCTTATTTCTAATTAAGAGAGACTAAAATAAAAATATTTTCTAAAGCGCCATCTTTTGCCGAGTAGAAGAAGTAAACTTAATTTTTTTGTTACTGTTTATTTTATTGAATTTTAAACCATGTTCCATAGTAGCTAAGGTTTTATTTCCGTTAAATTGGTTTTATGGATTAAGGCCTCTTTGAACGTTCTCTTGCAACCAATTATAACTTTTATTTCTAAGTGTGCTAGTTTTTACATGTGTGAGTTTAGCTGCACTGGTTTTCTTAGTAAAAAGTCATCATGCTAGTTCTATTGTTTTTTATGTTCTGTGGGTGTACCATGTGAAATTTATCAAAGTTCAGTTTTTGTTATGGCTATATTTGTGTCACTTAAGCTATACGCATACCAAATTACAGTACTGTGGGGTCACTGGTGTACCATGTGTACTCAAAAACTATTAATAATTTACTAAAAATAAAAACGGAATCTAAATGTACTAATTAAGGCCTTTCATTTGACGTAATAGTCTCATTTTAATTTTTTTTACCCCTCTTGAACCCTAATATCTCAACAACCCCCATAAATTTTCAGCTCATTTAGTCACACCAAAATTGTGTCATCACTATACCTATGCATCAAATTTCAAGATGTATACATGCATACCATACATACTTACATATATACATACAATTCTGATTTGACCAAGTTGATTTAGAGATCTCGCTTCGCTAGAACAATAAATATCGCTCGCCGTACAATCCAATATAAGAAGAAAATACATAGTATCTCTGCTGTGTGTTATGGTCCATTGGATTTTAGGGCGAGCGATATTTTATCTTAACATACAACATTAAGCATCTTCATTGTGTGTGACGCGCTTGTGGTAGAATTAAATAAGTTATGGCTTGAAAAATAAATAAATCGCGAGTAGACGTGTTACAAGCTTACCGTTTACACATGCGTGCTTGCTATTCATCTCGGCACTTGCCTCGTCGCTCACGAATAAATAAATAAAATAAATAATGCTGGACATTTCACTCAGTGCTATCTAGCCTTAAACTAAGCAAAGCTAGCAATAAGGAAACCCGATAACTGATAGAATAATACGTTTTTTTTTAAATATATTACCGACTATAATATATAGAGAAAAACCAAGACCTGGAATAAATATTTGTAGATCACGCAAATATTCGTACCTTAGTGGGATTGGAATCTGCAATTTACTGCGTGTCAGCTGGCTATTCGCGCACTGCACCACAGAAGTCTTCCTAGAAGAAGGAATTCATATTTTATATATATATTTAATGTAAGTTCATATGTTCTATGTGTATTCATACTTATTTATAAATTTTAGTATTTAGTTATATTTTTACTTTGGTATTAGACGCATTCTCTTCATAAATAGTTTGGCCATAAATGTACACCCCCGACCATTATCTTTGTTATAACAAAATCCTATCCATCCAAAGGTTGTCTGGAAGAGATAGCTTCTAAGCGATAAGACCGCCCATTGTAGTATTTGCTTTGTGTTTTGCTGTATATTTTTTTTTGTATATATTGTGTACAATAAAGTGTTTTCATTCATTCAAGGAATGTGTAATGCTTCAAAAATATTCAGTAAAATCGATCAATCAATCTAAAACTTTCACTCATTTTGGGTGTAACTTTAATTTAAATCATTAACTTTTCCCAATCATCATTTTCTCTTCACAGACCGCTAGCCATTGATCGACCAATGAGCCGATCAGTAAAGTTAATAAATAAATCACGTTGTAACTCAAGGTACTGAATATGGACTGCCTGTCCATCCGTTTTAACTCGTTTATGGGTATTTGGTTCATGGTTGGAAAGTAGAAGCTAGTCAACACTTTTTGTAAGTTAGGTTTATTTACATTGAACTAGTTGCAATTTTAATACTTATTTAATAGACTAGTGGTTCGCCCCGAACTGAGATCTCGCGAGTCTCCCATAAAAATATTAAAATATTATTTTTGACTACCAAAATAGTGCCACGAAACAAAAAATAAAAAACATGACCTACAGTTTCATTCAAACTATGGGTAACGGGAGTTAATGTAATATGGTTATTTTTTTTGGGGGTACCAATTTATATTTTATATATCAGACTTTTGCCTATATTTGTGTTACTAAAGCTACACGCATACCAAATTTTAGCACTGTGGGGTAACTGATGTAGGTACCCTGTGATTTTTGTCAAAGTTCAGTTTTTAGTGGCACTGTGGCATATTAAATTTTAGCACTGTGGTAATACTCAAGTTAAAAACTGTATTGTTTAAACTATAAATAAAATCGGAGACAAAATTTACTCACAAAGACCATTTCGGATAGTCCCATTTCAATCGGGAAGATGGCTACAGACTCTCAGCGTCTTGGAACCCGGTGATTGCTAGGTGTGATGCGCGTCGTAATCGGTCGACTCAGTGCGTAGATACGGTTAGTGTAGTGTGTCGTAATATGAACGAGGACATTTCTAATTCTGAAGACCAAGTGAGGGTAGATGCTGCAGCTACCAGCACTTCCCGACGGTAGCTCGAAGTACTCCAGTCAGCCCGAGACCATGACTGTTGCAACACAGCCGAAACGTCGGGATAACAAATAAAAAAGGTACATACGCGATAAATACCCGTTTTAATCAATAATTAGTCCCATTTTGGTTTTTTTTACCCCTCTTGAACCCCAATATCTTAACAACCCCCCCACATTTTTAGCTCATTTAGTCACACCAAAGTTGTGCCATCTATACCTACCTATATACCAAATTTGACAATGATCGGATAAACGCTTCGAAAGTTATCCTCGGACAAACAAACATACATACATACTTACGTACATACAATACATACATACAACTCTGATTTGTCCAAGTTGATTTGGAGATCTCGCTTCGTTAGATCAATAATTTGACGACCTTTATGGTGCACATAACTTTTGAAACTATCATGGTTATAAACACTATTTGAACTAAAAGCGGAACATTCCAATATTTTGACGCAGTTGCAACAATGGCGCATGCCACGGATATTTACCACGGATACAACGGATTTGCGGATATAACGGGATATTTACCATGATTTGTTCATACAAATCATGGTAAATATCCCGTTTTTAGTACAAATATAGGACTCTATGGCACACCAAACCTTCCAAACTAGGTATCTATAGACAACTCAACTTAGAATAGATTAAGATATAAATGTATTTGCAACATCAAATTAAATTCACAAAAAACAGTAAATTACTAGATCACTACTGAATAAAATATCCCAAAACTCTGGTAAATAAAAACATAAAAAAAGGCAAAGCTCTTAGTGCCTACTAAAACTGTTAAGACGAGCCTAATGGCCTACGAGGGTAGATGAGAGATAAGACTAATGTAGCTTACAAAAACTATGTTTTAGTGCCGGTCAATAGGTTCAGTGCGAACATTGACGATATTCAAAGATTAAGATACATAGATAACATTTTATATCACACATAACATTAAAAAATATATAAATAACTACAAAACAAATAATAATACACGCAGACATACAAGTGGAGGTCATACGAGTATAAATGTAGCAGCGGCACCTAGTTTTTTTATTTTTTTTATCTAGCCTATGCTGTCCCACTGCTGGGCAAAGGCCTCCTACTCATCTCTCCACTTTTCTCGATCTTGTACCAAATCCCGCCAGTCCCTATAAAAAGCGTCCAAATCATCGCGCCACCGCTTCTTACGCCTTCCACGGTGTCGCTTTCCATCCACACGGATCCATCCTGTTACGACTTTAGCCCACCTATTTGGTTGCATGCGGGAGATATGACCCGCTTAGTTATGTGATATATAAAGCATAGTTAACTTTTAAAACCTGCTTTACTTAGCTAAATTCAGTACACTAAACTAAAATACTTTGAATTCAGACAAGTGTTATTAGACAGTAAAAATTTACATTGCCCGAACTCTGAATTAAGTCAAGTGAAAAGCGGGTTTAAGGCAGTAAGCTTTTATATACCTACCCTCTTTCTCAGTCTCTTGCTAGAACTCAACTAACTAACAACAATGTCACGAACAATGCAACTATGCCAAAATATCGGAACACTCAACAACTCACAAATCATGGTATAAATATCCTGTTTTTAGTGAGAATAGTGAACTTCTCGAATTATATCCAAAGGTTATAAAAGAGACCTTTTTTCAAAAGGTTATGTAGGTGATTCAGATAATGCAAATCCACGAACAGAACAAGTATTTAAAAAGAACACTCGCATCTCGAAACTGATAATCACGCTAGTCCTCGGCCTTGACAGAGTGACTTTTAAGTTTCAACCGAATGTCGGTATTATTTAAAGGTTACGATCATTAGAATAATCATATGGGTAGAATGTTTATTCATAATCAGTTTTATGATACTTACTTTAAATTAATAAACAGGATGCTACCGAATATAAACGATAACTAAACATGTGATAACTAATATCATCTAATAAAATACTACCAAAGAAATACAGAATCAAATGATACAATATTAGAAAATCGTAATGTCCAAATATTTATCCAGTATTAACTAGAGTTACTGAGTGCAATTCTTCATTAAATCAGACAAATAAATTTAATCTTACACAAACTAGATAATTTTTCATTTTTATTTTTTCGTCTGAGCCCACATCCACCCACTGCTGGGTATATGCCTCCTCGTTATCACGCCATTCTCTCCGGTCCTCAGCGCATCCATTGCCTTCCCGCAACTCTCGCGATGTCGTCCGACCATCTAGCTGGTCGTCTGCCAACTGGTCCGCGCCCTTCTTGCGGCCACCAAGTTGCTGCCCTCGTCCATCTTCCGTCTTACCTCCTTTCCAAGTGTCCAGCCCATCTCCACTTCTGTTGGTTGATCCTTCTAGCTAATTTACTACACAATCAAATAAACTAATAATCACAAAAATCAGCAAAACACAACAATAAATAATAAAATGATCCTAAAAGGGTGCCTTTTTCCCTTTTGAGGTACGGAACTCTATAAGTATTATTTCTTCAGTAGGAAAAATATAATAAACAGCAGCCTAGCTCTTTATACTAGTACATAATTGAAGTTATCTAATTAGTATAGTCCATGCCTCGTTGGTCAGATATTTAATACGATCTGTTACGGTAGAGAAATATTACGTCAACAGTCGTGACTATCTGATTAGGACATATTTATAAAAAATATTTGTATTAGACGAATATTATTTAGGGTAATCCAGCGTAACGGTAACTCAAGAATATTACTGTTGAAACCAGCATGGTTTAAACATGATTTTATTCTAAGCCGAAATAACAGGACCCTAGAAAACTACCAGAATAAATATTTGATACGAAAAATATTCTAAGTATTTTCTACAACAGTATCTAGCTGTTATTCATTCAAGTTTGTATGGTCCAGAAATGTGGTCATTCACTATAGGCCTCGTAAGAAGGCTCAAAGTCACCCAGAGTGCTATGGAGAGGGCTATGTATGGTGTTTCTCTACGAGATCGAATCAGAAATGAGGAGATTTGTAGACGAACAAAAGTCACTGACAGCACAAAGGATTAACAAGCTGAAGTGGCAGCGGGCAGGTTACATAGCTCGAAGAACAGACGGCCGTTGGGGCAGAAAGGTTCTTGAGTGGAGACCACGCACTGAAAGCGCAGCGTAGGACAGCCCCCACTAAATGGAAAGACCACCAGATGCTGGATGCTGGATGAGGTTGCTGGGAGCCGTTGGGTGCAGGCCGCTTCAGAGCGGTTGCTCTGGAAACCTACGGGGACGGCCTATGTTCAGCAGTGGACGTCCTTTGGGTGATATGGCAATGATGATTAAGAAAACAACTTTTCCCAATATTAAGATCTTTTATCCAAGTTCTGACGGCCGTTAGAGCAGCAAAGTTCTCGAGTAGAGGAAGTATACTGAAAAGCAAATCGTACGGCCCTCCACAGAACCAACCTTGTTGAGTACTTATTGCTGGGAGCTGTTGGGTGCAACTCACACAAAATCGGGGGCACTGGAAATCTGGAAACGTTGGAGGCCTATGTTCGGCAGTGCCTTTATTTACTACATTGAAACATTAAAATAACGAAAAAGGTCAAACCGTGATTGATAAGATGTCTAGACCTCATTACATTATTCTATATATAATAATACACCTCGGCTAATCTTACATTTAATAATACCCATCCAAAGGTTGTCTGGATTAGCTGTAAGACCACCTATTACATTTTCTTGTTTCTCATTTTGTTGTATCTAGCTTCTACGGTTAATAATAAAAATTCATTAATTAATTCTTAGAAACTCTTCATAGAGGTCATGTTAATACAGTTGTTTCCATAAAGATCAGACAATTAATTTCACTACACATAGGTAAGCCAAGCCTTATTCTGGCTACCACAAGGTCTATTTTCGAATAAAAAATAAGATAAGTAACGCAATATATTGCGAAAACTGACAGTAATATATCTATACTAATATTTTAAAAAGGAAAGATTTGTATTTTTGTATGTTTGCAATGAATAAATTTAATAAACCAGCCAAGTGCGAGTCGGACTCGCACACGAAGGGTTCCGTGCCATTATCTATAAAAATGGCGAAAAAATCACGTTTGTTGTATGGTAGCCCCCCGTAAATATTTGTTTTATTGTAATTTAATTATTTATATTTAAAGTCAATATACAGAGTGTTTTTTAAACTGTAACAGTACGGCAGCACCCATAACCAGAGGATATACAGGTGCAGTTTATTCTAAACATCAGCTCGTTTTCAAAGAAAAACATTTAAGCATTAAATTTTTTTTGGTCAAGTGTGAGTAGCGCCTTAAAATGAATCAAGTTGGTAATTTTTGTTTAATGCCGATCGATGCAGTCTTTTGTAAGGATCATTTTATTGTATCGGTTAAAAAAATCTGAACAGCGGAAGTTAGTCAAATTTGATAAAAAGTATTCTCATACAACAGGACAAACAAAATTCCTTCTATAAACATTTCAATAGATTCTAATTGCACATTAAAGACATATTAATAACTGTAGCGATTAAGAAGTTTAGGAACTCCATGCTCTCATGAGCAATTCAAAAACATTTCGTATTTCAGAACAATTTTGAATTTCGATCATGGTTCTTGCACCTGTCGAACTTTTATATCAGTCATTGCATCATCTTATTTGTCCTATCATGGCATTGTCAAATACGCAAAAAGTAGACTTAATTGAAGCATACTTCCTCAATCACGGTAATTTTCAAAAAAATGTACCAACTATTTTAAGGCGCTACTCACACTTGACCAAAAAAAATTTAATACCAAAATGTTTTTCTTTGAAAATTAACTGATGTTTTAAAAGAAACTGCACCTGTATCTCCTCTGGTTATGGGTGCTGCCGTACTGTTACAGTTAAAAAAAACACTCAGTATAACTAAATATTCTGTGAATATTTCAAGCGTCTACCTGTTGCCGTTATAATTATCGAGCTAAATCGAGCAACGAAATTAAGTTTGTTGTAAGGGAGCCACCCTTAAATTGTTATGTTATTATATTTTTAGTAGTTGTTGTTATAGCAGCAACAGAAATACATCATCTGTCAAAATTTCAACTGTCTAACTACCACGGTTCATGCATGAGATACAACCTGGTGACAGACGGACAGAAAGCGTAGTCTTAGTAATAGGGTGCCGTTTTACCCTTTGGGTACGGAACACTAAGAACACCTGGTCTGATTTCAAAAATTCTTTCATCATTAGAATGCTACATCATCTCTGAGTAACATAGGTTTTATACCCAACTGCGCAGAAGGAGGGTAATGTTTTTTTATTGAAAAACTACGCGTGCGAGGCTGCGGATTGGTCAGCTAGTTTATCTTAATCTGAAATGATGCAGCAACATCCTCATTAAAAGTGAAAGTAAATGGATAACTTCCTTTGATTCATTGATTTAATAAGCACAATTTGAAAACGTATTATTGCACAATACCTGTCGCATAACATCATCTAACAAGCAAAATATAGGTAGGTATTCCAATAAAATAACAGCGTCTATATGAAATATCACTAATTTAGATTTTGTTTTGTTAACTTAGGTACACCCCCCTCCATTATTGTAATGTCCCAAAAGTCCTGTCCATCTAAAGGTTTTCTGGAAGAAATCGCTTCTAAGCGATAAGACCACCCATTGTACTTGTTGCTTTGTGAATTTTTATTTTTAATTCTGTTTCTATTGAAGTGTACAATAAAGTAATTTCATTCATTCATTCACTATCACTACATAGTATAAAACAAAGTCGTTTCCCGCTGTCTGTCTTTAAGTATGCTTAGATCTTTAAAACTACGCAACGGATTTTGAAGCGAGATTTTTTAATAGATAGAGTGATTCGAGAGGAATGTTTATATGTATAAAACATGCATAATATAGTAGAGAAACACTGATAATTTTAGAGGTTTCTAATGTGATGTCGTAAATACTCATAATACTCTTTCAGTTAAATACTCTATCAAGACTAACCTTTAAAGAAACATGTCTGTATTGTCTAATGACAAAAAAGCTGTGAACGTTGTATATAAAGACATTCTGTAGTATATTTAGTATAAGCATTGGATCCGTGCGAAGCCGGGGCGAGTCGCTAGTAAAGTATATTATATATTATTTTGGGTTCAGACCCTGGGTCCATATAGTACCGTGACCCATCGCGTTTTCAAAATTCTTTCTGGGCGTTTGGTCGAAGCGACGTGTGATCCGAGAGCTAGCGCTTATTTGGGTCAACGCATAAGCATTGCAATTCAGCGGGGCAATACAGCCAGTGTCTTGAGGATACCTCCGTTTGGCAGGTTTAGAGCGACTCCACGATTCCGGGACATTTGTTGCCTATTCAATACCAGGCTCTATCAAATTAGTGATTTTCAGATATGAGTAATTGATTTCCACACTATTTCTTGGAAATACGAGTACATGCTTCAAATATTTGAATCGGGAATCTGTAGATCGTGCAAACATTCGAATCAAACCTGCAACCTGCTGCATCTCCGTGGTGCAGCCGGCTAAGACGCAGGAGATAGCGGGTTCGATTCCCGCCGCAGAACAAATGTTTGCATGATCTACAAATATTTGCTCCGGATCTGGATGTTTTTCTATATATTATAAGTACTTATGTACTATGTATTTCCAAAAAAACAGCATATAAGTATTCTATCAGTTATATGGTTCGAATAGTACAAGCTCTGCTTAGTTTGGGGCTAGATGGCGCTGTGTGAAGCAATATTTATTTTTTATTCATATTTTTTTGACTATTCACCCACTATGGCCCTGATGTCGTATACTCTTCTCATTGTTGATTTGTAGAACCATTAATCAAATATTTCTCACAATCAAACAAAACAAACAACAAAATCGATTACAAAATAATTCGCAAAGCAAACAGCGTAGATAACAATCAAACAACCAGTAATGATATCAAATTATTGTCAATCAACAATCAAATACTTCAGTTACACAACAGACCATTACACTGTTGACAAATGTCTTGATACTTTCACCGAATACCACCTGTCCGAGTTTCTACTGTAATGCCTTTATAAGTTCTTTGGTGAGTGGGCCTAGTTAAACAGTAGCGGAGCGATAAGCGGAGCGTCTTCATTATTAACGCTAAAACATGAAACACCTCTAGAAAATTTTCACTGCTGAAACTAGGTCCCACATTGTATGTAGTAATACAAGGTACATGTACTTACTCTCTAAGCTACTATTTAACTAAGCTATAGAAAATGTATATGTATAAGCAATTTAAATAAATATACCAACGCGATTATTTTTTTACTAAGATAAATATCAAGCGTACGATCTAATCAGTACACGTACCAATATTTTCGAAATTATCAAATCTTTAGCAATATTCTCTATAAATAAATAATTGATGTGCTCGCAATACTTACGTCAAATATTTGTCATCGCTTGAAATTTCATTACTTTGGCGGGTTGTATAGTTTTCCTCCAAAAAAACGACACAGAACGAATCTCACTGAAGAATCAGTATCGCTTCCGCGCAACGCTACGCTCCACGCTCAGCTTATACAAGAGAAAGGCCTAATGGTAAAACGATGAAAGTCAAGGATATTATAAATTTATTCACGGTGTTACAATTTTTAGTTGATACGTTTATAGAGATTGTTTACGCAATTTCTAATTGATGTCATTGATGAAATAAAGCGAGTTTTAGTAGATTTTTTTCTGATTGTGTAATAGATGTCATAAAGCACATATATAAGTTGTCACACACATACAGATGTCATACATAAGTTTTTGTAGAAATTTGTCCTATCGCCCGTTTGGAAATTTTGATTTCTATTATCGACTAATAGACGAATAGACGGCACGGGAACTGCGACATGTGATCTTTTCCGATCTTCATCTTCTACTACTTGTAGTCGTGTTAATAACTCATTAAATCTACAATCACTAATCCCATATCCAAACTCCCATATCCATAACCACGCTAATTTATAAATTTGAAAGTAACTCTAATTAATTCTGTTTCTCTGTCAGTCTGTTTCTCTGTCTGTCTCTCTGTATGTTTCTCTGGTTGTTACATTTTCACAACTAAACAGACGGACCTATCTTGATGAAACTTAACAAGGAAATACTGTGTATCATGAGGAAAGACATAGGATAGTTTTTGTAGGAAAATTAAGATTGTTTGCCATAAAATATTAGAAATTTATCAAACACTGGGGCTGCGCCATAGTCACCTCAACGTAATTAGGTAAAAACCTCCTTCTTTATGCTCGCTTCAAAGAGTTTGAAAAATATAACTTTTTTTTCCATGACTAGGCTTAAACCAAAAATGTCGGATAATGCAACAATTCCCGAGTGTCGCACACTAAGCTGGGAGGATGATGTGATACACTTTCCCCGGGTGACATATGCTACTTTTTACCCAACTGCGTAAGGAGGGTAATGTTTTTATTGAGAAAGTACGCGTGCAAACCTGCGGATTGGTCAGCTAGTATTAAGTACTTATAAATCGGTTGTCTACTTAAGATTTGAATTGATTGATCAATTGTCACTTGAAGAAGTATTTAAGCAGCATAAGTCATGTATGCAATTCCTTCCCTTAATGTGTCCACACGCCAGCTTATTATAAATTAACATACACGAACATTTAATAAAATGTGTGGCACATTTACACGAAGATCGATCGTCACGACACCTAGGAAGTAAGATCTAAATGTGCATGTTCATAGATCGTGAGTATTTGTGAGCGAGTGTTCAATAATCAATACATTTTACTTAGAAAACTTTCGTGATTGATTTCAATTATTATTATAAATATGGGATTTATCACTTACCGTCTTATCGGTGTTTCGACCGACAATTTCGGTTCGATTCGTGAACCTTCATCAGGGTGAATGCGATCCGCTCCGAATCCGCACTGCTCACTGCAGTGAGCACACATTCAATACATGTTCGGGATTCCATTCCTCAAAATGAAAAAAGGAACCCTTATAGATTCACTTTGTTGGTCTCTCCGTTTGTTAATATTAGTTGCCTTAAACATTTGCTTAAAAACGTTATATTTAGACGCGTTGTTTTGTAAATGGTGTTTCGTACACGAAACCATATCCGTGCGCTGTCAAATCGTTGACAAATAGTTAACTATTGACTATTTCCGTGGCGCAATGGGCGAATAGCCGGCTGAGACGCAGGAGGTAGCGGGTTCGATTTCCGCCGCGGAACAAATGTTTACATGATCTACAGGTATTTGTTCCGGGTCTGGATGTTTTTCTTTATATGATAAGTATGTATTTACAAAAAAAAAGTGGAAGTATTCTATCAGTTATCTGGTTCCCATAGTACAAGCTCTGCTTAGTTTGGGGCTAGATAGCGCTGTGTGACATGTTCAGGAATATATATATATATTTTTTTTAAGAATAATGTCTCGAATGCTTTTATATTTCGAACAACGAATAGCTAAAATAACCTTCTCAGGTCCACCTCTCCAGGTGATATGGACAGGGATATGTTAGGTGTTTCTCTACGAGATCGAATCAGAAATGAGGAGTTCAGACGAACCAAAGACACTGACATAGCACATAGGTTTAGATAGCTGAAATGGCAACGGGCAGGCACATAGCTCGAAGAACAGATGGTGCCGTTGGGCAGACAGGTTCTCAAGTGAAGACCACATACTGATAAGCGCAGCGTAGGACGGCCCCCTACTTGATGGAAAAACGACTTGATAAATCTTTACATAGTATAAAATGAAGTCGCTTCCGCTGTCAGTTCACTTAGATCTTTTAAACTATTTAACGGATTTAAATGCAGTTTTCAGCAATAGATAGAGTGATTCAAGAGAAAGGTTTATATGTATAATACATACATAGTAACTGCGAAAGTTTCTGTTTGTTTGTTACCTTTTCATAACTAAACAGCTGAACGGATCGTAATGAAATTTCGAAAGGAGATACATTATATCCTGAGGGCATAGTCTACTTTTGTACCCAAGTGCACAAAATTAAGGTTATGTTTTTATTGATTTATCACGCATGCAAAGCCGTGGGCTGATCAGCTAGTTACTAATAAATGAGTAATGACATACTAATGGTGCACTTGTCTCACACGCGTCTGCCGGCGAATACAGTAGCATGTTTTCAAAAACAACCAGCTGTTTTGAAAATCAGGAGTCAATTAAACGTATGTTATATAATTTCGAGTATTTACAACACCGGTAGGTATTTATTCAAGTTTCAATCAAATAAAATGTATTTATGGCTTGATATATTTGTCATGTTATAAAGATGTCAGAAGTAAATTAAGTACTATTAATATAACCAATATGTATCTACATATACATATATAAAACAAAGTCGGGTTAGTTACACCATTTTTAACTCAAGAACGGCTAGACCGATTTTAATGACATTTGATTTGTTGGATTCGTCTCCGCCCCGATAGCAGAATAACTATTAAAATAACGAAAAATTTCACGCAAAAAGAAATAATGATGGCCGATTGACAATTCTACTGGCGACGTACATTGGCAGGCTGCGTCACATGCATGTCAAGGTGGTACGAAGTTTGGTGGGTCAGCTTTTATTATTATTAATAATATAAATCTATATTTCAGGCAACAATAGAAAAGTACAAAATGTTGAAACTTAACTCTACGGCCCATATAAATATATATCTTAGTATAACATACATATTATATACCTAAAACTATTCGCTGACCTGTCATCTACGATGTGTGACGCACTTGCGCTGTGTCGTGAAGTCACCCGCGAAAACGACGTTAAAGGTTACGATAAAGGTTGGGAGCCGTTAGGTGCAGGCCGCACAACATCGGTCGCTCTGGAATTATTATGTATCCATCTTTAATTCAAAGACGGTCAAACAAATTAAGAAAAGATTCGTTGAATATCATGTTCAACTTACCGGAACAAGACCAGAACCAAGTATTAAAGAGAGCTATATGTAACATTTAAGAAATACAAGCTCAATGATTGGCGTCTTGATTAATAGGAAACGCTTCTGCTAAACAGGGAGGAGGGGTAACAAGAATTCAATACTTCGTCTGCAAATAACATACTGTTTTATATATATTTTTCTTATTTTCTTATAAATTTGAGTGCATCGTCCGTTACTGCTTCGCTCATTACTTTCCATCCAAAGGTTGCCTGGAGAATTTGCTTCTAGTGATAAGGCCGCCCATATTCGGCATAAACTAGTTATATAAGTATTCCTTGTGAATAATAAAACGTTATAGTGAGTATAGTTATTTTTGCTGTGTTTCCGCTTTAAGTGGAAAACGGGAGGCAGGGAGAAAATACATGCATGGACTGTTGAAAATATTCTATTAAATCAATATAAATAAGATTAAAATTGAAATTCTGTTTTAGAATACCAAAAAATGGACGACTTACCGGCATGGGCTATCACAATAGAATTGTTTCGGAATTGTGGTGCCAGACGAGAAGCTTTAGTAGAACTAAAGTCAAAGTCAAGTAAAAATCTTTAATTCCTTAAAATTACAAGGATCACTTTGAAACGTACATTTTACTATGTGGCCCGTCCGCTGTTAGTGTATTCAGAAATTTTACTATGTGGCCCGTCCGCTGTTAGTGTATTCAGAAATTTTACTATGTGGCCCGTCCGCTGTTAGTGTATTCAGAAATTTTACTATGTGGCCCGTCCGCTGTTTGTGTGTTCAGAACGAAATAGTATTGAAATATATTATGATGGTATTAAATATATTATGTTATGTAGATTTAAATGGTCATAATTAATTGGACGGTCGGCTTCAGAACTAGGTTCCGGAAACAGGCTTACGTAATTCAAATGCTACCATAAAAATTACCATAGATTTAAGCGAAATCGTGTCGCTAGAATTGTTAAATTGCAAAATAAAATTAACCGACACTTTACGGATAATCATCTTGGAACGTAGTTTTGCTGATGCTTCATAATTTTATGCTTCATCAACTGTTCGTCTCGGGTTGCGAGAAAAAGTGCTGATAGGTATTTTTGCTACTATCGTTTTCAAATACTATTTAGAAAGCCGGCATTGCACTGATGTATGACAATCATTAATTACCTTTTTATGTATGGAACATCTAAAAGTTCTTCGGAGGGAATGTTGATTTCCTAATTAGGCTATAACACCTGATGCAAAGTCAAAAGTAAAAATAAAGGTTCTTACCACAAAAATAATTAAACACTGTTTAGCTCGTGTTTAAAAAAATCGATACAACAATTGAAAAGGATTTTTTAAACATGCGTTAAACAGTGTTAAACTTTTATTGTGGTAACAAGGAATATGTTTATTTTAGATCACTTAGAATCGCCGGACTAAAAAACCTTAGATAACTAAAGTTAACTAAAACTATTTTATTATTTCTTTTGTTGTATTATATTATTTATTTATTATAATTATTTAGATACCCTATAAACACTAACTTCAGTGTTGTCCATTAGTTCTACAAACTTCCTTACTGAATTTGTAAGTTATGTAGACTATTTTCAGAATCACATTCCTCTGACAAGGTGTAAAGAATAAGCCAGCCTTGCCTAATCGTTACACATACCAAACAAAATAGGTATATAGATTCAAATATTAATTACTCAACATTCTCATCTATATATATTTAAATTAAGTCACACTGCATATTTTGACTTATGAAATCGTTACGTGGTATTTTTTTTGTACGTGACTTTATTTGACTGGTATATAGGTATATCGGTCAAAACATGTGTGTCAAGTGTTGAGACATTCCTTTATTTACTTCTACCTTTATTATGAAATGTAACTTATGTGCATTATCTTTAGGTGAACAACCTGACAATGTTTAAAACAACTCTTCCAAATTCAGGTTATTGTTGTTACAAAATCAATTCACTAACCGAATCTATTTGTTTACTTACAGATACACAAACACTGGAATAGAGAGCAGTGATCATTGACCCAGTCAGGGCCACACCGGAACCATTATGCCATATACATCCACCAGGCGACGAACAGCATTGTAAGCAGGATACAACGTTAATTATGCCAGCACATTAACCGCCTCGCCAGCCACCATGGAAGACGTCACTCCTCGACCGAGCATCGAATACATCCCCCCACTTCCACCAAAAGCGAAACAAAGAGGGTCCACAACATTCACGACAATCACAACCGATAATGTGAAAAGTAACGGATACGAAGACGGACGAAACATGGACTCTCTAAGTTCGATGCACTCGCATGTCCTTAATACCAAGAGCTCATCTGCAACGGTATTCATAGCGGCGACCCAGTCAGACCGACCCGCGATTACACCTAGCACGGACGCTCTCAACGGTCCACATGTGGTCACAATCAGAATCAACACGGACTCCGATAAACCGAAGCCTAAAATTTCAAGTGTCCATCTCAAAAGCGACGTCCACTTTGACAGTTTCAAAATCAACGACCTGTACAAGAAGAACAGTCTTGTGAGGTTGAACGTGGACGACCGTCCAAAAATTATAGAAAATGAAGATATTTTGAAGACCGATAAAGCACCGTATATTTACTGCAATTCGTACATGAACTCGATTACGAATATGGTGATGTCGAGCGGACAATGCTCGCCGAGCGACACGCTGGATTCTGGTACGTGCAGTGACCTTGATGGGACGCCACCGCCGCTGCCAAAAAAGAAGACGTCAAAATTGAGCGCAAAGAAAGCCATCTCGGTCACAATGATAAGCTCGAGCAACGGGAGCAGCCAGAGCGAGGTAGATTTTGAAGATAACGACTCAAATATATCGTGCGATTCTCTGAACAGTAGCGAGTTGAACAGCGTGCATGCCGATGAAAGTCACAGCGAGTATAAAAAAGAAAAAAGTGTAGAGCCACCTGTCGCGCCGGCGATGCCGTCCTTTGCCATCAAACCGAACAAAGACGGCTTTCTACCACAGGGTCTACTCCAAGACATTAGAGACCGCACGGCGAAACTCAGCACTGTTGAAACCGAAAGCGAATCGAGCGAACTGCATGAGGAAGCGTGCCAGAATATTAATGATGAAAGTAATATATCGAAAGAAAGCGCACAATTGACTTCTTTCCGTTTAGTATCGCAGCTAAATAATGAGCAAAGGAGTTCCGATACTGATTCCCTACCGTCTTTGCCTTCATTGACTTCCAACACTTCAAAAACCTCAATAATTAGCGAGAGCACTTACGAGGACCGGAAACAGGATAAAATGAAGCAAGAAATGTGTTACAGCAGCCATTACTTCGACACGGACAAGTTTTACGATTTTCACCTAAACGAGAAGCAGTTTGATGAAACAGTGAAAAGTGTGAGTGTTCAAAGTGAAAGTGAGATTGCCGAATTGCAATTTTTTGCGGGAATAAAGGATTACAAAAATGAGGATGCGCCCTCGACGATTAGGAGTTCGAAGGGCACGATCCGCGGTGTCAAGAACCGCGTGAGAGCTGGGATCGCCACGTTCCTACAAATGCAGACAACAACCAAGGTAATCTCGTTGTAATTGTCACACTTTTTAATTCTACACTAGTCTTTATGTTCTTACACACGTAGTGATTTTAGAGGTCACTTTTGAAAGTGCTTCGCACGTTGTCTGGTTTATTAAAATTAACATTTTGCTTGACTATTCTATTGAAAATTGAACCTTCATGGGACGTTGTCGAGAATAATGGCCAAGGAACAGGTGAATAAATTGAGACGTAATTACATTGAGAATTATGAACGGACGTGTGCCGCTGAAGTGTTGGTCTGTAAGGTCATAGAATACGCAAGAGTTTGTATTGCTGATGTTGTACAACAAATAACAATGACGTTTGTCCGAAGTCATTGTTCTTTGATTACTGGAAAACAGGTGTTGTTTTGTTACACAATACAGAGACATTGATAGAAAAGGCTTAAAGTTTCCCAGATAAACACAATCTAGGAGTTTTTAACAACTAGTAGCACAAATACCGATAAGTTGTCAATAAATTGACAAAACATTTTAACTTCGTGGTAGCATTTTAACTTTACATACTAGAACTTTCCTATTAAGGAAAGGTAAGGCAGGAAGTGATGCTAAATAGTTTATGTCAGCAGAACGATCCACATTGAGTAAGCTGTTATAGTGTTCTGCCCAGCGAGTAAGAACTTCTCCTTTGCTTACCAGGAGGGTACCTGAAAGTGATTTCAGTGGTACGTTTACTCGATGTGGACTTCCTACTAACTTTTTAATCTCGTTAAAGAAATCGCCGAGTCTATTCGAATCAGCAAGCCACTGAATATAGCGAACCTTGTTCAGCCACCACTCATCTTTTGCGTTTCGAGTTAGTCTCCTTATTTGGCTCGTACTCTCCTTTATTTTTTCAGAAGCAGTTGTCTGATTTCCCTTTCGAAGGAGCTGGCGGTGTTTTCCTAGGGCGACTGTCAATGTATTATCATTTTCGTCAAACCAGTCTTCACAGACACGAGGTTTTTGGCCTAAGATCTCAGTAGCCGCATTGATGGTATTTGTAGTTAACAGTTTCCAGCCCTCGTCTAACTGTTCATCTTCGGGGTGTATGCCTGCTGTAAAGGTATTGACAGCTTCCCTGTAATTTGCCAATATTTCAGCAGACTCTAGCTTTTTCAGATGAAGACAGTTAGGCTTAGCCCTGCGAGGTCTACGGCAAGGGCTAAGACGCAAAAATAGTTTTGTAACAACAAGTCGGTGATCCGACCAACAATTTGCGCCCCTCATTACTCTCGTTACTTTGACATCCGCTATATCCCGTTGACGGACTATAGCATAATCAATAAGATGCCAATGCTTGGACCTTGGGTGCATCCAGGTAGTTTTGTATTTATTTGGGAGTCTAAACATGGTATTGGTAATACCCAGATGAAATTGGGAACAGAGGCTTAGTAACAGTTGCCCATTACTGTTCATGTTACCAATGCCATGTCGCCCTATCACCCGAGGCCAAGCTTCAAAATCACGTCCGACGCGAGCATTAAAGTCGCCAAGAAGCAAAACTTTCTCACAGCGCCGGATTTTAGTCAGCACTTCTGACACTTCCTCATAAAATTTGTCCTTGACGTCATCACTTTTGTCGAGTGTTGGCGAATATACGCTGATAACATTTAAGTATTTATTGTTTCGAAGATGGAAACGTAAGGACATGACACGATCAGAGATAGCTACTGGATGTTCTTCCAACTTAGAGGCTAAAGTAGTTTTAATAGCAAAGCCTACTCCTGACCGTCTAGGCTCAGAAGCTGGTGTGCCTTTCCAGAAGAAAGTGTACCCACCACCACGTTCAACAAGCTCACCTTCGTCAGCTAGATGTGTTTCGCTGAGAGCGGCTATGTCGACGTCATAGCGTTTGAGCTCGCGAGCCACAATGGCGGTTTTACGTTCTGGGCAGAGGTTGTTGGGTCGGTCTAAAAGAGTACGTACATTCCACGCACCAAAAGTCATATTCATCTGCATGTTTTTAGATTTATTCTTATTGCGAGGAATGAGCGTTTGTTTGGGGCACCTTTTCTAGCCCCCTCCCCGGCTGAGCGAGGAAAGCAGTGCCTCTCTAAATAAAGCTGCTTTGTCTCAAAGAGTGCTGCCGAACCACACTGTCACCCCGATGCAGTGCTAGAGCGACCACTCTCCTCTCCTTAGGCCACCCGTGTCCAGGTATTAGACCAAGCCCAGGACTTTTTTAAACTCGGAATGACAAAGCCAAGTCAGATGCGCAGGATATATTAAGTTGCATAAGTGTGCGCGCCGTACACAGATGCACCCTCTCCTCCTTACTCCCCTTGACCCAGTGGAACGGAGAACCGCTACGACTGGAAGGGAACAGGACGCAGTATCTGGCAACGATAAAAACTCCTATCGCTACCTTCAGGCCTTCTACAGTTGCCTGGTTGCCTCGCCACTTGAGGTGGATTGCGTTGACGCCGAAGCAACGAGCACTAGCACGGGGAGTGACCGTGCCGACTCGAGGGCCGAAACACGCCGTTGCTACAACAAAGTGTTTCGGCACTCGAGCCCCCCTCTACCAGCCTAGGTTCCTAAGGTGTGGCCGCTGCATGCTATAGCGGCGACCACTAACGACGATCGAATGCGTGCCGCGCGATCTGAGGAGCCTTTTATAGGCGATGTTGCCTCGACCACTAACGACGATCGAATCTTCGTATATTCAACGGGCAGCGTAACGACGCCCCAGAGACCTTTTCTTGAGCCTCCTTCTCTTGAGGAAGTTATCATCGCCATCAAAGCGCAGAAAAACAATAAGGCTGTCGGCATCGATAACATACCAGGAGAACTATTAAAATATGGCGGAGATGAGTTGCACTACAAGATTTGGCAATTTTTCCAGCGCATGTGGGAAATGGAGTTCGTTCCTCCTAGTTTTGGCGTATCACTAATTTGCTCTTTGTATAAAAATAAAGGTGATCGATCTGTTTGCAACTCTTATAGGGGTATATCACTTCTGTCTACTCCAGGAAAAACTTTTGCCAGAGTACTCTTAAATCGTCTTATGGAGCTCTCTGAAAGTATATTGCCTGAAACGCAATTTGGGTTTAGACCCAATCGCGGCACATGCGAGGCCATATTCTCTCTTAGACAACTGCAAGAGAAAAGCAGGGAACAGTGTCAACCTCTGTTTCTCTGTTTTGTTGATCTGGAGAAAGCTTTTGACAGTGTACCTCGCGAAGCTTTGTGGATTGTGCTTTCGAAACTTGGTTGCACCGACAAATTTATACGCTTGATAAGACTTCTTCACGACAACATGACTTGTTGCGTAACCGTCAATGGTGAGCAGACAGAGCAATTCCCTGTCACTTGTGGTGTAAAACAAGGCTGTGTATTAGCACCCACTCTTTTTGCTCTGTACTTTTCCGTTGTCGTGAGGGAGACTTTACAAGCCAACACCGAAGGGATCCGCATACGTTTTCGCACAGATGGCAGTATCTTTAACCTGGCTAGGTTAAAAGCGCACACAAAGGTATCGTATGACCTCATTACCGAATTGATGTATGCTGATGACCTATGTTTCGTTGCGGAATCTTCTGAGGGACTCCAGGACTTGATGACTCGGCTTGACGCTGCGTGCTGTAGATTTGGCCTCAAAATTAATATTACAAAGACAGAGGTGATGGCCATGGACACTGTTAACCAAGCTCCACTGAATCTGCAAATCGATGGAAAGCCCATAAAACAGGTCGATACATTCAGATATCTGGGAAGCAGCATAACAACAAAATGCGACCTTGACTCGGAGATCAACAGCAGACTTGGCTCCGCTATGGCTGCTTTTGGTAAACTACGAGTCCAGGTATTTCGCTCCCATAACATCAAATTGAGTACCAAGATTAAGGTGTATATGGCTATTGTACTTCCTAACATCTTGTACTCGTCAGAGACATGGTGCCTGTATCGCAGACACATACGCACGTTAGACAGATTCCATCTGAAATGCCTCCGCGACATTCTTAACATCAAGTGGTCGGATCGGGTCCGTAATACCGATGTTCTACGACGGGCTAATGTCTGTGGCATAGAGGCATATTTGATGCGGCGTCAGCTGCGTTGGTGCGGGCACCTGTCTCGGATGTCTGATGAGCGAAGGGCGAAACGCATTTTCTTCTGTGAACTAGAACATGGTAAGCGGAAACGCGGAGGTCAGTTCCTACGTTTCAAAGACGTACAGAAGAGGCACATGAAGAGGTGTTGTATCGATCCGTCGCGCTGGGAGGCTCTCGCTGAAAAACGACCTGAATGGAGGCGTCATGTTCAGGACAAAGTGTACGAGTTTGAAGAAGAAAGGAGGCAAGAACTAGACTTAAAACGAGATCAGCTTAAAAGTCGACCGCCGGCTAATATCAATTACAACTACATTAATGGCGCCTTAACTTGTGTTCATTGTAACCGGACTTTTAGCGCAAAAATAGGGTACATCAGCCACATACAGGCTAAACACCTAGGCCAATAATCACAAAGTCAAGTCTCTGTAGCCGAAATCGGCTAGGAGGATTATTATTATTAAGGAAAAATTTAAAGTGATTTGACGTGTCATAATCAATTAATTCTTATTTAGATACCTTTGTGGTTAAAGATTCATCAAATTAAATCAAATAGTTGTTCGCCCCAAACTGAGATCTCGCGAGTCTCCCATAAAAACAAAGAAATATTAATTGTACTCACAAATACCTTTTATTAGACGTGCCACTGGACCCGATAGTTCCATTTTGGATTTTTTTACCCCGCTTGAACCATAATATCGCAACAACCCCCTCACATTTTAGCTCATTTAGTTATACCAAAATTTTGCCATCACTACCAACGTATATACTAAATTTCACGATTACGAACGCTTCGAAAGTTATCCTCGGACAAACAAACATACATACATACAATGCCGATTTGCCCAAGTTGATTTGATGATCTCGCTTCGCTCGATCAGTTAAAGATTCTAGAAGTAGATTTTGTATTGACTAATTATTAGCTTACATTATATTTTTAAAATAATATAAACCATATCGATACAAAGAAGAAGAAAGCTTTATTAACATATAAAAAACATTGATGTTACTCAAAAGTAATCTTCTATACAAGCCTTCTACATTTTTAACCTACCTGCTGCCCATAATTTAGGATAGAAAGGTGTCAAATGTATCTCTATTATAAAAATAGGTAAGGTATATTAAAGTCGTACCTAGCTATTTTCCGGTCTGATGATTTTAGATTAGCTACAAAACATGCCTACGACATCGTCAAAATTGAGATCAAGGAAGCTAAAGTGAAAGGTGATGTTATATCCATTATATGATTCTGTAGTCCGAACGCTACTGCAAACGATAGACTTTTATGAACGGAGGCAAAATGCCTTTAATAACAATAAATATCTACATGACTAAAACACAGAAAAAAACAGTTTAATCATCTAAAGACCGTTGCAACTTGCAAACGATCTATAGATGGTAGACACTGGCTGCATTACCCCGCTGAATTGCAATGCTTATGCGTTGACCCAGACAAGCGCCAGCTTTCGGATCACACGTCGCTTCGACCCGACGCCCAGAAAGAATTTTGAAAACAAAAACATTTCGTTTTCTGAGTAAACCAGTTAAATTAAGTATAGATAGTTAAATAAGCCTACATCTATTTTATACATCTATAAGTACTATCTATACTAATATTATAAAGAGGAAAGATTTGTATTTTTGTGTGTATGTTTGAAATGAATATACTCAAAAACTACCGTGCCGATTTCAAAAATTCTTTTACCATTGGAAAGCCAGTTTGAGTGACATAGGTTATATTTATTGCTAGGAAAGATTAGGAATCATTACTAAAACTTAAGTAACGTAATCCAAGGTGTAAAAAAAGTGCCCTAAAATGTCTTTCGTCGCATGCGCTGCGGAAACTATTAATGATTGAACAAAAGTATGTTGTACAATATTAAAGAACATATCAATATCTACAAATAACTTCGTTATATTATAAAGAGGAATGATTTGTTTGTTTGTTTGTATTGAATAGGCTCCGAAACTACTGGACCAATTTAAAAAAATTATTTCCCTGTTGGGAAGCTACACTATCTCCGGGTGACACATGCTACTTTTTACCCAACAGGGGAGAAGGAGGGTAATGTTTTATTAAAAAACTACGCGTGCGAAGCTGCGGATTGGTCAGCTAGTAATGAGATATTTATCAAACATAGCGAATTAAAGTATTGCAAGCCTCGTCCCTTTGCGATTCTCTCCGGTTGACATCTATGACGCAGAGGGCGAATAGCCGGCTGAGACGTAGGAGGTTGCGGATTTGATTCACGCCACGGAACAAATGTTTGTATGATCTTCAAATATTTGTTGCGGGTCTAGGTGTTTTTTGTTAATTATTATAACTATGTTTAAAAAAATGTGAAATTGAAGTATTATATCAATTATTTGGTTCCCGTAGTACAAGCTTGGCTTAGTTTGGGGCTAGATAACGCTGTGGGAAATGTCCAGAGCTATTATGATTATTCTATGCGCAAGAAACTACATCATTTAAATGTACTTAACCATTATACGCATCGAAAAACAGTTTTGTAAACAACGACTGTTTTAGAAAAAAATGTTTTAGTTTAAAACGTCGAAAAATTGGTTTATTGTGAGGTTCCAATTGCCCATTTTCAAAATCACAATATCAAATTGTGAACAATGTTAATCCTCTAAAAAAAACATACTTTTCTTCGCCAATACAGTCACAGATGAATAATTGAGGCGATAACATACGTCCCAGTAAACGTGAATTGAAACCGACTTAGTTTTTATACAAGGCTAGCTTCTTTTTCCTGCCCCGCTCGTTGTAACCGGATAAAAGTATTATGATATTTTACGCTATAAACTACATACTGATTTTATTAAGAGACCTTTCGTGATTTACTTCTGTCATTATTAATAATACGAGATTGATCACATACACATCAGGTTATTCTAAAGTGTAAATAATACTAATACATATTATAAATGCAAAAGTTTTGATGTTTGTTTGTTACTCAATAACGTCGTAACGGCTGAACCGATTTCGATGATAATTTAGTATGTATGTAACCTGGATTACCACATATGCTACTTTTTATCCCATAAACCATGGGATAAAAATGGGGTGTCAAGTCAAGTTGCAACAGCGAGTTTAGCTTTTTTCAAACAAAGTTTGATTTGTGCCTTCTCGGCCTAAATGTACTGATGTGACCAGTAGATTTTTTCTGCGTTCTCTTTATTTGTTTTAAAGTAGAAATTGTTCATTGACATTTGTTTATTCATCCACTGAGGGGCTAAGAGATAAGAGGTTTAAGGATCTTTGAGGGATATTCTTAGATTTCTTATACAGCAGACAGACCGAAGTAGTCTTCTTATAATCAGTACAGACCAAATTTTATCCAAATTAGTACATTTATTACAAACATCCATATAAATAAATAATAAATAATGCTGGACATTTCACACAGCGCTATCTGGCCCCAAACTAAGCAAAGCTTGTACTATGAGAACCAGATAACTGGTAGAATACTTAAATATGTACATTTATTTTTGTAAATAGATACTTATAACATATAGAAAATACCCAAACCCTGAGCAAATATTTGTAAACCATGCAAAAATTTATCCCAAAGCGGGAATCGAATCCGCACCCTCTTGCATCTACGTACAAACCGATTTGAAAGTAACTCTGTCTCTTTGCTCGACCGATTTCGATAGAATTTGGTACCTATATACCTAGATAGATTATGAATGGACTTGAGACATAGGATACACTTTACGCGACTGTATAAAAGGAGGGTAATGTTTTATTGGCAAACCACGCGTACAAAGCTGCGGGCAGGTCAGCTAGTATGAATATAAAATATTAATTCACATTTCATTAGTGTGATACTGTTATTATTCCCTGACTAGAGTTACAAGCGAGTCAATGAAACTAACTAGATTTTCTACTACGCTGGGTTCCAGGCGTTTTTGTAAGATTTATGTGAAGTTTTGCGTTGATTCATGTGATTTGTTGCTTTGTTTGGTTAAATCTCATTTGAGTAATTGAATGAATGAATTAAATACTTTTCTGTTGGTTTTGTTGATCAGTGATCCAATTAAAAATTGTTGTGTTCTTTATGATGTATAAATTAGGATTTAGGAAAATTATCCGCTGAAAATAAGAGAAATAAATATTATTTTCTTGCAGATTTTTAACTTTTATGAAGTAAAACTCTGCACTGACGTCCGTATATTGTACATAAATCGCGTCACACACGATAAAGATGCTATAGTATTTTATAATAAGACTAGCTGACCCCGCGAACTTTGTACCGCCTCAGAATTAGTAAATTTTGTTAAGCTGAGTTAAATTTTTATTTCTTTCAATGTCTTTTTCTGTGCACGTGCCCACTATAACCACTTACCTCTGTATTTAAAGTAGAAAATTATTGAAGTACTAATATCGCTATTAAAAAATAAGGGGTTAGTGGTAGAATAATAATAGGTATAAGGTTATATGTATTTTTTATTAACGAATCATAAAAAAATACATTTTTGTCCAAAAAATAAAAAAATACATTTGGGGTGGATGATAAATAGTTTACGTCCTATTCTCAGACCTACCAAATATACACAAAAAAATTCATAAGAATCGGTCAAGCCGTTTCCGAGGAGTTTTGTTACAAACACTGTGACACGAGAATTTATTTTTTAGATAAAATATCACTCGCATGCAATCTATTAGACCATCACACATGTCGAAGATGATACATATATTTTCATCTTACATTGGATTATATGACGAGCGATATTTTATCTTAATACAAAATATTAAAAAAATCTTTATCGTTAATGACGCGCTTTACCCTCTTTCTAACCTGATCCAAACCACAAGTTTTCATGAAGTAACAAAGAAGGAATTTCCATTGATGGCATTAGTTTAAAATAATTTCCGAGGGTGGTATTGAAGTGGCAGTAGATGACTCGATGACAAGACGTTTTTAAGAGCGCCTTGCGCAACGATGCCCGAACGTATTTAGTGCCTAAATATGATTTAATGAGATGTCAAATAATACAAATACGTCAAATTTAAACATGTTCAGTTAAATACGTTTAGGGATCGTTGTGCAAGCCGGGCTAAGATTATGTTTTAAGGTTATCATACTTGAAGATCTCGTTGACCTAAGACAAAGCGATAAGAAAAACAAACAGGAATTAACATCTATCTTCTATTTTTCTGTCTACTCAGCCCACATCAATCCACTGCTGTGGGTACAGGCCTCCTCGTTATCACACCACTGTGATATCATCATCATATCACTCATAGGCCATCCATATTCCTCCCTTATAGGTTTCCAGAGCGACCGATTTTGTGCGACCATTAATGCAATTTCAAAATTCGTAGTCGCTTTTTATGGGCTATTATCATTACTTTCCCGTGACTTAATTCAAAATCGATCACTACATTGATACAGTTTTCACATCCATCAACAATCGTATACTTTCTCATTTCTTGTGGGATTCAATAGCTCTTCCGACGACGTGAGACCTTCCATATAGGAAATAAACTATAATTGGAACCGGCCGAGAAAAGCGGAAGCGTTCAATAATTATAAAGTGTCAGTTAAAAATCATTAGGTATTATAATTTTATGGTATTTACTTATTGCAGATAAAAACCTTTTTGCTATGATATTGTTATACAAATGGTATTGTTTATTAACGTAATTAATATTATATTTTTTATTATATTTTTTAACTCCGCCCTGGGAGGCTGTCTCGCCAATCCGCGAAAAAAGCTTGCGAGTGACTGTCGTGCCGGAGTAGGAGACCGGAGTGGAACCCGGTAGCTGCTCTCAGGTTGGATCGGGGGCCCTTCCGTACATCACGCCAGCCATCCACATCTGGAACAACTGAGCCCTTGTATAAGCCATGTTTGCCCTTATTTCTGGCTGAAGTACTCTTTACTACTTTCCCTTTTTATTTTGTTTCTCATGGCCAGTCAAAATAAAAGTAAAAGTTTACCAGCGGCTTCAAAATCCACTCTCAGAGTTGACCTCTGCAACATCCGCGGATTACACTCGAACTTAAATGCTCTTCATCATCATCTTGAGACAGCCAAGCCTGCCCTGCTCTTTTTGACGGAGACTCAAATCTCCTGCCCGGCTGATACATCTTATCTCCTCTACCCTGGCTATATACTAGAAGAGCATTTTCTCCGGAAAGCTGGGGTATGTATGTACGTTCGGGAGGATGTTTGTTGTCGCCGTCTCAACGGCCTTGAAGCTACAGATCTGTCGTGTCTTTGGGCCCGCGTCGATTACGGGGGTCGAACCCGTATTTACGCTTGCCTTTATAGATCACATAGTGGTGATTCAGACGCAACTCGACTATTTGAGCACATCGCTGAAGGGATAGAGTGTGCACTCGGGCAGTACTCCAATGCAGAGTTGATCGTTCTCGGGGACTTTAACGCTCACCACGTTGAGTGGCTGGGTTCCCGATACACTGATCATACTGGGAGAACTGCCCATGATTTTGCAATCTCTCATGGCCTTACCCAAATGGTCTCCTGTCCAACTAGGATTCCTGATGTTGATAACCATGTACCATCCTTGCTTGATCTTGTGCTGACTTCACATCCGGATAAATACCAGGTCTCTGTGAAGGCTCCTCTGGGATCCTCTGATCATTGCCTGGTAACCACGTCAGTGCCGACCGTTCGTCCTAGTTTATCTAGTAAACCCGGGAAACGAAGGGTTTGGCATTTCGGAACAGCCGACTGGGATGGATTACGCGAATTCTACGCATCCTACCAGTGGAGGAAGCTATGTTTCTCAACGGACGATCCAAACACTTGCGCTGACGCATGTCATACTTCAGGGTATGGAATGTTTCATCCCCAACTCTGTAGTGCGTGTTGGTGGCCGGAGTCAACCCTGGTTCAACCGGGCTTGTGCCGTTATAGTCAGCAGCAAATTGGCTGCCTTTAAGAAATGGACTGTAGCGCGTGAGTGCCAGGATCCCGAAGTTTCCCGTTTGAGGAAAAAATTCAATGCTGCCTCCAGACAGAGCAAAAAGGTCATGGCTATAGCGAGGAAGCAGCACATCAGCAGAATTGGCGACCAGTTAATGGGGTATCCTTCTGGAAGTAGAGCCTTCTGGTCTCTTGCCAAAGCTGCTGAGGGTAACTTCTGCCAGTCCCGCTAACCATCTTTACTCAAGTCGGATGGATCTCTGGCCCATAGTGCAAAAGAGAAAGCCGATCTCCTTGGATCTCTTTTTGCCTCCAATTCGACCCTCCTCGACGGAAATGCTGCAGCACCGGTTATACCTCGGTGTCCGAGTTCCATGCCAGAGGTACGTTTTCATCAGAAAGCGGTACGGAAGGAACTCCTTTCCCTTGATGTGAGAAAGTCGAGTGGGCCGGATGGCATTCCAGCCATTGTGCTCAAAAAGTGTGCTCCTGAGTTGTGTTCTGTCTTTACGTCCCTCTTTGAATTGTCTTATACCACTGGTATCGTGTCGTCTTCTTGGAAAGTGACCCATGTCCACCCAATCCCTAAAAAAGGGGATCGAACCAATCCGTGTAACTATCGGCCTATAGCAATTACTTCCCTACTCTGTAAAGTGATGGAGCGAGTAATTAATACTCAGCTTCTTAGGTATCTTGAGGAACACCAGCTGATCAGTGACCGCCAATACGGCTTTCGTCATGGGCGATCAGCTGGTGATCTTCTAGTTTACCTCACTCACCGCTGGGCGGAAGCCGTCGAGAGTAGGGGGGAAGCTCTAGCTGTTAGTCTAGACATCGCGAAGGCGTTCGATCGGGTGTGGCACAAGGCGCTTCTCTCGAAGCTTCCCTCATACGGCCTCCCCGGGGGACTTTGCAGTTGGGTCGCCAGTTTCTTATCCGGGCGGAGCATAAGAGCCGTTGTAGATGGTTCTTGCTCGGACTCAATGCCCATTAACTCTGGTGCACTGACCCCAAGGGTCAGTGCTATCGCCCACACTGTTTATTCTTCACATCAATGATATGCTGCACATAAGCGGCCTTCATTGTTATGCGGATGACAGTACGGGTGATACTTTCTACACTGGTCGCTCTAATGTCTCTCGGTCGGAAGTGGAAGACAACAGACAAAGACTTGTGTCTGAGGTTGAAGGCTCTTTGGAGCGTGTGTCAGATTGGGGTAACCTTAATCTGGTCACCTTTAACCCAACCAAGACGCAAGTCTGTGCGTTCACCACAAAGAAGGCCCCTTTCACAATAGCTCCACGGTTCCAGGGTATTCCTCTCCCCGTCTCGGCGAGTATAGGGATTCTGGGAGTCGAAATTTCTAATGAGGTCCAGTATGGGAGTCACTTAGAAGCAAAAGCTGTGCTCACCTCCAAAAAACTTGGAGTCCTTAACCGTGCCAAACAGTATTTTACGGCACAACAACGGCTATTGCTGTACAAAGCGCAAGTTCGGCCGCACGTGGAATACTGTTCCCATCTTTGGCACGGAGCTCCAAAGTACCAATTGCTTCGTTTTGACTCCCTTCAGAGAAGAGCCATTAGAATAATCGGTGATCCCAAACTCACCGACAGGCTGGAACCGCTGAGTCAACGCCGTGACATCGGATCGCTCAGTGTATTCTACCGCCTGTATAATGGGGAATGTTCTGAGGAGCTATTTGATCTCATCCCGTCGTCGAGATTTTACCACCGCACTTCTCGACAACGTAATAAAGCTCATCCACATATAATCGACAATTGGGTATCGCGCACCACACGCTTCACGCGATCGTTTCTACCCCATACTTGCAAGATGTGGAATGAGCTACCATCTGAGGTTTTCCCATTAGACTACGACATGGCACGCTTCAAGAGAAATGTAAAGAGGTTTCTTCAGTGTAGGGAACGCATCGACAATACCCCGGGTGTTGCCGGTGTCAATAGGCGACGGTGACCACTTACCATCAGGTGGGCCGTAAGCCTGTTTCCCCACAAAGAACATAAAAAAAAAAAAAAAAAATTCCTCACGAATACCACTCATAAACGAATCCTAAAATCAGTTAAATGGGATGAGATACAGTCAAGAATAAAAATGCTTTTAAATGTGATTTTAAGTAGTATTTATTTTATCAAAATCAATCAACAACCAAAAATTTTATTAAATATATGTTGGCAAGTGATTACATGATTACTCGTAAATAAAAATTCCGGAATGAAAGTGAATTTGTAAATTTTTAGGATTGTAATAACTTAATATTAAATTTTGATTGTTTTGAAAATATGATTTGGACGCTTTCTATAGGGATTGGCGAGATTTAGTACAAGCTCGAGAAAAGTGGAGGGGGAGGCCTTTGCCCGGCAGTGGGACAGCATAGGCTAGATAAAAAAAATATAAAATTATTAGAAAGCAAAATAAATTATTTCTGTGACTATACCAAAAGTTATGTTTTGGTAATCGTTGGGAATAGATTTTGTACTTCATTGTATATCTAAAATTTGGTATTAGTTAGGAATAGAAAATATATTACGACAATAAACAAATCGGTTTGGTATACCATTGGTATTAGTTTTTGGTATTAGATGGGAATAGATCATTCATACGTATTGACATTGTAATTAGTTTTTTTATTGAGTTTTTATTTTTATTATTTGATTTATTAATATACAATTAACAATGCTTTTGCAGATACTTCTAATTTTAATTATTCATTATTATTTTATTAATTTTTTTTGTTTAGGTAGGTGTTTAATTAATCTTGTAAATTTTGTTAGTCACTATTGACATCTTCATTAAATTCTACTAATGTGACATTGAAATTAAGCTAACTATTTTTAATTGATTTTTTTTATTATTGTACCTACTGACATATCTACTCATCATACTAGATATGTAAATAATTTTTCGAATGATGAAATAAATGAAATGAAAAAAATATGAAACAATACGTACTTTATTGACGACCTCCGTGGCGCAGTGTGCGAATAGCCGGCTGAGACGCATGGTTCGATTCCCGCCGCGGAACAAATGTCGATGATCTACAAATAAGTATAAGTATGTATTTACAAAAAATATATATATCATTGTTCTATCAGTTTTTTAAGCTCTGCTTAGTTTAGGGCTAGATAGCGCTGTGTGAAATGTCTAGCATTATTTACATTACTTATTTATTTTATTGCAAAGCTGGAACTGAACTGGAAAGCGCAGCGTAACATGCCCCCCCCCCCGCAGATGGAGAAAAACGACCTGACAAAGTTTGCTGAAAATCTATGGGGAGGTCTATGTTCAGCAGTGGACGTTTTTTGAATGTTATGATGATAGAAACTTTTAAATGGGACTTATGTAACATTAGTTATCAGAGACTTTGTTGATATTAGCACATCTAAAACAACTAAACACGTAATAACTTTCAGTTTATCCTACTTAAATAAAAAAATAAAAAAAGAAATGTCATTTATTCATAGTTATATTTTTTTCTATAACTCTAAAAATATAATTTTAACAATTACACACTGAATCTTCTCTCTTACCATGGTATACCCTGCGTCTAAAAATACTAAATTGCCTGAGTTTTCATCGACTGGATATCTAGATTACCATAATAAATCGTCAACTCTTGTTTGTATTAAAGTGCTAAAATTGCCTTAAAACCAATGCCTAGTAGGAAAGTAGTAAGTAAGCTATTCTTGTTTCCTGGTGTTTAAAGCCGAAAAGTTAAAAGCAGTATAACTGCTGTGTTGCCTTTACTTTATCTTCGTCCCATAATTCAGTATTTATAAACATTAATAACGGGATCGAATCAGAAATGAGGAGATACGTAGGAGAACTCAAGTCACCGACATAGCCCGACGGATTAGCACGTTGAAGTGACAATGGGCAGGCCGTATAGCGCGCAGAACAGATGGCCGATGGGGCCGGAAGGTTCTCGAGTGGAGGCCACGGACCGGCAAGCGCAGCGTAGGACGTCCACCTACAAGATGAGCAGACGACTTGGTAACAACCGCAGGTCGGCGTTGGATGCAGGCCGCTTCCAACCGCAGTTCCTGGGGATCAATGAGGGAGGCCTTTTTCCAGCAGTGGATGCCCTACAGCTGATATGATGATGATGATGATGAAACATAAATGAATAAATGACGCTAAAGGTAAAAGTTACATTCTATCTGTACATTTTAGTTCCGTTTTCATTTTCAATCTCAGTACGGAGCGAACCACTAGTACGTTCAATTCAGTTCATTCTCATACATCTTCGTTTACCCTAAAGTATGTTGCAAAAAGCGAGCTAAAAACGGCATTGACCACGCGTGCTTGATAATAACTCGCACGTGAAACTTTATTGACACCACATTATTTATTGCCTAGTTTCTAAGATTTTAGAAGCTATTAGACACAGATACGATGCATGCAAGCAATTTTATCATACCAAATTAATAGTTTTTTGTTTAACTCATTACCCTTGTTACGATATAATAAAAATTGCAGGTACCTAAGTTATTGTATCGTACTTTTTGCATAGTAGTCAGAGACTTTGCTTCTACAGAGGCTTGCTTCTATTTTAGCCGCTTTTTTCTAGATATAAGTACTCGCTCGCCCCAAACTAAGAACTCGCGAGTCTCCGATTAAAACGAAAACATATTATTTGTAATCTTTGACTATCACAATAATGCCACGAAATAAATAACCAGTTTACTTGGCCAACAGTTTCATTCAAATTAAAGGTAGCGACAGTTCATGTTAATTGGTTACCCTTTTTTGGGGTACAAATGGCAGTTATTCTGGATTTCAGACTTTTGCCTATATTTGTGTTACTTAAGCTATACGCATATCAAATACCAGCACTGTGGGGTCACTGGTGTACCCTGTGAATTTTGTCAAAGTTTATTTTTTATTATGGCTAATAATAACTCAAAAACTATGAAGATTTTACTAAGAATAAAAACTAAATTTAAATGTACTAATGAATACCTTTTATTTGACGTCCCTCTTGTCCTTATAGTCTCTTCTTGTCCTTCTTTTTACCCCTCTTGAACCACAATATCTCAACAACCCCCTAACATGATTAGCTCATTTAGACACACCAAAATTGTGCCATCACTACCTACATACCTATATACCAAATTTCACGATAAAAGCTTCGAAAGTTATCTACGAATAAACAAACATACATAGATACGACCCCCGTGGTGCAGTGGGCGAATAGCTGGCTGAGACGCAGTAGGTAGCGGGTTCGATTCCCGCCGCGGAACTAATGTTTGCATGATCTACAGATATTTGTTCCGGGTCTGGTTGTTTCTCTATATGTATTTCTATTATATGCATGTATTTACAAAAAAATGTATATAAGTATTCTATCAGTTATCTGGTTCCCATAGTACAAGCTCTGCTTAGTTTGGGGCTAGATAGCGCATGAGTGAAATGTTCAGCAATATGAATTTATTATTTTTTATGTATTTATACATACATACAACGCCGATTTGACCACGATGATTTAGAGATCTCGCTTCGCTCGATCAATTAAGCATCATTAGTTATGTCACACTTTTATTTTATAATTTGTATGTATAATTTCGAAACTATATCAATAATCAAATCTCATTTTAAATGTAAATTATTATTTCTATTAAATTACTAGTGGACTCGCCGAACTTCGTACCGGCTTGACATACATATAACGCGGGCTGTCAATATACGTCACCCTGGTAGAATTGTCAATTGTTGTCCCCGGCCATCATTATGTATGAGAAAATGAATGACTTACACAAATAATTCAATACCAAAATTAGCCAAATCGCTCCACCCGTTCTCGAGTTTTAGTGAGACTAACGAACAGCAATTAATTTTTATAAATATAGACAATATATCTCGGAATAACTCCTACCGAAGCATCTGTTTCAAATGATATTCATTTTTTTACATCCTCTTTGACGATATTTGCAGAACGCATTCTGTCAATTATATGTCAAACGTCATAAGGTTACATTATAAAAGCGCTAAGGTTAGATTATAAATAATTTTATATGATGATTAAGTATTCTTAAATTTTCTAATTTTTCTAATCAATTAACAATGCTTTTGCAGATACTTCTAATTTTAATTATTCATTATTATTTTATTAATTTTTTTTGTTTAGGTAGGTGTTTAATTAATCTTGTAAATTTTGTTAGTCACTATTGACATCTTCATTAAATTCTACTAATGTGACATTGAAATTAAGCTAACTATTTTTAATTGATTTTTTTTATTATTGTACCTACTGACATATCTACTCATCATACTAGATATGTAAATAATTTTTCGAATGATGAAATAAATGAAATGAAAAAAATATGAAACAATACGTACTTTATTGACGACCTCCGTGGCGCAGTGTGCGAATAGCCGGCTGAGACGCATGGTTCGATTCCCGCCGCGGAACAAATGTCGATGATCTACAAATAAGTATAAGTATGTATTTACAAAAAATATATATATCATTGTTCTATCAGTTTTTTAAGCTCTGCTTAGTTTAGGGCTAGATAGCGCTGTGTGAAATGTCTAGCATTATTTACATTACTTATTTATTTTATTGCAAAGCTGGAACTGAACTGGAAAGCGCAGCGTAACATGCCCCCCCCCCCGCAGATGGAGAAAAACGACCTGACAAAGTTTGCTGAAAATCTATGGGGAGGTCTATGTTCAGCAGTGGACGTTTTTTGAATGTTATGATGATAGAAACTTTTAAATGGGACTTATGTAACATTAGTTATCAGAGACTTTGTTGATATTAGCACATCTAAAACAACTAAACACGTAATAACTTTCAGTTTATCCTACTTAAATAAAAAAATAAAAAAAGAAATGTCATTTATTCATAGTTATATTTTTTTCTATAACTCTAAAAATATAATTTTAACAATTACACACTGAATCTTCTCTCTTACCATGGTATACCCTGCGTCTAAAAATACTAAATTGCCTGAGTTTTCATCGACTGGATATCTAGATTACCATAATAAATCGTCAACTCTTGTTTGTATTAAAGTGCTAAAATTGCCTTAAAACCAATGCCTAGTAGGAAAGTAGTAAGTAAGCTATTCTTGTTTCCTGGTGTTTAAAGCCGAAAAGTTAAAAGCAGTATAACTGCTGTGTTGCCTTTACTTTATCTTCGTCCCATAATTCAGTATTTATAAACATTAATAACGGGATCGAATCAGAAATGAGGAGATACGTAGGAGAACTCAAGTCACCGACATAGCCCGACGGATTAGCACGTTGAAGTGACAATGGGCAGGCCGTATAGCGCGCAGAACAGATGGCCGATGGGGCCGGAAGGTTCTCGAGTGGAGGCCACGGACCGGCAAGCGCAGCGTAGGACGTCCACCTACAAGATGAGCAGACGACTTGGTAACAACCGCAGGTCGGCGTTGGATGCAGGCCGCTTCCAACCGCAGTTCCTGGGGATCAATGAGGGAGGCCTTTTTCCAGCAGTGGATGCCCTACAGCTGATATGATGATGATGATGATGAAACATAAATGAATAAATGACGCTAAAGGTAAAAGTTACATTCTATCTGTACATTTTAGTTCCGTTTTCATTTTCAATCTCAGTACGGAGCGAACCACTAGTACGTTCAATTCAGTTCATTCTCATACATCTTCGTTTACCCTAAAGTATGTTGCAAAAAGCGAGCTAAAAACGGCATTGACCACGCGTGCTTGATAATAACTCGCACGTGAAACTTTATTGACACCACATTATTTATTGCCTAGTTTCTAAGATTTTAGAAGCTATTAGACACAGATACGATGCATGCAAGCAATTTTATCATACCAAATTAATAGTTTTTTGTTTAACTCATTACCCTTGTTACGATATAATAAAAATTGCAGGTACCTAAGTTATTGTATCGTACTTTTTGCATAGTAGTCAGAGACTTTGCTTCTACAGAGGCTTGCTTCTATTTTAGCCGCTTTTTTCTAGATATAAGTACTCGCTCGCCCCAAACTAAGAACTCGCGAGTCTCCGATTAAAACGAAAACATATTATTTGTAATCTTTGACTATCACAATAATGCCACGAAATAAATAACCAGTTTACTTGGCCAACAGTTTCATTCAAATTAAAGGTAGCGACAGTTCATGTTAATTGGTTACCCTTTTTTGGGGTACAAATGGCAGTTATTCTGGATTTCAGACTTTTGCCTATATTTGTGTTACTTAAGCTATACGCATATCAAATACCAGCACTGTGGGGTCACTGGTGTACCCTGTGAATTTTGTCAAAGTTTATTTTTTATTATGGCTAATAATAACTCAAAAACTATGAAGATTTTACTAAGAATAAAAACTAAATTTAAATGTACTAATGAATACCTTTTATTTGACGTCCCTCTTGTCCTTATAGTCTCTTCTTGTCCTTCTTTTTACCCCTCTTGAACCACAATATCTCAACAACCCCCTAACATGATTAGCTCATTTAGACACACCAAAATTGTGCCATCACTACCTACATACCTATATACCAAATTTCACGATAAAAGCTTCGAAAGTTATCTACGAATAAACAAACATACATAGATACGACCCCCGTGGTGCAGTGGGCGAATAGCTGGCTGAGACGCAGTAGGTAGCGGGTTCGATTCCCGCCGCGGAACTAATGTTTGCATGATCTACAGATATTTGTTCCGGGTCTGGTTGTTTCTCTATATGTATTTCTATTATATGCATGTATTTACAAAAAAATGTATATAAGTATTCTATCAGTTATCTGGTTCCCATAGTACAAGCTCTGCTTAGTTTGGGGCTAGATAGCGCATGAGTGAAATGTTCAGCAATATGAATTTATTATTTTTTATGTATTTATACATACATACAACGCCGATTTGACCACGATGATTTAGAGATCTCGCTTCGCTCGATCAATTAAGCATCATTAGTTATGTCACACTTTTATTTTATAATTTGTATGTATAATTTCGAAACTATATCAATAATCAAATCTCATTTTAAATGTAAATTATTATTTCTATTAAATTACTAGTGGACTCGCCGAACTTCGTACCGGCTTGACATACATATAACGCGGGCTGTCAATATACGTCACCCTGGTAGAATTGTCAATTGTTGTCCCCGGCCATCATTATGTATGAGAAAATGAATGACTTACACAAATAATTCAATACCAAAATTAGCCAAATCGCTCCACCCGTTCTCGAGTTTTAGTGAGACTAACGAACAGCAATTAATTTTTATAAATATAGACAATATATCTCGGAATAACTCCTACCGAAGCATCTGTTTCAAATGATATTCATTTTTTTACATCCTCTTTGACGATATTTGCAGAACGCATTCTGTCAATTATATGTCAAACGTCATAAGGTTACATTATAAAAGCGCTAAGGTTAGATTATAAATAATTTTATATGATGATTAAGTATTCTTAAATTTTCTAATTTTGCGCGCATTTTTCTTATATTTTTCTTTCATAAAAACCTTCTCCTGACAATAATAAATACAACAAAAAAAGAATTGGCCAAATTGGTCCCGGCGTTGTTGAGTTATGCGCTTACCAACACATTTTGCGATTAATTTTTATATTATATAAGATTATCTATGAATTTTATTATACAATGATTCATAGATAAATTGTCAAATTCTATTGTGACAATGTTTATTTAGTCCGGCGGAGAGCATTTGTATGCCAGAACACAGGGTTTCCTAGTTTGGGTATTAATGCTATTCCACCAGGAACTGCCTATTTAAAGAATAATTATAACTAGTATTTTTTCTGTTTATATTTTTAATAAATTTAATTTCTTTCATTCAACGCGCGACTTGAGAACGAGAACAGTGCACAAGGTTGTTCATATTTTCTCCTTACCCTGCAAAATGGAACGACATTTTTTACAGATATGGAATTAGAAATACTATTTATATATTTTTAGGGCGATATGCAAAAAAAATTGAGCCGCTAAGTAACTGACGTATTCAATATCGAAAAATGGTACTGATTTCATATTCAAGCAATATTTATTTGAGGGTTTAAACTACATAAATGAAAATCAGAAACGCAATTGGTGAAACTTTTCTCGATACAGTTATTTGTCAAAATCGGCTCTTCTAAAACACTAATATCGTTCATTCTTCGACTGTAGAAAAGATTTAACGATTTTTGTTGCATAGTAATTATGGTATATAAATTAATAAAAAAACAATTTTTTTAGTTGGTTGGTTCTCATGCAATTCGAGATTTTATCTTTTGTCACACGTCATTTACTCCTGCGACAATGTGGTGCGGCTTATGTTGTCATGTTTGTCTCGTTCTTCACCTAAGCAAGTAAATAGCACTGTCACTTTTTTGCATTTCCGGATGCTCCGCCCAATCGTCAACGAAATAAAACTTTTATATCGTCAGATCTCAATACGACATTGTGTTTTAATATTGCCACTGTTCACGTCGGCACCTTGTACTAGGTATTTATATTTTGCCTGTGACGAAAATGTTTTTGGGGAATAAAAATATGACAGACAAAAAATAACCAATCTCTAAGCGGAACAGCATCAGCCTTGACTTTTCGTGAGTAACTTTCATTTATAGCGTACAAAAGTATTTGCATACAGCCGCATTGCTACACGTTTGCTGTCGCCCACAGTCGGCTAATATTACACCTTCGTGATTTACTTCTAATTTCTCTATAATTAAAGATGAATATTGATTTTTGCTTTTTATTGGCAACATAATTGTGCGCGAGTGTATCCGTTTGTCATCCCATACAAAACACGCATATCGTAGACTTGAAGATGGGGCATAAATGTATGGACTTCCGGCCCGTTTTTAGAGTTCCGTACCCTGTGCCGTGTCTGTCTGTCCGTCTGTCTGTCTGTCTGTCCGTCTTTTACCAGCTTATATCTCATGAACCGTGATAGTTAGACAGTTGAAATATTCACAGATGATGTATTTATGTTGCCGCTATAACAACAAATACTAAAAATATAATAAAATAAGTATTTAAGTGGGGCTCCCATACAACAGACATGATTTTTTGCCGTTTTTATAGATAATGGTACGGAACCGTTCGTGCGCGAGTCCGACTCGCACTTGGCCGGTTTTATTATTATTAAGTCTGCATTAATATGAGTTCATTTAATCAAGGAACTTACCCAGTAGAAGTTATAAATGTATTACTTTATGATTTAAAGTTATAAATTTAATTCTTATTTGAAGAATGCCGGCTGAGACGCAGGAGGTTGCGGGTTGCATTCCCGCCACGGAACAAATGTTTGCATGATCTACAGATATTTGTTCCAGGTCTGGTTATTTCTCTATATGTTAAAATGTATTTACAAAAAAATAAAGTGTATAGGTATTCTATCAGTTATCTGGTTCTCATAGTACAAGCTTCGCTTAGTTTGGGGCTAATAGTGTCGTGTGAAATGTCCAGCATTATTTATTTATTACTTTGTCTCAAGGAATGCGATAATATACATAAAGTTATTAGGACGAACACCAAGAACCCACGTCCATAATTCCAGTGTTTATGTCGTAAATACTTAGTATTTATAAGATGTATTAAAGTCTAAGGCTATCTTTAGCCTGGCTGTAAAATTAGTTATATACTGTCCTGTAATTTTTTTTTTGTTTTAAATTTTACACAGCTATTACAGTAACACCAAAGCGACAGTGCAAAACCATAATATATATACTTATAAACTACTTATTTACACTTAAACTAGATAGGTCCTACTTAGAAAATGCAAGACCATATCTGTGAATTTCGCCAAGGTTATATTGAAAATATCAACATCTTCGGCTAGACATTGTTGATAATCCGAAGAGCTCGCGTGAATGGAGCTTCGCTCAGGAGATCCTTGCTCTCGGGATCGCGAGCAGCCTAGGTCGTTGCCGTCTATTTCTTTATTTAACTATTTTGTTACTGTCCGAATAAAATAATTTATTAGTATTATTATAACTTCAACCACAATCTCTGTCGAGACGCGGTCGCTCTGCAAAACCTAAGGCTCATTTTATACCGACTTCAAAAAAGGAGGAGGTTCTCATTTCGACTGTATTATTTTATATTTGTTATCTCAGATCTTTTGACTGAGTGAACCGATTTTGATGATTTTGTTTATTTCAAAGCTGGTGCTTTCCGCGTGGTCTCATTTCCATTTGGTACAGTTCTGACAATGGCATCCATGAGAAAACCATATAGGTCTTAAAATTGTTTAATTTTTATGTTAAGAGATGTTTTTTTAGCTCAGAACTACGATAAATATCAACGGATTTGCATAGTTAGTTTATTATTTGAAAGCATTATCTTTTAGCATGATCCCATGGAATTTTCATCAGTAGTGTTACTTGTCAGTAGTGGGTTGTGCCATTAATATTATTTTATGAAGAATGTTTATTTCTGTTGTCGCTTTTTTCACTAATTCAGCGGGATTGAGCATAAAGTTTGCGTCACAATAAATCCTCAAATCGTACCATGAACAAGAAATGCCCATAATTACACAATAGCGAAGAGACAATTGGCGATCCAATCGAATCGATTATTTCCTGATAGTGACAATATAATTGCACAAACTATCCAATGCTTCCGATTAAGCATGTTATGTTAATTTTAATGGCTTCACTTTCTCCACGAAGTTTCCGTAGGAAAATAAGTGTGACAAGAGAAGTGTGTAATCGGAAACAATGATGGTCAGGCTTGTACAAAATGTAGCTGTGTTTGTTTGTTACCTTTTCACGGCTGAACCGCTGAACGGATCGTCATGAAATTTAGCAAGGAGATAGATTATATCCTCGTGAAGGACATAGGCTATCTTTTGTCTCAAAAAATAATCTTGAAGGCAGTGAATAGGGGTTGAAAGTTTGTAGAGGCAATCCATAATTCTTTAAATTAGGGATCTGAAAATTCATATTTAGGCTTTTAGTAAGAAATACATGTTTCTCAATCGAGTCTCCCAACGGGTAGGACTTAAAATGAACATGGACAAGACGAAAATTATGTCGAATGTTCATGTCGTGCCTTCCCCAGTTATGGTTGAGAACTCGGCTCTTGAAGTTGTCGACGCGTATGTAATGTATACCTAGGACAAACAGTCCAATTCGGTTGGTCCAACTTCGAGAAAGAGGTCAATCGTCGAATCCAACTCGGATGGGCAGCGTTTGGGAAACTTCGCAACGTCTTTTCGTCCAACATATCTTAGTGCATTAAGACGAAAGTCTTCAATCAGTGTGTGTTACCAGTGATGACATATGGAACCGAGATGTGGTCCTTCACTATTGGCCTTATGAATAAGCTCAGAGTCGCTCAACGAGCTATGGAGAGGGCTATGCTCGGGATTTCTCTACGGGATCGAATCAGAAATGAGGAGATACGTAGGAGAACTCAAGTCACCGACATAGCCCGACGGATTAGCACGTTGAAGTGGCAATTGGCAGGCCATATAGCGCGCAGAACAGATGGCTGATGGAGCCGGAAGGTTCTCGAGTGGAGGCCACGGACCGGCAAGCGCAGCGTAGGACGTCCACCTACAAGATGGGCAGACGACTTGGTAAGAACCGCAGGTCTGCGTTGGATGCAGGCCGCTTCCAACCGCAGTTCCTGGAGATCAATGAGGGAGGCCTTTGTCCAGCAGTGGACGTCCTACGGCTGATATGATGATGATGATGACATGTTGCTATTTTTTTGCAAAATCATCCCTAAAGGTGGGGGGAGTGAGGGGTTAAAATTATGAGATATTCTTTAGATGCACTCCTTATGTACCGTTGGTATATAGATAAATGGTGACCGGGTTTGGGACATAGGCTACTTTTTACCAAACTGCGCAGAAGGAAGGTAATGTTTTTATCGACACACCACGAGTGGGAAGTCTCGGGCGGGTCAGCTAGTTAAATATAAATTGGATTGAAGAATCAAACTACTGATTCGAGAGCATTATATAAAAAAGCGAAGCTATTTAAAAAAATGTTGAATAACTAGCTTCCGGCAACGGCTATGTCTTAATCTAGGTCATAATCTATCTGTTTTCAAGATTTCATCGAAAACAAACAGATAGATGACAGACATTTTTAATATTAGTATGGACTAATATGGATAAGGATGAAGATAAGATAAGGATGATAGGATGAACACCTAAATTGCCAAATAAAAAGGTGCCCTAAAACTACTTTAATTTAATAGAAGTAGATCACCCTGTACATTGAGGAAACGATGCACAGAGTGAAAGATAGAGGTCGTTGCCATTATGGGGCAAGGTCAAGTTCAAAATGCGATAATCAAAATGTAGGGAAATAGGTTTCGAAAGGTCGTGGTTTATGGTTAACGATTAACAAAATGAAGTCTAACCAGACCACCAACTATTTCCGTTTATTTATAAAAGTAGGCTTTGGATTAGTGACCACTTCACCACAAGATACGATCAAAATTTATATTTTCTAATCCATAAGGATATGCTTTGTGTTTCATGATTCTAGCAAGTAATGATAACTTGTACCTATTTCTGACCAATTTTGTTTTATTACGTATACAATTAAATATTTCAGTAATATTTTAATCTTTGCAGCTAGTTACAAAGGTAGGTAAAATGCTTTTCATCCCCCCATCTCGGAAAGAGTGTTTTTGCTCTTCGATATCTGAGTGCAAAAGCCATTTTTATCCGCTAGAGGATAAAGCAAATTGAATTTAGAACATCGTGTGCACTAAGTTTGTGAATTCAAAACATCATTAAACCTATTTACTTCTACCTCAATGGTGCTGAATTTATCATACAACCTTTAATTTTTTTTTAAACTCAAAAACTCGACTCGGTACCTTCTTGGTGGAATCCTTTTTTTTTTGCTTTTAGTCATTTCCTCGCTGAGGTGGGATGAAAAGTTACGTGTTGCACTCGAGTGCAAATTTTTTTCACCTCGTGCTCTTTTGATTCCCTCGCTAATGCTCAGGATTCTAATTTTTGAATGACGAGCTTGCTCGTCATCAATTGAGCACGCTGTTAAAAAGCAACTTTGCACTCTTGTATAACAAATTAAAATTATTATTTATCCTAAGCCATAACAATTAAATTAAAATATTGGTCAACAATATATATGTTATCTACGTCATACAATCGGCGACCTTATCACTAATTGCAGTAGGTTTGTACTTACTTTTTTTTTGTGACAAATAGTTCTTTTTTTACCACTATCTCACCTGATGGTATGCGATGATATAGTCTAAGATAGCTCACGAAAATAACAGAGACCCAGTTTATACCCTGCTTAAAGGAAAAATGATTTTTTTACCAAAATAAATAAAAAGTGGATCAATCCTAATTCTTACTTAATTTGGTAAATTTGAGCCCGTACTATTTAGTATACTAGGATAGGAATGCTAGGAATTTTCATCATACACTGATGTAGCCAGTATATAAAATAGTTTAATGAGAACACATGATGAATGTGGGAAAATAGGCTATGGATGTCGTGGTTTATGTTTCTCGATCAACAAAATGAGACGTGATCAAACAGATTAGACCTAACGGTGCTCTATAGTTTCTCGGATGTGGTCGAGTAGCATACATTTGACGAATAAATTATTGGATTTTTGACACACTTTTGATTTTTTTGTATTGATGATAGTCAAGCGCTTGACCACTGCCTCACCTGTTGGCAAGTGATGGTGTGATCGAAGATGGAGCACGCTTGCCTAGAAAGAACCTATTTACTCTGGATTTGAACACTCCGAGAATATACTGGTTTAGAAAGACATACGCCGGAAGTGAGTTCCACTCCTTACATTTTCCTTTCAATGCATTCTAATCAGACAATGAGTTTAGTGATAACTGCTTTTTTTTTTAATTATAGTATGACTGCTTATTTAGTTACGTTTTTATATGTTATCTTTTTCTATATATAAATAAATATGTCTACCCATTTTCTTTTTTTATCATAGTTATTTTTCAGAAAAATCATCTGGGTCTCAATCTAGATGTCTAGATTTTTCTTATGACTTTAAAACTATAACTCAGGTCTTGTACTCGTAAGCTTAGCAATTTTTATGTCTCATGCTTTTAATGTGAGGACCGTCATCTATCTATTTAACCATTAGCTTGCTACACCTGTTGTATTACGCTGTAAATGCTGCAAGCAACTGAATTTAAATAAAAAAAAACTATACTTAAAACCAAGTCGGGTTAGTTAACGATTTATAACTCAAGAACAGCGGGACCGATTTTGGTGATCTTTGATTTGTTGGATTTGTCTCCATCCCGAGTAGCTATTACCGAATTACTATTAAACGTTTCTCATACATAGATGCAGCTAATGATGGCCGATTGGCAATTTTACTGGCGACGTATATTGCCCGCGTGATATGCATGTCAAGGCGGTACGAAGTTCGCCGGGTCAGCTAGTTTATCATAATATTGAACTTCAGACATAATCGTCATTAAATCTCGGTGTTTTTGTATGAGCCAGGAGTGTTTATTGTAAAACAATTTACTTTTCTGGGAATTCTATAGGTACGATGTTACATATAATTAAAAATAGTACATTGTTAAAGTGTGCTGTAAACGATCATAATAGATCGTTTACAGCCCTTATTTAACAAATGAGAGCGCGCGAATGCAATCAAAGACGCTAATCGAGGGTTTTTTAAGGTTCCGTACCTAAAGGGTAAAACGGGACCCTATTACTTCGACTCCGCTATATATCTATCTGTATGTCCGTCTGTCACCAGGCTGTATCTCATGAACCGCGATAGACAGTTGAAATTTTCACAGGTGATCTATTTCTGTGGCCGCTATAACAACAAATATTAAAAACATAATAAAACAAATATTTAAGTGGGGCTCCCATACAACAAATGTAATTTTTTTGCCGTTTTTATAGATAATGGTACGGAACCCTTTGTGCGCGAGTCCGACTCGCACTTTTCCGGTTTTTGAATGCTTACACCCGAGTATAAAACGTACTTTTTCATCACGAATGGGAGGAAAATAAAAATATTTTTATAACAGTTAATAAAAATAAAGTAAATAACTATACAGGTTAGGGGTAAGTGGTGGAGAGATTGCATATGTCAGTGAGTATTTATACCTAGACCAAAATTAAATAGTATTCGTCAAGATCAGGCAAGATGCTGTAGTTACAAGACGCACAGAAAATGCTTGGAAGGGCTATTGGGCCATGAAAAACATGATGAAGGGTAACCTTCCACTCACTCTCAAACGTAAGCTCATGGACGCGTGCATTCTCCCCATCCGTACTTATGCCGCTCAAACCTGGTCTTTGACGGATCAACAAAAGTTGAAACTCGGGCTTGTCAGCGAGCCATGGAGCGCAGTATCCTAGGAGTCAAATTAACAGACCGCATTAGAAACAGTGAACTGCGCTCCCAAACACAAATCGCGGACGTTGGGCACCGAGCAGCCAAGTTATAGTGGGACAGGGCGGGCCATCTCTGCCGCATGTCGGCGGAGTTATGGGCAAAATCCACCATCGAGTGGATCCCGAAAGACAGAAAACGACCACGCGGCAGACCGCGACGCCGATGGAAACACGAACTCGATTAGTATATAGAAGACTGGACTACATGCGTGCATGGTCGAGTGGAGTGGAAGGAAGGAAGGGAGGCCTTTGCCCTGCAGTGGGAGAGTACAGGCTCCAAATAATAATATTAAAAAAAAATTGCCTTCCCGGTATCCATTGTTTTTTTTTCACAACCATGTTTTTTTGAAATAGAAATAAAGATTTGTATTTTATGAATGCAATGAGTCTCATTCTATTCTTAAAACATTCCGTCTTAGGGTCGTAAAACGTATTTACGAAGCCGTTATCAAGTTTACAATGACCAACTCTCAGAGTTATGAAAAACGAGTGTGCTTTAAACCACACGACTGAAGTGAAACTTCTTTTTCAAAATATTAATTTGTAAATATGTTCAATTACAAAATTGTCCACACTTCTGTAGGTCGATCAGTCTATGTTCATTCTGGACAGAAGCAACTCGCACTCGCACTTTAACGTTTAAAAATATATGAAACGTAACTCTCTCTCGTTCTATCCTCACTAACTTATTAACGTAACTCTCTCAACTTCCGTTCGCACTTTTCATAACTCATTCACCAGCTTACTCCCCAAGTCAAGCGTGCGTATAGAAGTTTTACTTCAAAAAAACATTAGGGGAAGGGCGGGTAAGATGGATAGAGCGGACAAGATGGATACTCAAAATATCCCATAGCTACGCAGCGAAATTTTACGATCTCTGCATAACAACAGCATGCCTAGGCGCCAACCGTGTCCGCGCTGTTGTTATGCAGAGATTGTAAAATTTCGCTGCGTCTTCGGGATATTTCGAGTATCCATCTTGCCCGCTCTATCCGTCTTACACGCCTGTCCCCTAATCATCAGACTTGACCGTTGAATTTCTTTAGTCGGAATCCGTTGAATATCTCACAGTAATTCTGTCTCGGAGTAAGCGCAAAAGAACGCGGAAGAACACTCCACTTACGGTAACTGAAGTTGCTTCATTCTTCAAGACACTTTATGGTTTGAGCCGAGGAATTTGGATTTCAATACGTAGTCAATTCACTTGGGGCGATTATACCACCGTTATAAGGTGAGAGCTATACATTATTTTTATGTCTTGAATGAAAACATAATTTAACATTATCCATTTTGAAGTCAGCTAAAAGAATCATGGGTATTTTAAAATAAAAGTCTACATTATCGAACGATTATATAATTTTCAATGTTTCTCACTACATAGTAAACATACTTAAATAATCTTATAATTCTAAATACAATATTAGTTTATTGATTAAAATCACAAGGAACATTTTGAAACTTCAAGTTTACAGTCTGCTCCTCCACAACCAAGCCAAAAATGAATCGGGCAAGAAACAAGGCTGGTTTCATTTCATTCCATTTCATTTATTTTCTACTGTAGGTACATTATAGATCACTAAGTTACGTCTTAATTAGGATTAGTTACGTTTAATATTACCATTACAGCAGCTCAGACAGACAGGTATCGGGACTAATTAAGTTATTTTACAGGTATCAAAGAATGTCAACCAATAATAATAAAAATAAAATAAAAATCAATAAAACACAGAACAAAACAATGTCAAAAAAGTCAATCAATCAATCAATGTCAATGCTAACTCGTAAATATAATGTATTTTAATTAAAATATATATATATCCAACTGCGGCTGTAAAGCCTTGTCATAACGATAAATTTTTAATAATTTCAAAATGTCAAAAATATCGATAATTTAAAGAAAATAATTGTCAAAATAAAATGAGTTACAAGTTACAAATTGCAGCTGTAAAATGGCCTTGTCATTATTGTAAAAAAAACAAATAAGTTAAGGAATAATATATAGATAAGAATAATGTTATTCATTTTAATAAACCTATGATCATAATGATGCTATGGGCGTATGAAATCAAATGAGTTTCAAATGAACCAGACACTCCTTAAGTAAAGGCTTACACATTTTAAGTAAATGGTCGTATAACAAACCACCTTATAAGCTTATTACTTGTGAAATGAAATTGCAAATTGAATTTACGAGCAACTTACAGTGCAAAACTTAAATCTTGAGTAAACAAAACCGCTCAAGTACGAATAGTACTCGCGCACCGAGGGTTCCAAACCTAGATAAGTTTATTTATGCTAATTAAGCAGCTATCTGACTGGTAAACTAATAAAACTTTTAAAACAAATATCTAAAAAAAACTCTTTTAGTTAGAGAATTCCAGTAATCTTTGCATATATACTACTAGTTCGCCCGAACTGAGATCTCGCGAGTCTCCCATAAAAACACAAAAATATTATTTACAATCATTGACTATCAAAATAGTACCAAATGTTCATGTTTGTTGGTTATACTTGTTTGGGGTAGAAGTTGCAGTTATTCTGGATTTCAGACTTTTCTCTATATTTGTGACATTAAAGCTAAAACGCATACTAAATTTCAGCACTGGTGTACCCTGTGAATTTTTTCAAAGTTCAGTTTTCATTATGGCTAATAACCTAAAAACTACAAGGTTTAAACGAGGTCAAAATGTACTCACAAATACCTTTTATTATACATGCCATTAGACCTGTAGTCCGATTTTGTTTTTTTACCCCCCTTGAACCCCAATATCCAACAACCCCCCACAGTTTTACCTCATTTAGTCACACCAAAATTGTGCCAACCTATATACCAAATTTCACGATGAACACTTCGAAAGTTATCCTCGGACAAACAAACATACATACATACAACGCCGATTTGCCCAAGTTGATTTGGAGAACTCGCTTTGCTAGATTAAATATACGAGTATCTATCAATCATATTAATTTCAGATAATTGACTTCGCAAACTTCGGAGATAAGAAGGGAGAACGGTTTTTTTTGTGATTAACTCAAAAACTAAATAAAAAAAACATGGTTTGGGAATGTATAAACAATTTTTTTTATTTAATATCCACCGTGACCTAGTAATCTTATTGTAAAATTTCAACCCCATTTTGGCTCGTTTAGCCATCAAAATGAAAATATTATGGATTGTTTTTACTTGCAATAGGTCAATATTATTTTAAACTAAATTTTAAGCCGATAGGTTCAGCAGTTACTGAAGTAATTAGCTGTGACAGATGGTCAGACGGACAAAGTTGCACCTTAAGGGTTCCGTTTTTATCATTTAGGTACTGAACCCTAAAAACCAATTACAAAAAAAAACAACTTTATGAAGAAAGTTTGGAATGTCAACGGCAGGTACCTATAAACCTCAGACCGCAGTGTGAAAGTTCACATTATGCTAGGGAGTGCCGAAAGTGGAATAACCCACAAAGTAAACAATATAGCAGGCAAGTATTGGCTTTTGTTGTGAAATGGCTTTTTACCCGAACAGCGAAGAAGGGTAATTTAAATTTAAGGTGTACTAAGATTTTTACTATGTTTTTAAAAACATTTCAAACCCTTTCAAGCTGAACAGGACTTCAACCCGCAACCTTCCTCTTGATACGAGCCTCTCAGGCTTTTGTCACGTCAGGGTCGAAATTGGTAAGATGATTTAGTTTTGTACGACTCAAAGCGCCGCCGTTATATGTAGAAATATATGCTTGATCATTTGGGGCAAAACGGCTTCACGGATTTTGACAAATGAGGTATCATTGAAATCGTCTGAATCAGGAGAGTGATAAAGGACTTTTGTAGGTATCAGTACTATATCTATAAAGAATATAGTACTGATACGATATTTGATACCTTTGAAACCAAAATCAGGATACCAAAATGAGTATAAAAATGTATATAAAAGACCATTTTAAATATATATTTATATGCATCTTAAAAAATATCAGCCGGTGGTATAAAAATATTTTACTATAGATATTCCGTTCTCACGACACAAATTACTTTATGTGCTGGGTATCAATCATATGCTCTAAAATCGCGGAAAAACAAACTTTGACAAATAAACCCGACTGCAAAATGAACTGAAAATAGGTAAAAAAGCTTGCACGGTGACAATTTTATTAAACACTAGTGGCTCGCCCCGAACTCGCGAGTCTTCTAAAACACAAAAAAAAAATATTCTTAGTGCGACTCGCGCAACGATGCCTAAACGTATTTGGTGGCTAAATATGATTTAAGGAGTTGTCAAATCATACAAACACGTACATTTTAAACATGTTTAGTCGCTAAGTACGTTTGGGATCGTTGTGCAAGCCGGCCTTATATTTGACCAACAAAATAGTTCCATGAAATGAATAACGACATTACTTGACCTACAGTTTCATTCAAATTACAGGTAACGGGAGTTCATGTATGTGGGTATTTTTTTTGGGTACAAATTGCAGTTATTCTGGATTTCAGACTTTTGCCTATATTTGTGTTACTAAAGCTACACGCATACTAAATTTCAGTACTGTGGGATCACTGGTATACCCTGTGAGTTTTGGCAAAGTTCAGTTTTTATTATGGCTAATAACTCAAATACTATAAGGAATTTACCAAAATAGAAATGAAATCTAGAACTAATGAAGACCCTTTATTTGACGTCCCACTTGACCTTATAATCTCATTTTCATTTTTTTTACCCCTCTTGAACCCCAATATCTCAACAACCCACCAACATTTTTAGCTCATTTAGTCACATCAAAGTTGTGCTATCACTACCTACCTGTATATCAAATTTCACGATGATCCGATCAACGCTTCGAATGTTATCCTCGGAAAAACATACATATAAATACATACATACAATGCCCATTTGCCCAAGTTGATTTAGAGATCTGGCTTCGCTCGATCAATAAATAATACCGTAAATTAACCGGTCAAGGATCATGCTCCTACATTATTGTATGGTTATGGTGCCTGACCGATTAAGTATCCCCACCTGCGATTATCACATCAGCAACAGGACGTCCACTGCTGCCTCTCCTATAGATTTATCCAGAGGCCTCTGGCCTATAGGCCAGAGCGGCCTACACTCAACGGCTCATAGCAACCTTTATCAGGTCGACTTTCCTTTTAGTGGGGACCATAAGAATATAGGAATAGGAAAACAACAGTTGCGCAAAGCCCATCGTTATGCAGATGAGCCTCTTACGCCTCGCCACAGTCGCCATAAGTAGGTATACGCCAATGAACCAGATCGCTTACATTACTCGACCACCTGTTATAAACCAGGATATTGTAATTTTTTGATGTGGCATACAAATACAACAAACAAATACATTATTAACCAAAAATTTCACAAAAAGTACAATTGTAGGCTTAAGTTGTTAATGGTCCCCGTACTAGGCCTAGCCTGTATCCCGGGAAACCGGATTAAAAAAACATACGCTTACCATCTAAAATGTAATATATGAGTTTAACAATATTAATTTAATTATTTTTATGGATGGGTTCTGTAAAATATGTTTGTCGAAATCATTAAGCCAGTCAAATGCTTGATTATTCAACCTTTTGACTGCCTAAATGATTTCGAATGGGAAAGGAAAAATATGATAATGTGTAAAATAGGTACTACATTCCGGAGAGTGTACTGCGGAGCTGTTCACCCTGATCCCACTATCCCATTCTGTCATCGGACAACCAGACGCACCGCGGTGCGCCACCGCTACATGGTAGACATACCCCCCATACACACAAAGCGGTACTCTTCCACCATTAATATGCGCACCGCCAAGGAGTGGAACGCCTTGCCTGAGTGTTTCCTGATAGCTACAACCTAGGGGTCTTCAAGTCACGAGTGAAAAGGTTTCTTCTAGGCAAGCGTGTACCATCATAGACTGCATCATCGCTTACCATCGGGCGAAATCGTGGTCAAATGCTAGAATACATTTATAAAAACTTACATGGAAAATAAAGATTATAACTGTATTAAAACTTGAATTCAATGAGTTATTATGTTAAACTCACAGGGACTTTTTGTCACGTATGCTTCTTATCTATCCCACAACGCCTTTGTTAAAAAACATCGCTCAATTGACGACCTCCGTGGCGCAGTGAGCGAATAGCCGGCTGAGACGCAGGGGGTAGCGAGTTCGATTCCCACTGCGGAACAAATGTTTGCATGGTCTACAGATATTTGTTCCGGGTCTGGATGTTTATCTATATATTATAAGTATGTATTTACAAAAAAAAAGTATATAAGTATTCTTATATTTATCTGGTTCCCATAGTACAAGCTCTGCTTAGTTTGGGGCTAGAGAGCACTGTGCGAAATGTCCAGCAATATTTATTTATTTATTTAATGCTTTTACTGAAGGACAATAAATCGATACTATTCTCCTGAACAAAAAAATAATAATTCAGTGGAATAAAATGCATCAAATTAGTGTTTATATTATGCTTGATGTTTTTTGATCAAGATCGAGGGCCAAAGTAGGCATATACTCTTTTATACTATACTAGCAATAGGTAAAAAATACCACATCAAAACTGTCTACTTTCCAACATCCAAGTCCTTGTCTAACATGTTTATAGCTCTTCGTAACTCGTAGGCGCTCCGTGGGCTCAAGGCAAGCCGCGTGCCAGACATAGCTCATTACTACTGACCAATTACTATACATAAATTAATTTTTCTTTGGTACTAAATAAATACTGAACCTATGTTTAGCAAAGGCATTTATAGTTGCTGCATAAATATCTTTCTTTGAAGGCAAAAAGGAAATAGGGAAAGAAACTAGGAAGTAATTCGGAAAGCGCGTTGTTCCTACTATTAATCTAATCTAAAAATCTAAGTTCACCCAAAAAAGAGATCGCTATAAGCGATAAGACCACTCATTGTACCGAAATGTATTGTATATTTCCTTTGTATGGTATTTTTATTTGGTGTGCAATAAAAAGTTTATTATCTATCTATGTATCTAATCTATAGTCTGCTTTATTGCATTGCTGGGCAAAGGTCTCCCTTCCCTTCGCCCATTAAACCCGGCCTAGGGCTTTGTCGACCAGTTCGCATTGTGCTCGTCAGGTTCGTCCCAACTTATCTATATTATCCATACTAATATTATAAAGAGGAAGGATTTGTATTTTTGTATTTTTGTGTGTATTACCCGTGCGCGATAAGTTGGGACCTGAGCGCGGTGACGTCAAATTGGCGTGTTTGTACCGCCCGCAAAAAAGCGAACATAACAAGCAGCCGCCCGCGGCTACGTCTTTATTGTTTTTTAACCTAATTGATTATGTTACTCAGGGAGGACGCTGCTTTTTATCTAATCTTTTTAACACTATTTGAATAAAATAAAAATACAATGTTTAAGTTTATACATTTATTTTATCTATTATTTACATTATCTCATTTTCGTCACTACTTAGTGGATTTATGCCTTCTAGAGGTTGTTCTTCGTCCTCAGTCTCACTATAATCACTTGACGAAGAGGTATCCGATAAATTTACAACATTTACTATAACAACAAAAACTACAACATCAAAACAATGACACAAACTATAACAACAAAAACTACAACAACAAAACAATAACACAAACGAAAACTAAAAGAATTCCAGAGCGCGTCGTTACGTGACGTAGGCCAGTACGAGACTAAAAACCCTAGTAAAAAATAGTGATGCGAACGGTACAATACGGACGCCATCGGGGAAGTGCAGGGGAAGCGGTAGGGGAGTCGCATTCCTAGCAGGTCCCAAGTTATCGCGCACGAGTAATATGTTTGTAATGAATAAACTCAAAAACTACTGCGCCGATTTCAAAAATCCTTTCGCCATTGGAAAGTTACATTCACCTGAGTGACATAGGCTATATTTATTGATATTTATTACAAAAATTAGGGATCCTTACTAAAACTTAAGTAACGTAACCCAAGGTGTAAAAAAAGTGCTCTAAAACGTCTTTCGTCGCATGCGCTGCGGTAACTATTGATGATAGAACAAAAGTATGTTCTACAATAATAAAGAACATATCAACATCTACAAAAAAACTTCGTAATATTATAAAGAGGAAAGATTTGTTGGTTTGTTCGTATTGAATAGACTCCGAAACTACTGGACCGCTTTAAAAATTCTTTTGCCATTGGGAAGCTACACTATCCCCGGGTGACACAGGCTACTTTTTACTTATAGTGTGACCATTAGTGCTGTGCACTCCTTGAGGTATGCGCGCGGCGAGACGGGGGGGGAGAATTGGCTGCTGCGCTCTGTCAGTTCGCCGTCAACGCTCGTGGCGGCAGGTAGTGTTATTTGTATCGGACTGTCTATCTCATGTGCGTCTGACATAGACAGTCCGATACAAATAACACTACCTGCCGCCACGCGCATACTTCTGGGAGTGCACAGCACTAATGGTCACACTATAACTGCGGAGAAGCAGGGTAATGTTTTTATTAAAAAACTACGGATTGGTCAGCTAGTATATTAATATAATAGTAGTTTATTTCAGATGTCACAAGATCCATATCAGTGACAGTAAAGGTACACTCACACACCACACACACTCACCCATTCATCATAATTATAAGTATATTTATATATGTATCTGTATATAATATATAATATATATATAATATATATATATTATATATTATATACAGATAAGTATTATTTATTATTATTATTCCACGTACCAGGCGTGAATAACTTGACAAGTCGAAAATTGTAATTTTTCAGGGCGGCCATTTTAAAATTTGAATTCGATCTGTAAATCCTGAGTTTATGTTTTTAAAGACTTTTTAATTGAAATGTAACTGATTTTCTTTGAGGTTTCAGATAACATAGGAATATCTAATTAATTTACCGTATTTATAATAAAAAAATGACTTATCAAGTTGTTCACCAAAGAGTTATCAAGTTATTCACCAGAAAAGTATACTTACGTGTAAATAAATCAAAAGTAAAAAGACTAGTTCTTACTAGCTCTTATGAGACTAGGTAATAATATGATGTGTATAGGTAACAAAAAAAAACAAATATTGCAAATTATTAATTTTTATTCTAAAAAACAAAGTTAACAGTAGGTACATAATCAGTTTAATTCTTATCCGTTTCCTCCTGCATCAGGGTCTTCGGAATCTAAATCAGGATCGATGTTGGATACCTCAACATCAGTTTTAATATTTTTATAAAACTCGTGAAAAATGGGATCTATTAAAGGCAATAAATCCATCAAGTCCTTTTTTTTTCTTTGCTTATTGGTAAAGTTTCTTTTGAAACCACTTGTAATTGCACAGTTTCTAAATTGTGTTTACCTCGTTTCCTGTAATTTATAACTCTAAAAGAGCTTTCATTGTCAAGTTTTGTCTTGTACCGTATTTCTCCAATAGGCTTTTTATATTGTAGCCATTTTATGGGTTGCCATAAAAATTTTTCGCCTGTATCATCCTTTTTTTTAATGGTGAATGGACCTTTTTTCAAGCCCAATTCAGCAAAATTTCGAAAATCTTCAAGCTCCATGGGTACAACGGTAAATGCATTGTTGACCTTGCAAGACCTTATCATTTGAATCCAATCGTTAAGATGGTTTATTTTAAGCTGAGTTTTCTTTTTAGTTCTTTCGATTAGGGCATGATCCGAGTCACATTCCATGTGGCTATGTCCGCTAATCAAAAACTTATGATTGATTGTTTCCAGGGTTGGATGCACATGCAATAAATACATGAACATCATAGCAACGGTGTTATTTTTATTCTGGCCACCACAAGTATCGGAGTAAAATGTTACCTCTGTAACTTGGGGTGGCAATTGTTTTAAAAAATGCCATAAACATGAAGCTATTTGATTGGCACCTCGTGCAGCGATGGTTTCGTCCCACATATAGCAAAACGCTTTGTCATCTTTTAAATCATGAATAGTAAGGTTGAAAGACCAGAGTTGCCTCTTATAGAAAGAGACAGATGTTTTTAGGAATGGTGTGGGCAAGCATTGCTGCAGATCGAATGCATAAGCTCGAAAATTTGAATTGCGCTTTGCTTCATCTTTGTCTTTTCTTTTTTCTGCATAAGCGATTTCGGCTTGTGATTGATGCTCACTCAGCTCCACCATCAAACTTGTCTTCTCCTCTCCTTCAGTTACCGCTATCTTTGTATTCAAAAGATCGCATGTGTGGCAAGTATCTTTAGCCGGTTTCTTGAATGACAAGTTCAAATCGTGAAAGCACTGGGAGTACAATTTAAGTGAAATGGGATTTGAACAACTTTCTTTATATAAACGATACATAGCAGCTATAGAAAGGTCCGATGATAAATATCTTTTATTAGTTCTATTTCTGCAATAATGACTTTCGTAATTTGGGAATGATAAGATGTGATCTTTGGCAGATTGTACATCATCAACAGTCCTTTTATTTTTAGATGGCTGATGTCCCCTTGTATCAGCTGGAATGATTCCGGTTGTGGAGTGTTTCTTTTTATTCATTACAATGTTAATAAAACCTTTAGTTTCCCCAAAAGTTTTGCAAAAACAATCTTTACAAATTGGTCTGCTTTCATTATTTATTGTTAATGTATACTTGCAGTAACAATCTCTATTAATTTTCCTGCTATCTGTTTTTTGTGTTTTTTTTGGCAATATGGTAATATGGCTGGCAATATACGCTGCTCTCAGATCTCTGCTTCCTAGAGTCCAATATTCATCAAAGCACATCTTTCTTTCTAATTTGGAAAACCGCTCAATACATTGCAGTCTACAAAAAGTTAACTCGCCTAATTTCCTCGCAGCAATTTCTTTACCTTTTTCTGTAACGTAGCTTTGACCAGAATTTCTTAATCTTTTACATGCATTTCTTCTTTCCCTTGATCTACCTTTCCTTTTTTTAGTATGAATTTGACTTTCTGAGACACCAGGCAGTACTTCGCGTATAGCCTCGTCATTAGTAACAGCTATTCTATCAATTGGAGAACATTGATTATTGTTGGAAGGATTGGTATTTACTGGACTATTTATATGAAATCTGTCAATTTCGAAACCATTGCTAAAAATAGATAAACTTTCATCTTGGTTTTGGGATAGTAAATTCTCGTGAACTTGCGCTGAAATTATTATTGGAGCACCTAGTTCTTCTATCTCACTATCTGTATTAGACTCATTGCACTTTTTCGGTAATTCATAGTCCGGATCAGCGACACTGTCATCGGAAAGATATAGATCGTCATCGAGGTTTACATTCTTGATATGTTGATTGCTATTTAGATTTTTTTCAGAAACGCACTTAAATTGGGACCTTTCGCAATCTTCACCTATCGCTTTTGATGATGTTCCTAAAAAAAAAATATAAGTACCCATTTAATAGTATCCGCAACTATTTAGACACGGCCAATGGCCATATTTGCTAGGTTTTCAATGCGTTTTCAATGGCTGTGTCAGACGGACAGACAGACAGACACACAAGTGATCTAATAAGGCTCCCTATTTTTTTTTCGGGATACCTAAAATGGAGAGAAGCTAATAAGTTGTTAAGTAGGCGCAAGCGTGGCTGTTACATATGAGGTCCAGGGTTCGATTCTTGGGTCGGACGATTGCTGTTATTTAACAAACAACCGGGGTCAACAATTTAACGTGTCATCCGAACCACGGTAGCCCTCTATTATCTTATTGTGTAACTGTTACTTACCTTCAGGTATATTGTCTGCGTAAACTGCACACTCATTAGTATATTCATAATTATCTGAATCTGTTGTCTCCAATGGTTGTAAATTCTCTTTACATGGATTTTCTGAAACGGTAAATAATTATGACAAGTTATTGATAATTACCTACATGTACAATGTATAACCTCCTTCTTTTTTTCTCGGTTAAAAATTCATCAAGATGCAATTCCGAAAAGTAAAAAACTCTACAAAAAAACAAACATACATAAACAAGGGGTCTAGGGTCGGGTACATAACCTAGCCTAATTATTAAAGCTGTTAAACACAATATTTCTCCCCTCAGACTACATTAAAAAAGGTCTGAGATTTCTGCCCTTTTCATTGCAATCTCACGAAAAATTAGAAATTTGACATTTGACTGTGACAACGGTCAAAGCTGGATCCGCTCTTGTACATAAAGCTGATAGAATGAACGGTAATATGTAGTAGAATAGTACCTGGAGCTTAGAATTCACTTCTAAGTGCATCTTTTAAAGTAGGTAAACACAAACTACCAACTTACAATAAGTAACATACCTTCAGTTATGATATCTGCGTTATCTGGACGCTTACTCGTACACTCATATAAATCTGCAATATTTTCTTCTAAACTTTCTCCAGAATGTTTTAATGAATTTTCACGTAATTCATCTAAGAAACGGTATCTCCTTGCCGCCATTATATTACATCAATTACCACCATACAGCTATTATTTGTTTTGAACTATGCACCACGAACAAATTAGGTCAAGGGCACTGGAGCAAGTGGCGCGAGTCTCGGGAGTTTCTGTTATGCCGAAAAAATGGCGTGATAACCGCTAAAACTATAGCTATCTCTGTTAAACATATCGCTTTGTCTCATCACACGCGCAACGGTTAAAAAATGTAATAATTGATAGTTCGATTTGTCACAAAATGGAAAGCAGTTTCGATGCGGTAATAACTGAACAACTCGATTTATCTTATTAAAAACGCTAAGTAGATTGTTTGAATAAATAAACATCTTGAGATGTTCATTACTTTTTTTTAAATAGTCGACAGTATTATAATGACATGTCAAGTTGTGTAAATAATTATAATTTGTAGGTTTTATCATCTCAAGATGTCACATTATACACTTAAATAATGGTGTTATTTAAAAATTCACATGTTTGGTATCTGCGGTAAAACATGACCTATCGACTTAGTCATTTATTCACCCTATGAATCGAACAATCCTTATGCCTATTATGCAATAAAAAAAAATATATGTAAGTTGACTTATCAACTTATTCACGCCTGGTACGGTATGTATAAAAGTTCCTTTAACGTTCATATTTTCTTTGTTTTTATTTACTTAGTTTTAAGCCTAAATTGTTCATAATGTTTAGAATGAACGATGTATCTTTCTATGTTGTTTGAGGAGGTGGCCTTTGAAGCTGCTCCACAATTTTTATATATTTTGCAGTTTCATCCTGCTATCAGTAATCTGTTTGTACAACTAGTTCTAAAAATGGATATTGTTTTTTTTTTTATTTTTAGTAAAGGTTCTCAAAAACGATGTTAGTCAAACACAGTTAAAAATTTTAACATGTGACAAAGCTTAGATAGATGAGTGGGTAGGTTACCTTCACAGTACCCCAGTGCAGTATTTGTAGAGTAGGCCGTCATATTTGCCCACTATTGTCTGCAGAATGGTGTTGGTACTTCCGCGCACGCTGAAAAGCAACGAAGCTGCCTTTTTCCTCATATAGGTGGCGAACCTCTTCGTACGAACTTCCGCGAGCATCCCTCGAAAGGCCCAACAATATCCTAAAGGCACTATTATTTAAATTTTTATCCATATTATTTACTAGTTTTAGACTCGTGTGTAGTGTTGAGTTCTTCTTTCTGCCCTTTTCCCACATTACGCGGGGTCGGCACAATATGTATTCCTCCGCCACATCTCTCTATCAGCCGTCATCTCCGTTGTCACTTCCTTCCTACCCGTATCATTCTTCAGACAGTTCATCCATCTTTTCTTCGGTCTTCCTCTACTTCTATATCCATCCTTTCTTCCCTGCGCATGACATGCCCATACCACGCTAGCCTCTTACTCCTCAATTTTATATCACTGGCGCTAATTTTAAACTTCCTTTAATATACTCATTTGCGTTTCCCCCGCGTGCACTCTTCTTTCATCCGTGTGGTGTTATTAATTTATAACAAATACATTTTAAACCACAAAGTTTGATAAACCATAGACGTCTAACAAAAAAATCACAATTCTCGGCAAATTCCAAGCGATTACACATAGGAATATCATCAAACCAAAGAAATACTTACAATTATTCAATTTTTCTCGTCAATAGTTCGCATCGTAGCGTGATGGAACGCAAAACTGATATTATATGTAGTTAGGACCTCCTCACACCGAACACGGTGCGGGACGGTGCGGTGCGACGCGGCTACTATGGCCGCCGAGTTTTGTATGGATATTAAATACGTGACCTAAAAACTAAAACCAAAGTCACTGATATAGTCCAGAGGATTAGCAAGCTGCTGTAGGAGTAGAAGTAGTAGTAGAAGTAGTAGTAGAAGTAGTAGTAGAAGTAGTGATGTAGGAGTTGAAGTTCCCAAGTGATGTACAAAAATTGACAATTAACAAATTTAAAAATGCAATTAAACAAAATCTTTATAAAAAGCCTACTATAAAATACAGGATTATTTAGATGATAGAAAAGCCTGGGATTGAAATTGCTCCAACTCGTTCAAAATGTTACAATTTAGACGTAATTTATTACCTGTATTGTTATGTATTCTAAAAGTATCATTAAAAAACAACCAGCCTTGTTTTCTTGCCTTTCTTTCCTGACTTGGTCACGAAGGAACAGGCAGTAAAATTGACGTTTCAAAGTGATCCTTGTGATTTAAATGAACAAAAGATTTTGACTTTGAATAGCAGTGCAGCAGGGAACATAGATCGTAGAACGGACGGCACCGTTAGAGGTTCTTGAGTAGAGAACATGTGATGTGATGAGAACCCACAATAGAAAGCGCAACGTACGAGTAGGACGGGCCTTAGTCATTGGGTGCAGGCCTTACAAGATACGTCGCTTTAGAAATCTATAGGGAGGCTTACATTCAGCAGTGGGCGTCTTATGGTTCATAATTGATCGAGCGACGCGAGATCTATAAATCAACTTGGGCAAATCGGCGTTGCATGTATGTATGTTTGTCTGAGAATAACTTTCGGAGTGTTGATCCGATCATTTTTAAATTTAATACATAGGTAGGTAGTGATAGCACAATTTTATTGTGACTAAATGAGCTAAAAATGTTGGGGAGTTGTTGAGATATTGGGGTTCAAAGGGAGTAAAAAAATGAAAATGTAGCTAAGTAGTCAAATGGAACGTCAAATAAAAGGTTTTCATTAGTACATTTGGACTCCGTTTTTATTTTTCGTTAATTCGTTATTAGCCATAATAGAAAAAAAGTTTTTGAGTTATTTAAGCCATAATAAAAAATAAACTCTGACAAAAATCACAGGGTTACACCAGGCACTGTCGGGACAGTGCTATAATTTAGTATGCGTGTAGCTTATATGACACAAATATAGGCAAAAGTCTGAAATCTAGAATAACTGCAATTTGTACTCCAAAAAAAGTAATTTAATTACATCAACTCCCGTTACCTGTAATTTGAATGAAACTGTATGTCAAGTTTTTGGTTATTTATTTCGTGACACTATTTTGATAGTCAAAAATTGTGTATAATATTTTTTTTGTTCTATTCGGAGACTCGCGAGATCTCAGTTCGGGGCGAACCACTAGTATGATAATGAAAAAAGTGACAACACGCCAAATACACGACGCGTAGGTTGTACGGCGGTGTACTGCAATGCACACCGGTAGCCTTATTACCTAAGCCAATTGCTGTAGTGTCGCTATTGCTAGTCAGGCCATCCCTTTTACACGTGAGTTACGTGCTGTACGTGTGAAAGGGATGACCTGACTAGCGATAGCGACACGACAGGAAATGGCTTAGATAATAAGGTGGCGGTAGCAGTGCGGAGCTGTATCTAACCGCATCGCGTTCAGTGTGCGAAGCTACTTAAACCGCTCGGTTGACCAATCTTGATCGTTGAGATATGCTAATATCGGTGATACTAGTTTTGATTGTAGTATCTAGCGTTTGTCATAAAAAGAATATAAACGTGTTATTGTGTAGAAAAATGATATTAGGGAAAGTAACAATAAAAGTGGTGAGAAAGACTTTTACCTGTTCAACAACCACATAGTTTTAATCATTATGTATCATTTTCTAAGAGAATTCATAGGCATAAAGAACTTAAACAAAATGGTATTTATAAACTTCTTTATTGTTATAGTCAGTATTTTAAAAGGCTTATTACTAAATATTAAAAAAATGTTGAAGCCTCATTTGAATGCTAATAGGAGATATGAAAATAATGGGAACTGCTGGACAGGCGTACTTTTTGTCTCTAAGTACAAGCATTTCGAATTATGTACACACGGCTTCACATCAAGCTATACATTTCCAGTATAAGCTGACCTCTCATTCTACGAAAAGCCTACACAATGCGAGGTCAGCTTATACTGGAAATGTATAGCTTGATGTGTAGCCGTGTGTACATTTCGGGGTATTTGGAAAAAAAAACACTGTTCATTTTGGAAAATAAATCTTATAGTAGAGTCAGTAACCATGCCTTACCTTTGCTGTTTTTCTACCTAACGAACAAACGTTTTATATATATCATTGCAAAAAACCCATAAGAATCACAATATAAAATAAATATTGTACTGACATTGGTTGTTTTTCCAAATACCCCTTCATTTGGTATCACACTAATTGTGAAAGTTCGGATGTTTGTTTATTTATTTGTTTGCTTGTTTGTTATTCAATAATGTCGTAACGGCTGAATAGATTTAAATGAAAGGTGCGTAGATCCTGGATTAACAAATAGGCTACTATTTATCCCATAAATCAGGTCGCATGGGATAAAAATGGGTGTTAAGTCAAGTTGCAACAGCGAGTTTAGTTTTATTTCTAGGTTACCTACGCATTTAATAGTTTATCGCTTACAAAGTCGCGGGCAAGAGCTAGTAATACATAAACGTGTTACCAAAATGCTTATAAATAGTAAATTTTCTTTTTTCTGTTATATTTATTATGCTTGTAGATTTAACCACTGTTTTTGAATGTAGATTAATCACCTGGGACTAATTATACTCGTAGCTATAGTTGTAATAATGACTGGATTGTTATTTTTATAAATGAGCTTAGCAATCGTGTTGCCTACTAATTGATACCATTTCATATTACCTTGTTAGATTACATTACTGATTCATGTTCAACGACATTCCATTTATATAAGGTAATGTCTTTGTTTAAGCTAGATTAATATTATTATAATTATGATGGATAATGCCGAATAAAAGCATAGATTTTACTTAGAAACCCTTCGTGGTTGATTTCAATTATAAATTGAACCGAAACATTGTCGGTCGAAACACCGATAAGACGGTATGTGATAAATCCCGTTATTTATAATAATAAAAACGAAGATTGTTTAAATATAATAATAACAGTACACATTACAATACACATTACATAACATTGTTTACATATAATAATAACAGTACACATTACAATACACATTACATAACATTGTTTACATATAATAATAACAGTACACATTACAATACACATTATATAACATTGTTTACATATAATAATAACAGTACACATTACATAACATTGTTTACATATAATATTAACAGTACACATTACATAACATTGTTTACATATAATAATAACAGTACACATTACAATACACATTACATAACATTGTTTACATATAACATAACATATAATATTTTCATTTCGATGGCCAAAAGAGCCAAAATGGCGACATATTTATTACACAGTATATACAGTGGTCGAACCGTACATAATCTATTATGTTTTTAGCAGATAGCTGTAAAGGACTTCACCATATAAACTTCCAAATCTCACATTCCTCCATGCGCGCTATTAACAGTTTTTAAAGTTTTCAGATGAGTATAAGTTCTTACACGAAATTAAGTTCGTCTTTGAATATCATTCACTTGCATTGCTTGTGGCACCCACGGAGATCAGATAACACGTGAACCGCATGTGTGAAAAGTAGCAGAAGTTTATTAATTAATAAATAATGCGGGACATTTCACACAGTGCTATCTAGCCCTAAACTAAGCAGAGCTTACATTAGCTTATATACATTTTTTTTGTAAATACATATTTTTAATATATAGAGAAATAACCAGTCCTGGAACAAGTATCTGTAGATCATGCAAACATTTGTTCCGCGGCGGGAATCGAATCCGCTTCCTCTTGCGTCTCAGCCGGCTATTCGCCCACTGCACCACGGAGGTCGTCTTCACAGCACTTATAGTACGAATTAGAATTTTATGTATTTTAACTGCCTGATTTAAAAATGCCTGATTTTACCCAACCTTTCTTGATCTTAAGTATAGATAACTAGATTATTTTAGTTTGCAATAACACTAATTAAAGATTAAAAACTAGATAATATATACTAGCTAGAGGATAAAGTGATTTTTATTATTCAGCGATTGTTAACTTTTCACGTTTGTGAGCTTAATAGCTACACAAGCCGGGCGAAGATGAACTGACCAGAGTGACCACCTAAAAAGTTTTATTTCTGCGGAAGTATCAAAGTAAAAAGAAACATTTCTAAACAAAACCGTGGAAATAATTTATTGACTGAGCGATCGAAGCGAGCGAAGTGTCTCAGTTTTGAGATTGGCCGAAAAATGATTTTGTCAATCTGTCTATCTGTTCTGACCGATCGGACTGACGAAACAGGTCGGATTTTGCAACCGATTTTGATGATAATTGGCACACCACTTTGAATGATCGCGTTTTTTTTAAATTGCTGTTCTACGGATTTCAACACAAGATGTTGCAAAACAGTTTCTAAAAGGGGGAGTGGAGGAGGGAAAAGAGGGGGAAGTATGCTGAAGTGTTATACTGATTGGTACAGGAATGTATACCTACCTATACCAAATCAGACTACGCAGTCCTCTCCGTCTTCACGAGACGAACCCGTAGATAGATTCGACCTCCTAGAACCAAGGGAACACGAGGAGGTCTACTAAGTACATCATAATTTAGTACTACGCTAAACATGACATTTTACTCAATTCTTCCGTAAAGATAACTAACTAAGATAACTCTTCGCGGGTGTTTATCTAGCCTGGCTGAAACCTATAAGTAACACTATAATATACACGTCTCTTTTTTGCTCATCAATATTGTATACCCATCTCTTTCTGCTTCATCAAAATATTTTGAGTATGATTGATTGTGTGCTATTTTTTGCGTCTCAGAACCGTTAGATTGACTATGATGGTGGGTACCGTAGTGTTTGCGATTTATGACCCGCCTGAGGTCTATATTTCACGGTTACTCATCTGTCTTTAAAGGTAATAAATAATGTAAAGACTAAAGCTTCTATAGAATATATTTCTGGTGTTAAAATATACCTAGTCAGGTCATAAATTCTGTCACATGTTTAATATAAAATAATTGAAATAAGTTTATTCATTATGTAACCATTTATATACCAAAATGAACTTAACAAAACATAGATTCTTATGACACTAAAGTTTATTCAAAATGACCTCCGTGATTTTGAATACAGGCCTTCAATCTGCGCGGCCAGTCGTCTATCGCAGCACGAACGAGGTCCATGTCAATATCGGCGGCTGCCTTAATCAAGGATGTCTTGAGTGACTCCAAATTGGGATGAGGCTTTGAGCACGCCTTTTCCTCCAAGTTTTGCCATATTTTGTAATCTAACGGATTCAAATCTGGACTGGAGGAGGGCCAGTCTTCGTGCCGGATGAAGTCGATTTTACGCGCCGCCAGCCAGTCTTGTGTGCTCTTCGCTCTATGGGCTGGCGCCGAATCTTGTTGAAATACCCAGTGCCTGTTATTGAACATGGTATGAGAAACAGGTTCCACAAGGTTCGTCAGGACTGTATTTTGATACACAACTGCATTCGTTTTTACACCTTTCTCACAAAAATGTACCTCTGTTAAGCCCCAATAAGAAACTCCCAACTATACCATGAGCGAGGATGGAAAATGACCTCGTTGGACACGCGGAATACGGTTGCTCGCTTCTTCACTACTGTGTGCGTACACCTTATCATTTTGTTTGTTGTAGCTCTCTTCTACGGTAAAAAATTTTTCATCCGAAAAAAAAAATTCCCGATATTTTTTTCCCGCATACCGCTTCAACAAAGCGCGGCATCTCTTCAGTCTCAGGTCCATTAGACGAGCATTCAAACGATGTCCTGTTTTTCTTTGATATGCCCGAAGCCCTAAGTCTTCATTTAACACCCTTTTCACCGTGGTTCTGCTTAACCCCATCTGAAGGGCCAACAGTTTCTGCTTACGTTTGGGATTTCTTTGAATTCGCACCTTCACAGCTTTTATCACTGCTGGAGTCCTAACAGACCGAGGGCGACCACTTCTTGACCTGTCATCTACACTAGAGTCTTCATTGTATCGTTTGATGGTGCGATAAACGAATATTTTGGTTATATTCAAATTTTTCAGTATGTCAAAAATTTGAATTGGCACGTAACCGCAACGATGCAATGCAATAACTGCAACACTGTCTTCTTTAAGCGTCCACTCCATATTTAAAATTGAGTAAAATTCTAAAACGTATACATTTTTATTTTCATGAACAATTCGAAATTCGAATTCTATAAACTTTTTTGTGGCCAGCATTCTAAAAGAAAAGTTTTTACTGTGTGACAATACTTATGACCTGACTAGGTATAAAAGGTCGTAAGAACTTTTTATTTATTATCCTGATTTTATTTTGTTATTTCTGATACCTACTCCTGTATCAAGCACGTAGACCGCAGTTATTGGTCTCGTAGATTGTGAATTTATAGGTTACAAATATAAAAATTGAATAGAAGTATTTATTCGCTACTCATTTTTCCTAATAGATTTTTATTGTACCTATAATATGAATATTTTGTGTCATTGCTTTCAGAATTTTTGGAGATGAAAATAATGAGATTATTTTTGCTTTTAAAATCTATTGCTAGATTGCCCTAATTATCAAACACTTTAGCAATTATTCAAATTAATAAGCTCAAATTATTCTTTATCATACAATTACTTTACCTTAAGTAGCTACAAGGTCACAAACATGGATATTAAATCTGATAAAACGCAATGAATCAAAATAACATTTTTGGTGACATATCTCCTCGTTTTATTAGATTTTATATATTGCTTTATTGTAAAACTTCTTTACGCACGCTTGACTTCGGGAGTAAGCTGGTGAATGCGTTACGAAAAGTGCAGACGGAAGTTGAGAGGGAGATATGAGTTAGTGCAAATAGAAAGAGAGAGAGTTACGTTTCGTATATTTTTAAACGTTAATGTGCAAGTGCGAGTTGCGTCTGTCCAGAATGAACATAGACTAATCGACCTACAGACGTGTGGTCAATTTTGTAATTGAACAATTTTATAAACTAGTGGTTCCCCCCGAACAAAAAAAAATCTCCGTCTTCGATTAAAACAAAAAATATTATTTGTAAGTTTTGACTATCAAAATAGTGTCACTATACAACAACCACAAAACTTGACCTACAGATTTATTCAAATTACAGGTAACGGGAGTTAATGTACTACGGTTACTTTTTGGGGTACAAATTGCAGTTATTCTAGATTTCAGACTTTTGCCTATATTTGTGTCCTTAAGCTACACGCATACTAAATTACAGCACTGTGGGGTCACTGGTGTATTCTGTGAATTTTGTCAAAGTTCAGTTTTTATTATAACTAACTCAAAAACTATAAAAATTTACGTAAAATAAAACAGAGTCAGAATGTACTAATGAAAACCATTCATTTGACGTCCCATTTGACCAGTTAGCCTCATTTTCATTTTTTTACCCCTCTTGAATCCATTTTTAGCCCATTTAGATACACCAAAATTGTGCCATCACTACATACCTATGTATTAAATTTCACGATGATCGGATTAACGCTTCGAAAGTTATCCTCGGACAAACATACATACATACAACGCCAATTTGCTCAAGTTGATTTAGAGATCTCGCTTCCCTCGATCAATTATTATTTTGAAATAGAAGTTTTACTTCAGTCGTGTGTCTAAAGCACAGTTGTTATTTTATGTGTCTACTAATTTAAAGCCAGAAAAAAACAATAATTGATTTACCTACATGACTTATATCATGAATTATAAGTTTATTTGATTGTTAGATACCTAGTTTGTTTCAATAGAAAGATATAATAAAATAGAAAATACTTTGCACACCATAAAGCAAAACAAATACATAAGACTTTTACTGGTGGTAGAGCTTTTGTGAACGAGCTCGAGGAAGTGGGCACCACCGCCTTACCTTTATCTGCCGCCAAATAGCAGCTAATGGTATGTTCCTGTAATTACTGGCACATAGGCATAACAGCTAAGTCCTATAGTATGACAACGTATCCACATAGAGATCAAGACCACATAATAGCTTGTGTTGAATTCTATGTGGATATCCATGGGCTGCAGTAGCTGCTTAACATCTGGTGGACTGCTGCTCGTTTACCATATAAGTTGCATAAAAAAAATAAGAACAACGTTAATCTGTGTTATACAATTACCCGTCTTACGGCTTAATAGCCATCTCTATCAGACAACCTTTTCATGGAGTTACCTAATATAATAAGAACTTTATCGTTTCACCAAAATTCACCAAATTAATAAAATAAATACGTAAAAGTACAAAGTTGGCGGCTGCTAAAAGCTATCTCTTACAGGCAAACTCTGGATGAACTGGATGAGCTTGATTCTAACGACAAACATAGTTTCAATAGTACAAGGATGTGGTTGTACAAACCTAATGAACAATTACACTTTACCATGTATAAAAGACTAGCTGACCTGCTTGTGGCTTTGCACGCGTGGTCTGCCAATAAAATAAGTAACTTTTTAACAAAAATATAACTGACTTCGGATAACAGTAAAACCAAATTATTCTATCAATTTTACTGAAATTTCCATGGGATCAATCTAAAAATATATCTTTTCAAATACAAAACTATTTTTTGAAATCGGTTGATATATAACGGAGTTCTGAGCTAACAAACATAACATAACATAAAAATTAAACATATTTAAGACTTTTTGGTTTTCTCATGAATCCCATCATCAGAACTGGACCAAATGGAAATGGAAATACACGGGAAGCACCAGCATTCAAATAAAAAAGTAATCATTAAAATCGGTTCATCCAATCGAAAGTTCTGAGGTAACAAGCATAAAAAATACAGTCGAATGTACAGCCTCGAATGACTTATTGTAAGACTCAACCATACGTCGGATGGGTGCGCGTAGTCCCGAGTTAGTGCGGCAGGTGCCAGTTGAAAACAGAGAACGGGAGCGAACTGCTCTGATTGCACGATTTGTTATTTATTGATTATATTTACGTCGTCTGTTTTCCTATAGAAATATAATCCGGGCCTCTTTAAAGTAAGAGTGAGTAGATTTCTTCTAGATCTTCGTGCTTCATCTTTGACCACATCATCGCTTACCATCAGGTGAGATTGTGGTCAAACGAAGATCTATCCAGATTAAAAAAATAAGATTGTATTTCATTATTGTTATGAATGTAATTAGCCTCGTTCTAATCGGAAATTTGTTTTGACCCTAAAGCCGGAATTCGCATTTCCCGAGCAGTCTCGAATTAACAGTGACTTACTTTCAGAGCATGAGTCATGAAAATGACATTTTAGCGTAAAGAGTAGAGAGACGACCGTACAAATGTTTCTATTTTCTATGGCACCAGTCAATGTTAATATTATCTTTTATATATCAAATAATACAGTAGATTGATTGAATCAAAACATATTCTTAAACAAATTAAGCCACTATTCTCTCCAATCCGCCTACTGCGGAAATCAAAAACAGACTGAGGATGAATTCTGAAAAGGAGCATCAGAAATACTTGGAACGTAAGCCAAGCAGACAAAGACAATGCTTCCGACAAAAACCAGAAAAACAACAAACACCTTGCTAAAGATGAAACGCGAAGATCTAAGGATGATGGTGGGAATCATCACGGGACACTGCGAACTTAACCATCACCTCCTAAAGACCGGAGCCACGGACAGCGGACTTTGTCGCGGATGCCTTCGGGAGGAAGAGACTTTGGAGCACGCGATACTCCACTGCACTGCCACAAACGACGCAAGACTAAGAACGGGTGTGCAAAGGGTCATCGAATCCTCATGCTCCATTAACACCACTACTACTTCAACATCCACGGGGACCCTGGAAAGCTGCTGCCACCAACCCAAAGTCCTACTCCGTTACTTCAAGGAGTTGGGATGGCTGGGGTCAGGTTAGAAGGGGTGTAATGCACAATACACCCCAATGCGGGACGTCAGTGCAGATCGTTTAATCCCCCACCCTAGAATTAGAATTAGAATTAAAAGCCACTATTCGACATGGGAATCTAATTCTGCTTTTACTACTTAAGGTCGTCAAAATCACGAATACACATAATGTGTTCAAAATCAACCATAAAATTATGATTACTGACTAAATCTTGTGTATAACCACATAATGTCCTTCCCATACTCGAGATTCCGCAATGCGCATGCGTGATAAGCAAACACGCATGTCCGAATTAAAGTTTACTTCTGTGGAAATCTGTTTCGTATTTTATTGTTGTATGTTACTAGATTTGCGTACGGTTTTGCGTGGTAGGCAGAAACGTTTATGTGATAATAGTTTTTGCCAGCGGCTTCGCCCGCGTTGTTCTGGGGAATATATATATAAACTTTTACATCCCATTTTTATCCCATACAAACTGACTTATGAGATAAGTGTTTGTCTATGGGGTGATCCAGGTTATAATCTACGTATATACCGAATTTCATCGAAATCGGTTAAGCCGTTACGGCGTGATTGTGTAACAAACAAGCATCCAAACTTTCGCATTTATAATATTAGTGTGATGTCAGTTTAAACCTAATTTTGATTAGCCCAAGAGGTTAGTAAGCTGAAGTGGCGGTGGGCGGAGCACGTAGCTCGAAGAATTGAAGACCTTTGGGGCCTTCAATTCCTATATAACCTTTCTGGTTATCAAGTGAAAACTACACTCTGGAAATATTTGATGGGTATATTCGTCTTACAAACGATTTTCATCCTGTATAGATTTTTATTTTGAGGAAAGGAATACTGTAACACTGTTTGTTGTTGAGTTCTTTATGATGTGTTAGAGCCTAATCTTAAACAGTGGAGGCCTATAGTCGGGTTGATATACAGTAAAATTATCACAGAATCTAATAAAATATAGTATAGTAGTTATAAATAAAAAAATAAAAAAAAATATATATTTTTAAGACTAGACTTGAGTCCTTTATTTGTAATGGGTACACCCAACAGTACCCCTTTTTAGGGTTCCGTATCCAAAGGTTAAAACGGAACCCTATTACTAAGACTCCGCTGTCTGTCTGTCTGTTTGTCCGTCTGTCACCAGGCTGTATCTCATGAACCGTTCACAGATGATAAATTCCTGTTGCTGTTATAACAACAAATATCTACTAAAAACAAAATAAAATAAATCTATACTTCTATACTAATATTATAAAGAGGAAAGATTTGTATGTTTGTAATGAATAAACTCAAAAACTACTAGTCTGATTTCAAAAATTTTTTGACCATTGTAATGCTACATTCACCTTGAGTAACATAGGTTACTTTTTACTTAACTGCGCAAAGGAGGGTAATGCTTTTATTGAAAAATACGCGTGCGAAGCTGCGGATTGATTAGCTAAAAATAACAAATAACAAAAATATTTAGTTTGTATATTCACTTTATAAATAAATAATTAAAATAAAACAAATACTTAAAGGGGGCTCCCATACAAAAAACGTAATTATTTTGCTGTTTTTATATATAATGGTAAGGAACCCTTCGTGTGCGAGTCCGACTCGCACTTGGCCGGTTTTTTTTTTAATTAAAATACCTTAATAAGAATTGAACATATTAGTGGCAAGAGCTTACATACAAACTCGTAACTAATCTCCGGTAAAGCTTACTATCTCAATACCATCACGATCCAGCTACGCGACCTTGTGAGGCAAACCGGTATGGGTTCCGCCGCACCATTCATTACTTTACCGGTTTTTACCGGTATGTACCGGTCTGAGGGAAAACTGGACGTTCCTCGGTCCACTTTCCAGTTAGAAGATGTTAGATATTATTTAGTTTTGGTTCTAGTAGATATGAGGTGTTTTGGGTGACTTTTACTGAATGAGTGGAGACTGGAATATGTGATCATTAATACTGAATTTTGCGATTGTTTTGTCCAAGTTTTGCTAAGACAGACATTCCACGTAATCACCTAGTTAAATAGAAGTTTTGATCTCACCTAGATTTATGTGAACGCAACTGAAAGGGAATTGGTGCCTGTATTTTGAATACTATTCATACATTCATTACGGTACATCATTACACTCCAAGTAATGTCCACACAGTCCATTCCATCCAAAGGTTGATACGGTTTTACGGTGTTCTTTTTAGTTGAATTGTTTTATACCAAAATAAATAAAATTACTGGACATTTCACACAGCTTTATCTTGCCCCAAATTAAGCAGAGCTTGTACTATGGGAACGAGATAACTGATAGAATACTTATATACATTTTTTTATAATACATACAGAATAACATCCAGACCCGGACAACCTCCGTGGTGCAGTGGGTGAATATCCGGCTGAGACGCAGAACGGAACAACATTTGACGCGGGACAAATGTTTGCATGATCTACAGATATTTGTTCCAGGTCTGGTTGTTTCTCTGTATATTATAAGTATGTATTTACAAAAAAATGTATGTAAGTATTCTATCAGTTATCTGGTTCCCATAGTACAAGCTCTGCTTAGTTTGGGGCTAGATAACGTTGTGTGAATTATCCAGCAATATTTATTTATTTAATTTATATATGTAGATCATATAAACATTTGTTCCGCAGCGGGAATAGAACCCGCTACCTCCTGCGTCTCAGCCAGCTATTCGCCCACTGCGCCACGGAGGTTGCTTTATGGTGTGCAATAAAGAATTATTTAATCTAATCTATGCATCTTGCACTACAATTCCTTAACGTATTTAGCGACTAAACATGTTTAAATATGACGATTTTTATGATTTGACAACTCTATAAATCATATTCAGCCACTAAATACGTTCACGCATCGTTGCACAAGTCGCTCTATAATATGAGTAACTCATCTAGATTTTCATCACGTATATATTTGTACATAAGTATGTTTGAGTAATACTTCTAAGAAATGTAAGTACTTAATATCAATCAAAAATCATTTTAAAAATCATTATGTTTATTGCAAAACTGTGGTACCCAATATTATTCAAATCAATAATGTATTTTGCAATTAAATTCGTTTATTTTCATCTAATTTGGCTAAGTATGATATTGATACCTATTGAACCAAGGTTACGTGTCAAATAGAATGATAATGAAGTTCTATGCAGGTAATTTATCTATGGTAATGCATGAGGTATTAAATTCAACGCCTTCTGTAACTCTTAGTGAAATAGAATTTATTATATAGAGATATATGCATTGAAAACTTGAAAATTAACGACCTCCGTGGCGCAGTGGGCGAATAGCCGGCTGCAGAAGGTAGCGGGTTCGATTCCCGCCGCGGAACAAATGTTTGCATGATCTACAGATATTTGTTCCGGGTCTGGTTGTTTCTCTATAGGTATGTATTTACAAAAATAATGTATGTAAGTATTCTATCAGTTATCTGGTCCCCATAGTACAAGCTCTGCTTAGTTTGGGGCTAGATAGCGCTGTGTGAAATGTCCAGCAATATTTGTTTATTTATTAACTAAACCAGAAGCGTGGATAAATATTTCAAAACCATTTGAAAGACAATTTTTTATTTTATTTTGAAGTAAAAACTTATTTAAGCGCTTTGGGCATTTTTTGAGATGGGAAAAACCATTGAACTCGCGACACTGTTACCGTTACCGTTACTGACACCTCTGTATATGAAGTGAAAACTTTATTAGGTGCGTTGCGCGTTTTTTCAGATGGAAAATAACTATTGAACTCGTGACACTGTTACCGTTACCGACACCTCTGTATATGAAGTGAAAACTTCTTTAGGCGCGTTGCGCATTTTTTGAGATGGGAAAAACCATGGAACTCGCGACACTGTTACCGTTACCGTTACCGACACCCCTGTATATAATATCTCGTAATTGTTCAAGTTTTCACTTCTGTCGGCACTCCCGGACGTGCCACTTTTTTATTTTTTTACAAAGAGTAACGTATTAAAGTTTTACTTAAAAACCACTAACGTTTTTAGAGATTATGCTCTCGTAAAAAGAATACATCGTAAAAACCGAAGCTCAAAAGCCTAATTTAATTAACCTAATTTTTAGGGTTTCGTAGTCAAATCAGGAACCATATTGTTTCGCCTTGTTTGTCTGTCTGTTACTGATAATAAAGGGAAACCACTGAATATTTTGTATGTCTTATAATCTTCTAGCTTCCGCCAGCGACTTCGCTCGCGTGTTTTGCCAATATTAAGTAGCCTATGGTTTAATCCAGGCTAAAGTCTATTAATATACCAAATTTCATCTAAATCGATTTACCCGATACTACTTGATTGAGTAACAAACAAGCAGACAACCAAATTTTCGCATTTATATTATTAGTGTGATAATTATCAGTATAGATTTTGACGAATGGAAGTGTCTACCTAACGAACCTGACGCTTGCTTGAATCTTCTTTCATACAGGTAAAGCTCCATGATGAGCTCCACAACAAACTTTTTCATTTAAAATTTAAATTAATATTGTGTAAAATTTAGGCTAGTTAATGTTAGTTATGGTTGTATTACATTGTAGCCGCACGGATGCGGCACGACAACGACACAGCTGCACCACAGCACGGCCTCAAATTTCGGCTACCGCTCGCCGCCCGCGAGGTGCCAGCTCGTTGGCAGCACGTCGTCCGCGAGGTGCCAGCTCGTTGGCAGCGCGCCAATCACGAGGTGCCAGCTCGCTGGCAGCGAGCCATCCGCAAAGTGTGTAGCTTACTATCACCGCGAACACGTATTCGTGAATGAACACGCCTAGAACTCGCACGACTTCATAATGTCTCAGTTTACATTGCGCGAACTAATAATAATCGCTATTGCTCTCGATGAAGAACAGAACAGTAAAAAGAGGAGAAGGAAGGAAGAGGCGACGCGACGATGTTTAGCTGGCGGCTCGCAGTCGGCGCACTGTACGCACGCGGTCTCCTCGCTTACAGCGCGCGGTCTCCTCGCTTACAGCGTGCGGTCTTCTCGCTTACAGCGCGCGGGCTCCGCGACTAGTCGTATGGTAGCTGTAAGCGCGCTGCCTGCCCGCCGGCGGCTTTTTATATTGACATTACAAAATATATTATACGACACTGGTTTTAATGCTCTAATTTGAATGACAAATAAATTGCTGGGTTGGAGCCGTGCTGGATCCGTGCCGTTATAATATAATACAACCTTTAGGCTGTGATTAACTAGCCTAAATTTTATACAATTAGTTAGTTAGGCTGTGTAAAATTTAAATAAATAAATAATAATAAAAAAACATATATATTTGATAGAGCGAAGCGAGATCTCCAAATAAACTTGGGCAAATCGGCTTTGTATGTATGTTTGTTTCTCCGAAGATAACTTTCGGAGCATTGATCTGATCATCGTTAAATTTGGTGTATAGGTAGTTAGTGATGACACAATTTTGGTGGGACTAAATGAGCTAAAAATGTGGAAAGGTTGTTGAGATAAAAGGGGGGTAAAAAAACAAAATGTGACTATACGTCAAATGGCACGTCTAATAAAACGTCTTTGTGAGAACATTTTAATTCCGTTTTTATTTTAAGTTTCGACCTTGTTTTTAAGTTATTAGCCATAAATAAAACTGAATTTGACAAAATTCGTAGGGTGCACTAGTGACCCCACAGTTCTGAAACTGTAGGTTGTGATCTGTGTATAATTAGTGGCACTATTTTGATAGTGAAAGATTACAATAAAAAATTGTTTTGTTTTTATGGGAGACTCGCGAGATTTCAGTTTGGAGTGAACCACTAGTTATTACAAAGTAGGTAAATGATCCAGTATCTGTTCATTAATAAACTAAAAAGAAATCGTACCTATATAAAACTACTTTACAATCATTATTAATTATAATGTTTTACGGTGTTTCGACCGACAATGTTACGGTTCAATTCGTGAATCTTCATCAGGGTGAGTGCGATCCGCTCCGAATAACGTCTCGCCTCGCACTGCGCGCCGCAGCCCTCTTGCGCGCGAAAACTACTTGTGTTTTCAAACGCGCGCGGTGATAAATAGAATTGAAAACTATTAATCTGCACAGCTTAAATTGCTTCCTATTAATTAGACACCTGATTAACAATATTAATGAACCACAATAAAAGTCAATAAGTATGAGTTATGAACTATATTCGAACGAATTGCTAGATTTTAATAACAATCATTCAAATATTAGCCGAGAATGAGTGACTCAATCGTATTAAGGGTTCTGTTTCAATATTAAGGGAAGACCGGAGGGAAATCGCCCCATACAACACGTACTACCACGATCATTTCTAATTGGAGCATATTTCTACCTTAATAAGGTATTATTTTAATTTTAATAGTATATATCTAGGTTCCCAACCATATATTAGATCAAAATACTTACTTAAAATGAAATAGAAGCGTATCGCATTCAGCAGGGTTTTACGTCATAAAAGATCGGTTTTCAACCTAATTGTTTCGTATTAAAAACAACAACATCTTACGTATTCTAGTCATGGGAACATAGATTATATCGTCTAGTTACAGAATAACAACACAATGAGGAAAATACAAGTTTAAAGTCTTCATTTTTGGTATTACGGAACACGGTCAAAATCTAATCAAATTTAGAATCGTTCATTTGCTATCACTGTCGCTCTGCGTGGCTAAACTTCGTCACTAAACAGGGATAGCGATATTCGGGCCGAAGTTTTTGACCGAATTGAAGTTTCGCTCGGGGTTCGCCGGCTTCATAAGGATAGAATAAATTGAAATAGGATGTTCACAAGTTAGATTTTTTGTCTAAAATAGATATAAGGCCCTTCTTGCCCCCAGTTGCATCTACTTTTTAATCGACTTCAAAAAAGGAGGAGGTTCTGAATTCAACTTATTTTTTTTTATATATATATACCTATGTTTGTTACCTCAGAATTTTCGACTAGGTGAACTTGGTATTTGAAAGCTGGTGCTTCTCGTGTGGTCCCATTTCAATTTGGTCCAGTTCTGACAAGGGCTTCCATGAGAAAACCATATGTCTTATTTTTTTTTCTCTGTAATCTAAAGTCGGTTATATCTTTGTTAATAGTTACTTGTAGAATATACCCTACCAATATGTGGATCACGTAGTGTGTTACATTATTAATATTTCTCTCGCATGAATACTGTATCTTACCTAATACTTATAGTGTGTGCTTGGAGTTTAAAAAAAAAATCTGCGTACCAAAATGGCGTTTAGCTCAAATAATTTTGAATGCGTTGCACTCAACAATCCTAAGATACAACGTTTGTAGCTTTTGCGTGTGATTGGAATTGACTTTCCTTATCTTATTAATTTTAAAGCTAATTTAATCAAGCTATTCTTAGAAGCCATGCATAACTATTCTTAGAAGTGGTTAATAGATTTCGAAATTAGCTGGATAATTATTTATTAGAAAACAGACGAAAACAAAGTAACAGTCATTAAAATTAATTAATTAAATCATTAGTACACACGGCTACACATCAAGCTATATATTTCCAGTATAAGCTGATCTCGCATTGTGTAGGCTTTTCGTAGAAGGAGAGGTCAGCTTATACTGGAATTGAATAGCTTGATGTGTACCACCAGTTTCTTGTTAAAATAGAACCTAAATTTCATTCTAATATTTTTTATTGGTATAAAAAATATTAATCATTATTATAAATACGGGATTTATCACGTACCGTCTTATCGGTGTTTTGACCAACAATGTTTCGGTTCAATTCGATCCGCTCCGAATAACGTCTCGCCTCTCGCCTCGCACTGCGTCAGTGCGAGGCGTTATTAGCAATTGGCCGGAATCAATAAGACTATCAACTCCGCGTGCTGAATCGACTCATTTCATTCCTTACTCCGGAGTTACTCAACGCTAGTGCGAGGCGAGACGTTATTCGGAGCGGATCGCACTCACCCTGATGAAGGTTCACGAATTGAACCGAAACATTGTCGGTCGAAACACCGTTAGGACGGTTTTTAAGACAAAACGGGTCTTTTTGCGCACAGATTTATATCAAAATTGTAATTTTGACTAACCTCGACGTTTCGGCCAAGTTACATCGGCCGTGGTCACGAGAAACTACGGCCGTGGGAGACCACGGCCGATGTAACTTGGCCGCAACGACGAGGTTAGTCAAAATTATAATTTTGATATAAATCTGTGCGCGAAAAGACCCGTTTTGTCTTAAAAACATGAGTATAGTTCGCGAAAATTTAAAAAGTTCTACCGTTAATACGGTACGTGATAAATCCCGTATTTATAAAAATGATAGAAAAAATTTCACGAAAATTTTCCAAGTTAAAAAATATTAGATTACGTAGACGTAATAACCCGTAACTACATTAATTAACTACGGAACCCTAAAAATCAAAACATGCAATTGACTTAATTGCCTATTCGACCAAATTCAAGGCTCTCGATCAAGGGCACCTGTTATGTTTAAAACATTTCATTTGAACCAATTTGACATTCAAATCAAGAAATAATTGCATACCTTTCAAACCTCGTAATTGGTGTACCAGATAATAATGGACTTTGTAAAGCCTGACTCAGCTGTTTTGACTACACTAGGGCCTTATTCAGCGTTATTGCCTAGGATTTGACAAATAAAATTTAAGTTTACATTGGGTCACTGATTAAAGTAAGTAAACTAATGACAGATATATCAACTAAATTATATTAATGTATTGACAGGATGACGAGTAAGAGTACGAAGCCAACGAGAAAGAGACCTGTTTAAGTTTAATAAAATTCACTAAAAATATTGGAGACTAGCTGACCAATCCGCAGCTTCGCACGCGTAATAAAAATATTACCCTCCTTCTCCGCAGTTGGAAAAAAGTAGCCAGAGATAGTGTAGCTTCCCAACAACGAAAGAATTTTTTAAATCGGTCCAATAGTTTCGGAGCCTATTCAATACAAACAAACAAATCTTTCCTCTTTATAATATTACGAAGTTTTTTGAAGATATGTTCTTTAATACTGTAGAACATACTATTGTTCTATCATCAATATTTTCCGCAGCGCATGCGACGAAATACGTTTTAGGGCACTTTTTTACACCTTGAGTTACGTTACTTAAGTTTTAGTAATGATCCCGAATCTTTTCTAGCAATAAATATAACCTATGTTACTCAGAGTGAATGTAGCTTTCCAATGGTGAAATAATTTTTGAAATCGGCACAGTAGTTTTTGAGTTTATTCATTACGAACATACACACAAAAATACAAATCCTTCCTCTTTATAATATTAGTATAGATATTGATGTGATAGAGATCTGATGATAGATGAGATAGATGATAATACTATTTGGTGTGATTAAATTATTGCTTATGAAATAGATTATGGGCTATATAATGCTGGCATACACGGAGACGCCGATACCATCACTTCGCGTCGCCTGGAGTCTGACGGCGCGAGCACACATACGAAGACTCCACTGACGCGACTCCAAAGACTTCAAATGGACGTGTCTTAAATTATACCCTTTAAGTTTTATTAGATATGTTTGTCTAAAATATTTTAAACTACTAAAAGAAACTTATTCGCGAAAACTTATTCCGACGGCTGCGGGAAAGCTAGCTCGAATTGGATTTATTGGGATGTTGTATCGGCCACAGACGGGAGCGCGGCATGCAGTCGTCGCACTCCGTGGCGTCGAGACTTGGATGAATGATATCCAAATATTCTTAGGACTCCACCCAATCCGCTTGAGATTTCGCACACACGGACGTTTTTCCGAGACTTTTGGAGTGTTGACGTGGAATCTTATGGAGTAGCGACCCCGTATTTAGCGACTAAATATTTAAAACTTTATATAAAATTTTGACAACTGTACTTATGGTGCTTATGGTGCTGCGCATGGTGCTTTAAGAATAATCATTATTATTATTGATATATCTTGTTTATGGGTACCTAAATAATCATGGTATACCTAAGCCAGTCCTAAGACTTCACAATATTGTGACAACAATTGTACTTCTTTGTGATATAACTCACAAATACGTAACTATAGTAGGTACTAAAAGTACAACTTACTTTAGAATTCTTGGAAACCTTTTATGTTACTGCAGTTAACGTTTTCATGTCAAATGATGCAACCACGGTTTAACTTAATGGCAGTTGAACTAAACAGAAGTAACTTACAAATGGGTCTTACAGCAAAGCAAATTGACCAACTCAATATTAGTAAATAATTAAGAAATAGTTCTGTTTTAATTTTCTTATTGAACCCAATACACTGCACGCCAACAAGGCATAATGGTTCAAAATTTAATTTTGATAGTTTAAGACACCTAAATAATCACCGAATATATTTATAAAAGTACTGACACGCATGCTTATTTGGAAAGATTTAAGCATGCTTCCAAATAAGCGTGCTCAAAGCAAACAATTGAACACACATGCTATTTAAGCACAGGCTCTTGGCTAAAATGGAAGTTCAATAAAATACACATTTTGGTTCCTCAAATTCAATGGAAGTTACCCAAGAGAATACATATTTAAACAGTGGTTCCTCAAACTTACAAAGATATAATGTTAATTATATCCGATCAGAACTGAATAAAATAATAACCTGTCGCAGACTGAGATTGATTGAATCGTCATAAGCATGCTCATAAGCAAGACATGTTCTGACGTGCTTAAAGCACACCCCCTTCCACCCGCGCCTCAGTCCGCAGGCTCAAAAATCAAACGACTGTTGATTTTTGTGCATGCTCATTACTAGCGATATCCCTACACACATGCCACTAATGAGCATGTGTGTCAGTACCTTTAAGGGAAGGAACACGGTAACTTCATAAGCTAGTGTGTGGATATACACATTAAAAGAAATCAAGCGTGGTGTAGGAGGCCGACACTCTCACAAAGAAGCGTCTTCCGCTGCTAGGTTAATCACGTAATTGGCATTTCATTGCATAAATATAAAACTTTATTGCCTAAAATAATTACTGATGTTTTATCAACATCCAAATTCTTACGTAATGTTATGTTTAGGTGTTATAAGTATTCATAATTATAACACCTGTGGTATTTATACTTATAACACCTCGGATTCAAACGGATTGATCGAGTGAGAAACACCACGCTGCGTTCGTTGACAGGCATTGCCGATGTTGGAGAAAAGACAGCTAGGCTCAAATGGGATTTGGCGGGACACATTAGTAGAATGCACCCCGATAGGTGGGCTAATTTAGCCACAACCTGGAGCCCTGATGGAAGACGCGGTCGGGGTCGGCCAAGAAAGCGTTGGCGAGACGATCTTGCTTCCTTCAAGCAGGAGTGGTGGAGTATCGCACAGGACAGAGATAGATGGAGAGACTTGGGGGAGACCTTTCCCCAGCAGTGGGACAATACAGGTAGACAACACCTAAACATAACATTACGTAAGAAATAACGCCGTGTACGACTTAAGTTATTCGAAAGAATCTTACCTTACAAATCATTATCACCCACAGCCCATAATAACACACACACACAGTAGGCTGTGTGTGTGTTATTATGGGCTGTAGATGCTTGATATAGGCCTCCTAAACGTAAACCTTTCGGTGTGTGCGCATCCAGTCTTCATCATCACCATATAGGCTGTTGGACGGTCACTGCTGAAAATAGGCCTCCCCATAGATTTCCAGAGCCATCTTCGATCTTGTACGGCCTGCACACAACGTCATATTCCATTTATTGAAAGGCTGTTCTACTGCGTTTTCCATTGCGTGGTCTCCACTGGAGAACCTCTCTGCCACAACCGCCGTCAGTTCTTCGAGCAATGTGCCCGGCTCACTGCCATTGGTCTCAGATCTGTCATCACCTCGAGCAAATTTATTTCACATCAGCTTTTTTCAACTCCTTATATAAGTAAGTGTGGTAAAATCACACATGTCGTCTGTACAAATGTTAAGCAATGTAAGTGTAAATATTTGGGAATGTTCTGTGCCGAAAGATCCGTGAGAAATTTTGCAATGATTCTAGAAATATTTTTTGTATGTGTTACCTACGTTGATAGTAATGAGACATAATTAGGGTTTGAAGATGCTTAAAATATCTTAATTGCATATACTGAGTACCAATTCTTCCCCAGACAGAGCTTCTACGTTAGTTTAGTGATAGTTTGTTTGTGCGTATGGTAGTCGTTGTTGTTGCGTTTTATTTATTTTCTTTCTTTTTTTATCTGGACCCTATGCCAACGAAGTTGTAAGCTAATTTAGAATTCAACTGATTTTGACTTCTGATACCGGGACAGTTAGGAAAGTGCCACCGATACTGGACTCATCGCACCGCGTTGAAACATTTGAACCAACTCCAGTAGTTTTCACCGTAGCTATGAATCATCTCTCAAACAAAACCCCATCTTCGACAACACCTTCACTTACCATCACGTGAATATTAAAGCTCCGGGCTGCTACCGACAAAAATAAATAAAAAAAACTCAAGCATTAACATCGGACAATCCTTATAGAAACTAAAGGTACCACTTTTTTATTTAGGTACCCCTATGATGGCAAACAATTGATTTTCTAAGCAATCTTATAGCTGGCGTTGCAAGTACAAGATGTGAAGTACTCAAAATGTCTAAAGTTTTATTTAAAATCATCCTCCATCTTGCAACCATACGTTCAATTATATGAATAATTCAAAATTCACAAACAACAAATAGCTTTCCCAGCTAATAACAGTGAGTTGTTTACGTTGTGGCCGTTAAAATTTGGTTCAAATACAATATGGCCGCAATTGCGTTATTTTTTGTTTACATTGGAAGAAAATCATCAATTAGCGGTCCTTACATCCAACTTGTTAATATTAGTTTAATATTCAATTATATAATGTAGGTATACATACACGCTGTAATAATGTTACGACAAGGTGTTTCTCTAGGTACAGTTAGTTACAAACATAGCTTAGAACATGATTGTAAGCTGTTTACAAAATCATATTACAAGGCGAATTTGTAAACAGTCGACAAAGAGGAACGGCTTTGCCCAATCCAGAAATAAATAAATATTGCTAGACATTTCACATAGCGCTATCTAGCCCCAAACTAAGCAGAGCTTGTACTATGGGAACCAGATAACTGATAGAATACTTATATACTTTTTTTGTAAATATGTACATACCTACAGAAAATTCCCCATTCTATCATCGGACAACCAGACGCTCCGCGATGCGCGACCGTTATAATTTATAAAAACAAATAATGATATTTAGAAAACATACAGACCCGGAACAAACATCTGTAGATCATGCAAACATTCGTTTCCTTGGCGGGAATCAAACCCGCAAAGGAGGTTGTCAATGATTTGTGTTTATTATAATCAAATAATAAAGTAGATACTTACTTAACATTTTGTATGACAATGAAATAATATTGTCAGACAAAATCGAGTTTATTAAATTTTTACAATATGTCAATAGATTTTTAGAGACGGTCTACTCTAAAAATGAATGCCCCTCCACTTCGTTACCTACGTCAAAGCGATATATTCATCATTATTATAAATACGGGTTTTATCACGTACCGTCTTATCGGTGTTTCGAACGACAATGTTTAGGTTCAATTCGTGAACCTTCATCAGGGTAAGTGCGATCCGCTCCGAATAACGTCTCGCCTCGCACTGCGCAGCGCACCCACCGCTTCCCTCTGCGCGCGTGTCTACGAGCGCGATGGTGGGGATTGCGTCAACTATGGCCCCGCGTGTTGACAGGCTGTGCCATCATCATTACTCGTATCATCACTGCTGCTCTCTTCAGTAGTTCTCGGTACAGGCAATACTAACTATGCCTCTACCAGGTTCGCTCACTCTTCTGTCACTTGCATCATGAAGACGTGGCCTCCAGGCCGACGATTTATTCTTTATTCATTGTAAATACAAGACTCATTTTAAAGTGTCTTTCTGTGGTGTTGACGCACAGTAATAAAGTTGAGGTGCGTCCATTTTTAGAGTAGTCCGTCTCTATAAATCTACAAATTTAAAAAAAATATTTATTTGTGTGTCAAAAAAAATGTATGAAAATGTTAATTTATTATCATACAAAATCGGATCGCCAGAATGGCCGGTGCTGAAGAAAATAACATGTGAACAACTACACGGTAAATCGTTATTGTCGCAATGTTCTTTCGACACCAGTAGGTTTTAATAAGTGACACCAAATTGGCACAACTCAATAATTCTAATCACCTCGTCACCTAAGCATTGTCATCGAAAGATCTCGGCCTATATTTCAACATAGCACTTAACTCCAAGACTGTACGTAGGAAGTTGCATGGATAGACATGGCACAAACACGTAAATTTGTTGACATGTCTGTTTAACTGCTAAGTGGGTCACTTGTCCGTCGTTTTGTAACTCTATGATCATAAATACCTATGAAATGTTGATGTTGTGTCACGTTTTCGAACTGCGGTTTATTTCGAAAAGATAGAGAATAATTACCAACCAGAAATAATACAGACACAAGAATAGAATAATTATTTATTGTACACCAGGAATACTTAAAAAAAACTAATTTACGTTAAATATGTACAATGGACGGCCTTATCGCTGAAAGCGATTTCTTCCTGGCAACTTTTGGATGGAAAGTAGAGAGCGAAGCAGTAATGGATAGCGGTGCACAGAGCATATTTACAAATGAAAGAAATACTTATAATCCTAATACATATATAAATACCTAAAGATAGACTAATATATACCAAACTAATAACCTAAACCATTATTCTTAAAAATCTAATAAAACTAAGCTAATCTAAAAAGACAAAACGATGGTCCTCTTTATCGTTGAGAGCAACATCCAAACAATATCTATTCCAAACAACCTTTGGGTAGAACGAAATAAGCTGATTAAGATAAGGTGATAAGAATAAGTTATTCTACTAAAAATATGATAGAAGACAAAATATGTCTTTTTTCCGAATTCTTTGAGACACCTTAGTGGCGAGATGAAGTATCAAACTGAAACGGAACTGAACTGATTACGGGTTCAAGACCTGCTACGGGATAAGTGTTTGAAATTAAAACACAACAATAAAATATATCTAGGTGTTGTGATACGTACCATGGCACTCCTAGTAAAACTCCTGGTACCTTTCCACGATATAAGAACTTCTTAGGACTATGATTTAGACTTGGACTGTTATTTGTTTTTAGGTAATTATTTATTTAACTATCTTAAACAGTTCCATATTTTGACAATTATGTAGAGTAGAATTAGATAACAACAATAACTATTTTATATTTTACCTACCAAATAAACTGAAATATTTGTAAAGCATTGAACGCCATCTATCATGCAGCGGTGTAAATAACAGGCCCGTATTTTACCTTCCGCGTTGAGCTTGAAATTAGAACCCCAGTTAACTCTTCAGTTCGTTTCTATGCAATCCGATAGATGTCGCTGTACGGCGAACTTTTTCGAACAAATAATTATGAAAATCAAGCTTTTACTACATCATAAGATAATATTATTTTATTTTACATATCGTGGTTTAAATTTTAATAAGTTGACGGCCTACTCTTTAATAGAAACGACATTTTTTTATCTCGTGTCTCTAACTTTTAGAGGATAAGATCCATTGGATCACACAAGCTTAAAACAAAACACTGTTTTTTCGACAGTCATGTAAAACTAACATTATTTTCGTGTTCTCCTAGTTAAAAGTGTGTCTACTTGTGTTATTATACCGCAAGTAGCCACACTTTTGGTCTTTTTAAACCTACCTTACGCAGGGCCGGATTATCCATGAGACGGATTAGGCAACTGCCTAGGGGCCCGGCACCGACTAGGGACCCACGAGGGTATAGTCGATGTGGGCCTCGTACCAAGAAAAAAAAACGTTTCATTCGTGACATTCCCCATTATTTACATGCGGTAGTATTGCCATAGATAAAATAATTTACTTAAAGGTCAACTTCCAAGATGTTTTAATGGATGTTGTATCTAAAAAAGTTACAAGAGTTGCTATTTACACTTATTGTACACACGGCTACACATCAAGCTATACATGTCCAGTTTATACTGTACACTATACTTTATACTGTTTATACTGTATAGTCTTTTCGAAGGTCAGCATAAGCTGACCTCTCATTCTACGAAAAACCTGCACAATGCGAGGTCAGCTTATATTGGAAATTTGTAGCTTGATGTGTAGCCGTGTAGCTTGATGTGTACTTCACAAAAATATTTCCTATCGGGTAGACAATATATTTTACTGCATTTAACAAGATTAAATTTAAAATAACCGCGTCACGTCTCATTTATCTTTCCTACTCCATCATGTGACCTGGATCATAACACTAATCTATAACCATAATCTATTCATTATGATCATTTCAATGAAAACAAAAAGCAGGAGTCGATCTGATAAGACTCGATTTTTGTAATAGAAAAAATATATTTTAAAAAGTAAGAAAAGGGTAAAGGAAAGGGGCCCCGAAAATTGCATTGCCTAGGGCCCCCGATAGGGTTAATCCGGCCCCGATCTTATGCACCAGTCTCTCACAAAACAGGTTACGAAGTGGGTAGTTACCTACCTATGTTGACCCTAAGCAGTAGATTTTATTTCATTGTGTTTTAATTTTACCTAGTTCGTAAGTGCTATATGTTAGAGAGATTTTTTTTAAATTTATTTATTATATCAGCGCACAGTAATTATACAATTTTATTTATAATTTTATTAATTATAGTAGCATTCGTTCTCTCTTTATAAAATATCAATTATGCCAAATCTCACAAACCACCGTGCGCGCAATACTTAGCTTAAAATGGGGTACAAACTTCACTTATTTATTTATAGATTGCTAGCTAACCCACCCGCGGCTTCCCGCGGAAATTTCCCGTTCCCGTGGGAATTTCAGGATAAAAACTATATTTGAAAACCATAAAGAAAACCCTCTTGTCAAAGTGTCGCGACGGTTAAATTAAATGGATATTGTTTGTACAAATATACTTAAATCGCGTTAAAAAATGGGGGGGGGGGGGGGAGGAGAATAAAAATACTTTACGACCTATTCTCATACCTCCCAAATATACAAAAAAATCATTACAATCGTCTACCCGTTTCGGAGGAGTGTGACCACTAAAACCGTGACACGAGATTTTTATTTAGAATTGCTTACTGTCATATCATGTACCTATTGTGTATGTTACATTCTTTAAAACACGGGATTTAAAACGTACCGTTTTATCGGTGTTACGACCGACAATGATTTGGTTCTATTCTTAAACCTTCATCAGGGTGAGTGAGATTCGCTCCGCACCGCGGCTCGCTTCGCCCTATGTGCTATTTACACTTGTTCTTGTTATAAAGATAGATAATTATTTTCATAGGAGACAAATGTTGTATCCCATATAAATCTTTTCCTTTCTTTTCACAGAGCTACAGAGAAAAAGACGCGGGCAAGGTGGTCCTCTACACAACCACCATGGGTATCGTGCGCAGTACCTACCAGCGCTGTGTTCTCGTCAAGAAAATCCTAAGAAACCTCCTCGTTAAGTACGACGAGAGGGATGTCTTCATGAGCACGGAGTACCAGGATGAGATCAGAGATCGGATGAAGAGCGAGGACATCTTAGTTCCACAGCTGTTCATAGATGGCGTACATATCGGGGTGAGTTTCTGCTTTTCAGTTACCTAATTTTTAGCCTCAGATTACTCGATTGCGATTGGTTTCAGTTCAGACTTTGTGTAACGTATTCGAAAAATCCATCAGTTTTTAAGGATTATTCAATATTAACCTGTTTTTGGTATATATGTTTTATTTTGCGAATGCGGTTTGGTCATAATTGTGTGTTAACTGTTTCTGAAACAGCAAATCGATACTCCAAAATCATGTGCAGTCTATACTTTCCCAAGCCGCCTGATCGATTTATAAATAAAACATTTTATTCGACCAAAATTAAATTATATCAAGTTTAGTTATTCACTGTACCTACCCTGCGTTATTGTACACTCTGTTGCAGGATGTTCGCAATTGAGTTACAGTAATTATAAGTTAAAAAAAAGTGAGAGAGAGAGAAAGAGAGAGTAAATATGTATAATCTAATTAACAGAATCATGCGCAAATACCATTTAAGTTATAAAAAAGAATGGCAATAAGCAAATCAAATAATAACTAAAAACTGTCTAGTTTAGGGGAGTATGTAGTTTATAAAATTATAGAAGGTATATAACTATATCGTAGATTAACTTGAATTAAACTAAGTACTAAAAATTAAAAATCAACTCTATACTCGTAATAACATTAAAATATTTTAGATATCTTATGAATATGGAATAACATAAGTTCTATACTTTTCCTAGGGTTGGATAGGGATCACACTAATATTATAAATGCGAAAGTTTGAATGATTGTTACATAATCACGCCGTAACGGCTGAACGGATTTGGATGAAATTTGGTATGTAACACGTAGATTATAACCTGGATCACCACATATGCTACCATATAACCCGTAAATCAGTTCCCATGGGATAAAATGGGATGACAAAGTTTATATATGTATTTGGCACCCCAAAACGACGCGGGCGAAGCCGCTGGCAACAAGTAGTATTATAAATGTGAAAGTTTGGATGTTTGTTTGTTACTCAATCACGTCGTAATGGCTAAACCGATTTCGACGAAATTAGGTAGGTATATACGTAGATTACAACCAGTAATACCACATTGGATACCCTTTAACCCATAAATCAGTTTCCATGGGATATAAATAGGGTGTGAAGTCAAGTTGCAACAGCGACATTAGCTCTATTACTAGGTTACCTACACATTATGTAGTGTAACGCGTACGAAGTCGCGGGCAATAGCTAGCATCTTATAATTACTTCAGATAAAGAAATATAAACCCTAAAATAGCCTCAACTTCAGTTTTAGTATTTGTCCTTCCCAACTCAATCAAAACAATACATTCGGAGAATTTCTTATCCTCAAAAATAAAAAACAAACAGACAATTCGCACAACACCTCAAGGTTATACGAAATCCCATGAATGCAAAGCAACGTCTTAAACTGATTCAAGGTAACTGCAACCTTGAGACAGGGCCGTATCGAGGACTTGATGTAAAAGGGTTTTATGAAATTGTCTACCAATTCCAATGACTCGCTGTCCTTCAGCTGGCTATAAGAGACAACACGTTTAAATACTGATCAAAATGGGTATTTATCGCGTATGCACCGTTTTTATTTGATATCCTGGCGTTTCAACTATGTTGCAACAGTCGCGAGTGGACTGGAGTAATTGGAGCTACCGTTGAGAAGTGATGGCAGCTGCAGCAACTACCCTCACTTGATTTTCAGAATAAGAAATGTCCTCGTTCATATTACGTCACACTACACTAACTGTATCTACGCACTGAGACGAGCGATCACGACGAGCACACCTAGTAATCACCGGGTTCCAGGACGCAGAGAGTCTATAGCCATCTTCCCGATTGATATTTCTTGATTTCAATCGCTTCACGAACCGTTCTCTTGTAATATTGGCAGTCACTAGAGAGAACCAGAGAACTTTAGGATCATGGAGTTCAATCCAATGATGTTATCGCTGACCTGGCGATTTTTGACAGTGGCGATATGCTCTTTGACACGCTCGGCTATGGTAAGTTTACGGATTAGGATTGCCCCTCCACTTACCCACCTAATTTATTAAAACTAGAATTACAATACTAACAACGAAGCGTTCGTAGCGGCGGAACAGATGTTTGCATGATCTACAAATATTTGTTCCGGGTCTGGATGTTTTTTCTTTAAATTATAAGTATGTTTTTACAAAAAAAAATATATAAGTATTATATCAGTTATCTGGTTCCCATAGTACAAGCTCGGCTTAGTTTGGGGCTAGATAGCGCTGTGTGAAATTTCTACCAATATTTATTTATTGATATTCGTAGAACCAGGAAATGCTCTACTTTGTCCAAATACCTGACGAGCTCTTCCTGCCCCTTAAATATGAGCCTGTTTAGAGCCCTAATGGCCTGATATTTATGTCGTTCAAGGCTTTCTTTTGGAAGGTATTATAAGATGACGGTCCCTGAATAGATAATATCATATGCATGTTATACAGGCTTTTTATCTATACTGATACATATTATAAAGAGGAAAGATTTGTATTTTTGTGTGTATGTTTGTAATGAATAAACTCAAAAACTACTGTGCCGATTTCATAAATTCTTACACCATTGGAAAGCTACATTGACCCTGAGTGACATAGGCTATAGTTATTGCTAGAAAAAATTAGGGATCCTTACTAAAATTTAAGTAACGTAACCCAAGGTGTAAAAAAGTGCCCTAAAACGTCTTTCGTCGCATGCGCTGCGGAAACTATTAATGGTAGAACAAAAGTATGGTCTACAATATTACTACACTATCGGGTGACACATGCTACTTTTTACTGAACTGCGGACAAAGAAGGTAATGTTTTTATTAAAAAACTACGCGTGCGAAGCTGTGGATTAGTCAGCTAGTCTACAATAAATTTACTTAATAGTGTATCATAGAATTGGGTCTGTTAGATGAGGACTTACAAGTTTTAGCCTTCAGTCAGTCTAGACTTTAGGATGATTCAGAGTATGTATGACAACTCGAAGGAGGTCATGGACCCCGTGATCTCATTTACATAAACAATGATTATTCTACGACTTTTTTGAAATTTCGTGTATATAATGAAAGAATCGCTTGGTAAAAATAGTTTATGTTTAAGCTGATGTGATGGTAAAAAACCGGCCAAGTGCGAGGGTCCGCCTCGCGCACGAAGGGCTCCATACCATTATCTATAAAAACGGAAAAAATCATATCTGTTGTATGGGAGTCCCACATAAATATTTTTGATATTCAAAAGGTAGCATAATTTAATTTTTTTAGGTATCTCTTAACTCAGAAACTGTCAATTATTCTTCACTAGTCAACTATTTTAATTGGCGTCAACTATGTATGTATGGGGACACCCTTTAATTTTCAACATTTTTTATTTCTTGAAATTTACCTATTGTGCTACAAGACTTAGGACTTTTTGCCAAATTTCGTGATTGTAGGTCAACGGGAACTACCATATAGGTTTTCGACCCAAAACATATAGGGTACCTCTGGTTGACCTAGAATTGTTAATTTTTGTTAAAACTTAAATGCATCTCAAGTGAAGGGAAAATTCCGAAAAATAAAAAAGTTGAAAATTAAGGTAAATTTTGGTACTGACAAGTTTTCGCGAAAATCTATATTTGCCTATATATTTTTACCGTATTGACTCAGAACCTTGATTTTTAAACACCTAAAAGGGACTAAAGAACTCAGTATCTGGTATAAATTTCAATATGCTAGGTCCACCCGTTCCTGAGAAAATCGGTGGTGACACACGGACGGACAGACAGACAAGAGATTGATCATATAAGGGCACAATTTTTTACCATTTGGAACCCTAAAAATGACACAAAAATAAATTTCATCTATTTTTTAAATTATTAATTTAATTACTTTTAATCACCCCGTACCCTGTAAAATAAAGCGCGTAGTAACTCTAAAACGATTTTTGTAGTATTTTTACGTAAATATTAGTATATAGTATAATTAAATAAATAAATATTGCTGGACATTTATACAGCGCTAATCTAATTCACGGGTGGGGGGAACTGATGTCCCGCATTGGGGTGTATTGTGCATTGCCCCCCTTCTAACCTGACCCCAGCCATTCTAGCGCCTTGAAGTAACGAAGTAGTATTTCGGGTTGATGGCAACAGCTTTCCAGGGTCCCCGTGAATGTTGATGTAGTACCGCTGTTGGTGGAGGATGAGGATTCGTGACCCCTTCCATACCCGTTCATAGAGCGCTATCTAGCCCCAAACTAAGCAGAGCTTATATACTTATATTTTTTAAATGCGTACTTATAATAATCTACACCCTAAATATCTGTAGATCATGCAAAAATTTATTGCGCAGCGGAAATCGAACCCGCTACCATATACGTATCAGCCGGCTATTCGCCCACTGCGCCACGGAGGTCGTCGTATTAGCTTTACAAATCAAATAAACTCAATTTTAAACAGAAGTTACCAATTCCACAGTTACCGATAAAGTTTACCTCAGTCAAAGAGGAGAATAGACAATTCAAATCAGATACCTTAAAACCCTTTGACCACTCGAGACTCTCGGGATTTGAATTTAACCGTTTGGATGGTACTTTTTAGCTCTCGACAAGGCACGTTTTTGGAACTTTTGGACAGTTGTACTCGACTGTCGCTGTCGAAATCGCTGGTTCGATTCTCATCGCGGAACAAATGTTTTCATGATCTACAGATTAGTTCTGGTTGTTTCTCTTTATTATCATTATTTAATACTTTCACGCAAAATAGAATAGTGGTAGAAGGACTTAATGCTGATAGCATTATCTAGCAGTCAGCCTGGTCGTGCTAAAAGAAGGTAAGGCGTGACAGAGGAAAAATGGTATTTCAAAGCTACACAAAAAAATTATACATACTGAAACTTTAAATACAGACCCTAAATAACTAAATAAGAAAATAATAATAAATGCTTAACATAATAATTATCTTACCTATAATCCTATAAATAAGCTAGTTAAAATAATAATCGTTTAATAGAAATTACTCTGCAAACCTTAGTCAAACGCAATGATGGTATCGGTGGCTGAAGTATATTTATATTATAAGTATATACAGTGTAAACTCTATATAACGACACTCAAGGGACTGAGCATATTTTGACGTTATAGAGAGTTGTCGTTAAATGGAGAGAAGTAAAATCTGTGTGTGTGACAGTGATTTTCGCTTACTAGCCATGTTTACAATTTGAAAGTTTATTAGCTACTAAGAATATGACAACGTGTAGATAAAATCCATCACTTCTACTAACAACAGTCTGCAGCTAAACGTGCAAGCAATCCCATTTTGTAAACAAAAGAACGGATTTCTTAGAAAGTTTGGTGTGTATGATGCCGACAGTCGAGTTTATTGTGGTCTAGGATAATAAAACGACAAAAGGATATACACAGCTGCGCAGTTTTTACTAATTTGGCAACTTAAAAAGAACTTTTTATTACAAATTGTTGTCGTTATTGAGAGTAGGTGTAATGCTATACAGAGTGTACCATTGTATGCAAGACAAGCTAAACCAACCAAAGCCGAGTGATTTCGACGCTTTAGAGAGTTTGTCGTTAAAACGAGTGACGTTACATGGAGTTTACACTGTATTTACAAAAAAAAGTATATAATTAATCTATCCGTTATCTGGTTCTCAAAGTACAAAAAAATTGTAGGTATCCAAACTCTTTGGGATAGTTTAGGAACAAACATTTTAATAACCCACTAGCTAGAACAATATTCAGTGTATAATGTTATAGCACTTACCTAGTAACAAAACCTCAGCTCCAACGATATTGTGGAACTTTGCTGAAGTTTCAATAGCTCTAGACCCAGTGGTTTGGAGTATCGCATCCGCTAGTATAAAGTTATCCTCATTGTTTTAATGGCTATTGGCTTTCTAGTGTCAAGAAATGGCATAATTATACCTCCATTTTAATACTGACCTGCAGCACCGCACACGTGGTTTTTCAATAAAAACATTACCCCTCATTTGCACAGTCAGGTAAAACGAAGCCTTTGTCTGAATCCCGGTCATAAACTATCTGTGCTACGTGTTCTGTTATGTACCGCATTAAATTACCTGTAGGGCTAGTAGGTACCGTAATCTATTAGCACAGACCAGTCTGTGAGTATTAGTATTGTTCTACACAAATCAAATCAAACCAAACCAAAAACATTTATTTGTGAACAACACCAATAGTACAACAGAACAAACACACACAGGAGACATAACAAAAAGAACAAAGAAACAATAACTAAAATATTAAAATTAAATAAAAATGCAAAATACTGCAGTGTGTGTGTCTCATCGTACTCACTGCATGTGTCACAAAAAGGCTCTAACTCAGCATGTGCTAGGTTGCACTGGCTACTTAGCGCTGGTCTTCCGTTAGAGCCTTTTTGTGTAGACCACGGATATCCGCCCACTAACTAAGCAGTGTACAACTAAATACAATTAAATATACTATGGATAAAAATAAATAACATAATAAAATAGGATAATAATAACGCCTACTTATTTACCGTGAAGCCGGAGAGAGTCAACAAGAACTAAAATAAAACACACGACAAGCTAGCCCCACAACAACGCACTAGCTGGCCACCCACTCATACGAACCTACTACTAGCATTTACCAATAAAGTGTAGACACGTTTAAATGAAGGACACCTCATTTTTGAGGTGTTCGCTCTCCTTTTGCCGTTTACTGAGGAACATTTGAAGTTTTTTCCTAAACCCATATAAACTTTGTTGTTCACGAATAGGCGGAGGGATGTTGTTCCAGCACTTAGTTGCAGCTTACCGGAAGCTGCCTCTAAACGCTGCCGTACGATGCCGCTGCACGGACAACTGTTTAGAACACACACGCAAAGAGCAGGTTCTAAAGCTGGAAACACACGGCTACACATCAAACTATACATATCCAGTATAAGCTGAACTCGCATTGTGTAGGCTTTTCGTAAAATGAGAGGTCAGCTTATACTAGAAATTTATAGCTTGATGTGTAGCCGTGTGTACAAGTAACTTTTTAACAAAAATATAGCCGACTTCAGACAGTAAAAACCAAACTACTCCACCAATTTTCGCTTTAAATAAAAACCAATTTTCCAAATCGGTTGACATTTAACGAAGTTATGAGCTACCAAGCATAAATATAAAAATGGGATCACACGGGAAGCACCAGCTTTCAAATAAAAAAAGAATCTTTAAAATCAGTTCACCCAGTCGAACGTTCTGAGCTAACAAACATAAAAAAATACAGTCGAATTAAGAACCTCCTCCTTTTTTGAAGTTGGTTAAAAATAGGTTTTTGTCAAATTCATTAGCACGGAAAATGTTAAATTTTTAAACAACGTTGATATTAAGTCCTAAAATATCAATGAAATAGCGAGTTTAAAATATGTTTAAACAAACCATATTCAGTCATCGTGTAAGTCGGTAGGTAGTAGGTACCTACCTATTAAACTGATTAAGCGGCATCGTCGCAAAGACATGGCCGATTTATGTTAAAATTGTTTATTGGAAATAATAGGTTGGAGAAAAAGTCTTTTCGCATTAAAGTATGTATGAACTTGTAATAAAATCTCTTTGGCTAAAAAATAAAATTCTATTGGTATCTGGCTGGTTTTGGTATCATTCAAAGTTTAAATTTTAAAGAAGATAATTTCAAATTCAAATTAGGAAACTGTGTGATTTTTATTTGTTTTTCGTACTGTAAAGATGAGTGAACCTAATGAAGAAATTCGATACAATTTTTTTTTTTCTTTTCATTTATTTTATTAAGGACTTTGAGTCGTTTGCGACTATGTCAGTCCTGTTAATTCTTACAATGAAATCCTTAACAACTAGACTTAATTATACCATACACCATTTTATAAAGTATCCTGGCCGGATCGCATAGCGGGGCAGGCAGGATACTTTGAAATACGCCAACATCTAACAGATTTACATTATATTGAGTCTGCATATGGACTCTCAAAGACTGGCTCCGAACACATTCCACCAGAAGATGATGAACATCCTCTGTAACTCCGCATGTAGCACAATTGGGGGAGTCGGATATTTTCATAAGATGTTTAAACATAGCAAGAGGAATATGTCCCGAAATACATTTTAAAATTCTACTACAAAAGAAGTAAAAATGCAACGCAAGCCGCGAAAAAAAAATTGCGATTTTTATGGACCTAGTGCAGTGTCTGTGAGAGTAGCACAAATTTGGTTTAAGCGTTTTCAATCCGGATATTTTGATGTCAAAGATGCACGTCGCTCTGGTCGCCATATTACGGATAAAATTGATGCCATTTTTGAAAAAGTGGAGCAAGATCGGCATATCAGTAGTTACAACGTAGCTGAAGAACTAGGAATTGACCACAAAACAGTTTTGGCGCATTTGAAAAAAACTGGGTACACAAAAAAGCTCGATATTTGGGTACCCCACAAGCTCACTGAAATAAACCTAATGAACTCATTTGTGATTCTTTATTACGACGTAATGAAACAGAACCATTTTTGAAGAAGCTGATAACTGGTGATGAAAAGTGGATCACGTACGACAAGAACGTGCGAAAAAGTTCGTGGTCAAAGACCAGTCAGGCTTCACAGACTGTGGCAAAACCCGGGTTAACTCGCAACAAGGTGATGCTGTGTGTGTGGTGGGATTGGAAGGGCATTATTCATAATGAGCTGTTACCACCAGTCAGTACCATCGATTCTGAACTCTACTGCGAACAACTGATGAGATTAAAGCAAGAAGTTAAGAGAAAGCGGCCGGAATTAATCAACAGGAGGGGTGTGGTTTTTCATCATGATAACGATAGACCTCACACATCTTTAGCCACTCAGCAAAATTAAGAGAGTTTGGCTGGGAGGTGTGAATTCATCCGCCGTATAATCCTGACCTTGCACCTTCAGATTTCCACCTGTTTCGGTCTCTTCAGAATTCTTTAGGCAGTGTTAGGTTAACATCACGAGAGGACTGCCAAAACTACTTGTCGCGGTATTTTGATCAGAAGCTCCAAAATTTCTATAGCAATGGGATCATGTCCCTACCTACAAGATGGCATCTTTAATGGCAAATATATCGATTACTGCATAAATATTCTAACTCCAAACCCGTATAGCAAATGGAGAGGCCGATCTACAATTAAAATATATAAAAGGAGTACCCCAGATAGTTGAACCGCTGCTAAAAAACTCCCTAACGAATTACAACAAAGAAGTTCCCAGCAGAGATATTTTAAGAGCTGCCAATACCTACTACGAAATTCCCGTACTTATTCAATAACATTAAATATAACAGATTTTTGTTTTTGTCAAAAGTTATATCAGAATATTCAAGCTACCGGTATTAAACCCATGTCTGAAACTAGTTTATACGAATCTGGATGTATGTTTTAAATTAATGTCGTACATAACACAACACGTAGTATACCAAATTTCATCGAAATCGGTCAAAATTTTCTTTCTAAGATAGATACTTTCGCAACCGTAATAAGCGGAAAAGCGAGCTTTACACAAGTACCTAAAGATACTTAAAATAGACACAGACATTTATTTGCTACCATATCACACACACATTCACACAATACATTCAAATGGTATAATATCATTTATGACAAAGCACAAGTAAGAGAAAACAGAAAATTACATTCAACAAACATAGGAACAATAGAATGAAATAAAAAAATAATATAATGAATAAAATGCTGTCTCAAACCCATGTTTGTTAAAGCAATACAATACTTATATTTATATTTGATAGATAAATCTAGATTTTCGTCCAAGGCATCAACAAATCGTAGATAAACACGAACACAAACAGCTGGGTTCGAAACATTTATAGCTTTACTGCACATTTCACTCTGGACATCCGTAACCGAAACCCAAACACTGTTTTTTGTTTATTCTACAAACGCCTTTTTCCTTTTAGTCTCGAACACCGCCGTAAAGTTGCGAGCCTATCGATCTTTTACAGAATACATTTTGGGGAATGTCCAACTATACGATCTGATCCCGCCATCCCCCTTCCATCGAAGGACAAGCAGGCGCACGGCTCAGTACCATCCGTACCTAGTTGATATACCACCCATTCGCACGCACCGTTTTGGTTTTACGTTCTTGACAGCTAAGGCATGGAACACTTTACCGTCGTCTGTTTTTCCTAATAAATACGATCCGGGCCTCTTTAAGGTAAGAGTGAATAGGTTTCTTCTAGATCTTCGTGCTACATCTTAGACCACATCATCGCTTACCATCAGATAAGATTGTGGTCAAACGAAGTTCTATCATGTTTAAAAAACTGAATCTTTACGGCCGTTTTTCAACCGTTTTACAAGCAATATTCTGATTTTTAGGGTTCCATACCTCAAAAGGAAAAACGGAACCCTTATAGGATTACTTTGTTGTCCGGCTGTCAAAACCGTTTATCTTGGGAACGCATGGAGTTATCGAGCTGAAATTAAAACCATATACTCAAATCTACAGTACCTTGAAGTTGTAAAAAAATCTAACTTCTTAGTTACCCTAGAAAATGATACGGCCGTTTATGCCGCATAAAACTAATATTTTGACACTCTCAAGGGAATCAAAATTTAAAGGGTACTTTCCGTTGACCTAAAACATGCCTTAAACTATCCAATTGGGCAAATAATATCTTCTTCTTTTATTTATTACAAGTACAGGGAAAAATCTAAAAACTATACACTTGTAATTAAATACTTAAAAATATAGTCTATATTTAAAGTACGTAATCAATCATCGAAACTGTCGGAACAAATTTGTTGACTCCGTTGTTGAGTCCGACTCGCACTTGTCCGGCTTTTTTATAATATGTTTTTATTCGGACGTTTTGGTTTCCATTGGCGTTGCCTATAACAATTAATAATAAATAATGCTGGATATTTCACACAGCGCTATCTAACCCCAAACTAAGCAAAGCTTGTTATGGGAACCAGATAACTGATAGAGAACTTTATAAACATAGTTTGTAAGATCTTACTTAAAACGTATAAAAATACCGAAACCCGGAAAAAATATCTGTAGACCATACAAACATTTGCCCCACAGCGGGAACTGAACCCGCGACCTCTTGCATCTCAGCCAGCCACTGTACCACAGAGGTCGTCTTGTCGAATTGCATTAATTCACTAAAACATGCCTTAAATGGCATTGCGTTGCGCCCCTCACTCTGACACAGAGATGCTTGGGATGGAAACTGCTCCAATTTGGTCAAAAATCTCATGTGCCGTCATCTTCAAACCGGTACCCTTATTACATAAGACAGTTGCTATCGGCCGTTGTCGTTCGGCCAGGCCGTCCTTTTCACACGGTATGAACCGTGATGTTAGATATGAATCTAACATGTGTAAAGGAAAAGGACGGCTTGACCCAGCGACAGCGACCACGACTGCCTTACGTAAATAGGGCGTGGGCACATCAATGCGACTGCTTGGCAGCAGAAATAGGTTAATTAAATTAAGTATCTTTATTACTGATTAGTCAGACTTTAGACTTCAATTTATATCCTAAGATATATAAGAAGAAATTATATTTTAAATTGTAATAAAATATTTTGTGTGGTTATGAATAAATTTCAGTACTGACCTTTGAATATGGCACCCATTTAGATCTCACTTCTTTTGTCCTTGAAGTCAACAGCCAAGGCCACTAATATAACAAAGTATTGAACTTGGCTCTCATTTCACATTTAAGTTTTTGATTCGATACCGTTTTCCGTAAAAGGTTTGTGATTCATTGGCAATGGTTTTTAGATGGTATTAACTCGCCAGAGGGCGCTGCTATAAATATTTTTTGGTGAAGAGATATCACCTGTAAATGGTATTTTTAGGGATTTGTAATACATCGGGTTTTTTTTAATTTATATATAATATTGTGAGTGTAGATTGCAGAAGTATTTGCTTTTTTTACTTAGAATACTTCGTGATCGATTTCAATCATCACTATAAATATGGGAGCAGTGCGAGGCGAGACGTTATTCCGGGCGGATCGCACTCACCCTGATGAAGGTTCTCGAATTGAACCGAAACATTGTCGGTCGAAACACCGATAAGACGGTACGTGATAAATCCCGTATTTATAATCATATTTGCCCTTTCATTGGGTAAACGACCCATAGGGTCGATTGATACTCTGACTAAGCTTTTGTATATGCAAGGATTATCTATATCTACTGATTAAAATATATAAGCTTGAGTTCGTTGACAATCATACATTATAGGGCAACGGCTTGAAAATCAGAAATGGATGTAAATAACAATGGATTACAGTCATCATCATTTTATCGGCAGTAAGACGTCCACTGCAAAATATAGACCTCCCCATAGATTTTCAGTTCGAACCCAACCTTCCAGCAGCCTTTATCATTCCATCTAGTGTGGAGCTGGCATACGCTTCGCATTCCAGTACCTGGTACTTGAGAACCTTGTGGTGGTCACTAAGACCACCTGACTGATTAATCAGTATTCTCTCTTTGTTTTTTTATTGTTAGTTGCAAGTTTTAGAACTGGTTTTTTTTAATTTGTACAAAAGTAGGTACCTATTATTTTGTTTTCTTGTCTGTGTTTTATTATTTACTTTGGCTACCTAACTTTTGTCTTTTTAAGGCTGTGCAATCTGTGTATGCCTGTTATTGGCACACATTTTATAGAATTGTTTTAAAAATGTTTTGTAATACTGTATTTACTATGTGTGCTGTTGGCCTTGTCCAAATAAATAAAAACCTTTCTGCCCCAACGGCCATCAGTTGTTTGAGTAATGTGCCCCGCCCACTACTACTTCAGCTTAATTATCCTCTGGGTGACTTTGGTTTGTCTAAGAATCTTCTACGATGCCGTAGAGAAATACCGCCTAGCCCTCGCCATAGCATGCTGAGCAACAATGAGCCTTCTCGTGAGGCCCATAGTGAGAGACCACGTTTCTGTTCCTTACTTTACACGACAGACACACCGATCAAAGACTTTCGTCCTTAAACACAGGTATTTTGACGAGAAAACGTCAATTAGTTCCCGAATGCTGCCCAGCCGAACTGATTTGACTGGCTCCTTTCTTGAAGTAGGACTTACCTAACTGGACTGTTTGTCGTAGGTAGACTGGCCACGAAAAAACATATAACTAAAAACTACAAATAAATGTGACTCTTTTAACGGTAGGTACAAAATATGGTCTTTTCCATTAATACACATAATAAATGTTGATGAAAACCGGTACCCAATTAAAATAATATAAAAAGGAGCCGTGTCTACAATGAGACCGCTATAAAAGCGAGGTATGATCGCATTAAGTTAGGGTTGTCGCATAATTCTCATTATCTTGCTAACATTGCGCACTATACGCTTCACGCGATCTTTCTAAGCCATATTTGTAAGATTTGGAATGAGCTACTATCAAGGTTAAAATTTATACAAAACAAGTAACTTTTTAACAAAATATAACCGATTTCAGATAACAGAAAAAACAAACTACTAAACCAATTTCGATGAAATTTCTACGGGACTAGTCTGAAAGTATATAGTTTCAAATAATAAAATAATTTTCAAAATCTGGTGATAAATGACGGAGTTATGAGGTAACAAACAAATTTAAAAATTAAACAAATTTAATACTTATATAATTTTCTCATGAAAGTCATTGTAAGAACTGGATCAAATGAAAATGTTAACACAAAGAAAGCACCAGCTTTCAAATAAAAAAAGAATCATCAAAATCGGTTCACCTAATCGAAAGTTGTCGAAAATCGAAAGTGAAGAATACAGTCGAATTGAGAACCTCCTCCGAAAAACACGAATACAAACGTTGACGAGGCGTCTTACTTATACCGTACGACCTAGTGGATCAAATATTTGGTATGTGGAAAAAACATGATGAAACCCACGGTTTAGCCTGCGGAATAACGCTGACTATGCTGAGAGAATATTTTAAGTGCTGAACAAGCAACTTTATTAAACATTTTGTTCCAGTATTATCAGACAACTGGTTCCCATAGTTTTTTTTTTATACTACTTGTATGGCAAACGAGCATGCAGTCCACCAGATGTTAAGTGGCTACTGCAGCCCATGGATATCCACGTAGAATTCAAAACAAGCTATTATGTTGTCTTGATCTCTATGTGGATACGTTGCCATACTATAGGACTTAGCTGTTATGCCTAAGTGCCAGTAATTACAGGAACATACCATAGTACAAGCTATGCTTAGTTTGGGGCTAGATGGTGCTGTGTGAAATGTCCAGCATTATTTATTTATCTTAGTTCGGGGCTAGGTAGCACTATATGAAATGTTCAGCATTATTTTATTACTATTAAAATATGTAACTGTTACGTGTGGCAACCCTACCCTTTCATACACTCACGCCATAACCGCGCGCCGGTATGTATTCCCCGCACATTGCACGACTTTATAGGACTAAACACTCTACGTGAAGCGAAAACGTATAGGAAGCGCCACAGCCTTATAACTTCACATTATTAGTCTTTCTTTACTTTTGCATCTACATTTCTGCATATGTTTAGTATTTACTAATTAAAGACTTATCTAGATACAAAGACAGATAGAGAATTTTATTTATTTATTAACTGACCCGCCAAACTTTGATACGTCTTGACATGCATATGACGAGGGCTGCACATGTACATCGCCGGTAGAATTGTCAATCGGCCACCATTAGCTGCATCTATGAGAAAATGAGTTTTCTCCAAATTTTTTTTTGCGTGATTTTATCCGTTATATTAATAGTTATTTTTCTATTCGGGGCGGAGACAAATCCAACAAATTATAAATCATCAAAATTGGTCGAGCGGTTTTTGAGTTATAAATGTTGTAACTAACCTGACTTAGTTCTTTATAGATAATATAATTTGGTACAAAACAGAATGCAAGTAAAGACAACAATTTAAGAAAATACAAATGTTAGAGCTGGATGGTATCCTAAAAACATGCGCACACCATAATTAGTCTGAACAGTTTTAATATTGTGATGACAGGTAAAAATAAAGATAAGGATCATTTATTCGCAGTAAGTTAATACAATTTTACACTGGTCATAATGTATACAATTTAGGCTCAATTAACATTCTACCAGATAATGTCCTGGTGTGCTACAGACTTATAATATCTAGTGGTTCGCCCCGAACTGAGATTTCGCAAGTCTCCCATATAAACAAAAATATATTATTTGTATTATCAAAATTGTGTATTATCAAAATAGTGCTACGAAATAATTACCAAATTACTTGACCTACAGTTACATTCAAATTACAGGTAACGAGAGCTCATTTATTATGGCAATTCTTTTTCGGGATACAAATTGCAGTTATTTTGGATTTCAGACTTTTGCCTATATTTATGATACTTAAGCTACACGCATACAAAATTACAGCACTGTGGGGTCACTGGTGTACCCTGTAAATTTGTCAAAATTCAGTTGATGGCTATTAACTCAAAAACTATAAAGAATATACAAAAATAGAAATTGAGTTTAAATTTACTAATAAACACCTTTCATTTGACGTCCCATTTGACTTAATAGTCTCATTTTCATTTTTTTTACCTCTCTTGAACCCCAATAACACCACAACCCCCTAACATTTTTAGCTCATTTAGTCACACCAAAATTGTGCCAACACTACCTACCTATGTATCAAATTTCACGATAATCGGATTAATGCTTCAAAAGTCATCCTCGGACAAACATACATACATACATACAATGCCGATTTGCCCATGTTGATTTAGAGATCTCGCCTCGCTCGATCAATAAAAAATTTAAATTGACTGTTCCTACACAATATCAAAAATTTCATTAAAATAAAATAATGTCATTAGTACTTATAATTAAAATATTCCGCAATAATGTAAAAACATTTTGATGAAAACCATTTATTAATTCGGCGTTTAAATAAAGTCATAGGTAAATCTTTTAATTCGTCTGTTAATTTATTAAATACTTTTACTGCCATGCAATGAAATGAGGTAGATGTGATGTTGATAATTCCATAATGGGCACCATAAAACAATACAATTAAAAAGAACAAACATAACTCGATATGATACAATAAATATGCAATACAAAGTAATTAAATCAGCCTTAGAACATCCGCTACTGAACATAGGCACCTATAGATATCCAGAGCGATAGATTTTGTGCAGCTTGCAACCAACGGCTCCCACCACCCCTTATCAAATCGTCTTCTATCCTACGTCAAACTATAAACTTCATAATAATCGTTGTATGTAGAAAAGTTTGGATTTTTCTCTTCATAGGATTTCTGGAAGAGATCACTTTTAACGATGACACCGCCCTTTGTAGTGTTATTTAATAACTATTGTGTTTTTTTTGTATTAGTTCAACGTTCAAAATGTCGTTTCCATTATTCTTCATTTTTAGAGTTCCGTACCCAAAGGGTAAAACGGCACCTTATTACTGAGGCTCCGCTGTCTGTCTGTCTGTCCGTCTGTCACTAGGCTGTATCTCATGAACCGTGATAGTTAGCCAGTTTAAATTTTCACAGATGATGTATTTCTGTTGCCGCTATAACAACAAATACAACACAACAAACGTGATTTTTTGCTCGTTTTAGCTCGATATTGATAACGACATTAGGTAGACGCTTTCACTTTAAAAATCAATAATTAAGTTAAAATAAAACAAATATTTAAGGGGGGGCTCCCATACAACATCGTGATTTTTTTGGCGTTTTTATAGATAATGGTACGGAACTCTTTGTGCGCAAGTCCGACTCGCACTGGGCCGGTTTCCATTTTTACCTATAATATGTTACGTAATAAATCCAATATTCTTAAAAGTGGCTGAAATAAATCACGTAAGTTTTCTAAGTAAAATTTATTCTATAAATTTTCTTTGACGTTTAAAAGTTTTCAAAGCTTTCCTTACACTCTTGTGTATTATAAAATCATAATAGATTTGTTTAACCAAAGCTGTAGGTAGATGCTTGTTTAAAATAATGATAATAATACTAGCTGACAACATAGCCGAAGGGAATTTCATGTTACAATTCGTCTAATCCCGACGTCAGTAAAGCTTACAAGTCTACAAAGAAACATCAAAAGATTTAATGAAAAAGAATTGCAAGGATTTAAAATTGCTGGAGAAAGTTATTAGAGTTTATTTTCACTTGATAAACAGGCATCGGAAGTCGGAGTCAGAATAAACACGTAACGCAAGAAAAAATGTATATACCTATATTATTAATAGTTTGATAAATTATTATTATTCGCTAATAGTCCTCCCCAATATATTTCCAGAGCGACCGATCTAGTGTGACCTGCAGACAACGGCTCCTAACAACCTTTATTAGGCTGTCTTTCAAAATATTGGAGCGCCGTCCTAAAATGCGTTTTTCAGTGTGTGGTCTCCACTCAAGAACGTATCTGCCCAACCGGTCGTCAGTTCTTTGAACCATGTGCTCCGTTGTACGCAACGGAGCACATGGTTCAAAGAACTGACGTATAGTGACATATCCTAGAGGATACGTCCTCTAGGATATGTCACTATACGTGAGAACAATAAAACTACCACCAATATACATGTAAACCCCCTAATACAGAAAATAAAGAGGATTCCCAGTAGGACTACAAAACTCGAATAATTAGCATAGTAGAATCGAAGTTCAATGCTCTGTACATTGGGAGGAGAAAAGTCCCCGCCGAATTCTGTCAAATATCTTTTTACCGAAGCAATACATTATCATAACCCTTAACCGTGTCGCTACCGACATATTCCATAGAAAGGTCCGCCAATCGATACAGCCACAGAGCAACAGTAGTCTCTCTAATACGACCTCCACCTGTTGAACTCACACAAACACAAGTACATTACAAACACTAAGACATATCGCTCACTGAAAAGTCGCGGCTGTAAGTTCCTTGAGTAAGTTTCATGTTTTATACCACTAAGGTACGGAGACAAGCATACGGTACGGCCCACCTGATGCCCTTGTTGGTTAGCGGTTACTGTACCCTATGGCCGTTTGTAACATCCAATACCTCTCTCTCATTGTTATAAATAAGGGATTTATCACGTACCGTCTTATCGGTGTTTCGGTTCAATTCGTGAACCTTCATCAGGGCGAGTGCGATCCGCTCCGAATAACGTCTCGCACTGCGCGCCGCTGCCATCTGCGCGCGAGTAGACGAAGGCGTCAACGAAGGCCCAGCGTGTTGACAGGCTGTGTCAACCTCATTATCATCACTGCTGCTCTCTTTGGTAGTTCTCGTTACAGGCGAACACACAACACTAACTATGTCTCTACCACGTTCACTCACTCTTCTGTCGCTTGCATCATGAAGACATGTCCTCCAAGCTGGTAGTAGAACCCATCCTCTATCTCTGTTAAAGTTCGGCACACGACTTATTTCTATCGCCTCACGGATCTTGCGAGTATGTAGTGCATCGAATCAGAATCTAGGGCATGTTCCGCCACTGCAAAACTGCTGGAGTCGATATTCTTCATTGCACGTATGTTTTCAGTCATTCTGGTAGATTTGTTTCGCTTTGTTTCACTAAAGGCCTCTCTCTTGTTGCCAACCCTTTAAAATCGTTAAAACGCCCTTGAAGAGAGCTCTACTGCTGCTTACAAATGAACCTCAGTAAATAGGTACGTCGTCATATTAAAGCTGATATTGATCAAAGTATATGAAGGTAGTCATCATTATCATCATATCAGCAATAGAACGTCTACTACTAAACATAGGCTTGCATCATAGATTTCCTAAGTGACCGATCTTGTGCGGCCTGCACCCAACGGCTCTCAGCAACTTATACTGTGATGTATGAATACTGTGAAGTTCATGTGGGCTTTTAGGCCGCCCAAAAGCCTCCACGACAACTTTTATAGCTGAGACTAATATCATAACGGGCCCTAGGAAGCACGGAAATGCTCTGTTGAAATATATCCTTTGTGCGATCCATGTAGTGGCTATATGGTAGAATTAGTATTTGCGTTACAATCCCAATTTTTATCTTTCATTTACTCTCTCATACACTCTCTTGGACTGGGGGGCTTTTTGACCCAAGCTTTTAAGCGGCCTTTGATGTCAAGCAGTTAGATTCCCGCTGCGGAAAAAATGTCTTGTTTCCTGATACCTAACCTATTGAACAGGAAATCCTTGTCTTAATATTAAGTGACCGCTAAGTCATGTTTATTAAAAAAGCGGCCAAGTGCGAGTCGGACTCGCCTATGAAGGATTCCGTAGCAGCAAGTAACATAATATAAAAGTTCTTGTAGTTCGTTGTAACTTTTTTTATATTTGAGTAGATTGAATGAAAGTTAAATTGCGGTTTACGATTTATGACGTATTAAAAAAACTACTTACTAGATCTCGCTCGAACCAATTTTCGGTGGAAGTTTGCATGGTAATGTACATCATATATTTTTTTTAATTATATCATTTTCTTATTTTAGAAGTTTGAGAGGGGGGGGGGGGGGACATATATTTTACCACTTTGGAAGTCTCTCGCGCAAGTTATTCGGTTTAGAAAAAAAAAATTAGAAACCTCAATATAATTTTTGAAGACTTATCCATAAATAGCTCACAGGTATGGCTTTGATGAAAAAAAAATTAAGTTTCAGTTCTACGTATGGGGAACTCCCAAAATGTATTGTTTTAATTTATATTTTTGTATGAAAATCTTAATGCGCTTCACAGAATACATCTACTTACCAAGTTTCAACAGTATAGTTCCTATAGTTTCAGGAAAAAGTGGCTGTTACATACGGACGGACAGACAGACAGTGATACATGACGAATCCATAAGGGTTCCGTTTTTTGCCATTTGGCTACGGAACCCTAAAAAGAGTTATGCTTTGTATAAAAGCTCGCAACATTTTCCCGCAATTTTTAATTTAGTAAGCGTCCTGCTTTAGGTAGGATGGCGACCAGTTTTACAACCTTCCTTGTAAGATAATGTAAACGTACGAGATATTTTAAGCATCGGAGTAACGTTTCTTTATGGGTTTATGTTAGCTGAAAGGAACGAAAATAGATAGAGTGATAGACAATACCAATTTTCAACATTCGTTAAGCATGAAACAGTTTATTTTTGCAAGCAGACATTATTTTTGAGTGCATGAGCACATAGTGTACTAAAAGTTTATTTTGATGTTATAATAAAATTTACTTTTTATTTTTAATTTATTTATTACAAGTAAGTACATTATGACCTTAATATTATATAACCCTTAAAACCGTGCAAGGTAAAACTTCGATATGTGAATTATATTAAAATAAACGTAGAGGTACTCACGTAGAGTAATAAGCGCAAGGTAAACAATTCATACATTTTTAATAAGAAAGAAAAAAAGGCTTGACATTTCATTTAGCGCTATCTAGCCCCAAAATAAGTAAAGCTTGTACTATGTGAATCAGATAACTAACAGAATACTTTTTTTATGAATGGTTTACATAGAGAAACACCCAGACCCGGAACAAATATCTGTAGATAATGCAAACGTTTGTTCCGCGGCGGGAATTGTACCCTCAACCTCCTACAGTTCAGCCGGTTATTCGCCCACTGCGCCACTAAAGTCGACATAATGAACCAAGAAAATACAAGGGTTGGTAAAACAACATTATTTAAATGAAACGGAAAAATATTTCTCCTGGGAGTAAACACAGTCGCGAAGACTCTTTGAAGATACTTCACTATGGGCACACCCGATCAAAGAATAGCAAGTCAAATGCAGAGAGAATATTTCAAGAATACTTTTACGATCTTTTCAAAGGCGTTTGCTAAATTGACTAGTGTTTCAATTATGTTTTTATGCTAATTTATTGTAGTATCTGTAGTTAATTGTAAATTTATTGACATAACTATTATTTTTTGGAACTGTTTTTGCGTTGTTTAACGATAAAAATACAATTTAGAAATATTATACATAGTGTTCACCAAGGCACAATTTTAGGTCCCAATCAATTCATGGTTTATGGCATGCTTACCGCTTTAACTCGCTACAGTGTAAACCAAGATCCTTTACCGTTTATTTAACTGTAGAATACACTCTTGTAAAGGTTTAAGCACCTGCACCAAGTAATGACTTTAGAAAAGGTGCACTTAAAACTATTCCCATTAAAGGGTCATCATACTCTGCATCGTATGCACCGTATGTTTTGATGAGACTGATATGCATTACGATGTCATGTCATACAGTTGTACTGACGCATGTCAACAGTGTAGCTCACCCCTCAGTTTCTATTGCCCTAAGTAAGCTAATGGTCAGTATCATTAGAGGTACTATCTAAGTTGAGACTCATTAGTGTATGAAATGTTGTGACTTGTCATGGATATCTGTAACTTGGCCTATCGGTTTCTTGACTATTTTGATGCTATGCAACTTGTTTTGTTACGTACGACATTAATTTAAAACATACATCCGAAATCGTATTAACTGATTTTAGAGGTGGGCTTAATACCGATAGCATTTCCAATAAACTATGTTTAACGTAACTCATCGGTGTATTTGCGACGATACCGCTTATTCAGTTTAACAGGTACCTACTCGTATATACATGACGAATGAATATGATTGGTTTACCTATTTCATACAGACTGTTTTATTGATATTTTAGGATTTAATAAATTTGATAAATAAAATCTTTTATACAGCAATACTAGCCAACATACCTACCCGTATTGTCATTTATATAGCTTGATGTGTAGCCGTGTGTATGACACACACGGCTACACATCAAGCTATATATTCCCAGTATAAACTGACCTCGCATTGTGTATGCTTTTTGTAGAATGAGAGGTCAGCTTATATTGGAAAAATATAGCTTATATTGGGATGTGTAGCCGTGTGTACATAACAAAATACGTAGTATAAGTTATTAAATTGAAAATTTTACTAAGTAAGGAACAACTTTCGGTACTCTTACAGGTGTCATCAAGTTGATCTGATGATGAAGACGGCAATAGAAACAGAGAAAATTAAAACTAATTAGTAAATAAAGTGTCATGTTTATGGGTGATTTTGATTATAGCAGTTAAGATTATCTTTGACTGCCTTCAAAAAAAGAAGGAAGATAACCTGCGCTAATGCTGGTTCAATTATCAATTATTTTTTGTTTAGTTTTTGGGGTCACAGTCGAAGCTAAATTGTAAGAATATTTAGTACATCACTAAAATGAAATAATTACTGCTTCTATACAAACACGCGAGGAACTTTTGCAATGCATCAATGTACCAAGGGAGAATATTATACTGTTTTAGGTGAAGTAATTGAAAAACTTTTGGTTTATGAAATGCTAGTCCAGCGAAAGTATCCAAGTATGTCTAATCTAAAAAGAAACAAAGACACATGAGAAATAGTCTTAATATTGCGGTCAATGTGTATAAGTTAATTTTCACATAATAAAGTTAAACTCTTTGGTTTTGCTGCACCAATTTCCACCAGATAACTTTTTCGCAAATAGCAGCTTTGAAATAAAATTTATCGATCTGAAATAAAAGAAAATTGCTTTGAAATCGATTTTTTTTAATAAATAAATAAATAAATAATGCTGGACATTTCTCACAGCGCTATCTAGCCCCAAACTAAGCAGAGCTTGTACTATGGGCACCTGTTAACTGATAGAATACCTATATACTATTTTTATGTAAATACTATACCTACGATATACAGAAAAACATCTAGACCCGGAACAAATATCTGTAGAGCATGCAAACAATTGTTCCGCGGCGGGAATCTAACCCACTACCTCCTCCTCTCCGCCTCTCAGCCACCTATCCGCCCACTGGGCCATGGTGGTCGTCCAATAAGAGCTAAGTTGTCATGGACATTATTGGGCACAGATTTATATCAAAACTATAATTTTGACTAACCTCGACGTTTCGGCCAAGTTACATCGGCCGTGGTCACGAGAGACGAGAGAAAACATTAAAAACATGAGTATAGTTTGCGAAAATTTTAAAAGTTCTATTATTGGTCGTACATACAGACACCCATATTATAACAAAGTAAGCAGGTTATATTAAAGCCCGCGTACTTTTTGACAACACCATCACTTACCGTTAGGTTTAGTAGTCAAGCGCTCAGAACAACAATATTATTATTCTAAAAAACCAACAGATGACTTCATAGTTACCCTCAATATTTTCACTGAAAACTCGGAAGTTTAAAGCACGCACCTCTTTTTTCTTTTGTGCACCCTACGTTCGAATTGAAAGGTACAACCTGCCTGTGATTTCCACTACAAACAATACCTGAATCGCAATACACGAGCTGTATATCGTTGACGAGTTCTGTGGGTATCTCCAAAGCCCATGGTTTGATCATACTAACAAGTACCTAAAACGTCTGAACGACGACGCCTACAGTGACAAGTCCATTAAAAGGTCAGTTTAGCACTGATAGGTCCCTAATAAATAATTCCAAATAGGATTTCACTAATAAATGAATGAATGAAATGAATGAATGAATGAAAATACTTTATTGTACACTTCAAAAGAAACAGATATAAAAATAAAAATTTACAATCCAACAAGTACAATGAGCGGTCTTATCGCTTAGAAGCGAATTCTTCCAGACAACCTTTGGACGTTGAGGACTTTTGTTACATTACAATAATGGAGGGGGGTGTACCTACATTTTTTTTAGCTAGCTTACATTTTCCTTCTGCTGGGCAAAGGCCTCCCCCAACTCCTTCCACCTATCGCGATCCTTGGCAGATTCCCACCATTCCTTTTCGAATCCACTGATGTCGTAATCCCACCTACATTATCAAAACTAAAACTAAATTTTAGGAGAACGGTTCACTTACAATACAATACTAATACACTATACAATAGATACTAATGTATCTAATTGAACCTCAAAGATTTTAAAATACCCGTACACATCTTTTACGACCCGAAACCCCATGAATTCTTAATGATTTAGGGTGTGCTGCCATTGCGTCGAAGGCACCTATTATAAGGTTATCAACCTTACGGTAGAAAGGTTTATTGGGAACCATTTCCGGTCCCAAAACCCATAGTAAAACATACAGCATATCATCCACAAATTTCTTAGCATCGTTTTACTTAACATTGTTTCCCAAGACTCAAAACTGATTAAATACTTTAATATTTTTTAAAGATTTATAATTTTAATACCTTAGACATTGCGGTAACGCGAGCGTATGTTATTCGTATCGGACTGTCTATCTCATGTGCGTCTGACATAGACAGTCCGATACAAATAACACTACCTGCCGCCACGAGCGTTGACGGCGAACTGACAGAGCGCAGCAGCCGATTCTCCCCCCCGTCTCGCCGCGCGCATACCTCAGGGAGTGCACAGCACTAATGGTCACACTATAGTACCTATACTGTATACTTTTGATATAATTGACGAAGCGTCTTAGTTTCGAGATGCAAAATGCTTTTGTCCGGCTATCTGTATTTATATCTGTTCTTTTCTACATGTCGCATTTTTCAACCGATTTTGACAAAAATTGACTTACAAGTTCCTTGATTTATGTAAATTTTTTAGTCCGTCGCGATTTTTGATTGGGCGAAAATAGGGGGAAGTTTGCTGTAGCGTTATTTTTCGACGGATTTCAATCAAATTTGGGAGGCACACTAAGGACACAAGATGTTGCAAAAAAAATCTAAAAGGAGGCAGTGTTGGGGGGGGGGGGGGTGGAAGTTTGCTGTTATGTTATATATGGACTGATTACAATATTTGAAGTTTTTTCTGATAATGTATACCTATCTATACCAATCAGACTATGAAGTCCTCTCCGCCTTCACGCGACGAACCCGTAGACACCAGATTCAAATACCAATATCTTGCTCAAATTGTTAAGATATATATATATATATAAATATAGCCTATATATTGAAAATTTCAATCACCTGAAATTCGATTAATCGTACTTTCTTCATGAATTTTCTTGCGCAAATTATTTTTGAACCTATTTTTGCTTTTGTAATAAAGCATATTCGGCCCAACTTTGAAATATTTTTTAATTTTTTGTTACATGTAAAATTTTCGTTATAAGGGCTCGCGAGGTCTAATGTTCTCACAGAACCACTATTTTATCATAATGCAAGTACTTAGATGGTAATAGTTTAATGCCAAGAATGTTCATCATCAACATTTCCGGTGTAGCCACTGCTGGAAATGGGCATCATTTTGTTTATGCCACTTGTCCCGTAGCCTTATTACGTAAGCCAATTGTTGTCGCGTCGCTGTTGCTGGTCAGGCGTGAGATACGCACTTCAGTTGTGAAAGGGATGGCCTGACCAGCGACGCGACAGTAGTTGGCTTACGTAATAATGCTACCGATCATGTTCCAGTCTGAACCACGTACCCTGTGTAAAATGCTAAGAATCTTTACATTAAAAAATGAAGTCGCTTCCGCTGTCTGTTACCTTATATCTTTTAAACTACTCAACGGATTTTAATGTAGTTTTGCAGTAATAGATAGAGTGATTTAAGAGGAAGGTTAATATATATAATACATACATAAGTCTATTTGTTTGTTAGTATGTTTGTTACCTTTACACGACTAAATAGCTGAACGGATCGTAATGAAGTTTTGCAACGAGATAGATTATATCCTGGGGAAGGACATAGGCTACTTTTTATTCGAGTGCGCAAAAGGAGTGTAATACATTTATTTAAAAAAAAACTAGTGCAAAATATATAAAAACTATCGACCATTTTTACCATTATGTTGAATTATCATGGGTAGACTAAAACATTCCTTATAGAGTTGGATCAATATAGTACTCATTTATGACTTCAGATAATACTCATTATTCTCATTTACTCATTAACAATTTACTAAAATCATGTTTGAACTGAACTTATTACTTATAACAGAATACAATAACTAAAAAAGAGTGTACCTTAGAGCACACGACTGAAGTAAAACTTTTTTTTCAAAATGTTAATTTATAAAACTGTTCAAGAACGAAATGATATTACGAAAAATAATCAAGAAATCACTGATCGCATAACGCTAACAAACTCGCAAACGAACTACTTATTGAGATATATATACATATATATATATATATATATATTTCATGCACTGGCTATGAGAGGAAAATAGAAAGAAAATGTGCGCGCGCACTGCTCTCTCTTGTTCTTCAGTATAATACAGACAATAGGCCTGCACTGTGTCTTAGATATACGAAACGTAACTGGCTATTGGAGAAAGAGAGTAAGAAAACGTGTGCTCGCACCGCTCTCTTACCCTACAGTAATATACGAAACGTAATATATATATAATATACGTCTCTCTTTCTATCTTCACTAACATATCCGTTTGCGTCGCCCGATCACACTTTTCATAACGCTCTCGTTACGCATTCACCAGCTTACTCCCCAAATCAAGCGTGCGTAAAGAAGTTTTACTTCAACACAAATATTATTTATACTAAATATCACACAATACTAATTTAGTATTCGCGGAGTTAACTGTTTTTTTGTACTATGTTATTCCATCTTAATTTTGTTTTACGACGTCCGTAAAGAAACACCCAGAGCCGTCAAATAACCCTTCCTGTACGATTAATGTATGGGCTATGGTAAAGTTGGTGACCCTTGGACCTTGTATTATACAGGTCCTAGAATGAAAAATAGTCCAGCTTTTACATATAACCATCATCACTAATAATTTTTATTATTTAATTATTATTATTAATTATTATTATGTTTCATATTTAATTCTTTATTATGCAAGAACCCCAAATTGGGTGAAGGCCTCCTCCAAAGATGCCCATTTATCTCTGTCTTGCGCTATTTGGCCCCAGATCGGGCCGGATATTTTTATAATGTCGTCTTCCCATCGTGTCAGAGGTCTTCCTCTGCATCTTTTGCCGAGTGGGCCTCTCCACAGGGTTATTTTTACACTCAGGGTGAGTTCGAACCGCTCCAAATAACGTCTCGCCTCGCACTCCGAATAACGTTATTCGGAGCGGATCGCACTCACCCTGGTAAAGGTTCACGAATTGAACCGAAACATTGTCGATGGAAATACCGATAATACAGTAATAAATCCCGTATTTATAATAATGATTGAAATCAGGTAAAATCACTAATAGTAATTTATTTTAAAGTAACAAACTGTGCATTTTTAAAATCAAGAATTTCGAACCGAACCTGGGCTTGAACCTGCAACCTTCCTCTTTTGACACGAAGATGCGATACGAATCTGAACAAGTCTGATTTGAAATTTGAAAATTTTTAGATGTTTTTAAAAAATTTCATATTAGCCATAGGATGTCCACTGCCGAACATAGGTAGATCCTTGAACGACCCCTTCAGGAGGTAGTCTTTCCTTTTAACCGTGAAAATAAAACTATGACTACTACCCGACGAGATACAGTCTCCAACTAATTCGGAGGGCATGGTTTTATCGAGCTTATCACTTTATTCATGTACCTAATCCGATTATTACAGACAAAAAATGCTGCGAAAAAATTTCCAAAAGAGAGAAAAGGGGGAAGTTTGCTGTAACGTTTTTAATGGACAGATTTTAATTTTAGATTTTTTTTTTGGAAAACCCCTAGTAATACCTACTTAGATAGATAGAAAACGCTTTATTGTAAATCACACTTAAAACAAAAAAACAATATAAATAACAAATAACAATACATGCAGAAATACAAGTGGCGGTCTTATCGCTAAAAGTTATATCTTCCAGACAACCTGCACGTGTATATATACGTACTTAACTGAATGTATAAACTTCATTCGTTATATTTATACTGTAATACATGCATCATCATTTACAGCACATTAGTACCCACTGCTGGGTGTAGGCCTCCTTTTGTCCACGCCACCTTTCCCGCTCCTGTGCTGCGCGCATCCAGGAGTTACCCGTGACTTTTTTTATGTCGTCCTGGACTTCTTAGGTCTGTTCTTATCCACCATTCGGCCAAAGATTTACTTCACCTGCCATCACCTCGTCTAGCCAAGTGTCCTGCCCAGTTCCACTTGAGTTCCACCACCCTTGTTTCCACGTCTTAGACTTTCGTCTGGCGTCGGATTTCGGTATTAGGAACTCGATCCAGCAGGTTGATGCCAAGCATGGCGCGCTCCGTGGCTCTCTGCAACTCGTACTCTGTACACAGTTTCCTTAATGAGCACCCATGTTTCGGCACCGTAAGTCATTGTTGGCAGGACACATACAATATATGCATTCTCAATATAAAATTATTGACACTGTTATTAAGTGTTTTGTCTATTTAACATATGGAGTTTGACTTCTGAATGACTTCTTGAGTTCTGATAATGATGAATGATGCTTCCTGCAACCACTATGTCTACTCATAACCTACATAAACTCTTATATATATAGCTCGTGTTGATTGCAAGTATATATTTAGTGTAGTATAAGTGCAAGTGCAAAAGTGTCTTGCGAAAGGACTCGCCCGGGGAAGTGCTAACATCGTACCTATTTATGCCGCCAAGCAGCATTGCTGTGTTTCGGTTTGAAGGCTATGGTTGCCGGTGAAATTGCAGGCACCTAGGGCTTTACACTTGAACGCCTCAAGTTGATGGACGCAGGGCAGTGCAACGTAGGGCACATTTCTAAGGTGCGTGACCTACGAGGCAGTTCTCTGTTATAGGCGATGGTTACCACTTACCTACCATCAGGTGGGCCATAAGCTTATTTTATATCCATGTAGCATAAAATTATCTTTTGTGTAAATACATTTTTTACCAAATAGGTGGTGGGCTAAAGTCGTAACTGGATGGATCCCTGTGGATGGAAAGCGACACCGTGGAAGGCCTAAGAATAGGTGGCGCGATAATTTGGACGCTTTTTATATGGACTGGCGGAATTTAGTACAAGATCGAGAAAAGTGGAGAGATGAGGGGGTGCCTTTGCCCAGCAGTGGGACAGCATAGGATAGATCAAAATAAAAATACATTTTTGAAGTAAAATTTCTTTACGCACGCTTGACTTATGGAGTAAGCTGGTGAATGCGTTACGAAAAGTGCGAACGGAAGTTGAGAAGGAGATATAAGATAATGAAGATAGAAAGAGAGGAGTTACGTCTCGTATATTTTTAAACGTTATTGTGCGAGTGCGAGTTGCGTCCGTCCAGAATGAACATAGACTGATCGACCAACACACGTGTGGATAATTTTGTAATTTAACAATTTTATAACTTAATATTTTGAAAAAGAAGTTTTACTTCAGTCGTGTGGTCTAAAGTACAATCGTTTTTTTTACTTTACTTTATTGGTCCCACTGCTGGACAAGAGTCTCCTCCAATTTGCCACTGTATCACGTTTTTCATTGAGCGATTTCAAGCCCATTTTTAGGGTTCCGTAAACACGGAACCACAGACTACGTGTCAGCAAATAAGTTTTATGTATTCAGGTTCAGGTTTAAGGTTTAAAACATTTTATTCTCATAATAATTTACAATTCACTTAAACGAGAACTTATTAAAATAAAAAAAAACATTGACAGATATAATAAATACTAAAAATAAACATATACATACTTAATATTACCTAATAAATAACACATAAAAATAACAAAAACATTTTACGAACGATAAACAGCACAGTGGTAAGTTTGCTTATGTGGGTAGACTTGAAAGCTTTACCTATGACGAGACCAAAACATCAGCATTATATGTATGTCACTAAGGTATACATATATAACGTGTTATCTTATGTACGACATTAATTTGAAACACACATACGGAATCGTATTAACTGATCTGAGAGGTGGGTCTAATACCGGTAGCTTGAATATTTACCCGGTAAACAATGTTTAAAGTAACAAGGCGGCGCGGCGCCTTTACGACGACGCCGCTTAGTCAGTTAAACAAGTACATACTTACTGATGAATTAATATGAGTTGTTTACATACTTTATACAGGCTGGACATGAAAATAAGGTAGTTTGAAAATATTTATGGTAAAGATTTTTTTTTTACACTAAATATATCTTCGTTTGAACACATTCTCACCTAATGGTAAGCGATGATGTGGTCTAAGATGAAGCACGAAGATCTAGAAGAAACCTATTCACTCTTACCGAGGCCCGGATTGTATTCTTTAGGAAAAACAGACGACGGCAAAGCGTTCCATACCTTAGCTGTACGCATCAAGAACGTAGAACCGAAACGGTGTGTGCGAATGGGTGGTATATCAACTAGGCGTGCGCCTGCTTGTCCTTTGATGGAAAGGAGATGGCGGAATCAGATCGTAAAGTTCCTGGGCACATTCCCCGAAATATATTCTGTAAAATTGAATTTTAATTTTTGAATTTGAAATTGAATTGTGATTTTTAAAAAAATAATAATTAATGATACTAGTCATTAACCCTACCCGTGTTTTCATTTGATGTCGTACGTACATACATAATAAAACACGTAGTATTTATATGGGCCCTAGAATTAAGTTTTAACATTTTGTACTTTTCTATTGTTGCCTGAAATACAGATTTAATATTATTAGTATCGTAAGGTACGACTCTGTCCGTTAGTTACTACGGATTATCTCAGCAACAGCTGAAAGTATGAACTTGTGGAATAAATATATATATCAGTTTTACCTATTCAATTAAAGGTAAAAAACGAGTGTGCTTTAGACCACACGACTGAAGTAAAACTTCTTATTCAAAATATTATGTTATAAAATTGTTCAAGAACGAAATGAAATTACGAAAAATAATCAAACTAACTACTGACTGAGATATATATAGTATATTTCATGCACTGGCTATGAGAGGAAGAGAGAAAGAAAGTGTGCGCGCGCACCTCTCTCTCTTGCTCCTACGGTAATATACGAAACGTAACTCTCTATCTTTGTATCTTTACTAACTTATATCTCCCGCTCAACGTCCGTTCGCACTTTTCGTAACCCATTCACCAACTTACTCCCCAAGTCAAGCGTGCGTAAAGAAGTTTTATTCAACAAGTGTGGCTGTCATGGACGACCGGTAGTTTTTAAACATCTAAATTGATGGTTATTGAATGAATTTATAATTAGATAAAACCGTTGGTGAGTGGCGAGTGGCGGGTGGCGAGTGGCGAGCACTCGTCCATCGACCCAAAGTCTATGATATTTGATTGATAGATGCTGATAGGTATATATTAAGGCAGACGCTCACACGCCATGACGCCACACGCCAAAGGGGTTAAAATGCTGGTGGTCAACCCCTTATCTCCAAAAATTGCTGAGCTAACATAATATCTATATACTACTTTTATTATCAAGCCATGCTTGTGAAGCTGCTATTGAGTGAATAAAAAAGAGTAATGTTTCAAATTATTATTATGATTTGAAAGCATATATACACAGAATTTGGTTGTCGAGATCAAAAACACAACTTAGAAACCACCTGAATAAATTTTAGGAGTAGAAACCAGTTTATTAAAATATAAAAATCTCCGTTCAGATAAATAATAGCGTTAAAAATAAAAACATTTTTGGTTCTATTTCGCATGAACCCGTTGCAACGGACACGCGTTTAGTACTCTGGTCCACAGAGTAGGTAATGTACAGAGGGAGCATGCTGTTCTAAGGATAACTGGCTAAATTCGTGGAAAGGATAGGTTTACTTAGTAAACTTATTCGTATAACCGTTATTTATTAAACGTTCACGGCATGCAAATTGATACATGCCAAATAGAATAGAATGATATTTTATTTGCAACATACAGTTCTAAATGTTCTAAAACAAATCTAAATTTATGCAAAGTATAGTTGCGAAATGGTCCTAAACTCAGAATGTGCTGGTTGCAACAACCAGCACTGGTCTGCCGTAAAGGCCATTTTACTATAGTGTTACCATTAGTGCTGTGCACTCCCTGAGGTATGCGCGCGGCGAGACGGGGGGGAGAATCGGCTGCTGCGCTCTGTCAGTTCGCCGTCAACGCTCGTGGCGGCATGTAGTGTTATTTGTATCGGACTGTCTATGTCAGACGCACATGAGATAGACAGTCCGATACAAATAACACTACCTGCCGCCACGAGCGTTGACGGCGAACTGACAGAGCGCAGCAGCCGATTCTCCCCCCCGTCTCGCCGCGCGCATACCTCAGGGAGTGCACAGCACTAATGGTCACACTATAGTTGCGGACATGTTTAGCATAATATGACAGAAAATACAGAGTTAACACATAAAAACAAGTAACGTATAAAAGCACATACAAACAAATCTAAATATATACAAACAATAGTTGCGAAATGGTCTTTAAAACTCAGGGCAAGGAGATAAAAAATCCTTTTCTTTTCTTTTTGTCTCAAACATAATCTTGAAAGGGGTGAAATAGGGGTCTGAAAACTCATACTTAAGCTTCTGGTTAGAAATACAGTGTAAACTCTATACATATAACGACACTCAAGGGACTGAGCATATTTTGACGTTATAGAGAGTTGTCGTTAAATGTAGAGAAGTAAAATCTGTATTAGAAAAAGAAAACGTTTATTTCTGATTTGTCTTGTTAAATAGTACCTACAATAAAAATCTGTGTTAATTTAAAAGCGATTGCGTATAGTCTGTTATTTTCGTCTGACGTCTTTTGCTACTAAGAATATGACAACGTATAGATAAAATCCATCACTTCTACTAACAACAGTCTGCAGCTACACGTGCAAGCAATCCCATTTTGTAAACAAAAGAACGGATTTCTTAGAAAGTTTGGTGTGTATGATGACGACAGTCGAGTTTATTATGGTCTAGGATAATAAAACGACAAAAGGATATACACAACTGCGCAGTTTTTACTAATTTGGCAACTTAAAAAGAACTTTTTATTACAAATTGTTGTCGTTATTGAGAGTGGATGTAATGCTATATAGAGTGTATCATTGTATGGAAGACAAGCTAAACCAACCAAAGCCGAGTGATTTCGACGCTTTAGAGAGTTTGTCGTTAAAACTAGTGACGTTACATGGAGTTTACACTGTACATGTTTCAACATTTTTGCAAATGATCCCTAAAGCGAGTGGGGGATAAAGTAAGGGGCTAAAACTATGAGGTATTCTTTAGATGCACTCCCTATGCACCGTTTATATACCTAAGATAGGTTGTGACCGGGATTGGGACATAGACTACTTTTTACCCGACTGCGCAGAAGAAAGGTAATGTTTTTATTGACAAGCCACGCGTGCGAAGCCGCGGGCGGGTCAGCTAGTTAAATTTAGGTATGTGTCATGCAGGTATTTGATTCAATTTAAATTTTTCTACAAGTATCTGATAACACGTACCAAACTTCTCTTATAATAGAAAACGTGAGCATAGCATATAGCATAATCGGTAAATATTTGTCCCGCGTATAATGGGTCTTATTTATTTGGAATTTTTATCACTCACATTCATCAATCGCTGCAAAGCGATAAGTCCAATGTTTTTATTTGAGTAGTATATTTTATACGTGTTTTCATGCTTTTTGTACGGCACAGGATGACCGGTAGGTAATGTTATTGTCATTATGTCCTCTTAGCACTACCATATTTTGTGTAAAAGTATCAAATCTATGTATAAATGAAAAAAAAAAAAATTGTACCCCTTCTTAAGCTCATTTCGCGCACGGTGTGAGATTTGACATACGCACTTAAAGTGTATATGGAGAAGGAGGGGTGAATGCTAAAATTAAAAAATTTACAATTATGAGTAACGGTAGAACATTTGATCACTATGCCAGTGCAACTAGCATGGGTGTAGCCAGGTGTTTCGGGGTTCAAACACCAAGAAATATTCAAAATATTACAATAATATTACTTATATGAAATAAGGAAAGGCGAGGAGTATAAATTATCTAAACATTTTTATCAATTTAGATTTTTTTTTGTTCTCTTATTTTCTTGAACCAACCCCCCCCCCCCCTCTCCCCCCTCCCATGGCTACGCCCATGGCGATAATCCAATCATTATTATAGCAATGACTGATTAATTGAAAATAAATAAATAAATCATAAATTTTTTATGCCCTCCGCCGGGAAATTTTACAGTAGCTCCCAATCAACGTGCATTAGTTACACATAAAATATGTACGTTTATGTATATATTAATGAGTCGGTGCCTGTAAGTGCGCGCGCGTGTGTGTGTGTATTTCTGTGTGCTAGGCTACTTAGAGACAACCATGAGTTTTTCCGTTTCATTGCAGGACAGTGATATTTTATTGCACATGTAAAACTAGTCAAAGGTGAACTTAATGCTAAAATGAAAACGAGAAAGCACATCACAAACAAAGAAACGCATCTATACAGCAGATGCTCTGTGACACATACACGTGCGGGGATGACCTTCACCCCAGGGCTGGCTCTCGCTCGAGCTAGACTACAACAGCGCAGCGCAGCGCAGCGGCCAGTGGTAATAAAACAACAGGGAGCCACGCACGTGTAGATTGCATTGATTTTAGCAACATCCATTAGTCTTCACCAATACTCGTAATAAAATCTAGTGAAGCTCAAAGACGCTCAGCGAGCTATCGAAAGGGATGGGATTGGCTTTTGTCTGCGAATAAAAATTTGAAAATTAATAGTATATTTATTTTAAAGTGCTATCCGGGATATCCTAAATTTATCTGTTGATAAAGCTAATGGCGCTTTGAGCCGTCAAAGGATTCATCTCACTAATTTCACGCCAGGAAAGAAGTGAGCTGGTAGTACAGTTGGTAACGCGTCCTCGTATTGCTACCAACTACTGTTGGGGTGGTTCTTAAGTATTTCACCAGGTTTTTTAAACTTTGTAAAAATCGTCATGTAATAAACGAAGATCTATTTGTGTTAAAAAGCCTTAATCCGCAGTATAGACATAGTTGCTTGCAGAGCTAACTAAGCCTGGGGGTAAAATTAAAAGAAAATTGATTTCATGAACATTTGGATTCTGACAATAAATGCCAATCAATTTGGCCGCAAAAACTGCCAACCCTACACATGAGTGTCGAGTGTCCAATTGAAACAGACCCCCAACTCTCTTTCAACTCATTTGTGTCGTAACGTACTCTTGAGCTCTTGGTGTCTGGTTGTCATTTGTTGTAATTGTACTCGACGAACTTTTATTGAGTTTGGGTACTAACTACTATTTGCACTGTGGTTGTAAGTATTGGAAAAAAATACCTACTTATTTGCATTGTCGTCATACGTGAAGTGAATTCAATTGGTTGGATATCTGAGCTAAAAACCGCGGATGTATAAAAAGATGGACACCGCGCCGCTTTATTTGTAAGTGTAGGACCTGAGTGACTATTTTGACGTCTTCTCGTTCAAAATACCACAGTTTGAGTAATACAGTGGCAAATGTTCTAAAGAGCTGTTCAATCTAATCCCTGCTTCCCACTTCTACCATCGAACCTCCCGCAACCGGCAACAAGCAACAAACTCACCCATATATTGTAGATGCGTGGAAGTCTCATACGGTGCGATTCTTCCACGCGCCTGCAAGATGTCTAATGACCTTCCTCCAGAGGTTATCCCGGTGGCTTTCAACATGAACGTCTTCAAGAGAGGTGTAAATTAGGCATTAAGTTTTAGGCAACCCGACTGCAGTACCTCGAGTCATGCAGGAATTTATAAGCAACGGTGATTACTTAACATCAGGAGGCCCGTCAGCTTGTGTCGAAGTATATAATATATAAAAGTACCTTAGAACGAAAGTTTTGATCAGTGTGTTTTACCAGTGATGACATATGGTACAGAAACGTAATTTTTCACTAAGAAAGCTCGCGGTCGCTCAGTGTGCTATGGAGAGGGCTATGCGTGGTATTTCTCTACGAGATCGAATCAGAAATGAGGAGATTCGTAGACGATCCATAGTCACAGACATAGGATTGCTAGCTGTAACAGCAGTGGGTAGGGCACAAAGCTCGAACAATGACAGCCGTTATGGTAGAAAGGTTCTCCAGTGGAAACCGAGTAAAGTAGAAGTACGCGTCGCGCTAGCTTTCTTATCTTACCTAAATGTCGTACAAACTATGCCAAAAAAACAATAGTTCACGAAGGCGCACAGCTTTATAATAAATTATCCTGTGATGTAAAAAATGTAAGCTCATTTAAGGGCGCACTTTACCTGGGGAGACGATAAATCGCTTATTGAGAATCAATAGTTTGTTCAACAAATTGTGTCCTTTCAATCTGTAATTTATAAATATTATAGTTAAGGATACGTGCTAGAGCGCCTGTGTTGTGAAAACACGATTCCGTAAAATTTTCGTTTTGCACCAAGTTTTGCACTAATGAAGCCATTGGCTTCGTACACCCGGTCCGCGATTCAGTCTGGCCTCGGCTTTCAGACGGGGTACCCGTGACGCTTGTCACTCCAAACGATCTCGTAATTCATAACATAAGTATAATTTAATATTAAGTCGGTATTTGTAAAACCGCAGTAATGAGAAATAAGCACAAAAAGAAAATGAAGGAACTGAATGATAAAAATACTGGCAAGCATATGAACCACGGTGAGATAGGACGCGCAGCGTCGCGCGGAGAAGCGTAGAAGGGTGAAATTCGAGTTTGGGCTGAGGTATAGTCAACTCTTAACGCATTTAAAACTAAACTCGCTCAACATATTACAACTAATGTTTACTAAATAAAGTAGTTATATAACTAACGAACGATCTATATGAATGCGTTAATTGAGTACCTACCTACATAACTCGAACGAATTACATTAACTTTTCTATGTGTACTGATTCTCATGTAAGTGATAATTGTTATCTTTTTGAGAATAAATGATTATTAAACCTAAACCACGCACTGAAATTAGATGGAAAGACGACCTGATAAAGGTTGGTGGGAGTCGTTGGGTGCCGCACAAGATTAGTCGCTCTGGAAGTCTATGGGGAAAGCCTATGTTCAGTAGCGGACATCCTGTGGCGGATATGGTGATGATTATTTTAAGTTAGTGCACTTCTCACAAAGTATCAATACAACATAGAAACTGCGACATCTAACTGCAAATAGAGGAACTTATCCAAGAATGCAAATGATGTGATCTGAAAATCTGAGCATAATTAAATAAATTAATAATAATAAATATTGCAGGACATATCACAGCGCCATCTAGCCCCAAACTAAGCAGAGCTTGTACTATGGGAACCAGATAGCTGATAGAATACTTATATACATTTTTTTCGTAAATACATACTTATAAAATAATATATAGAGAAACAACCAGACCCGGAACAAATATCTGCAGATCATGCAAACATTTGTTCCGCAGCGGGAATCGAACCCGCTACCTCCTGCGTCTCAGCCGGCTATTCGCCCACTGCATCACGGAGATCGTCAAAAAAAAATTAACGCAAAAAAAAACAAAATTCCTGAATTAATAATGTATTATCAAAGTGTTCGTTTTAATTATAATGATATATGGTAATTGCCAATGCACAGTGGTCGAAATTGGACCCTAATTGATTTTTTTTGTTTATTTTTAGGATTCGCCCCTCTTTCTCCCTAATAAAGTTCAACAATGCCAAATGCCACTTCTGCGTACGTTCAATAAGCATAAAAAAGGATACAAAGTGTTTCTCTGCATATATAGTTATATAGATGGGCCAAGTTTACATAATATTTTGTATGAACACATTTAGGGGTGGGCAGTATTTGAATTACTTGTAATTAAAATACGTATTTAGACCGTGGTATTTAGTATTTGTAATTCAAATACTTTCTAAAAATGTAATTTGTAATTGGAATTTCAAATACCTAACGCTGAGGTGGTATGTAGTTAGTATTTCGTATATTTATAACTTCAAAATACATCTGAACATAAATGCGATCTTTATAATGCAGAAAATCTGCGAAAATTCTGCAGAAAGTAGAGCTCGATAGTTTTCGTAACTACGCATAATGGCGACCGCTAAATATATCAATCTTTAAAGTTGGCAACACTGCACCTGTATTGTACGTCAAATTGTCAAGTACCTAAACACCTAACTGTATTTTAAATTAACATAGTTAAAATATTGTAATTTGTATTTATAATTCAAATACACGACTTAAAAATATTTTGTAATTCGTATTTTAAATACGTGCGAGATAGTATTTCGTAATTTGTATTTTAATTAACGCAACGCATGTATTTTGCCCAGCTTTGTACACATTGTTGCCTGAAATAAACGATTTATTAATAATATCATTTATTTAAAAAGACCTGCGGTACAAGAATCCTGAGTCAAAGGTCGCTAGGTGGTAAATCTTCCTTTTCCTACTTATGTAAAAAATAAAAATGTTAACTTTCGCGTTATTAGAGTAATATGACATTTCACGATAAAAGAAAAGTTTTCGTTCATTTTCAAAAGTTCATCGCATAATCTTACCTTTAAAAATAATAGCGGTAGTTCTTAAACCAAAGTAGCTCTCAAAAATCTGATAAGTCTTTGATGGAGTCGGTAAGATGATCTTTTTAATCCGAAATATCGTATTCCATTCTACGCCGTTTTCCGTTCCCTGGGGGTAAATGAAATGACGCGATTTTTTCCGTACTAAAAATTATTCCTATGGGAATTAACGATATTACAAAAAAAAAAAGTATGCGACCTTTCGTTTTACGAGCTTTTGTATTCTCGGCACATTGTTCATCGACATCTCAAGCTTCGACGTTCCATGGTACAGTCGACCCGAAGACGGAACTAGCATATGGTCCACCTGGTTTTAAAAAGTAACCATCACCTATAACAAAGTACTCCGTGACCTAGCACCTTAGAAACGTGCCCTACGATGTTCTGCCTTGCGTCCATCAACTTGAGGCATACAGGTGTAAAGCCTCATGGGCTGCTTTTTAAACTGGATAGATCTTCGTTTGACCATAATCTCACCTGATGGTAAGCGATGATGTGGTCTAAGATGAAGCACGAAGTGTTCCATACCTTAGCTGTACGCATCAAGAACGTAGAACCAAAGCGGTGTGTGCGAATGGGTGGTATATCAACTAGGTACGGATGGTACTAAGCCGTGCGCCGGCTTGTCCTTTGATGGAAAGGAGATGTCGGGATCAGATCGTATAGTTCCTGAGCACATTCCCCGAAATGTATCCTGTAAAAAATCGATAGGCTTGCAACTTTACGGCGGTGTTCGAGACTTTGGGTCTTAGTCTCCGCCATATATTGCTCACCTATAAGCCTAAAAGCCCTCCGTTCTACCGAGTCTAAGGTAGCGAGCCGGTATTCGTACGTGTTTTGTTATGTACGAGATTCAATGAAATTAATGACATTGAGGGTTGTAGATTATATCCTGGAGAAGGATATAGGCTACTTTTTACCTGACTGCGCAAAAAGAGAGTAATGTTTTTATTGAAAAAATTGAACAACCGCGCGTACGATTCCGCGTGCAGGTCAGCTAGTCTACACTAATATTATAAAGAGGAAAGATTTGTTTGTTTGTATTGAATAGGCTCCGAAACTACTGGACCGATTTAAAAAAATCTTTCACTATTAGGAAGCTACACTATCCCGGGTGACATTGGCTACTTTTTACCCAACTGCGCAGAAGGAGGGTAATGTTTTTATTGAAAAACTACGCGTGCGAAACTGCGGATTGGTCAGCTAGTCCTACTATAATAATAATATTATAAACGCGAAAGTTTGTATGTATGTATGTATGGATATTTGTTCACGCCGGAACGGCTGAACCGATTGCGATGAAATTTGGTATGTACGTTGATCATAACCTGTATTAACACATAGGCTACTTTTTATAGGCAAACCACGCGTGCGAAGCCGCTGGCAACAGCTAGTTATAAATAAATAGGTAACTAAAATGACAAGAAAGTTGTGTGTTAGATAACTATAAAATTTAAGCTGTTAATGTTAAGTTTTAATATTATTTAAGTAACATATAATATATAAAAACCTATTCCAGCCTGCAAGATCTTAATCTCCACTTTAAGTAGAAGTTTACCTACTTTCTTTAACTTACTGTAATGAGAACATTCAAGAAATCTTCTTGGGAAAATTATTGTTGTTATTGTCCACGAATTTCAACTCTAACGTATAGAAATAAGGTCGGTAGTAGCAGTTGCAGCTTTAATGGTGTCATAAGTTTCATTTCCTCTATCTCAATATACATTGCACTTGTTATAATAAAATCGCCAGTATATTCTTTAGTTAGTTTGTTTTCATACGAATAATCAGGGAGAAGTTGATAGTGGATGCTATAGTGTTTTAACTATTCGATGCAAAAAGAGGGGTGTTAGAAGGTATTATCCTATGTAGTTACATTACAATTTATTACTGCAAACTTAGTAATTGTCCGGTTGGAAAATGTATTACTACGAACGTAGTAATTCTCCAGTTGTACAATGATTACGTGTGTAGTTATAAATTGCCAGTGTAAGTCCCGACTGGTGCGTAGGCTTTGTAACTGAACAATTACTACAAACATACATGCTTTATTTATTGTGAAATGCAATTTCTTATTAAATTAACTGAAAATATATTGATGTATGTTTGTAGTTATTGTCCGATTACAAAGCCTCTACACACCAGTCGGGACTTAGCGGCGGGAATTTCGAGAATAATCCTTTATAAGTTTGACACTTATGTCTGTATAATGCCCTGTGTGTGTATGTCTGTCTGGAGCATCGATTTCCTAAACAGATCGACTGATTCCAAGACGGTTTTTTTATTAGAAAGCTAGTGTTACTTTTCATAGCTAGGTCTGATTAACCCCTACGCAAAAAGAAGAGGTTGGGTATTAACGAATGTAAAATATAACTTTTAATTATAACATTTATATAAAAAAATAATGAGCCTTGTGCCACTCGAAATCCCGATTTTTCTGTTTGAAAAACTTATTTGCACATTTACACGTGTTCAAAATAGTGATTAAAAACATCATGTGGAATCCAGCCTGTCCTAGAACGAAAAATTCGAAGTTTCAGTAATCTACTGTTGTGACGATCGCCTAGCAACAATTTTTCTATATGTTGATGGAACACTGTTATGGCCCACCTCGCCTATAATAAAGTATTTCCTCGTACGTCACGCACCCTATAAACGTGCCCTTGACCCATTTACTTGAGGCATACAGGTGTAAAGCCGTTTGAGGCAAAAATAGGTGTGATGGTAGTACTTTCTCGGGCGAGCCCTTTCACGAAGAGCTCTACTAAGTAGTCCTGTGTATGTCTACATAAGAATAAAATAAAAAACAATTAGAATTGACAGCGCCAACAGATATTTTTACAAGTACACTAGCTGACCCGCCCGCGGCTTCGCACGCTTGAAATTTCCGTCGTGGCAACTTCGTGAAAACAAGTAAATTTTAAAACATTCTTGTCAAAGTGACGCGCTACTTCATGTAAATGACTTACGTCAATAAACGACGCTTAAATTACGTATATGGATATTGTTCATACAAAAATACTAAAATCGCGATTAAAAAATGGGGGGTGGGGGTAGCAGGGTGAAAAATACTTTACGACCTATTTTTATACATACCAAATACACAAAAAAAATATTAAAATCAGTGGACGATTTTTATATATTTGAGATTATTTTCTATCTATCTATCTTTTCCCAAATACCTCTCATTACAAAATATCTGCTAAGATATCGTCAGTTCTAAGAAAAGTTTATTGTTTTTAAGTTTTTCCACGATTAAGACAATAGAGCGAATTGTCTGTATAATTTTAAGCCGAGGCTAGACTGAGTAGTTACTTAGAGTCTAATAGAGCGAAAAGGGCTAAAGATTACAAAATTATTCCACTTTCAATAACAAATTGAATGGTTACGCGCGTGGCGAACAACATACAGTGAAAGAATCTGTAGTCAGTACCTTTAAAACACAATGTTAATTTTGCAGTAAACCGTGCCTTTCATAACAGAAAGCATATAACATTATTAACAATGACTGGATAATATGACAAACAGTTGAATCATTTTAAGACCGTTGCAAACAATCTATGAATAGCTCAACTGCCCCAGATCAATACCAGACGGAAGTGTCTGGCTGCATCTGCACTGGCTGCATTGCCCAGCTGAATTGCAATACTTATGCGTTGATCCTGGTAAGCGCCAGCTCTCGGATCACACGTCACTTCGACCAGACGCCCAGAAAGAAGTTTTGATAACGCGATGCGCCCCGGTACTCCGTGAACCCAGGGTCTTAACCCCAAATGGCTCAAATACTCTGTCGAGACTTCCATATTTGCGCTGCTTGAGAACTTCAGCTGGATTACCCGCCGCACCAGCCCCAACTGCTGTACCAGACAGATGAGATGGCGCAAGGGTATCGACGCACGTGGCGTCCTACACCAAAACCCTACCCTTCTCCCAAGGAACAAGATTCATACCGTCAGGCCGCTTACTATCGTCACGTATCAGACCGTTCGGTTCGAGAACAGCTGGAACATTGACGCTGCAAAAAGCCAGGCGTATGATATCATTCAGACTAGCGTGACGGGAAATCCTACCGCGGCTTCCCTGGAACAGTTGAACATTTTGCAGTTGATTTTAGTATGACAAATAATTCTAATTTATGTTCCTAATCGCACTACTGAAGCCCATATCGTGTCGATATGGTTCATAATTTTTATTTTAAACATCACATGTTGTTTTGCCAATATTTGAACACTGCAACAGTTTTATCTGTGGCGGAACAAGTATCCCTCAGGATGCAAGAATAGGGACACAATAGGCAGCTCAGCAAGTGTGCCATAGTCTGAGAATATGTACTGCATGGGCAACTAGTCGCCGACTCTCCTATATCCGTCCCATTTGTTAAAATTTATTTAGTTTACTTAATGAAAAGACATATTTTGCATTTTTAATTTGACATAAATATTGCAACATACATATGTAATACCTGTACCTACCTAAACTATTTTTATTATTACGTGAAGAGAAAACTTTGTAAGTTCCCTTTTTTACGCTTATCGCGCGCGCAGTTATGTCTGAGATTAGTTATTGTTTATAGGGATAAAGAGAGGAAAACTTTATAATTAAGCAAAAACGAATAGTTTGTGTATTACGGTAATTTTCTGAATACAGTGCTGGTAAATTAATTAAATATCTCATTTATTTCAATCAACTTACGATCATATACAGGCACACAATATTACAGTATTATGTTAGTAGATTATAGTTAAAGTACTTATTCTAGATTTTGTTAGTAGATAGATTATCTATGATAACATTTACACAACATGCACACATTGTATGTAATATTTAGGTATCTATCTATTTTTAACATTATTTTTATTAAAAAAAACCTCAGACTAATCAAATCTAAGATTAAATGTACAACGGGCCTTATGAAAATTGCAGAATACCCGAATAAGGCACACAATAGGCGTATGCGCATTTAATGTGAGAAACATTGTAAGTTTTTTCACATAATAATCAAGATTTATTATCAGATGTCAACAACTTCGTAGTATTTCTTTCTATTGGTTAGCGAATAATTAATATGATAGATTTTGAGTGGGTGTAAACAAGGCTTAGCTTAGCTTACACGCAAGTACTATCTATATAATTTCTTTGTGTTTTAGTGTATATCCACAGTACATGAATTCCCGTTACCTGTATTTGAATGAAACTGTAGGTCAAGTAATAAGGTTTCGTTTCGTTCGTGGCACTATTTTATTGGTCAAAGATAAGGCCGGCTTGCACAACGATCGCTAAATGTATGTAGTGACTAAACATGTTTAAATTGTACGTATGTGTATGATTTGACAACAACTTAAATCATATTTGGCCACTAAATACGTTAAGGCATCGTTGCGCGAGTCGCCCTAAGAATATTTTTTTTTTGTGTTTTAGGAGACTCGCGAGATCTCAGTTCGGGGAAAACCACTAGTAGTTTTAAAAGTTAGATAGAGATAGATAAGTAATACTTTATAGAACATTATAAAACATTAAAAATAACACAATAGAAATGAATGTATATACAATTGGCGTTCTCTTCGCTTATTAGCGATCTCTACCAGATTACCTTTGATAACCTTGGAACGGATCGTGTTAGTTTTAATTATGGTATCAATGGTATACCACAAACATACTTACATACTTTAATAGTGCATTGTTAAATTGGCACATATACTGTCATAATAAATTATTAAAATATAACATACCTCATCACTAGAGGCTACATTGTAGATGTCGTTCGTGGAAACATTTCTAGTATTCCACAAAAAGCATCAAACCAAAATATTGATCAGTGCCGTTCGTGAAATAATATTGGTACGTTTCAGATAGATGCTCATCAAGTCGGTTCAGTTCATAGGATACCTCTAAAACACCGGTGTCCCTTACCATTTGCAAATCTTAATAGTCAATCGTCTATTGCTCAAAATTTTTTGTTTTGTAATAGATTATACAAAACATTCTGTTGAATGGGATCTGAAACATACACCATGCAAGGGCACATTAATTATTATATCGAACTAGGTGGCTATACCTCAGCCCAAACTCGAATTTCACCTCCGTATCTTCGCGCGCCGCTGTACGTCCTATCTGGCCGTGGTTCATATGTTTGCCGGTTTTTTTATCATTCAGTCCCTTCATTTTCTTGTTATGCTTATTTCTCATTACTAAATCTTTACAAATACCAACTTAATATATATTATACCTAAGAATTACGTGATCGTTCGGAGCGACAAGCGTCACAGGTACGCCGTCTGAAAGCCGAGGCCAGACTGAATCGCAGACCGGGCGTCCGAAGCGAATGGTTTCATTCTTAGATTATTAGTGCAAAAGTTATGTATTTTAATTTTATGGTAAAATTAAAAGGTATTTTGAAAATTTAAAACACAGGTGCACTTATTTATGTTATGTAGAATTACTGTATAAAGTTTCAAAATCTAAATTGAAGTATTCATCGCATAAGAACGATTTTATGAAAAATTTGTAGTCATCTTCGAATTTTTTTCTATCGCGAAGGTTTTACGGAATCGTGTTTTCACAACACATACGTTCTAGCACGTATCCTTAACTATAACATATATGAATTACAAGTTTAAAGCACAAAACATGTTAAACAAAACATTGTTTCTCAATAAGCGATTTATCGTCTCCCCAGGTATAGTGCGCCCTTAAGACTATAACGAGTACTGAGGCAATACAGTGAATAAAGACACAAGTTTAATATCTAAACCGCCATAGAGCAATATTTCTCGGTACGCAAAGACAAGTAAAAGCCCAGCTGCGGACGACAATGACAGATGGGAAGGAAATCTATTTGCATTATTCATTCAATTCATTTCTAGTTATCTACACCTTTGCAGACACAATGGTTAAGATTTTTACTGCATTTTTTTCTGCCATGCTAAGTTTCCGCGGTCTAAAAACCAGATTTATAAGGCACTGGTTGGTTTTTGGTTCTGAAAATAATATTTTTTTGCTGAGAATCAGGCATTCTTCATTTTAACTTCAACTTTTGATATCAAATGGCGTTGTGCCTTGAGTAGGTAAATATATTGTTATCTAATTATGTCAGAAGTCGGAGATTACAAAGTAATTTGAAAGTAACCCGGTCTATATGTCTCTTTGACTATCTGTTATGTTCTCACAACTAAACGGCTGGACCAATTTCGGTGAAATTTAGTCCACAGATTATACTAAATATCATCGCAATTGGGTGATACTTTTAACCTGACTTCGCAGGACGGTAACGTTTTTATTGATAAGCCACGCGTGCGAAGCCGCGGGCGGCAGCTAGTGATAGTATATAATCATCATCATCATCAGCCGGAAGACGTCTACTGCTGAACATAGGCCTCCCCCTTAGATCGCCACAACGAGCGGTTAGTAGCCGTTTGCGCCCAACGGCTCCCCTCGATTCTTACTAGATCGTCGGTCCACCTTGTGGGGGGCTGGCCTACGCTGCGTCTTCCAGTCCGTGGTCTCCACTCGAGAACCTTTCTTCCCCAACGGTTATCGGTTCTACGAGCGATGTGACCTGCCCATTGCCACTTCAACTTGCTAATTTTGAGAGCTATGTCGGCAATTTTAGTTCTTCTGCGGATTTCCTCATTGCGGATTTTATCACGCAAAGAAACCCCGAGCACAGCCCTCTCCATAGCTCGTTGAGCGACCTTGAGCTTGGTCATGAGGCCATGAGTAAAGGACCACGTTTCAGTGCCATAGGTCGTCGGTAGTGGTAGCTGGATCGCTGCCGGGGATTCTTAGCACCCCCTGCTCCGCCACTGCCCTGGTTGCTACCACTTCCAGGGATGACTGAGCCGCCGGGGACTGGGGGCCGTTTGTCTGTTGTGTCTGTCATAGGGGGGGTTTTGCCATAATCACCACGCTTGGCAGGCGGTTTGGTGATCGCAGTGGTTGGTGTTTAGTACACAGAAGAATGTTGCTGCCCATTCCCTGGAACAACTCCTTTTGCCGGCTCACACGGCGTCCGCGGTATGAGAAGAGGTGGCCCTATTATTACGCCGGGACCACATAGCAAGTGTGATACTATAAACCGGTAGTAAACCATGATATAACTAAACAATGTTTGTTCTGCAAAAACAGTGATTTAAATTTTGTGAATTTCACAGTGTATATTGTTGCAAAGCATTTAGCATAGAAAAACTTTACCAATAAAACTCCCAGCTTAATAAAAAGTACAGAACTGAAAACAGAATCGCAATAAAATACAAAGTATAAAGCCACAAACAGTATCGCAGTCGCAACTGCGGCTAAGTCGCATTGACAAAGGTGGCTTTCTGCCTTTAATTAAGAACTTTTAATTAAATTTGATCTCTTTGGTTTCAGGATGCGGACACGGTGGAGAAACTCAACGAAGCAGGCGAGCTGAGGAAAATGCTTAAACCGTACAAGGTATTATTACTTTTATATTTTTTTAAGGCGACCGATGCCATATGTCACTGCTGAGGCCTTTCCCGTAGATTTCCTGAGCGATCGATCTTGTGCAGTTTGCATCCACTGCTCCCAGCAACTTTTATCAGGTATTTTCATCTAGCGTGAAGTTTTTCAGTACGTGGTCTCCATTAGGGTGGCCAGCTAGTGCGTTGTTGTGGGGCTAGCTTGTCGTGTGTTTTATTTTAGTACTTGTTGACTCTCTCCGGCTTCACGGTAAATAAGTAGGCGTTATTATTATTAATTTTGATCTATTAGTTATTGTTTCTTTGTTCTTTTTGTTATGTTTCCTGTGTGTGTTTGTTCTGTTGTACTATTGGTGTTGTTCACAAATAAATGTTTTGGATTTGATTTGATAAGATAAACTTTTTGCCCTAATGGCCATCAGTTCTTCGAGCTTGTGCCCCAGCAAATAGTTGATGTGTTTGGGCTAAAAAACTGTCAATATTTTATCTCGAAAATGGCTCACTCAATCGGGTACAGTTTAGCTAGGTCAGCTAAGGTAGAATAACGTTCCGTGTGGTCAATAATTGGATGAAGGACCGCTAGTGACATTTTTAATTAAGTGCTTCGTGCTTTTAAAGGGCGTGTTAAGATGTCAGTTTTGAAAAAGAATCACAAATTGCTTGTGTTAAAGAACTCTAGATTATTAAGATCGTCAATATTCAAAATTAAGATTGTATTCACCCGGGGAAGTACTACCATAGCTATTTCTGCCGCCAAACTGCATTGCTGTGTTTCAGTTTGAAGGGTATGGTTGCCGGTGAAATTACACATGAGGCTTTACACCTGTATGCCTCAAGTTGATGGAATTTAGGGCATGTTTCTAAGATGATGCCTCACCTACGAGGCAATACTTTGTTCTAGGTGATGGTTACCACTTAACATCAGGTGGGCCATATGCTTGTTCTATGTCCAGGATATATAAAAAAAAAGTATACATCTTATATTAACTGAGATCTACATAGTTTATTTCTCTCAAAATAATATATTTTCCGTCCACCCTGGCTTAATAGGCGATGATGGAACGATATCGGTCGTGCAATCCATCAGCGGTGTACGATGGGTCGACACATGTGTCCCAACTCTGACTTTTAACAGGATAAAATAGTGCGTCAGAAAACCTTTTTCAGAAAAGCTCGTGTTATTTTGAGTTAACAGCTAGAAAGCGCTGCCATAATTATTTTAGACATCGGCGAAAATGGATCTAAGTTTGCAACTATGTAATTTGTAAAATTATGTATTGTTGCTAGAATTATCTATCCAGTATTGGTTCATCATAATAGGGTGTCAACTGCTGAAGATAGATTTTCAGAGCAATATATATTTTACAGCCTGCACACAACGGCTCCCAGCCACCGTTACTAGGTCATCTTTCCATGTAGTGGGGAGGCGTTCCACGTTCGTTGTCGCAACTTGGGATCATTTCGGGCCCAAAGGGAGTCAGATCTTCTAACTATATGTGACCCGCTACTGCCACTTCATCTTGCTAATCTTCTGGGTTGTATCAGTGAATGATGTGGATTCGAGTACCGTTAAATCAGTATTTTATAAAAAAACTTCAATGCAAATCTACCTTTTAATATTTCATCAACCTCACAATTTTTTTAAATACCTAGTCAGGTCATAAGTATTGTCACACAGTAAAAACTTTTCTTTTAGAATGCTGGCCACAAAAAAGTTTATAGAATTCGAATTTCGAATTGTTCATTAAAATAAAAATATATACTTCTTAGAATTTTACTCATTTTTATATATGGAGTGGACGCTTAAAGAAGACCGTGTTGCAGTTATTGCGTTGCATCGTTGCGGTTACGCGCCAATTCAAATTTTTGAGATACTGAAAAATTTGAATATAACCAAAAGATTCGTTTATCGCACCATCAAACGATACAATGAAGACTCTAGTATAGATGACAGGTCAAGAAGTGGTCGCCCTTGGTCTGTTAGGACTCCAGCAGTGATAAAAGCTGTGAAGGCGCGAATTCAAAGAAATCCCAAACGTAAGCAGAAACTGTTGGCCCTTCAGATGAGGTTAAGCAGAACCACGGTGAAAAGGGTGTTAAATGAAGACTTAGGGCTTCGGGCATATCGAAGAAAAACAGGACATCGTTTGAATGCTCGTCTAATGAACCTGAGACTGAAGAGATACCGCGCTTTGTTGTAGCGGTATGCGGGAAAAAATATAGGGAAATTCTTTTTACGGATGAAAAAATTTTTACCGTAGAAGAGAGCTACAACAAACAAAATGATAAGGTGTACGCACACAGTAGTGAAGAAGCGAGCAACCGTATTCCGCGTGTCCAACGAGGTCATTTTCCATCCTCGCTCATGGTATGGTTGGGAGTTTCTTATTGGGGCTTAACAGAGGTACATTTTTAGGAGAAAGGTGTAAAAACGAATGCAGTTGTGTATCAAAATACAGTCCTGACGAACCTTGTGGAACCTGTTTCTCATACCATGTTCAATAACAGGCACTGGGTATTCCAACAAGATTCGGCGCTAGCTCATAGAGCGAAGAGCACACAAGACTAGCTGGCGGCGCGTGAAATCGACTTCATCCGGCACGAAAACTGGCCCTCCTCCAGTCCAGATTTGAATCCGTTAGATTACAAGATATGGCAACACTTGGAGGAAAAGGCGTGCTCATAGCCTCATCCCAATTTGGAGTCATTCAAGATATCCTTGATTAAGGCAGCCGCCGATATTGACATGGACCTCGTTCGTGCTGCGATAGACGACTGGCCGCGCAGATTGAAGGCCTGTATTCAAAATCACGGAGGTCATTTTGAATAAACTTTAGTGTCATAAGAATCTATGTTTTGTTAAGTTCATTTTGGTATATAAATGGTTACATAATGAATAAACTTGTTTCAATTATTTTATATTAAACATGTGACAGAATTTATGACCTGACTAGGTACAGAAGAACCTTGCATCTCGATTATAACATTTTAATTGGTAACAAAATATGCATATTTAACGTAAATGAAAATCGCAACTTGAATTTTAAATAGGTTTTTTAAGTCCATTCTGTCCAGTTAAAAGTTATGGCTCCGGTAAAATTACAGGCACATAAAGTTTTTCAACTTGTCTCAGGTTCACAGGTCCAAAGCCACGTAGACCCGCTGTGGTAATAGGCGAACCATTACTTTGGTTGTTGCCTTGTTTTCAAAAGTATTTTATTGACTGTCAAAGACGAAGTCGAATACATTTCGGGCAATGTGTGGCGGAACTTTTCAACCTGATCCCACCATCTCCATTCTATCAACGGACAACCAGACGCTCTGCGGTGCGCTACCGCTATATGGTAAAAATACCTCCCATATGCACAAAGGGGTTCTCTTCGACCTTTATTATGCTCACCGCCAAAGAGTGAAACACCTTGCCAGAGTCTGTGTTTCCTGATAGCTACAACCTGGGTTTCTTTAAGTCTCGAGTGAATAGGTTTTTTCATGGCAAGCGTGTACCATCGTAGATTGCATCATCGCTTACCATCAGGCGAGATCGTGGTCAAACGCAAATGTATAAAAAAAGTCAGTTAAGCTTCGTATCCAACAGCCCAGTTTATCTGTATCTCTTCCTCATTTCTAATTAAAATATTTTTCTAGCAACAGTGTTATAATATTTGATAAGTCAGCTACATTACAACAGCATGTATTTTACCAGGCCACATCGTAAACAACCCAGCAAAATGACTTTGTACTTTCAAAAACTCGCTGTCGGTGGAAGGGCCAAAACGTGGTAAAAAAAAGAAATTTGTATCGTTCTCACTCACTCGTAGGCTCGTAGGCTGCCCTAGAGTAGACATGACTACCTTTTTCTTAGGTGCCGAAACCCGTCGTTGATACCTTTTGCCTTGGGGTGGTGGTGGCGGAAACCTCATGGGGTACCTTCTGAATACCATTGGTCGAGGCTGTGGGTACGATTTTTTTTATGTTATTTGTGTGAAAACATGCTTACGGGCAACTGCTTACGGCTACTGATGGTAAGCGGTCACCGTTGCCTATTGACACCGGCAACACCCGGGGTATTGTCTATGCGTTTCCTACCCTGTAGAAACATCTTTACATTTCTCTTGAAGCGTGCCATATCGTGGCCTAATGGGAAACCTCAGATGGTAGCTCATTCCACATCTTGCATGTATGCAAGGTGCGCGATACCCTATTGTCGACGATATGGATGAGCTTTATTACGTTGTCGAGAAGTGCGGGGATAAAATCTCGACGACGGGATGAGATTAAATAGCTGAGAACATTTCCCATTATACAGGCGGTAGAATACACTGAGCGATTCGACGATACGCTTTTTATTCTTCCATGGTTTCAACGGTGTTGGCTCTTGGTGAGCCCTATCTGGTTCTAATTTCGTTGCCTTATGCCTTATTCTTCGTACCATGCTCGGCATCAAACTCTTAGATCGAGTTTCAAACGTCGAGATCCGTAGAAGAACGAAGGTTCATGATGTTGGGAATCGAGTTATGGAGCTCAAATGCTCTTGGGCGGGACACTTGGCAAGACTTGGTGATGACAGGTGGAGCAGGGTAGCAACTGAATGGTGACCGAGGAATGGCTGTAGAAGAGTTGGACGTCCGGCAGCAAGATGGGTGGACGACATCGTTAGAGTCGCGGGCCGTCAATGGGTGAGACTAGCGCAGTATCGTGGCGGATGGCACAAACTTCGGGAGGCCTATACCCAGCAGTGGGTGAAGTCGGGCTGTGGATGATGATGATGATGATGATGATGTGTGTGTGAGAGGTGCGTGGAACCTCGATGCGCGCCACCTAAGGTTTTATGTTAGCGGGCGGCGGACACCCTATAGTGTCGTCGCCCAAGCCTTTGTTATGGCTACGTACCGTGACTACCTGAATTAACAATAATTAGTATCACATGGACCCATTTCAGCAAATCGAGGATCTGTGGCCCGAGCGGTAGCTTACCTATCTACTATCTACTACAATGGGTGGTATTCAGCTCAGTAGCTGACGGACAATAACCGACAGTTTATTTTATTTATTAGGTTTACCAACAGTTAACACATGATAGCTTACAAAAAAAACGTATTATCTACATGGCTTGTGCTACATGTGAAACCAATAACATGCAAACACAACATGCAATTGACAGTTGACTTACTAACAGGTGACTTGGCATTTAAAAACCAGGCATTATTCATTACGTTAGGTCAGTTACAAATTGCTAGCCTTGACATGTGGGCACTAAATCGATTGCGCTTCACCGAAGCTATTTCAACGTAATGAAACCAAGAATTGTAAAACTCTATCGAAGGTTGTGGGCAATGGTATTGCCTATAATGTTATTCACAACTCAATAGGTTATTCCACGTCTAGACTAGCTTCCCTGACTGTGGGCAGTAGAAGTAAAATCAAGATAGAACGGTTGATAGTAGCTATAGTGGATTACAGGTTAGTACCATGTCGCATTCAAGTTGGCGTGTTGGATGACCGCGTACTGTCGGTCAGTAAGCTCTCTTTAGTCTGACATGGTACTAAACTGTACATATTGTTCATGACTGAAACTGAAACTGGCACCCTGCCCTAAAGGAGAGAAAAATATCGGGCATTGTCTACGTTTTATTAGTCTGCAAGTGGATTCTAAGTGGCTGCTAGCTAAGCGTCATTTTAAGCAGTCGTAATAAGCTTTATCTATCTGGGTAGATCTGACCCGGTACCTGGGCAAGGCCACCAGACCTGATGAGACAAATACGTCATTACCTGGATAAACAAAGGCTTTCTCGTGTTGTTATTAAAGCAACATTTTCTGTGTCATCTTAAGCAAAACCTATCACATTAATATTACAAATGCGAATGTTTGGATGCTTGTTTATTTATTTGTTTGTTTGTTACTCAAACACGTCGTAACAGCTGAACCGATTTAGATTAAATTTAGTACGTGTGTAGATTAACATATGGGCTACTTTTTATCCTATAAATCAGGTCCCATGAGATAAAAATGGAGTGTCAAGTTAAGTTGCAACACCGAGTTTAGCTTTATTTCTAGGTTACCTACATAATCACTAGTGTAACGCGTACGAAGTCGCGGGCAACAGCTAGTCATAAACAGATTACATGGAGTCGCCATGATAGCCCTAGCTATATAATGAATACCGTTTTACGACTACAATTAATCAAAAGAAAACCTGTCAAGAAATACTATAGGTCTGTCAGCATAGTTTTAGACCAGAGCAGCGTCGTTTGTTGTTTCACAACCCGCATCATGCTGAGTCAGGGTGTTGTTTAACTAATGGATTGATAAAAATAAAACGTAAATATACAAATAAATCATAATTATTATTGATCGAGCGAAGCGAGATCTCCAAATCAACTTGGGCAAATCGGCGTTGTATGTCTGTATTTTTGTTAGTCCAAAGATAACTTTCGAAGCGTTTATCCGATCATTGTGAAATTCGGTATATACGTACTGATGGCACAATTTTTTCGTAACCAAATAAGCTAAAATGAAGGAGGGTTGTTGAGATATCAAGGGGTTCAAGGGGGGTAAAAATAACAAAATGGGAGTATACAGTCAAATGGCACGTCCAATCAAAGGTCTTTGTGAGTAGATTTCGACCCTGTTTTTATTTTTACCTTGTACATTTTAAGTTATTAGCCATAATAAAAACTGAACTTTGACAAAATTCACGGTGTACATCAGTGATTCCACAGTGCTGAAATTTTGTATGCGAGTAGCGTTTGTGACACAAATATAGGCAAAAGTCTGATATCCAGAATAACTGCAATTTCTACCCCAAAAATGAATAACCAAATAACAAACACAAGTAGGTTGGTTATTTATTTCGTGGTATTATTTTGATAGTCAAAGATTACAAACAATATTTTTTGTTTTTATGGGAGACTTGCGAGATTCGTTTCGTTCGGGTCGAACAACTAGTTATAAATACGGGATTTATCACGTACCGTTTTATCGGTGTTTCGGTTCAATTCGTGAACCTTCATCTGCGTGAGTGCGATCCGCTCCGAACTACGTCTCGCCTCGCACTACGCGATCGATAAAACGGTACGTGATAAATCCCGTATTTATAATAATGTTTGAAATAAATCACGAAAGTTGTCTTCGTAATTAGTTATGTTTTTTGAAAAGTCTTTTATTTTAAAAACCATTCTCACTTTATCCGTATTCGGTGTTGTTAGAAATTTTAATTTTCTCTTTACGATTATGGCAGGGCATCGGTGTTGTTTCAATATCGTGTGCTTTGTTTTCTTTTAATTTACTGTCTGTTGAAGCGGTAGAGACAGGGACCTTTCCACTGAACTTTTCATGTACGTAGTTATTAGTTTTAGATCTTATAACGTACTAGCTGTTAGCCCAGCTCAGCACTAATAAAATCTTCTTATTCCTGTCCTTTTCCCAAATTACGTGGGGTCAGAACAACATGTATTTTTCTTCCATACCTCTCTTTCAGCCGTCATTTCCGTTGTCACTTCTTTCTTACCCATATCATACTTCACACAATCTGCCCATCTCTTCTTCGGTCTTCTTCTACTTCTAAATCCATTCACAGTCATATCTAACACTCTTTTAGTCAAATGATTTGATGAATCTAAATAAAGTATTTATAGTGTCACATTATGTACTCACTTGATTACCGTTACAAAAAGGTGGTTTAGGATTTCAATCGTCTTTCAATGCAACTGGACCAATTTACCCAACACGATATATAAATAGAAATAATAGAATGAACCTTTGAACAAACAATGCGTGGAAAGTTAGCGAAGGATACTCCCCCTCTTAATGCTTTGGTTACACAGCGCGAGCCACCATGTCATATGCCTGCTTAACCGCCTCAGAATAACGCTATCCAAAAATTAAAAATTATATACCTATTTCGTTCTGACATCAAAACAGATACAGAGGATTTTTATTCTAGAGATTTTTATCTATCAGATTAGGTAACCCGGACATTGTAAGTAAGGCGCATCGCGCAAACTTTAAGTTTCATTCAGTGCTGGAACGGTCTTTGAAGTACTTTGATGAAAATAATTAATGAGAAAATCAAGGTGAAAAACTGTAAAGGTTTCCCCGTAGTTGGAGCTGTCGATGCTTTTAATTGTAAAATGAACCATATAACTAATTTACCGCCAAATGGGAACTAAGCTCGTGGCGCAATAGGTTAGCACATTCTCGTAGCAATAATAAAAAAAAATTGTGATGGATTTAAAAATCTTGGAAAATAAAGGGTCAGACTTTTTTTTTTGAAGTAAAACTTCTTTACGCACGCTTTACTTGAGGAGTAAGCTGGCGAATGCGTTACGAAAAGAGCGAACGGAAGTTGAGAGTGAGATATTATTAGTAGTGAAGATAGAAAATGAGAGTGTTACGTTGCGTATATTTTTAAACGTTAATGTGCGAGTGTTTGTTACGTCTGTCCAGAATTATCATAGGCTGATCGACCTACAGACGTGTGGACAATTTTGTAATTGAACAATTTTATAAATTAATGTTTTGAAAAAGAAGTTTTACTTCAGGCGTGTGGTTTAAAGCACATTCGTTTTTTTATAAACTATAGACTAGTATTTGGCCACGATCTCGCTCGATAGCACGTGATGATGCAGTCTACGAAAAATGCTTTTTTTAACCGGTAGATATAAAATCAGCTATCGTCTTAGCGTTAGCATCACGCTCAAGTGCCTTCTAATAAGTTCAGGCTGGTCAGTAACTCGCACAGTGTAACAAGGCCTTTTACCCACTTCCCTCTCGTTGACAGTTGGAATTCCCAGTGAAGTTGTGAGAACAGGAAGCGAGCATCCTACAGACAGGCTGACATACCATTTCTATGATGAATGAACAGAGGAGCTATTTTTATAAACCGTGGGAAATGTGCTTTTCCATTTCGCTTTCATGTCATTTTTATTTGTATATAAAATTGAAAATACAAATTGACGTTGTTATTCAATATCATTTTGCATAAGTAATCTAGCTAGATAATTGTTGGTCACTTTTTGATAAAAATCAAAATAGAACTTTTGAAATTTTTGCGAATTATACTCATGTTTTTAAGACAAATCGGGTCTTTTCGCGCACAGATTTATATCAATATGACCCGTTTTGTCTTAAAAACACGGGTCAAAATATATGGAGAAGACAAAACACTCATTAGGTTTTTATTATGATATCATATGATTAAGAATAAATACCTATAAAATATGTCTTTAAATCTCTTAATAGTCCTTGCTTAGCCTTTTGTTTTTTTTTACGTTGGGAAAATGCTTTACGCATGTCTTCCAGCTCGGGGAGAGTTGAAGGGGTCTGTCGGACTCTCCGTAGGTTAACAACGAACGGCATACCGACTAAAAACCCACCGATATTCCTTCGTTCTCCTCAGTGCCAGAGTATCATCAAACCGCCCATCTTGAGATAAGTGAGTCGATGCTGCACTAGCACTGGATAAAGTCACGGGGTTCCGGTTGGATACAACCGCAGCCCTGTCGGTGAATGTCCACCTTAAGCGGACCGCTCTGACTCTCCCCAGGGAGAAAGAGGAATGTCCTGGAATATTGAGGACATTCCCCGGCGTAGGAGGCCTGTGCAATGCAGAGTCGGAGTTCCCCGCACCCGAACCCTGCTGGTTCCCATCGAGCGCAAGAAGGCGAAGAAATTGTCCTCGCCTTCTCCCGGTCCTTCGTCTGCGATGTGGCTCTGCGAGTGGGTCATCCTCCCGGCTTCTTTCCGCAGCCTCTTTCTGGGACATCACCTCCTCACAGAAGGTGACGGCGGCATCCCAGGCTCTATCACTGCCAAGCATAGCCTAAACTATGCTCGGCAGCGAAAGATTCTGGTCTATTGTAGCTACTAGTGACTGGCGCTGCATTGCTCAGGCACTACAAAGCTCCAGCGTGTACCGCGCTGTGTCCTCTGCGGCACTGCAGTGTTTGCACTCTGCTGTTGATTCCCGTCGGATTCCTTGCTTAGCCTGCTATAACTACCACGGTTATATAAAAACTGTTGAACGTGACAAACGAAACTTATTTTTTCGACAATATCAAATTAAATGTCATGTAACCCTCACCAAAAGCAGGTGATAAAATCCCTACGGCTATCATCCCTATGCGTTAGCATCCTAGTAGTGTGGCGGCTGTGCCGGGAGTAAAATTGTACTGATGTCATTTGAATTTCGAACTTAAATTTGAACCAAAGAGACCCACACAATAAGAACTTATTCGTAATCTCATTTTATCTCATTATTGTAAGCTATTTATTTGTTTTTTATTTTTGTTGTTACTTTGTTTTGCCTGTGTAAGTGAATTCAGCTTGGTTTACACAGAACTGCGCTAGAATTATCATGCTGTGTACACATGCTTTGGGATACAATCTAGGTCTAAGAGTCGATCACTTTATTTTGTATCTGATTGGTTGTATTCTGTTTTGTGTGCCTTAATAATAAAATAAAATAAAATCGAACTAACCTCTGCACAGAATGTACCAACCTAGATTTGGTTTTTATTGTCTCGCAGAAAATGTGAAAAGTAGAGTATGCTCCTCGTAGATAAAGCTGTCTGCATCTTGGACGTGCTTATATCTCTCTGCACGAAGGATTGTAGTAACTCCCTCACTCCGCTCGTGAGTTTACTCTAGAATCCTTCGTTACGTTCGGGATTCAATATTGCGCCCGAGACGCAATATTGCTACCTTATCCCCTCTAATATTTATATTAATTTATTTCATAAATAGATAATTTCCACTACCTGGAAGCCTGATGGAAGACGCTGTCAAGGTCAGCCAGGAAAGCGTTTGCGAAACGATCTGGATGACTTTGAGATGGAATAGAGGAACATCGCGCGGTATTCTTTAGTAGCAGAGATCTTTGTGAAAAGGCTCGCTCGGGGAAGTCTTAGTACCACACTTATTTCTACCTCCTAGCAGCGTTGCTGTGTTTCGGTTTGAAGGGTGTCGGTGAAATTACAGGCACATAAGGCTTTACAGGCACCTACAAGATGGGCAGACGACTTGGTAAGAACCGCAGGTCGGCGTTGGATGCAGGCCGCTTCCAACCGCAGTTCCTGGAGATCAATGAGGGAGGCCTTTGTCCAGCAGTGGACGTCCTACGGCTGATATGATGATGATGATGATGAAGGCTTTACACCTGTATGCCACGTAGGGCAGTGCATGGTAGGGCACGCTATCAAGTTGCGTGACCTACGAGGTAATCCTTTGGTGATGGTTACCACTTAACATCAGGTGGGATCATTCGCTTCATCTCTCATTATTTCCTCTTGGTACCTAAATGTTTTACAATTTTTTTCACAAAAATCCAATACTATTGATTTGTCGTATTGTTCATACTTTAACTGTAATAAATAAATTAAACAAACAAATGGAGGATTGTGAGCCCAAACATTATCAACGTTATAAATGTAATTCAACGAGGATTGGAGGCAATCTGTTATTTTTCATTTTTTCCACAATTTTGGCATATACTTAAAAGTGTTGGTTTGTCGTATTTTTCATACTATTCGGTAAATTAACTTTTGTATTTGTGAGGATTGAAAGCCCATTTTTAAGCAAGATATACCAAATACGAAAGCGTTTTGCTTTAATAAATAAGTTTCATAAATTTTGTTTACATTTTGACGTAGTTACTTTTTCTGTAATGTGCATAGTTTATCAGTTATATATGGGCTCGCAGTCCTCTATGTGAGGATTGAGAGCCCGGCTTTTTGGCCGAGGCTTACTAGACTTTCACAAAATCTGATTCAAACTTTCAAATTTTTTTTAGAATGTTCTCTAAATCCTTAGAATGTTTTCAAGGATTTTTAACAAGTGTGCTCTCACACCACACACACACGTCTTTTCATATCTAAGTAGAGTAAGAAGTACTTACTTAAGAATTGACTTGTAATACGACAAAATAGATTTACAAAAACTATTAAACCGATTTCAGTACCCTGTAATCAATCATTTGCTGTAGTAAACTCAAAAACTTTCCCCAAATAACTGTATGTAATAAATCATCGCTCAAAATTACATCAACACAATGTTATCTTCTTTTGCATCAGCGGCACCTTACAAGGAATGCGCCTATAAAATTATGTGGTAAATTATTTGGCATGCTTGCAAAAGTTACCGAAATAAGTGGGTAATAACAATAATTATATTATGCAAGTTTTACCGCACCTTGCGTTGCTTTATTCAGAGTAATGTGTTATTGCATACTCTGAGAGACACTCGAGCTGATGATTGCAGACCTACCATGGAATAATAATAGATAGATAGATAGATAATTCTTTATTGTTACACCAAATTAAAATAACTTAACCTAGAAAACTTAAAGACTAATACATGGTGGTACAATGGGCGGCCTTATCGCTCAAAGCATCTCTTCCAGGCAACCTTTGGATGGACTGGATTGAAAAGACGTGTGAGGAGGCGGTGTTACAATAAATACCTATTTATGTAGGATAAAAATAAATAAATACCTAAACCTAAAATATACCTACATATACTTACATAAATAAATATTAAATATATATATATATATATATACTTTTACAATAAATATCGAAAGGAAATACAATGTTTACTCTAAAGAAGCCGCTAAGTATAGTTTGTAGACCTCATTTTTGAAAATAGGTAAAGATTTAGCAAGTCTGATGGAAACGGGCAAGTGATTCCATAATCCGACAGCTCGTACCGTAAACGAGTTACTAAAGCAGTTGGAATTATGGGATGGAGTTTTCAACTGGAGAGTAGTGGAAGAACGCAGAATGAGGGTATGGGATAGATTTAGGAATTCAAAGCATTGTTTGAGATACGGCGGAGAAGAAGAAGTAAATAGAATTTTATATAAAAGAGTTATGAGCATTCCGACGAGAGCGGATTGGCAACCAATACAACAAGCCTCATTCTTAGCCATATTTAAATCCAGGGTTAAAAGTTTGTATTTGTCAGAAACGTCGTAGTATCGCACAAGTCGTTTAGATACATATGTAATCCCATTTATCTTTGTATAACATATTATGATTCATATTTTATATGTGTATATATATATATATTTAATGTAAGTACATATGTTCTATTTGTATTCATATTTATTTATAAATTTAAGTATTTAGTTATATTTTTATTTTGTGATATTGACGCACTCTCTTCATAAATAGTCTGGCCATAAATGTACACCCCCGACCATTATCTTTGTTATAACAAAATCCTCTCCATCTAAAGGTTGTCTGGAAGAGATCGCTTCTAAGTGATAAGACCGCCCATTGTACTATTTGCTCTGTGTTCTCTATTTTGTTTGTATTTTTTTTGTTGATATTTTGTACAATAAAGTGTCTTCATTCATTCATTAAAGGAATTATTAAAACTACTAGAACTAGTAGTACAAACAGATTACTGATAGCAGGATGAAACTGCAAAAATTATAAAAATTGTGGAGCAGCTTCAACGTTCACCTCCTCAAACAACAGAGAAAGATACATCGTTCATTCTAAACATTATATAAGGACACGTTAAGGTGTCGGTTCCTGATAGTTACCATTAAGGCAAGTTGGCCTGACCTTAATAACCCTAACCCGGCGCTCATATAAAAAAACCACCGTAATTTTCCGAACAAGCAAATTACCCACTTGATGTTAAATGGTAAGCATCGCCTATAACAAAGCATAGCCCGGTCAAGCACCTTCAGAAGGTGCCTTATGTTGTACTGCCCATACGTCTTATTTATTTATTTAGTTCTTTATTGAATAGAAAAACACGTACAAAATAAAACTTAATGACCAGCATTTCCTACACAAGTCATCCGTGCCGGGTTAGAAAAACAAACGTGCATAAACAAAGATGTTAGTGTTTTATTTATATAACTCATTTTTTTCTCAATTTCAGAGCCCAGACGCGTGCACCACCTGTCAAATGTGCGGCGGCTACCGTCTTCTGCCATGCCGGATCTGCAACGGCTCCAAGAAGAGTTTACACAGAAACCACTTCACGGCAGAATTTGTCGCGCTCAAGTGCATGAACTGTGATGAGGTCGGGCTTGTTCGGTGTGATGCTTGCTCTTGAAAAATAATGATTATGGCTTGCTGTACACCGATTATGTGGAAGAATAACTTATTTTCCGATTATACTAAGCGACGCGATACCTGACGGTAGCAAAAGCGCGCGAAAGCCACCTTTTTAACTGACATAAACTGAACGTTACTGAAAAAAGTAGGAGCTTTTAGGGTTCCGTAGCCAAATGGCAAAATCGGAACTCTTATGGATTCGTCATGTGTTTCTGTCTTTCCATCCGTATGTCACAGCCACTTTTTACTGAAACTATAAGAACTATACTGTTGAAACTTGGTAAGCAGATGTATTCTGTGAACCGCATTAAGATTTACACACAAAAATATAAAAAAAAAAAACAATAAATTTTGGGGGTTCCCCTTAGAAATGAAACTCAAAAAATTATTTCATTAAACACATGCGTGTGGGGTATCCATGGATAGGTCTTCAAAAATGATATCGAGGTTTCTCATATTTTATTTTTTTAAATCGAATATTTTGCGCGAGAGACTCTTCCAAAGTGGTAAAATGTGTGCCCCCCGTACATTAATACCCTGGCTGTACATTTAATGATGTGCGAAAATAATTTATAAATCTCCAAGGATATCACTAGAAGATAGTAGAAGCGTGTATGACTTTTGCATGATAGCATGACGTCATACGTGACAAGCTTAACGGTTGCGTGTTCCGAGTTGAAAGATCGTGGGCCATCGTCGGAAAACTACGAGTACTGTTGTAAAGTCAAAGTTAAAGTCAAAATCTTTTATTCATTAAAATCACAAGGATCACTTTGAAACGTCAATTTTACTACCTGTTCCTTCGCAGCCAAGCCAGGAAAGAAAGGCAAGAAACAAGGCTGGTTGTTTTTTTAATGATCCGTTTAGAATACATAACAATACAGAAAATAAATTACGTCTAAATTGTAACATTTTGAACGAGTTGGAGCAAATTTCAATCCCAAGCTTCATCTATCATATCATATATCATCTAAATAATCCGATATTTTATAGTAGGCTTTTTTATAAATATTTTGTTTAATTGCATTTTTAAATTTGATAATTGACAATTTGTGTACATCACTTGGTAGTTTGTTATAAAAGCGAACACCTTGCCCTTTAAACGATTAACTAACTTTATGGAGTCTACAAGGGGCAACAGCGAGTTTAGTGTATATCTAGTACTGTGCAAATATTGTAACCGGAATATTGTCTTATTGGACCCGTCTACGAAAGGTTGGAACAGATAGGCACTTTCAATCTTGGCTAAAAAGGCTTTTGATTAGATAATGTAATCTTATAGTTGCATTTTTTATAGTTCACATGTACACACGGCTACACATCAAGCTATACATTTCCAGTACAAGCTGACCTCTCATTCTACGAAAAGCTTACACAATGAGAGGTCAACTTATACTGGAAATATATAGCTTGATGTGTAGCCGTGTGTACTTACCCTAATATAAATATATAAATAAATAAAATATTGCTGGACATTTCACACAGCGCTATCTAGCCCCAAACTAAGCAGAGCTTGTACTATGGCACCCAGATAACTGATATAATACCTATATACTTTTTTTTGTAAATACATACTTATAATATATAGAGAAACAACCAGACCCAGAACAAATATCTGTAGATCATGCAAACATTTGTTCCGCGGCGGGAATCGAACCTGCTACCTCCTGCGTCTCAGCCGGCTATTCGCCCACTGCACCACGGTATATATATATATATACGATACCCTAAGCTGGCATTGGTTAATGCCAGCTTAGGGTATCTACTGGTGGAAAAAGCAATGTTGTTAAGTACGATATTTACATTTAACTTACACTGTCAGCTCAAATTAGATTAGTATAGCACTAACTACAAAGTTCGGGTAGTTATTATAAGCATAGTTAAAACCTATGGAAGGTTAGTAGAAAAATAATAATAGTAATTCAAGAAGAGTTGACACCGAAGCCACTTTGCGGAATATTCGTTGAAATGCATGGAATAGGATGATGTGTTAGCGTGGTTCAGCTTCGGTGTGACTATCGGTCTTGAGTTGTTTAAGGTGCTTTACAATTAGGGAATGCAATCCCGACTCGAGATTGCAACTTCGAGATCCCGCGGGATTAGAAATATCAATCCCGCGGGATCCCGGAATTTTCGGGATCCCGTCTAGTTTAAAAAAAATGTTAAATTCGGATGACTGAAAAAGCTAATAACTGCTTGTTTGTGATAGTGAGGTTAACTAAAATAACATTTTACTCGAAAGAAAATAAAAATCTTTATTCTTTAATCTTACCAACTAAATAATTATCGTCACCTGTCGCTAATATTCGGAAATAGTCGGAATAGTTTTCTAACGCTGTTTGGCGTTCCTGCCGCTCGCATCCGTCAGTGAGCGCGCCGCTTGCGCCCCGAGTGGACGTTAGTAGCGTCGCTGACCACTGCCGCCCAATCCCGTCAATCTCGAACGTGATCTCGTCATATGATGCGTCGGGATTGATCCCGAAAAATTACACGAGATCGGGATCCCGCGGGATCGGGATTGCATTCCCTATTTACAATTTAATTATGAAAGCTCAAAAAATATATTTTTAAGATTTTTCTTGTATACGGATAAATTACTAATTTCTATAAAAATATTATGATTACTAAAAATACGGAAAATAGCATATGTGCCGTTCTCGAAATAGAACACCAATTGTCGGTCGTAACATTACAAACGGTATATGATAATTGTCGAGTTCATGATTCGATGGTCAAACACAAATCTAAAAAAAACCTTGGTTATTAGTAACATTTTGCCGGAAAACTTACAAATATTTTGTTATACAAAATTAGAGGAACAGTTTTATCAACTTTTTATACATTTTAGAAACATTTACAACCTTATTTTTAAATATTACTGTACAAATTTTAACAATTTAAACCTTTTATTATAGTTTATGATGTGTATTATGCCATAAATTAATTTGAATAATAATAAACTGCAATTTAATTTTATATTATTACAAATTGTTATTATTAGGAATGAAATTATTTTTGTTTGTACTTCTAGAATAGATTTTAGAAATAAGATTCAAAATTCAGAGTTGTTTCTTTTTCCAAAAGCATAAGGCCGTTTGTCCACTGCCACCGTCACCGTGACGTCACCGAGAGCGAGATGACGTCACGGTGACGGTGGCGGTGGACAAACGGCCTTAGGGTTATAGTTTGTTTTAGTTTAATTATTTTACTATTAGGGAAGACATTTTTGTAGCAAAATTATATGTATATGTTTCAGTACTTAATACGAAACTTTTTTTAATTATCGTAAAATACGCTCATTAGAACTTTGTCTTTTGAATTATAATTCTACAAAATCCGTTTAGAGTTGTGATAATATTAATACTATATCTTTTTTCAATACATTAGATAATATTTACGAGGATATAAAATTTAGTACCCCCTATATTAGATTCAATATTGTAAGGGCATTTGTAAATATATAATTTACAATAGTTTTATTAAATAACAGCTGTATTTGAATAACCATCTTTTATTTATAACCTAAACTTCTAATAAAGAAACAAACATTTCATAAGATTTTTCCCAAATAATACGAATCACGCGTGATTTGAACCCACAATGCTCCTCCTGTCCGACATTATTGATATTTTATTATACTCGAACCGTTAGTTAATTTTTACAAATAGATTTACTACAATGGGCGGTCATGTCGCTAAAAACGATCTCTTCCAGACAACATTTGTATGGTCAGGATCATAATTTATCACATGACGGCGGTGCATCTATATAAAATTAAAAACAGACCTACATACTATAAATCCAAAATTCTAATAATAACACTAATTTAATTATAATAGGTTGGGGAAAAACTCTTTTCGCTTTATAGTTTGTATGAACTTGTAATAAAATCTCTTTGGCTATACTATTTGTATCTGGTTTTGGTATCATTCAAAGTTTACATTTTAAAGAAAATAATTCCAAATTAAAATTAGGAAAATGTGTGATTTTTATTTGTTTTTCGTACTGTAAAGATGAGTGAATCTAATGAAGAAATTCGATACATTTTAAAATTTTACTACAAAAAAGGTAAAAATGCAACGCAAGCCGCGTAAAACATTTTTACGATGTTTATGGACCTAGTGCAGTGTCTGTGAGAGTAGCACAAATTTGGTTTAAGCGTTCCGGAAATTTTGATGTCAAATATGCACGTCGTTCTGGTCGCCCTATTACGGATAAAATTGATGCCATTTTTGAAAAAAGTGGAGCAAGATCGCCATATCAGTAGTTACGACGTAGCTGAAGAACTGGAAATTGACCACAAATCAGTTTTGGCGCATTTGAAAAAATATGGGTACACAAAAAAGCTCGATATTTGGTTACCCCACGAGCTCACTGAAAGAAACCTAATGAACCATGTACTCATTTGTGATTCTGTATTACGACGTAATGAAACCGAACCATTTTTGAAGAAGCTGATTACTGGTGATGAAAAGTGGATCACGTACGACAAGAACGTGCGAAAAAGGTCGTGGTCAAAGGCCGGTCAGGCTTCACAGACTGTGGCGAAACCCGGGTTAACTCGCAACAAGGTGATGCTATGTGTGTGGTGGGATTGGAAGGGCATTATTCATTATGAGCTGTTACCACCAGGCAGGACCATCGATTCTGAACTCTACTGCGAACAACTGATGAGATTAAAGCAAGAAGTTGAGAGTAAGAGGCCGGAATTAATCAACAGAAGGGGTGTGGTTTTTCATCATATTAACGCTAGACCTCACACATCTTTAGCGACTCAGCAAAAACTAAGAGAGTTTGGCTGGGAGGTGTTAATGAATCCGCCGTATTGTCCTAACCTTGCACCTTCAGATTTCCACCTGTTTCGGTCTCTTCAGAATTTTTTAGGCAGTATCAGGTTAACATCACGAGAAGACTGCCAAACCAACTTGTCGCGGTATTTTGATCAGAAGCCCCAAAATTTCTATAGTAATGGGATCATGTCCCTACCTACAAAATAACAAAAAGTTATCGAACAAAATGGTACCTACATACTTTAGTTAAATGTAAATAAACTATATTAAAAAATGTTTTGAATTTTCTTAAAAAATGCGAAGAAACTTTTTTCCCAACCTAATAATAAAATAAGTAATTATAAAAATTATAAAAGTTTCTGATGACGACGTCGAGGATAGAGCGAAATGGAGAAGAACGACCAGGAAAGCTGACCCCACCACCATGTGGGATACATAGCTGGGAAGAGAGAGAGAAGCAATTATAAAAATGGTTATGATGAATTAACAAGCAGTTACAACTTCAACACAGGGACAGATAATGGGTGTGTACTTTTGTTTTAAAATTACTAATAGACTTGGATGTTCTTATAGAGAAGGTCAAAGCGTTCCACAATTGTACGGCTGTTACAGTGAAGGATCGACCGTAAAACTCTGTCGTATGGACAGGAGTTTTAAGTTGGAGGGGATCTGAAGAACGCAAATTGCGATCATTAGCCTGGTGGAGAAACACAAAACGCTCCTTAAGATAGCAGGGAGAAGAAGGGTTAAAAATGATGTTTTACAAAAGGGACAGTATGTGTGCATTCCGGCGAAGACGGATGGGGAGCCACTTGAGCTTTGCGCAAAAATCAGAGACATGGTCATACTTATATTACTATTATTTTGACTGATACATGTGGGCGAAAGTTCTTCCGCTGTGCCAACAGCGAGTGGGTAGAACTCCCCTCATATAACATCAAAATTTTATGAGGCTGTGACCTTTATTTTATTAGTATTTACCTTCCGAGATAGTTCGAGGAAAGCTTATAAAGTTGTACTCAGGTTTTAATATATATTAAATAAATAATAATGCTGGATATGTCATACAGCACTGTCTAGCCCCGAACTTAGCAAAGCTTGTACCATGGGAACTAAAACCCTGGTCAAATACTTTTTTTGTAAATACATATTATTAATTGTACTGGAATAAATATACCTACAGATGCAAACATGCAAACATTTGTTCCGCGATGAGAATCGAAAAGTCTCGCGTCTAACCCGGTTTTTCATCCACTGTGCCATACCATGGAGGTCGTCTATAATCAAACTAATATTATAAATGCGAAAGTTTAGATGTTTGTTTATTTATTTGTTTGTGTCTCAATCACGTACGGCTAAACTGATATCGATGAAATTTAGTATGTACGCAAATTATAACCTCGGTTAACACATAGGTATGCTACTTTTTATCTCATAAATCAGGTCCCATAGGATTAAAATGGGGTGTCAAGTCAAGTTGCAAACAACGAGTTTAGCTTTATTTCTAGGTTACCTACATATTTAGTAGTGTAGCGCGTACGATGTCGCGGGCAACAGCTAGTAGGATAATAAATAAATAAAGACGATTATTTCTCTGTCACAAAAGGCACTTATGAACTAGATATTCATAAAGATACATAATATAATATAAAGCAAAAATAAATCACAATCAAAAAAGGGTTAAAGGGGAAAAAAGAGATCTTCATTTGACCACAATCTCACCTAATCATCATCATATCAGCCGTAGGACGTCCACTGCTGGACAAAGGCCTCCCTCATTGATCTCCAGGAACTGCGGTTGGAAGCGGCCTGCATCCAACGCCGACCTGCGGTTCTTACCAAGTCGTCTGCCCATCTTGTAGGTGGACGTCCTACGCTGCGCTTGCCGGTCCGGTGTTTGTTGCCGGTAATCTCACCTAATGGTAAGCGATAATGTGGTCTAAGATGAAGCACGAAGATCAAGAAGAAACCTATTCACTCTTACCTTACAGAGACCCGGATCGTATTCTTTAGGAAAAACAGACGACGGCAAAGTGTTCCATACGGCTGTACGCATTTAGATCGTAGAACCAAAACGGTGTGTGCGAATGGGTGGTATATCAACTAGGTAGGGATGGTACTGAGCCGTGCGCCTGCTTATCCTTTGATGGAAGGGAGATGGTATATTTCCAGAGTGAGCGATCTTGCGCGTCCTGCACCAACGGCTCCCAACAACCTTTATCAAGTCGTCTTTACATCTAGTGTGGGTCGTCCTTCGCTTCGCTTTACAGTGCGTGGTCTACTCGAGATCAACACCCCAACAGCCGTCAGTTACTAATAACTGACAGCTGTATGCTCCGCCCATTGGTACTTCCGCTTACTAATCTACGTATGTAGGGCAGGTTCTATTAGCCAGCGCATAAAGTCAGTTGCATCCCCTAGTCAAAGCTAGATTACGCTCAAACAGCTAGCTCTAAAAGCTATGCACTAAGCGTCAATCAGAAACCAGACAAATCCAATATTCCACAAACGGAAACAACATAGAGGGTGAGTTTGTAAACCTTTGACAAATTTTGAGGAACGGCGTCGGCGTGAGAACGGCATTTTCCGAATCCAGGACCGGTATTCTAGTTTACTATCAGAATACTTCAAATCAATTCACTTATTTCTTTAAAAGTACTCTAAAAGTACATTGCATTTAGATAAATGACAATTTGTTAACAAGAACTAACAACAACAAATATTTTCCTAGCGCAAATATTAATGATAGATTATTCCCCTTTCTACGGTATTTTAGTCAATGTTGTATGTGCTATGTGTGTGTAATTTCCCGCAGCTAATCGCCATGATATCACACTAAGATTATAAATGCGAAAGTTCGTATGTGTATTTGTGTGTTTGTTCATCACGTCGTAATGGCTAAACCGAGTTCGATGAAATTTGCTATATACGTAGATGGATTAACACATAGGCTACTTTGAATTGGCAAACCACGCGTGCGAAGCCGCTGGTGGAAGCTAGTATTTTCATAAATGACATCTTTTTTTATTCGTTCTGTATTCGGCTGTGTAAACACAGCTTTATAGCTTTACAGCTTTTAGGTAAGTATACATTTATTTATTTGTAATTTAAACGTGTTCTACATTATCTGATTTACGCCGCCGTCCTTATATGTACACATAGATCCTGTCCATCCAAAGGTTGCTTGGAAGAGATCGCTTTTAGCAATACGGCCGCCCATTGTACCTATTATTTTGAATTGTATTTTCTGTTATATGTTTATATATCATTATTATAAATACGGGATTTATCACGTACTTACCGTTATATCGGTGTTTCTACCGACAATATATTGACGTGATAAATCCCGTATTTATAATAATGATTGAAATCAATCACGAAAGTTTTCTAAATGTTTATATTTAATGGTGTGCAATAAAGGAATTATCTATCTATCTTTGTTCCAACTACGAGTAAAATGTCATTTTACTCGTAGTTGGAACAAACATTACTTTCTGATTATTCTTTCAAACCCTCTAGAAACAAAGTTACAAAGCCATAGTACCACTCAGCTTACTAATAACCCTTGAAAGAGTACACATAGCGCTCAGATAACAACGAATTTCGCCTGTTGCTATGAGAAATCAATGTTACTAACACACGCATACCTGTTGCACGAGTATGTGTAGCTACACGGAAAATCCACACACACTAGCATACCTTTACACAGCCGTAGAAGAAACAATAGTACTAGCGTACAGTATACCTCGAGTACTATTAACGTCGCACGTTCGCATGCAAGCGATTATAGTACTTAAAACGCAGAGGCAAACCTTATTTTCAGTTCACAAAACAAATACATTTTCAGGTTTTCGTTCAGGCATTCGAATGGTTTCCATCCGAGCGATATTCAATCTAAAACCAGCACGCTAAAGCCAAGTTTACCTTGAAAGACTGGTGGAGTACAACAGCGCGCTAGGACACTGACAGGGATATACGAGTCACAACGCACACTGAAACGTTTCAGGGTCTGGATCACGCACACATTCATAGATAGGAAGGCTGCAGCTAGGTCGCGAATGACGTCACGCGCTCGCAAGGTCAATATCACTTTTCCATCCCTGTTGTTCTCATGGAATGTTATACTTTTGTCCCGTTCTGCCGGCGGCGAGTCTCGTCTTGTCTGGAAGCTTGGATTGCAAGCTTTGTTTGTAAGTGTGAGTGTTTTTCTCTGCGTGAGTGAGGGTGTGTAACTTTACGTAAATTCTCTTTTTCCGTTCTAGCGTTTTAGTAATTTGCCCGCCATTGCCGACTTCCTTAATGTTGGTGTATACTTCTAAAGGCGTTTTAACTATTAATGCTGAGTAGCTAATGGATTTAAATCATTTACTCATATTATGGAGCTAGCGAAAATGTTTTGTTTTGTTTGAAGCTGAATTTTATCTACAGGGAATTAACATTTTCGGAGAATAAACTTCAAAATACTAAAGTGAAAAATACGAACTTTGTACACACGGCTACACATATATGTTTCCCGTATAAGCTGACCTCACATTCTACAAAAAGCCTACACAATGCAAGGTCAGCTTACACTGGAAAAATATAGCTTGATATGTAACTTCCGCCCGCTTTTCGCACGCGTTGTTTGTCTATAAAATCATTACCATTCTGCGCAGTCGGGTAAAAAGAAGCATATGTCTCAATCCCGGTCCTAATTTATCTATATACTATAACTTTTTATCGAAGTCGGTCTGAATTCGGTTTAATTTTGCAAAAACAGCAAACAAAAAAATATAAACGGTCATCGTTTTTAATGATTGATCCTCTTATAACGAGACGTAAAATAAATCAAACAAACGATACTTTAATCTTTTTGGAGCTGCGCAAAAATGTTTGAGATGTAGAAATTAAATTTGGGTCCCGCTCCGAATAACAGCGTTATTCGGAGCGGATCGCACTCACCCTGATGAAGGATCACGAACTGAACCGAAACATTGTCGGTCGAAACACCGATAACACGGAACGTGATAAATCCCGTATTTATAATATTGATTGAAATCAAACACGAAAGTTTTCTTAGTAAAATAGTGGTAATACAATTATTTAGGTAAATCAACTATGAAGCCCATGGGATACTTAGTAACGTTATTCAAGGAAGAGATCGCTTTAAGCGATAAGGCCGCCCATTATACCATCGCGTATTTAATGGTGTAACATCAAAGAGTTATCGATCTATCTAAAATGCCTACGAGGCAATGCTTTTGTTATAGGCGATGGTTACCACCTAACATCAGGTGGAACATATGCTTGTTCCTTCTCCAGGTAGTACAAATAAATCTACCACTCTACAAATTAGCGTGGTACTATCCGGGCAGTCCTCTGTGACATTCTATTTTTAAATGGTTCCAACGGAAGATCACCGTTGTGCCAAAAGCACAACAAATGCTGAGTTGGACGCCTTTTTGTGACGTCGCTCATTTATATATGGGTAATTGTGAGACACACATTTGTCAGGTATTGCTGTTATTGTGTATAAATTTGTTCTATTGTGTGTATCTGACTTGTGTGCTGTGTGTTTTGTACCGTCACAAATAAATGTTTTTTCTTTCTTTCTTTCAATTCTTTCAGCCCTAGACCGGGATGCAAGGAAGAAGGGAAGGGAGGCCTTTGCCCAGCAGTGGGATCCAGCTCTTTAGATTAGATTAGATTAGATGCTTACTATAAATCAAGGTACTAACCGCCTCGGTCGTTCGAAAAATAAATTTCCATCGCTTTTATCTCATTTCTCGTTGCAACATGGTAACATGTATTGATCGAGCCTCCGTACGTAATTTAAATGTGAATCGAGCTAACGACACCTATTTTATCCACACGCCGTACCTACTGAAACTTTTCATATTATGTAAATACTTACTAATTCGAGTTGACGATTCCATTTCGCTGGCAATGTGTGTGAAGGCAGTGAAGAATACTAGATAGACAGTTGTCAATTGAATTATACATAAAAAAAACTGGATATTTCACACAGTGCTATCTAGCCCTAAATTAAACTTGTAGGTACTATGGGAACCAGATAACTTATAGAATATTATTTTTTTTTATTTATAAATACATTATTAGGTTGTTGATGTTGGGAATCGAGTTATGGAGCTCAAGTGGTCTTGGGCGGGACACTTGGCAAGACGTGGTGATGGCAGGTGGAGCAGGGTAGCAACTGAATGGTGGCCGAGGAATGGCTGTAGAAGGGTTGGACGTCCGGCAGCGAGATGGGTGGACGACATCGTTAGAGTCGCGGGCCGTCAATGGGTGAGACTAGCGCAGAATCGTGGCGGAGGCGCAAACTTGGGGAGGCCTATACCCAGCATTGGGTGAAGTCGGGCTGTGGATGATGATGACATTATTAGGTACCTATACCTACTATTATTATAAAAGAGGACATATTTGTATTTTTATTTGTTTGTAACGAATAAAAACAAAAACTACAAGTACGATTTCAAAAATTATTTCACTATTAGAACGCTACATTATCCCGGAGTAACATAGGCTACTTTTTACCCAACTGCGCAGAAGGAGGGTAATGTTTTTATTGAAAAACTACGCGTGCAAAGCTGCGGATTGGTCAGCATATAAAACACCCAATCTCGAAACAAATATCTGTTTAACATACAAACATTTGTTCCGCGGCAGGAATCAAACATAATTGTCACATTAATTTTAAGGCCAAGTAATTGTATACTATCTTTTATTTAAGGGCGCACTATACCTGGGGAGACGATAAATCGCTTATTTTGAAACAATGTTTTGTTCAACAAATTTTGTGATTTCAATTTGTAATTCATATATGTTATAGTTAAGGATACGTGCTAGAGCGCCTGTGTTGTGAAAACACGATTCCGTAAAATTTTCTCTATAGAAAAAAAATCCAAAGATGACTCCAAATTTATCTTAAAACCGTTCTTATGCGATGAATACTACAATTTAGATCTTGAAACTTTGTACAGTAATTCCACACAATATAAATAAGGGCACCTGTGTTTTAAATTTACAAAATACCTTTTGATTTTATCATAAAATGAAAATATCTAAGTTTTGCACTAATGAAACCATTCGATCCGGACGCCTGTTTCGCGATTCAGTCTGGCCTCGGCTTTCAGACAAGGTACCCGTGACGCTTTTCGCTCCGAACGAATACGTAATTCTAAGGTAGAATTTATATTAAGTTGGTTTTTTAAGACGCAGTAATGAGAAATAAGCACAACAAGATATTGAAGGGACTGAATGATAAAAACACCGGCAAACATATGAACCACGTCGAGATAGGACGTGCAGGGGCGCGCGGAGAAGCGGGGGTGAAATTCGAGTTTGGGCTGAGGTATAGTCAACTCTTAAGGTTTAAAATTTCCCGTTCTGTACCATTTTAATTTCATACCCTGTATATTGTAATGATCACTTATTTATGAATAACTGATATTATCATTATTTTGTATAATCATATGTAAATCATATGAATTCACTTGGTCAAAATAAACATTGCTATTTGACTTCCGTCTGAAGGTCCAATCGCGTTGGTTCAGATTTTACGAGGAAGCCGCCATCTTGTAGTTGACGGAAGAGGCTGCGTCGTGCTGTGTAAGGGAGGAACGGTGGTAATCCTGCTAAAAGCTAAGTCAATTCCTTATTCCTTTATAAATTAATATTTTATACATGAATTGGTGTATTGGTGAAGTTCTATTTAGATTTACGAATAAATGTGAAACTAGTAGACAAATTTAATAAATCTGGGAAATACAAATATTGTGTTAATACCATCCCTTTCAATATGGTGTTTCATTACCACACATCTAAAGCACTCGGTAGAACGAATATATTAGATAAGTAATATTATTTTAAACACTGGCCAACCCACAACACAACAAGTACCAAAACACAGCAGCACCTTAAAATTATGATAAGCAAAAACAGAAAGGTAAATACAAAATGTCTGAGTCAGCTTAGAAATTAAAATAAATTTCAAAATGTCTGAATCACAAGCAACGTAAACAAACTGTTATGGTAAAACATACAAATGATATCAATGTTGCCAGCCACTGTCGTAGTTAATAACACAGTAATACGTAGATGTGAAACTAAGTTTGCTTAAACAGAGGCGTATATAATCAAAGGCAGCTATATTCACTTCCGCTGATTTTTCAGCCTATTCAAAAAATTCCTATTTCACCGTATTTTTGCCATAAATAAAAAAGACAATCTCTTAAAAACTTACTGTAGGAATGTAAAACTATGACCAAAGCACTCCGACGTCCTTAATGGTAGTTTAAATAGTTATTGAATAAATTAAAATCTATTCTCAAGGTAATATGAACTTAACTGCCTTTGATTCTAATACGTCATCCAATAGCATCCCATGTAGAGATGTAAGACCGAGTTCATTAGTCACCCATGGTGTCGGGAGTATTTGGCGAGCTCGCTTTCTCCCACCCTAGGAAAACCTGTGTTGCGGGTAGTTAGCCTCTTTAGATCGCTGTGTCCGTAAACATAATAAATAAAACCAGCCAAGTGCGAGTCGAACTCGCTCACGAAGGGTTCCATATCATTATCTATAAAAACGGCAAAATATTCACGTTTGTTCTATGGGAGCCTCCCGTAAATATTAATTTTATTTTAATTTAATTATTTACTGTTAAACTAAAGAATATAACTCAATATTCTGTAAATATTTAAAGCGTTTACCTGTTGCCGTTATCAATATCGAGCAAAAACATTAAAAAAATCACGTTTGTGAGGATCCACGGTTAGGATCACAATGTATGGGAGCCTTCCTTAAATATTTGTTTTATTCTGATTTTAGTATTTGTTGTTATAGCGGCAACAGAAGTACATCATCTGTGAAAATTTTAAATGTTCATGAAATTGGTTCATGAAATACAGCCTAGTGACATACGGAAAGACAGACAAACAGACAGACAGTCTTAGCAATATCAGCGGGTCCTGTTTGACCCTTTGGGTACGGAGCCCTAAAAATAGGGTGTGGATGTGACATGGACACGGCCGTGTGTTGTACGTGAATTTGTACGTAACAAGTAATATTTTCTGTACAAAATATAAAATACGATATTTGATGTATGTTATAATAATGTTTAAACATTAAGAAGATCTCGAAATCAATGCGACACGATCTGCGTACCTTTAATACATCTCGTATTAAGGTCGCAATAGAAAGGAACAAAAGTTCAAAGGTGTTCGCAAAGCATTCGTCTATAGGGCAAAGCCAAATGACTAAGCTGAAGACCGACAACGGCACTATCATTTCGTCAAAACTGGAGATTCTGAGAGAGGTCGAAAAGTTCTGTGGACAGATTTACACCTCAACACAAAACCCCGTTGGTCAGTTGGCTCAGGACACCAGATCCAAACTAACCCGACACTATACCGAAGACATCCCGGACATCAGCCTGTACGGGATTAGGATCGCTCTGAAACAGCTTAAAAACAACAAGGCATCAGGTGAGGATGGAGTTACGACAGAACTTCTGAGAGTGGGTGGAAAATCGGTACTTCAAGTCCTCCAGAAGTTATTTAACTCCGTCGTCCTTGAAGGAACCACGCCAAAAGCGTGGGATAAGAGCGTGGTGGTGCTTTTCTTTAAAAAAGGTGATAAAACCTTATTAAAGAAGTACAGGCCCATCTCGCTCTTGAGCCACATTTACAAGCTGTTTTCGAGAGTGATTACGAACCGTCTCGCACGCAGGTTTGATGACTTTCAGCCTCCCGAACAAGCCGGTTTCCGAAAAGGCTTTAGTACCATAGACCACATCCACACGATACGCCAGATTATACAGAAGACCGAGATAATTGGCCGTTGTGTCTAGCGTTTGTGGACTATGAAAAAGCCTTCGATTCAATCGAGACCTGGGCGGTACTGCAGTCTCTTCAGCGATGCCAAATCGACTATAGGTATATCGAAGTGTTAAAGTGTTTGTATAGTAACATAGTAACGCCACTATGTCAGTCCGTCTACGGAACCAGAGTACGGAACCAATCCAACTGCAGAGAGGCGTGAGACAGGGAGACGTAATTTCTCCGAAACTGTTCACGAACGCATTGGAGGACGTTTTCAAGCTCTTGGCCTGTGACAGACTTGGCATCAATATCAATGGCGAATACATCACTCACCTTCGTTTTGCCGATGATATAGTCATTATGGCCGAATCGCTCGAGAAACTCGGTACCATGCTCAGCGACCTGAGTAGGGTCTCCCAACATGTGGGTCTTTAAATGAACATGGATAAGACAAAATCATGTCAAATATTCATGTTGCACCCGTACCTGTAGTTGTTGGGGGCGATACTCACAAAGTTGTCGACGAATACGTATACCTAGGACAAATTGTCCAATTAGGTAAAGAGGTCGCACGAAGAATCCAACTCGGCTGGGCAGCGTTCGGGAAACTTCGAGATATTTTCTCGTCCAAAATTCCCCAGAGCCTGAAGACTAAAGTCTTCAATCAGTGTGTGTTGCCAGTAATGACCTATGGCACTGAAACGTGGTCTTTTACTCATGGCCTCATGACCAAGCTCAAGATCGCTCAACGAGCTATGGAGAGGGCTATGCTCGGGGTTTCTTTGCGTGACAAAATCCGCAATGAGTAAATCCGCAGAAGAACTAAAGTTGCCGACATAGCTCTCAAAATTAGCAAGTTGAAAAGGCAATGGGCCGGCCACATCGCTCGTAGAACCGATAACCGTTGGGGAAGAAAGGTCCTCGAGTGGAGACCACAAACTGGACGACGCAGCGTAGGCCGGCCCCCCACAAGGTGGACCGACGATCTAGTAAGAATCGCGGGGAGCCGTTGGGCGCAAACGGCTGCCAATCGATCGTTGTGGCGATCTAAGGGGGAGGCCTATGTTCAGCAGTGGACGTCTTCCGGCTGATGATGATGATGATTAAGAAGTCCTTCGGGTCCTACTAAATGGAAATCTCGACACGCAGCAAAGTGATCTCGCTTTCTCCTCTACAGTGGGCGATGCGTCACATCCCACAATTTCTCAGCGTAACAAATTTTTTGATCCTTGAGCTATCCAAAGGTGTAATTAGATGGAGATGATTGATATGTAGCTGCAACACCAAACTGTATACCCAGATATGGTTGTTTATTGTTTTATTATTTGTTTTATATTTTGTTATTAGTTTTTTGAATTTCCTCTAAATAAGGAATCAATTTTAAAAACGTATTCACGTCAAAAGTATGCATATGCAATGCGTTTGGAGAGAGTGCGACAAAATGTGTTAAACGATTACATTATGTACAAATATTTTGTAGAGGTAGAGTGTATTTTGTCGCTGGGGTTTATTTTAATATACTTTACTTAATTTAAGGCCTATGTCCAGCAGTTGAATAATGTAGGCCTATGTCCAGCAGTTGAATAATGTAGGCCTATTTGATTTCAGTAGAAAGGTATACCATCATCATCATCATCACAATCTAATATTATAAAGAGAACTTTCTATATATATATAAGAGAATTGTGGCAATAACAACACTGCAGATATTTGGACATTCGTTTTTTAATACCTATTGCAACACACAGACAGATACAACTTATAACAACCCCTGTTTGTTTTGCTGTGGCATTGTTGTTCCCAAACGATTGGACCCATTCGAACTCGGTTTTTTTTAAATAGAAAGCTGGTTAAGCTGGGTTTTGTTTAAACATCTCAAGTCTTAACAATTTTGTAAAAGTTAACTTTTATCTTGAGTTTCATATCCATGCGCTATTTTTGCATTACATTTAATGGCTAAACATTTTATCGTGAAACAACAACAAAATGACACGTCCATTGCAGCTGCCGCGTCTGGGGCGAGCTGTAATGTCTCCGTCGTTTGATAGTAGTGATGTTCTTTTATCCGTAATTCAAAGGAACGGATTTTCACATTTTCTTTGTTTGAAGATTTTATTTTGATACAAAGAGTTAGGTGCACAAGATCGGTTGCTCTAAAAGTGTATGAGAAAGGCCTATCTTCAACAGTGGACGGGCTGTGCCTGAGAATGATGATTGTAGACCAGTGAGAGTAGCGCGATAACGAGGAGGCCTGTACCCAGCAGCGGGTGGATCAGGGCTGAGATTAGGGATGCCAACCCTACTATATAATATAGTATCCTACTATATTAGGGGAGAAAAAACTATATTAAAAAAATATATAGTAGGCGAAACTACTATACTTTGCGTAAAGCGTAACGCAGCCATAATCTTTTATTAAATCCCGCTCCGCTCTTAAAATTAAAAATTGCTGAGAAACTAAAGATTTATTTTCACAATTTGTACTCAGAAATCAATCAAATGAATCAAAGTTTTTGACATTGTACTTTCTGTTCTGACCAAAAATTTTCTACTAAATCAACTGTTGAAAAATGGCAAGATGTTCTTCTCTTTTATATTTCAGACTTGCCAAATATTTTAAAACTATTTCTTATTATTTCTTCTTTCAGTTCCTGCAACATCAGGATTCGCAGAGCGCATATTTTCTGTCATAAAGACGAAATGGAGAGATGAGCGTAACAGGGCCAGTTTGAATTTAATAATAGCAGAATGAATGATGTTTTTTAACTTCAATTTGGACTGCCATCAAGCATATGGATGCTTCTTAAAAATAAAAATGGAATTATAAAGGCACAGAGCAGCAAAAATATTTTATTAATTAATAAAAAAAATTAACCACATACTGTATTCTTAATTTTTTTGCCAACTACTATATTTTTAGAGGTAACAGCTTCGAAGATACTATATTTGATAGTAAAAAGTTGGTAACCCTAGATGGATCGATGGATCGATGATTATGATTAAATTTTAAGTAACGTTCTTATTATTATTTATTTACAAATAAATAAAGCGGGCCATTAATGAAAACAATAAACCAATTAACAAACACCCAATACAATATTTTACAAATGTCCAACAACTTATTGTTTTCGAAAACCAGGTTATGCAACTCATTAAATCGACTAAACAGATTACACCATAAATCATCCCACACCAACATTGGTTACGCTAGGGTTATTCCCACCCTATCCAAAATGTTCCTTCCTTTACCGTGGTTCCATTGATGGTACGGGGGATTTTTATTTTGTCGTAGTACCCAGCGGCGGAATTACCAGCAGGCTGAATAGGCTTGAGCCTAGGGCGTTGGGCAAATTTGGCCGTTATTTTAAGATTTCTGTAAGTCGGATACATTTCCGAGAGTGTGCTGCGGAGCTTTTCAAACTGATCCCACCATCCCCTTTCTATAATCGGACAACTAGAAGCTCCGTGGTGCGCCGCCGCTACATGGTAAACATACCTCCCATACGCACTAAGCGTTCTCTTACACTTTAACTAAGTGCACCGCCAAGAAGTGGAAGGCCTTGCCTGAGTCTATGTTTCCTGATAACCACAACCTAAAGTCTAACTTTTTATTAGCTGCAGTAAAATGACGTTTTGTGGGTTGCCGGTTTTTGAAGAAAAATAAATAGGGATGTAGCTAAATGAGTGAATCATAAATGAATAATCAGTTTGGTTTTTTTTTTGAGATTTAATATTCAGTTGTAATGTATTTTTTTAACCTATTATTATTACTATACTCGAGGATTGATCTTTTTTAGTGGAAGTATAGGGAGGTACATTCAAAATGAAACAAAAACGTCATAATAATGTTATTTAATTAATTTTTGTGAACTGAATCACATCCCTATTGAGATTAGGCTGGCAACATTATTTTACGGAATGACATTTAGAAACGTCATTTTACTGCAGCTAATAAAAAGTTAGACTATAAGGGTCTTCAAGTCGCGAGTGAATAGGTTTCTTCTAGGCAAGCGTGTACCATCGTAGACTGCATCATCGCTTACCATCAGGCGAGGTAGTGGTTAAACGGTAGCATATAATTAAGAAAAAAAAAAGTCGGTTTTCTGATGGTTTGCCATCTTTCCATAACTTTTCCCTTTCATTGTATATTCTAGCAACGGTACCACAAACTTCTATATTATATGCTTAAACACCCGGTTCGCGACCCCCAACTTACATTACTTACATTACAAGTAGCATACTGGAGTAAATCCTTTGGCCTTACAGTCAACCCAAACAAAACACAGGCCATTATAATTGGTAGCTCCATACAGATCTCCAAAATCAATTTTGCACAACTACCATCCATAGTTTTTGACGGAACCCCTATAGACATCACCCAGTCTGTGAAAAATCTAGGAATACAGATGGATACCTGTTTAACCTGGGTTCCCTGTATCAATGAAATTAGCCGCAGGGTATTTGCATCATCTGGATCTTTACGGAGACTTCGTAACTTCTTGCCGACTGCTACCAAGGTTACGCTTGCACAGACCCTTTTACTTCCAATCCTGGACTACGCCGACGCCTGCTATCTTGACATCACTGAAGCCCAACTGAGCAAACTTGAGCGCCTTCAAAACCTCTGTATTCGGTTCATATTTGGCTTGCGCAAGTATGACCATATTTCTGATTTTCGCACAAAGCTCAAGTGGCTCTCCATCCGTCTTCGCCGGAATGCACACATACTGCCCCTTTTGTATAACATCCTTTTTAACCCTTCTTCTCCCTTCTATCTTAAGGAGCGTTTTGAGTTTCTCCACCAGGCTAATGATCGCAATTTGCGTTCTTCAGATTCCCTCCAACTTAAAACTCCTGTCCATACGACAGAGTTTTATAGTCGATCCTTCACTGTAACAGCCGTACGATTGTGGAACTCTTTGCCCCTCTTTATAAGAACATCCAAGTCTATTAGTAATTTTAAAACAAAAGTGCACACCCATTATCTGTCCTTGTGTTGAAGTTGTAGCTGCTTGTTAATTCATCATAACCACTTTTAGAGTTGCTTATTTAAATTAAATTTGTGTTATTACTGGTAATTTAGGTTTATAGTATGTAGATATGTTTTTAAATTTATATAGATGCACCGCCGTCATGTGTTACATTTTTATCCTGTCCATACAAAGGTTGTCTGGAAGAGATCGCTTTTAGCGATAAGACCGCCCATTGTACTAAATCTATTTGTAAGACTTATGTACTGTATTTTACTTTGGTGTACAATAAAGAGTTATCTTATCTTATCTTATCTTATCATACTTACATTACCCCGCCTTATCGTACATTATTGAGCTTTGAATAGCTTAGAAATATACCCAAAAAAGAAATTATACAAAAAAAAATATTTATTTAAATTTTACACAGCCAAAATGACAGTGCAAAACCTTAATATCTAATACTTATAAACTAGTTATTTAAACTAGATAGGTCCTACTTAGAAAATGCAAGACCATATCTGTGAATTTCGCCAAGGTAATATTGAAAATATCAACATCTTCGGCTAGACAAGCTGTTGATAATCCGAAGGGCTCGCGTGAATGGAGCTTCGCTCCGGAGATTAGTCCTTGCCCTCGGGATCGCGAGCAGTCTAGGTCGTCGCCGCCTATAAACCTAATTATCAGGTACACACGGCTACACATCAAGCTATACATTTCCAGTATAAGCTGACCTCTAATTGTGTGGGATTTTCGTAGAATGCGAGGTCAGCTAATACTGGAAATGTATAGCTTGATGTGTAGCCGTGTGTACGTACAAACCCACACACATCAGCACTCGCGGATTGTGCACCATACCTCTCAGTAGACGAAAGATATATTTACCAACAACATTTCCCGTCTAACTTCTAGTTTGTAATAAAATAACCCACCATGCATAATTGTTGGAAGGGCAGCAAAAAATTTTCAGCCTACTTGGGAAATGAGTAAATCTGCAACTGGTTGTACCATAAATGGTACCATTGTTTTTTTGCTGTCGTTCCAACTAAGTTACTATGGAAAAAACTAACGGAATACTGACACCCGCGGTAGTAGTGGCACATAAAGCACGTGGCGCGATTATAAGTAATTTTATATTACACTAGCTGTTGCCCGCGACTTCGTACGCGTTACACTACTAAATGTGTAGGTAACCTATAAATAAAGCTAAACTCGCTGTTGCAACTTTACTTCACTCCCAAATTTATCCCATAAGAACTGATTTATGGGATAAAATACAGCCTATGTGGTAATCCAGGTTATTATCTACGTATATTCCAAATTTAATCGAAATCGGTTCAGCAGTTACGACGTGATTGAGTAACAAACACACAAACAATGTGTGATCATCATATTTATTTTTTATTTTTTCATATGTTTTTTTTTATTTTGTTTTACATAGATTTTAAGTTAATAAAGTAATTACATTTTGTTATAAGGCTCTGTCATTTATTTCCTAAATAGTACCACGTATACCAAAAAAACTATTTGCCATGGTACCATCAACGTAAAAAAATTGTCACAGTACCATCAATGGAACTAATGTTACCACGGCAAAGGAAGGAAAATGTCTGCCTGAAATATTACAAAAGCCTCGTTTTTGACAGATCAGCAGCAGCAGTGACCAACCTTATTTATAATAACGCATTACCTCCAAATCTCACAAAACATTCAGCTACAAAAAAAAACGCAATGTATGTATGTTTGTCCGGGTGGAATCTTGCACAACTGACTTTTAAATCAGTTATCTTTAACAGATTGAGCTGAAATTTGGTATACACAATTATTTTGGACGACAATGCATGCTTATTTATGTGACGTCATTCTAATTTCAATATGGCGGATCATCCAAGATGGCGGACTAGTAATTTTTTGTGCACTACCACAGTATGGGAATCAAATGAAAGGGCTTACTGATAAAAACACGAAAAATAATACGTCACATTAAATCCAAAATATGGGGGACCATCCAATATGTCGGGACCTCCAAGATCGCGTAGGACGTTTTCTGGTTTGTATATATTGTACAAAAGCTTGTTTAGAAAAAGTAATTTTTCAACAATAAGCTTATTTGCCGTGGGGCGCCGGCAATAGAATGTTGCCCCTCCGCTCTTGCCCGTGGATGCAGTAGGAGTCTGCTAAGGGATACCTCCGAAAGATGGGCAGCAGCGTCTTTTCGTGTTTTCAAAACCTATACTGCGCTCGCCAACCCGCCTGCCAAGCGTGGCGAGTATGGCAACAACCCCCTAATGATAAATTTACAACATAAAACCAGGCCCCGAGTCCCCGGCGGCCCCGCTAATCCTGGCTATGGTAGCAGTCACGGTAACGGCGGGGCCAGGGGTGCTAAGAATCCCCGGGCCACGATCGGCTACCAAACCCTACGACGACCACTGGCCCTGGTAACACACAACATCCGCACTTTGAGGACAGACGAAAAGATTGTTGAGCTGGAAGAAGAAATTAGTAGATTACACTGGGACATTTTGGGGTTATCAGAAGTCCGTAGAGAGGGTGAGGACACGATATCCCTTAAGTCTGGTAACCTACTATACTACCGGGAGGGCGACCAACAGTCTCAAGGTGGTGTTGGGTTTCTCGTTCACAAGTCACTCATCAACAACATTATCACCATCGACAGTGTGTCGAGCAGGGTCGCGTACCTGACACTCAGAATATCTAAGCGATATTCGCTGAAGGTCATTCAGGTATATGCGCCGACCTCTTCACACCCAGATGAAGAAGTAGAGTCTATGTATGAGGACATCAGTAGAGCCATACATACGAACAAAACTCACTTTATTGTTGTTATGGGGGACTTCAATGCAAAGCTAGGCATGAGAAGCGATGATGAGTTGAGAGTGGGGCAATTTGGATATGGGCAACGGAACCCCAGGGGACAGAGGCTGGCCGATTTTCTGGAGAAAGAAGGACTCTTTATGATGAATTCTTTTTTCCAGAAGCCGCCTCACAGGAAATGGACCTGGATGAGTCCCAACGGTTCCACGAGAAATGAGATTGATTTCATCTTAACCAACAAGAAACGGATATTCAATGATGTCTCTGTGATTCACAGGGTGAAAACCGGCAGTGATCACCGAATTGTAAGAGCCACATTGAATATGAACGTTAAACTTGAAAGGTCCCGTTTGATGAAATCTACGCTCCGACCCACTCGCGCTCATATCCAAAACCTCGAGAGCTTTCAACTCGAACTTGCAAATCGCTTTGACTGTCTAGAAGTAGATGCATCAGTGGACGAGATTAATAACAGGTTCGTAGAAACCGTCCATACGGTGGGGTCCCAGTTCTTTAAGACCAATAGACCTACCTACCTACCAACAGACCCCCGTACCAATAGACCTCAGAAACTCTCTGATGACACCCTTAACCTCATGGCTGAACGACGTTCTTTGCGACTGCAGTCTCCCGATGATGCTCAGTCACATAGGCAGCTCAATAGAAAGATTTGGAAATCCTTGCGGCACGATATTCGTACCTTTAATACATCTCGTATTAAATATACGATAGAGCGGAATAAAGGCTCCAAAGTGTTCGCGAGAGATAATTCTATTGGGCAGAGCCGCATGACGAAGCTGAAGAGGGAAGATGGCAGCATAACGTCAAGTAAAGCGGAAGTGTTAAGGGAAGTCGAAAGGTTCTATGGACGGCTCTACGATTCGGTCACTAAACCTGTTTGCAGTGCGGCCAACGACCCAAGAGCCAAACTGACCCGACATTATACCGAAGATATTCCGGACATCAGCCTGTATGAGATCAGGATGGCCTTGAAGCAGCTTAAGAACGACAAGGCGCCGGGCGAGGACGGAATCACTTCAGAGCTTCTGAAAGCGGGTGGATCACCGGTACTTAAAGTCCTTCAGAAGCTCTTTAATTCCGCCTTGCTTGAAGGTACGACGCCAAAAGCATGGAACGGGGGCGTGGTGGTTCTGTTCTTCAAGAAAGGTGACAACACCTTGCTTAAGAATTACAGACCCATCTCGCTTTTGAGCCATGTTTATAAGCTGTTTTCGAGGGTCATCGCGAACCGCCTCGAACGCAGGTTTGATGACTTCCAGCCTCCCGAACAAGCCGGGTTCCGTAAAGGCTACAGTACCATAGACCACATACATACGCTGCGGCAAGTCATACAGAAGACCGAAGAGTATAACTTGCCGCTATGTCTCGCGTTTGTGGACTATGAGAAAGCCTTCGATTCGATCGAAACATGGGCAGTGCTTGAGTCTCTCCAACGATGCCGTATTGACTATCGGTTCATCGAAGTGTTGAAGTGTTTGTATAAAAACGCCACTATGTCAGTCCGAGTACACGAACAGAGCTCGAAGGCGATTCCCTTAAAAAGAGGCGTAAGACAGGGAGATGTAATCTCTCCGAAACTGTTTACGACCGCATTGGAAGATGCCTTCAAGCTTCTGGAATGGAAAGGACTGGGCATCAATATTAACGGTGAATACATCACTCACCTTCGGTTTGCCGACGATATTGTGGTCATGGCAAAGTCGATGGAAGAGCTCAGCACGATGCTCGAAGGCCTCAATCGAGTCTCCCAACGGGTAGGACTTAAAATGAACATGGACAAGAAGAAAATCACGTCGAATGTCCATGTCGTCCCTGCCCCAGTTATGGTTGAGAACTCGGCTCTTGAAGTTGTCGACGCGTATGTATACCTAGGACAAACAGTCCAATTAGGTAGGTCCAACTTCGAGAAAGAGGTCAATCGTCGAATCCAACTCGGATGGGCAGCGTTTGGGAAACTTCTCAACGTCTTTTCGTCCAACATACCTCAGTGCCTTAAGACGAAAGTCTTCAATCAGTGTGTGTTACCAGTGATGACATATGGAACCGAGACGTGGTCCTTCACTATTGGCCTTATGAATAAGCTCAGAGTCGCTCAACGAGCTATGGAGAGGGCTATTCTCGGGGTTTCGCTACGGGATCGAATCAGAAATGAGGAGATACGTAGGAGAACTCAAGTCACCGACATAGCCCGACGGATTAGCACGTTGAAGTGGCAATGGGCAGGCCATATATCGCGCAGAACAGATGGCCGATGGGGCCGAAAGGTTCTCGAGTGGAGGCCACGGACCGGCAAGCGCAGCGTAGGACGTCCACCCACAAGATGGGCAGACGACTTGGTAAGAACCGCAGGTCGGCGTTGGATGCAGGCCGCTTCCAACCGCAGTTCCTGGAGATCAATGAGGGAGGCCTTTGTCCAGCAGTGGACGTCCTACGGCTGATATGATGATGATGATGATGATGAAGCTTATTTTGTGTAACTTCAAATAAATTGTTAGCAGGGCGGAAAAAAATTACAGCTTGGGAAATGTGTAAGAAGGGCGACTTATGCAACATTGCTTAATCGTATTTTGTGCCTAAATATGTTTAAGAGAGTTGTCGAATCATAACAAGTAACTTTGAAACAAAAATATAACCTACTTAACCAAACTACTGAACCGATTTTGATGAAATTTCTATAGGACCGAAGGACCTAATCTGAAATGATATCCTTTCAAATAAAAAATCATTTTCCAAATCGGTTGATAAATGTCAGAGTACTTAGGTAACAAATATAAAAGAAAATTTATAAAACACATTCTACGTCTCTATAAAATTAAAGGGTTACCCTCGATTTTTTGGGATTTCATCATCAGATCCTGACTTGTGCCAATGGGACCACCAGGGAAGAAGACCCTTTAAAACAAAAAAATAATTTCTCCAGGCGTCTTCTAGTCGATTACTCGAACATGCGTTATATAAAAGATTCCGACGATTTGAGAACCTCCTCCTTTTTTTTGAAGTCGGTTAACGTTTACATGTTATACATTATGTACATGCGTTAACATGTTTAGTTGCTAAATACCTTAGAGATCGCGCAAGCTGGATTAAAACTTTGGTTACCAAGTAAAAGCTTTTACACCATAAGTGAATGACAGCGACGCGACAGCAATTGTGTTAGGTACCTACGTAATAATGCTACGGGTTCAGAAGCGTACCTGCTCTAGTCTGGTGTTAATGATATTTATAATAAAATTTGGATTCGGTTGGGAATTACCACTCAACCGATTTAGCGACGTCGCGCAAGATTTAATCCGTTAATCTGAATTTAACAATAAAAGTTCGAAATAATCCGTAATCGATATTTCTCTTCTAAGAACCCTACGGTGGGGGAATAGGATAATATAAGTGCATAGTCGTTCATAATTCATAATTCTTTTATTGTCTGTAAACCTAAGTAACTAAGATAGTTGAGCTTAATAATGAACTGTACTAAGTTTCGCCATTTTAGCAATAAACATTACAATTAGTCACTTAGGTATAATTAATACAACAAAACTAAATTAAATCATGTCGCTCGGACATTAACCTTCTTAGAAGAACAATACTAGCTAACCCCTTCCCATCTTTAAAACAGTTCTATTTAAACATCTGTCTGCACTACAATGCTGATTTAAGCCCTCCGTCGTCCGAGACACGTTCTCGGAGACCCGGATGACGAAATCACTTCCGCTAATGCGGAAGAGTCATCCACATTAGACAGAGCAAACACTTCACAAATACACCGACCTCGCCGGCGAGGTCGACGAGTCCCTTCAGTCGCCGCCTATACGAGGTACAAGCACGTACCCGGGCGTTTCTCTCCTATCCCCGTCCTGGCAACAGCCCAAGCCGAGGTTCGTATCTAAGTGGTGCCCTTGCGCTAGTTGCCTCATCAAAACAATTACAGGGCTGAGCGCCTTCTGCGCTCGCCAAAAGCTCGGTTAAGCTGCAACGGCCTCAGAGGCCAACAGCGAAATACGTCCATTCGAAAAAAAAACAATGCTGATTTCTCATTTTCTCATCTATCGTTACGCTACTCTTGGTTTTTATTTCACCCTTTTATTATACACCTATATGTACCTACTTCTAGTATTTTATATAATATACCTTTTTTAATATTATTGTGGAATGTTTATGTACATATTATGCTATAGTATTATGCACCTAATTTATTTATTTATATATTTATATATAATTATTTATTTTGCTTATGTAAGTACACTGTTTATTCAATATTCAATTATTTTTTTATTAATAGCTACCGTCCTATAGCGTTCTCGTGAAGTTCAGTGCATCCAAAGGTTGTCTGGAAGAGATCGCATTGTTGTTTGTTTTTTATATTGTTTTTTTTATTTTAAGTGTGATTTACAATAAAGCGTTTTCTATCTATCTAACCCGTCTGCGGCTTCAAACGCGTGGTTGGTCGATAAAAAAAATTACATCCTCCTCCTCCGTCGTAGCTTAGGTCTCAATCTCGGTCATAATCTTTCTAAATGTTAAATTTCATCTGAATCGGTTCAGTCGTGTAGTCGTGAAAACGTAACGAACCGACAGAGAGAGAGAGAGAGAGAGAGGGACAGAGCTACTTTCAAATTTATATAACTAGTGGTTCGCCCCGAACGTTTCGTTCTTAGGGCGAGTCGCGCAACGATGCCTAAACGTATTTAGTGGATAAATATGATTTAAGGAGTTGTCAAATCATACAAATACGTAAAATTTTAACATGTTTAGTCACTAAATACGTTTAGGGATCGTTGTGCAAGCCGGCCTTAATCTTTGAATATCAAAATAGTGCGACGAACTAAATAACCAACCTACTTGTGTTCATGTTATTTGGTTACTCCTTTTTGGGATAGAAATTGCAGTTATTTTGGATTTTAGACTTTTGCCTATATTTATGTTACTGAAGCTACACGCATACCAAATTTCAGCAATGTGGGGTTACGGGTGTACCTTGTGAATTTTGTCAAAATTTCTTTTTTATCATGGCTATAACTCAAAACCTATAAAGAATTTACGAAAAATAAAAACGGAGTCTAAATGTACTAATGAATACCTTTCATTTGACGTCACATTTGACTTGAAAGTCTCATTTTAATTTTTTAACCCCTCTTGAACCCCAATATCCCAACAACCCAACATTTTTATCTCATTTAGTCACACCAAAATTGTGGCATCTAATGATGGTATTCCTACCTACGTATAAAATTTCACGATGATCGGATCAACGTTACGAAAGTTATCCTCGGACAAACATACATACATACAACGCCGATTTGCCCAAATTGATTTAGAGATCTCGCTTCGCTCGATCAATTATAAGTATGGTTAACGATAGTGGAAAATATTTGTTTTTATATTTTATAAGTTTTTTTTGATTGTTTCAAGCGTAGCAGAAGTATTAAATGTATAGAAAGATTAATTATTTGTTTCATACTAGCTTGCGCCCCTTAACACGCTTGGTTTAGTTAAAAGTAGCCTATGTCCAGGCCATAATCTATCTATGTACAAAATTTAATTGAAATCGCTTTTGAAGACGTCGTTCGAATCGTTTTGAATTTTGAGAGACGTCTAGACGTCTCTCAAAATCGTAACAAACAGAAAGTCTTTTCATAAAAATTATCTTGTATGACTTTACCAAAATAAAATGATTAGCTAATACAAATTAGCTTATCTTTGAGATAACGCACATGTAGCATGCATGTTAATCAATGTAGACATGATAACGACAAATTACATAAGTATTGGTAACCGGTAGGAACTAATAGTGTTATCGATAATTTCAACTATGACGCCATGTGGTAGCGTGGCCGAGCGGTCTAAGGCGCTGGTTTAAGGCACCAGTCTCCTCGGAGGCGTGGGTTCGAATCCCACCGCTGCCAAGATTATTTTTGCTAGTTTTATTTGTTTAATAAGACTTATTAGTATAACATAATGAGAATCTTTTTGCACATTCATTAATTATTTTCATTTTAAATCATGCTGCTCTTACTAATTAATTAACTCGTTTTACACCAGCAAACACCTCAACGATTGACAAACTAAAAGTAAATTGAGTCACCCTTAGCACACTTCATTACGCTTTTAAAATAGACTTTTCACACATCAACTCACAACCAATCGTATCTGAAAGATTTAGGACTCAAAATCATGTAGCAAAATCTCGTTTAATCTGAAGGCACGTGGGCAGCCGATACCAAGCACCAGTGGCTATGAATAAGTATATTTTATTATAGAACTTTGACCCTTATCTCTATGAGATAAAGGACACGATTGTATTGTGATAGATTGGGGTTACTCAACGTGACTATAAACATGTTAAGAAGGGTTGCACGAGAGTTTTATTTGGACAAAATTGTTTTTAATAATACATACAAATTAATTGGGCTTTCATAATTGACGCCATTTGTTTTTAAAGTAAAACTTCTTTACGCACACTTGACTTGGGGAGTAAGCTAGTGAATACGCTACGAAAAGTGCGAACGCAAGATGAGAGGGAGATATAAGTTAGTGAAGATAGAAAGAGAGACAGTTACGTTTCGTATTTTTAAACGTTAATGTGCGAGTGCCAGTTGCGTCTATCCAAAATGAACATAAGACTGATCGACCTATAGACGTGTGGACAATTTTAGACATAGACATTTATTTGCTACCATAACACACACAAACTCACACAATACAATCAAAAGGTATAACATCAAAAAGAAAGCACAAGTAAGAGAAAACAGAAATTACAACAAACAGAAACAATAGAATTAAATAATAAATTTACAATGTAGTCAGGGAAAATTTAACAAAAACAATAATTTTATAAATTATTATTTTGAAAAAGAAGTTTTACTTAAGTCGTGTGGTCTAAAGCCCAACGGCCGTCAATTCTTCGAGGCAGGGTACTCGAAGAACTGACGGCCGTTGGGCAGAAAGGTTGTCGAGCGGAAACTACCGACTGGAAAGCGCAGCGTAGAATGGCCGGCTCTGGAAAGACGACTTGATAAAGCCTGCTGGGGACCATAAGTTAAAATAATAAAACCAGCCAAGTGCGAGTTGGACTCGCGCACGAAAGTTTCCGTACCATTATCAATAAAAACAGCAAAAAATCACGTTTGTTGTATGGTTGCCCCCCCCCCCCCCCCCCTTAAATATTTGTTTTATTTTAATTTAATTATTTATTTTTAAAGTAAATATATAACTAATTATCCTGTGAATATTTCAAGCGTCTACCTATTGCCGTTATCAATATCGAGCTAAAACGAGCAAAAAAAATCACGTTTGTTGTATGGGAGCCCCCCTTGAATATTTATTTTATTCTGTTTTAGTATTTGTATACATCATCTGTGAAAATTTCAACTGTCTAACTATCACGGTTCATGAGATATAGCCTGATGACAGACGGACAGACATACAGTCAGACAGACATATAGACAGACAGACAGCGGAGCCTTAGTAATAGAGTGCCGTTTTACCCTTTGAGTACGGAACCCTAAAAAGCAGAAAAGCGGAAGACTTATGATCATATAAATCAAAAACAAAAGAGATTTTAATAGGTAGATAGTGGGTTAGATTCCCGCCGCGAAATAAATGTTTGCTATTACCGAAACACACGATGTTAGCTATTTAAGTTACAAAGTTATTTTAGTTCTGTCAGTACCATACACATAGTTTTACAGGATTATTTTGGGCCAAAAATAGACTACAGTTGGAAATATATATTATAAGTAGGTACTCACGCATGTGCTTCCACCTTTACAAACACGTGACAATCAGCGTATGTTCCTGACATTGACATTGACAATGTCGTCATTGCTCTAAAGGGCATCTGCAAATATTCTCGTTCTACTCTGAGCCTAAGGCCTGTTCAGATAGATGAACCCGTTTTTTATTGTCACTTGCGCTAATGAACATTGTATAGGTACTTATAACAGACGAATAACATGCCGGAGGCCTTCGGGTGGCTTCGAAATTCTGACAACTTTTTAGGGTCAACTCTAGAGTCTTTGAAAACTATGGAGCAGGTCACTCGCTAATCATACTCACGGTAATTGCGAAACTTTTTATGTTACACAATCACTTTATTAACGCCTCGTTTCTGCAGCGCTTCGAACATGTTTGCAGAAGCGCGGGTCATCATCCGCAAAAAGACTGCCTCACTGCTCAGTAGAGTGCGGGCCGCACCAACACCATCATGCAGGTCTAAGCTGCCAAATACGACTCACTGATTATGAAGTCCTTCAATCAGGTTCTGATCGAATAGTCTTTGTGAGAGACTATTGGCTCAGGACTTGAGTGAGGCAATTTAACTTAAAATATTATTGTTACTATTTAAATTTCGTTTGTTTATAGCGGGTTCCTAAATCCGTCGGTAACCAGTTACGACTTCTCTTTGAAAACCTGTCAAAAGTTTGACACTAGTTTGATACTTTTTCAAGGAGATACGAGGCGTAGTCGGTTACCAACAGATATAAGAACCCGTCATTAATTGTGCCTTTACTTTGTACTAGCCCATGTGACATGTTTGAATTATGTTTTTTAATAACAAATATAGATCTTTAACATCTGAAAATTTAATAAATGAATTGAAAATGCTTTGAATTAACTGTGTCGTATGGGCTGAAACGTATTCGGCGAAAATTGGAACACAGCGAGGTTATACCTGGGTTGAACCTGGATTTTGTTTTGAAACATAGGCTATTTAAAAAAAACCCTGCATGCAAATCCGCCTTTGGAGTAATACGTATTCATCATCATCATCATATCAGCCGTAGGACGTCCACTGCTGGACAAAGGCCTCCCTCATTGATCATCTGCCCATTGCCACATCAACGTGCTAATCCGTCGGGCTATGTCGGTGATTTGAGTTCTCCTACGTATCTCCTCATTTCTGATTCGATCCCGTATAGAAACCCCAAGCATAGCCCTCTCCATAGCTCGTTGAGCGACTTTGAGCTTATTCATAAGGCCAATAGTGAAGGACCACGTCTCGGTTCCATATGTCATCACTGGTAACACACACTGATTGAAGACTTTCGTCTTAAGGCACTGAGGTATGTTGGACGAAAAGACGTTGCGAAGTTTCCCAAACGCTGTCCATCCGAGTTGGATTCGACGATTGACCTCTTTCTCGAAGTTGTACTTACCTAATTGGACTGTTTGTCCTAGGTATACATACGCGTCGAAAACTTCAAGAGCCGAGTTCTCAACCATAACTGGGGCAGGGACGACATGGACATTCGACATGATTTTCGTCTTGTCCATGTTCATTTTAAGTCCTACCCGTTGGGAGACTCGATTGAGGCCTTCGAGCATCGTGCTGAGCTCTTCCATCAACTTTGCCATGACCACAATATCGTCGGCAAACCGAAGGTGAGTGATGTATTCGCCGTTAATATTGTTGCCCAGTCCTTTCCATTCAAGAAGCTTGAAGGCATCTTCCAATGCGGTCGTAAACAGTTTCGGAGAGATTACATCTCCCTGTCTTGCGCCTCTTTTTAAAGGAATCGCCTTCGAGCTCTGTTCGTGTACTCGGACTGACATAGTGGCGTTTTTATACAAACACTTCAACACTTCGATGTACCGATAGTCAATACGGCATCGTTGGAGAGACTCAAGCACTGCCCATGTTTCGATCGAATCGAAGGCTTTCTCATAGTCCACAAACACGAGACATAGCGGCAAGTTATACTCTTCGGTCTTCTGTATGACTTGCCGCAGCGTATGTATGTGGTCTATGGTACTGTAGCCTTTACGGAACCCGGCTTGTTCGGGAGGCTGGAAGTCATCAAACCTGCGTTCGAGGCGGTTCGCGATGACCCTCGAAAACAGCTTATAAACATGGCTCAAAAGCGAGATGGGTCTGTAATTCTTAAGCAAGGTATTGTCACCTTTCTTGAAAAACAGAACCACCACGCCCCCGTTCCATGCTTTTGGCGTCGTACCTTCAAGCAAGGCGGAATTAAAGAGCTTCTGAAGGACTTTAAGTACCGGTGATCCACCCACTTTCAGAAGCTCTGAAGTGATTCCGTCCTCACCCGGCGCCTTGTCGTTCTTAAGCTGCTTCAAGGCCATCCTGATCTCATACAGGCGGATGTCCGGAATATCTTCGGTATAATGTCGGGTCAGTTTGGCTCTTGGGTCGTTGGCCGCACTGCAAACAAGTTTAGTGACCGAATCGTAGAGCCGTCCATAGAACCCTTCGACTTCCCTTAACACTTCCGCTTTACTTGACGTTATGCTGCCATCTTCCCTCTTCAGCTTCGTCATGCGGCTCTGCCCAATAGAATTATCTCTCGCGAACACTTTGGAGCCTTTATTCCGCTCTATCGTATCTTTAATACGAGATGTACGGTATGAATATCGTGCCGCAAGGATTTCCAAATCTTTCTATTGAGCTGCCTATGTGACTGAGCATCATCGGGAGACTGCAGTTGCAAAGAACGTCGTTCAGCCATGAGGTTAAGGGTATCATCAGAGAGTTTCTGAGGTCTATTGGTACGGGGGGTCTTAAAGAACTGGGACCCCACCGTATGGACGGTTTCTACGAACCTGTTATTGATCTCGTCCTCTGATGCATCTACTTCTAGATAGTCAAAGCGATTTGCAAGTTCGAGTTGAAAGCTCTCGAGGTATACGTACACGGTACGGCGCGTCGCGTCAGTCAGCGTACTGTGCTCGGTGGAGAGGCAAAAAAGGTGACGTGCAGTGCTGCGCCGGTCTTAAACCTGTAGTACGATAGGTGACGTGCAGTGCTGCTTTCGCAAGCGACATTATGAACTTGCCACCCATCATCAGAATCCTTTGGTACAAACCATTCCGGACTATCCGATAGATCCGCCCGCAAACAAAACCCTCCGTCGTCCGAGACACATTCTCAGAGACCTGGATGACACACCACCTCACGCGGAACGCGGAAGTGATTTCTGCGTCATCTACATTAGACAGAGCAAACACTTCACAGATACACCGACCTCGCCGGCGAGGTCGACGAGTCCCTTCAGTCGCCGCCTATACTAGGTACAAACACGTACCCGGGCGTTTCTCTTCTATCCCCATCCTGGCAACGGCCCAAGCCGAGGTTCGTACATAAGTGGTGCCCTTGCGCTAGTTGCCTCATCAAAAACTTACAGGGCTGAGCGCCATCTGCGGTCGCCAAAAGTTCGGTTATGCTGCAACGGCCTCAGAGGCCAAAAGCGAGATTAGTCCATTCGAAAAAAAAATATACGCTAGTTAGAGCTTTTTTTTTTAATCGTTATTGAAAAGCGCACAATGAAACTTGAATCTTCATCAGGATACGACCGAAAGTAACATCAAGAATTCGGGCCAAATACTCGGCCTCAACGTAAAAAACTGAGGATTACTATATCGTTTAGGATATCAGTATAAACATGCCTTTATCCTGGCTTCATTAATACTGCAAGCTTTGTGATGAGTATGACGTCATTGATGAGCGCTTATTACCTGCCTACGGCATAAAGGGAGGATGATAATTTTAAAGAAATTATGGTTTGTTAATTAAAACATTACCCTCTTTCTGCACAGTTGAAAGTTTTTTAGATTTTATTTCTTATTGTTTTAAGATTGGCCAAAAAATGATTTGGTCCGTCTGTCTGTTCTCGCCTACAGGTCGCATTTTTGAAGCAAGTTGGCGTACAAGTTCCTTGATTTACTTAATTTTTTTAGTCAATTACTATTTTTGATTGAGGGGAAAAGTGGGGAAGTTTGCTGTAGCGTTATTTATGTACGGATTTATTTTTTTGAATTTGTTTCGATTAATTTATACCTACCTATACCAATCAGACAACGCAGTCATCTCCGCCTTCACGAGACGAACCCGTAGACACCAGATTCGACCTCCTAAAACCAAGGGAACGCAAGGAGGTCTTACAGTCATACTAGGCGTCACCAAAACGTAACATCATGCCAAATTTAAGGCTTACAGCACTTATAGTTGGTCGAGCAAAGCGAGATCTCCAAATCAACTTGGGCAAATCGGCGTTGTATGTATGCATGTTTGTTTGTCCAAGGATAACTTTCGAAGCGTTTATCCGATCATCGTGAAATTTGGTATGTAGGTAGGTAGTGATGGCACAATTTTGGTGTGACTAAATCAGCAAAATATGTGGGGGGGTTATTGAGATATTGGGGCTCAAGTGGGGTAAAAAAACCAATATGGGACTATCCTTCTAATAAATGGTCTTTATGAGAACATTTTGACCCCGTTTTTATTTTTAGTTTAAACCTTGTAGTTTCTAAGTTAGCCATAGTAAAAACTGAACTTTGACAATATTCACAGGATACACCAGTGACCCCAAAGTGCTGAAATTTGGTATGTGTGTAGATTTAGTGACACAAATATAGGCAAAAGTCTGAAATCCAGAATAACTGCAATTTCAACCCCAGAAAAAAATTACCAAATACATGAACCCCCGTTACCTATAATTTGAATGAAACTGTAGGTCAAGTACGTTCGGTTATGTTTTCGTGTCACTACTTTGATAGTCGGAAGATTACGAATAATATTTTTTTGTTTTTATTAAAGACTCGCAAGATCTCAGTTCGGGGCGAATCACTAGTTAATAAACACCAAATTCACTTCATATTGATAAATTACACTTGGAAACACTCGTTAAATCTGGACATATATTTCGACAGGACGGTATTCCAATGTTGTATCTTTTGTCCAGTAGTTCGTTGGTAGTAGAATAGAATAGAATTGAATAATGCTATATTTTACACCCGGAATACTTAAAAAAAACGAATGAATGCTAAATATAGTACAATGGGCGGCCTTATCGCTGAAAGCGAGTTCACCCAAGTAACCTTTGGATGGAAAGTAATGAGCGAAGCAGTTATGGACAGCGGTGCACAATTACAAATGAAGAGAAATAATATCCGATAATCTCTATATATAGGATGTTTGATAATACACGTACAAAAATGAAAAAGGTTATTTTGATGAGCATAATAATAAATTTGTGAAATGTTTACCATAGAAATGTGAAATTTATTTTGGCATGTAAAACCAAACACTTTATTAAACTTATGTTGTGCTATTGCTTAATGCTTGCCATCTAACCACAGATACCTGTATTGGTGACGTCTTGAGATATCTCTTGTGGTCCTTTTCTAACCAAAACCCGCAGCCATTTCCAAAAGAGATATTAAATCGGCCATTATTTTTAGATGTCGATTGCAAGAGTAGGCAGTAAGTTTTATATCGAATTAATCACCTAAACTTAGTTAATTTTCTTAACTAGTTGGGGTCGGCCGAGAAAGCGTTGGCGGGACGATTTCGACACCTTCCAAAGAGGATGGTGGGAGATAGCGACAGATAGGGATGCTTGGAAGGACTTGGGGGAGACCTTGCCCAGCAGTGGGACAAGATAGGTGGGTAAAAAAATATAACTAGTAGTTTTTTTTTCGTCTTTTCAAGTCTTTTTTTATGTTTTAAGTAACCGTCACTTGAATATCGTCAGTGTATTACCAAACACCCTGTATAATGTAGTACTTTTATACCTGACAAATACGATCTATTAATTTCCACGGGCATTGTAACTATCAACATTCTTGGTTAAATATTGTTCCTGGTTTGTCAGGGCTGTACTTATTTATATCCAGATAATCCAGTTGGAGGTCAACGAAGTGCGTGATCAAATTGACAAGAAGGTATAAGTTACGATCGGATTTGGCTTGACCCGGATTTAGGGCAGAAGCCATCTTTTTTGACAGAAATTGTAGAAAGTAAAGTGGTTAAGCGATTGTATTTAAGATTACTAATTACAACTAACTTAAATGTAGTAACTTGCTATACAAGGTGTAACATTATTCTGCGCAGTCGGTTAAAACGGTCTATGTCTGTCTCGATCATAATTACGATTTCCATTTGTAAGTGCTCCCATGTTGTAGGGTTGCCAACCGTCCTGTTTTCCCAGGACATGTCCTGCTTTTTGGGGTGTTCTATGCTGTCCTGGATAGCTTTTAAGTAGCGTCCTGGATTTTTAACGGGTCGTATGTAATTCAGGCGCCACTACTGTCACCAATTGTTTTGACACTGGGCCCGCGCCTCGTGTGTGAAGGTCGTTGAATTTTTTAAAACGAAGAATCATTTGGAAAGCTTTGTGTATCTTTTTAACGGACTTCAAAAAAAAGGAGGTTCTCAATTCGTCCGAATCTCTTTTTCAAGTATTATGAAGTATTTGAGTCTGGTACTGATCATCTTTTGTTGCTGAGCTGATGATGGAAAATATAACTTCTTAATTATTAGGAGTTAGTGGATAATTCTTTAAATATTATAAGCTGTTTGTTTCTTTAAGTTATTCAGGTGAGCTGATGATGGAAGGTATAATTTCTGGTCTATTTGAAAAGATATACTTTCAGATTGGTCTAATAGAAATTTCATCAAAGTCTAGTTTGGTTTTTCCTGTTATCTGAAGTAGGTTATATTTTTGTTATAAAGTCACTTCTCAAATAAAAGCTTATACGAGCCCTCATGAGGAGTCCAAACACAATAGTGAGCCCTGGTTTTGAACCGAAATGTCCCGGGATTTCTACCTTCAAGTTCTGGATTTCAAAATTTGGAGATGGCAACCCTCTCTCTCTATCTGCCCAGCTATGTATCCCACATGGTGGTGGGGTCAGCTTTCCTGGTCGTTCTTCTCCACTTCGCTCTATCCTCGACGTCGTTATCAGAAACTTGGCACTCTCTCATGTCTTTTGACACTACATCTCTCCATCTTGTCTTGGGTCTACCTCTAGATCTTCGAGCGGGGATGGAAAGTTGTAGTGCCAAATTCCCTACGTAGTCAGGTGGCCTCCTCTTCACGTGACCGTACCATCGCAGCCGACTCTCCTGCATCTTGTCAGCGATGTCGCGCACCCCCAGGCTTCCACGCACGTACTCGTTACGGATTTTATCGAGCCTGGTGACGCCGCACATCCACCTCAGCATTGGAGATGGCAACCCTACCATGTTGAAACTCTTTGTACAACTATTAATTTGATGGTATTATTGGTCGATTGGCATTCGAGCAGCTGATAGTGGGCACAATGTAGGTACTACCTCCTACTTATTCTAGTTCTTCACTTCAATCGTAAACTGTTTGTAAAATAATTAATAATGTTCACTTCGTCAATCAATCCGTGTATGATGTCGTGGGTCATACATCTATTTATGTAACTACTAGCACTGTGTTTAACTTCATAATGTATGACTGTTTTACTTCCCAAATAAATAAATACATATACAAATATTAAATGTACTTATAGATTACGGAAAAGGAAAGTAAGTGACCCTGACGATCGTGACGCAAACGATATATGATACGTTTAGCTTTTCGCAGAGGCACTCAATACTCTGAGGAAATCAACAGGCGTAAACTCCGGCAATAATTGTTCGTAGACCTTTTACTTTGTAGACATGTCTACAAGCAAAAACTCTTGCTACAAAGTGACAAGCACGAAGAGATGATACGTTGCCAGTTGTGCATTTTACAAGCTTTTTATTAACTTGCAATGTATGTATGTTTGTCCGGGTGGAATCTTACAACTGAATTTTAAGCCCGTTCCTCTCAACCGATTAAGCTGAAATTTCGAATACATATGTAATTTCGTCCCTGCCCCAGTTATGGTTGAGAACTCGGCTCTTGAAGTTGTCGACGCGTATGTATACCTAGGACAAACAGTCCAATTAGGTAGGTCCAACTTCGAGAAAGAGGTCAATCGTCGAATCCAACTCGGATGGGCAGCGTTTGGGAAACTTCGCAACGTCTTTTCGTCCAACATACCTCAGTGCCTTAAGACGAAAGTCTACAATCAGTGTGTGTTACCAGTGATGACATATGGAACCGAGACGTGGTCCTTCACTATTGGCCTTATGAATAAGCTCAAAGTCGCTCAACGAGCTATGGAGAGGGCTATGCTCGGGGTTTCTCTACGGGATCGAATCAGAAATGAGGAGATACGTAGGAGAACTCAAGTCACCGACATAGCCCGACGGATTAGCACGTTGAAGTGGCAATGGGCAGGCCATATAGCGCGCAGAACAGACGGCCGATGGGGCCGAAAGGTTCTCGAGTGGAGGCCACGGACCGGCAAGCGCAGCGTAGGACGTCCAACCACAAGATGGGCAGACGACTTGGTAAGAACCGCAGGTCGGCGTTGGATGCAGGCCGCTTCCAACCGCAGTTCCTGGAGATCAATGAGGGAGGCCTTTGTCCAGCAGTGGACGTCCTACGGCTGATATGATGATGATGATGATGATGATGTAATTTCGGTGACAATGCAATAATATGGTACCAATGGATTGGAGGTCTCATGATGGAAACGGATGCTAGACAACGGAACTTCTGAATGGATTATAGTAGGCTACTAGTGTTTGGGCTCATTTGAATCTGCTTGCGGTTCCGATTATGAAATTTATAAAAGCTTGTTTTTAACAAGTAATTTTTCAACAATAAATTTATTTAGTTTATTTTATTTTAAAGCATTTTCAGTGTTGTTTGCATAAATCAGCTAAGTTAAGCGATGTTCCGTGTGGTCACTACTTGGATGGGTGACCGCCAACTAGAAACATTAATACCAAGGGGTTTTAGTGTAAGTACTTAATGAATTAATTTCAATAATTATTTTATATTAAATATGTGTTACTTTTGAATTTTGATTAAAACTATGTATAATTTTATTTAATATTTTTAAATAAATAAACTTGAATAAAGTCACGTTAAGAATAATTCATAACTCTGTACTTTTGCACCAAATTACAATTACTTAGAAAACTTAAACTAATACGCAGTGGTACAATGAGGGCCTTACCGCTTAAAACGAAATCTTCCAGGTAACCTTTGGTTGGACTGGACTGAAAAGAACGTGAGAGGAGGTCTTGTTTTTACTGCCTAAAAACTTGTGACGTCATCCGGTCCTCGTTCGGTATAGGGGTTTTCACGGTCATTTAGAAATTCTAACAGATGGCACTGCTTTGTCATAAGCGCATCAGGTGGGACATAAGCTTGTTCCATCATGAAGTAAAAAAACCTCTCTGTGTGTTCTGTGGTTCTATGATAACAAAATAAAGTGACTTGTCAACTGCCGTGTCAACAATATTTACCGAAGAAAATTACATTGTAAACTCATTTGTGTTTTTCGCAAACTTAGGATATTTTGTTTACTACCTGAAGATGGAACAAGCTTATGTCCCACCTGATGTTAAATGATAACCATCGCCTATAACAAAGTATAACCTCGTAGGTCACGCATCTTAGATATGTGCCCTACAATGCACTGCCCATGCGTCCATCAACTTAATGCATGCACGTTTAAAGCCTCATTTAATTTTAAAAATGACTAAAATCTAAACTAGAATAAAAACCTTAAACGTCCTGTAAGTGTCGAAACCATAAGTCTTAACGGGATTATCTTAGAGAGAGTATATACATTTAAATATCTTGGGCACGTTGTCACTACCGACCTCAAAGACAACGCAGATAACGAACAGGTTTGTACGGAGTTCAGAAGGGGTTAAGCTGACTTTATTTCGGGCGTATTGTAACCTCTCTGTACAATACTGTGCAGCATGTGAGTGAAGTGTGCGCAGGCGACGTACAGCGCACTCCGCGTCCAGTATAACAATGCACTCAGGGCGATGCTGGGGCTGCCCCGCTACTGCAGTGCATCAGGGATGTTCGCGGCGGCGCGGGTCGACTGCTTCCATACCGTCATGCGCAAGCGAGCCGCGTCCCTGGTGCGCAGGCTGCGGGCCAGCGCCAACACCGTCTTGCCAATGCTAGCCGGTAGAGTAGACTGCCCGTATACCAGACATTGCTGTCACAGGAATGCTCTCAAAAACCTTGTTTAGTATAAGCCTTAGCTTACCTATTGTGTTGTACGCTTCCCTATATGAGCTACATAATTGTTTGAAATACATAAATGTATTTTATTTTATTTTTTTTTTATTTTCTAAACTATGTTTTGGCGGCTTATCATTTATTACGCTAGAGCTAGTAATTTTTATAAATAGAAAATTCAAAGCTCTCATTACTAATATACATATATAGTTTTAGCATAAAATTAGGTACGTATTATCCATCAACTTCAACTTAAACATTTCTTGTAATTATTTAGCTTGTGCGAAGAATGTAAGGAATGAAAAGGGTAATTTAAAAACATAAAAAAGAAAGACTTAGAATCCATATGTTAATATCATTTAGCATTCTTGAAAAAAAACCATTATTATTGAAGTTATACATCCTATTTTGGTATGTACACATCAAGCTATACAATTCCAGTATAAGCTGACCTCTCATTCTACGAAAAGCCTACAAAATGCGAGGTCAGCGTATACTGGAAATGTACAGCCGTGTGTACGACATTAATTTAAAAACACGCCCGGAGTTGTATTACCTGATTTTAGAAGTGGGTTTAATACCGGTAGTTTGAATATTTATCCAGTAATCCATACATTTCTAATAAACCATTTTTTACGTAAATTGGCGGTGCTTTTGTGAAGTTGCCACTGATTTTATACAGTCTGTTTCATTGATGTTTTAGGAGTTAATTAAGATGGTTTGAAAATTATAAATTTTCTAATGCATTTGAATAAAACACTAAACTAACTAGAAAAAAAAAACTAACTATTAGACGTATTTTCATTTAATGTATATATATTTTCATAACAAAACACGAATAAGTATGTATTTATCCTTTTTCTATAAATTTAAATCTGGGAATTCCAGTTCATCCAAATATTTCATCATAAATTCTATCACATGTTTAATATAAAATAATTGAAATAAGTTTATTCATTATGTAACCATTTATATACCAAAATGAACTTAACAAAACATAGATTCTTATGACACTAAAGTTTATTCAAAATGACCTCCGTGATTTTGAATACAGGCCTTCAATCTGCGCGGCCAGTCGTCTATCGCAGCACGAACGAGGTCCATGTCAATATCGGCGGCTGCCTTAATCAAGGATGTCTTGAGGGACTCCAAATTGGGATGAGGCTTTGAGCACGCCTTTTCCTCCAAGTGTTGCCATATCTTGTAATCTAACGGATTCAAATCTGGACTGGAGGAGGGCCAGTCTTCGTGCCGGATGAAGTCGATTTCACGCGCCGCCAGCCAGTCTTGTGTGCTCTTCGCTCTATGAGCTGGCGCCGAATCTTGTTGGAATACCCAGTGCCTGTTATTGAACATGGTATGAGAAACAGGTTCCACAAGGTACGTCAGGACTGTATTTTGATACACAACTGCATTCGTTTTTACACCTTTCTCACAAAAATGTACCTCTGTTAAGCCCCAATAAGAAACTCCCAACCATACCATGAGCGAGGATGGAAAATGACCTCGTTGGACACGCGGAATACGGTTGCTTGCTTCTTCACTACTGTGTGCGTACACCTTATCATTTTGTTTGTTGTAGCTCTCTTCTACGGTAATAATTTTTTCATCCGAAAAAAGAATTTCCCGATATTTTTTTCCCGCGTACCGCTTCAACAAAGCGCGGCATCTCTTCAGTCTCAGGTCCATTAGACGAGCATTCAAACGATGTCCTGTTTTTCTTCGATATGCCCGAAGCCTTCGATATGTGTATGTTGTCTTCATTTACCACCCTTTTCACCGTGGTTCTGCTTAACCCCATCTGAAGGGCCAACAGTTTCTGCTTACGTTTGGGATTTCTTTGAATTCGCGCCTTCACAGCTTTTATCACTGTTGGAGTCCTAACAGACCGAGGGCGACCACTTCTTGACCTGTCATCTACACTAGAGTCTTCATTGTATCGTTTGATGGTGCGATAAACGAATCTTTTGGTTATATTCAAATTTTTAGGTATGTCAAAAATTTGAATTGGCGCGTAACCGCAACGATGCAACGCAATAACTGCAACACGGTCTTCTTTAAGCGTCCAGTCCATATTTAAAAATCAGTAAAATTCTAAAAAGTATACATTTTTATTTTCATGAACAATTCGAAATTCGAATTCTATAAACTTTTTTGTGGCCAGCATTCTAAAAGAAAAGTTTTTACTGTGTGACAATACTTATGACCTGACTAGGTATAATATAAGTGTCATAATAGTTTGATTTAAATATTTTTTCTTACTCTAACGAGGTGTACGAGTATACAAACCAATTCAGCTTGGAATTGTTTCAGTATTTTGTTTTTCTATTTTTTAATAAATTATAGGCTAGCGTTTGACCACGATCTCGCCCGATGGTAAGCAATAGTGCAGTCTACGATGGTACACGATTGCCTAGAAGAAACCTATTCACTCGCGACTTAAAAACCCCAAAGTTGTAGTTATCAGCGAACACAGACTCAGGCAAAGCGTTCCACTCCTTGGCGTTGCGCATAACAAAGGTAATTCAAATTAAAATGCCAATACTTTAATATTTCAAACGTAGATATTACAGATAAGTACAATCTTTTGTAAATTAATTGCTAATTTCCGCAAATTTTGTACGAAAACCGTATTGAAATTATGTTATTCTATTTGCAGGCTACGATGCCACACATAGACATAACACACAAATACTTTAAACTTATAACCACTTTTATTTACCTCCACGGCGCAAAGAGCGAATAGCCGGCTGAGACGCAGAAGCTAGCGGGTTCGATTCCCACCGCTGAACAAATGTTTGCATGATCTACAGATATTTGTTCCGGGTCTTGATGTTTTTCTATGTTTTATAAGTATGTATTTACAAAACAAAACATACATTCGTAATATATCAGTTATCTAGTACCTTTGCTTTGGGACGAGATTATTTATTATTTATGTAGCTAAGAAAGAGGAAAAACTATTATTAAAAAAAATCTTAGATAGCATAACAACTTCTTTAAATTCGTATTTATTTACAAGGCGGTACGAAGTTCGACGGGTCCACTAGTTTTTATATAAAAACACCAAAACCCGGAACAAATACCAGTATCTGATTATCATGCAAATTGTTGTTTCGCGGCGGGAATGGAACCCAAAAGCCTCTGTGTCAAAGTCAAACCTATAATGAATAGTAGCGTTCGCACAAGTTCTTAAATTTTAGCTTGGCCCTGAGTGTAAGGCCCTGGAAGTCGCATGTATAGGACATTTAGGCTTTCTGAAGTCAGAGCCAATCGGTCGGCAAAACGTGACTGGCATTAGAGGCGAAGTCTACAAACATCGAAGCTATGTTTCTGGAATCTACAATTCGATTTCAAATCCTATTCTTAATCCAATTGATTTGGAATTTTAATTCATTTAAATTGATTTTCCACTTTAGACAAGGAAGTTCGAATTGTCTAATGGAGGAAAACCAGATCCAAAATGTATTTCGGGTGCTCATCAATCATAATGTCAAAGATTAAAACAACATGATATAAAGATATCTACAATATATTTCAGATTACATTTTCCTACGTATTCAAGATATGCAATAAAATCTAAAGTTTTCCAATATAACTTCTAATTGTTTCTAACTCTGCAAATTATAGCGTCTCAGCGTGTCCCCTTCCTACTCGAAGCTCACATTACATGGAACAACTGAATCCAAAATGTATATCTACCTGCACAGAGCAAGTTTCTCACAGAAGGCAAACTTCATCATTACCTCCCGTGCTAAAGATTTGCATGGTAATTAAGTCTTTCAAAAAATTACGATTTTTTTCACATTATAATTACGTTGTTCTAATCTACACCAAAGTGGCGCGATACTTCATGTAAATGACTTCACGTCATTGAACTACGGTTAAAATTTTATATCGGTTTTAATGCGATTTAAAAATGGGGGGTGGTGTAAGGAGGATGAAAAATACTTTACGACCTATTCTTGTACCTACCAAATATAAAAAAAAACATTACAATCGGTCGACCCGTTTCGGAGGAGTGCGACCACAAAAGCCGTGACACGAGATTTTTATTTTATTTCAGTTGCTTGCAGCGATTCTTTCGAAATAGGGGATGTCCACCAGCGGGATGGGTCGTCGACATCAATAAGTCCTTGAGTCTTACGTGGTTTAGACTGGCACATGATCGGGAAGAATGGCAGAAACAAAGAGAGGCCTATGCCCAGCAGTGGGTCGACACGTGCTGAGAATGATGCTTGCAGCAAGTTAATAATTGTAATAGGGACTTACAAATATATAAAGGTATTTATTAACATACGAATCTATGTAATACAGGAATTCAACATTTTATTATGTTTTGAAAAAAATCTATTTCTGGGTATTTCGCAACCAGAGCGGTATGCAGATTTAGGGCAGAATATAAATACTGGTCACTGACTGAATCTCAAAAGTCCAGTTTTGGGGTTTGCCAAAGAACGATGGAGCGCAGCATTTTGGGTGTCAAGAGAATAGACAGGATTCGCAACACCGCGCTGCGCTCAAGGACCGGCATCGCTGATGTCAGTACCAAGGCTGCCAAGTTGAAGTGGGATTTGGCGGGTCGTGTCTCCCGCATGCAACCAAATAGGTGGGCTAAGGTCGTAACTGGATGGATCCCTGTGGATGGAAAACGACATCGTGGAAGGTCTAAGAAGCGGCGGCGTGATGATTTGGACGCTTTTTATAGGGACTGGCGGGATTTAGTACAAGATCGAGAAAAGTGGAGAGGTGAGGAGGAGGCCTTTTTGCCCAGCAGTAGGACTGCATAGGCTAGATAAAAAATACTAGCTACTTAATAGACTTTCTTTTAAATAGGTACATAAATAATATACTCAGAAAGGCGATATATAGAAATCCTATAGGTAACTTTGCTTCTGCCAGTTTCTTGGTACTGTGTCCATTATATCGTCTCCACTATAAAATTCCCTAACCCGTCGTACTAACGTCGAAAATTGCGTAGAATCTTAGAACCCAAGAGAATTGTAAGGTACGTCAAGAATACGCTGAGACGTGAAATGGTAAAACAATATTATTAGAACTTTTGTCGACTTCATTTCCCAGACTCAGTACTGAGAAAAGTGTGTAACTAGAAATTTAATCGGCAAAAGTTATAAAGTAAGTAAAGGTAAATCCTTACTTTTCACAAACCTCATCATCATCATCAACCCAGGTCATCATCATCATCATCAGCAGTAGTCACCATCATCAGACGTCCACTGCTGAACATAGGCCTCCCCCTTAGATCGCCACAACGAGCGGTTGATAGCCGTTTGCGCCCAACGGCTCCCCGCGATTCTTACTAGATCGTCGGTCCACCTTGTGGGGGGTCGGCCTACGCTGCGTCTTTCAGTCCGTGGTCTCTGGACTCGAGAACCTTTCTTCCCCAACGGTTATCGGTTCTACGAGCGATGTGGCTTTCCCATTGCCACTTCAACTTGCTAATTTTGAGAGCTATGTCGGCAACTTTAGTTCTTCTGCGGATTTCCTCATTGCGGATTTTGTCACGCAAAGAAACTCCGAGCATAGCCCTCTCCATAGCTCGTCGAGCGACCTTGAGCTTGGTCATGAGGCCATGAGTAAAGGACCACGTTTCAGTGCCATAGGTCATCACTGGCAACACACACTGGATGAAGACTTTTGTCTTCAGGCTCTGGGGAATTTTGGACGAGAAGATATCTCGAAGTTTCCCGAACGCTGCCCAGCCGAGTTGGATTCTTCGTGCGACCTCTTTGTCGAAGTTGGACTTACCTAATTGGACAGTTTGTCCTAGGTATACATATTCATCGACAACTTGAGAGTATCGCCCCCAACAACTACCGGTACGGGCGCAACATGGATATTTGACATGATTTTCGTCTTATCTATGTTCATTTTAAGACCCACCTGTTGGGAGAGCCTACTGAGGTCGTTGAGCATGGTACCGAGTTCCTCGAGCGATTCGGCCATAATGACTATATCATCGGCAAAACGAAGGTGAGTGATGTATTTGCCATTGATATTGATGCCAAGTCTGTCCCAGACCAAGAGTTTGAAAACGTCCTCCAATGCGTTCGTGAACAGTTTCGGAGAAATAACGTCTCCCTGTCTCACGCCTCTCTGCAATTGGATTGGTTCCGTACTCTGGTCCTGTAGACGGACTGGCATAGTGGCGTTACTATACAAACACTTCAACACTTCGATATACCTATAGTCGATTTGGCATCGCTGAAGAGACTGCAGTACCGTCCAGGTCTCTATTGAGTCGAAGGCTTTTTCATAGTCCACAAACGCTAGACATAACGGCTGATTATACTCCTCGGTCTTCTGTATAATCTAGCGTAGCGTGTGGGTGTGGTCTATGGTACTAAAGCCTTTTCGGAAACCGGCTTGTTCGGGAGGCTGGAAGTCATCGAACCTGCGTGCGAGACGGTTCGTAATCACTCTCGAAAACAGCTTGTAAACGTGGCTCAAGAGCGAGATGGGCCTGTAGTTCTTTAATAAGGTTTTATCACCTTTTTTAAAGAAAAGCACCACCACGCTCTTATCCCACGCTTTTGGCGTGGTTCCTTCGAGGACGACGGAGTTAAATAACTTCTGGAGGACTTGAAGTACCGGTTTTCCACCCGCTCTCAGAAGTTCTGTCGTAACTCCATCCTCACCTGGTGCCTTGTTGTTTTTAAGCTGTTTCAGAGCGATCCTAATCTCGTACAGGCTGATGTCCGGGATGTCTTCGGTATAGTGTCGGGTTAGTTTGGCTCTGGTGTCCTGAGCCAACTGACCAACGGGGTTTTGTCTTCAGGTGTACATCTGTCCATAGAACTTTTCGACCTCTCTCAGAATCTCCGGTTTCGACGAAATGATAGTGCCGCTGTCGGTCTTCAGGTTAGTCATTTGGCTTTGCCCTATAGACGAATGCTTTGCAAACACTTTTGAACCTTTGTTCCTTTCTATTGCGACCTTAATACGAGATGTAATAAAGGTACGCAGATCATGTCGCATAGATTTCGAGATTCGTCTATTAAGCACGCCGTATGCCGACATTTCAGCTGAAGACTGCAATCTCATTTCATCCCGGTCCTCCATTAGCTTAATGGTTTCATCTGAGAGTTTCTGGTGCTTAGTTCGGCGGGGGGCCTTAAAGAACTTAGATCCCACCGCTTGGATAGTTTCCACTAACCCGTTGTTGTTCCCAGGTATCTACTAAGTATTGGCCTTCTAGATTTTTAAAACTATCTCAAAAATCTTCAAGCCTAGACGGGACTTGAACCTGAAGGGAATGGATTCAGATTACAACTAAAGCGCCGTAAGCGCATTTTGATAACATTTTAAAAATAAAAAATACTATAGGCCTCCTCTTGCTTCTGCCACTGCCCTCGATCTTGAGCATACATGAATCAGGTGGTTCCCGCAATCTATAGCCAGTTTTTGGTACCCATTCCGTAAAGGTTTTGTCCACCTGCCATCACCACGTCTTGCCAGGTGTCCTGCTCAACTCTATTTAAACTCCATCACTCTGATTGCAACGTCTTGGACTTTTGTCTTGGGTCAGATCTCAATGTTACGAACATATTATGAAAGAAAGTTTGATGCCAAGCATGGCTAATTTGTATGTTGTACATGGTGTAGGTTGTGCTTCTCGTTTTCAGTGCACAGTCTCCTTCTTGAACAAATTGACCAGGTCTAAATAAAGGATATCGAGGATCAAATAAGATGGATGGTGCTCTTGGATCTGGCAAGTATAGTCAGGCGGTTCCTCTTCGCAACTTTACCCACCGATCGCTTGGTCCTTGCTTAGCAATCGGAAGTTTAACGTTTTATGAATTAATGAGTGAAATACTCTTTATTGCATACCAATCAAAAATACAGGAACAAAATAAATAAACAAGAAATAACGGTATATTGGGCGGTTTTATCGGCAAAAGCGATCTCTTCCTGACAACGTTTGTATTATACAGGTCCAACTTCGAGAGGTCGGTTGACGACGCCACCTCGGCTTAGCAGCGTTCGGGATACTAGGAAATCTCTTTTCGTCCAAAATACCTCAGTGTCTAAAGACGGTCTTTGATAGTGTGTGTTTAATTTTTTTTCATTTTCAAACATAGCATAGTATTAGCAAGCTCAAGAGACAGTTGGCGGGGCACATAGCTCGAAGAACTGATGGTCGTTGGGGCAGAAAGGTTTTCGAGTGGAGACTACGCAACAAATATTGTTACGAGTTGAGGGTTCGGGATAAAATAATGAAAATCAATCTAACCAAAATAACACTTTCATTCAACACTAAAATGCAAAATACACAATCTTAATCACAAGTACTCACAACACACTAATTCACACTACTGTTGCACAATAAACCACTAAAGTCACCGAAATATTCGCATGGATCGCCAAAATCAGACTGACTGCTTCACCGTGTCTTCTTCGCTCTCACACACCGGCGCAGCCCGTGTGGGGGCAGCAGTACCGGGCTTTATTGCCCTTTCCAGCGGGGTTCTTTCCGCCCCCCGTTTCTACGGGGGGGTCATCGGGTCGGCTCGCGGAGCCTCAGGTGACTTACTCAGGTGGCCGCCCGATGGTCTCTCCGCAGGACGGAGTGATTTGCGGTCGGCTGCTTGACGCGGATCTAGGTTGGGTGGTAGGAGGGGTGGGGGTGGGGAGGGATGGAGGGATGTCTACGTCTGAGTCTGTCGACGTTGTCTGGTCGTTTTCTGTGACCAGTTACCGCGAATATGGCTTACTCTTTGGGGGTCTATCTGTGAGAGGAGCTAGTTCTCGTAGGTGTGAGTAAGCGGAGTTGCCCAGGCGCGCAAACATCCTGGTTGTTAGGCGGCCTATGAATTGGTCTAAGCTCTCAATTTCTAGGTCACGTTGGATAGTGCTGTTTCGGACGTACCGTGGCGCGTCTACGATTGTCCTGAGGCAGAGGCTTTGCTGACTTCGCAGTATCTTTCTGTGGCCTTTGGCTAACAAAGCATACCATGCGGGGGTCGCGTATGTAAGACGCGGACGGACATAAGTCTTGTATAGTCCAACCTTCATTCGGAGCGGTAGGTTGGACTGCAGGACGGGCTTGAGTAGTGCTCGGGTTATACTCGCCAGGCCACGGACGTTCCTTGCGTGTTTCCTCATCGTTAGGTTGCGGTCTAATGTTACCCCCAGATATTAGGCCGTGTGTGACCAGGCCACCGGCTGTTCCTACAGGGTGAGTTTGGGTGGTAGGGTGAGCTTCCTCGAAAATGCGACGGCCTGTGTCTTACTCACATTGACACTCAGTCTCCATTTAGTCAACCAGGCGCGGAGCTCTGTTAGGACCCTTTGCATCTTGGTGGCGGCGTGATTCAAGTTCATGGATTTTATGATATATGCGGCGTCGTCCACGTATAGGGCTAACAGAGCTTCTTCTGTTTTGGGTATGTCGTCGGTGTAATGTGACTAACACACTGGGGAGAGGCAGCTGCCTTGGGGGACTCCGGCCCCGATTGGTCATCTGGAGGAGGTCGCCTGCTCCACGCGCACTAAGAAGCTGCGGCCTTGGAGGAACGAAGTTATTACCTTCACAACCTGCTGCGGTGACTTCTGACTGCTTCCGGCGTCTCTACGCACTTTTTATATCGCGTACAGTAGGTACATAACTCGCGAACGTTCTCGATGGTTCCATTGGTAACAAGTAAAGTGTAGGTGTTTCGACTGAATACTATTTATTATTCTGTGCAACTGTAGGTAAGAATATACTGTATGCAGGTATATTCCACACCAAGTATTACCTATTCTGTGACTTTGTAGATATAATTTCCAGAAGCCGACTAATACTTATTCTGTAACAGCCTCGGCGTAACAATATAAATATAAACAAATACTGCTGGACGTGTCACACAGCCCTATCTAGCCCCAAACTAAGCAGAGCTTGTACTATGAGAACCAGATTACTGATAGAATACTTATTAGTCTACTTTTTTTTGTAAATACATACTTGTCGTATAGAAAAACATCCGGACCCGGAAAAAATAAATGTAGATCATGTAAACATTTGTTCCGCGGCGGGAATCGAACCCGCTACCTCCTGCGTCTCAGCCGGCTATTCGCCCATTGCGCCACGAAGGTCAAAGAGAGTCAAAAACAAAAATAAAAAACGTAACATAAGATGTCCGCCACTAAATGAAAAGACCTGATAGTCCTGGTAGTCTGATAGACCTGAGGTTGCTGGGAGCCGATGGGTGCAGGCCGCACGATCGGTCGCTCTGGAAATCTATGGGGCAGCCCATGTTCGGCTGTGGACGTTTTATGGCTGTTATGATGATGTATTTTGTTACTTTGTATAAACCACAGGGCTTATAGCAAATCACAGAAAGCGTCATTCTTAGAAATCCCCTTGACATGTTAAAGATATTAAGACGTCTACCACAAAGTAATTTAGTCAGGTTTATTTATCCCGAAACGTCAACCTTATGTTGGGGTCCTGACCTTTAAGGTAAACTGTATACACAGATGTAGCTGCAGTACTTACTCAAAGGTCCACTCTTTAAAAAACTTGCTCAATACAAGCACTGAATCTCAGTATCTTAATTGAAACGTTCAAAGAACTCCTCAGGTTAAACAAATCCAAATGGTCAATCAAAGTTTGTCTGGAAGAGATCACTTTTAAAGATAACACTGCCCATTGTACTTTTATTTTTTTGGATATTTACTTGTACTTTTTGTTAGTGCACAGTGGTCGAAATTCGACCATCTAATTCTAATTCAAGGGTGGGGGAATAAATCTGCACTGATGTCCCGAATTAGGGTGTATTTTGCAATTCGACCATAATTCATGATTATATTTTCTTACTCAGCTTACTTTGACTTTGACTGAGTTTTAATTGTTTAAGAATGTTTGGTAAGCAATAAATTGTACAGTAACAAATACACTAAGTGACTATCGAAATGTTCATGCGGTGCCCACTCCGGTATCAGTTGATAACTCTTAATCTTGCAGCTGTTAGCCAGTACGTCTGTCTAGGACAAACAGTCCAGTTTGGTTAGTTCAACTTCTAGGAAGAGGTTATTTGACGAATCCAGCTCGGCCGGGCAGCGTTCGGGAAATTACGTGGCGTCTTCTCGTTCAAAATACCTGTGTCTTACATACATATACATACATACATATGGCACAGTAATGAGATCCCTCACTGTAGTTCTTTGAAGGATAAAGGACGCAAACTCGCACAATCATAAGACCGCCGATCTTATCAAGCGATAGGACCGCCCATTGTACTTGTTGCTTTGTGAATTTTTATTTTTAAGTCTGTTTCTTTTTAAGTCTGTTTCATTATAGTATTTTCATTCATTCATTCATTTATAATCTTACTCTTTTTTGAGCATTTAATAAAACATCAGTGACTTGATCAAGCAAGTGATACAAATGTATAAAGGTAGCCCATACTAGAAGTTTTGTACTCTTTGACAACTGACCTCAGGGCAATCAAACAAAGAAACGACATAATGTAAGAAACTTTGTATTTACCCTAGGGAGAAATGTATTTAGTTTGCAACCTCAGGTGCCTAGCAGCTGATTGAAAAAAGAAATGTCAATGACCTTTTAACATTAGCTGGTTGAATTTTACAATAGCTTTCAGAAAATATTGAATGATGATGAGTAGCAAGGGTGTTTCGAGCGAGACGATTTGCGAACGAGTTCAATAGAATGGGCGGTCTCATTGCTAAAAACGATCGCTTCCGGACAACCTTCATATAAACGTTAATCGAACAATTTCCCAATGATATAAAAAAGGAGCTTACCCACTTATTTGCTAGTACACACGGCTACACATCAAGCTATACATTTCCAGTATAAGCTGACCTCTCATTCTACGAAAAGCCTACACAATGCGAGGTCAGCTTATACTGGAAATGTATAGCTTGATGTGTAGCCGTGTGTACCACACAAATAGAAATAATACAAATTTAAGGACTAGGCTAGAATAAATAAGGCAATAAAATGAGCGGCCTTATCACTGAAAGCGATCTTTTCCAGGTAATCTTTGGATGGAATTTACTTTATGTAAAGTAACTATATGTTCTTACAAACAAACGTTCTGATTTCTGAGGTTCTATAAAAAAAGGTTTTAAGTCTAAAAAATTAAGCTTTTACCAACGACACTTCAGCCGATAATTCATTGATTGAAATTAATTAACTACTGAGGTGTTTCATTAAACAGTAATAAATCACTGGACGTTTCACGGCACTGTTTACTCTGTGATTAATTACCCTACATTGAAAGCATTTGTTTCTATGAAATGAGATTGCATTTTCTAGATTCATTCTAATCCGGGAGCAGCCTTGAGTTACACTACCTTTGATGTCTCTGATAAGTAGTTACACAAAAAAAATACATCGGCTACAAAAAAGGGAATCAAAACGTAGAAAGTTTATCCAGGGAAGATGAAATTACAGGGACATGAGATTTTGCACCTGTAAGGACATGTCTTGGAAACCTTCTGTCTGTCTGACCAGTTAGTGCCGATTTACTTGTAAACTGTAACATTTATCATATCCGGAACGCCTAGTATTATTTTGCCTGCAACACTAGCCTTACTGTGGGAGCGAGATAGCGAGCGCTAGTGGTGGTAGAGGGTTGATAAAAAGGCCTGTACTCGGAACGCACTTTTCGCTCCATCATGACATACTCCTCTGTAGTATTCGCACACTCTTGTCAAGTTGGTGCTATCCACATGGTACAAAATCGCTTCTTACGAAAAGTCACAGGCTCGCCTTGGTATTTTCGCAATAACCATTTACACCGCGATATGAAAATAGAGTCAATAGCCAAGCTCATATAGCTCGCTTCCAAGCGATATTATGAGCTTGCCACTCATCACCAGAATCCTTTGGTACATACCGGACTATCCGATAGATCCTCCCGCGAACAAAACCCTCCGTCATCCGTGACACATTCTCAGAGATCCGGATGACACAATCACCTCCGCTAACTGGAAGTGATTTCTGAGTCATCTAAATTAGACAAAGCAAACAATTCACCGATACACCAACCTCGCCGGCGAGGTCGACGTGTCCCTTCAGTTACCGCCTATACGAGGTACAAGCTCGTACCCGGGCGTTTCTCTCCTATCCCCATCCTGGTAACAGCCCAAGCCGAGGTTCGTACCTAAGTGGTGCCCGTGCGCTAGTTGCATCATCAAAAACTTACAGGGCTGAGTGCCATCTGCGCTCGCCAAAAGTTTGGTTAAGCTGCAACAGCCTTAAAAGGCCAAAAGCGAGATTAGTACATTCGAAAAAAAATCGAAACGCACTTTGTCGTCTGATCAATTGTCTGTGAAACTTATGCCCAAAGTCTGTACGAACCACTGCTCGGAACGTATAATTCAACGTGCAAAGTTTTTATTCTTGCTGCAAGTTAGCTTTCTCATAAATGACTTATTATACAGTTTAGGCAGGTAATCGTATCAGTATTGTTTCAAAACTATAAGTGAATGGAGCTTTAGGATTCCACAACACTTTTTGATAAAAGAGCCCATTTACGAAATAGAAAGCTTTAAAGTGGCCATTTTTGTAATAGTCGTGTGTGTGTGTGTGTGTGTTTGTTTTTATGTGTGTCTACTATCAGCTACTATTTTTGTATACCTAAGAAGTATAATAATAAAAATAATAAGTTGGGTCAAGGGCCAGATACAGAAGCCGGTACTCCTGGACTCGGCACGCATAGTCAGGAGGTTCCTCTCTCTGCAGCCCTAGCCACCGATCGTTTGGGCCTTGCTTTGCGGTCGGTGGTTTACCGTTTTTATAAATGTATTTTTACTAGAATGTTTTTTTTAAGATACGTTGTGGTAAAAAATGTATTTTATAAACGAGTTTTAAAATAAATATGTTTAAAAAATAATAAAAAAAATTTATTGATCCAGAATTTTTCACACAAAAAGTTAGTAGGCACGATATAATATTAAATTAGTAGGTATACATTTAGGTAGGTACTTATTATAATAATGAACACTAGCTCCCACACTAGGATTCCCTGTGTCGTGGGTAGCCAGGCTCTGCCCAAAAAAGAAACATGAAATAAACTTAATAGTTATAATCAATAATCATAAGCAACCTATATAATAATTTAGTAAAAATGGTTATTAAAAAGTTAAAGGTTTCTAGCAGCTCTAGCTAAAGTTTAAAATTATAGTTGAAATTTATTCAATTTACAAAACAACAAATAAGTTCATTACATTTGATAATCATAATTATCTTGCAAAGAGCTAAATTATTAGTGAAGTAAGGGTGCGTGTGTGTGTGTGGTCGAAGAGCGATTGCAGGGGAAGGTGAGCATAAGATTGGCGACACAACAAGTTAATATTGTATTACTTTATGAGGCTTAAAAGTTGTTCAGTATCAGAGTAGGTCAGACTTCTTAGCCACTCTTCGACTTTTTTTTTACAAGAAGATTTTAGGCATTGCTCCAGGCAGGCAGGCATCCAGCTCCTTGTGGGCGCGCGATTACAAGAAGGGGCCTAGGAAGGATGGGGATTTTTGAGCAATGTTTGTGCGCGTAGATGAGGTAAGCCATAGTGAGTTACGACGGGACCTCGCGATAGCCCTTGCACACAGCATTGACCTCTTATGAAAACGAAGGACAGTTGTTTTTATAAAAATTTGCTTAACCCTAAGGAAATCGCAGTTCTTGTACAGGCTATCAGTAGGATATCTGAAGGGTTTACTTAATTATATTTTTAAAATGGCCCGCTGTGCTCGTTCCAGTTTAAGAAAAGTTGTTGAACAGGCGGAGCCCCACACAATTATACAATAAGATAGTAAGGACTGGCAGAGAGCCGTATTCTATTGTGTATCCACAATAGAAGCACATTATACTTTAGTTGTAAGAAGAATTTGTAAAAAGACGTCGTAAAAAGGCTATCTTGGGACCAATGTGGTGGAATATTAATGGTATCTACCTGTCGCACTTGCGGTTCGCTGATGATCTTGTTCTGTATACCGAGGTGAAGGACGACCTGCAGACCATGTTGAACGAGCTTTTTAATGCATTTTTTAGAGTGGACCTCAAGATGAATATAGGCAAGACGAAGACTATGTCGAGCATTTCTGGAGTTTCGGTCCCAAACGTCGTTGTTGGAAGCGAGAAACTATAAATGGTCGACTCATACGTTTATCTTGGCCATGTACTATCTTTTGGCAAGGAGTATCAGATGAGGGAAGTCATCAGGCGTGTTTAACTTGGATGGGCAGCTTTCGGAAAACTAAATGCGGAAGTGAAGATCCTCTATTTAAACCTGAATACCGAGCTGGACAAGATGGACAACAAGTAATGCAGAGGAAAAGAAAACAACCTGATGACCACAACACATGTTGGACACACATGGAACTAGCAGATTTTCGCGCAGATATACTTTCAGTGCTTCGTGAATTCTCAAGTGAACAAAAACACAATTTGGCCAAAATCTCAGATGATATCACGAGTATAAAACAGCAGATCCAAAGCATAGAACACAAAACTGACAGTGTTATGCTAGAACAAAATAAAATAAAGTTAGAAACAGCAAATATGAAACACTGCCATAGCAGCTCAGAATTGAAGTTAACCTTGATAGAAAATGACATGGAAACACTGCAGTTATCAAACACAAAAAATGTTCCCAGTATTTTGCAATGTGAGGATATAATAGCTGAATTGCGAGAGCGATCTAGCAGAGAATGTAATATAATCATCACAGGCATACCAGAGCTGAACACAACCATTACTAAAGAAAGAGTATCACACGACATGGCCGAAGCAACCAAGATCATAAAAATGGCAAAACCAGAAAACCCTGGCCCCACCAACTGCATCAGACTTGGAAAATACAAGCCAGGTACTTCGAGATCACTTAAGGCATCTTTGGTTTCGACGGAGACGGCAAAAGAGGTGCTTCGTAATAGAGCAAATGTAAAACTGGAAAACGTCAAAATGTTTTCAGATAAAACGCTTCAAAACAACAAAACCATATGAAGCTATTGAAAGAAGAGCTGCATAATCGTCAGAATAGGAGAAAATAACATTGGTATAAAATATCTTAAGGGAGTACCAAAAATTGTTAAATTACAGGCAAAAAACTAGCTACCCCTGCATCAGACCATCAGCATGTAAGAGGGAAAATACAGGTACCAAGTCGTTGAAACTTATGAAAGTCTAACCATTGATAAAAAGTCCCTTAAGTTTTTATATCTCAACGCCCGGAGCCTTATGAAACCAGGAAAACTGGATGAATTAAAATGTATACTACAAAAAATACAAAAAGTTCACATCGTAGTAGTCACTGAAACATGGATAAAGTCGGAAGCTGATGCCCATTCACTGATAATACCTAATTACACACATTATTTTAATAACCAAACATGTACCCGAGGCGGAGGTGTCTCCTTTTATATTCATAACAATCTCAAACATGAACTAATAGAAGAAAAATGCCACGACGATAACCACTATCTCTGGATTCATGTAGAAAAATTCTGTCTAGACGTTGGCTTAGTCTATAAACCAGAACGAACTAACACAAATAATTTTCTACAACTACTCTCAGAACAGCTACAGCAGCGGAAAAGAGGTATACTATTTGGTGACTTTAATTATAATTTACTAGATAGAGAACCAACTACAAAAGAATATAAGGCTACGCTACGTGAAAATGGATACACTATAATTAACAAAATTGACAAGAAATTTTGTACGCGGGAGACTGCTCAGACTAAATCTATATCATGTTTGTTCAAACCTTAAAAGTCATCATTTTCATCTAGCTGTAATAAAATCTGCAATGTCAGACCATAATCAGATTTATTTCGAGATACAAAAAGACAGCACCCGATTCCCATAAAAAAATGGAATATGTGCAAATTAATTATACAAACTTTTGTGAGTCGTTACAAAACTATATTGAAAACAGCAATTTGGACAATGAATACAAAAAACTAGAAGAACTTTTGATAAAAAGCATTAACGAAAACAAGTCTAGAAAAACAAAAATTCTCAATTCACCCAAAAATTACTGGATAAATAGAAATGTAACACTGCCATAGCGAAGAGAAATGCAGCATGGATAAGAACTCTTGATAAGCTAAATGATAAAACTATTAAAGATCACTTCTTAGACGAACGAAAGAAAGTTTTTAATCTCATACGCAAAACTAAAAGTGAGTATTACCAAAAGGCTTTTAAAGAATGTAAAGAAAAGCCCAGAAAAATGTGGAATCTCATAAATGAGTTATCATGCAATAAAATTAGATACACAAATACATCCTTTAGCTGAAAATCAAATCAGAACTTATAACAGACGAAAAAGAAGTATGCGAACATTTTAATAACTTTTTCTCTACTATAGGATCCTTTTTGGCTAAACAAATACCTGAAAAATATCACGAGAATATGACAATACAAAACGAAAACAAATGTAATAAATTAACATCTCTAAGACTTACAACGGTAGATGAAATAACCAAATTAATTGATAATCTCAAAACAAATTCGAGCACAGGAATAGACGGAATAAGCACTAAAGCAATAAAATGCGTTAAAAATATATTAGGTAAAGAATTAAGCTACTGCATAAACACATGTCTAGAGCGAGGTATTTTCCTGACTCTCTCAAAATTGCTAAAGTAAGTCCAATCTTTAAATCGGGAGATAAATCTGACCCTAGTAATTATCGTCCCATTTCGGTTCTCCCAGTAATTTCAAAATTTTTCGAAATAATCCTTCATGTACGTCTTACAGAACACCGCTCATTAACTTTCTATTTAAGGGACAATATGGTTTCCGATCCAATTCAAATACATTGTCAGCCACAATTGACCTTGTTACTAAAATAAAGACCAGTATCGATGAAAGACAAATAGCATTAGGTGTTTTCATCGATTTGAAAAAGGCGTTCGATACCGTTAGCCATACATTACTTATTGATAAATTGGAAAAAATGCTCGGGGTCACAGGGAATGCGCTTGAACTGTTCAAATCATATCTAACCAACCGGTATCAAATAGTAAAGATTGGCCAGCACAAAAGTAGCCCTAAGCTTGTAACATGTGGTGTCCCCCAGGGCTCAATTCTTGGACCGTTGTTTATTTTTAGTTTATATTAACAATGTCCATGAATTGGGTCTGGCGGGCAGTATAACGTGCTGATGACACATGTCTATTTTATTTTGGTCAAGATTTACAAACTATTATACAACACGCACAGAATGACTTAAATATACTGCAAAATTGGTTTCTTCAGAATCTTTTAACTATCAATGAGACAAAAACCAAAGGCATGATATTTTCGCCGAAAAAATAAAAAATAGACGACTATCCACCACTTACAATTAACAATGTGACACTCTAATGTACCGAAGAGGAAAAGTATCTTGGTCTTATACTAGACAGTAAACTAACGTGGAAACCACATATATCAAAACTAGTAACCAAGATAGTCAATCTCACGGGAGCTGTACGAAGTATAATCCGCTGTCTGCCAAAGAAGGTCCGATACATGATCTACAGTTCACTTGTAAAACCTCATATCGACTATCTTATTGAAATATGGGGATCAAGCAACAAGACAAATTTAAGAGCTGTACAAACTGCTCAAAATAAAATTATAAAAGTTTTGTTTTATTACAATTTTTTAACCAGGACAAAAACTATACATAAAGAAACAAGATTATTTAATATAACACAAAACTATATGTACAACATATGAATGAATGAATGAATGAAAATTCTTTATTATACCTTACAAGCTAGACACAACAGATTTATAGAAAAAAAACAAATAAAAGTAAGCATAATGGGCGGTCTTATCGCTTAACAAAGCGATCTCTTTCAGACAACCTTTGTATGGAGAGGATCATTGCTTAATGGAAGATTGGCCGAGGTGTAAAAAGAACAAACTTAATAATAGAAAAAGAAATTAGTTATATACATACATATTAGGTACATAAATAACTTTAAATAAATATCATATATAAAATAAATAAATATGTACTTATACTTACAATAATAATATTAGAGATCAGATGAATCATGACTCTTCATGGAGATAAAAGTTTTTGAGTCTAGCTTTAAATACGGAAGGTGAGGGGGATTTCTTAATGGAGACCGGCAAGGCGTTCCATAATCGGACAGCTAGGACGGAAAAGGAGTTTGCATATAAACTGGTTCTATGTATCGGGGTTTTGAGAAAGAGGTTTTCAGAGGATCGGAGTGTTTGGGAATTTGTGCAAAAAAGGAATTCAAAGCGTTCCTTCAGATAACAAGGCGTGGAAGGATTACGAAGGATGTTGAATAGGAGGGATAGGATGTGAGTATTCCGGCGAAGTCGAATGGGGAGCCATTTGAGTTTATTACGAAATTCGGAGATGTGGTCGTATTTTCGGAGTCCGAAAATAAACCTTATGCAAAAATTTTGAAGACGCTCAAGCTTATTGAGCTGCTCCTCCGTGAGGTCAAGATAGCAGGAATCAGCGTAATCTAAAATTGGGAGAAGAAGAGATTGTGCTAGCGCAATTTTAGTAGCTATCGGAAGAAAGTTTCGCAGTCTCCTGAGCGAACCAGCAGAGGCAAATAGCTTCCGACTCACAGATTCGAGCTGAGGACCCCACGACATACAGCTATCCATGAAGATGCCCAAATTTTTTAGAACCTTTGAGTAGGGAACAGTTACATTATCAAACTTAATTTGAGGGAGTGTTGTGTAGTTGATTTTCGATAAGGTGCGTGAACTTCCCAGTATGTAACATATGTAATCAAGTTAGAAAAATATTGTGCAAAGATATTCACTGCAGCATCACTTTTACAAAAAGAGCACAAATACAAAAGAAAATTACTAGACAGGCGAATCATATATCATATCTTCGTAGTCCAAGAACAAATTATGGAAAGAGCAACATCTTGTATGAAGGGGCACGTATGTACAACAAACTTCCAAATGATATTAAGGATGCTAAAACAATGCTGACATTTAAAAAATATCTTAATAAGTATATAAACCAAAATGGTAGTCAGTGAATTGGCATATTTGAATATTAAAATAATTAAAAATGTAATTATTGTTAAATCTAAATAAATCTTAATATATTATAGGAAAGTATATACTAAGTATACATACCTATGTTAAATATTTAAAAAAAAATATATTTCTATGTGAATGACTTAATATAAAAATAATTCTACCCTAAAAATGTAAAATAATACAATCAAATACCCATTCAAAACAAAAAAAAATCTAATATATATTTATATAATAATGTATGAAAAGTATTAATTCATTGTATAAATAACTATGCAATAAAATAAAATTCGTTTTATAAGTAAAATTTAAGAACAATAATTTTAACCAACCTTACAAGATAAACAACATCGCGTAATCGGTGAAACCGGCCTCTTGCCGGCCAAAACAAGTTAATAGTTCTGATTTTTTTTGTGGGCAATGGCTGTGCGGCTCATAGCTTCTATCCTAAACTACCCACATTTAGTTCACTTTATTATACGCTTGATCTTTAAATATTTTGTTGTGTCGTGTTAATATTTTATTTAATGATAAGTTTTATGTGTACGTACTAAACTGAAATAATAAATTTTACCACAAATAACAATTGATTTTTTTAGTTTCGTAAAGATAATAATGTGTAATGGAAAGTAATAATGTAATTGAGTAATGTGTAATTTTTTTTAATTAATGTGTAATTTTTTGTTACCTCTGAGGTTGGCAGGTAGAAAATGCTATTAGCATTAAGCCCACCTTTTGTACATGTAATTTGTATTTTTGTGCAATAAAGTATTAAATAAATAATAAGTGTATGTAATGTAAGTATCTTAATATAATTGTCAAATTGCACTGTTCACTGTATCTAAACAACTATTTAAAATGTTGAATTTATGTTTCTCAGTCAGCGATTTATTGTAAATCTTTTGAGAAATAAAATATCTTAAACCGTAAACAGTAAATGACATCTTAAAATCCCACGTGTATTCCACAATGTCTTAAAACACGTCTGTATAACCAATGTGTCCTGCCAACTATGACTTATGGTGCCGAGACATAGAGGCTCACGAAGGAGGCTGTGCATAAAATAAGTGTAGCACAGAGAGCCATGGAGCCCGCCATGATCAGCATCACACTCATAGATCGAGTTCCTAATACCGAAATTCGCAAGCAGATTAAAGTACAAGCCGTCAGCAATCGAGTATTGGGGCTCAAGTGGAATTTGGCAGGACACTTGGCCTGACGTAGTGACGACAGGTGGACTAAGGCACTAACAGAGTGGAGGCCGAGAACTGGGTATCGAAATAGGGGAAGTCCACCAGCGAGAAGGGTCGACGACATCAATAAGACCGTGGGTCGTACGTGGTTCAGACTGGCACAAGATCGGAAATAATGACAAAACAAAGAGAAGCTTATGCCCAGCTGTGGGTCGATACGGGCTGAGAATGATGATGATGATAAAGAAGAATTATCTCAGCTGAGTATACTATACTACTTAACGAGCGGTAGTCGACCTACTTATATCTGTAGTTGGGGTTGTAAGCAGTTCATATAATCATCATCATAGCGGCCATAGGACGTCCACTACTGAACATAAGCTTTCATAGATTTTCAGAGTAACCAATCTTGTGCGGAATGTACCCAACGGCTCCCAGCAACCTTTATCAGGTCATCTATCCATCTAGTGAGGGGCTATCCTATTCTGGGCTTTCCAGTGAGTGGTCTCCATTCTAAAACCTTTCTGCCTCGATGGCTAGTTCTTCGAACGATCAGCTTACCTTCCACGAAATGAATATAATATCACGCTGAGGCTATTGTTTGTACTTAATCCAAAATACTACTTTCTTATATAATCGGGTTCACTGAAGCAGTCACTCCACAAAAATAAATTATCTCTGTGGAAGATTAAAAACATGACCCTCTTCCAGATAGTGTATTAGCCAAAAAAAGATTCAATTTGCCAAATTACGTAGGCTGTTATACGAACAGGAAAGTTACGAGTACATGTCTAGAAAAGTAACAACTCAGACCTTCTGAGTAGCTTTCTGTGTTTTTCGGTTAATTATTATGACGGTATTCTTTGTCTTTTCTAAATTTCTGGATAAATCTTAAAGTGAAAATTATTTTTAAACCAAGACATTGTCTCGTGAACGAAGAAACGTGGTCTCTAACTATGGGCCTCATAAGAAGCCTCAAGTTTGCTCAGTGTACTCTGGAGAAGGTTATGCTTGTTATATAGTGTATGCTTGACTTTGAGACACAAATAAGGGGATTCATAGGCTGCATTCCGAATCACGCTAAAATCGATATCATTGCGCTAACAAGCGTTCCAAGTCACCGTTAGCGCGACAATGATGTCCTGTGAATCGTCATAGATAACATCATTACATCCGCCATTAAGCGCTAAAAACGTCCATGCTCCAAACCGATATCACTGTGAGCCTCCCTGTCAAAAGTGACGTGACAGCTGGTTGGTTGGTTTTATTATTGTTATGAAAATAAAGGAATACTGACTTACAGCGCGTTCATGAGCGTCAAATCTTTAACGGCACTTAACTTACATCAGCGCGTCAACTGAATCGGTACGCAAAATAGCTACGTGAACGCTAGCAGCGATTATGTCGTGATTCGGACTGCAGGGCTTGACAAACCAAAGTTACTGACATAGCTCAGAGGATAAGCAGACTGAAGTGGTAGTGGCCCCCGCACACAAGGACACCACAGCGTGAAAAACTGACAGCCGTTGGGACAGGAAGGTTCTTGAGTGGAGACCACGCACATGAAAGTAGGTCTTGCAATTCGGATATCCGAATATCCGTATTATTTGGATATCCGTGTGATTTTACTAGCCGGATAGTGACGATCAATATATTCGGATAATTCAAATAAAACGAATAGTAAAATTCATCAAAAAATCACGTTTTGAACATGAAATTAACTACATACATCAAAACCATAATTTCATAATTATGAGCAGTAAGTACATGTATCTAAAAAAATAATCTGAATTTAAAACACTGTTTATTCTTTACTTTTAATATTTGTCGCATTATAAAACATTCAGAAAGTCGCGACTGACAAGTTGATTACTTATTGCTTAACTTTTGTTACAGAAAACGTGATCTTAAGTATACCTATCAAGTTTCCATATTGTCAAAAACGATTTATATTATAATGGTGAATGTTGGAATAACTTAAACATTGTTTGTAGCTCTAATAACAATTATTATCGTTTTTAACGCTTTTCTCAAAATTATTTGAATCCGGATATCCGAATAGTAAAGTTCACTACTATCCGAATTATTCGAATACCAAATCTTACGGATAATGCAAGCCCTACTTGAAAGCGCAGCGTAAGACGGTCCCCAACTAAACGGGAAGATGACCTAACAAAAGATACTGGGAGCCATTAGGTACAGCACAAGATCAGGATTTCTGAATATTTATGGTGATGGCTTACGTTCAGCGGTGCTTCGGTTCTTAGGCTAAATTATGACGAAAGGGCTAATACCGTTGTGCATAGTAAAATTTAAAGCTTACCGTACGAAGTTTTCATAGAAACAGTCCTAAGTAAACAACATTAAATATTCTTCTTAAAAAGCGCCTTTCAAATAAAGCTAAGACATGAAAAAGCCATACTACTTTCATTTCATTTATTTTCCATTGTAGGTACATTAAAGAAAACTAAGTTACGTCATATTTAGAATACATCAATATAATTAATATTACAGTAGCTCAAACAGACAGGTATCGGGACTAATTATGTTATTCAACATAATTGAATGTCAACTTAAAATAATAATAATAAAACAAAAATTAATTTAATACATAACAAAACAATGTCAAATAAGGCAATCAATGTCAATACTAAATCTTACTCGTAATTAATGTTCTAGGCAATCGTGTAGAGAAAAGTTTAAGGAACAGGACATCATGAAAATGATTGGAGAATTTATTTTCCAAAACGTACTCTATGTTAGAGAAAATTTACATCATATGAAAAGAGCTACAGATTTCCACAATATTAATACTAAGTATAAAAATCGCCTAATTATACCAACAACCAGATTATCAAAAATTTCCAAAAGCTATTATTGCACAGCGATAAAATTGTATAACAGAATACCCAAAAATGTTGAAAGTCTTGCCGACAATGACTTCAAATTGTTTATCAAATGACATTTAATTAACAAAAGTTTTTATCGTTTGGACGAAGCTTTAGCAGATAAAAACCTTTTTGCATTATAGTACCTACATATTGATACATTGTAATTAGTTTTTTATTTAGTTTTTAATTTTATTATACAATTGACAATGCTTTTGCAGATACTTCTAATTTTATTTATTATTATTATTAATATTTTATTGATTTCTTTTGTTTAAGAAGGTGTTTATTTTATATTGTAAAATTTGTTAGTCGCTATTGACATTATAATTAAGTTACTACCAATGTGACATTTTTTTTATATTGTACCTACTGACATATCTAAGAACAATAAATTTGTCAAAAGATGAAATAAATGAAATGAAATGAATGTACGTACCTATGTCATGTCAAAAACAAATTATTATAAATTGCGGCTGTAAAGGAGCCTTGTCATTACGATAAATTCTAATAATTGCGGAATGTTAAAAGATCTATAAGTAACTAAACAAAATAATAAATAAAAATAAAACCCATAAAATAATTATCAAAATAAAATTATATAAATTAAAGAATTACAAGTTACAAATTGCGGCTGTAAAAAGGCCTTGTCAGTATTGTAAAAAGACAAAAGTTAAGGACAAAACAAAAAATAAGGAATAGAAAAAAAAACAAATAATTCAACAGGTCACATTAAAATTAACATCATTTAAAGCTTCTCCCAATGAGTAATAACTTTTTGTATTAATAATTTTTTTCTTAAAAAGATTAATACATGAGGTTTTGAGCTCGTCCGGTAGCTTTTTAAAAAGTATTACACCATTGCCCAAAAAGCTTCTTGATGATTTACATAACCTAAATTTTTGGATCCGAAGTCTGGCACCATGTCTTGTACTATGTATGTTATCTGCAGATAAGGTTTCGAATTCACCTATGTTTTTTTTTGACAGTTTGACATACAGTGTAAGATAGTGTAGGTAGTGTAAGATAGTGTAGTAGGCAGTGTAAGATGTAAGCCCCAGTAAAGGTGAGAACATTGAGTTGCATGTTTCTCTTGGTTTGAGACCAAGGACAAACCTAACAGCACGTTTACTCATTCGACATTGACATTATAAAGTACAAAAACACTTCGTGAGATCCGGCACCTGTTTATATTTCGAACAACAAAAAGGCTGTGTAACTTTTATATTCAGACATTTTTAGGGTTCCATTCTTCTACTATTTGATTTTGACAAATTTTTGGTATCAAATTAGTTTTGACCAACTCAACATCATTTCAACATCAACAACATTTTGGCACCTCTACGGTTTCATTGGTGGCTTCATTGAGCTGTTCCAGGGTGCAAATGGAGGGTTCTATTATCACAGTCGTCCCATATTGTTATCTGCGGAATCTTTTAATTGGCTTTCTCTAAGTAGCATTTATTGTTGTTTATTGAAGTTATACTCCTTTTGGCGCGTTTGGAAAAATATGAGAATAATATTTTTACGATGCGTGCGTAGACCGACAGCCAAAAAGCGACATTTTTTTTATATTACTAAGATATCAAACAAGCATACGGCTCACCTGATGGTAAGCGTAGCCTATGGACATTTGTAACACCAAAAAGGGCGTGGTTACTAGCGCGTTGGCGATCATTTAAATTTTCAAAACGCCCTATTTTACCAACCCCATACTGTAGTCCCTGGAGAAAACCAGCAGGGACACCATTCCACAAGCGAAGCGTTCGCGGTAGGGAATTCCTTTGGAACCTCACGGTAAGCGACCACATCGTCTCCAAGGTGTGTGGATGAATTCCCTGCCGATGGCGAGCAGTGCGATAATAAAAGGAACCTGCAGGCACCATATCAAACAACTCCTCAAAATACAACCCATTATACAAGCGGCATAAAAAATCACAGGGAGGCAAAATCTTTCCTGAGGCTTAAGGGCTCAATACTGCTTGTGAGAATTGGATCGTTAACAATTCTCACAGCTCGTCTTTGAACAGATTCAAACGGCCCTAGTTGGTATTCAGGTTCTCCTGCCCATAAATGACAGCAGTACTCCATCTGGGGCAGGACTTACGCCTTATAGAGAAGCAGTATTTGCCCCGCACTGAAGTACTGCTTTGTCTTATTGAGCACACCGAGCTTTTTGGATGCCAACTTTGCCTTGTCTTCTAAGTGACTCAGAAACTACACGCCATTGGAGATGTTGACAACAAGGATCCTGATGCTCTTAGAGATGGTTAAGGGTGTGTTCTGAAATTTTGAACCTACAGTTAAAGGAGGTTCTTTTAGCGGTGAACGCACAAACCTGTGTTTTTGTGGGGTCAACCCCACAAAGACAAAAAGAGCTAACTTTTTAGCTAACAGTTATCAGCTAACTTCATCATGTCGTGTTCAAACTCGACATGATGAAGTTAGCTGATAACTGTCTCATGCACGTGCACACCGACAACCAAAAAGCGACATGATGAAGTTAGGCTGAAAACTAAAGTATAACTTCTTACGTACAGATAAGTTGTGCCCATTTACAGCATCTTAAATAGTACCCAATTGGTGTTTAAGATAGTGTGTATGAAATGCTTGTCTGTTTGTAGCACCTCCAAAGTTATAGAGCATTGAGCTACTAGGTACACACGGCTACACATCAAGCTGTACATTTCCAGTATAAGCTGACCTCGAATTATGTAGGCTTTTCGTAAAATGAGAGGTCAGCTTATACTGGAACAGTATAGCTTGATGTGTAGCCGTGTGTACCTAAAAGTCCATGTAATTAATTAAATATTCCTTAGGACGTAATCAGTTTTGTCCCTATGTACAGTTTGAATAAATGAGTCGGATGGTAGAAATAGGTACGGCGGTAGTACACCCCCAAGACGAACTCTTTCTTTTTCACTCTCTCACAAAAAAACTCTGCTTTAACTAAAAGAAACTTAGAATAGAATATAACAACGCTTTTGTACTCCAAGAATACTTAAAGGACTAGTTTATGCCAAACATTGTACAATATCTAACATTTTCCGAAAAAACGGTACAAAACACTCAGTTCCTTGCACATTTCTTCATATAGATATATTTAATGCGTTCAGATGCTCTTGACCTTTTCTTCATAAGTAGTTGTTTTCCTTCAGGAATAGTTTCTGTTCCATCTAAAGTTTTCATATAATAATGGTTGGATTGTGGAGCCTTGTTTATCAACAAGGTCGATGGTAATATTAATTTTATGATACAAGCTTTGAAACTATCATGGTTGACATTATTTTCACAAAAAATAAATACATATATATAAATAATATTATAAACTCACAAATTATAGTAAAATCCTGTTTTTAGTGAAAATTAATTTGATGGCCTATGTACCAGAAGTAAAATAATATAAGAAGAATATACGAGTGTTTTTTTAGTCAGACAACTTTCGTGATTTATTTCAGTCATTATCAGGGTGGGTGCGATCCACTGAGTCTCGCCTTGCACTCAGGCGAGATCTTCCTGCCCTTTTCCCACATTACGCGGGGTCGGCACAATATGTATTCCTCCTCCACATCTCTCTATCAGCCGTCATCTCCGTTGTCACTTCCTTCCTACCCGTATCATTCTTCACACAGTCCATCCATCTCTTCTTCGGTCTTCCTCTACTTCTATATCCATCTACACGTCATATATATTTGCAAGATTTGGATTTATAATAATGATACGGGTGTGTGTTTATTTATTGAGATCTATAAATTGTTTGCAACGGTCTTTATATAGCTGAACCGTTGTTTATATTTATAATATAAATACATACACTATATGTATAGTCCTCAGGGACGTGTCCGTTGATGGCGAACCGTTTGCAAGATGTTCTGTCGTGGGCGTGACAGTCTGACAAACATAAATTTAGTTTTAAAAACTCGATCGCACGATACACAGTGCAGTGGGCCCAATTCTACTAAACCAATCGCTTCACTATAACAATATTATGGTCACAAAATGGTCACTATAGATACCTTTTAGTATTCTACTAACAAATCATGTTTCCAGTGACCGCCGTTGCTATGACAACACCATTGAAAATTTCGTAATATATGAAAGGAGCAGCAATCATAGTTCATCGGCCGTCAGTTTTTCAAGCTACGCGCCCCGCCCACTGCTACTTGAGTTTGCTAATCCTCTGGGTTATGTCAGTGCTTTGGTTTGTTTACAAATCTTCTCATTTGTTATTCGATCTCGGAGGAAATACCAATATAAATTAATTATAAAAACTTAACTTACCTAGTGCCGTGGGGCGCCGGCAATAGAATGTTGCCCCTCCGCTCTTGCCCGTGGATGCAGTAGGAGTCTGCTAAGGGATACCTCCGAAAGATGGGCAGCAGCGTCTTTTCGAGTTTCAACACCTATACTGCGCTCGCCAACCCGCCTGCCAAGCGTGGCGAGTATGGCAACAACCCCCTCATGGATTTACAACATAAAGCCAGGCCCCGAGTCCCCGGCGGCCCCGCTAATCCTGGCTACGGTAGCAGTCACGGTAACGGCGGGGCCAGGGGTGCTAAGAATCCCCGGGAGACGATCGGCTACCAAACCCTACGACGACCACTGGCCCTGGTAACACACAACATCCGCACTTTGAGGACAGACGAAAAGATTGTTGAGCTGGAAGAAGAAATTAGTAGATTACACTGGGACATTTTGGGGTTATCAGAAGTTCGTAGAGAGGGCGAGGACACGATATCCCTTAAGTCTGGTAATCTACTATACTACCGGGAGGGCGACCAACAGTCCCAAGGTGGTGTTGGGTTTCTCGTTCACAAGTCACTCATCAACAACATTATCACCATCGACAGTGTGTCGAGCAGGGTCGCGTACCTGACACTCAGAATATCTAAGCGATATTCGCTGAAGGTCGTTCAGGTATATGCGCCGACCACTTCACACCCAGATGAAGAAGTAGAGTCTATGTATGAGGACATCAGTAGAGCCAAACAACAAAACTCACTTTATTGTTGTTATGGGGGACTTCAATGCAAAGCTAGGCATGAGAAGCGATGATGAGTTGAGAGTGGGGCAATTTGGATATGGGCAACGGAACCCCAGAGGACAGAGGCTGGCCGATTTTCTGGAGAAAGAAGGACTCTTTATGATGAATTCTTTTTTCCAGAAGCCGCCTCACAGGAAATGGACCTGGATGAGTCCCAACGGTTCCACGAGAAATGAGATTGATTTCATCTTGACCAACAAGAAACGGATATTCAATGATGTCTCTGTGATTCACAGGGTGAAAACCGGCAGTGATCACCGAATTGTTAGAGCCACATTGAATATGAACGTTAAACTTGAAAGGTCCCGTTTGATGAAATCTACGCTCCGACCCACTCGCGCACATATCCAAAACCTCGAGAGCTTTCAACTCGAACTTGCAAATCGCTTTGACTGTCTAGAAGTAGATGCATCAGTGGACGAGATCAATAACAGGTTCGTAGAAACCGTCCATACGGTGGGGTCCCAGTTCTTTAAGACCCCCCGTACCAATAGACCTCAGAAACTCTCTGATGACACCCTTAACCTCATGGCTGAACGACGTTATTTGCAACTGCAGTCTCCCGATGATGCTCAGTCACATAGGCAGCTCAATAGAAAGATTTGGAAATCCTTGCGGCACGATATTCGTACCTTTAATACATCTCGTATTAAAGATACGATAGAGCGGAATAAAGGCTCCAAAGTGTTCGCGAGAGATAATTCTATTGGGCAGAGCCGCATGACGAAGCTGAAGAGGGAAGATGGCAGCATAACGTCAAGTAAAGCGGAAGTGTTAAGGGAAGTCGAAAGGTTCTATGGACGGCTCTACGATTCGGTCACTAAACCTGTTTGCAGTGCGGCCAACGACCCAAGAGCCAAACTGACCCGACATTATACCGAAGATATTCCGGACATCAGCCTGTATGAGATCAGGATGGTCTTAAAGCAGCTTAAGAACGACAAGGCGCTGGGTGAGGACGGAATCACTTCAGAGCTTCTGAAAGCGGGTGGATCACCGGTACTTAAAGTCCTTCAGAAGCTTTTTAATTCCGCCTTGCTTGAAGGTACGACGCCAAAAGCATGGAACGGGGGCGTGGTGGTTCTGTTCTTCAAGAAAGGTGACAACACCTTGCTTAAGAATTACAGACCCATCTCGCTTTTGAGCCATGTTTATAAGCTGTTTTCGAGGGTCATCGCGAACCGTCTCGAACGCAGGTTTGATGACTTCCAGCCTTCCGAACAAGCCGGGTTCCGTAAAGGCTACAGTACCATAGACCACATACATACGCTGCGGCAAGTCATACAGAAGACCGAAGAGTATAACTTGCCGCTATGTCTCGCGTTTGTGGACTATGAGAAAGCCTTCGATTCGATCGAAACATGGGCAGTGCTTGAGTCTCTCCAACGATGCCGTATTGACTATCGGTACATCGAAGTGTTGAAGTGTTTGTATAAAAACGCCACTATGTCAGTCCGAGTACATGAACAGAGCTCGAAGGCGATTCCCTTAAAAAGAGGCGTAAGACAGGGAGATGTCATTTCTCCGAAACTGTTTACGACCGCATTGGAAGATGCCTTCAAGCTTCTGGAATGGAAAGGACTGGGCATCAATATTAACGGCGAATACATCACTCACCTTCGGTTTGCCGACGATATTGTGGTCATGGCAAAGTCGATGGAAGAGCTCAGCACGATGCTCGAAGGCCTCAATCGAGTCTCCCAACGGGTAGGACTTAAAATGAACATGGACAAGACGATAATCATGTCAAATGTCCATGTCGTCCCTGCCCCAGTTATGGTTGAGAACTCGGCTCTTGAAGTTGTCGACGCGTATGTATACCTAGGACAAACAGTCCAATTAGGTAGGTCCAACTTCGAGAAAGAGGTCAATCGTCGAATCCAACTCGGATGGGCAGCGTTTGGGAAACTTCGTAACGTCTTTTCGTCCAACATACCTCAGTGCCTTAAGACGAAAGTCTACAATCAGTGTGTGTTACCAGTGATGACATATGGAACCGAGACGTGGTCCTTCACTATTGGCCTTATGAATAAGCTCAGAGTCGCTCAACGAGCTATGGAGAGGGCTATGCTCGGGGTTTCTCTACGGGATCGAATCAGAAATGAGGAGATACGTAGGAGAACTCAAGTCACCGACATAGCCCGACATATTAGCACGTTGAAGTGGCAATGGGCAGGCCATATAGCGCGCAGAACGGATGGCCGATGGGGCCGAAAGGTTCTCGAGTGGAGGCCACGGACCGGCAAGCGCAGCGTAGGACGTCCACCCACAAGATGGACAGACGACTTGGTAAGAACCGCAGGTCGGCGTTGGATGCAGGCTGCTTCCAACCGCAGTTCCTGGAGATCAATGAGAGAGGCCTTTGTCCAGCAGTGGACGTCCTACGGCTGATATGATGATGATGATGATGAACTTACCTAGTGGTTCGCCCCGAACTGAGATCTCGCGAGTCTCCGATTAAAACAAAAAAAAATTGTGATCTATAACTATCAAAATAGTGCCACGAAATGCATAACGTAATTACTTGACCTACAGTTTCATTAACATTACATGTAACGGGAGTTCATGTGATGTGGTAAATTTTTTTGGGGTACAAATTGCAGTTATTCTGAATTTCAGAATTTTGCCTATATTTGTGTCACTAAAGCTACACGCATATAAAATTTTAGCACTGTGGGGTCACGGGTTTACCCTGTGAATTTTGTCAAAGTTCAGTTTTAATTCTTTATTCTTTATTGTACACAAATATATTTACAGACAAAAATAGCTTACAAAATGGACATGTACAAAGGCGAGCTTAACCCTAATAAGAGTTTTCTTCCGCCAAACCAATTTTTAGTTATGGCTGATAACTTAAAAACTACAAGGTTTAAACTAAAAAAAAACGGGATCAAAATGTACTCACAAAGACCTTTTGTTAGACGTGCCACCTGACCGGATAGTTAATTTTGTATTTTTTACCCCTCTTGAACCCTTATATCTCAACAACCCCCCAACATTTTTACCTCATTTAGTAAAACCAAAATTGTGATATCACTTCCTACCTATCAAATTTCACTATAATCGGATCAACGCTTCGAAAGTTATCCTCAGACATACAACGATACATACATACAACGCCGATTTACCCAAGTTGACTTAGAGCGGGTTCCTACATCCGTCTGTAACCAGCTACGGCTCGTTTCTCCTTGAAAACCTGTCAAAAGTTTGAAACTAGTTTGACAGTTTTTCAAGGAGATACGAGGCGTAGTCGGTTACCGATGGATATAGAAACCCGCCATTAGAGATCTCGCTTCGCTCGATCAATTATAACTTATTATAACAAACTTCCTTAAAATAAATTATCCTTAAATGTACGGAGTATTATCTCAAAGTTCTACCAACTTGTTGAATTCCGAGTAATGGTTGAATGTATATTTGAACTTGAACAAGTATCAACCCTCGTACCGACCTACGCCAAAATCGAGCTCTAAGTATAGGATAAGGCTTCAGCTATTCTTGGTAGGTAGGTCAGGTTTCTTAGTGCAACCTGTAATCTGATCTTGAATCCTTATCCATACTAATAGTATGAATTCGAAAGTAACTCTGTCCCTCTCTCTCTCTCTCTGTCAGTTTGTTACATTTCCACGACTATACGGCTGGACCGATTTTGATGAAATTTTGTATGTAAATATATTATGACTGGGGTTGAGACATATGATTATTTTTACCTGACTCCGCAGAAGGAGTGTAATGTTTTTATTGACAAACCATGCGTGCGAAGCCGCGAGCGGGTCAGCTAACTATTAAGGTAATCTAGGGATACTATGCCTAGTTTGGAACCCCCTTCACTTTACTTTTCACTTTTATTTAAATTAAAGCAACTACAAACCGATTTTGACGATGTAAACAATGCAATATCTAAGATCTTAGGTTCAATGTAAACAATCTACTTCTAAATGAAAAGAAAATAAAGTGTATTAGATTTATACTACCTAATGTTACACAAAGTTGAAGCAGATATAAAAATCAAAGACGAGGAGTGGGCTCTTGTGGACACCACCGTATTCTTAGGCATAACCTTGGATCAGAGGTTCCTAATTTTATTTGGTCATGGAACCTTAATTGATCATACTTTTATTGGCGGAACCCTAGCTGGCTATTTTGATAACTAAAGTGTTTACCTTTTATTTTGAATATACTTATTAATATTAGACTAGAAGAATGAATAAATTATAAATGAAAATAATTATTCTAAGTATTGCAAATAATTTATTTTAACAAAGAAATACAATGTGCCTATGTAATAATTTACTGTGAAGAATTAAATTTTTTCACATTATTTCTTGTAATATCCGTAAAATTAGGCTTTATGTCTGACAATTAAACGCAAACCAATCTCGCGTCGGTAAGTCTTCACAAACTGAATCAGAACCAGGACAGCTTTCTCAACGATAGCCATCTTTATGTACAATTCAACTTTAACTCTCGGACAGACCGCGGAACCCCTGTGCCCCAACCACGGAACCCCAGGGTTCCGCGGACCACCTTTTAGGAATCACAGCCCTAGATGATAAGCCTCAATGGGGCCCTCACATTGATAAGTTGTCGAAGAGACTTAGTTCTGCGGCATACGCAGTCAAAAAGATCCGTCTAGAGATCCGTTAGTAGACACAGCTAGACTAGTTTACTTCAGCTACTTCCACAGCATTATGTCATACGGTATACTGCTGTGGGAGAGTGATAAAAAGAGGGCTGTTCGTTCAATTTATAATATGGGTCCCAGAGAATCATTACGCAATAAGTTTAAAGAAATAAATATTATGACATTCCCTTGTAAATACATCTATGAAAATCTGATGTATGTTCACAAAAATATTAATTTGTTTAAGAAAAATAGCAATAATCATAATTTTAATACTAGAAATCAAGATAAACTCGCTGTTGCCACTTGTAGACCCCATAAAGTTATAAAGAAAATCGTTTAAAGGGCAAGGTGTTCGCTTTTATAACAAACTCCCAAGGGATGTACAAAAATTGACAATTAACAAATTTAAAAACGCAATTAAACAAAATCTTTATAAAAAAGCCTAATATAAAATATCGGATTATTTAGATGATAGAAAAGCTTAGGATTGAAATTGCTCCAACTCGTTCAAAATGTTACAATTTACACGTAATTTATTTCCGGTATTGTTATGTATTGTAAAAGGATCATTGAAAAAAACAACCAGCCTTGTTTCTTGCCTTTCTTTGCTGGCTTGGTCGCGTCATTAAAATTGACGTTTCCAACTGATCCTTGTGATTTTAATGAATAAAATAATTTATATGAATGAATACATTTTGACTTTGACTTTAATTACTGTATTGTAAGATTCACTTTGTATAATGCCCTTGTGTTTTCTTAATAAAGTTACCTTTATACTATACGGAAATGCTGCATAATTTTATTACACTTGTTGAAAAAAGAAGAATGTGAAGAATGGGTACGCAATTCATACTCACTTATTAATTTAAACTTTAGGAACATAGGAAACTATTAGGTACGTGACTGAATGATTGATAAAATCTAAGACTACTCAGGCCGCACAACACAAAAATAATCCTTAATATTGGCGTAATCCTTAATGGGTAAATATATATATAAATATATATTATACTAGCTGTTGCCAGCGGCTTCGCACGCGTAGTTTGCCAATAAAAAGTAGCCTATGTGTTAATCCAGGTTATGATCTACATACATACCAAATTTAATCGCAATCGGTTCAGCCGTTCCGGCGTGAAAGATTAACAAACATACAATTGATTGATTGATGAGGCGTGCTCAAAGCCTCATCCCAATTTGGAGTCACTCAAGACATCCTTGATTAAGGCAGCCGCCGATATTGACATGGAACTCGTTCGTGCTGCGGTAGACGACTGGCCGCGCAGATTGAAGGCCTGTATTCACAATCACGGAGGTCATTTTGAATAAACTTTAGTGTCATAAGAATCTATGTTTTGTTAAGTTCATTTTGGTATATAAATGGTTACATAATGAATAAACTTGTTTCAATTATTTTATATTAAACATGTGACAGAATTTATGACCTGACTAGGTATATATATCTCATACTAATATTATAAACGCGAAAGTTTGTATGTATCGATGTATGTTTGTATGTTTACCCATCAAGGATTATATCTTATATATCTTGCTGGATATTTCACACGGAGCTATCTAGCCCCAAAGTAAGTAGAGCTTGTATTATGGGAACCAGATAACTGATAGAATAGTTATATTCCTTTTTATTTTTTGTAAATACAAACTCAAACAGAAAAACATCCAGATCCGCAAAAAATATCTGTAGATCATGCAAACATCTGTTCCACGGCGGGAATCAAACCCGCTACCTCCTGCGTCTCAGCCGGCTATTCGCCCACTGCGCCACGGAGGTCGTCAGAAACATTAAGAACAATTTTTAATATAAATATTATTCTTTTCGGTCCACCGAACACCATGCATAACATTGCATGAAATAATTTCTCAGACTCGATAAAAATAGAAAATAAAGATTTCTTTCCAACAAAGAGAAGTTTATCTACGTAGCTTCGGTGAACTCAAAAGAAGAACTTTGAACATATGAAGGCAAGTAGTAGAATTTAAGATCTATCGACGAAAATAAATATTTTTCTGAGTTTGTCTATTTGTAATATCATATTTATATTAGGAATTTTAGATTATTTTAAAAGAGATTTATTAATAACCGAGCTTTAGATTTAAGTTGGTTTCAGTTCTTTATGTTTTTCGAAAGCATTTGTCATCGGCTACAATAAATCGGTTAGTAATAGGCGGCGCTGGACTTTTATCACGTATAGAATCTAAATACTATGGAAAATGTGAGCTTATATCAAACGTAATGTCTGGACTTAAATCTTGGCCCTGGTGAGGTATCTCCGCAGGGGGGATAATAAGGGGGGTAATGCACAATACACCCCAATGCGGGACGTCAGTGCAGATCTCTTATTCCCCCCACCCTAGAATTAGAATTAGATGAGATCTACCATCGATATTAATAAAGTCGTCTATTACTTGATTATTGACGACCTCCGTAGAGTAGTGGACGAACAACCGTCTGAGACGCAGGAGGATGCGGGTTCGATTGCCACCGCGCAACAAATGTTTATATGATCTACAAATATTTGTTTCGGGTCTGGTTGTTTCTCTTTTAAATACTAATATTATAAAGATGAAAGATTTGTTTGTTTGTTTGTTTGCATTGAATAGTCTTCGAAACTAATGGGCCGATTTAAAAAAAATCTTTCACCGTTGGGAAGCTACACTATCCCAGGGTGACATAGGCTACTTATTTTACCCAACTGAGCAGAAGGAGGGTAATGTTTTTATTGATGAATTGAAAAACTACGTGTGCGAAGCTGTGGATTGGTCAGCTAGTATACATATTATAAATATGTATTTACAAAAACATGTATTTAAGTATTCTATCAGTTATCTGGTTCCCATAGCTCTGCTTAGTTTTGGGGCTAGATGACGCTGTGTTAAATGATAGCGTTATTAATTTTAATACGTACCTATTGTCTTCTCAAACGTTTGATTCGTATCCTTGCTAATAGAAAGACAACGGTCCGATTATACAAAGTAATCTACATTTATTAGCGAGAGATTGGTTTATTTTCCAAAGAGGCTGGGTGTCATTAAGTCTCGTCTTTATTGCCCGCTGAAGTGCCCGGAGTTCGTCCCGTGTTTCTGCGACGTTGTAGCTATTAAGTTTTCTTTTTTTAACTGTACCTAGATCTTCTTTCAACCACAATCTCACCTACTGGTAAGCGATGATGTGGTTTAAGATGAAGCACGAAGGTCTAGAAGAAACCTATTCACTTACCTTAACGAGGCCCGGATTGTATTCTTTAGGAAAAATCGACGACGTAAAAGTAAATATTTTTAGAACGTATAGATCCTCATTTCACCACAATCTCACCTGATGATATGATCTAAGATATTGTACGAAGATCTAGGACGTACCTATACATTCTGATGTTAAAAAAGCCCAAATTATAGCTTCCAAGAATGACAGACAATGGTAGAGTGTTCCACACGTTAGCAGTACGCATTATAATGTGGAACCAAAATGGTAACTGCGAATTGGTGGTATACTACTTCATATAGATGGTAAGAGCAGTGCGTCTGTTTTTTTTTTGATAGAAAGATAGATGGATAGGTAGATAGATGGCTAAATAGTAGTTATTGAGCGCAATTTTTAAGGTATATGGTGCTACTGCTAAACGAGGTGCAAGCCTTTTACTAGATGTACTTTTTAAACCAATAAACTCGTAATATATTCTAGAATCAGGCTACAGGTAATGATGTTGATTTGTTTACAGGTACATGCAGTTACAGGTGTAGAATATATAGACGAGCTGTTGCTTCCGTTTATATCTGTTTTACAAGCTTTTTATTAACTTGCAATGTATACCTAGTCAGGTCATAAATTCTGTCACATGTTTAATATAAAATAAATGAAACAAGTTTATTCATTATGTAACCATTTATATACCAAAATGAACTTAACAAAACATAGATTCTTATGGCACTAAAGTTTAATCAAAATGACCTCCGTGATTTTGAATACAGGCCTTCAATCTGCGCGGCCAGTCGTCTATCGCAGCACGAACAAGGTCCATGTCAATATCGGCGGCTACCTTAATCAAGGATGTCTTGAGTGACTCCAAATTGGGATGAGGCTTTGAGCACGCCTTTTCCTCCAAGTGTTGCCCTATCTTGTAATCTAATGGATTTAAATCTGGACTGGAGGAAGGCCAGTCTTCGTGCCGGATGAAGTCGATTTCACGCGCCGCCAGCCAGTCTTGTGTGCTCTTCGCTCTATGACCTGACGCCGAATCTTGTTGGAATACCTAGTGCCTGTTATTGAACATGGTATGAGAAACAGGTTCCACAAGGTTCGTCAGGACTGTATTTTGATACACAACTGCATTCGTTTTTACACCTTTCTCACAAAAATGTACCTCTGTTAAGCCCCAATAAGAAACTCCCAACCATACCATGAGCGAGGATGGAAAATGACCTCGTTGGACACGCGGAATACGGTTGCTCGCTTCTTCACTACTGTGTTCGTACACCTTATCATTTTGCTTGTTGTAGCTCTCTTCTACGGTAAAATTTTTTTCATCCGAATAAATAATTTCCCGATATTTTTTCCCGCGTACCGCTTCAACAAAACGCTGCATCTCTTCAGTCTCAGGTCCATTAGACGAGCATTCAAACGATGTTCTGTTTTTCTTCGATATGCCCGAAGCCCTAAGTCTTCATTTAACACCCTTTTCACCGTGGTTCTGCTTAACTCCATCTGAAGGGCCAACAGTTTCTGCTTACGTTTGGGATTTCTTTGAATTCGCGCCTTCACAGCTTTTATCACTGCTGGAGTCCTAACAGACCGAGGGCGACCACTTCTTGACCTGTCATCTACACAACAGTCTTCATTGTATCGTTTGATGGTGCGATAAATGAATCTTTTGGTTATATTCAAATTTTTCAGTATGTCAAAAATTTGAATTGGCGCGTAACCGCAACGATGCAACGCAATAACTGCAACACGGTCGTCTTTAAGCGTCCACTCCATATTTAAAAATGAGTAAAATTCTAAAAAGTATACATTTTTATTTTCATGAACAATTCGAAATTCGAATTCTATAAACTTTTTTGTAGCCAGCATTCTAAAAGAAAAGTTTTTACTGTGTGACAATACTTATGACCTGACTAGGTATATGTTTGTACGGGTGGAATCTTGCAACTGAATTTTAAACACGTTCCCCTCAACCGATTAAGCTGAAATTTTTAATACATATGTAACTTTGGTGACAATGCAATAATATGGTTCCATGGAGGTGATCTCATGATGAAGACGAATGCTAGACAGCGGAACTTCTGAATGGATGATAGTAGGCTAGTGTTTGGGCTCATTTGAATCTGCTTGTGGTTCCGATTATGAATTTTATAAAAGCTTGTTTTGAAGAAGTAATTTTCCACAAACAACTTATTGTTTTCCGTTTTCATCTCTTGACCAATAATGATATCCATTATCTTAGTCATAACCATAACCCTCTTCATCTCAGCCCGTCTGCACCCACTGTTGGGTATAGGCCTCCTCTTTGTTACGCCATTCTTTCCGGTCCCTTGCGAGTCTCATCCATTAACACCCATCTACGCTTTCAATGTCATTCGACCATCGGACGGGTGGTCTGCCTCTTGGTCTACGAGCATCTTTTGGCTACCACTCTGTAATCGACTTCGTCCAACGCCCATCATCCCTCCTAGCCAAGTGTCCAGCCCATCTCCACTTCAGCCCTGCGATCCTCATACCCACATCCACAACCTTTGTGCGACGTCGGATTTCGACTTTGGGTATGTGGTCCAAGAGAGTGATATACCGAGCATGGCACGCTCCATTGCCCGTTGAGCTGCTCTAATCTTATGCATGTATTCCTTTGTGAGCGGCCATGTCTCGGAACCGTAAGTAAGAATGGGCAGGACACATTGGTTAAACACCCTGTTCTTGAGGCATTGAGAGTTTAGACTTTAGGACGTCTTCTAACTTACTAAAGGCGGCCCCTCGTCCCGAAATCTCTTGTTTCTGGGAAAGTGAACCAAAGGATAAACAGTGTCCAAGATAAATGTAGTTAAATAACCCTCTTAACTGGAAAAAAAATGCTACAAAAAGACCGTCTATTGTACTACTTGCTTTGTGTTGCTATTTTCGGCGTGCAGGCGTTGTTAGGCCTCAAATATCTGTCGGCAGCGGTCGGCAATCACCTGCTGTTATTTAATTACGGAGTTGATCGGACGGCGGTTGTCGCAATATTGTTTGTTGATGTTTGCGTTTTACTATTAATAAGCCCGCCCCCGCTCTCCACTAGTTTACACAGCCACTATCCAAAAAGAGCTCAACCTAGAAAGCTTAGACGACTTCATCTCTGGCCTTGAAGGGAACCAGCGCTGTCTCGGTCTGTCGTTGGGCCGTACGTGTGGAGCTCGAGAACGTCGCCGTTTCAAGAAGAAAAGGTGTAAATATTCTATTGGTGTTTCTTAATACTAATCATCAAGGATTTATTGTATCTCCGTTGACGCTAGCGAACCTGACGTTATTGTTTTTATGACTATCAAAATGAGTAGTGGTACTCCGTTATCACACTAATACTACCTCCGTGGTGCAGTGGGCGAATAGCCGGCTGAAACGCAGGAGGTAGCGGGTTCGATTCCCGCCGCGGAACAAATGTCTGCATGATCTACAGATATTGGTTCCGGGTCTGGTTGTTTTTCTATATATTAATAGTATGTAATTACAAAAAAAAATACATAAGTATTCTATCAGTTATCTGGTTCCCATAGTACAAGCATTGCTTAGTTTGGAGCTAGATAGCGCTGTTTGAAATGTCCAGAAATATTTATTTATTTAATATTATAAATGCGAAATTTGGATGTTTGTTTATTTAGTTGCTTGTTATCGCTGAAAGCGATCTCTTCCAGGCAACCTATTATTACTAACAACTATTATCCATCTTATTATATAAAACAAAGTCGGGTTTGTTCGAACACTTACAACTCGAAAACGGCTGGACCGATTTTGATGATCTTTGATTTTTTGGATTTGTCTCCGTCCCGAATAGAAGAATAATTATTCAAATATAGAAAAAATACACGCAAGAAAATATTATGAAGAAAACTAATTTCCTTATACATAATGATGCCAGATTTTTAATTCTACCGGGGTGACGTATACTGGCAGGCCCGCGTCATATGCATGGGAAGGCGGTACGAAGTTTGCCGCCGGGTCAACGAGTATATACATAATGTAAAAAAGTGGGGTTAGTTACACCATTTATAGCTCAAGAACGGCTGGACCAATTATTGATAGTCTTTGATTTGTTGGATTTGTCTCTGCCTGAATAGCAGAATAACTATTTAAATATAGGAAAAGTTCACGCATAAAAAAATAATGATAAAAATTTATTTTGTCATACATAGTTGTAGCTAATGATGGCCGATTGACAATACATTCGCAGCCCGAGACATATTCATGTCAAGGCGGTACGAAGTTTGGCGGGTCAGCTAGTGATTTTATATACCTAGTTAGTTCTTTATTATGCTCAACCATCTTATGTACCTAGACAATAAACGAATTATGAATTATATATTACTAGCTTTCGCCTGCGGTTTCACACACGGGTCATTAAAAAGTAGCCTGTGTTTCAATCCAGGTCATAATCTATTTATATACCAAATTTCATCAAAATCAATTCAACCGTTGAGCAACAAACAAATAAACAAGCATCCAAACTTTCGGATGTTTAGATATTAGTTATAGATAAAGATAAAGATTTATTTATTTGCCAAAACATGGGTAAAATTATACAGATGTTACAAAATTAAATGGTTTCACCATATTTAGCCACAGTGGCGTGCAAACTACATGTCATTTAAAATTAAATTAAATACAAATAACTATGAAATAATCATCATCATCATCATATCAGCCGTAGGACGTCCACTGCTGGACAAAGGCCTCCCTCATTGATCTCCAGGAACTGCGGTTGGAAGCGGCCTGCATCCAACGCCGACCAGCGGTTCTTACCAAGTCGTCTGCCCATCTTGTGGGTGGACGTCCTACGCTGCGCTTGCCGGTCCGTGGCCTCCACTCGAGAACATTTCGGCCCCATCGGCCATCTGTTCTGCGCGCTATATGCCCTGCCCATTGCCACTTCAACGTGCTAATCCGTCGGGCTATGTCGGTGACTTGAGTTCTCCTACGTATCTCCTCATTTCTGATTCGATCCCGTAGAGAAACCCCGAGCATAGCCCTCTCCATAGCTCGTTGAGCGACTCTGAGCTTATTCATAAGGCCAATAGTGAAGAACCACGTCTCGGTTCCATATGTCATCACTGGTAACACACACTGATTGTAGACTTTCGTCTTAAGGCACTGAGGTATCTTGGACGAAAAGACGTTGCGAAGTTTCCCAAACGCTGCCCATCCGAGTTGGATTCGACGATTGACCTCTTTCTCAAAGTTGGACCTACCTAATTGGTCTGTTTGTCCTAGGTATACTACATTCGCGTCGACAACTTCAAGAGCCGAGTTCTCAACCATAACTGGGATGAAATAATAATAGGTAATAATATATTAGTGTGATGTGATGTGATTTATTTCATCTGCTTGCGTGGCCCAACCTTTAATGCAATGAACAGTGTAATGTTATTTTCAATGGAAAACTTTTTGTAGTTATTTTGTTTACATTTTGCTATTACTAAAATAACAGCGCATGTTCCAGTATGTACACAAATATGTCGGAGTATTAGTATTGAATTTAAAGTCAGAACCTATATAGGTATGATACGCAGTTTTAAATTCATGTGCACACCGTCAGCATTATGCATTTAATTGTTCACTAACCTATTTAACTTTTGATCGCATTATGATCAAACATTGCATTTGATAGGCTTTGAGATTTGATTGAAACTTGAACTTTATTATTAATATTTTTAGAGCTCTGTTTCCCACTGCTATGCCTCCCCACATTCTTTCCAGTCACCTCTTTCCAGCGCCAAGATGGTCCAATCTGCTCGGAAGTTAGTGAGCTCGTCTCTCCATCTTTTCCTTGGTCTACCGCGACGTCTTCAGCTTGTGTCAGGGTTCCAACCGGTGGTCAGCTTGGGCCACTGATCATCCGTCATACGGCAAACATGACCGGCCCAGTGTCACTTGAGCTTGGCGGCTTTCGTAGCCACATCGGTGATTTGTGCGGAGCGCAGCTCGGTGTTGCGTATGCGGTTAATACGCTTGAATCCAAGAATGCTGCGCTCCATCGCATTTTTGCAAAACTTAAGTTAAAACTTCTGGATGTTGGTCAAAAACCAGGTCTGCGCACCATAAGTAAGAACGGGGAGGATGCATACGTCTATCAACTTTCACTGAAACTTGTACTTAAGTTGATTTAATTACTGGACTTGGTTTTCTGATCACCGCTTAATGTATGAAAAAATCCGTGAAAGAGAAAGATTAAAATCATTCCCAATCCTTTCACAATTTAATTCATAGCAAACAACCGTAGCGTGCTACGGCCGTAGTGCTACGGATCGTAGCGTGCTACGGTCGTAGTGCAACGGATCGTAGCCGTTAATGTCATTGACATTCACTGCTAAGCCGAATTTCTGAGTTTCTGTTAACGGTAACTATACCGTTTTATTAGAAACTCAGTTTTAGAAAATAAAACAACATATGAATAAAGTAGTAAAAAATCATTATTCTCGCCTCTCCTTTTTTCAATATATATTTGACGATCTCCGTGGTGCAGTGAGCGAATAGCCGGCTGAGACGTAGGAGGTAGCGGATTCGATTCCCGCCGTGGAACAAGTGTTTGCATGATCTATATAATATTGGTTCCGGGTCTGGTTGTTTCCTCTATATATGTATTATATGTATGTATTTACAAAAAAAATGTATATAAGTATTCGTTTAGTTTTCAGTTTCAGGGCTAGGATCATCTTTCGAAGGAAATGTAAGTTATCTGACAACGAATAGTAACCATAAGGTCTGGTTGTAATGTCGTGCCGATGTTACACAATATTGCTAAAAAAATACTAATATTTTCTGAGAAATTTCCTTAAAGTAGACAAGTTGAAATAGATCTCGGATTTTTACTTGTTACGTGATTGTTTTGGAGTAAAACTGCCTAAAAATAGAAGTAAATATCATAATCATGTCAGCCACAGGACGTCTAATGCTGAACACAGGCCTCCCCCATAGAGTTCCAGAGCGACCGATCTTGTGCGGCTTGCACCCAACGGCTCCCACCAACCTTTATCAGGTCAGCTTTCCAACTAGCGGGGGGGGGGGGGGGCTGCGGCTGCTACGCTGCGCTTTCCAGCCCATGGTCTCCACTCGAGAACTCTCCCAACGGCTGTCAGTTCTGATTTAGATTCAGATTAATTCATTCCACACAGATACCACAGAACACTTGGAAAAGTAAACTTTTAGATTATAACAATTTCGGTCGCGCAACAAAAGTAAAAAAAAACCAGCCATGGGCGAGTCAGACTCGCGCACGAAGGGTTCTGTAACATTATCTATAAAAAAGGCAATTAAATCACGTTTGATGTATGAGAGCCCCGCCGTCAATATTAGTTTTATTTTATTTCCATTATTTATTTTTAAAGTGAATAATATAACTCAATATTCTGTGCATATTTCAAGTGTCTGCCTATTGCCGTTATCAATATCAAGCAAAAAATATCAAAAATAACGTTTGTTGTATGGGAGCCCCTTTTAAATATTTGTTTTATTTTTATTTATTTATTTATTTTTAAATTAAAGTAAATATATAATGAAATATATTGTGAAAATTTCAAGCGTCTACCTGTTGTCGTTATCAATATCGAGCAAAAACAAGCAAAACAGTCACGTTTGTTGTATTGGAGCCCCCTTTAAATGTGTATTATACTCTGATTTCAGTATTTGTTGTTATAGCGGCAACAGAAACACTTCATCTGTGAAAATTTCAATTTTCTAACTATCACGGTTCATGACAGACGGACAGACAGGCAGTGAAGTCTTAGTAATAGGGTCCCGTTTTACCCTTTGGGTACGGAACCCTAAAAATAAAATAAATAAACTTAGTTCTTCGAGCTACTGCCTTTTCCACTGCTACTTCAGCTTGTTAATCCTTTGTGCTAGTTAGGTGACTTTGGTTCATCTACGAATCTCTTCATTTCTGATTCGTTCTACACTAGTACTTATTTTGCTCCATTTGTAGTTTTACCAACAAACTTGTCAACACTGGATCCGATGTCGAAAAGTGGTATTCAAAAGTCCTTGGGCTTCTGAGAAGAGACAACTGCTATGCGACGAGGTGCAAAATTTCAAAAATATAGTTAAGCGGTATTTCGAAAAGACAGTATTGTTATTAAAACCAGACAAGTGCGAGTCTGACTCACTCATCGAGGGTTCGGTAAAAACATTTGTTTATGTGACATAACTATAAATTAACCATTATTTTCCGACGACTAAGACACAGCCGGCTACGGAACTTTTCACTGTGCGTGGTTTGACACGCGCTTGACCATTTTATCTCTGAAGTCAATTAGATAATAAATAGATATATTATGTTGTTATAGATACGTCCGATGGCGCGGGGTGGGACGACGACATAAAGAAAGTCCTGGATACTTACTATCACTTTATGTATTATTTAGAGAGACCTTTAATTGGCTGTATTATCGTTATGTTTAATTTTGAAACAGTTATATTTTTGTAGCTGTTGGTCTTTTGAATAAAATAAAAAAAATAAAACATTCTAATTCTAAGTTCGATTTAAACTCGAAGTATATATGTAACCAAAAAATAAGTAATATATATAAGTATTGTGATGAAAACCATGCGCCTATTTCATGAACATACATAAAGCTACAGTCATGTCCCGCCCTAGGCTGGCTCATTACAAACCTGGCCAAGGTTTCTTGTTAGTGCGAATGGGGAAAGTTGAGAAAAATGGCCGTACTTCGGTGTGGGATTTTATAAGAGGTTATAAGACGAAACTTTTGTAATATTTTTGACGGCGTGACTAATATCGTCTGGCTGAGATTTGGGCTCGAGACTATTGCTTTAAAATGTACTAATACAACCTGTTTTTTATGTACTATATTAACTTAAAACATACATCCGGAATCGTATTATCTGATTTTAGAAGTGCGTTTAATACCGGTTGCTTAAATATTTATTCAGTAATACAAGAACTATTAACGTAAATCGGTGGCGTCTTTGCGATGATGCCGCTTATAGTGTGACCATTAGTGTTGTGCACTCCCTGAGGTATGCGCGCGGCGAGACGGGGGGGGGGGGGGGGGAGAATCGGCTGCTGCGCTCTGTCAGTTCGCCGTCAACGCTCGTGGCGGCAGGTAGTGTTATTTGTATCGGACTGTCTATGTCAGACGCACATGAAATAGACAGTCCGATACAAATAACACTACCTGCCGCCACGAGCGTTGACGGCGAACTGACAGAGCGCAGCAGCCGTTTCTCCCCCCCCGTCTCGCCGCGCGCATACCTCAGGGAGTGCACAGCACTAATGGTCACACTATAGTCAGTTTAATAGGGACCTATTTACATGATGAATGAATAAAGGATGATTGATAATATACGCACAAAAATGAAAGGGGTTATTTTGATGAGCATAATAAATAAATTTGTGAAATGTTTACCATAGAAATGTGAAATTTATTTTAGCATTTAAAACAAACACTTTATTAAACTTATGTTGTGGTATTGCATAATGCTTGCCATCTAACCACAGACACTGTATCGGTGACGTCTCGAGATATCTCTTGTTGTCCCTTTCTAACCCAAACCCCGCAGCCATTTCCGAAAGAGATATCAAATCGGCCTCTATTTTTGGATTTCGATTGCAAGAGTAGGCAGTAAGTTTTATATCGAATTAATTACCTAAACTTTGTCGATTTTCTTTAAATTTTTTTATATAACTAGTAGTTTTTTGAGAAGTCTTTTTATGTTTTGAGAAACCGTCACTTGAATGTCGTCAGTATATTACTAAACACCCTGTATGATTCGTTTACCTATTTTATATAGGATGTTTTATTCATATTTAAGGACTTGAATATCAAGTTGAAATTTTTTATTTTCTATTGTAATAAATAAAAAAACCCTATTTTACAAGAGTACTAGCCATTAGCCCTACCCATGTTTTCATTTAATGCCGTACATAAAGAAACACGTAGTATATTAAAACACCAGGAGGCCTTACTTCTGATAACGAGTGCCCTTTGGCTAAGATAGTTGGCAGCAAAACGCTGAGACGAGGCCTAATTGGCTTGCATAGCACGGAGGACTCTCCCACCTTTATGTATTTACTTAACTGTTGTTTTTGTATGTATTTAATAGTATTTCCCATGTTGTTGGCGTCAGTCATAATTTTTTTTATACATTATAGGCTTGCGTTTGACCACGATCTCGCCTGATGGTTAGTGATAGTCTACGATGGTACACGCTTGTCTAGAAGAAACCTATTCACTCGCGACTTAAAGATACCCAGGATGTAGCTATCAGGAATACAGACTCTGGCAAGGCGTTCCACTCTTTTGCGGTGTGAATAATAAAGGTCGAAGAGAACCGCTTTGTGCGAATGGGAGGTATTTCTACCATATATCGTCTGGTTGTCCGATGATAGAATGGAGATGGTGGGATTAGTTTGAAATGTTCCGCAGCACACTCCTCGAAATGTACTCTATAAAAAACCGAGAGGCTAGCAACCTTTCATCGATGCTCCAGGCTGAGGAGCCTTGCATCAACTAGCTCATCGTTGCCTGTGAGCTTCTTGAAATATTCAAGTTGGTATTTCGCTGATTCGTCTCAGAGACGAACGCCCGGTTGCTGGAAGCATAATTAACCCAAAAATTAGTTGACCATTGGTCAAACCTCTTGTCAAGTGCAAATTGGGTTGCTGGAACGTATTTTACCTCATTTGATTTTAATCAGAGATTTGTTAAACAGGTTGTCAATTCAGTCATACAAAATCTCTTGTCAAACGTGAAAATGGGTTGCAGGAACGCTGATTAGCCGTTTTTCGTCCATTAATCGGTTGTAAAATCGATATTTATTTAATCAGTGCTTGAGCTCTAATTAGCAGAAATAATTTGGCTAATTCGAGTGAATTTAGTGGTTTTATTCTACAAATACATCAGGTGTGTACTCCAATGGTGACAATATAATCCTACTAATATTATAAACGCGAAAGTTTGTAAATACGTACGGATGTTTACTCTTTCACGCCGGAACGGCTGAACTGATTGCGATGAATTTGGTATGAAATTAGATCATAACCTAGATTAACACATATGTTACTTTTTATTAGCAAGCCACACGTGCGAAGCCGCGCATAGGTCAGCTAGTGATTATATATATTTGTGGAAGTGTTATCTCTTAAAAAACTATTGTATACTGCCTACACAACCTAACCTTTAAATTATTTATTTTTAGGATGTCTCTATCGAATTTAACCAGTAACAATGATGAGGATGACCACGATAGACAAGAGTGATGAGGACAAGAGTGGAACCATCTAAGGAATTCACTGAGGAAGAATTCAAGATGCGCTTTAGAGTTTCAAAGCCTGTGATTACATAAAATGCCTTGATTGGGGATAAAGCCCATTTACCTACATTTCGGAGTAGCTGTATCAGCGCCTTACAACAAATACTATTGAGAGTAAGTTTTTACGCAACTGGGGCATCCCAAATTACTGTAGCTTACCGCTAAGGTATACATAAATCTACAACTTGCCGAATAACGAGTAGTGTCTGCAGCTATTGGTCACTTAAGGTCCTAATGTATTAAAATGCTTCAGATGGTGGTTACCACAAGCAAAATGATTGTTATACCAGAACAGAATGGGATTGTTTTCATCTGCACGTGCAGGCAATCTGTGATGCAAAATTAAAATCATGGACATAATTTACAGGTGTTTTTATTAACTTAATACATCACAAATATTCTTCTTCTTTGCATGTTAAGTGGGGACTACTCTCCTAATTTTTCGACGCCAAGTTAGTTTTGGGGTGTCGGATCAGGTAGTTCTTCCTTTTTCATGAGTCTGGTCCTGCTGGTCCACCATGCCTATGGGGGACATCCTCTGCCTCTTTTGTGTTCTTAAAAACACAGTGCTGTTTTGACCACATATTCTTCAGGTCTTCTCATGACGTGGCCATACCACCTCAGTCGGCTTTCAGATATGTGACCAACTTACAGATGGTATTGGAGCAATCTCAAAGCTTCTTCAGACATATTCATTCTGGATTCTGTCGTGCCTGGTTACCCCTCCTTACCATCTTTGCATCTTCATTTCCGTCGTATGCATCTCCAGGACATGTGTCTCTTTTACCATTCAACATTCTGCTCCATACATCATCCCCGGTATAGGTATACGTGGGTCACAAAGTACATCGCTCAGGGATCGCCACTTCTGCCAGGCAATGCTTCTGCGGTTAACGTCTGCCTCCACTTCTGTAGTATGTTACCGCTGATCCTAGGTATTTAAAGTGATTGACTTTTGGTACAGATGTTTTATCGTGATAGTAAACTGTTGAAGTCCCCACTGTGCAGTTATTCTTACTAAAACAGCACTCTATGTGTTCAGTCTGCATTTTGCTCACTCCATGAAGTCATTGATATTTGCAATTGTTGAGGTTTTTGGCGATGATTACGACGTCGTATGCTTACAAGAGATTCCAAGGTAAGGGAACTTTTTACATCACAAATAAGTACAAGAAAAAGGCACAATTGAAAGATGTTTTGGTGTACTTAAACGAAGTTTTCCATGCCTATCTATGGGGTTGCAATGAGTACAATAGTATATTTTTAGATCATTTTTGTTTGTAGAGAGAAAAACGACCAAAATAAACGTTTTTCCACTCATTCAAATTGTACATTTGATTTTTGACAAAAATCTCTAACGTGTAGACATTGCCATAAGCAAAATTATGACGAATAGGAATGAATGATTGAACTAAAATAATGTTTTAGGTGGTGTGACCCTATAAAAATAACCTTAGTTTGACATTACAAATATGATCCTTTACATAGCTAATTATTCAATAATCAACCTTCGAGAAACTCAATTTGATTTAACAAGAGTGCTAAGTTAAACACTATGTCAACTGATTTGCGATCTGATTGGCGTACCAACAACTGGCTATTAGTTAGTTATTATATAACTAAGTAGTAACATAAGTAACGTATAATTAGATTTTTCTATGGGCGAAATCAGTTGCTGAACGAAAACGCCGGGCATTACCCACAACATTACTAAAAAAAGGAATGTTTTAATTTTGAACCGTGTTCTTTAATCTTTGTCTATCAGTGTGCTTGCGTGTCTGTTTGTTGCATCTGTAGTTTTAAATGTACTGATTTTATGCTGGTTTTTTTGTTTAAAACTATTAGTTGGTTCTTGGAAAAAGCTAAACAATATTCTTTGTAGAAATTGGCGCAGTCAGTTCAAAGATCCGATTTTTAATTAATTATTCTTACTTGTTATTCCGAGAGATATGTATTTTATTAAGGCTACCATAAAGAAATAATAGGCAAAATAAATTATAAATGAGATACAAACAGAACTTGCCACAAAAAAAGTCATTTTCCAAAAATAATATCCACAAAAAGTTTGTTGGTGAAATGCATTAATTTAAAATTTTGCACAACAAAAGAACAACTGAGCGTATTGATGTGGCCTACCCGAAGCACGCTCCATTGGAGCGCCAATATATTGGGAAGAGTATGTAGAGCAAGGTCGTTTGCTCCTTATTGTCTAGAGTTTGCCGGCTCATCAAATGGTATTCATCTTGTTACGAGCTAAGGGTTTGGGATACAATACTTAAAATCAATTTAACCAAAATGTGAATCAAGGGCGTCGCCCGGGAAAGGTAGGGATTGTAGGGTTTAATACTAAATATTCTAACCACCCCCCCCCCCCCCCTCTCCCCCCGTACTAAATATTCCACTTATCAACTGGTAGGCCATAAACTTATTAGCTGGTGACGCAGGGGGTAGCGGGTTCGATTCCCGCTGCGGAACAAATGTTTTTCATGATCTACAGATATTTATTCCGGGTCTGGATGTTTTTTCTATAATGATAAGTATGTATTTACAAAAAAAAAGTATAAAAGTATTCTATCAGTTATCTGGTTCCCATAGTACAAGCTCTGCTTAGTTTGGGGCTAGATAGCGCTGCGTGTCATGTCCAGCAATATTTATTTTATTTATTTATAACAGTAGCCATGATTAATCTTGCGAAGATAATATTTTCCTTATACCTAGCGTTCACTGATTTAAAACGGTCGTTTAAAATATTAGGCTTTTACCTATGAAGTTGAAGATTTGTAAGAAAATTTTATTAAATAAAAAATTTGGTATTTTTTTTTATTTTAGCTGATCAAAGTACTGACCTAATTTATCTATACAGTTTTGCCGTTTTGATGGCAATTTGTTTATTCTTTTACTGCAGAAGTCTGCCGGACGGCAGGCGATGAAGTCAGCGAATGCGTTTTGTACTGCCTCTCGGGTGTTGAATTTTTTCTATATTTTGAAAAAAGTAGATTTCTGTTGGAGCAAGGTCCGGTAAGTATACGAACGGCACGAAAATATGACCACGTTTCTATATTTCGCAAAAAGCTCAAGTGGCTACCCATTCGCTACCGCAGGAATACTCGTATCCTCACTCTTTTGTACAGTATTTTGTTCAATCCTTCTAGTACTTATCTTAGAGAACGCTTTGAATATCTCCATCTAACTAATCCTCGTCCGTTGCGCTCTTCTAAGTCCTTGAAACTTAAAATTCCTATCCACTCTTCTAACTTTTATGACAACTCCTTTACTGTACAAGCTATCCGTTTATGGAACTCTCTTCCTTTTTTTATTAGATCTGCCAAATCCCTTCCTATCTTTAAAACGCTATTATCTAAGCACTATTTGTCTGCATCAGAGAGCTGAGTAATTTTATTTTGTTATCATATATGTCGTTGTTACTGTTTGTATTACAGCTGTTTTATATTTTATTTATTGTTAGTATATATAATATCATAGAATGTTTATGTATAATATTTATGCTAATATTACCTACCCTGGTATCTATTTCTTCTGTTTTGCTTATGTAAGTATACCTACAATTAAATAAAAAGCTTATGTTATAAAGCTACCGTCCTTTAACGTTCTCGTAAAATCCAGTCCATCCAAAGGTTGTCCGGAAGAGATCGCTTTTAGCGATAAGACCGCCAATTGTACTATGGCGTGTCTAGTTTTAAGTGTTTTAATTATGATTTGTTAATTTAAGTGTGGTATACTGTTACATTTGGGTTTTTGTCCGCCGAGGAAACGAGGAAGAAAAAAAAATCCCAAAGGTTACTTTAAGTGGGCTTGCAGTACAATAAAACGATTTATTCGATCACAGCTAGTAACATTTTATTTTAATTTAAAGTCTCCATACAAATGAAAATGGGAAATTATTTCATCATCATCATCATATCAGCCGTAGGACGTCCACTGCTGGACAAAGGCCTCCCTCATTGATCTCCAGGAACTGCGGTTGGAAGCGGCCTGCATCCAACGCCGACCTGCGGTTCTTACCAAGTCGTCTGCCCATCTTGTGGGTGGACGTCATACGCTGCGCTTGCCGGTCCGTGGCCTCCACTCGAGAACCTTTCGGCCCCATCGGCCATCTGTTCTGCGCGATATATGGCCTGCCCATTGCCACTTCAACGTGCTAATCCGTCGGGCTATGTCGGTGACTTGAGTTCTCCTACGTATCTCCTCATTTCTGATTCGATCCCGTAGAGAAACCCCGAGCATAGCACTCTCCATAGCTCGTTGAAATTATTTACTTATTGGGAAATTTTTACACTCAATGTAGATACTTAAAAAATCAGGCCTAATTACATCTAACTCTTATCACTAAAGCAAAACACTAACTAAATATCCGCCTCACCATGGAACAATAGTGTCCCATGGGTTAAATTTGAAGTTTGATTACAATTTTATTAATACCTAACCAGCCAGCTAATATTTCAAAGGTAAGAGCTATGGGTCGCGAGTGGTTGGGATAAAGCCGAAGTATTCTTTTCTTGTAATTTTAACTAATTGACTATTTCTTCCGGATGGAAATCCCACTATTGAAAAGAAATACCATTACTATTAGTCCAGAGAACGTTGGGGTGTAGGTTTATTGAATTTTAAGTTTTGGGCGCCAGGAACGAAGATCCGATCCGAATCTCGAGACGACTATGTAGTAAATTTATAAATGGTAGGTTAATGGTCGAGCACGGAGATCCTCAATGATGTGTAAAAATTATAACCAACGTTTTCCCTTTGTGACGTTGAAACCCATGGCGGGTTTTAAAGAATTTAAGTAAACGGTCACAAATAAACGTGGTAAAAAGATTTATGTTGAATAGGTTACTTACAAAATTTTGAGGGTAGATATTTATAAGAGATGAAGAAAAGAGAAAGAAAAGAAAAAACGGTCCCGGTATGCAGAATACTTTAATTTTCTGGCTTGAAGACCTTACTGGAAATCCAAAACTTCTGTCAACTAAAGACGTCAGACGTGACGTTTCACAACTTGCTCGTGTCACTGAAACGAGATCTCAAAATTCGATGGACCTAAAACGGCAGCAGCGAGCAACGTTTATTTGCCAATCAGTTCTTTATTTTCAATTTCTTGGGGTAATTACCCAGCGTAAATAATCGGGAGGTTTAATTCCTCACGTGGTTACCCCAATACCATAGACAACCTATAGGAAGCGATTCTATTTAGCTTTGTTCGAAGTTTCTAGAAAAAGTTTCTTATATAAAAAATGATTTTATTTCCGGTTTAGTAAGATTTGTTTTTATTTTTTTTATTTTTAAGGTTATCAAAGGATATTTCAAAGCAAATGAGATTTAAAAATAAGGATTCGATTGCAACTCACAATCGTAAAAGTATGCTTTGTAAACGACGCGCGGGGCTATTACGAACTGTCACAAAATGTCAATGCCAGGACGTCAGATTTCACTTTCGTACACACTTCAAGTTTGTGGTTTATTGACCTCAATTTAATTGAAATTCACTATAAAATAGTACATAAAGGTGTATTTATATTGAAACTAGTTCAAGTGAAGTGCCTGGTAAAGTGAGAGTCGAAGCCACTAGTCCATATTACTGAGATATATCGAATTCCACTCAACAAATTCAATGTTTATAAATGTAATGATATTATGGGATTTCCATCTTCAATTTTATCAGGAAATTGTTAGTTAATTATGCTAATCTATCGACGAATTACTTAAGGTACTTAAGGACCAAAATTTACAACGTAACAATACAATAAAGCGTTTTCTATCTATCTATCTATCTAAGTATGGTGGGTGACGGAGAGTTTCCAGCTGTAAGTCTTGTAGCTTTGCGATTGTCTGTCATTGCGAAGTGCGAAGTGTGAGCTCGCGCGTTGTCGTGGAGAAGCAACGGGGAAGAGCGATTGACCAGTATTGGTTGTTGAATTGCGAGCTTCTCCATAATTATTTGCAATTCTTGGCAACAGACATCTGCCGTCACTGTGGTGCTATTCGGTAAGAAGCTGTGATGTACAAATCTGGCACTGGTCCACCTGACAGTCACCATCATATTCCTATGAGTAATCTTTTTTTAGCGCACTGATTAGGTGCTGCACCCGGGTCCACCCACTGAGACGAACGTGTCGTACAGGAGCCACTTTTCATCGCAGGTAACAATTCGACTAAGAACTCCCTCTTTTCTATGCCGATTTAGTAGTGCTATACATGCTTCGACGCGTAAGTCTCGCTGTTGGTTGCTTAGTTCGTGTGGCACCCACTTATCTAGCTTTTTTATCTTTCCGATTTGACGCAAGTGCTTCAATGTTATTTTGATATTAACTCCAAGGCCCGCTGCAAGCTTAGCCGTAGATTGAGTTGGATCCGCTTCCACTATCGCCTTCAATTCGTCGTTGTCTACAATGGTTACCGGCCAACCACGAGGCTGGTTCTTCAACTCAAAATTTTAAAGATTTAAAACGATTGAACCCATAATGGACCGTGATTATGTAAGCAGAGTTAAGCTCGTACACGTCATTAATGTTTCGTGTAGTTTTCGCATCGGTATTTCCACGTAAGAACTCATATTCGAAAATTGTACGTATTTTCAGTTTATCCATGGCACCAAAAACTACCAGAATTTCACAAAAACAAAAGACTATCTAAAAACAAATGAATTTGAAATTAAAATAACACGGCTTTCGAATAAAATTTATATGAATTTCTAATTGCGCGCCAATCCAAAGATTTTTTTTCTACTTATATGGCAAACGAGCATCCAGTCCACCAGATGTTAAGTGGCTACTGCAGCCCATGGATATCCACATACAATTCAAAACAAGCTATTATGTTGTCTTGATCTCTATGTGGATACGTTGCCATACTATAGGACTTAGCTGTTATGCCTATGTGCCAGTAATTACAGTGTTACTGTAACACAGCAGCACAAGTACTGCTATTTGGCGGCAGAAGAAAGGTAAGGCGGTGGTGCCCACTTCCTCGAGCCCGTTCACAAAAGCTCTACCACCTGTAAAAAATAAGGTAATTCAATCTGAAAATGCTGGTTAAAGAATCTCCAATTATATAGGTAAAGACATATTATTTAAACTACCTTTTTGTCCAACTTTTTAAGGTGGGGTGACTTATCGAGGATCTATAAGTAAGTAACAACTCGTAACTTAAACCAAAACAGCTAAGCGCGTCACATACGGTGAAGATGCCATAATATTTTATGTTAAGATAAATATCGCTCACCATACAATCCAATGGAGCACTGCATACGGGGAAGTTAGTATACATTTTCATCTTCCATTAGCTTGTATGGTGAGCGATATGTATCTTAACTTAAAAAACTCTATCACCATCACCGTATGTATCCAAAATACCTAATTTATATTGAAACTAGCTAACCAATCCGCAGCTTCGCACGCGTAGTTTTTCAATAAAACCAAACGAGGGGACAAGGACAAACCAAGGAGGGTAACCCCTTTACTCAGTTGGGTAAAAAGAAGCCTATGTTACTCATGGTGAATGTAGCTTTCCAACGGTGAAAGAATTTTTGAAATCGGAGCAGTAGATTTTGAGTTTATTCATTACAAACATACACACAAAAATACAAATCTTTCCTCTTCATAATATTAGTATAGAAGTATAGATATGACGAATATGACTTACCTATGTTTCGATAACAAATTCAGCCGTTTTTTTATTTATCACTGGCTCATCTTTGCTTTACGGATGTCATTATTACGTAGGTACCTTGTTCCTTAACAACTATTGTCCCTCATCTCCTGGCAAGGTATTGTAAACCCACGTACGATACACGTATCGTAAAATTTAATTTAAGTTCTATTCAAATTGTAGGTTATACCTAGTCAGGTCATAAGTAAGATCACACAGTAAAAAATTTTTCTTTTAGAATGCTGGCCACAAAAAAGTTTATTGAATTCGAATTTCGAATTGTTCATGAAAATAAAAATGTATACTTTTTAGAACTTTTCAGTTTTAAATATGAAGTGGACGCTTAAAGAAGACCGTGTTGCAGTTATTGCGTTGCATCGTTGCGGTTACGCGCCAATTCAAATTTTTGACATACTGAAAAATTTGAATATAACCAAAAGATTCGTTTATCGCACCATCAAACGATACAATGAAGACTCTAGTGTAGATGACACGTCAAGAAGTGGTCGCCCTCGGTCTGTTAGGACTCCAGCAGTGATAAAAGCTGTGAAGGCGGGAATTCAAAGAAATCCCAAACGTAAGCAGAAACTGTTGGCCCCTCAGATGGGGTTAGGCAGAACCACGGTGAAAAGGGTGTTAAATGAAGACTTAGGGCTTCGGGCATATCGAAGAAAAACAGGACATCGTTTGAATGCTTGTCTAATGGACCTAAGACTGAAGAGATGCAGCGCTTTGTTGAAGCGGTATGCGGGAAAAAAATATCGGGAAATTCTTTTTTCGGATGAAAAAATTTTTACCGTAGAAGAGAGCTACAACAAACAAAATGATAAGGTGTACGCACACAGTAGTGAAGAAGCGAGCAACCGCATTCCGCGTGTCCAAAGAGGTCATTTTCCATCCTCGCTCATGGTATGGTTGGGAGTTTCTTATTGGGGCTTAATAGAGGTACATTTTTGTGAGAAAGGTGTAAAAACGAATGCAGTTGTGTATCAAAATACAGTCCTGACGAACCTTGTGGAACCTGTTTCTCATACCATGTTCAATAACAGGCACTGGGTATTCCAACAAGATTCGGCGCCAGCTCATAGAGCGAAGAGCACACAAGACTGGCTGGCGGCGCGTGAATTCGACTTCATCCGGTACGAAGACTGGCCCTCCTCCAGTCCAGATTTGAATCCGTTAGATTACAAGATATGGCAATACTTGGAGGAAAAGGCGTGCTCAAAGCCTCATCCCAATTTGGAGTCACTCAAGACATGCTTGATTAAGGCAGCCGCCGATATTGACATGGACCTCGTTCGTGCTGCGATAGACGACTGGCCGCGCAGATTGAAGGCCTGTATTCAAAATCACGGAGGTCATTTTGAATAAACTTTAGTGTCATAAGAATCTATGTTTTGTTAAGTTCATTTTGGTATGTAAATGGTTACATAATGAATAAACTTGTTTCAATTATTTTATATTAAACATGTGACAGAATTTATGACCTGACTAGGTATTACCTGACTAGAAATTTAACTTGATGGCGAAAAAGACCATAAAATAGCGTGCATAAGAGCGCCTAATAGCATGCACATGAAAATACGAAGCGTCGCTGCCTTTAGGATGGATAGTTTTTCAGGTTTTGTCTGGGCTTGTTTTGTTTGGTTGTTATGTTAAAACTTTTCAATCCAGCTTCAAAGGAAAACCTGACGCTAACGAGGTTTATATTAGGTTATTTGTAATGCCGGCATATTTCAAGCATATATGGTTTGAAAACACAAAATGAATGGCGGCTTACTACGCCAAAAAATAGCAACATACCAACACATTCATCAAAATCATTAAAGCTGTTTTCGAGCAGTTCTGTGAAGACAAAGATGTATGCGTTGCTGGTTCATGAAATGTGAAATATATTTTATACTCCTGAAAAAGGAGAGTGTTGTAAGTTTAAAGTCTTTATCTTTGCCACAGATATACAAGGACATTGTGGTTCGCAAGCAAACAAAAACCTTTATTTGCTAACTAAAAACGTAGACAACAAAAAGACATGGTATGCACCGACCTTTGTTTTTCTCTAGAAGCTAAAAGATTGACTACTTATGAGTACAAACACGAACTCTTAGATCATAACTTATAGTAGGTACATTGGTCACACTAAAAGTTTTGCGTAACTTAGGAAACCAACATGTCATAACCAAAATATTATGTTTATTGCTTTTCAAAATACTCTCCTTTACATTTTAAACATTTTTTCATGCGATCTAACCATTTTTTAAAACAGGATGACCACAGATCTGAAGGCACGTTTTCTACGTGCTGATTGAACGCTATCACTGCCTCTTCGGTGTTGGTAAAAGTGAAATCTATCATCAAATCTTTGATTTTAAGGAAAATACAGAAATCACAGGGTGTTAGGTCGGGGCTATGCGCAGGATGGGGGACTAGTTGTACTTTTTCGGAAGCTAAAAATGACTTTGTTTTGTTGGCCGTGTGTGAAAAAGCGTTGTCATGATGTAAGAGAACGCGGCTTTTTGGTCGTCTTTCGCGCGATTTTTTTTGTTTTTTACTAAGAAAGTTGCAACGTTTCAATAAATATAACATTCGAAATTCAAATAGTTCCGATTAGCTAGAAGTGCAAAACTTTTAGTGTGTCTTGTGTATAACTTGGCCTCGGCAAATGGTAGGTAGGTAGTCTAAATTATTTCATGGTAATATGCTCCGAGTACATGGCTGAATTCTAACTCCCGTACTTCGCAAAACATTGCATTATTATGTTGAATTTATATATAAAACGAAACAGTTTGTTTAATCACAAATCCATACAGAGCACGCATACGAATATTGAAAAGCAGATAGGAGTAAACGCAAACGCTAATGGACCGTATTCGATGTGTTTTTTTTATTATTTGAAGTTTAGTGTTTGCTCGAAAGTTTGTAACTATGTTTAAACCAAATTGGTGCCTGATCAAATATCCAGGGTCTGTAGGAAGTTAATATGTAAAATTGTATCGTACCTACTGCACTGCATAATCTGATATGGAAGCACACGCAGATTCCGAAATCGCAATTGGTGATTAAGTACTAACTCCCATAGTTTTATTTTGTTGTAAGTGATCAGCGCTCTCCTAAAATTTAGTTTTTGTTTTGTTAATGTAGGTACACCCCCCCCCCCCCCCTCCATTATTGTAATGTTACAAAAGTCCTCTCCATCCAAAGGTTGTCTGGAAGAAATCGTTTTTAAGCGATAACACCGCCCATTGTACTTGTTGCTTTGAGAATTTTTATTTTTATGTCTGTTTCTTTTGAAGTGTACATTAAAGTATTTTCATTCATTCATTCATAGATTGTTTACTAGTTTTTTACTAACAAAATCGCCGCCATTATTGTAGCCGCCAAAACATACACAATGATATATCGAAAACATAACCTAACCAGATATTTGCGTCAAGAATATCAATACTTGTTTATTGGTTGTACAATAAGATTTAGATTTTGCATGAATGGGATCTATTTGTCCTCGTTTATAAAGTTATCTCATGACACGAGAGCTAGAGCTAACCCTCGTGCTGAATAGACTTCTTACCCTATTGCTGCACTGTTATTCAAGGTTACACGAGTCTGCGTAATGCAGAATGTGATCGGCGAAGTATACTTCTTACACGTGTATTTTCAAAGATAAATAAATACATTCGGCGACATTAAAATAACAAATTGAGATCCCTAGTTCTAATTCTAGGGTAGAGGGAATAAAAGATCTGCACTAACGTCCCACATTGGGGTGTATTGTGCATTACTCCCCTTCTAAACTGACTCCAGCCATCCAAACTCCTTGAAGTAACGGAGTAGGACTAGGGTTGGTGGCAGCAGCTTTTCAGGGTCCCCGTGGATGTTGAAGTAGTAGCGGTGTTAGTGGAGCATGAGGATTCGATGACCCCTTGCAGACCCGTTCTTAGTCTTGCGTCGTTTGTGGCAGTGCAGTGGAGTATCACGTGCTCCACAGTTTCTTCCTCTCGAAGGCCTAATAACTTTGAAGATCTCAATTTTTCTGTTAGTTACTTTGCAATATTCGTTATAACCACACTTTCCGTCCGCGGCTTCGCACGCGTTGTTTGTCAACATAAAGTAGCATAATGTGTTATTCTAGGTTTAATCCACGTACACACGGCTACACATCAAGCTATAAATTTCCAGTATAAGCTGAATTCTACGAAAAGCCTACACAATGCGAGATCAGCTTATACTGGAAATGTATAGCTTGATGTGTAGCCGTGTGTCCATACCAAAATTAATCGACATAGTTCAGCCGTTACGACGTGATTAAGTAACAAACAAATAATATATGATCAACGTTTGTCGCTTACGCTGTACCTAATATGTGATGATAATAGCTTCATAAAGCTTCCAAGTTTTATTATTTTCTGGGGACTTTAAAAAAAGCGATTGTTAAAATATTGTAAATTCATTTCTTTCACTATTTTACCACTGCCTGATATAGTTTGTGGTGTAAATATCGTCATACTTAATATTTTTCAGCAAACTATGCTATTAAAGTACCATTGTTATAGAAAAGTCAACATTTTATTCATAAATCAGTTTTTACATCCACTTAAATCTATCTACAAGTATAGCTTATAGTATAAAGACTAAATATATATGACAAATAGCCCACTTCCATACAAAAATATTTACTCTCGACAAGCATTACGTTTCTTTTGACACATAATTTTTCTTTTAGTTTTGAAGTGTGAAATATCTTATTACGGCTAATTCGAACTATTTCAAAGATGTCCCGAAAATTCCGTAACTGGATCTACGCTTAATCAACTAATGACTACTCATTTGGCAATGAAATAATGAATCTATCACTCACTGGTCACTGAACTTAGGGAAACACAAATCTACCTATGTAAAAAAAAGATACTAAAAGCTTGTCCAGAAAGGGTGAATTCGACGCGATTGTCTCGCCGTTGCGTCTAGAAGGAGCGTACCAACGAGCATTTGTCTGGATAAACAAAACAGTATCAAAATTTTGACGCTCATTTCTCTTGATACGTGCACTCGCTTTGAAGTTCGCGCGTAATCTGGACGCAACAAGGCCTCTCTAGTATCGCGCGTTACACGCGCGAGTCGATAGTTTGGATAAATGCACGCTATTTTAAATTCGCGCGATACTTGAGGACGCAGTGTATTGGCGCCAAGTATCGCGCGTATCGATTCGCGGCGAATTCGCCCCTTCTAGACTCCTTATTTACCATTCTCATAAAAAGCTATCGAGTGTTATGTCTTAGTGATCATAGTTTTTCATATTTTGTTTGAAAGATTAGTACTTTCCAACTAAATATACGATAACTAAGATTAATAAAAGCATTATGAAACCCAATTACATTTAGAAAATAATAATCTTAATGCGTAATTCAAAGTAGATTTGTATATGCTTAAATATATTTGAGAATCAACAGCCATCATTTCAAGAAATATGAAGCATTTTCATTTTATATATTAACTATATGTTTAATAAGATTCATGTACCTATTATATGTATGTGCTTATGATATGTAATAAATGATATCTAAATAATCTTAATTTTACTTCAAAATACACTATTATAAGTTGTTATGTCAGATTGTCTTTTCGCATTCCTTCGTTTCCCACATAAATTTTCGATAGAAAGTAACAAACGAGTTCTCAAATAGTTTACCGACCATTATTATTCAGACAAATTTACTTACAAAACTAGAAGATTTACAAAAAAAATACTTTCCATGAACGAGGACTGAAACTGAGGAGGTATAAAATAGTTCAATATTATACTTCCAAAAGTTCAAAGATTCCACAAAAGTGAAGATTAGAGTATATTGTAAACATTATTTGGACTTGAGTAGAAATTGGGGCAGCAAATTTGACAGTGAGAATTTGAAATTGATAAAGACAATTTAGTAGAGAAGATATATTTTCTGGATATAACTTTTATTATATTTGTAAAGCGTTTAATATTTGTAAGTAATACCGTGTATACTTTAATTTAATTGGTTGTGTTGCAGATATTAAAGATATTAAACAATACCTAAAAAGTTATATTGATTTAAGTATACATCATATTATAATATATTAAATATATAACATTTGTATTTAAACACGATTTAAAGCTTCGTTTTTTATCTTACAAAGATCATAACATACAATATTATAACAATTACGAGTATTTTGTGTTTTATATAGTATTATATTGTGCACAGAAAACTTGGAATAATCCCATCTACATACATTATTGTCCAATAATGTTTTAACTTAGGAATGTTTACAACATTCGTCATAATAACATCTGAAATTCAAGATTTTCCATAGTTTTTATTATATATTTAATCCTGTTTGCTACTATATATTATAAAGAATAGTATATATGCTGCAAAGATGATAGTATCTAAGCTCTTTTCAACTACAACACCCTATTATTAGACATCACCTCTATACATTTTATATAAACCCTAAACGATGACATGTCGATTTTGTTTCACGGGTTTTAAGGAAAAGAACAATTTGATAAAGTTCTATCTTACTTTAAAAATCTTATAATAATGATATAACGCTATAAAGACAACAACTATACAACACCAAGTTTAATATAGTATAATATAAGAGAGCCGTGTTGGCCCAGTGGGAGGGACCCCCACTTTAGATCTTAAGGTCATGAGTTCGAATCCCGAGCACCAATGGCATTTCCTCTCAAAATCAAATGTGCGCGGTAACACGTGACATTGCAAATTATGCAACCTAAAATGGGTTTTTAACATGTCAAAAAGTTTTAGTTGTCAAGGTATAGTTTGACCAATAGCGCTATACTGCTCCTTAGGAAAGTGCGGCGAGGTGGAGACCGAGGAAAAAAGAGCAAGAGTACACATGAGATCGATATTGTCGGATATATCTTAGGATATCGTAAACGATATGGTTATTTTATATAACGATATGTTTATATTTTTTTATAACTAAATTATCTACAGATATTTTTTATAGCTTTCTCTGTCTGCTTTTCGTTTCTTAAAATATTCGGCCACTTTAAAAATGACGGTCTTGACATCACGAGATAGCGCTCGACCCATCTTTGGATATTTATCTCGTGTGCAGTACAAAAGCTACCTACCGCCGTGAGCGTTAACGGCAGACTGATAGATCGGAGCGGCCGACATTTCCCCCCCGTCTCGCCGCGCGCATACCTCAGGAGCGGTACAGCGGTTTCGATCAAACTATAGTACCAATTTCATTTCCCGATATAATTATATTTAGAGATTTCTCTAACGTAAGAGCCTTGTAAGAAAGATTAGAATAAAAAAAAATATAACGTATTAACACGCACCATTGCACATTGAGTACCGAGATAAAATATAGTATTAAGTCATCTATTTCACTACAAAACATAATCGAAATCCGTTCAGTTACGGCCATCAAGTAACAAACAAACATTCAAATATTCAAGCATTCATACAATCGCATTAATATCCCTACTAACAATAGTATATATATATATTTATGTACATGATACAATTAAGTCTTGAATTTGAAATGTGCGTTTTAAATATAAATATAGTAACAGTGTACATGATATAGAAAAAGAATATTACACATAGGAATGTATCAAAATGGTTACGCGACTTCTACAGCAATTTGCTACAAGAAAAATGATACACCAAAAACAACTTAACTATGGGATATCATTTCCCCTACTTGCAACTTCTACTCTAACAACTCCTATATACTGATTATATGTTTTTTCTACAGTAAATGGACATACAACCGTCATCTAATCACATTCATTAGGTATATACTTTGGCATCGTGAGATCTAAAATCTACCCGTACCTCGTTCCACGTTTTTCAAAATCCATCATAATTTTGATGCCGTGTTGTTTTAGCTTCAGTCGTTCTCTTCGCCTCTTCATCTGCGGAAATATATTACTTTTAATGGTTAAATAACAATTTAAAACAAATCTGTTTCTTCGCTTCTTAATCTTTAAATCCGTCTTGCGTCATTTCATTTCCTTTCATATATTCATACCCTTTGACAAATTACATGTGCTTGGACAAGACAGATCAAGCAATTAAAATATGTTACATAATTACAGAATCGATGGATACATAAAGGTAACTATCGTTAATAAATTTTATAAAAAAAACAAGAAAAAAACGAGTTACCGCTCTAAAAAATAACTAATTAAAATAAGGTCTGCAAAAGCATCGTCAAATTGTAAATAATAATGAGCCAAAACAATAAAATTAATTTATATACATACGTCAGGTAATCACTACAATTCGTCATACCCTATATTGCCTTATATCGGTCTTCACCGATGATCAGTGTTACTTGGTGGGTGATAGCTGGTTATGATACAATATAAGGGTTTTTTTCTAGCCATCTCACTACCATCAAGACCTTGTTAATACACCACCCATTCACTTTCATCATTTTGTGTCTACGTTTTTAATGCGTAGAGCTGATGTATAGAACACTTTACCGTCGTCTGTTTTTCCTAAAGACTACAATACGGGTCTCTTTAATTTAAGAGGTAATTAATTTATATAAAAAAAAGCAGTGAATATGTGTTTTAGATATTCGTGATCCATCCATTTTAGACCAAATCTTTGCTTACCGTGAGGGTCATCAGGAGAGATTGTGATCAAACGAAGGTCTATTCTCTGTTTTCTATTAATGTGAAAAAAGCCTTAGTTATCCTCTAGGCCATTTCCGTGGCCTTGGTTTGGTTTGGTGGTGTATAATAAAAACAGTATTTCCACTTACCTTCCATTTAAGCAGTTTAATCCCCCATTGTTCTGGTCTGCGGTTGGGAGCGCTATGTTCGCCGGGGGGCTCTTATTAAGGGGGTACCACTGCGCTACTGGTTTCCGAGGGTTGTCGATCATCTCCAGCCAGTGGTCGCGTCCGACGCCGATCAAGGTGGAGCCTATTGCTGTGCAGCCGATCAGCTCGTTGGGACCGATCCTGGGGACAAAACGGTACGATAAGTAAATTCGCATGGTTTACTGCGACCTTTGCCGACAGCTCACTTGGCATTAGACAGACTTGATCAGCGCAATGCCACTACTGCTTCAAGCTACATCTAGAATTTGAGTCCACAAGTGCAGCTCGGTGAGACGGATTCTATCCGTTAATAAGTTTATATAAAATAAACAAAATAACACCTAGTTAAACTATCAATACCAATAGTTGCTAAAGTTGAGCTTTTCGCTATGAAGCCTATTAAGAGCCTACCATCCTACGCTAAAGTGCAAATAACACGAAAGTGCATCAATTTTACTCTCTCGACAAATTGTTATCCTTGGCCGACCAACCGATGAGCAAACATGATCATATCATAGTAAATTCATTCAACTTCCTAGAAAGTTGTTTGAACACAAAAATACGTTCGTAGCAAGGTTCCATTTCACAGAAATTGTTATGCCGCAGACGGGCAATTCATGATACTCGTCCGACGACTATTGCCTAACGTCGTAAGATACATTATTTTCACTAAAAAGTACACCCAAAACACACGAATCATGGCGGATATATACGGATCGATAGATAGCGTTAGCTATAGCTAACATTCGTTTCTGTACTACGTGTTAATGGTCGTGATATTTCATTTACTAACCTTACGAATTTTATAAAGATAAAAATTTCGAGATACTCAATATTTGTTGCGATATAAAAATGGCGTTTCATCGCCCGATCTTGGTATTCAGAATTTTATTGCGTTCATACAAAGTGGAATAAAATGCTAGATGTCAGATCTTATTGACTAGTCAAGAGTCCAGCGGTTCATGTGCACGCTGCAAGTAAGGGTGTAGCAATATGCTAACTAGGCAGGTCTAGTGGAATCGATGTTGAGCGATTTTATGTTTTGAATTTTATTGGTTAGTGAGATCATTAGTTGCCGGTGCGTATTACATTAGCTATTATATTAGGTCAAACTTATAACTGGTATCGTTGATTGAAATTTTCTTGAAGTGTGATCTTATTGTTGCTACCAATATTAACACTTTTAACCGGACACAATGAAATTGGCTCTTGTAGCGTAGCTACAATACCTTAAAGATTTAAGAAGATTTCAATATTTATTTATGAAATAAAAAGTTGCTAACAGTTTTAACCAAAGCGCAAACTGCCATACGACTTTGATTTGACAACCTCCGTGGCGCAGTGGGCGAATAGCCGGCTGAGACGCAGGAGGTAGCGGGTTCGATTCCCGCCGCGGAACAAATGTTTGCATGATCTACAGATTTTGGTTCCGGGTCGGGTTGTTTCTCTATATATTATAAGTATGTATTTACAAAAAAAAAAATATAAGTATTCTATCAGTTATCTGGTTCCCATAGTACAAGCTTTGCTAAGTTTGGGGCTGGATAGCGCTGTGTGAAATGTCCTACATTACTATTAATATAGCCAACAACTATAATAATACCCATGATGGACATCCTCGGATCTCTTACTCAGTACGTAAACCCATGAAGATTCCCACAAGAGACAATTGCAAATATTACCTTTGTTACAAACCCATTTTTCGCAGTTTCCGTGACAGACTGGAAGCTTATCGCCGTATCTTTTAAAATAAACTTTACTTTATTATAACCACCTCTTTGCTTTATCAGCTGTAATACGTCCACTGCAGAACATACAATAAATTTCCAGAGTAGCCGATTTGGTGCGGCCTGTGCCCAACGGCTGCCAGCAACCTTTATTAAATCGTCTTTTCTTCAAGAGGCCGATCTATGCTAATCTTTCCTATGCGTGGTATAGGTCGCATAATGTAAAATAACGCTGGAAGGAAGGGGAGAGGTTGTGTTAGCGCATGGGTACACTCGCGCACGACCGTACTAGGCCAATAGCCAACTGACGAACCAATGGCGCCCCGGCATGCATGCGGTGCGCAACCCGCCCTCCCCGCGCCGCACCTCATACCACCAAATAGACTGATAAATCGCCTACTGCGCAGCTTTACCGCCAGCTTTCTTTTTACGCGACCTATACTCGAAAAAATTTCTAGCCAAATTTATAACAGCGCTAATTACTTCTTGTTAAAACAGAAAACGTTGAAGTTGCAATGGGCAGGCCATATAGCGCGCAGAACAGATGGCCGATGGGGCCGGAAAGTTATCGAATGGAGGCCACGGACCGGCAAGCGCAGCGTAGGACGTCCACCTACAAGATGGGCAGACGACTTGGTAAGAACCGCAGGTCGGCGTTGGACGCAGGCCGCTACCAACCGCAGTTCCTGGAGATCAATGAGGGAGGCCTTTGTCCAGCAGTGGACGTCCTACGGCTGATGTGATGATGATGATGAAAATAGAAAAATACATTAATATAATAATCTCAATACGCAATCTTTTATTATACTTTTGTTTATTTAATTATTTAATTTATAAAAAAGATAAAGTTTTCCCTTGAAACAAGTAACTTTTAATTTATAAGGAATCAGGACGTTGAGGTTTCTGTAAGTTTTAACTATAATAAAAATATATAATTGGGTAGCGAGTTGATTCGAAAATACGAACCAAAGATGTTTTCACTTAGCGTAATTTGATTCCAAGAAAGTTTCATTTGAATGACCTGTTGGAACGGAACAAAGGGTGAAGAAGATAAATTGTAAGGAGAAATTCTCTAGAATTTCTGCATTGAATTACTAAAATCTGGAACGAACTTCAATAACAAATCTGTTATTGTTTCTGTATAGCAAATCGAAAGAGGTTGTTTTAAATAGAATGTATGAGATTACATACAAATGATATGACACGTTTATTTGGTATGAATACAAATGAGACTGGTATTTGAGGAAAAATTAAGAAATATTACTCGCTCTTTCTATTAACTAAGCTACAATACGTGATGTTTTCACGTAACTGAGATTAATTTTGTATCCTGACAATTTACATGATAAATATGTATAATAAATACATACAAAAGATAAACACAGACATATATAACAATATGTTAAATGTGGCAGGCCTTCTGGTATTACATTAATATCGGCAGTGAGCGACTGGTGGCTACGGGAAGGTTAAAGACCAGGCAGATCACTACACAATGGTGACCACCCGATAGTCAGATGGCATATGGCATTTATAAACAGTGGGATATCACTGGATTTGTTTAGCGCAGGATCAGAAACAATGGCGGGCAAAAGAAACAGCCTATACTGATCAGTGCGTAGGCTGATTAGATAGATGTTGTCAATATTACAGAAACAAAATAATACACAATAGATTCTCTTAAGTAATTAAAAGCTAACAAAACTATTATTAAGCTTCTAATTAAACTTATACATACAAATTACTATATTTGGTACTAGCTGACCAATACGCAGCTTCGCACGCATAGTTTTTCAATATAAACATTACCCTCCTTCTGCGTAGCCGGGTAAAAAGTAGCATAAGTCACCCGGGGATAATGTAGCTTTCCAACAGTGAAATATTTTTTTAAATCGGTCCAGTAGTTTCAACAAACAATCAATTCTTTCCTCTTTATAATATTAGTATTTTTTAGTAATTTTGACGACCTCCGTGGCGCAGTGGGTGAATAGCCGGCTGAGACGCAGGAGGTAGCGAGTTCGATTAATCGCCGCGGAACAAATGTTTGCATGACCTACAGATATTTGTTCCCGGGTCTGGTTGTTTTTCTATATATTATAAGTATGTATTAACAAAAAAAAATGTATATAAGTATTATATCAGTTATCTGGTTCCCATAGTACAAGCTCTGCTTAGTTTGGGGCTAGATAGCGCTGTGTGGAATGTCCAGCAATATTTATTTATTTATTTATTTGTTTAGATAAAAAGTTAACATGAGGTTTACATTTTAAGTTTCCAGACATTGTATCTGGTGGCCGCCGTTTCTCATTAACACATTGTAGAAACATTGTAGATGCGAATGACAAATTAAAAAAATACAAATATTTATATTTGTAGCCGTTCAATCAGAACACTAACACTCTTACCTGTCATAATCGATAACTTTGACCAGCAGGGTCACATCAAATACGTTGACCGCGGGCAGATCGAAGACAAGAGCCTCATTGTAAACTGGATTTAATGTGTTCTTCTTTACGGTCGTTTTCTTTTTCTTTATTCTCTTCCCTTGGCATATGAGGCAGATCTTCACGTATGGGTCTGTGAAAGGAGAATTACTGTTACAAGAGAGAAGGGCCATGTAAGAGCGACGAGAGAGAGTCAGTCTACAAGTAAGAGTTATTCAAGCGACTTTAGTTGTTTCAAAGTTTATTACGAACAATAGAGTGAATTAGTGCTGTGTGTTTAATGTGAAATTGATGTGTAATTATGGTTATTTAAATTGGTTTCAATTATTCTACTCCGAGCTTGTAATAATATTTTCGTCAATATTGTTGTTGATAAGGATCTGCGAGTATCAAAATTCGCTTCGTTTTTACAAAATAATGAAACTCAAAATACAAAACCACAGTGCGGTCGTTGCTTCCAGATTACCAAAGTTAAAGTAGATTAGTCGATTTCCATCGAAGTTCTTAAAAAGGTCAACTGCTTATCAATGTCTGACCTTCTAGAGAAACAATCCGTCCCTCCGGATTTATGCAATTAAGCGGTGTAATATGAACATAGACTTAAAATTTAATAGAAATGAAATGCAAAAGTGTTGATTTGTATTGGAGATAGATTAGTTATTTTTATAATAAAACTCTTGTGATATCCAGTCCATCTAAAGTTTGTCTGGAAAAGATCTCTAATATTAATAATATATGTATAAGTATGTAAGTAAATATTTATTTATTTAAAATTATTTATGTACTTAATATGTATGTATATAACTATTTAGGGTTAAGTAATTTTTCATTTTCTATTATTACGTTTATTCGTTTTACACCTCGGCCAATCTTCCATTAACCAATGATCCTCTCCATCCAAAGGTTGTCTGGAAGGGATCGTTTTGTTAAGCGATAAGACCACCCATTATGCTTACTTTTATTTGTTTATTTCTATAAATCTGTTGTGTATAGCTTGTAAGGTATAATAAAGAATTTTCATTCATTCATGTATTCATTCATTCATCGCTTTCAGCGATAAGTTTTTTTTAGTTTGGCTTAGGTTTTTTTTTATTTGAATGTGGTGTACGTACTTTATGTACTATGTTGCCATTTCACAAAAAAAAATGTATGAACAAAAAGAGGGAGTCAGTCTTTACTTAGTTACAAGCGTACAAGTAATTATCAGAAAGAAAACTATCAGGATTTATTTCAATCATTAATAATACGTATAAATACGGGATTTTTCACGTACCGTTTCATCGGTCGTAACACCGATGAAACGGTACGTGATAAAGCCCGTATTTTTAAAAATGATCATCAGAAAGGCTTAATTAAAAATTACCTTACATGCCACACTTCACGAAGTTTACAATCAAAGCAATAAAAAAGAATGAATCAATAAAAATTTTGTAATCAGATAATATTACAGTATACTGATATAGTATAACTAGTGGTTCGGCCCGAACTGAAAACTCGCTAGTCTCCCATAAAAACAAAAAAAAATATATTATTTTTAATCGTTGCAATCAAAATAGTACCACGAAATGATTAACCAATACACTTGACCTGCAGTTTCAGGTTTTGAAAGTTCATTTAAACTGATTATTCTTTTTTAGGAGTAGAAATTGTAGTTCTTCTGAATTTTAGATTTTTCCCTTTATTTGTGTAATTACAGCTACATGCATACTAAATTTCAGCTTTGTGGGATCACTGGTGTACCCGGTCAATTTTGTCAAAGTTCAGTATATATTATGGCTAATAACCCAAAAACTAAAAGAACTTTACTAAAAATAAAAACGGAATCAAAATGTACTAATTAAGACCTTTCATTTGACGTCTAATTTGACCTGAAAGTCACATCTAATTATTTTTACCCCTCTTGAACCCTAATATCTCAACAACCCCCCAACATTTTTAGCTCATTAAGTCACACCAAAATTGTGCCATCACTTTACCTATTTATTAAATTTCACAATGATCGGATCAACGCTTCGAAAGTTATCCTCGGACAAACAAACATACATACATACAACACCAATTGGCCCAAGTTGATTTGGAGATCTCGCTTCGCTTGATCAATGATAATCAAAGTGAAGGCACTATCTACCAAAATTCAAGTTGAACACAACTTTGTTTGGAAGATATAATTAAGTTTTTTGTGTAATATAGCAAAAATTAATTATTAATTTAACTTTAATGTATTAATTTCTGAGTGACCTCTATAATTTTCTTATTCTATGGCCGCGTAATATCGTTTTACATGCTTCGAACCCACATTCGTTCTCATTGGTAACCAGCGCGTAAATCTGAATTGATATCGGCCAAAATCGTTCGCGACCCCTTTTATTTTTATTTTTTGCTTTCCCATTCTGAAACCACCTGATACAGACTGAATACAAATCAGTTGAAAAGGATCAATGTATCTGGCAGAAATTCTAAAGGCTCCTAAGAAACTGGATTGAAGAATTTGTTACTTAAAAAATACTTAATCTGGCTTCGTATCCGAGCTTGTGATTTTCAATACAAAAATTCAATTAATCTAATATTCTCTACGAAAATATTATTAAATGTATACGAAGCTCGAAGAAAATATTGGCAGCACAAATTTTCTGAACAAAAAAAGGTCAAGCGAAATACTTCGTAAAAATTAATTAAGAGAATCCTGAGAAAAATAAATTGTCGCGGGCCAATTCGACGAGATAATTACATTTTTATATGTATTTTGTAAAGTGAAGACTTGTAAGTATCAAAATATATTTGACCATTGATGGCCTAAGGACTTCAATACTAAAATTGGTTTCTAGCTCATAAAATGTGTTGACAAGTACGGCCATTCCAGCTCTGTTTAACAGTAAAATTGCTAAAAAACCACTGTGCATTTTATGGAAAACCACTGCTAAACATGACCTTCCCATAAGTGTAAGCGATTTTGTGCGGCCAGCATCCAACGGCTCCCAAAAACCTTTGTCGGGTCGGGTTTCTATCTAGTTAGGGCAAACTATACCCTTTAGCGGGTATAGCGCCACCTGACATCCAGCAAAACATTGTATGTACCACAGAGAAGGCAAAACAGGAATGGCGTTACCCCACCAAAATTCAAACCCGTCAAAGATCTGCAGAAAAAAGCATGCTGGGATTAAAATTAGGCGACAGAGATAGATGTAGAGAAATTCGTAAGAAAACAAAAATTATAGACACCCCAAAAGTGATATGTCGCCTTAAATAGCGATGGGCCGGACACGTAGCGAGAACTACAGATAACCGGTGGAGCGAGAGGCTGCTGCACTGCTACCCGCGAGGCGCCGTCCGCCAGGGCGCCCGCGCCGCCGCTGGGCGGACGACATCGTAGCCACCACTGGGGCCACATGGATGCGCCTAGCCCAGAACGAATGGAAAAAGATGGAGGAGGCCTTTGTCCAAAATTGGACATTCCAAATTTAAAACATAATAATAATAATGACCTTTAATGAATAATGACTCAATATGACACAATTTATAATTATTTAATTATTTTCTAGATTTGAAATTTTATTTGCAATTGTATTTTTGGAAATAAAAGGCTGATTATACCTTACCAAGAAAACAGTTACATAGTCGCAGGGGCTTTTTAGCCATCTCAAATAATGCAATTGATTCCCGTGTTACACTGTATAAACTAAACAAACCTCACCTGGCTATATTACACCAGCCGAGGAACTACCCCCTGGTCAACATACCTTAACCTACCTTACCTTGGCCAGTGTGGAGAACCCTCAAGAAACTGCGTACCCAAGTCGGCCGATGCAGGCGTAATCTTAGTAAATGGGGATAGACAAATCGGTGACGCAATGCAAATGTGGTGCTCAACTCCAAACAATGGCACACGTCCTTTGCATGGCCATCCTGCCCAAGCACCTGCACGACGGGGGAATTATTGACCTGTACCAACGCTGACATGAACGTAACGACGGACCGGTCAAAATGGCTAGGTTTTAGGGTTCCGTACCCAAAGAGTCAAACGGGACCCTATTACTAAGACTCCGCTGTCTGTCTATCTGTCTGTTCGTCTGTCACCAGGCTGTACCTTATGAACCGTGATAGTTAGACAGTTGGAATTTTCACAGATGATGTATTTCTGTTGCCACTATAACAATATATACTAAAAACAGAAAACAAATATCTAAGAGGGGGTCCCATACAACAAACGTGATTTTTTTGCGCGTTTTTGCTCGATGTTGATAACGACAACAGGTAAACGCTTGAAATATTCACAGAATATTGAGTTACATTGTTCACTTTAAAAATAAATAATTAAATAAAATTTAAATTACGGGGGGCTGCCATACAACAAACGTGATTTTTTGTCGTTTTTATAGATAATGCTACAGAACTCTTCCTGCACGAGTCTGACTTGCACTTGGCCGGTTTTGTTTACATTATAGGCTTGCGTTTGACCACGATCTCGACTGATGGTAAGCGATGATGCAGTCTACGATGGTACACGCTTGCCTAGAAGAAACCTATTCACTCCCGACTTAGACAAGACACCCAGGTTTTAGCTATCAGGAAACACAGACTCTGGCAAGGCGTTCCACTCTTTGACGGTGCGCATAATAATGGTCAAAGAGAACCGCTTCGTGCGAATGGGAGGTATTTCTAGCATATAGCGGTGGCGCACCGCAGAGCGTCTGGTTATCCGTTGATAGAATGGAGATGGTGGGATTAGGTTTAAAAGTTCCGCCGCACACTCCCCGAAATGTACTTGATAAAAAACCGAGAGTCTAGCAACCTTTCGTTGTTGCTCCAGGCTGTGGAGCCTTGCATCAACTACCTCATCGTTGCCTATGAGCTTCTTGACTCTTCTCTCAATTGAGAGCCTTCCACAGCCTCAAGTTGGTACTTCCCTGGGTTTTGAGTCATCGACAAAAAAGAAAAAGAAGAAGAGCTATTCTACACTCCGCTTTTAAAGTCATGATTTCCACTCAAGAACCTTGCACTTCTCGACAACGAAATAAAGCTCGTCCACATATCATCGACAATTGGGTATCACGCACCACACGCTTCACGCAATCTTTTCTACCCCATACTTGCAAGATATGGAATGAGCTACCATCTGAGGTTTTCCCATTAGGCTACGACATCGCACGCTTCAAGAGAAATGTAAAGAGGTTTCTACAGTATAGGGAACGCATCGACAATACCCCGGTTGTTGCCGATGTCATTAGGCTACGGTGACCGCTTACCATCAGGTAGGCCGTAAGCCTGTTTCCCCACAAATAAAAAAATTAATATATATAGAGAATCATTCAGACTCGATACAAATTTCAGTAGATCATACAAATATTTGCTCCGTGGCTGAAATCGAACCCCCAACCTCTTTCGTCTCAGCCACTACTCCTCGTAGGTCGTCAATATTCATAATGTATAATTTTATTTTACTACGAGTATTAATAACTGGCATTCCAGTTCAGTAAGCCAACCCTTTTATTAAATACGGGCTGGAGCTCTGGGACTTTGCCCAACTGCTTTGGGAGGGTATTGTTTTCATAGAGTTCATTGAACTAAGTTTAGGAAGTACTGCGCAAGTCTCGAGGTGTGAGACAATTTCATTTTATAACGATTTCTGTCTCAAATATTTGGAATACACGTGTACACTCGATTTTCACTTTTATAAGATTACATTCTTGTGATATGAAAATATGTTCACCCATCTTAAAATCAGCTGATTTTGGATATGTGTCATAGCTGTTTGATTAACCTTAAGAGATAATATAAGTAATAAGATATAATAAGAACTCGAAAGTAACTCTGTCTCTAAGTTTATTACATTTTCACAACTAAACTGCTAGACGGATTTCGATGAAATTAAGTATATAGATAGATTATAACCTGGATATATGTATATAGAATGTTATGAACGATATAGCAGAGATAGCAGGCAAGACATGAGTGAAGGAAACAAAAACAGGAAAAATTGAAAACTTTTGGAGGAGCCCTATTACCCGTCGAGGGTTTTTTTAATTAAGAAAATACTATTATTATTATAATAATCTGGAATAAAAACGTAATAAATAAATTTTTAAACAATGAAAGCTTTTATAATTTTGTTTATTTGTTATAGATAGATTGTTACCTGGACCCCAATTCTACTAAACCAATCGCTTCACTATGACATCGTCGCAAATTAGCCACTATAGAAACCTTTTAGTGTTCTACTAACACAATATTTTTTCAATGACCGCCATTGCTGTGACAACCCCCTTGAAAACTTGGCAGCTTATGAGAGGAACAACAATACATAACCGTTAAATAGTGTGCCTAGGCTACTTTTTACTGAAAATTTGATAATCAGACAGACGCAGGACAAGCCTAATACATCCAAAAACCTTTCCAATGCAATCATTAAGATGCCCATCCATCTCACTGCCGGACGTCCTACCCTTCTACAGCCACTCCTCGGCCACCATTCAGTCGCTACCCTGCTCCACCTGTCATCACCACGTCTTGCCAAGTGTAAGCGATTATTTGTACATGTTAGTATATTATAGCAATGTTTAGGTATAATTATTAACGGCGTGCCTGCGCCGCTTGCTCGAAATGATATAAAAGCCAATGTTCGCCGTAGGCAGCGCTCAGTTACAATTGCTTTGTAGGAATCGAACCCAGCATCGTCTTTATACGAAGCGAGCAGTGTGGTCTCCCGTCCAAACGGATATAAAATATATTTTTGCGCGGTTAAGCTGCAACGGCCTCAGAGGCCAACAGCGAGATTAGTCCATTCGAAAAAAAAAAGGCAGCGCCCAGTCGGTGACCGCCAGTCGTGCTGTGCACATGTAAGTAAATTCAAATACGTTAGCCATTGTGCTTATGCGATTCTTATCTGTGTATAAAGTTATTGATTATTGATTAATTATGTATTAAATTCATGTATAACAAGATTGAGGTTATAATATATATTGAAAATAAATACAGTAAGTCCATGGAAGTTGTTATTCTTTACACAAGTGCCCCGTCCAATACCATTCAAGCTCCATAACTCGATTTCCAATGTCATAAACCTTCGGAACTCGATGAGTTTGACACCGAACATGGTACGCTCCATGGCTCTATGTGCAACTTTCAACCTGTACACAGCCTCCTGCGTGAGCGTCCATGTCTCTGCCCCGTAAGTTATGGTGGGCAGAACACATCGGCTAAACAAGGGGGTCTTCTGACTCCGTGGAGTCAATGCAATAGGATATAAAAAAACCTTACCAACGCAATAGGTAGAAAAAATAGCATCATCAAGGTTTCTGTTCAAAAATAACAAAAAATAAACTGTTTAAAGCCAACTATTCACTATTGGCCGATAAATCTATTAGGTTGTGAACCTCTATAAATCTTCACTAAATGTAGCACTTCCTAGCTTTTATATTTCGTGCTGTGATCACATTGGCCGTGAGTTAGTCCGCAATAGTAGTATTACGATGTTGTTGCAATATCAAACAGTTAAATATCAACTTTACTACCACGAGTTAAGGTAAATGTTACCGACGTTCATTGAAACACAGTGGCTCTCGAGAACCTTCAACAGGGTGAGTGCGATCCATTTCAATTGAACGACTTGAACCAAAACATTGTCGGCCGTAACACCGATAAAACGGTACGTGATAAATCTCGTATTTATAATAATGACTTGCTAACATAGTTCATAAATAATTTTTTCCACAAAACAGCTTTGAATAAAGAGTTTGTGAGAGCCTTTGATGTTAAAATAACAAGTACTTATTTACTGAACAGATTCACCACAATGCACGCTGAGAATACTAACCTGACGATCCATTGATGTCCATTGCTTTCAAATTCCTCGCTTTAATGACCGTCACAGTAAGCCGACCAGCAGTGGGTAAGTAACATAGCGATAGCATCAGCTCCCCGAGATCCTTTTTCTCCTGCCAACAAACAAATTCCCATTAGAAAATTAAATACAGGAAATAAAAAAGTTTGACAATGACAAAGGTCCACTCCCTTATATTTGAAAGTAATTTGTACTACGTTAGAAAATAAAATGGTTGCGTAAGTAGGTAAAAAGTTAAACCAATATTTTTATAGGAGCGAGATATTTTGCATTTTTTTTGGGTCAAGCAGGTTATGAATGGGTATGTATACTTGAAGATGAATCTACGAAAAATATTTATGTATTACGAGGGCTGCTATTTATGTATCCGGAATAAAATAAAATAACTATCATTGACTGTTAAATATGGTTTTATTGCTTTTCAAAATATTCGCCATGATGATCAATGCACTTTTGCATTCGGTGAAACCAGTTTTCATAGCACTTTTTCCAATCGGAAGACGGTATCTCCAAAACATGATTTTTGAATGCCTCAACGGCTTCTTCTCGGATTGAAAATCGTTGACCACGTAATTTATTCTTCACCGTTGGGAATAAAAAGAAGTCGTTGGGTGCCAAATCAGGGCTATATGGCGGATGACCCGTTAATTCCGCCGTTTCACCCTCCAAATATCGGGTCGTTTCACCCGAAGTGTGACAGCTTGCATTGTCGTGATGGAGAATGATTCTGCGTTGTGGATTATTCTTCCTGATTTCTGCAAAGACTTCTGGCAAACAAATGGTCGTGTACCACTCTGAATTAACAGATTTACAATTTTCTAGGGGTACAGTAGCCACGTGTCCATCTATACCAAAAAAACAGGCGACCATTTGCTTCAAAGTGCTTTTCGCACGAGCAACTTTTGTTGGGTTCGGCTCATGTTGGAAGACCCAAACTGTTGACTGTTGCTTAGTTTCGGGGTCATATGCATAAATCCAGGATTCATCACCTGTGTAGATATTATATACAGCTCTTGATGCACCACGATTGTATTTTTTTATCATTTTTTTGCACCAATCGACACGAGCCTGTTTTTGATCTATTGTCAAGTTGTGCGGTATCCAACGCGAACAAACTTTTTTTGCAGCCAAGTGTTCGTGTAATATCTTATGTATACTCGTCATACTAATGCCCAAGATCGCCTCTATCTCTCGATATGTCACATGACGATCTTGCATTATTAGTTTACGCACTGCGTCGATGTTTCGTGGCACAACAACTGATTTAGGCCGACCATCTTTAATTTCGTCCGTGAGCATACGACGTCCACGATTAAACTCACTAAAACAGTGATACACAGTAGTCTTCGGTGGTGCTTTATTCCCAAAAGTCGAACTGAGTTGATCGATACACCGCTGTTGAGTTAGACCACGTCGAAAATCATAAAAAATCATCGCACGAAAATTTTCTCGAGATAAATCCATTGTGATAATGACACGCAATTTTTGAAATCGCGCCACACAATGAAAACAATTGACAGACGGACGAAATAACCTGCATTCTACAGCCAAAGAGTTCCATTTTCAAACGTGATAATTTCTTTTAAAATATTATTTATGCAGTGGCCAGTTCCGGATTCTTAAATAGCAGCCTATGTAAAGACAAGTTTCCGCTCGCATTTTCAAGCGCGTGGTTTTTCAGTAAAAAGTTGCCTGTCCCAATGCAGATTATATCTATCTATAAGTATACCAAATTTTATAAAAATCGGTCTAGCCGTTTAGTCGTGGCAACGATATAAACAGACAAATATACAGAGATACTTTTGAATTTTTATAATATAAGTGTATAACTTCCTTAGTTAACACCCTTAGTTCCTTACTTCCCTCCGTAACATTTTTTCTTAAAACCGCTACTTTTAGATTGTTAAATCAGGAATACCAAAAAAATAACAAGTAGCTAAGAAGAAAAAGACGGTGTTATAATTTAAAATTAATAATTCAAGTCTCCCAAGTTTAGGAATTTCATTGAAAATGCTTATTGAAGAAATCAAGTTCAATCACATAAGTTGTCAAAACAATGAATGTAATTTATAAAACATTTTATTTGAAAAGTCTAGCCAACTGCAATATTGAAAATTTATTTTAATCAAAAAAATAATAACAATAAAACAAAATAATATTAAATCAACATTTTAGTTTCAAAATCATCATCAATACCACGCATACCAGCTATACGGGCAATAGCGCGCGTCTCGTCGCGTAGAACTACTGTGAGACCTATATTCAAGCGGCTTAGTATTATGACTTTCCCGTTATATTTTAAATGGTGGTGTACGTTCGCCAAAATCTTTAATTATTTCCAAAACAGACAGACATACACACACTCAACACACGTGCTGCCGCAGCCGGCTGGCGGTCACAGTACGAAGACTGGCCAAGTCGGACTCCTTGCCGCACGTGATGGCTCCTCGCGCATACAACGCACTGCCGGACAAGGTGAAGGATGCGCTAACTCTAATTAACTTTAAGTTAAAATTTAAAAAACTGGCACGTCGAGAGGACCTTCTACAGTGTCCTCTAACTTAAAAAGTTTAATGGCGTGACATGAATTTTTTTTTTTTTATAATCAATTTCACAATGAAGTATATTTAAATGAATATTGCAACACAATGTGACGTATAATTTAATAAATTATTAATCGAATGAAATAAAAAATTATATCTGCTTGTCTTATCTGCCAGGTCTTTGACTAAAATCCAAAAGTATAAACTCAAGGTTTGCCAACGTGCGATGGAGCGCGGCATTCTCGGATTCAAGCGTATTGACCGCATACGCAACACCAATCTGCGCTCTCGAACGCAAATCGTAGATGTTGCTAAGAAAGCCGCCAAACTCAAATGGGACTGGGCTGGTCATTTATGCCGTATGTTGGATGATAATTGGGCTAAGCTCACCACCGAGTGGAAACCCGACACAGCCCGAAGACGTTGCGGCAGACCAAAGAAGAGATGGAGGGATGCGCTCACTAATTTCCAAGCAGACTAGACCATTTTAGCGCCTGAAAGAAGTGTCTGGAAAGAATGGGGGAAGGCCTTTGCCCAGCAGTGGGATACAGTGGGCTGATGATAATAATAATATCAGCCAGGACGTCCAATGGCTACGGAGTCTCATCATCATCATATGAGGACGTCCACTGCTGACCATCCTTCATAGATTTCCAGAGCGACCAATCTTGTGCGGCCTTCACCCTAGCTTACAGCAACCTTTATCAGGTCGGCTTTCCATCTAGGTGAGGGGGGGGGGGGGGGGGCATCTTACGCTGCGCTTTCCAGTGCGTGGTATCTACTTGAGAACTTTTCTGTCCTTACTTTGTCCACGAATCTCCTCATTTCTGATTCGATCTAATAGAGAAAGACATAGCCCTCTCCATAGGTGAGCTATGGAGAGTGACCGATTTTATGCTGCGGCCTGCCCCAAATAGCTTCCAGCATCTTTATTATATCGTACTTTCAGCAGTATTTTGCCTCTACACTCTAAATTTAGGATGAATTATACAGCGTTTAGTGGCAAAGCAAAACAGCAACTTTGTATTAATAACCAAATCTTTTTAAATGCTGTTTAAATTCATCTCTGCCATTGTGTTTTAAACGAGTATTTATCTCGTTTGTTTTTTTATATAAATAGGTACGCGATAAATGCCCGTTTAAATAACAAAATACATATATGATATATAAAATATATTTATATGATCCTCTCCATCCAAAGGTTGTCTTGAAGAGATCGCTTTAACCAGCTTGTAAGATATAATAAAGATTTTTTTTTTTCATTCAATCGTTCAAAAATTGTGTGCAGTAATCGCGAATGTCTGAAAAATACTTTCCCTTCAAGATCCTCTGTACTTAGAATCGGCTTTGTGATCCCAAGGGTTCTTAAATAAAGGGGAAGAAAGTAGGGTAAGGTAGATTAACGGTTTTGTTGTGGATTATGACATCGAGTCAATAGGGTAAATTATAGATACGGAGTTCCTAAATATATAGGTTTCTACAGGGTAGGGAACGCATCGACAATACCCCGAGTATTTCCGGTTTCAATAGGCGACGGTGATCGCTTACCATCAGACGAGCCGTAAGCATGTTCCCCATACAAATAATTTTAAAGACAAAACAAAAATATGTATGTTTTTGTTTTTTTTCGGGTTTAATTTTATGAACTTCCTAGTTTGCTTTCAAACCACAAGTTTTTTAGACTATGCCTTCTATGTACGAAAACGGCCGTAAGATTACAAAATACTAAAATTATTTATTGGAACAAAATAAATAAATAAAAATTAATTTTGTATGTACACACGGCTACACATCAAGCTATACTTTCCAGTATAAGCTGACCTCTCATTCTACAAAAGCCTACACAATGCGAGGTCAGCTTATACTGGAACAATATAGCTTGATGTGTAGCCGTGTGTACTAAAACGGCCGAAAGAAACTATGAACGGAACACCACACGTATAAGTCATAAAAATGTATTTCCTTACCTGTGGCGGCGCCAAAATATTCATGGTATACTCTATCTCCTGCTCCAAGTCAGCTGACTCCAGCAGGCCCTTCAGCACCACGTGACCTATCAGGTCGTGTCGGCTAAACCGGTCGAAGTCGTAGACTGAGAATTGCAGGTAGCGTTGGCGCAGCTCTTCATATTGGACGCTAAAGAAAAAAGATAAGATTAAATAATATAATAAATTAAAAAAAACTAACCTCTTTTTATTATTTTTTAATTCGTTAATTTCATTTAGAATTTATTATATTTTTAGGTACATAACAGTAGCACAAACATGTCTTTTCATATTTTACTTAATTACAACAATATCGGTCTAGACGTTTAGTCGTGAAAACTTAACTAACAGACAGACAGACAGAGAGGGGTTAACATATGACGGCAATGATTTCAGAACTGCTGACAGATTGCACTGCTCTTTCTGTTATCAAAAGAAAGTAGTTAATAGCCGAGGAACTTGAAAAAAAAAAAAAAATTAGTGTTTGTTTACAAACTGACGAAGTGCGATTGATTTTGATTTTGACTCTGCGTACTATTAAAAATAAACAGACATGAGAATAAACACTTTTAAATCACAGTACAAAAGTAGATATATTTGTTTTATTAGAAGTAAGAATCGATTGTGTTGATGTACACATCGAGATATCATTTATTATTATGAAACACTAGTGGACCCGCCGAACTTCGTACCGCCTTGACATGCATATAACGCGGGCTGTCAATATACGACACCCTGGTAGAATTGTCAATTGTTGTCCCCAGCCATCATTATTTATGAGAAAATGAATGACTTCCACAAATAATTCAATACCAAAATTAGCCAAATCGCTCCACCCGATCTCGAGTTTTAGCGAGACTAACGAACAGCAATTCATTTTTATATATATAGACAATATCTCGGGATAACTCCGACCGAAGCATCTGTTTCAAACGATATTCTTTTTTTTTACATCCTCTTTGACGATATTTGCAGCACGCATTCTGTCAATTCTATGTCAAAGGTTACATTATAAAAGCGCTAAGGTTAGATTATAAATAATTTTATATGGTGGTTAAGTATTCTTAAATTTTCTAATTTTGCGCGCAATTTTCTTAATTTTTTCTTTCATAAGAACCTTCTCCTGACATTAAGAAATACAACAAAAAAAGAATTAACGAAATCCGTCCAGCCGTTCACGCGTGATGGCGTGACCAAGGGAAATAGGGATTCATTTTTATATATAGAGATTATTATGAAACACTAGTTTGTAAAGTCAACATGACCAAGAAAACCAAAGTAGAAGTAGACTGACCGTCAGCTGTCACATCACAGGCTGTATCTATCGGTTTTGCTCTGCAAGCTTTGTTTACCCATCAAGTCTAGGCAAAGAAGCTTTATCAATATTCCTTCAACTTCCGTCTATCCAATTAGCAACAACAAACTTGAAACTTTAACGACACTTGTTGACAGATTTAAGAAAAGTTACTTGCTGGGAATATTAAAGGACGCTAATGGAATTGAATTATATCTTATTGTATTAATGATGCGAGAGTCCGGCAACCGTGCTGCGGCAGCCAAAATAAGATTAGCAGAGTCTAGGCTGAGGATGATAAAAACCGTTAATAACCATTATTATTTGGAAACATTTCGATGAAATGCGAGAGTATCCTAAGGTTACTTGTACATCCTAAGAAGATTCACAGGGTCTACGTAAGAGTTCGTGTCATTTCTACACACGAACTGTGTACATTGCTCCGGCGCTGACCAAAAAAAAATGGTCAGCGTTAAGGTAGCATTCGGTTCTTAGCGACCGCGACCTCGTCCGGGTCGCGCGACCCATTGCTTAGTATGGATTTATATGGAACACTAAACAAACCCGGCGACCGCGTCGCGCGACCGGTGGGCGTGGCTAGAGAGCGCCGTGGCGACCGCGACCCGGTCGCATCGGAGGCAGTGCAGTCACGTGATGCAGGCGAGAAACACATCAAAATGGCACCGTTTTTACCGAACGAGGATGAAGTTGATAGAATTAGTAAATAAAAACCCACCTTTATAATGTTGTAAGGCTCGCATCTTATAAAAAAATGTTGTGAGGGACAATATTTGGGAAATAATTGGCAAGGCAAAAAATAATTCCGGAGGCATAGATAATAACATAATCATAATATCATCACCTTCTTCTTCCTCCAATAGCTGCAAAATAAGTTTTTTCCTAGCTGTGGATAAATTGTCCGACATGTTGTACAGCAATAGAACATACCGTCACCCATAAAAACTGCGGGAAGAGTGGCGATGTCGCTGTCGCTGATATCGGAAGGTCAGGGGTCGCCCCGCGACAGGCGTCTATGATCGCGTCGGTCAATGGTTGCAGTCGTGCGTCGCGGTCGTTAAGAACCGAATGCTACCTTAAGACACGACGCGCTCTATTTTGTTGCGGTGAAAAAAGGGCCGGAGTAGGAGAGGTGTAGAAATGTGTCGTTGACTAGTGCACCCTCCCATACCCTACGCACGACTGCCCGAAAACATTTATCCTATTTATCTTGTCTGGAGCAGACACGACAAATTTTCATGGCTAGATCCAACTAAATTCTAGTCTTGTACATGATGAATTGGTCCTATCTGCCGCAGACACGGTGAATGAAGCGTATACAAGAACCCTTAGTCAACGAGAATATACGAAGACTATAATAAATAAATAAATATTGCTGGACATTTCACACAGCGCTATCTAGCCCCAAACTAAGCATAGCTTGCTATGGGAACCAGATAACTGATAGAATACTTATATACTTTTTTTTGTAAATACATACTTAAAATACATAGAGAAACAACCAGACCCGGAACAAATATCTGTAGATCATGCAAACATTTGTTCCGCAGCGGGAATCGAACCAGCTACCTCCTGCGTCTCAGCCGGCTATTCGCCCACTGCGCCACGGAGGTCGTCATAATGAAAGTTGCATTGACAAAAGAAGTACCTATGTAGGATAAATTATAAACTAGTTGAACCCGCCCAGCTTCGCGTGGATTTCAAAATAAATTAAAGCCATGAGTTCATATAAAAATTTCATAGAAAAAAAGCACTTTCAGTTTCTCCACAGTTTTCAAATATCCCAGGCAACTTTTTAAAACTTTCTTTTATACAGACCTTGTCCTGAAAAGTATAAACACAGCAGTATAAAGTTCAAATACAATCTATTTTCAGTACAACACCAACCTGAATAGAAACGTCTCGTTGAAAACAGGATTCAAGTTCTTCCGATGCACTTTAGTCTGGAACTTCTTCTTCCGGTCGGGAAGTAGGAACACCTTGATGTACGGGTCACTGCTCCCGGTCACGTCCTTGATCGGCAGGTCACGGGCTTCGAATATCTGGCGACAAAATGAAAAACTTAGTAGATGCCGATGTTTATCCAGCCGAAGCAGAGCTCCCTTGCGTCTAAACGCAAGTATTTAAACTTAGTTCTAACCGACCCTTTGAGCAAAGTTCAAGTCGTATAGATGAAAAACCAGTAACATCCATTTTTTTCTATATAGCAACATTGAATGTATGCTGAAAGCGTTTTATTTGTTTATGTAGGCAATTTTAACAAACGTAGCAAAAGCATCAATATCCTATACAAAACAGACGTTCCATCATAAGGTTAGTGGCAAACACAGCAATATCCCAACTGACAGGTACAAAGACTGCTTTCGACCAATCAGAGCAAAGTATTTCGACGCCATTACAATGGCGACTTTGTTTTTTTTTGTATTAGTGCGTTCGTAATTACACCCACCCATTATTTGCACACCCATTATCTGTCCTTGTGATGAAGTTGTAGCTGCTTGTTAATTCGTCATAACCATTTTTAGAGTTGTTTTTTTTAGTTAAATTTGTGTTATTATTGGTAATTTAGGTTTATAGTATGTAGATATGTTTTTAAAATTATATAGATGCACCGCCGTCATGTGTTACATTTTGATCCTGTCCATACAAAGGTTGTCTAGAAGAGATCAGTTTTAGCGATAAGACCGCCCATTGTACTAAATCTATTTGTATGAATTATGTTCTGTATTTTACTTTGGTGTACAATAAAGAGTTATCTTATCTTATCTTATAAACAGGATCCATGTTGAAGATGCAAAAACAGCAATATGCTAATTTATTTATTATCTATTTTGCAGATTATTAAATTTATTTCAAAAGTCTCGAACAGTTAATAAATATATTTTTCAACAATATTATGTAATTATTAATTAGACATTGTTGAATCAATTATTAATGAAAAAAATCTACTGCACTCTCTTCCGTTAAAATGGATGTTGCTGGTTTTGCATCTGTATGACTCCTATTCAAAGCTATAAGTGCTTTTTATATTGCAATATTCATTCCTGTTGGATCGGCTACAAAGATCACTTATTTATATATCGCCTAATTTATAACTTATAGCGATAATCAACCTTGAAAATTATTTTTCCCACCAGTTTTAAGTTAAAATAATGTTTTATATTCAGAAGCGTCATTATAGTATGTTTTAATTTAGAATATATATTTTATTCAAGTTAAAATTATTTTGGCGCGTTAGAAACAGATCAGAGTGTATTTTCATGAGGATGTACTACGTAACGCTATGAAGTTAGTTTTTCCGGTCAAAAGTTATCCAAGTGGTTTATTAAGAGGTTGTGCTGATGATTTTTTTCTTGCGAACACTCAGCTTGTAGATTGGTCTCCCTGCCTAGGATTTCCCCAGTGTCTATATTAAGGGCTTCTTGAAAAAAGGCTTTATAAACTTAATGGGTTGGCAACACGCGAGTTATTGGTACATGTTTCAAAATTTCATAGGCTACGGTAGCCGCTTACCAATAAGTAGGCTGTACGCCTGTTTACCAACTTAGAGGTATAGAGAAGTTTCTTTGGCTGTAATTTAATTTAATTATTTATATAATTCAAGTGACATTAGACTCATATTAAATTCACAAAAGACATGAACACAAAAATAAAGTAATAGTATTTTTCAAAATTTCGCGATCACTGTACATTGATTAAAACGGGTATTTATCGCGTGTGTACCTTTTTTATTTGTTATCCCGACATTTCGGCAACAGTTGTGGTCACGGGTTGACTAAAGTACTTGGAGCTACCGTCGAGTAATGATGGCAGCTGCATCAACTACTCTCACTTGGTCTTCAGAATTAGAAATGTCCTTGTTCATATTACGACATATTACACTAACCGTATCTACGCACTGAGACGACCGATCACGACGCGCACACCTGGTAATCACCGCGTTCCAGGACTCTATCAGTCTATAGCTATCTTCCCGATAGAAATTTGGAAATTTCTTGATTTCAATCGCTTCACGAACCATTCTCTTGTTATAATGGCGTTCACTAGATAGAACATTAGGATCATGAAATGCAATCCAATGATTCGGTCCCGAGTCTACCATATGATCCGCTATCACTCACTTGGCGATTTATGACAGCTGCGATATGCTATTCGACACGCTCGGCTATGGTATGTTTGGTTTGATAAATACCCGTTTTAATCAATAATTGATAAAGTAATGCCGGGACAACATTTATAAAGACAACAAAAAAAACATTAAAAAATAATATTTTTATCGACTTTAAAGAGAAGACTTAAGACCAAGGTTATGACTAACAGCGTTGAGACCAGAGTAACGGGGGATGAAGAACAGTTAGCATACGTTCAAGAGTACACCTACCTGGGCCAAATAGTCTCCTTCGACTCCAGGCAAGATAAGGAAATTGTTCGACGAACTGAAAATGCCTGGAGGATCCATGGGAAATTTGATGAAGGGTGACTTTCCTCTTTCACTCAAGCGAAAGTTGATGGACGTTGTCTCCTCCCCGTTCTTACTTATGATGCGCAGACCTGGTCTTTGACCAACATCCAAAAGTATAAACTTAAGGTTTGCCAACGTGCGATGGAGCGCAGCATTATCAGAGTCAAGCGTATTGACCGCATACGCAACACCGAGCTGCGCTCCAGAACACAAATCGCCGATGTAGCTACGAAAGCCTCCAAGCTCAAGTGGGACTGGGCCGGTCATGTTTGCCGTATAACGGATGATCAGTGGGCCAAGCTGACCATCGAGTAGAACCCTGACATAACCCGAAGACGTCGCGGCAGACCAAGGAACAAATGGAGGGACGAGCTCACTAACTTCCGAGCAGATTGGACTATATTGGCACTGGAAAAAATGTGGGAAGGCATTTGCCCAGCAGTGAAACACAGAGGGCTAAAAATAATAATAATTGACTTAAAACACTTTGTAACAGACGTCCTATAAAGTCTCTGACATCTGAGATAGGTACAAAGACCTGAGTTACAGAAGTCAGTATCCTCTCCCATAAAGGTTGTTAAAGTATTATATTTTTAACTGCATGTTGTTATGATTATTTTATTAGTTTGTGTGTGTGTGTGCGTGTTTCTGAGTAGGTATATGTGTGCAAATAGGTAAATAACGTTTGAATTACAACGTTAACACGTTAGCGATATTTATAGCAGATGCAAAACTCCTCTTAAAACACTGTGACCTTGTAACGTTTTTCGACATGACTGATGTGTTTTAAATGAAACGTAACTCTGGGATTATGAAATATTATCATCGCGGTGACACATAAATTCTCGTTTATACTTATATATGTTCTACGTGTTTTGTTATGGACGTTATTAAATGAGGTTAGACTAACGCTTATTTAAAAACAATAAATTAAATGCTATTACTCGAGCCTTTTTTCTTGTCCTGATAATAAATGATTTTCTAAGAGTGTCCTTCATAAGATTACCGCCGTAAAGCCCGAACAAATAACTTGCCTAGACTCTTGAAAGGTATTAAGATAATGATGTATGTATAAAACAAAATGCAAAAACCACTATAAGAAAATCTAATAGAAGATTTTGGAGGATTACACTCAATTTTCTTAATGCCTAAAAAAGTTTTATACTCAATTACGTTGTAACAGCTTAACTGGTTTTTATGAAATTGGCAAAAAGATAAATTATAATGTGGATTCGACTATAAGCTAACTTTTCTTGACAAAACACGCGTGAAAAGCCGCGGGTGGAAGGTACTAACTCTATAAAACTCAATAGTCAATAAACTGGAACGTCTACAGAACTTGTGCATTCGTTTTATATTCGGACTGCGCAAGTTTGACCACGTATCCTATTTCAGATCCCAACTTAAATGGCTCCCTATTCGTCTTCGCTATGATCTTCACGTTTTATCACTCCACACCTATCTTCAAAGTATTATATTGTCCAATCTCTCCTCCCTACCTCCGTGAGCATTTTGAATTTTTTGTTCCTCGCAGTGTGCCATGCCGGTTCTTCTACTCAAAACACCACAACACACTTCTAACCGCTTTGGTCGCTCCTTCGCCGTTTATGCGGTAAAAATTTGGAAAGCCCTTCCTCATTAAGTACGCGCTAGCCCATCACTCAACATTTTCAAACGGAAAGTTAAAGAGCACTATCTTTTTCTGTAATTTTATATTATTATAGGTGTATATGTATTACTGGCTATTGCCAGCGGCATCGCACGCGTGTTTTGCCAATAAAAAGTAGCCTATGTGTTAATCCAGGTTATGATCTACGTACATACCAAATTTCATCGCAATCGGTTCAGCCGTTCCGGCGTGAAAGAGTAACAAAGATCCATACATACTAACTTTCGCGTTTATAATATTAGTAGGATTATTCAATATAATTTATTTAATATAATTTATATATTATATCATACTTTAGGTATAGTTCATATTAGTTTTGGGTATATAATATTTATTTATCCTTGAAAATTATCTCTCTCTAGCTTCAAAGGTTTGCTGGAAGACAACTCTTCTTAGGGCTAAGTTCGCCTTTGATGACCTCTATTTCTGTATTTTTAAATGTATTTTCTTGTGTAAAATAAAGAATAACAACACAAAATAAACTGATGAATCATCTAACTCAAGACTAGAATTACGAGTATGTGTAGATATCTCAACTCAACAGATCACTCCCAAGTGTCCTTAAGACACTGACTGCATTGCCCCGCTAAATTGCAATGCATTAAGAATAAATTGCAGCTGTACTTGGAACGGACAAAACAATTCAATACTCAATAGATTTATTGCTTTCACTTGATTATGAAGTAGGTACTGTTATATGTAGATAGTTTCACATATACACCCTGGCAGGTATAGAAACAGGAAAGCGTACCATGTCGTCGTACCTATCGTAATAGGCAATGCTGTTTGCAATGCACAATTTATTCGATATTCTATGTATATGGCATAATTTTAAATTTTAAGTAGTAAGTAGGTATGTTTTGTTTATTAATCATATATAAATAATATATAATAAACATAAATCTCTTTATATAAACATGATTCCCTATTTCCCTTGGTCACGCCATCACGCGTGAACGGCTGAACCTATTTCGCTAATTCTTTTTTGTTGTATTTCTTATTATTAGGAGAAGGTTCTTATGAAAGAAAAAAATAATAAAATTGTGCGCAAAATTATAAAATTTAAGAATACTTAACCACCATATAAAATTATTTATAATCTAACCTTAGCGCTTTTATAATGTAACCTTATAACGTTTGACATAGAATTGACAGAATGCGTGCTGCAAATATCCTCAAAGAGGGTGTAAAAAAAAATGAATATCGTTTGAAACAGATGCTTCGGTCGGAGTTATCCCGAGATATTGTCTATATATATAAAAATGAATTGCTGTTTGTTAGTCTCGCTAAAACTCGAGAACGGGTGAAGCGATTTGGCTAATTTTAATATTGAATTATTTGTGGAAGTCATTCATTTTCTCATACATAATGATGGCCGGGACAACAATTGACAATTCTACCATGGTGACGTATATTGACAGCCCGCGTTATATGCATGTCAAGGTGGTACGAAGTTCGGTGGGTCCACAAGTATATTATAAAGATGTGTAAATTGACAGCGGCTCATCACCCGTCAATTTTTCCAGTCGGGCAAGCGTGTCGAGTGCTTAGCGCGAGCAGGATTAAAATTACCATCTGGCTTTAACCTAAAAACACTATCTAATAAAAACATTCGGTTATGTAAAAAAGTAGAAATCAATAAAACACTATTTGATAAACAACTTCCATTATTTTATGTCACAATAAACGTCGTAGCCAGCTGTGCGCCGGGTCATATTCCATCGTTATCTATACGAACATACAAATTGCTTCAAATAATGGCAAGATTTATAGAACAACTAGCTTTCACCAGTGACTTTGAATGCGTTGTCTGTGAACATAAATTAGCCTATGATTGAACCCAGGTCATAATCTATCAACACACCAAATTTTATCGAAATCGGTTCAGCCATTACGACGTGTTGAGTAGCAAACAAATAAACAGACATCCAAACTTTCACATTTATAATATTAGTGTGATCATGATTGAACTAGCAGTTCAGCGGTATAAATGAATAAAATATATGACGCATATAATCACGTCTTTGATTATTTTCTCAATTATTGTGATGTAAATGATTTATGTAGATTCAATTAAAAACTAATTCATATTTTTAATGAACATTATGAACAGGCGCCGTCTCCGAGTACCGCCACATTTCCTTTACAAGCTTTGATATACAATAAAGTCCAATTTATGCAAGCAACTGAATTGCTTAATTTTCCTTTCCACAAAACCTCCCAGATTTCCGTGTCTTCAGGAAATTGGCGTATACAGTTCGTATTAAGGTCAACAACCTTATTAAGGCTCACGTCGCCGCTTTCTACTAAACCTTATTACTAAGAGGTAAGGTCTTATTTTACCCGACTGCGCCAAAGGAGGTTAGAGTTAGGGGGGGTATTAGGGTGTATGTATGTTCATACGGCGGATCCTGTAGGCTAAATACTAGAGTGCGGAGTGAGGTGGCCTGACCTCTGCAAAAGTTTTTAATCTGTTGTCTTCTTAGCACAATAAATCCACCAATACCAGCACCATTAACGATACCATCACCATTACCTCTACTACCATTAACACTACCATCACTATCCGTCACATCTTTCACAATACCACCGGAGGTGAAGGTGACCTTCACCTCGTGACCGACTCCCGTTCTCCCTCGTTTCCACACATAAGTACTTATATTCTCCTGAATCAGCCGTCATATATCCAAATCATCATCTATAAGATCAACGCTCTTAATTTTTATACATAATCCAATCATATAGGTACATAATGCGCACACACACACAGACCACTCTCAAACACAAATACACCTGAACACAAACACATACACACAAGCAAGATAATAAAATAGATAACTAATCAGTTATCTATTTTAAACTGCTCGAAACTGTAATATTGTTATTTTGTAGTAGGTACTAAGTGTTCGAGATTCAAATCCGAGATCAATTAAATGGTTCCAACGGAAGATCAGCGTTGTGCCAAAATCACAACAAATGCTGAGTTGGACGCCTTTTTGTGACTTCGGTCATTTATATATAGGTAATTGTGAGACACACATTTGTTGGGTATTGCTGTTTTGTGTGTATTATTTTGTTCTATTGTGTGTATCTTACTTGTGTGTTGTGTATGTTAAGTACCGTCACAAATAAATGTTTTTTCTTTCTTTCTATCTTTCGTTCTCAATCTTCGCGCCATTCCTAATTTAAATTGTAGTGCCTACCCTATATGTTTTACTTGCATTATTCTGTCTCTGCAATGAACAAACGTTGTTTGTCGAAATAATTATATTTTAACTACCAATCTATACCTGGCCCCCTACACTAAGTAAGTTAAATAGTTAAACACAGTGTATTTTCATGTCTCCTACATCTTTGTTGCTTTCTTCAATGGCATTCATACCATTATTGCAACACAATGTCTGCTTCATAGACAAACCTGACGACATGTTTAAGGTTGCTTGGAGCCGTTGGGTTGAAGGCCGCACAAGATCGGTCACTCTAGAAATCTATGAGGGAGACCTATGTTTAGTAGTGGGCCTTAAAGTCTCAGTAAGTAAATTAGGTAGTTGTGTTTAGGTTAATTACCTAAAGGTCAGATGAATGTTCAAAGGCCTTTGCCTTGCAGTCAGACTTCTTAAGTGCGTGGGATGTTTATTTGCTTTGAGAGGTCTTATTTCTTTTCAATCGTCATAATATACAATTAAGTAAATCAGTATAACTTTCAAAGAAAATAGCATGAGAAAATGTATTTAAATATGTTTTATTCGATCGCCTTACAAGTTCTTTAAAGGTGGCGTTCAGGGTCAAAGAGATGAAACCGATACCCTTGTAACGTTAGCCAGTTGCTGATGCCCGCCTTCGCTCGGGTAGATCGTCCCTTTATGAGAACAGTTACCACTAAACCCGATCCAAAGCGATTAATAGTTTTTGCTAGGACATTCAAAAAACATAAACATCAATTTGAAAAGTCATTCTTGAGCGTAAAAATGTGTGCCTTCATAATCGAATGCTGAGAGTATATTATAAGTTGTAAGAATATTTAAGAACCAATCCGGTGCGGCATACCACGCTTCGTTCGTTAACTGGCATTGCCGATGTGGAAGACAACACCGCGAAGCTCAAGTGGGATTGGGCCGAGCACGTAATTTGAATGCTTCCGGAGAAATGGACCAGCATCGTAACACCATGGGTACCTGAGGATGGACTGCAACGTCGAGGTCGGCCGCGAAAGCGTTGGTGCGATTACATCAGATTTGAGACGGAATGGTGGAAATCTACCAAGGATCGCGATAGGTGGAAGGAGTTGGAAGAGGCCTGTGCCCAGCAGTGGGATATAGGCTAGCAAAAAAAACTAAGAATATTTAAACCGTACAAGCTGCCGTACGCGGCTTTGCTTGCGTGGTTTGTCAATAAATACATTACCCTTCTACGCACTCGGGTAAAAAAAGCCTATTTCTCAATCCCGGTCATAACCTTTCTATATACCAAATTTTATCGATATTGGTTTAGCCGTTTAGTCGTGAAAAGTAATAAACAGACAGATAGACAGAGTTATTTTGGAATCTATAATTATGAGTAAGGATTTGATACACTTTACCATGTGTTCCACTCTCCGTTTCTAGGGTACTGGTTAAGCCTGCATTCAACCCCGTTACTAGGGGCGTTGCCCCGGTCCGCGTACGTGTATGTATGTATTTGTGTGTGTATGTCTCTGTTTGTGTTTTAATTATGTGATTTATTAAATAATTAAAATTTTTCTTTTATTTTTAACCTATATGAGTCAATGGCTTGAAATAAACAATTATGATTTAATTTCGATTTGATTGATTTGATTTTATTATTTAATGTTTTTTTATATAATATGCTTTATTTTCCAGTTGCCTCGGCTAATCTTCCATTAGCTCAAACGGAAGCTAATGGTATAAGTAATTAAAGCCTGATTGTTAACATCCTACCACTAACGTCTTGACTCTTGACAAAGTGAGTGTGATTGCCATTTTCCAGAAAGTCAACATTTGGCTTTCCAAGCGAACCGACTTAATTTGCATGTGAATGGAAAACGAGCAGACGAGCTGAAATGATGTACTGAATCAATATCAAGCACAGACTGAAGAACCTGTGTTAGCCTATCTTGTACGTTTGTAGCTCTAACCAACCGTGTTGTCATTTTAAATCATAGTAAATGTTATACAAGGGACGTAAGCGATCAATTGCATTCGAGATATGTGGCGTTTGAGTGAGCGAAAACGAGCGAGGACGCTAATGAGTGTGCTTTGATTGCTTACACCCGAGTATAACACATCACTTTTTATCACGAATGCGCGGAAATTAAAAAAGTCTTTATAACAGTTTGTTGCTAAAAAGAAAATTGGCTTTCTCGGTACCGGATTTATCGAGGATGTTGTATTTCATTAATGTATTTTAAGAATGTGGCCTCTATCATTTTAGATCGAAATAAGGATGTGTCATGGAGGTTGTATTTGATTTCAGCATTTATGAATGTAACCGCTTTTATTGGCACGAATTATTAATAAATTGTCAGTCATGGTTTGTGTTACACTTTTGAGTTAGTGATCTGTAGAAGGTTCTAGATATCATCATCATCATCATCATATCAGCCGTAGGACGTCCACTGCTGGACAAAGGCCTCCCTCATTGATCTCCAGGAACTGCGGTTGGAAGCGGCCTGCATCCAACGCCGACCTGCGGTTCTTACCAAGTCGTCTGCCCATCTTGTGGGTGGACGTCCTACGCTGCGCTTGCCGGTCCGTGGCCTCCACTCGAGAACCTTTCGGCCCCATCGGCCATCTGTTCTGCGCGCTATATGGCCTGCCCATTGCCGCTTCAACGTGCTAATCCGTCGGGCTATGTTGGTGACTTGAGTTCTCCTACGTATCTCCTCATTTCTGATTCGATCCCGTAGAGAAACCCCGAGCATAGCCCTCTCCATAGCTCGTTGAGCGACTCTGAGCTTATTCATAAGGCCAATAGTGAAGGACGACGTCTCGGTTCCATATGTCATCACTGGTAACACACACTGATTGTAGACTTTCGTCTTAAGGCACTGAGGTATGTTGGACGAAAAGACGTTGCGAAGTTTCCCAAACGCTGCCCATCCGAGTTGGATTCGACGATTGACCTCTTTCTCGAAGTTGGACCTACCTAATTGGACTGTTTGTCCTAGGTATACATACGCGTCGACAACTTCAAGAGCCGAGTTCTCAACCATAACTGGGGCAGAGACGACATGGACATTCGACATGATTTTCGTCTTGTCCATGTTCATTTTAAGTCCTACCCGTTGGGAGACTCGATTGAGGCCTTCGAGCATCGTGCTGAGCTCTTCCATCGACTTTGCCATGACCACAATATCGTCGGCAAACCGAAGGTGAGTGATGTATTCGCCGTTAATATTGATGCCCAGTCCTTTCCATTCCAGAAGCTTGAAGGGATCTTCCAATGCGGTCGTAAACAGTTTCGGAGAGATGACATCTCCCTGTCTTACGCCTCTTTTTAAGGGAATCGCCTTCGAGCTCTGTTCATGTACTCGGACTAACATAGTGGCGTTTTTATACAAACACTTCAACACTTCGATGTACCGATAGTCAATACGGCATTGTTGGAGAGACTCAATCACTGCCCATGTTTCGATCGAATCGAAGGCTTTCTCATAGTCCACAAACGCGAGACATAGCGGCAAGTTATACTCTTCGGTCTTCTGTATAACTTGCCGCAGCGTATGTATGTGGTCTATGGTACTGTAGCCTTTACGGAACCCGGCTTGTTCGGGAGGCTGGAAGTCATCAAACCTGCGTTCGAGACGGTTCGCGATGACCCTTGAAAACAGCTTATAAACATGGCTCAAAAGCGAGATGGGTCTGTAATTCTTAAGCAAGGTGTTGTTACCTTTCTTGAAGAACAGAACCACCACGCCCCCGTCCCATGCTTTTGGCGTCGTACCTTCAAGCAAGGCGGAATTAAAAAGCTTCTGAAGGACTTTAAGTATCGGTGATCCACCCGCTTTCAGAAGCTCTGAAGTGATTCCGTCCTCACCTGGCGCCTTGTCGTTCTTAAGCTGTTTCAAGGCCATCCTGATCTCATACAGGCTGATGTCCGGCATATCTTCGGTATAATGTCGGGTCAGTTTGGCTCTTGGGTCGTTGGCCGCACTGCAAACAGGTTTAGTGACCGAACCGTAGAGCCGTCCATAGAACCTTTCGACTTCCCTTAACACTTCCGCTTCTTACTTGACGTTATGCTGCCATCTTCCCTCTTCAGCTTCGTCATGCGGCTCTGCCCAATAGAATTATCTCTCGCGAACACTGATAGACCCCGTACCAATAGACCTCAGAAACTCTCTGATGACACCCTTAACCTCATGGCTGAACGACGTTCTTTACAACTGCAGTCTCCCGATGATGCTCAGTCACATAGGCAGCTCAATAGAAAGATTTGGAAATCCTTGCGGCACGATATTCGTACCTTTAATACATCTCGTATTAAAGATACGATAGAGCGGAATAAAGGCTCCAAAGTTCTAGATATATTCTTGGATAATAATAATGTAAATGTTTTATATCTTATAGTTGTATATATATGTCGAGGTGTCCGTGAGGTCAACACTGGCCTCAGCAGAAGACCAGCGCTGCAGTATGGCAACATCCATGTAGCAAATGCTGAGCTGAGGACCCTTTCGCCACCACACTTATAATTTTTAGTAAGATTATATTTTTGTGTCATTTGTTTCTGTGTCCATTTGTGGTAGTCTGAATAATTATATAAATACAATAAATAAATATTGCTGGACATTTCACACAGCGCTATCTAGCCCCAAACTAAGCAGAGCTTGTACTATGGGAACCAGATAACTGATAGAATACTTATATACTTTTTTTTTGTAAATACATACTTATGATATATAGAAAAACAACCAGACCCACAACAAATATCTGTAAAGCATGCAAACATTTGGTCCGCGGCGGGAATCGAACCCGCTACCTCCTGCGTCTCAGCCGGCTATTCGCCCATTGCACCATGGAGATGGACGCAATATAAATATTTTTCTTTCTTTCTTTCTTTATTTTAATAAATAAGAATTTGTCATGGAGGGTGTATTTCATTTAAGTGTTTTATGAATTCAATAAACCTCATTTTATTTTCAAATTTACTTACGGCCGTAGGGGCGTAAATCGCATTTATCAGGTATCAGGTATCGAGCTAACAATGACCAACTTTTAGAGCATGAGTGATAAAAAATATATTTATGCCATTGTTTTTTAAATAAATCGCGAATAAACAGGTGTCTTCAGGGTAATCATGTTGTATCTTAGAATGCATCATCGCTTACCATTAGTCAAGATCGTGGTCAAACGCGAGCGTATATTTAATAAAAAAAAAGCAAATAGTGGCACTCCGGGAGTGCCGACAGAAGTGAAAACTTGACATTCTACACTACAGATACTTATATACAAAGGTGTCGGTAACGGTAACAGTGTCGCGAGTTCAATGGTTTTTCCCATCTCATAAAATGCCCGAGCGCGTAAAGAAGTTTTCACTTCAAAAAAGTAGGTACAAACTCCAAGCTACAAGACAAGCTAATTTGATAGTGAGATACAAAGTCGTCAAAACGTAACATCTCGTTGTTGATAAGTAAAATTTAGCCTCCCCGCACACTAGCCACCGGCATCAACCGTGTGCGGCGAGTTCATACAAAATGTACGAAACATGCAGATTGAAGACCGCAGCTCGGTGGCAGCGATCTGTGGTTTAGGCGACGCTTAGTCCTATTTTTCACCACATGCCAACTCACGTTTGACACCATTTAAACACTCACCTTAACCACCAATGCCTCCACTTCCTGGTCGTACTTGAGTGAGAAGTGTAGTTTTCCACAGAACTCTAGCTCAGCGCTGTCCGTCGAGGATTGGCGTACCAGCTCGTTCTTGTACAATTCCGGCTGCAACAAAAAGTTTATATTTAGATAAAGAGAAAGAACTTTCAATAAAAACAACATCGTTCCAACATTAAAAATATAAATAAAATACAAGGAGGTCAGTTTTCTAAAGCTGGAAATAATTTATTTTTAATAAACCACTAGCTGTTGCCAGCGACTTTGCTCGCGCCGTTGTGGGGGCGCAAAAATATATATAGAAACGTTGACATCCCATTTTTATCCTATGGGAACTGATTTATGGGATAAAAAGTAGTATATGTGGTAATTCAGGTTATAGTCTACGTTCGTACTAAATTTCATCGAAATCGGTTCAGCCGTTTTGACATGATTGAGTAACCAACAAACAAACATCCAAAATTTTGAGTTTATAATACTAATGTGATAGAACAGACAAAAGTCCAAGACGTTGAAACAAGGGTGGTGGAACTCAAGCGGAACTAGGCAGGACACTTGGCTAGACGAGATACTGGCAGGTTAAGTAAATCTTTGACCGAGAACAGTCTTAAGAAGTCCAGGACATCCGACGGCGCTTTGGTACGATGACATAAAGAAAGTCGCGGGCGACTCCTGGATGCGCGCAGCACAGGACCGGGAAAGGGTAGCGTTTACAAAGGGAGGCCAACACCCAGCAGAGGATACTTATGGGCTGTGGATGATGTTGATGATAAAACTAAAAAGTTATATCAAACTGATAAATACGCAAAGGTTAACTGGAAGAGAATGCTTGCTCACATTAAGTTCGCCTATGTACAGATTTATGTATTTTGTGCAATAAAAAATGTTCAATCAATCAATCAATATTTTTTATGTAATGGCAATGGTGGAGAACTAAAGATGACTATTGTGATCCAAGTATTAACATACTTGGATCACAATAGTCATCTTTAGTTCTCCACACATGCAATAAGTAGTATGGCTTTTTCATCATCATCTTCATCTCATCCCCGCATCCACCCACTGCTGGGTATAGGCCTCCTCGTTATCACGCAATTCTCTCCAGTCCTGTGCCAACGCATCCATTGCCTTCTCGCAACTCTCGCGCTGTCGTCTTACCATCTGGCTGGTGGTCTGCCAACTGGTCTGCGCCCTTCTTGCGGCCATCACTCAGTTGCTGCCCTCGTCCATCTTTCGTCTTTCCTCCTTGCCAAATGTCCAGCCCATCTCTACTTCAGCTGGTGGATCCTTCTACCCACATCCACGACTTTGGTTCTGCGTCGTATTTCGATGTTGGTATGTGTATGGGTATGTGGTCCAACAGCGAGATGCCTAACATGGCACGCTCCATTGCTCTCTGAGCAACTCTAATTATGTAAACAAGTTCGTTCTTGAGCGGCCATGTTTCAGCACCGTATGTGAGGATAGGAAGGACACACTGATTGAAAACCTTTGTCTCAAGGCATTGCGGAATCTTAGACCTGAAGACGGAATAAAGATTACCAAAGGCAGCCCATCCTAACTGAACTCGCCTGGATATTTCCTTTCACCTGAGATCCCTAGCCAAATGATAAACAATGTCAGAATGGCTTTTTATTTAAAAAAAATAATAAGAGGAAACAAAATCTATGGAAATGTATGTCAGTGGCCTATGTTCAACAGCGGACGTTCTACGGCTGAAATAATGATGATGACCTGCCTTTAAAAACACCCATCTATTGTCCAATCTACACGAGTAATTAAACAAACATTGAAAAGAGCGAATCGATTTATCTACCAAGCCATTAAATAATTTTATAATGCTATTTATTACATTGTTACAGAGCTGCACAACTCAAAGGGATCCGTGCGCTTAGTTAGACAATCCCTTCCAATAACCGTTTGCGACATTGAGGCAATACGAAGGCTTACAAGTCGATTGAACGTAAATGTATTTATGGGTTTATTGTTCACAATGGCATTAAGGACCTGAAGGCTTCCAGAGGGACACTTCAGGTCACATTACCGGTCTCAGTACGGCAAGCTCCTTCATTAGCCACATTTAAAACATCAGTGAAAAGGTTTTATCTCTCAGAAACGTCGTAGTATCGCTATAGATATGTATGTATGTTGATGTATGTATATACCTAGTCAGGTCATAAATTCTGTCACATGTTTAATATAAAATAATTGAAACAAGTTTATTCATTATGTAACCATTTATATACCAAAATGAACTTAACAAAACATAGATTCTTATGACACTAAAGTTTATTCAAAATGACCTGCGTGATTTTGAATACAGGCCTTCAATCTGCGCGGCCAGTCGTCTATCGCAGCACGAACGAGGTCCATGTCAATATCTGCGGCTGCCTTAATCAAGGATGTCTTGAGTGACTCCAAATTAGAATGAGGCTTTGAGCACGCCTTTTCCTCCAAGTGTTGCCATATCTTGTAATCTAACGGATTCAAATCTGGACTGGAGGAGGGCCAGTCTTCGTGCCGGAGCAAGTCGATTTCACGCGCCGCCAGCCAGTCTTGTGTGCTCTTCGCTCTATGAGCTGGCGCCGAATCTTGTTGGAATACCCAGTGCCTGTTATTGAACATGGTATGAGAAACAGGTTCCACAAAAGTTATATAGGTTCCACAAGGTTCGTCAGGACTGTATTTTGATACACAACTGCATTCGTTTTTACACCTTTCTCACAAAAATGTACCTCTGTTAAGCCCCAATAAGAAACTCCCAACCATACCATGAGCGAGGATGGAAAATGACCTCGTTGTACACGCGGAATACGGTTGCTCGCTTCTTCACTACTGTGTGCGTACACCTTATCATTTTGCTTGTTGTAGCTCTCTTCTACGGTAAAATTTTTTTCATCCGAATAAAGAATTTCCCGATATTTTTTCCCGCGTACCGCTTCAACAAAGCGCTGCATCTCTTCAGTCTCAGGTCCATTAGACGAGCATTCAAACGATGTTCTGGTTTTCTTCGATATGCCCGAAGCCCTAAGTCTTCATTTAACACCCTTTTCACCGTGGTTCTGCTTAACCCCATCTGAAGGGCCAACAGTTTCTGCTTACGTTTGGGATTTTTTTGAATTCGCGCCTTCACAGCTTTTATCACTGCTGGAGTCCTAACAGACCGAGGGCGACCACTTCTTGACCTGTCATCTACACTAGAGTCTTCACTGTATCGTTTGATGGTGCGATAAACTAATCTTTTGGTTATATTAAAATTTTTCAGTATGTCAAAAATTTGAATAGGCGCGTAACCGCAACGGTGCAACGCAATAACTGCAACACGGTCTTCTTTAAGCGTCCACTCCATATTTAAAAATGAGTAAAATTCTAAAAAGTATACATTTTTATTTTCATGAACAATTCGAAATTCGAATTCTATAAACTTTTTTGTGGCCAGCATTCTAATACAAAAGTTTTTACTGTGTGACAATACTTATGACCTGACTAGGTATATATTATTTTTTTTTATTTGTTGTAGGTATTTACATAAGTATATTGTTTTATTTTATTGTAAGTGATCAGCGCTGTCCAAAAATTTAGTTTTTGTTTTGTTAATGTAGGTACACCCCCTTCCATTATTGTAATGTTACAAAAGTCCTCTCCATCCAAAGGTTGTCTGGAAGAAATCGCTTCAGGGCGATAAGACCGCCCATTGTACTTGTTGCTTTGTGAATTTTTATTTTTATATATGTTTCTTTTAAAGTGTACAATAAAGTATTTTCATTCATTCATTCAGGAGGGTGTAAGTGTCGGCTGAAATTACAAGTACATGAGACCTTTAATCAATGCATACAATTTCATCTACGCAAAGTCTTAGTCAATGTAGTCTATGTAATAATGCAATTGTTATAAGCAGTGGTATAGGACAAGACGTGACGTGACTCTTGGAGAAAATCCGTCGCCAGCGGAGTAGTCGCTCATGACAATTCCTGGCTCTACCATCTAGCGCACAAGCGGGCGCTAAGGCATGAACATGCCGCAAACCCTGGACCTTCTACAGGGTTCGTATTTACATGTCAAAAGTGAGATCGTGGCTGCCGCTCCAAAATAGGCCTCGTTAGTCATGAAAGAAATTGCTTAAACTATCCAACCTGACACTTACTTAAATTATCTTCTATAGATGCAAAGGCCCATGATGATTTTCATTTTTTCATTTATTTGTTCATAAAACAATTAACCAATTGTATTTGAAACTACATTATACATTAAATTATACTAACTATGCATTAAAATTATAAATATAATCATTAATACAAAAATAATCAATAAAACCGACACAAGTCATAATAAAAAAACACAAAAGCAGCACTTAGGTTAAAAAGTCAGAGATAAAAAAAAATGTCACAAATTAATTGAATAAATAAATCATTTTGAATTGCATTGTAACTTGAAATCATCCACTGAATAAAAACACCCTTCCAGACAAAGCTTTTTAGCCTAGTCTTAAATATAATTGGACTATCAATAATTTTCATGTCAATGGGGAGAAAGTTGTATAAAATAAAATTAAAATGATGATGATAAGCAGTGGTATATAACATTTTTTTTTATTTGATTGGTATAACATTGTTAATTTATATTGCTGTTGTTAATTTAACACTAATGTTATATTTGTCATTTTTTACTTAGTATTAATTTTTTTTGTAATTTTGCACTCCATGACGAGACAGAATGTAAGGCACTTGTCTCATCGCCGGCGAGTAAGCGATTAGCTATAGTTTAACCAAAAGCGATATACCGCTCCTTAGGAAAGTGCGGCGAGGTGGGGGCCGAGGAAAAAAGAGCAAGAGTACACATGAGATCGTAAACGATAAGGTTATTTTATATGGCGATATGTTTATACTTTTTTATAACTAAATTATCTACAGATATTCTGATTTTCTTTATAGCTTTCTCTGCCTGCTTTTCGTTTCTTAAAATATTCGGCCACTTTAAAAATGACTGTCTTGACATCACGAGATAGCGCTCGACCCATCTTTGGATATTTATCTCGTGTGCGTCTGACATAGACCATCCGATACAAAAGCTACCTACCGCCGTGAGCGTTGACGGCAGACTGATAGATCGGAGCGGCCGACATTTCCCCCCCGTCACCCGCGCGCATACCTCAGGAGCGGTACAGCGGTTTCGGTCAAACTATATTAACTATTTTCTCGCTCAGGAAACGAACACAAGATATAGATTCCGTGTCAGTAAAAGAGACACGTATATTAATAGTTGATCGCTGACCGTTCACACTGCCGGCAAGAACTCACTCTCTACTATATTGTCGCACCGACTAAAACACTCGCTCAGCGATATGCGAAACAAGGCGCTATATTTTAGTCCAGCGAGACAAATAAATACTACAGACTCGCTTCTCGCTGCTCGCCATCTCGTTTCTAGTTTCTAGCTCTACTCGCTTCTCCCTCATCGCTAGCGGTAAGACAAGTGCCTAAAAGAGCTTTTAAACATTTTTTATATACTTCCAAACCTCATTAAAATTACAATAATGCCATACGCTACACATAATTCTTGAAAATCCGTTTCAATGATTACTTACCGACTGCGTGGACGTTTAAAAGGTATGTGCATGCAATTTAATGCATTATTGTAATTTTAATGAGGTTGGGGGTGGCGAAAGTAGGGGTGGATTTAATTAAAATCGGATGGCATTGATACACATAATTATTTGTACTATTAACAGTTCAAATTTCGAATTTTTTAAATTATTGTTAAAATAATCGAAAAAAAGGTTTTTCGGCGACTTTTAAGGGTTGCCCATCAGGATCGGATGGCATTTTTTTTTTCATATTGGTGGTGTCAATACCAATTTTGAAGCGGTTGTCTCACAACTTTTTATTTCATACTCTAGAACGGCCTACGTGTTTCGGCGGGAAAAAAAATGTAATTATACAATTACCGTATTACCTTTTCCAACCGCATTTTTTATCCGCTACCTTAGCTAAACATTTTTTAATTTTGCCCCACGCCCATGTCATCGCCCCCGTCCACTTGGGGTCAGTTCGGCCGATACGAGGGGTCTCTGTACTACTCCAAGGCCTAGATTACCACCCGATATCCGGCTGCCTCTCCGACATATATTTGACGTGCATTTAACTAACAGTCGCACGGACGTTCCACTTCGGTTGCATTGTGACTAGTTCGATCGTATACGTATTGGTCATAAAGCAGACTGTACGACCTAGGTATTTTACCTAGTTTGTATCGTGTATAGCTCCTTTTACCTACCTACCAACACGAACTGTGTAACACAACACAAACCTCAGTGGTTTGTAGATGCTATATTCCTGAACATATAACTGTAATCTTTGTTAAAACAGTAAGTAAATAAAAAAAATTGGTTGTCAGTAATGTCGGGTTACGGATGATAATTATACGAGATAACGAATGGAAGAGAGACAGATGCATCACAAGCCGAACACTTAGGCCGATATCTATCGCTTGTTCTGCGCTCTCGCTTGCACGCTCGGCTCAGGCGGAACGTGACACTTGTTCGTGTGTGCAGCCGGCGTTCATCGATGTATTAGACGTTATACGTCAAAAAACTAATTGCTATGTTGATGGGTAATTTTTTTAAATACTTTCACTCAAAACAATGCTAATAGACTTTATGCTAATAGCATTAAGTATCTGCCACTATTACTATTGACATCTGAGGACTTCGTCTTATAAAAACCTCCTTAGAAACACCTGTGTCAGGGCAGTCAAGTAACCGCTTGACATTACATGCGCCATGGGATTCTACACCTAAAATATTACTACTTTATTTTTTGCATGCCTTTGGAGAGGAGTAAGTTCAGACTTTCAACCCTTCAATCTGTATGAGATACCTAGTACTCGTTTACCCTATTCATTGGATAGCTATCACTTCAACTTGTAAACAAACAGTGCTTTTCAATTTTAACTAAATTTGGACCAAAACCATTTGTGAAGCCTTCGAGCTTTTATTAGAACTCGATAAATCGCTGGTTTGTTATTTAACGAGATTTTTATAGGTACTCCGATCGTTAAGCAAATTTTAGTTACCATTTTCTGGTGCAAATTTTTTATTGGAATATCGATGTCGCTTTGTAGGTTTTTTATTAACAAAATTGTATTACTTATTACGTTTTGGCGTTTCGTTCAAATCATAAATGAGGATCTCAGTGGATAAAGGAAAGTTTTGTGTGATCAGATCAGTCACTTTCAAAATGTATGGTAAAGTATGTATGTTCAACATTGATTCATAAGGTGGACAAGATGAATACGTTTCCCTACTTTTTAAGAATACGTCAAACACCCGAGCCCTTCGCAAAAACCACCCAACTTTGACGACCTCCGTGGTGCAGTGGGCGAACAGCCGGCTGAGACGCAGGAGGTAGCGGGTTCGATTCCCGCTGCGAAACAAATGTTTGCATGATCTACAGATATTTGTTAAGGGTCTGGATGTTTCTCTATATATTATAAGTATGTATTTACAAAAAAAAATGTTTTTAAGTATTCTATCAGTTATATGGTTCCCATAGTACAAGCTCTGCTTAGTTTTGGGCTAGATAGCACTGTGTGAAATGTCCTGAAATATTTATTTATTTTTAATTATTAAGTTATGGTCGTACAAAATATATTGACGGAACCACTAACTTAAAAGTTACGTAGGTACTCCGAGAGGGCCAATTCGCTCGTTAATATGTAAATTCACGGACATGTCGATAGATTTCGGTGAAGAATATGACTTCGCAGCGCGGCGCTCATCTTTTTATTTCGTCATGTAACATCTCAGTTCATGACATGTGACAAATTATATAGATAGACGGAGAGATACAACACGAACATTCGGCGTATATTGACAATGTAATTGTAGTGTATAAAAAATCCGGCCAAGTGCGAGTCGGACTCGCGCACGAAGGGTTTCGTACCATTATCTATAAAAACGGTAAAAAAAACACGTTTTTTGTCTGAGAGCCCCCCCGTAAATATAAATTTTATTTTTATGTAATTATTTATTTTTAAAGTGAATAATATTAATTCAATATTCTATGAATATTTCAAGCGTCTACCTGTTGCCGTTATCAATATCAAGCAAAAACAAGCAAAAAAATCGCATTTGCTGTATGGGAACCACCCTTAAATATTTAGTTCATTCTGTTTTTAGTTTGTTGTTATAGCGGCAGCAGAAATACATCATCTGTGTAAATTTCAACTGTCTAACTATCACGGTTCATGAGATACAGCCTGGTGATAGACGGACAGACAGACAGACAGTGGAGTCTTAGTAAAAAGGTCCCATTTGACCCATTGGGTACGGAACCCTAAAAAGATAAACCGACTTGTTTAAATAAACTAAAATCGTTACAAAATTCGCCTCTAAAGGCTTTTAAGCTAACACAACCAGCATCACCGTATTTTCCGCTCCAAACTAACGGCCAATTATACAATAGAAATAGCTCATTTTGCTACAAAATGTGGTAATTAAATTAACTACATTGTTTGTGGATGAAAATTTAAATTACTGTTTTTAATCGACGCTTCATAGTACGGTTCGTTATAATAAATATATTGTTACGATATTTTGGTTATTGACACATCAGTTAACAAGTAAATAGATAGATAGATAGATAACTTCTTTATTGCACACCATTAAATAAAAACATATAAAAGAAAATACACTTTTAAATCATAGGTACATTGGGCGGCCTTATTGCTAAAAGCGATCTCTTCCAGGCAACCTTTGGATGGACAGGATCTACATACATGAACAAATAAAGACGGCGGCACAAGGTATTATTAGAATCCTTAGAACAAGCATATAGTAACAAGTATATGGTACAAGTAATCAGTTCAATAACTAGAAAGCCTGAGCGCAGACAAATTGGGTCAGTTTTTTAACTCATGCAAAACCTTCTGGACCTACCAGAAACCTGTATTAAGTTACCCTTCTGTCTGGTGGGTCGGCATTCTACGCTTTCCAGTGAGTGGTCTCCACTCAGAAACCTTTCTGTTTTTTTATACCACCTGCAGATGGAACAAACGTATAGCCTACCTGATGCTCAGTGCTAACCATCGCCTATAACATAGTATTGATTTGTAAGTCACGCATCTTAGAAACGCGCCCGATGCACTGCCTTGCGTCCATCAATTTGTAGCAGTTAGATGTAAAGCCTGTAATTTCACCGATAACCGTAAACAATGCTGCTTAGCGGCAGAAATAGGTACGGTGGTAGCACTCCCCGTGCGAGCCCTTTTACAAGGAACTTCACTACTCTTCTGCTCCAACCGCCGTCAGTTCTTCGAGTTATGTACCCCACCCACTGCCACTACAGCTTGCCGATTCTCTGGGGTATATTGTTTAAGGATCTACTAATTTCTGGTTCGATCTCGTACACAAAGTAGCCTCCATCTCCACCAAGAGAGAATTAAAAAAACGAGTGTGCTTTAGACCCCACGACTAAAGAAAAATTTCTTTTTCAAAATATTAATTTATAAAATTGTTCAAGAACGAAATTAAATTACGAAAAATAATCATGAAATAAACGTTCGCGTAACGCTAGCAAACGAACTACCTAGTGAGATATATATTTATATTTCATGCACTGGCTATGAGAGGAAGAGAGAAAGAAAATGTGTGCTCGCACTTCTCTCTCTTGTCCCTACAGTAGTATACGAAATGTAACTCTCTCTTTCTTTTTATTCTTTACTAACTTATATCTCCCTCTCAACTTCCGTTTGCCTCGCCTGAGCACACTTTTCGTAACGCTCTCGTCACGCATTCACCAGCTTACTCTCCAAGTCAAGCGTGCGTACTTCAAAAACGCACGTGTTGTTGTATCTTAAATGTACGAGATTTCGTTCAAACCAGATCAGCCTTCAAGGCTTAGGTGGCTCCAAAATATAGCAGTATCTACTATAATAACATGCATTAAACAGATGACTATCGAACGGTACAGACAGACAGACATTTCAAAGGGATTAACTCCAGCCAGGGTTTCTAGTAATCCCATCAGTCAGTTGGTACGTGAATATGCAAGCCTGTTATCGATTGAAATATGTATAACTAGAGTATTTAGTACGTTTTAAAAGACAGAATATTGAGTCTTAAAGTATGACCTTTTTTGAACAAGCATCAATTAACTCAATTGTAGATTTTTTGGCAATTTTTAAAGAACTTTAATAAATTAAGTTATAAATTTTAAAAATATTAATCTCCGTTTTAAACCCACGGCAAGTTGTATTCTTTGGCTGTTAGTTATATTATTGGCAGTACCTATTTGGATAATGAAGGAGAATTTTAATTTCAGGTACGCGTTAATAACATAAAAATTCTCATCAAATCTATTTAAAGATCGTACTCAACGCTGCGATACCGTTAAAAAAAGAAAAATACAATTTTCCAGTGTATTGCTTAGTTCATTATTCAGGCTCATGCCTTAATTATTCCCGCGACTTGTTGCCCGCGACTTCGTGTGCGTTACACTACTAAATGTGTAGGTAACCTAGAAATAGAGCTAAACTCGCTGTTGCATTTTGACCCACCGCATTTTTATCCCACGGGACCTGACTTATGGGATAAAACACGAGTGTGCTTTAGTTAGACCACACTACTGAAGTAAAACTTCTTTTTTAAAATATTAATTTATAAAATAATTCAATTACAAAATTGTCCACACGTCTGTAGGGTGATTAGTCTATGTTCATTTTAGACAGACGCAACTCGCAAAATATATGAAACGTAACTCTCTCTTATTATATCTTCACTAACTTATATCTCCCTCTCAACTTCAGTTTGCACTTTTCGTAACGCTTTCACCAGCTTACTCCCCAAGTCAAGCGTACGTAAAGAAGTTTTACTTCAAAACGTAGCCTGTGTGTTAATACAGGTTATAATCTATGTACATACTACATCACAACCATACCCTTCAAATCAAAACACAGCAGTGCAGCTTGGCGGCAGAAATAGCTATGGTGGTAGTACTTCTTCGGGCGAGCACTTTCAGAGTGCACTCTACTTATTTATGCACAAGGAACTTTATTACTTTGTATATGACTAGCTGTTGCCCGCAACTTCGTACGCGTTACACTCCTAAATGTGTAGTTAACCTAGAAATAAAGCTAAACTCGCTTTTGCAACTTGACCTGACACCCCATTTTTATCCCATGGTAACTGATTTATGGTACAAAAGGTAGCCTATGTGGCAATCCAGGTTAAAATCTACGTATGTACCAAATTTCAACGAAATCGGTTCAGCCGTTACGACGTGATTGAGTAACAAACAAACAAACATCCAAACTTTCACATTTTTAATATCAGTGTGATATTGATTTAATCTATAAATATTCTCACGGCAAGTCCGAACAAGTTGTATGATTATTCATCATCAAAGAAGACGTCCACTATTGAATGGGCAATGCATTTACCGACGGAAGCTTCGTGGAAATCGAATGTCTGCCTAAACGACAGGTGGAGAGCTCCGGCTGTCGGAATACGACTATTCAATATACGACTATTAAGTCGAATATTGAATAGAACTGTTCAGTATAGTAGCGGTGGAATGATTCAAAGGGAAGAGATTAAAATAGGTCATTGTTTAATCACAACCCCAGATTAGGAACAAATATTTGCACGTCATGGAAGCATTTGTCCCGCAATGAAAACCCTCTTGCGTCGCAACTAAAAAGGCAACATTATGCTTCCATTCCAGGAAAAATGAAAGATATTGGTAAATATTGCACAGTCTCTCATTGATTCCCCGCACCTTTTTTCCATGATACGGTTACGAGTCCCAACAAGGACCGTAAGGATACCTTTTCTTGCCCTTTATGATCCTCACTGTAAGACAAACTATCGGCAAAACTCCTTCTTTATCAGATCTGCTAACTATTATAATAAACTGGTTGACTTTCCTGAGTTAGATTTATTTAATTTACTTAGAAAACTTTCGCAATTGATTTCAAGCATTATTATAAACACGGGATTTATCACGTACCGTCTTATCAGTGCGAGGCGAGACGTTATTCGGAGCGGATCGCACTCACCCTGACGAAGGTTCACGAATTGAACCGAAACATTGTCGGTCAGAACACCGATAAGACGGTACATAATAATTCCCGTATTTATAATAATGATAGATTTATTAAACTTAAATCCCTCGAAACTTAAGCGCGTTCTTTTGGAACACTGGTTTGAATTGGTTCAATAACTGTTTTTTCTCACTTTTACTTCTATTGAAATTTTCATATTTTTGCTTATATATTATTTTTGTATCTTTCTTTTATTTTGAAAATTCTTAGATAACTAAACAAACAAGCTCATTTAAATATTAAATGCGAAAACATGTAAATGGTAAAAAGTGTTTAAAGTTGTTTCTTCTTAGATAAAGTAGTCCTTAAACAGGATGCGCACTCAGGTTGGTCGCTGCAGACTTAATATTTATAAATGGGGATTCAGCGTCCTTAAGAGTTGACTATACCTCAGCCCAAACTCAAATTTCACCCCCGCTTCTCCGCGCGCCGCTGCACGTCCTATCTCGCCGTGGTTCATATGTTTGCCGGTTTTTTATCATTCAGTCCCTTCATTATCTTGTTGTGCTTATTTCTCATTACAGCGTCTTTACAAAAACCAAGTAAATATAAATTCTACCTAAGAATGTTTGTTCGTTTGGAGCGACAAGCGTCACGGGCACCCCGTCTAAAAGCCGAGGCCAGACTGACCGGGCGTCCGGAGCGAATGGTTTTATTGGTGCAAAACTTAGATATTTTCATTTTATGGTAAAATCAAAAGGTATTTTTAAAATTTAAAACACAGGTGCCCTTATTTATGTTGTTTAGAATTACTGTATAAAGTTTCAAGATCTAAATTGTAGGATTCATCGCATAAGAAGGGGTTTAAGATAAATTTGGAGTCAACTTTGGATTTTTTTTCTATCGAGAAAATTTTACGGAACTGTGTTTTCACAACACAGGCGCTCTAGCACGTACCCTTAACTATAACATATATGAATTACAGATTGAACGCATACAATTTGTAGAACAAAACATTGTTTCTCAATAAGCGATTTAACGTCTCCCCAGGTATAGTGCGCCCTTAACTTACGATTGCTTAACGCAGTGCGACTGTGGTGATCCTGCGCAGTCAATGCAGTACTTCCTTATGTGCCCTTTGTGTCCGAACACCTGCATGATGGAGGACATAATAACCGCCTCACCTAATGCTATTGTTGTGGCCAAACACCTGTCCAACATAGTATAAATGAAAACGTAGAAATCTTGACACGCTAAGAAGTAGAAGATATAAGTACTGTTTGTTTTCCAAATAAAATAAAATAAATACCTGGAGTTTTAGCTATTCAGTATGCAAGCGAGATTCTATGCAAGATTCTACTCTACTTATTGAAATTGTGTTCGCTGTCATCTTGTTATCTATCCAGCATGCTTCATTACAGAATCTCATGGCAAATTAACCTAGCCACAGCCCGGTATCGATTTTGGCGTCAATACACTCCAGCCTCGGTAACTCTGCATCATTCTATTTTTTTGTTTAATGTCGACAGTAACAGAAATAATATAGAATTAGGACTCCACTGCTAAACATAGGCTCTATCATATATGTGACTAATCGTGTGCGGCCTGCACCTAACGGCTCCCAGCAACCGCTATCTACCAATAGCAACTGCTATCTGCAGATAGCTCAGCTGCTCCAGATCTCTACCAGGGGATACTGCCCCCACTGCAGTTTAGCGGGGCAATGCAGTTAGTGTCTAACTGCATTGCCCCGCTAAACTGCAATACTTTTTAAAACTGCAATTGCCAAATTTGTAGGCAATTATTTATATTTTTTATTAAATATCTATCTATTTTTTACCACTGGCCGTCATAAGTTGTTATTTAGTAATCTATCCTGCTAGGATTACATCTAATAAAAAATAATAAATGTAACATCATTGACAAAAACTGCAGTGGATTACACCATTCTCAAACAAATAACATTAGACCTATCTTAAAGGACAAATTAAGTTGATCCAATTAATCTCACACAGCACTATCGTACTTAGCAGTTTATCTGTACTAATCTATACTTCTATACTAATATTTATTATAAAGAGGAAAGATTTGTATTTTTGTGAATATGTTTGTAATGAATAAACTCAAAAACTACTGATCTGATTTCAAAAATTCTTTCACTATTGGAAAGTTACATTCACCTTAAGTAACAAAGGCTACTTTTTACCCAACTGCGCAAAGGAGGGTAATGTTTTTATTGAAAAACTACGCGTGCGAAGCTGCGGATTGGTCAGCTAGTCTCAGATAAAAACAAAAAGGGAAGATACGGTACTCGCTTACATTGCTAATAGTCAAACTAGGTCCTGCTGCACTATATAGATAACCTCACGTACACGATTATAAAGTGGGTTACATCATCTTATTACGGGGAGTGTCAACCTGGTGTGCGAGACAGAGCGAAGAGCCTATGTTTAGTGCAAGCGAGAGAGAATCAAGTGTCAGTTGCGTCGCCCAGTCAACGTAGTTCGAGCACACGATTGTGCCTGAAGCGAAATTGTTTGCATGAACCTAATTTGAGCTGCTCACTTGCGAGACGATTGTGCCGTATCTTCCCGTTTTGTTTTTATCTAAGCAGTTTATTGATATATACAAAAAAACCAAAATCACAATTAAAAAATCGGAAGTGGGGGTAGGACAGTGAAAAATACTTTACGATCTATTCTCATACCTACCAAATATACAAATCAAATCATTAAAATCGGTCGACCCGTTTAGGAGGAGTGCGACCACTAAAACAGGGACACGAGATATTTATATTTAAATAAGATTTTTCTTTCTAACCTATTAGGTTGGGGAAAAAGTTTCTTCGCATTTTTTTAGAAAATTCCAAACATTTTTAATATAGTTTATTTACATTTAACTAAAGTATGTAGATGCCATTTTGTTCGATAACTGTTTGCCATCTTGTTAGTAGGGACATGATCTCATTGCTATAGAAATTTTGGGGCTTCTGATTAAAATACCGCGACAAGTAGTTTTGGCAGTCCTCTCGTGATGTTAATCTGACACTGCCTAAAGAATTCAGAAGTGACCGAAAGGACTATACGGCGGATGCATTAAAACCTCCCAGCCAAACTCTCTTAATTTTTGCGGAGTGGTTAAAGATGTGTGAGATATAGCGTTATCATGATGACAAACCACACCCCTTCTGTTGATTAATTTCGGCCGCTTTCTCTCAACTTCTTGCTTTAATCTCAACAGTTGTTCGCAGTAGAGTTCAGAATCGATGGTCCTGCCTAGTGGTAATAGCTCATAATGAATAATGCCCTTCCAATCCCACCACACACACAGCATCACCTTATTGCGAGTTAACCCGGGTTTCGCCACAGTCTGTGAAGCCTGATCGGCCTTTGACCACGACCTTTTTCGCACTTTCTTATCGTACGCGATCCACTTTACATCACCAGTTATCAGCTTCTTCAAAAATGGTTCCGTTTCATTACTTCGTAATAAAGAATCACAAATGAGTACACGGTTCATAAGGTTTCTTTCAGTGAGCTCGTGGGGTACCCAAATATCGAGCTTTTTTGTGTACCCAGTTTTTTTCAAATGGGCTAAACTGTTTTGTGGTCAATTTCCAGTTCTTCAGCTACGTTGTAACTACTGATATGCCGATCTTTCTCCACTTTTTCAAAAAAGGCATAAATTTTATCCGTAATAGGGCGACCAGAGCGACGTGCATCTTTGACATCAAAATTTCCGCATTGAAAACGCTTAAACCAAATTTGTGCTACTCTCACAGATACTGCACTAGGTCCATTAACATCGCAAATTTTTTTCGCGGTTGCGTTGCATTTTTACCTTTTTTGTAGTAAAATTTTAAAATGTATCTAATTTCTTCATTAGATTCGCTCATATTTACACTACAATAACAAATAAAAATCACACATTTTCCTAATTTTAATTTGGAATTATCTTCTTTAAAATTTAAACTTTGAATGATACCAAAACCAGCCAGATACAAATAGTATAGCCAAAGAGATTTTATTACAAGTTCATACATACTATAATAAAAATAAAAATAAAAAATAAATATTGCTGGACATTTCACACAGCGCTATCTAGCCCCAAACTAAGCATAGCTTGTACTATGGGAACCAGATAACTGATAGAACACTTATACACTTTTTTTTTGTAAATACATACTTATAATACATAGAGAAACAACCAGACCCGGAATAAATATCTGTAGATCATGAAAAACATTTGTTCCGCAGCGGGAATCGAACCCGCTACCTCCTGCGTCTCAGCCGGCTATTCGCCCACTGCGCCACGGAGGTCGTCAAATAATGCGAAAAGACTTTTTCCCCAACCTATTATGTCGTCCCACTGCTGGGCAAAGGTCTCCCCCAAGTCCCTCCAAGCATCGCTATTTGTCGCTATTTACCACCATCTTCTTTGGAAGGTGTCGAAATCGTCCCGCCAACGCTTTCACGGCCGACCCCGACGTCATTACAACGTCGATTACAATAATAAATAAGATTAAATAAATATTTTTGTCTGGATATTTTCTTCCATTTATCATAAAGTCTAAGCATTCTTTGATTGCGCAGACTTAGCGTGGGTGGGCTTCACATCACGCCTTGGTGGCCAAGACCTTAATCAGTCAACAGTATACAACTATACCTACTTAATACACATAACTCTTGCGTATTACCAACTAGTAATAAAGCTAGTACTGTATGTTACTAACAAATTGGTCAGTTATATTTTTGTTAGAATAACAGGAATTTTTGATGACCTCTGTGGCGCAGTGGGCGAATAGCCGGCTGTGACGTAGAAGGTTGCGGGTTCGATTCCCGCCGTGGAACAAATGTTTGAATCATCTGCCGATATTTCTTTCGGATCAGGACGTTTTTCTATACATTATTATTAGTATATATTTACAAAAAAAATGTATACTTGGAGTCCCTAACCGTGTCAAACAGTATTTTACGGCACAACAACGACTATTGCTGCGAGTTCGGCCGCACGTAGAATACTGTTCCCATCTTTGGCACGGAGCTCCAAAGTACCAATTGCTTCGTTTTGACTCCTTTCAGAGAAGAGCCATTAGAATCATCGGTGATCTAAAACTCGCCAACAATCTGGAACCGCTGAGTCAACGTAGTGACCACGGATCGCTCAGTGTATTCTACCGCCTGTATAATGTGGAATGTTCTCAAGAGCTATTTGATCTCAACCCGTCGTCGAGATTTTACCACCGCACTTCTCGACAACGTAATAAAGCTCATCCACATATCATCGACAATTGGGTATCACGCACCACACGCTTCACGCGATCTTTTCTACCCCATACTTGCAAGATGTGGAATGAGCTACCATCTGAGGTTTTCCCATTAGGCTACGACATGGCACGCTTCAAGAGAAATGTAAAGAGGTTTCTACAGTGTAGGGAACGCATTGACAATACCCCGGGTGTTGCAGGTGTCAATAGGCGACGGTGACCGCTTACCATCAGGTGGGCTGTAAGCCTGTTTCCCCACAAATAACATAAAAAGAAAAATATGTAAGTATTCTATCAGTTATCTGGTTCCCATAGTACAAGCTCTGTTTAATTTGGAGCTAGATAGCGTTGTGTGAAATGTCAAGCAATATTTATTTATTTATATTCTCAAACAGTCAATTCGAATGTGTAGTGTAACGCTATGCAACTTTTTTCCCTAATTTAATATCACCTGATACACATTGCTATTTTTTTCACTAATTTAATATTACCTGGTACACATTGCAATTTTTTCCCTAATTTAATATCACCTGGTACACATTGCAATTTTTTCCCTAATTCTATATCACCTGGTACACATTGCTATTTTTTCCCTAATTTAATATCACCTGGTACACATTGCAATTTTTTTCCCTAATTTAATATCACCTGGTACACATTGCAATTTTTTTCCCTAATTTAATATCACCTGGTACACATTGCAATTTTTTTCCCTAGTTCTATATCACCTGGTACACATTGCTATTTTTTTCCCTAATTTAATATCACCTGGTACACATTGCAATTTTTTTCCCTAATTTAATATCACCTGGTACATTGCGATTTTTTTGCGTGCTCTTAATTCTTAATGTGCAACAGTGTGACATTGCGGCAACTTAATACCGGTTTGCATTATTGATCGAGCGAAACGAGATCTCCAAATCAACTGGGGCAAATCGGCGTTGTTTGATATGTATGTCTGTTTGTCCGAGGATAACTTTTGAAGCATTTATCCGATCATCGTGAAATTTGGTATATAGGTAGGTAGTGATGACAAAATTTTGGTGTCAAAAAATGGTATTATCCTGTCAACTGGTACGTCTAACAAAAGGTATTTGTGGGTACATTCTGATCCCGTTTTTGGTTTTAGTTTAAATTTTGTAGATTTAAAGTTAACCATAATAAAAACTGAATTTTGACAAAATTGACAGGGTACAACAGTGACCCCACAATGCTGAAATTTGGTATGCGTGTAGCTTTAGTGACACATATATAGGCAAAAGCCTGAAATCCAGAATAACTGCAATTTCTACCCCTATAAAGAGTATCAGTAAGTAAGAGTAATAGACATGAACTTCCGTTACCTGAAATTTGAACGAAACTATAGGTGAAGTGAGTTGGGTATGCATTTCGTGGCACTATTTTGATAGTCAAAGGTTACAAATAATATTTTTTTGTTTTTATGGGGACTCGCGAGATCTCAGTTCGAGGCGGACCACTAGTTATAGGCTATCAAAAATTAAGGAGATTCGTAGACCAAAGTCATCAAAATAGCACAAAGGATAAGCAAGCTGATGTGGCAGTGATCAGGGCACATGCTCGAAGAACTGACGGCCGTTGGAGCAGAAAGGTTTTCGAGTGGAGACCACGCACTGGAAAGCGCAGCTTAAGATGCCTCTCCCCCCCCCCCCCCCCCCCCCCCCCCCCACTAGGTGGAAAAAAGACATAATAAAGGTTGCTAGGAGCCGTTGGGTGTAGGCCGCGGAAGATCGGTCGCTCTGGAAATCTACGAGGGAGGACTATGTTCAGCAGTGGACGTCCTTTGGCGGATATGATTTTACTCAGTGTTTTCAAACTCACACTAAGCAAAGCTTACAAATAGTTCGTTCTTGATCTACCTGCCCAAGTTGAAATTACAGTGATAAAAAATTTCATAACGCCTAGTTCGTTTCTCAATAAAAAATAGAGTGTGCTTTAGACCACAAGACTGAAGTAAAACTTCTTTTACAAAATATTAATTTATAAAATTAATGCAATTACGAAAAATAATCACGAAATCACCGTTTGCGTAACGCTAGCAAACTGTTAAACGAACTACTAACTGTGATATACCTAGTCAGGTCATAAGTATTGTCACACAGTAAAAACTTTTCTTTTAGAATGCTGGCCACAAAAAAGTTTATAGAATTCGAATTTCGAATTGATCATGAAAATAAAACTGTATACTTTTTAGAATTTTACTCATTTTTAAATATGGAGTGGACGCTTAAAGAAGACCGTGTTGCAGTTATTGCGTTGCATCGTTGCGGTTTAGCGCCAAATCAAATTTTTGACATACTAAAAAATTTTAATATAACCAAACGATTCGTTTATCGCACCATCAAACGATACAATGAAGACTCTAGTGTAGATGACAGGTCAAGAAGTGGTCGCCTTCGGTCTGTTAGGACTCCAGCAGTGATAAAAGCTGTGAAGACGCGAATTCAAAGAAATCCCAAACGTAAGCAGAAACTGTTGGCCCTTCAGATGGGGTTAAGCAGAACCACGGTGAAAAGGGTGTTAAATGAAGACGTAGGGCTTCGGGCATATCGAAGAAAAACAGGATATCGTTTGAATGCTCGTCTAATGGACCTGAGACTGAAGAGATGCCGCGCTTTGTTGAAGCGGTACGTGGGAAAAAAATATCGGGAAATTCTTTTTTCGGATGAAAAAATTTTTACCGTAGAAGAGAGCTACAACAAACAAAATGATAAGGTGTACGCACACAGTAGTGAAGAAGTGAGCAACCGTATTACGCGTGTCCAACGAGGTCATTTTCCATCCTCGCTCATGGTATGGTTGGGAGTTTCTTATTGGGGCTTAACAGAGGCACATTTTTGTGAGAAAGGTGTAAAAACGAATGCAGTTGTGTATCAAAATACAGTCCGGACGAACCTTGTGGAACCTGTTTCTCATACCATGTTCAATAACAGGCACTGGGTATTCCAACAAGATTCGGCGCCAGCTCATAGTGCGAAGAGCACACAAGACTGGCTGGCGGCGCGTGAAATCTACTTCATCCGGCACGAAGACTGGCCCTCCTCCAGTCCAGATGTGAATCCGTTAGATTACAAGATATGGCAACACTTGAAGGAAAAGGCGTGCTCAAAGCCTCATCCCAATTTGGAGTCACTCAAGACATTCTTGATTAAGGCAGCCGCCGATTTTGACATGGACCTCGTTCGTGCTGCGATAGACGACTGGCCGCGCAGATTGAAGGCCTGTATTCAAAATTACGGAGGTCATTTTGAATGAACTTTAGTGTCATAAGAATCTATGTTTTGTTAAGTTCATTTTGGTATATAAATGGTTACATAATGAATAAACTTGTTTCAATTATTTTATATTAAACATGTGACAGAATTTATGACCTGACTAGGTATATATATCATGCACTGGCTATGAGAGAAAGAGAGAAAGAAAATGTGTGCTCGCGCCTCTCTCTCTTCCCCTAAAGTAATATACGAAACGTAACTCTCTCTCTTTCTATCTTCACTAACTTACATATATATCTCACTCAACTTCCGGTCGCTTCACCCGATCACACTTTTCGTAACGCTCTCGTCACGCATTCACTAGCTTACTCCCCAAGTTAAGCGTGCTTAAAGAAGTTTTACTTCAAAAAATACTTAAGGCCATATTTTGGCAAAAAAATTGTCTACTTCTACTAAAATTAGAACATTGTGCATTTTTTGTTGTGAAGTAACTTGGAGAAAAATATTTTTGAAATCTGCACAAATTGACTGACTCAGAGAGACGTATTCAATATGTGTGATATTGCAATCATGAATGATAGATTGACATGCTAATATAAATATCTACGCTATAACGAATGTCAAATAGAAAAGTACATGACAGCAATATATCACGTTTATTTTGAAACAAACATCAGATTGAATTGAATTTCACTTAGTAAATGCTGAGTTGACACCATTTTTTCGCGACGGTTGAACCAGTATTCTAAAACTGAACTCAAAACGAATCTAAACTCAAGCACACGCAAACTTGAGCATGTTTTTACGTTTTCGTTTCTAAACAGCTGGAACCTCTGCTGGAACTTCTTGCTGAAACTTTACAAAGAAATATTATGTAACATGAAAAAGATAGGATAGTTTTTATGCCATAAAATTATAAAAAACCAGCCAAGTGCGACTGGGACTCGCGCACGAAGGATTCCGTACATTTTTATATATTCGGTGTTATCTATAAAAACGGCAAAAAAATCACGTTTGTTGTAGAGGAGCCCCCTTTAAATATTTATTTTTAAAGTGAACTTATACCTAAATATTCTGAAAGTATTTCAAGCGTGGTAGACGCTTGAAATACTTTCAGAACATTGTGCATTTTTTGTTGTGAAGTAACTTGGAGAAAAATATTTTTGAAATCTGCACAAATTGACTGACTCAGAGAGACGTATTCAATATGTGTGATATTGCAATCATGAATGATAGATTGACATGCTAATATAAATATCTACGCTATAACGAATGTCAAATAGAAAAGTACATGACAGCAATATATCACGTTTATTTTGAAACAAACATCAGATTGAATTGAATTTCACTTAGTAAATGCTGAGTTGACACCATTTTTTCGCGACGGTTGAACCAGTATTCTAAAACTGAACTCAAAACGAATCTAAACTCAAGCACACGCAAACTTGAGCATGTTTTTACGTTTTCGTTTCTAAACAGCTGGAACCTCTGCTGGAACTTCTTGCTGAAACTTTACAAAGAAATATTATGTAACATGAAAAAGATAGGATAGTTTTTATGCCATAAAATTATAAAAAACCAGCCAAGTGCGACTGGGACTCGCGCACGAAGGATTCCGTACATTTTTATATATTCGGTGTTATCTATAAAAACGGCAAAAAAATCACGTTTGTTGTAGAGGAGCCCCCTTTAAATATTTATTTTTAAAGTGAACTTATACCTAAATATTCTGAAAGTATTTCAAGCGTCTACCTGTTGCCGTTATCAATGTAGAGCAAAAATGAGCAAAAAAATCACGTTTGTTGAATTAAATATTTGTTTTATTCTGTTTTTAGTATTTGTTGTTATAGAGGCAACAGAAGTACGTCATCTGTGAAAATTTCAACTATCTAACTATCACGGTTCATGAGATACAGCCTGGTGACAGACGGACGGACGTACAGACAGTGGAGTCATAGAAATACCCAAAGGGTCAAACGGGACCCCCGTTTGACCCATTGGGTACGGAACCCTAAAAGTCAATCTCTAAATGGACCTTAAAAAATATGTGTTGAGAGCCCGTCAACTTAGTTTTTTGCAAGATTTGTTTGGAATTGACGCTATTATAAATATGCCAAATAAAGCCCACGCGAACGAAGCCACTGGTAAACAGCTTGTATTTTCGTATAAATGTTATTTTTTTTATTATAAGTACATATTACCAACGACTTCCACAAAACTAAAGGTTACTGGTTTGCTAGTAATACAAATATGATTTGCTGGTGGTCCTTTCAATATTGTGTTATGTAAAAGTTTAGAAACAGTAGGTATACAGAGTGTTTGTTAATATACTGACGATATTCAAGTGACGGTTTCTCAAAACATAAAAAAGCCTTCTCGAAAAAAAAACTTTTAGTTATATTATCAAAATTTAAAGGAAAGCGACTAAGTTTAGGTGATTAATTCGATATAAAACTTACTGCCTACTCTTTGAATCGACATTCAAACATTTTTCCGATTTGATATCTCTTTCGAAAATTGCTAAGGGTTTTGGGATAGTAAGGGACAACAAGAGATATCTCGTCACCAAATATCTGTGGTTTGATGGCAAGCATTATGCAATAGCACAACATAAGTTTAATAAAGTGTTAGTTTTTAAATGAGAAAATAAATTTCACATTTCTATGGTAAACATTTCACAAATTTATTTATTATGCTCATCAAAATAACCCCTTTCAGTGCGTATATTATCAAACGCCCTATATTTGTGTGTAGCAGTAATTATTCATGTTGCATGTCAACATTGCTTCATACTGCTGTTTGGAATTTAATCAATCCACTAAATTAATTACAATATTTGTTACAAATGCTATGCATAGTTTTAGCTTTTAGGTCAAGCCAATACATATATAATGAATTATGTTCTGTATTTTATTTTGGTGTACAATAAAGAGTTATCTTATCTTATAATTTATTTTTAACCAACTTCGAAAAGGAAGAGGTTCTCAATTCGACTCTATTTTTTATGTTTGTTACCTCAGAACTGGGTTCAACTGGGTGAACCTATTTTAATAATTCTTTTTTTGTTTGAAAGCCGGTGCTCCCCGTGTAGTCCCATTTCCATTTGTTTCAATTTTGACCAATGGGATTCGCGAGAAAACCATATAAGTCTTAAATTTGTTTAATTTATATGTCATGTTATGTTTGTTGGCTCAGAACTTTGTTATATATCAACCGATTTGGAAAAGTTTTATATTTTAAGACATATACTTGATATTTACAAGACATATAGATTAATCCCCTGGAAATTTCATTAAAATTGGTAGAGTAGTTTGTTTTACTGTTATCTAAAGTCGGTTATATTTTTGTTATAAAATTTCTTGTTCATATTAAAATACGCAAATTCTGTTTATAACAGCTATCTAAAGACCATTGCAAACGATCAACGGATCACTGCTCCAAATTAAATTATACGCGAAACTAAATACTGAAAAGATGCACATGTAGCTAGGAAATAGCTATTGTCTTTATATTTTTTATAATATGTCAATAGTATCACAAATAACACGACCTACAACACTAAAATAGACTAATAATAAATTAACATAGTGTATATTAATCTTTTTTTTATATTAAAAAATAACGTACGTCTGACTTTATCTTTATCTGACATTTCACAGACTGATAATGACACCGCTTCCAACCCAGCAATCATTTACAACCTATTCGATAAGTTTCAATAGATATTTGATATCTGGGACATCAATATGTAAGTTATATTGGTAAATTGAGAAATGAATGATGAGAGGTCAAAGGTACAAATTTGATGGTGAGTTGGTTTTTTGTAAAACACCGCAGTGGACACAAATTTTTACATGCTTGAGATTTTTGTTAAAGTAAAAGTTCTTTACGCATGCTTGACTTGGGGAGTAAGCTGGTGAATGCGTTACGAAAAGTGCGAACGAAAGTTGAGAGGGAGATAAGTTAGTGAAGATAGAAAGAGAGAGAGTTACGCTTCGTATATTTTTAAACGTGCGAGTGCGAGTTGCGTCTGTCCAGAATGAACATAGACTGATCGACCTACAGACGTGTGGACAATTTTGTAATTGAACAATTGTCCATCTGAGGTTTTCCCATTAGGCTACGACATGGCACGCTTCAAGAGAAATGTAAAGAGGTTACTACAGAGTAGGGAACGCATCGACAATACCCCGGGTGTTGCCGGTGTCAATGGGCGACGGTGACCGCTTACCATCAGGTGGGCTGTTAGCCTGTTTCCCCACAAATAACATAAAAAAAATTGTATAAATTAATATTTTGAAAAAAATCACTTTCGTTTTTATTGCATTATTTAATCAAAAACATTAGGTTTCGTAAATCCTTATTGGTTACATTAATCTCTAGCCAAATCAAATAAAAAATATTTTTTTTTATAATAGCACTAACTGTATACGAAGGAAACAAGCACATACAGGAAACATAAATAGATTGTTCTATTTATATTTCCTGTATGTGCTTGTTTCCTAAAAACATTCAGTAAATATTGCTGTTCGAAAATGTTAGTATAATAAGATCGCTTTGAGCAATAAGGCCGCCCATTGTACCACCACGTATTAGTCTTTAAGTTTTCTAGGATAAGTTATTTTAATTTGGTGTAACAATGAAGAATTATCTATCTATCTATCTAAATACGTTTAGGAATCTTTGCGGAAGTCTCCCTAAGTCTTAAGTTTTATCGGTATTTACTTTCGATCTTGCTTGATTGGACCCAAAAACGTCAAGCATCACGTAGGGACTTACCATGGTAACACTTGATTAAACGTTTATATTATCTATACAAGACTTAAGGGCATCGCAAACTGGGTGACTTGTCGCCGCGTCTAGTCGCCGCTACAAGACGCGGCGTTGTCGTTTGCATCTGACGTCTTGTCGCTGCGACTAGACGCCGAGTTGTCGCTTCACTTTGCGTCGGCGACCAGTCATTACAACAGACGTCGTGCAGGAAGCGATCATAGTAGTAGAGTATTCTAGAGAGACGGCCGTGTTGTTCATCTTGTAAGTGAATATCCTCTAGTTGCACTTGCCTTGGTGCTTATCTTGCGAATGCAAAGGCGCAGAGTACGATGCTAACCTCTCTCCAAGAACGTGTACAGTTTTCTCTACTTTTTGCTCAAATAGCACCACGAATTTTTTTTCAAATACTTCAGGATAACCGTGAATTTATTAAATGGGTTACTTTTTATGTTTAGATTCTCAATAAAATAAACAAGTGCACCTTCTTCAGCGCTCACAGCGAGACTGACACTGCGCTGTCACGCGACTATGCAATGCGCATGCACAGCGCGAATAGACGTGGCGACAAGTAGCGAGCGTGCGCGACTCTGATGTCAAGTGTGCGGAGTTTTGAACAAAATATATGAAAATTGTAGGCCGCAGCCTATCGTCGCGTCTAGTCGCCGAGCTGTCGCTGACGCGTGTCCTCTAGTGTGCGCCTACACTTAATGTTCGAAGTTGAACCAAATGGTCATAACACGTCAAACCGATTGTTCGATAAACTTTCTCATGGAGCATGAACGTACATGTAGAGACGCCATCAATGTTCAAAGTGATGTCATAAATTTTTGTGAAAATTCTACCAATAAGAAGACAAATTTCGATTTTTTTCTTATTTCTACCTATAACATTACACCCAAACCGCAATACAACAACGGAAATATTACTAATTGGCGGCAAAAAATAACTGCTGAGTGTAAATTTAGTAAATCACTCAGTCTACATTATTATATTCACAACGGCTTTTATGTGTTGCTCGACAATGAAGTCATTGCCCTGATAATTTAATTCAAATGACATTTTCTTCGCTGTCTAGATAAAGAATTTCTCATGAACGTTATAACTTTCTTTATATCGCACTTTTCAGGACAGATTTATTAAAATATACTGATTTTAATAATCTTCCTTAAAATTTGTGAAGTTTCAAATGAAACAGTAATTTATTAATGTTTAGTAAGAAATATCAAATTAATATCTCCAAAATATCTTCACACTTTCCTAAAAAGTTAAGTAATAAAGATAAGTCTATTAATTTAAAAATCTTTTTAGGATTTTTAACACAAACGGTAGATTGTTTGAGTTAAAATATACATCGCAGTTTTCTCTTTAATTAGTAGAGAAAAAACTGGAAAAAGCTTTTAATGACTGAAAAACTATACAAAAACCAACAGTGTAATTAAAAGCCAAAAGCTTGGTTTTGCGCCTTTGTGCTTTTCGTAGTTTTTTCGTAGCGAATGATTAAAACATTTCCACTAAACTTTTATTTTTTTAGGGTTCCGGATCAAAATGGTGAGAACGAAACCATTATTCAGGCCACAAGTGTAATCTTGGATCAAGTCTAGGCTTGATTCCATTTGCACCATCCATACATAGCACAAGTTTACTTGAAACAATTTCAGTTCTGCAAATATGCGATTCACCGTCGGCCTCAGTCAAAACTAATTTTAACCGTTTTTTACAGTCAAAATCGGTTTTGACCGAGTTATGAGTTTTGACTGTAACACTTATCGCTTACCACTGTTTTTCATTCGTAAATGTTTTTGTTATTGTAATATGATATCATGTACCTCGTATGCAACCCGATAGGTGGGCCAAGAAGACAAGCATATGGACTCCTAAAGACGGAAAGCGCCGCCGAGGAAGGCCTTAAAAGCACTGAAGCGATGACTTGGACGTCTTCCAAAGAGACTGGCGGGACATGGCTCTAGACCGTGATAAGTGGAAGTAAAAAAATATGATAAATAATAGGTAGCATTGAGTATTTTTTTTTATTTTAAGTTATATGTAGCACGCTCGCGTCTGCAATTATTATATTTACTATGTTTTTGTTAAATCAAGTGAATTTGTGAATTCTTATGAGAACAACTGTCATAAACCTGAACATACACAATGAACAGAACAGGTAAAATTGCTTACCTTGATAAGGCCAATAGAAGAGTCGGCCCGCTCCAGGCTACAGATGCTGAACTGGATCGAAGGCATCTCCAGCCGATGGGACAGCTGTCTCTGGAAGGTCTGGTGCCGAGTCGGGACAATCGGTAGAGTGGTTTGTCGGAGGACCTGGAGACAAAATACTGTTCAATGTGGTACTAAAGTAAGTTCATCGCTCTGAGTGTTCGAAGTACCATCATCATCAAAAATGTATATAAGTATTCTATCAGTTATCTGGTTCCCATAGTAAAAGCTCTGCTTAGTTTAGAGCTAGATAGCGCTGTGTGAAATGTCCCGCAATACTAAATGTACTATGGGAACCAGATAATAGATAGAATACTTATATAGGTATTGAAGTTTACGGGAACGTTAGAAGAGTTTTTAAAAACTAAACTTTTATATTTTGATAAAAGAATTTAATTAAAATAATGTTACAGTGAAACGCCTAAGACTAATTTCATTCTGAAGACGAATGATGAATTTAGTGCTACAATAATACAGCAGAGAGGCACATAACGCGTAGGTGGTCGCTGATAAGCGGCCAGCCAGACATCTCAGAATGCAGAGTTTGCGTCTTTATGCGTTCATTGTAGTTATGCGTATCTCAGCTGGTTGCGTAACACCTCCCTCCTCAAGAGCGAAATTATCGGGTCTCGCGGAAGCTCTGATCCGATCATGTCGCTTAATGGCTTCTGATTCGTCTTCGTCGGAATACGCATATCCTTTCTCTTTTCTATTCTATTCTTTTCAATCCCTTCTCTCCTCACTATCTGAAAGATAGATTTGAATTTCTCCATTCTTCAAATAACTATACTCTTAGGTCATCAGAAAACTTGATACTCAGAACTCCTTCGCACAGCACTTCCTTTTACAGCGCTTCTTTTACTGTCCAGGCTGTTCAGCTGTGGAATGCTCTGCCCGAAGAAGTAAGACGGTCATCGTCCTTACACGTCTTCAAATTGAAGGTGAAACATCATTACCTGACGATGTCATCTTCCTAGCGTTATTTATTTACTATTTATGTACTTATTTTATCTGTTAGTATAGTTTGCTATATGTATATACCTATATATTAGTCTATTTTATAAGTATATTAAGTATTAAGATTAAAACTTCATATTATTATTATATCTTAGAATATATTATGTGTAAATGTAATGTATCCGCTAAAGTACACCGCACTCCGTAATTTTTAAAAATTTCGCTCCATCCAAAGGTTGCCTGGAAGAGATCGCTTTTAGCGATAAGGCCGCCCATTGTATTGCCTTATTTATTTTAACCCAGTACTTATTTTTTTTTATTATTTCTGTTTGTGTGGTAATTCAATAAAGAGTTATCTATCTATCTTAAGCATAAAACAATAAACAATAAAACCAATAATAAAAATGCTTAAGATTAAGTACAATAATAGAGTGCCTAAACTAAAACTGTTTACTCTGATGCCACTGATATCATTTTCACTTTCACTGAACACACTTTCTTTTAACTTTAGAATACGTGAAAATTGTTTGATTTCCTCCAAATCAATGTTCTTGATGTTAACAGTAGGCAATGAAGAAAAGTTCATCAATTTTAACTTTGGAAACCTAATAATTGGAGTGATCTTATACTGTACACGTTCTGTAAACGTTCTGCGATAACTTAGTTTAATCTCGTCCAGAATAACCTCGCAGTCTTCATTTGTTGTTATAATATATGTACCATAGAGCGACTCTCTTGTGTTATCATGAATACATTTTTCCACCAATACTGTTGGTTTACGTGTAAAAACAATCCAGGTATCCAAATTGATTCTCTGAACTTTGGTGTCTTTGATGTCAATTGCGTATGGTATACATGAGGTAAGATCTGTCTGGAACTCCAGAAACTGCTCTGCACAAGTCAATGTTGTAAACTGAACCACGTTATTCTCGGTGCATAAGAAGTTGTTATCTGCAGAAATTTTCTCGTATGGCCTCGAGACCGGCAGGTATGTATGTTGAATCTTTCACCAAAAGGTAAGGGAATTCGGGAAAAACTACAATTGTCTTGTTTATAGAATCCTTATAAATCGGTAATGAATAAATTTTAAAATAGTTGTAAATATTTTTATTTATTAATGGAACTTCCATTATGAACGTTAACTGGTTTTCCTTTACATAAGCTTTTACAGTGATATTTTATTCAAATTTTAACAAATTATTCTCATTAACTTCATAAACTAAGCTATTTACTTGCTCTATGGATTTTAACACTTGAAGTAATTCTATAGAATTTACGATAGACTGATGTAGTACAGACACTTTACTAAATGCCAAAGCTGTCTCTATTTCATTAACCGTTGCATACATAATCCTGAACAAACTCATAAACGTATCAAACATGCTTAGGGTGTACATCAAAAAGAGATCTTTAAAATCTTTATATTTAAGTAACTCTTTAATTTTTTTCAATCTTTTTTTCCAATATTAACGTATTTTCTTGTAAGGTTTCTGTACTATTCACAAAGTTATCCAACATTCTGGTGATTAAGGTTATCTTTTTATCAATTGCGTTTTTTTAGCGCCAATTCGCGAAATAAGAGTGTCATATCGAATAGCATCATCGTTATCTAAATTTCCAGAAACTGCCTTAATTAATGATCTGAGGATTAATTAAACCTCTCTTATATCTATGTAATTGAACCAACTGCCGAAATTTTACTAAAGTTATGTTACGCATGTACTCTACTTGAGTCCTTATACCTAAAAACTGATCGGCATATGGTGTATGATAATTTACTAACCTAATAAACTGATTAAACTTTAATATATGATAATCTAAATCGCTACTTATACCGCTTTCATCTAAAATCTTAACTATTAACCACTTATCTTCCTCCTTAAACGTTTGTCCTTCTATAACGGGTAATATCCCGGGATTGTTTTCGACCCTTTGAAGATAAAGGCCCTGGTTTTGGGGAAGAAGGGTCAGTACGACCAAGCTCCACCTGTGGAGGACGTTTTACATTTTTCATCGCTACTTTTGTCTTTTTCTTACCTATTTGTACTGAAACTACATTATTCTCTACTCTTCCTGTCACTTTAGCTTTCCTATACCTTGATTTATCCTTACTCTTTCTATTGTTGATATCCTTTGCAAACACAGTATCGCCTGGTTCTAACTTTACAGTCTCTCCTATTCTCTTTTCTCTTGTTTTTTGCTTTTTATCCAATATTTTATCCGAAAAGTACTGATAGAGGTATTTTGCCCGTTCAGCGTGATCATTCAACAATTGTTGCATGTAAGCCTTTTCAAATTCACCGTCAAACAATTTATTAGAATCTGTGTGCCCAAATACTATCTCAAAAGGAGTCAATTCCGTTGTTGAATGGATCGTGTTATTATAAGCCATTATAGAGTATGTCAGTACTGAAGCAGCGTCTGTACGTTCTATTATTGTTGAATGAAAACGTTCAACAATACAAGTCGAATTTGGGTTATTTGTTGTACAAATGTGTAACTGAATTTTGTACAAGTCGGCAAACTCTTTCATCAATTCGTTTTTAAATTGAAAACCAGGATCAGAACTAATTTTATTAAGTACACCATACATCGAAAATCAATGCACGAACAACTTCCGGTGTTGATTTATTTTCTATCTCTATGGCCTGTCCTAATTTACCATAATCTACATAATACAGAATTATTGTGAATTAGTTTCCAATTACGGTTCTTTATCGTTCTCTCGGTTGCTATTCGAATGGTTGAAAGAAAGAATAAATACAGAGTCAAATACAGTCAAACCTCAACAGAAATAAAGTTAGGTATGGTTATTATTTTTGATATCTCACATTGTCTGACTGACTTACAAGTAACTGTCTGTCCCGTTTATATTGTAGAAGTTTCCACAGCTTACCTATAAATTATCATACAAATAAGATTAAACTGCAAAACTTTCCGTGCAGGAACATACCTATCGTCGAATTCTTAACGTGTCCTGGACCACTGCCAATGTGTTAATCTTCCAATTTATCTTATCTAATACTTTGGAGTGATGTGCTTGTGGATCGAAATATTTTTGATATACGGAAAGAATTTAATAAGATAAGATAATTTATTTCGTTAACAAACTTCACAACACTAGGGTAGGTACATGAGAGTCAGTATTTTAGATAAATATTGAAACCTACTTGCAAAAGAAACATAGGCACCCAAACTAGGAAGACCTGTAATATGGCATGCCTATGCCAGAGTTACACTTGTACTGAAGAAGATTGACTCTTGTTTTGTACTTAAAATTATAATCCTCAAAATTCTTTTTCATCACTCATGCTCTGAAAGTTTGTCATTGTAAACTGGATAACTGCTCCGTAAAAGCGATTTACGGCCTTAGTTAGGCCTATGCTATCAGCTAAACTTAAATACAAATTTCAAAATACATACTTATATTTAAAAATGAAAGATGCCACATTCATAATATGCTCTAATGAAATACAATGCCTATGACAAATTCTTATTACTTATTCTATAGTGAAATAAAAACAATGGATACCGGGAACGCAAATTTTTCTTTTAGGAATAATTGTTATTAAAAAAAAATCCTCGCTTTCATCACGATTGCGAGGTTTTTTTCCGTATCCGTAATAATCCGTATGTTTTCCGCTAACTGAACACTGAACATCACCAACCCAGTACCTTGATTAATCTAGGAGACGAACAAACAAACCCTAAGGTTATAAAACTGGCTATGATTCACAGGATGCGCACTTTTATCGTTTGTTAGATTTATTGTCGACTTTAACTACATTGTATAATTTTGGTACTAATGTGATTCGCTAAATCTAATTTAGTTCAAATAATATATAAGATATGTATATAAAATACTTAGGTATGTTTGACGGTAGGCACTTTTGTATGAAATGTCGTGACATGACTTACCAATGATTTTGTGGAAAACATGTTGAACGAATCCCATATGATTTATATTTTCATCTCACAACGAATATGCTAAAACTTTCCACCAAAAATAGCATCCATTACCATACTATCCAATTCACAAATGGACAGATTATGTTAATTAATCGAAAAGAGATGAGTTAATTGAGTTAACTCTATTGTTGTTTTAACGGTTTTCTGTCATACTTCATCTTTTGACAAGCATCATACGAGTTAATTACAGCTGCATATTGTGCCAAAAGTAATTCCTTTTTATTCTAATCATTGTTTCCTTTATTTCCCGGTGACACGTTTTCCCTTCATGATGTTGCTTTACTATCGCTTTCTGTTCATTTTCGTCTTCTATATATAGGTATACTACTCTCTCGGTGCATTCATAAAAATCTACCATACCTGCTTTAAATAGATTTATAATTATACTGTTAAAGTCTTTCCTGTGTTGCTCGTTTTCAAAATAGATAAAGTATTTAGTTTTAGGTTTAATGTATTCTTTTAAAAATTGTTTTATTTATTCCTGGTCATTTATAGGCATAAAAACTTAAAGATTTTTTTGTTTTTCCCTAGATATGTTTCTTAAGCTTGTTTCCTTCCTAAACCAAGTATAGATAAGGATCTGGTTTGGCTTTGTGTCAATGGCCTCATTCAGAATAGGGATCCCTTTAGATTCAAGATCTGCAGCTGAATGAACTGTTCCTCCTAAGCTACTTGATAAAAGTGGTAATGGGTAATCCTGCTCTCGTTCAAAAATATTACGAAATGTCTCTGTGGCAGAATTATCGGATAATACTATTGTTTATATGGGTTCGACATCAGTGTCCCTAGCTAAATCAATTATCTTATCAGTTATGTTCTGAGTGTGTTTTTGAAGTCGCTGTTCCTTTTCATCTACATTAACTACTATTGATCCGTCCGATGAATTACTATCAAGAGCATTTATCTTAATGCACGATAAGGCATCAGCGTTTGTGTTCTGTATAATAAATTTCCTTACAAATAGATTAAAGTGGCGTTTATTGCCTTTAAAAAGAGGTACTATATTCACTATTTCTTTAAGTATTGGGGTAAGAGTTGACATTTTCACAATTTATTAATTTATCACAATTTATAATAAATATAAACTATTTTTTGGGCTAAAATCGTTAATAAACTAATCACAAAATTGTATGTAGATAAACTAGATTTTGATTTAATACTAATTCTTATTCCTACTAATTCCTACTAATTCTTATACTAATTATTATTATTATTAGGAATAAGTTATAATTATTATTATAACTTATTCCTTTGGCTGTTTATGAATTTTAATAAATAATACCAAATACTTTAACAGGCATAAATTTTGATTTGCACTGTTTACTTAATTCTACCTACTCTATAATAACAATTTCCTACAATAGGAAACCAGATAACGTTATAATGAAAAAAGTTTGATTCAGAAAATAACAAGACACGAAAACATGAAAAAGGTAGGAAAGGATGGCTCATTCAATCCCAGGATGCTTCAATTATTTGTTTGTTCGAACAGATCCGATACGTTAGAAAATTCACGGAAACATGTGAAAAACTACGCGGAAATTCGGAAAATCTGTCCCGCCTGCGCCATTGAAATTTACGGGAACGTTAGAAGAGTTTTTAAAAACTAAACTTTTATATTTTGATAAAAGAATTTAATTAAAATAATGTTACAGTGAAACGTCTAAGACTAATTTCATTCTCGAGACGAATGATGAATTCAGTGCTACAATAATACAGCAGAGAGGCACATAACGCGTAGGTGGTCGCTGATAAGCGGCCAGCCAGACATCTGAGAATGCAGAGTATGCGTCTTTATGCGTCCAATGTAGTTATGCGTATCTCAGTTGGTTTCATAACTAGGTTGTTTGAAAATATACGCACAAAAACAATGAGTTATTTTGATGAGCATAATAAATAAATTTGCAAAATGTTTACCATAGAAATGTGAAAATTATTTTGGCATGTAACAACAATACGTTGTTCTATTGCATAATGCTTGTCATCTAACCACAGATACTGTATTGGTGACGTCTCGAGATATCTCTTGTTGTCCCTTTCTAACCTAAAACCCGCAGCCATTTTCGAAAGAGATATTAAAAATACATGCCTGCTTAGATTTACGGTAGTAGGTTGGTACTAGTAGCAAATCTACGCTTTTGTGGATTACGTCCTTTATTTTTGGATATCGATTGCAAGTGTAGGCACTAAGTTTTGCACCTTAACTTAGTCGATTTTCTTTAAAATTTGATAATTTAACTAGTAGTTTACTCTTCTCTTTAAAATCTTTTTTATGTATTGAGAAACCGTCACTTGAATATCGTTAGTATAGTACCAAACACTCTGTATATTTTTTTCTGTAAATACTTATCAAATACACGGTGTCCTTTACATCACTGTTTTCCCAGAACAAACGTTGTTCAGACCATGGTATACTAACAGTTTATAGCATCAAACAAGATAACAAAAAAAAATCTAGAACTTATCAAATAATATTTTTCAAACTTTCGCGATCACTGTACATAATTATTGATTAAAACGAGTATTTATCGCGTATTTACCTTTTTATTTGTTGTCCCGACGTTTCAATTAAGTGAAATAAGTCTAACTTTGTTCAAAAACTAGCCGTGACATAAAGTTCATTGGCACGCTAGCCGTAGCGTACCTACAAATATTGTTTTTGTGGCGATACGGCGCCGGCGGCATGTTGTAGGGCGTAACGTTCAAATAGACGTTTTAAGTTCGCAACTTTTTATAACTTTCAAATACCGATTTATTTATATTTTTTAATTTGAGGTTATAAACCCTTTGTAGACCATGATCTAAACAACGTTTGTTCTGGGAAAACAGTGATTTAAAGGACACCGTGTATAGAAAAATACCCAAACACGGAACTTATATAAACCATGCAAACATTTGTCTCACGGCGAGAATCGAACCTGCAGCCTATATAGGCCACGAACGATCTTGTGTGGTCTGCACCCAAGGGCTCTCAGCAATCTTTATCAGGTCGTCTCTACATCTAGTCCCCCACTAGATTTAAAAACGACCTGAACATTTCAACGACCGACGCAAACGATTCGAAGTATAAAACAAGGGTTTTGTTGTTAAACTCCTAACATTTCAATTCATTACTTCATAAACAAAGTTTAGGTGCACGTTAAACTAAAGCAATCTCTTATTGAAAATGGAATTATATACCGCTTCGCGAAAATTTTATATGAGCAACTCAGAAGCTTGTCCTTCGTCGACAAGAATATTCAGGAAACTTTTAATACATATTTTAACAAGATATTTAAGTTTATAAACTGAAACCTGACTACGTAATACCTATGTCGATGGTAGCTTAAGTCACCCGGACCATAATCAAGAATCAACACCTCATTCAACAAAATCAGATATGTAGTTTAGGCGCTACGGTGGAACATGAAAAAAGCATATCAATACTGTTAAAGAATTTTTGAGGGATCGAAACATTATCGAACAATAATTTTGATAAATACCTATATTGTTCCAATTTCTGAAAATAACTATTGACAACTATCTCCAATATGACAATATTATTATTTTATATATACCCATATCCAAATTCTTTGACATTTTCAATTAACAATGTGCTCTTTATTTTTATTGTATTCAACTCAGGTATTTTTGTGTACAACTATGTATTATTGTGATTATGACTTCTGGCACTTAACTTAAAACTTTGACATTTATAATTAATTGTGTATTTGATTTAATTTTACTGTAATAAAATTTGACACATTTGTTTGTAATTTTACTGGTGTGCCTCGCCCAGTGCAAGGCGAGACGTTATTTGGAGCGGATCGCACTCACCCTGATACAGGTTCACGAATTAAACCGAAATATTCTCGGTCGAAACACCGATAAGACGGTACGTGATAAATCCCGTATTTATAATGATGATTGAAATCAATCACGGAACATTTCTAAATATAATGGTTGTTCAGATCTGTCAACGTCACTTTGAAGGAATGACAAGATGTCACAATGACATAACGTCACTTCGTTGACGCCAGCCACATTACATTTTCCCTCGATACGACTTGTACTTGCATTTTTGATTTTACAATAGAAATACGAAATATTGTAAGTTTCCGAATTAAACCATTAATATTGAACTATAAAACAATTTATTTGCGAATTGTCGACGTTCCTAACCAAACATAAATCCTTCGGAGCCGGATCCAAGCAGAACAGTATCGACAAGAAAACCGCGTGGTTGGGATTGTGTCATCCATCACATACGAACGGTCAGAAAATCCTATCTTTTACCCATCATATCCTCGAATTGTGCTTGAACGTTGTGTTTTTGTTGTATTTCCAGTTGCGTGACCTAGCGGGAACCGATCGAACGTGCCGAAGTGATACTTACACGTGCCGCGTGAGTAAACTTTCCGTTGTTTCATAGCCACCAATATGTCTCAGGAAAATCCTAAGCTCACTGTCCCTTCGCCCTCCCATTCTCCTTCTAGGAAAGGATCAAACGATACTTATTTAACAGAATTAAAGAAACAAAGAGGTCATATAAAAGGTCGGTTAACTCAATTTAAGAAATATGTTGATGCATTTGTCGGCGCTAGTTTGACTAACTTACAAGTTACGGAAATGAAATTGCGATTGCAGTCTGCTAGTGACTATTTTAGTAAATTTAATAGCATAGGAAGTGATATAGAATTATATTCTGCCAGTGAAGATATCCCTAGCCATTATGAGTACATTGAAACAGTAGAATCACTATATTTCAGCACAATGGCCTCGGCTAATTGTTTAATCGATAGTTCTGAGACTAGTAATAGTACAAAATTCGAAAAATGTAGTCACTCAGCCAAGGAAAGTTTAACACCAGCGCATGTTAAATTACCCATTATAAAGTTGGCCACATTTAGTGGGTCGTTTGATGAGTGGTTGGAGTATAAAAACTCTTACATAACAATGATACACAACCGAACGGATCTGGATGCTACACATAAGTTACATTATTTGAGAGCTTCGGTCAGTGGAAGTGCATTACAGGTGATAAGGGCGTAGAGTTTAATGCGTCCAACTATGTACATGCGTGGAAATTACTGGAGAACCGATATCATAATCTTAGATTGCTTATACATAATCACATTAAATCCCTTTTCAATATAACTGTAATGAAACAGGAATCTGCAAGTCAACTTAGAAAGATAATAGACACAGTTTTGAAAAATTTGCGAGCGCTTAATACTTTGAAAGAACCGACAGAATCGTGGGATACGTTAATAATTTACTTAGTGGTCTCTAAATTGGATTCTTCTACTGAACGTGAGTGAGAGAATCACATAGGGTCTCTTGATTTAAATTCGAAATGTTTGAATTTCTTTGAAACAGAGCGGATATGCTGGAAATGATTCATGCGAATCATTCTAAGCCATCTTCAACTAAGTCAAGTACAAGCGATAATAAAAATGCACATCAAGTTCATAGTTATGTGTTAACGAATAATAACAGTTCAAAGAGCAAACCATCGTACAGAAGGGATTATAATTCGAAATTAAGTTGCATTAAGTGCATTCATAAACTTGGTATTCATAAACTTTATACATGCGTTAAGTTTTTAAACTCATCTGTTAGTGATAGGATTCGGTTTGTTGACGAAAATAAGTTATGTCCGAATTGTTTACGGTCGGGACACGAAATCGCTAATTGTTCGTTTGGACCTTGTATACAATGCAGGGCAACGCATAATAGCTTACTACATGTAGACGACCAAATCACTACTACTAAAGCGAATGTGTGCGTGGACATTGATCCTACATGCACTAGTAGTACGCCGACAGCTTTACATGCATCCGCGACGGACACGATCATAAACACAGGCGGCGGCAGTTCGAAATTATCATTAAAACAGGTTTTGCTTTCGACTGCTACCATAGAGATTACTGATCAGAACAATAGGTTTCATACGGCACGAGCTCTTCTAGATAACGGTAGTCAGCATAGTTTTATTACGGAGAAATTAGCTAAACGAATAAATGCGCCTTTTTTACAGTCCACAATACGTATATCGGGTGTAGGCCATAGTCTTATCCAGTCGAATAATTCATGCAATATTTTCATGCGCTCTAAAACAAGTAACTATAGTAAGCGATTGACTTGTTTAGTGTTGCCACTGATAACGCCATGCTTGCCTACGACAAGCATTGCATTCGAACACTTTTGTATACCTGACAATATACCTACAACTCGCAGACCCTGACTTTGCCGTGCCGGCCGAAATCGATTTATTAATCGGCGCGGACAAATTTTGGGAGCTTTTAGACGAGGCTAGGATTCGATTATCTAACGGACCATTTTTTCAAAATTCGAAGTTAGGTTGGTTTATTTCTGGTCCCATCAACACGAAAAAAATTATCCCAAGTGAAGTTCAGTGCCATTTTACTGAAGCATTATACGGGCAGCTTCGTAAATTTTGGGAAATTGAGAATTAATCTAATGATAAAACGGTAAATAGTGTTTTCACACGTGAAGAACGAAAGTGTGAAGAACTATTTATCTATACGACAAAGCGAGAGAAAAATGGTAGATTTTCGGTTCGTATCCCGCTAAACGAATCAGCTAAAACTAAAACGTTAAGTAGTTTAAACGAATTACGAGTACCTCGTTAAATAAGGGGTCCTTATGAAGAATATTTAGAGTTACATATTTTTTCTGATTCTAGCCAACACGCATACGGGGCGTGCGCGTAGGCACGTTCATATAGCAATGAATCGGAAATTACCGACTTATATGCGCTAAGAGTAAGGTAACTCCTATAAAAACGATAAGCATTCCACGACTCGAGTTATGTGGCGCCCTAGTAGGAGCTAAGCTGTATAGGAAAATAATCGATTCATTACGACTTACCTTTACTAAAACTTACTTTTGGACGGATTCCATTATAGTTATGGGGTGGATACGTATGTCACCTCATTTATTAAAAACTTTTGTTCAGAATCGGGTTACTGAAATAAACGAATTGACCGGCGATTCTGTATGGCTGCACGTAAATGGCAAGGATAACCCCGCAGACTTGTTGTCAAGAGGGCTAAACCTTGACTTATTAATAAAGTCTGAACTGTGGTGGACCGGACCTAGTTTCTTGAAACAACACGATTTATCTGTTAAAACTGAGAATTACTCGAATGACATAAGTTCAAATTTACCCGATTTACGGAATGTAACTCTAAGCCATGTTATTCATACTTCTACTGTGAGCGATGAATTGTTTACTTTCGAACGATATTCGACATTCAATAGGTTAAAACGTATTGGTGCGTATGTACTTCGTTTCATTAACAATTTACGACTTGTACTTGCATTTTTGATTTTACAATAGAAATACGAAATATTGTAAGTTTCCGAATTAAACCATTAATATTGAAGAATAAAACAATTTATTTGCGAATCGTTGACGTTCCTACCCAAACAATGGTAATGTTGGGAAAGCGGTAATAAATTTCTCAAAAAATACCTTCTATTGTTATACCGAATAACGTCTCGCCTCATACTAGTGTGCCTCACCCGGTGCACGGCGAGACGTTATTCGGAGCGGATCGCACTCACCCTGATGAAGGTTCACGAATTGAACCGGAACATTGTCGGTCGAAACACCGATAATACAGTACGTGATAAATCCCGTATTTATAATAATGATTACCATTATATTTTGTCCATAGCGTGTTTAAAACCACTACAGAATGGATTTCAAATGGGCGGCGGCCGCGGGGTAGGCCCAGGTGGAGATGGAGGGACGAACTCGATGCAAACCATAAATAAAGAATGGCCCCAATTAGCCAATAACCAGGATTCGTGGAAAGAAGGAAGGGAGGCCTTTGCCCTACAGTGGGACTCCACGGGCTGATAATAATAATTGTGTTTAATGTACCCTTGTGACGCAAAATAAACATTTTTAGGATTCCGTACCCAAAGGATAAAACGAGACCCTATTACTAAGACTCCGCTGTCTATCTGTTCGTCTGTCACCAGGCTGTATCTCATGAACCGTGATAGTTAGACAGTTGAAATTTTCACAGATGATGTATTTCTGTTACTGCTATAACAACAAATACTAAAAACAGAATAAAATAAGTACTTAAGGAGGGCTCCCATACAACAAACGTGTATTTTTTGCTCCTTTTTTATAGATAACGGTACGGAACCCTTCGTGCGCGAGTCCGACTCGCACTTGGCTGATTTTTTTATCTTACCAGTACTTTACTATAATAAAAAAAAATAGTTCATTCATTCAAACCACTTAAAAATTTAGTCAATAATAAGAAGTCAAAATATTAGAAGTTATTTATTTGTGATGTCTCCAAATCACCACAACTTAACTGTAAACAATTAAACCATAAAAAACTTAGGTAGGTACTTATCATAAAATATTTTTACAGTCTTCATACTACCAAAATAAATGCCAAAATGTCTTCAACGAAATAGTTTTAAAACTAAGTTTAATAATGTTTACTTATTGCAGTAAGCTGACTTGGCTAATAACGCAAGTTAGGCCAAGCACGAGTCTATATAACTTGATAGGGTTCTGTGTGTACAAAGTATTTGTTTTTCATTTGTTTTCAGAGCTTCGCTGTATACTTTTATGTAGCGTTTTAAATAAAATAAAACGTGCCACGCAATATATAATATGACGATAATAATATCCATTTTTATTACTCGTAAGATGAATAATTTTTGAAAAAGAATTTAGTTGTTTAATATGCTAAAATCCTAATCCTTTGGTAAAGAACATCAATAAAAAGAGATATCTAAAAGTATCCAATTGGGATAAGCCGTGTTCGGCAAGCTGGATGGCATCCTTAAGTCGCCTAAAACTCCACAGAGTCTGAAGACCCGCTTATTTAGCCAATGTATTTTGCCTACCATGACGTACGGTGCCGAGACATGGACGCTCACACAGGAGGCTGTGTACAAGTTAAGAGATACACAGAGAGCCATGGAGCGTACCATGCTCGACATCAAACTCTTAGATTGAGTTCCAAACGTCGAGATCCGTAGACGAACGAAGGTTCATGACGTTGGGAATCGAGATGGAACTCAAATGGTCATGGCGGGACACTTGGCAAGACATGGTGATGACAAATGGAGCAGGGTAGCGACTGAATGGTGGCCGAAGAATGGCTGTAGAAGGGTAGGACGTCCGGCAGCGAGATGGGTTGACGACATCGTTAGAGTCACGGGCCATCAATGGGTGAGACTAGCGCATGATCGTGGCGGATGCCACAAACTTGGGGAGGCATATACCCGGAAGATGATGACGATAAGCTAAAATCTACCTAATTCAATTTTTAAAACCACATAGGACAAAGAAGATAAATTATTATGATCAAAGCAATACAACTCAGTGGTACGTAGTGACGCAAGTAACAAGACGGTAATCGTGGTTTTTGTCAAGTACCGATAGAACCCTAAAAGCTTTGCCCTCCTATAAAGATGTACTTAAGCTGTGAAATAATACTGTAATTGCCGAGTGGAAGCGATGATACCGCTTCTTTATATATTTTTTTTATTTTGCACAGACATGGAACAAGCTTACTTTCGTGTCGCTATCGCTAGTCAGGCTAGGGATAGCCTGACTACACGTACAGTATGTACCTCACGTGTGAAAGGGATGGCCTGACTAGCGATAGCGAAGCGACAGCAATTTGGCTTAGGTAATAAGGCTACCGGTGTTAAGTGGTAACCATCGCCTATAACTGAGAACTTCTTCGTAGGTCACGCACCTTAGAAATGTGCCCTACGTCCATCTATTTGAGGTATACAGCTGTAAAGACTCATGTGCATGTAATTTCAACTTTACCATTATTATGTGGGAGCATAAAGCGCACGCATCAGCGGACGTCCGCAGCGGGGCGTGCGCCGCCAACACTGCGGTGTAATTTTTTTTTTCGAATGGACTCATCTCGCTGTTGGCCTCTGAGGCCGTTGCAGCTTAACCGAACTTTTGGCGAGCGCAGATGGCGCTCAGCCCTGTAAGTTTTTGATGAGTTAACTAGCGCAAGGGCACCACTTAGGTACGAACCTCGGCTTGGGCTGTTGCCAGGATGGGGATAGGAGAGAAACGCCCGGGTACGTGCTTGTACCTCGTATAGGCGGCGACTGAAGGGACTCATCGACCTTGCCGGTGAGGTCGGTGTATCTGTGAAGTGTTTGCTCTGTCTAATGTAGATGAATCAGAAATCATAGATGGTGATCACAGGTGATTTCGTCATCCGGGTCTCCGAGAACGTGTCTCGGACACACTGCGGTCACATTTTTTTTAGAATGGACTAATCTCGCTGTTGGCCTCCGAGGCCATTGCAGCTTAACCGAACTTTTTTCGAATAGACTAAGCACTGCGATCACACTCCGAACGCGCTATATTTATGCTAGTGCTATCCTGCTCTCGCGGAACGTCTCTGTCGCAGGATCGTCATACATGTGCCGCAAGGCGCGCTATGATTGATTGTTTTAATACTTTACACTGATTGCATTTATAACATGAGGAAGAAGAGATTTTGTATATAGTTATTAAGAATTTCGTAATAAATGTTGTCTTACAGTCAAAATCAGTGTTTAATCTTTTATCTAGGTTCAGAACCCCAGTAGGAGCAGTACAGTAGTGAACAGTGCGATCCGCTACGAATAACATCTTGCCTCGCACTGATCGCAACGTTATTCGAAACGGAACGCACTCACCCTGATGAAGGTTCACGAATTAAACCGAAACATTGTCGGTCGATACACCGATAAGACGGTACGTGATAAATCCCGTATTTATAATAATGATTGAAAGCAATCACGAAAGTCTTTAAGTAAAATTCAACCTTCCGCTTCAAACTGAAACAGCAATTCTGCTTGACAGCAAAAATAAGTATAGTGGTAGTACTTCCCTGGGCGAGCCCTTTCACAAGGAACACTACTACGCTTTAAATGTTAATACAGTAAATAGAAGGTAATTAAATCGAGTCTTTGTAGTTTTTCAGATTCCGCACCAAATTGGCATAAACTGAACGTTACTTCGTCCGTCTGTTACAGCTCTCTCAGCAACTACTGAAGCTATCAACTTGGAAATAGTTATAAATAGTGCTGGCCGACCTCTCTTGGCCGTTTTTTCAGTAATAAATAAAGCTTAAGTTACTCAGGGATAATGCAGCGTTCTAATGGTGAAAGAATTTATCGGACAAGTAGTTTTTGAGTTTATTCGTTACAAACATATAAAAATACAAATCTTTCCTTTGTATAATATTATTATTATTGTATTACGTATAGTGCAGATATACTTTTTTACGGCACTACACTGCTAGACCGACTCCCCAATACCGAAATCCGCAAGCGGACTAAAGTTCAAGACGTAAGTATGCGTTTATTAAACTCAAATGGAGCTGGGCAGGACATGTGGCGCGGTGATGACAGGTGGAGCAGGGTGCTGACTGAGTGGTGGCCCCGAGAGGGAACCAGGAACACAAGACGTCGGCCAGCAAGATGGGTCAACGACATTATAAAAAACGCAGGTCGTATGTGGGTTAGAACAGCGCAGGACAGAGGCGAATGGCGACAACGAAGAGAGGCCTATGCCCAGCAGTGGGATGAGAAAGGTTGTCGATGAAGATGATGATACTTTTTTTATAAATACATACTAATAAGTATACTGAAAAACAGCCAGACCCAGAACAAATATCCGCAGACCATGCAAACATTTATTTATTATCTAATTATGTGCGAGTACCTAAATAGATATGAAGTTTTAAGATAAAGACCCCTTTTCCACTTTATCTGTGAACATTTGACATCAAACGAATTGAAATAACTACAGAAATTTACTTTTGAAGAAGAAGTGTAGTTTAGATCAAAGGTATTCACTACAAGGTCAGAGAGCCTAGCACGACGATTTACGTTAGACACTTGCATCGCTGGAGATAAATTTTATCTAATGTCAGCGTTGTTTATTTCACAAACGCTCATATTATTAGCGTATCCATAATAATGCAATATTATTATTATAAATTCGAAACTAACTATATTTGCCAGTTTGTTACGTTTACACGACTAAAGGCGGGTTCCTATATCCGTCGGTAAACGACTACGACTTGTATCTCCTTGAAAAAGTATCAAACTAGTGTCAAACTTTTGACACATTTTCAAGGAGAAACGAGTCGTAGGTGGTTACCGACGGATATAGGAACCCGCTAAAAACGGGCCTGGCTTACGATCTTAGATTAAAAAATTAAAATGATATTGGGTTAAACAAGAGTAAGAGATATACATATTATTACGAGCTGGCGGTTCGGGATGAAATAATGAAAATTAATCTAACCTAAATAACACATTTATTCAACACTAAAATGATAAATACACGATCTTAATCACAAGGATTCACAACACACTCAATAACACCAATGTTATACAATAAACCACTAAAAGTCACCGAAATGTTTGCACGTATCGCCAAATTAAGACTGACTCCTTCATACGTCTCTACGCACTATTTATATCGCGCCAGTACATACTTCTCGAAGTTTCTCGATGTATCCACTGGCGACTAGAAAAGTGTAGGTATTTCGACAGACTACTATTTATTATTCTGTGCAACTGTAGGTAAAAACGTAGCATGCAGGTATATTCAACACCAAGTATTACCTATTCTGTGACACAGTAGGTATAACTCAGAGAAGCCGACTATTAATTTACTATTACTTAATCTGTAACAGCATCGGCGTAACACTGCCCCCTCCTAAAACATGCACGTCCCGAGCATTGTTAGCCCCGTAATATCGCGCCAGTCGATCAACATAATTCATTTAAGACATATATTTTGACATTGTCGAGCAGGTGGCGTGAAAAAATAATTATCTTAGAAGTAAAAATAAATATTTTAGGACGAGGGAAGGCGCGACGCCAATTTTACGCCTTTTTCTTTTCTTGCGACCCTTTTATCTAACCTAAGCCTAACGTAAATCATCAATCCTCATGCTAGGGCATTTTAGGCCCATTTTATTTAAAATAACTCTCTCTTAATTGGATTAAGCTTTCTATAGTTAGTCGCTTTGCCAGTTAGAACTTAAATAATGTGCTTTCATTAGAGAATTTAATCCTCCAGCCAGTTAAGAAAAGTACTCCTTACTATAATGAATATTGCCTATATACGTTCTTTACAGTCATTAGTTAGATAGGTGACCGTTAGTGCCACTCATAGCAAAGCGTTTCCTTGTTTCATAAAGCGTCAACATCATCATCATCATATTCAGCATCATTTAGTCGTCCACTGTTGAACATAGGCCCATATATTTTTAAAGCGACCGATCTTGTGCGGCCCGCACCCTTCCGGCGACCTTCATTAGGTCGACTGCCCATCTAGTAGGGGCCGTCCTATGCTGCTCCTTCAATCGTATTGTCTCAAGAACCATTTTTCAATTTAAATAATAAATAAATAAATATATCTGGAAATTTCACACAGCGCTAGCCCCAAACTAAGCAGAGCTTGTATTATGGGAACCAGATAACTGATAGAATACTTATATACGTTTTTTTTGTAAGCACATACTTATAATATATAGAAAAACACCCAGACAGGGAACCAATATCTGTAGATCATGCAAACATTTGTTTCGCGGCGGGAATTGAACTCGCTACCTCCTGCGTCTCAGCCGGATATACGCCCACTGCGCCACGGAGGTCGTCAATTAAGTTATTGGCGCGCAAGTTTACAATAGAAGAGCTCTAACAACATGTTAAACGCATATATGTCGTAAACTGTGTTCCATTTTTAACCGCCCATGCAAAAAGAGCGGTGTTATAAGCGAAGATGTGTGTTTGTGCGTTTGTCTGTGGCATCATAGTTTCTATGATGGACGCGGTTTTTTAATAGACATCTAGTTGAACTGTGATGGTTTCTATCTTTGTCCCGAAGCAAAAACATAGGGTCGGAGTTTTATAAATTATAATTTATACTTGTACTATGCTTTAAACAGCAAAATGGCCTAAAAGGATACATTCACTAAGCTAGGGTACTTCTAAAAATAGAGAGCCTTCCGATACATTAGGCGCAAAAGTGTTAAATTAAATGAGTCCGTCCACTTGACTTCCATCTAGAAATATACAAAATATAATTTTCTTTGTAGATTATATTTATATATCTTCGTGAACATAAATAATATTTATATATCTCTTTAAATAATATAAAAAACAGCAGTAGCAATGCAGCCAGTCTTGAAAAAAATTCCTTCTGGTAGTGATCTGAAGCAGTTGAGCTATCTATAGATCGTTTGCAACGGGCTTTAGATGATTCTACTATTTTTTATATTATTTAAAGAGTTATGTAAATATTCTTTATGTTATAAGCGCAAGCTCTCGAATCACACGTCGCGTAGTTTTAACCTGACGTACAAAAATGGTTTTAAAATGCGAAGGGTCCCATGGTATACCCATTATACTTTTAAATACGGCATGTATTTAAATGATCATTTTAATTTTGCAAATAGTATAAACGATCATTTATACTACTTAGGTGTACAATATCTATATCAGCTACACAGTTTTTTCTAACTTTTTGCAGCTGTCATTATTCACTATTTGTTCTTGATTCCTGTGTTTTTTCTTTTTTTTTTCAAATAAATATATTGATTTTATTTTATATGAATATATCATTATTGATCGAGCGAAGCGAGATCTCTAAATCAACTTGGGTAAATCCATGTTTGTTGGTCCGAGGATAACTTTCGAAGCGTTGATCCGATCATCGTGAAATTTAATACATAGGTAGGTAGTGACGGCAAAATTTTGGTGTGACTAAATGAGCTAAAAATGTTTGGGGGGTTGTAAGATATTTGGATCCAAGAGGGGTAAAAAAATGAAAATGAGGCTATTAGGTCAAGTGGGATGTCAAATGAAAGGTATTCATTATTACATTTAGAGTCTGTTTTTATTTTTCGTAAATTCTTTATAACTTTTGAGTTATTAGCTATCATAAAAACTAAACTTTGACATAGTTCAACAGTGCTGTAATTTGGTATGCGTGTAGCATAGGTGACACAAATATAGACAAAAGTCTGAAATCCAGAATAAGTGCAATTTGTACCCCAATAAAGAATAACCACAATACATGAACCTATAATTTGAATGAAACTGTAGGTCAAGTAGTTTGGTTATTCATTGGTGCCACTAATGTGATAGTGAAAGATTACAAATAATATTTTTTTGTTTTAATGCGAGATTCGCGAGATCTCAGTTTGGGACGAACCACTAGTTAAATCTTTATTTCACAAAAAAATATGTAAATACAAAAGAAGATTTAACGCTAATATGCATTCTCTTCCAGTTAACCTCTTGTAATGAAAATAGTGCACAACTAGTGGGAAAAGTTTTAAAATTCTGAGATACATTGTTAGAATACCTAAACATTATTAATCTCCTAAATTTTATGTCAAGTGTCCGTTAAGTTCCAACAGTTTTAGTCCGTTGAAAAATCACGGCTGCCTAATATTAAATGGTGTCGAACTCTAGCCGCTTTACTCTGGCAGCTGTGATGGATCACTAATATACCTCGTACCCAGGATAGGACCATGCAGCTTCTGAACGGAAATAAATGTAGTTTTTATCCGATTTCAGAAAAAGCAGATGTTCTCATTTCGGTTGTATTTGTTTTTATATTTTTACCTCAGAACTCCGTTATTTATCACCGATTTGGAAAAATATTTTTCATCATCATCATCATATCAGCCGTAGGACATCCACTGCTGGACAAAGGCCTCCCTCATTGATCTCCAGGAACTGCGGTTGGAAGCGGCCTGCATACAACGCCGACCTGCGGTTCTTACCAAGTCGTCTGCCCATCTTGTAGGTGGAATTATTTTTATTTAGAAGGATAACTTTCAGATTGCTCCCGTAGAAATTTCATCAAAATCGGTTCAGTAGTTTGGTTAAGTTAGTTATATTTCTGTTAAAAAGTTATACATTGACATGTTATGTTAGTTATGTTTTTCACACGTGCTCAAAGAGGTGAAGGAAATCATCGTGAGATCCGACTTTATAAATAAAATACAAAAAATTTGTTTCAAATAAGTCATGGGTAAAGAGTACACACACAAAGTAAAGAGAGTTATCTGACCTCTGTTTTAGTTAAAATAAAACCGCCCAAGTGCGAGTCGGACTCGCGCACGAAGGGTTCCGTATCTATAAAACGGCAATAAAATCATGTCTGTTGTATGGGAGCCCGATTTAAATATTTATTATAATCAAAGCACAATTTTATTTATTTCCCTTATTTAAGGTTGGTGCCGATTAAGCTATAGTCTAACTTTTTATTAGCTGCAGTAAAATGACGTTTTGTGGGTTGCCGGTTTTTGAAGAAAAATAAATAGGGATGTAGCTAAATGAGTGAATCATAAATGAATAATCAGTTTCGTTTTTTTTTTTGAGATTTAATTTTAAGTTGTAATGTATTTTTTTAACCTATTATTATTACTATACTAGAGAATTGATCTTTTTTAGTAGAAGTATTATGACGTTATTTAATTAATTTTTGTGAACTGAATCACATCCCTATTGAGATTAGGCTGGCAACATTATTTTACGGAATGACATTTAGAAACGTCATTTTACTGCAGCTAATAAAAAGTTAGACTATAGTCCTCTAAACTGTATGAACGCCCATTAAAACTCAGAGGACTATCTTAATAGGCGTCAACTATGTATGTATGGAGGCACCCTTGAATTTTAAACTTTTTTTATTTTTTAAAACTGTTCCTTTATTTGTGCTGTAAGAGCTTGCTTTTTACCAAATTTCGTGATTCTAGGTCAACGGGAACTACCATATAGGTTTTCGACCCAAAACCTATAGGGTACTTCCGGTTGATCTAGAATTGTCAGTTTTGGTTAAAAGCAAGGTCAAGGCACAAGTAAAGGGAAAATTCTGAAAAATTATATAAGTTGATAATTAAGGTAAAGTTTGGTACTTACAAGTTTTCGCGATATTTTTATCGTGTTGTCTCAGAGTCTTTTTAAACACCTACTAGGGATTATAAACTTCAGTATCTGGTATAAATTTCGACTTGCTAGGTCCACCCGTACCTGATAAAATCGGTGGTGATACACGGACACACAGACGGACAAGAGCGTAATCTTATAAGGGTACCTTTTTACCTTTTGAGGTATGAAACCCTAAAAACGGTATTACAAAAGCTTCTTCCCCGAAGCAATGCTCACACATAACATTTAAAAGAAAGAAAGAAATTTGACTATATATTTTTTGTAGGAGAGGATGGTGTACAGAGAATTATGTGCCTGTCATTACAACGGCTATTCTTCCAACTCCAGAACTGTTTATAAATCATCCCTATTTGATAGATATTAGTAAAAAAATTAACTAGTTTTTATACCAACCAGTACCACTAAAATCAACGTGGCAAAGATTGATTCATTGATTGAAAATTCTTTATTGCACATAATTTAATATATCTGTACACAGGCGATACACTAGTAAGCATTCTCTTCCATTTAACAGTTGCGTAGTGAGGAAAATATATTTAGATATATTATTTATGTTTTTATTTCTGAACAACACCAATATTACAACAAAACAAACACACACAGGAGACATAACAAAAAGAACAAAGAAACAATAGCTAAAAGATTAACATTAAATATAAATGCAAAATATTGCAGTGTGTGTGTCTCATCGTACTCACTGCATGTCTCACAAGAAGGCTCTGTATATAATAAAGAGGTGTAGTTCTATGTATTAGTTTAGCTGCTGCTTGAAAGAAGCAGGCCATCCCCTAAAGTTAATTCCTACCGGAATCTTAAATCACTTTGGAATGAACGGCAGTGGATTTGCAAGAGCGCGAAAGAATGACGGTAAAACTCAGAACATTTGTTCTGTTTTATTAAGATATGTGTAATATATTTCTAATCTTATCGTTGAACGAGCCAGAAGGCGCACCATACTACGTTACAGTGGGATTAATTACCCAAATAGTTATTCTGTAAACAAATACGACATAAGACAAACAACTATCTAGTAGTCTTTGAAATGTTATGGTCCAGATAAATACACTTCAAAATATTCAAACGGGTTGGTTGGAGATTTCACTTGATTTTACAAAAACTCGGGTCCAGGTAGATAACATTCCTTGTTTCAAATCCAAAATAATGCTACCATTCGTCTAGATGAAAACAGAGCCCAGGGCAATTGAACTTTTGCCATTGTAACATCAATCAAGGTGTCACTGTGTGATGGTTCCATTATACCAGTTTGGATATTTCATAACCATTCCTATAAACAAAAATAAAATGCCAAGATCTTCTATATTTTTGATTGTAAACTACATATCAAAGTTCTATACCTGCATTTAATAATATTATAACATCTTATATTATATATTGACGACCTCCGTGGCGCAGTGGGCGAATAGCCAGCTGAGACGCAGGAAGTAGCGGGTTCGATTCCCGCCGCGGAACAAATGTTTGCATGATCTACAGATATTTGTACCGGGTCTGGTTGTTTCTCTATGTATTATAAGTATGTATTTACAAAAAAAAAAAATAATAATATATAAGTATTCTATCAGTTATCTGGTTCCCATAGTACAAGCTATGCTTAGTTTGGGGCTAGATAGCGCTGTGTGAAATGTCCAGCAATATTTATATTTATTTATTTATATAATTATATTATAAATATATAATTTATATTTATTTATATGCGAAAGTTTAAATGTTTGTTTATTTATTTGTTTGTTACTCAATCAGGTTGTAACGGCTGAACCGATTTTAATGAAATTTGGCATTTACGTAGATTATAACATAGATTACCACATAAACTACCTTTTATTCAAAAAATCAGTTCCTATAGGATAAAAATATAGTGTCAAGTAGCAACAGCGAGCATAGTTTTATTTCTGGGGTACCTACACATTTAGTAGTGTAACGTGTACAAAGTTGCGGGCAACAGCTAGTAAATATTAAATGGCGGGAATGGGGGAGTTCTTTGAACAAGAATAGGACAATATGGGCTAACAATAACAGTAGATGAAAGATAATGAACCATCAAGCTGTTTATAATTTGTATCAGCCAAATAAAGGAACGGGTGTTTTCTTCGATTCCTTTTATTTCTAAGTAAATACACGTGTCACTGTGGTTAGAGCACTCATAAAACCTTCAAATGCAAATGTTGTATATCTGTCAAAACAAAAGATAGCACACAATTCTACCTGCGACTAAACTTAGAAGGTGCTATTTGTCTCCAATATGGAGGAACCGTTAATAGAGCGTCTACTACACGTCTCTGCTTACAAAAAGGTATAACGTGTTCCCATTACTATCCCATCTCGATGATTCCGTAGTCATGTAACTAAACTAGTGGTTCGCCCCGAACTGAGATCTCGCGAGTCTCCGATTAAAACAAAAAAAATATTATTGGTAATCTTTGACTATCAAAATAGGGGCACGAAATAATCAACGAACTTACTTGGCCTACAGTTTCATTCAAATTACAGGTAACGGGAGTTCACGTTGTTACATATTTTTGGAGTACAAAGTGCAGTTATTCTGGATTTCAGAATTTTGTCTATATTTGTGTCACTTAAGCTACACTCATACCAAATTACAGCACTTTGGGATCACTGGTGTACCCTGTGAATTTTGTCAAAGTTTAATTTTTATTATGACTAATAACTCAAGAACTATAAGGACTTTACCAAAAATATAAAACGGAGTCTAAATTTACTAATGAAGACCTTTCATTTGACATCCCACTTGACGTAATAGTCTCTTTTTCATTTTTTTTACCTATCTTGAACACCGATATCACACCCCCCCCCCCCCCCCCCCCCCCAAACATTTTTAGCACATTTAGTCACACCAAAATTGTGCCATCACTACCTACCTATCAAATTTCACGATGATCGGATCAACGCTACGAAAGTTATCCTCGGACAAACTAACATACATACTCGTACATACGCCGATTTGACCAAATTGATTTAGAGATCTCACTTCGCTCGATCAACTACTAGCTTCCACCAGCGGCTTCGCACGCGTTGTTTGTCAACAAAAACTAGCCTATATTTGGACTCAGATCATAGTCTATCAACATACCAAATTTGAGTGATTGAGTAACAAACAAACAAATAAAATAACACACATCCCAACTTTCATATTTATAATATCATTGTGATGCTAACTTATAATATCACGCGCAATATACTAAAAAAAAAAGGAAAAAGCTTTCTCTTCACGTATTTATATAGATTTTATTGTCATTGAATGTTAATTTCCAAGGTCCAAGAGATAACCTTTTAGACATAGTTTATTTTAGACATACTTCAACTGCAAATACTATTACAAAAGCCACAGATTTTAATTATGCCCGTTTCTTAGTTCCATTCACAAGCTACAAGTACTTTCTGATTAAAAATTCCAAGAATGCAAGAACAATGCAATGTAGATTAGTTAATTAGTGCCACCTCGTTGCTACAGGAACGAAGGCCTGGTTTTCAATGACCTAGTATATTTTTCTTCTTTTACTGAAGGACGGCCGCTGTTGGACTAAAATGCTGATGCAACTTAACCTAACTTTTGTCGGCCCAATTATTTATATATGTGGCAACTAGCGCAAGAGTAACACGAACCGCGGCTTGGGCTGTTGTCAGCGGGGAAAGGAAAGAAACACCCAGGTGTACCTAGTGTAGGCGGCAACTGAAAGGACTCGTCGACGAGGTTGTGAAGTGAATGGCCTGGTATCTGATGTTCATAGTTATTTATTTCAGTAAACAAATTGCAAATTGTTGAAACTTGATACAGTTAAAAGCTGAAAGTCAAAAGTACGGATAAAAAATTGTTTCCCAGTACGCATATTTATATTGCATAAGATACGATGATTATAAACGGTTTATTTAAATTGCAAGTTCTTTCGATAACCATCAAATAAGGTGTTTCATATCTACCGGTCATCCCGTGACGGCCAAATTTTATTTTGACGTGATAACTATAAATCGATGAACGCCGGCTGCACGCACGAAAAAGCATATCTCATTATCACGTTCCGCCTGAACCGAGCGGGCAAGCGAGAGCGCGGAACAAGCGATAGAGAGGCTCGATCGGCCTAAGCGTTCGGCTTGTGACGCATCTCTCTCTCGTTAACATGTAAAATGATCGTCCGTAAACCGACTATACAGACAACCAATTTTTGAAGTAAAACTTTTTTACGCAAGTTTGACTTGGGGAGCAAGCTGGTGAATGCGTTACGAAAAGAGCGAACAGAAGTTGATAGAGAGATATAAGTTAGTGAAGATAGAAATAGAGACTTACGTTTCGTATATTTTTAAACGAGTGCGAGTGCAGGTTGTGTCTGTCCAGAATGAACATAGACTGATCGAACTACAGACGTGTAGACAATTTTGTAATTTAACAATTTTATAAATTAATATTTTGAAAAAGAAGTTTTACTTCAGTCGTGTGGTCCAAAGCACACTCGTTTTATTTAATTACTGATTGTTTTAGCTTGACACTCGAGCACATTCTCAAATCATCTTACTGGAAACACAACTTCTCGACTATGAAAAAAGTCGACGGCAAAAGTAAGAATGAGTGACGTTTAGTGACATTTATAACAGAGCACTTCCGTTATTGGGAACGCACCTAATGATGCATGGCCCCTCTAAAAAACTCCCTTACAAATTTAATTTGGTGATTGTTGAAAATACCGATATACCTAGCTGATAAGAACTTTTTTTTTTATCCATATAAAGTTTACAGGAAGAGATCACTTTTATATTTATTGATTTGGAAAACCAACAGCTAGTTATACATAATATGAAACACAGTAAATAAAAGAAAGTCAATCAGGTTTTCACGACTAAACAACAAGATAAAACAAAATTGCTTTTAAGACAAAACGGGTCTTTTCGCGCACAGTTTTATATCAAAAGATATAGATATATATATCCAGAGATCAGGTTGGTCAATAGTTCGCGTTATTTACCAACATCTAGCTCAATGCCCTGATGGGCAGATTGCAAGAAAATATGGATTAATTAAAAAAAATAACCAGAGATTTGTCTCTCGTGACCACGGCCGATGTAACTTGGCCGAAACGTCGAGATTAGTCAAAATTATAATTTTGATATAAATCTGTGCGCGAAAAAACCCGTTTTGTCTTAAAAACATAAGTATAGTTCGCGAAAATTTAAAAAGTTCTAAAACAAAATGTGAAGTGAACAATAAAAAAGTCAAAACAAAATGGTAAAAATAAATATGGATAATAATTTTACGTAAAAGCTACTTAATACTACATAAATATATTTAAAGTTCAATTGTATCACCAAAAAAACGAGTGTGCTTTAGACCACACGACTCAAGTAAAACTTCTTTAGCTTTATCTATACGTATATACCTAGTCAGGTCATAAATTCTGTCACATGTTTAATATAAAATAATTGAAACAAGTTAATTCATTATGTAACCATTTATATACCAAAATGAACTTAACAAAACATAGATTCTTATGACACTAAAGTTTATTCAAAATGACCTCCGTGATTTTGAATACAGGCCTTCAATCTGCGCGGCCAGTCGTCTATCGCAGCACGAACGAGGTCCATGTCAATATCGGCGGCTGCCTTAATCAAGGATGTCTTGAGTGACTCCAAATTGGGATGAGGCTTTGAGCACGCCTTTTCCTCCAAGTGTTGCCATATCTTGTAATCTAACGGATTCAAATCTGGACTGGAGGAGGGCCAGTCTTCGTGCCGGATGAAGTCGATTTCACGCGCCGCCAGCCAGTCTTGTGTGCTCTTCGCTCTATGATCTGGCGCCGAATCTTGTTGGAATACCCAGTGCCTGTTATTGAACATGGTATGAGAAACAGGTTCCACAAGGTTCGTCAAGACTGTATTTTGGTACACAACTGCATTCGTTTTTACACCTTTCTCACAAAAATGTACCTCTGTAAAGCCCCAATAAGAAACTCCCAACCATACCATGAGCGAGGATGGAAAATGACCTCGTTGGACACGCGGAATACGGTTGCTCGCTTCTTCACTACTGTGTGCGTACACCTTATCATTTTGTTTGTTGTAGCTCTCTTCTATGGTAATAATTTTTTCATCCGAAAAAAGAATTTCCCGATATTTTTTTCCCGCGTACCGCTTCAACAAAGCGCGGCATCTCTTCAGTCTCAGGTCCATTAGACGAGCATTCAAACGATGTACTGTTTTTCTTCGATATGCCCGAAGCCCTAAGTCTTCATTTAACACCCTTTTCACCGTGGTTCTGCTTAACCCCATCTGAAGGGCCAACAGTTTCTGCTTACGTTTGGGATTTCTTTGAATTCGCGCCTTCACAGCTTTTATCACTGCTGGAGTCCTAACAGACCGAGGGCGACCACTTCTTGATCTGTCATCTACACTAGAGTCTTCATTGTATCGTTTGATGGTGCGATAAACGAATCATTTGGTTATATTCAAATTTTTCAGTATGTCAAAAATTTGAATTGGTGCGTAACCGCAACGATGCAACGCAATAACTGCAACACGGTCTTCTTTAAGCGTCCACTCCATATTTAAAAATGAGTAAAATTCTAAAAAGTATACATTTTTATTTTCATGAACAATTCGAATTCTATAAACTTTTTTGTGGCCAGCATTCTAAAAGAAAAGTTTTTACTATGTGACAATACTTATGACCTGACTAGGTATACTATGTATGTAATATTACTGTAAGGGCAAGAGAGTGAGGTGCGAGCACACATTTTCATTCTTTCATAGCCAGTTGATTTGTCGCATATCTCCTATCCCAAATTAGCCTAAATTGTGTATAATAATAATAATGTATAATTAAGGTTAATTTAGGCTCGCACCTCTCTCTCTCTCTCTCTCTCTCTCTTGTCCCTACAGTACTATACGAAACATAACTCTCTCTCTTGCTATCTTCACTAGCTTATATTTTTGTAACGCATTCTCCAGCTTACTCCCCAAGTCAAGCGTGCGTAAAGAATTTTTACTTCAAAAATTCACCGTTCAGCCGCACAGTCTGGCTGAACTGACACTTGTACAGAATAGATCTAGTCTAGATCTAATCGCTTACTCAGCTTATTAAAGTTTTCGCTTGCTCGCCACAGAAATGAATTTTGTCTGTAGTTGGTACCAACTACAGAGTTAGGGATAGGAGGATTAAATCTTTTTAAGTGATAAGACTACCCATTATACATTAACTTGTATCTCATTATTTTGTAACAAGCTTGTAAAGTATAATAAAGAATTTGAATTAATTCGTTTATTATACGATCATGCGCATCCCTAATACTCTGTGTCTTTCAAGGTTTTCAATAACAATGAATTGCGAGCACACTTGTTATTGCTAAGGCTTTTTTCCAACCACCAGACAAAACATCTGGATTGTTCAATCATTATTCACACTTATATTCTAAATGTGAAAGTTTTGATGTTTGTTTATTTATTTGCTTGTTTGTTACTCAATGACGTCGTAACGGCTGAACCAATTTCGATGAAATTTGGTATAAACTTAGATTATAACCTGTAGTATCACATAGACTACCTTTCATCCCTATATCTTTTTATCCTCTTTCATATTTATGTATTTATTATTATTTATTATGTGTCTTATACTTATACTTATACTAGTAAGCAGTTATTATTTTTAGATTCATTCATTTATATTTTGTATATCATAAGTATAAGAATGTATGTGTAGTATGTTAAGTACACCATTACACCCCAGGTAATGTCCACACAGTCCATTCCATTCAAAGATTGTCGGGTAGAGATCGCTATTCAGCTATAAGAACGCCAATTGTATCACAGAGTTGTACGTTTAGTTGTATTGTTAAAATATGTGTAAAAAAGAATTATCTTATCTAATCTATCCCATAAATCAGTTCCCATGGGATAAAAATGGGGTGTCAAGTCAAGTTGCAACAGTGAGTTTAGCTTTATTTATAGGTTATCTACACATTTAGTCGTGTAACGCTTACGAAGTCGCGGGAAACAGCTAGTTCATGAATATATCCAAGATGGCGGGTACAAGCTCAAAAAAATAATTGTTGGAGAATGTTTTCCCGTGTTTATGATGCCGCTTAGTGTAAAAGCTTTATACTGTTCGCTGTTGCTAACCGAACCTACTTAGGTCCTTTAGGTTGGCAACTGGTATTCTTGCTCGTTGAATGAATGAAATACTCTTTATTGCACACCAAATAAAAATACAATAATGGAAATAAACAATAAATAAAGGTACAATGGGCGGTCATATCGCTAAAAGCGATCTCTTCCAGACAACCTTTGGATGGACAGAATAAACAAAATCAAAAGACGGCGGTGTAAGAGTACCTACAGACATAAACAGAACCCACAAAATAAAATATACCTATTAATTATACTAATAAACATAAACTTAAATACATACAAATAATATAAGAATAAATAAACAACACTACATAAAGAGGATAAATAACATAAACACTAACTAGCAGTTACGAGAGTTGTTTATTATATAAACTTCTTATGACCTACAACTTAGACATCATTTATTCACGGAGAAATATTATTTGATCCCCAAGAATCTAACTGATCTATTGTAAATGTGTACTTAAAAAAACATTTGGTAATCATATACTAATATCATATACTAATATTTGATCCCCTTTTTTTAATTATTGGTCTAGATGAGTAGGAGAACCGACACTGAGCACCCGGACTCCAGGCAGTCTTGTGCGTGACACCCTTAGAGTGCTATAAAAAAGCGCGGAGCCAGAACCCCGCGTGGAAGGTGGAGCAAGCCCGCGAAGCCGAGCGGAGTGAAGGTTCTGGCGAGAGCCCACCCCAAAAACTACTGTGGCGTTAATACGTAAGTCAATATGTATAGATATATATAGATACAATATCTACAGATATTTGTTCCGGGTCTGAATGTGTTTCTATAAGTAGTATTTATAACAAAAAAGTTTATAAATATTCAATCAGTTATCTGGTTCCCATAATACAAGCTCTGCTTAGTTTGGGACTAGATAGTGCTGTGTGAAATGTCCAGCTATATTTATTTATTTTTTATTTCTTCCACGGCGGGGATAGAAAATGTAACCTTGCGTATAAATAGATAACTTTCCTACCTTGACACAGAGGTTGCCTTAATATAAATTTATAATACTTTTTAGTAAAATAATTTTAACCCAAAATTAGAAGATTTGCGCTTTAAATTGCTTTTTGAAAGACAGCCTTCATAAACCGCTAGCAACAACTTAACAAAACCACAAATTCAGAGATTTACTGAGAAATGTTTATTAATCTATTCTGAACATTATTTATAATGCAGAAAGGTCTATTATCTCAGGTGTCTGAAAATAGCCAAACTCCTTAAGCTAACACCTCGCGAAGGTCTCGGGATAAAGAATTAATGCCGGTTCTTAAGTTGATTAATTCTTTTGGGACAAAGCTAATCTGGAGTTTTCTTGGTTACATTATTATTGCAAACGTTTAGGACGATTATCTGTCTAAAAAGTCTTGAGAGACTTGGAAAAGTAAGTGCAAGACAAGTGTTTTGCTAATTAAATTGGCAACTAACCTCCCAGTTGGCTCGATATCGAGTTATAATATTTCAAAATCAATTGTGTTTTATTAATGGCGGGTTAAATTCAGGTTTAATGATCATTTATTTTAAAAAAGATAACAATTATCACTTACATGAGAATCAGTACACATAGAAAAGTTAATGTAATTCGTTCGAGTTATGTAGGTAGGTACTCAATTAACGCATTCAGGTAGATCGTTCGTTAGTTAAATAATTACTTAATTTAGTAAACATTAGTTGTAATATGTTGAGTGAGTTTAGTTTTAAATGCGTTAAATGAGCTTACATTTTTTATATCAAAGGGTAATTGATTATAAAGCTGTTACGGTATTAAGGTAGTTATTCTAAACCTAAACAATTAAAATGGTTACTTACAATTACCTAAACAGTAAACATAAAATTTGTTATATTTTGCAAATGTCCTAAAAATATACTGCGCTGTAGGGAAATAACCAAAACGCCCTGCGCGACTCCCGACTCCTGATTTACCTATATAGTTTTTTTATTAATTTAAATTAGCCTAAATGTCACCAGTTTCCGCCTAAAAGTAGTTTAACTGATTATTCGGAGAGAAAAAAAAATTAAAGACGAATCGGCTATTTCTTGCTGATAGTCAAAATGACGGTAAACTTGCCAATGGGAGAATCAACCCCCAAATTTCCAAAAACACACATTTAAATAGATGTTCCAGTCTAAACATTCACACGCTGATTTGTCGGCGGGCTTATCGCCAGCGATATATTTTACAGTTTACATACTGTCTGACGTTTCAAAGTGATCCGGCAGGTCATTGTGAATTATGCTTCGGATCGCTTAATTTAAGTCTTGATGTAATCAAACATTACTCCAATTCATAATTCATCTGTGGATATGAGAACACTGCGTTACCACTATCGTCCAAAGACACAAAGTGAACAAATAAATAAACATTTGAGCTGAACGTTGTACTGCCATGATGTTTGGCAATATCGACCCTTAGTGCATAGTGTGGAGTTTTGCTCGCACAAACATTGACGTTCTTACTACTAGTGGTTCGCCCCGAACTAAGTTCTCGCGAGTCTCCCATAAAAATTAAAATAAATATTATTCGTAATCTTTGACTATTTATAGTGCCATGAAATGAATAACCAAAACTTGACCTACAGTTTTATTCAATTTACAGGTAACGCGAGTTCATGTAATATTGTTACTGTTTTTTGGGGTACAAATTACAGATAATCCAGATTTCAGACTTTTGCCTATATTTGTGTCACTAAAGCTACACGCTAACCAAATTACAGCACTGTGTGGTCACTGGTGTGCCCTGTGAATTTTGTCAAAGTTTAGTTTTTATTATGACTAATAACTCAAAAACTGCAAGGATAAACTGGGATCGAAATGAACTTACAAATACCTCATGTTAGACATGCCACTCGACCGGATAGTCTCATTTAGTTTTTTTTTATCCCACTTGAACCCCAATATCTCAACAACCACCCAACATTTTTAACTCATTTGGTTACACAAAAATTGTGCTATTACTAACTACCTGTGTACCAAATTTCACGATGATCGGATAAACGCTTCGAAAGTTATCCTCGGCCAAACAAACATACATACATACAACGCCGATTTGCCCAAGTTGATTTGGAGATTTCGCTTCGCTGGATCAATAACTACAGTGATTCTTATAGATCATTTTATTATTGTAAGTTTTGATGATTGGTGTAAAATGTGATGAGATTTTGTAGAACTGAGCACTAATTTCATCACATTTTTGAGCGACTTTAAAAGAAGAAGGTTCTCAATTCACAAAATATTTAGTTATACTAACTTAAAAAATTAAATAATTAATTAAAATAAAACAATTAAATAAGGGTGGCGCCCATACAACACACGTGATTTTTTGCTCGTTTTTATTCTATAATGGTACGGAACCCTTCGTAAACGAGTCTGACTCGCACTTGGCTGGTTTTTCACAGTTGAAACTGAAAAGCCCCCATCGCTAATAAGACAGGAAATGAATAATAAAAACGATGGTTAAAAAACTTTGGTCCAATCAACGCTGTGGAAACAAAAAAAATACATTATGTACATGGGATTTCTCTCTTCAAATCCTTGATGCGTCAACGACATTGATTCGTGGCGCCGCGTGATGACGGAATCACATCAGAGTTGGTATAATTTAGACATACATAATTTATTTTCTTTATTGTTATGTAACGTTCGGGAAACTTCGCGATATCTTCTCGTCCAAAATTCCCCAGAGCCTGAAGACTAAAGTCTTCAACCAGTGTGTGTTGCCAGTGATGACCTATGGCACTGAAACGTGGTCCTTTACTCATGGCCTCATGACCAAGCTCAAGGTCGCTCAACGAGCTATGGAGAGGGCTATGCTCGGGGTTTCTTTGCGTGACAAAATCCGCAATGAGGAAATCCGCAGAAGAACTAAAGTTGCCGACATAGCTATCAAAATTAGCAAGTTGAAGTGGCAATGGGCAGGCCACATCGCTCGTAGAACCGATAACCGTTGGGGAAGAAAGGTTCTCGAGTGGAGACCACGGACTGGAAGACGCAGCGTAGGCCAGCCCCCCACAAGGTGGACCGACGATCTAGTAAGAATCGCGGGGAGCCGTTGGGCGCAAACGGCTACCAACCGCTCGTTGTGGCGATCTAAGGGGGAGGCCTATGTTCAGCAGTGGACGTCCTCCGGCTGATGATGATGATGATGATTGTTATGTAAAAGGATCATTAAAAAGAACAACCAGCCTTGTTTCTTACCATTCTTTGTTGGCTTGGTCACGGAGGAACAGGCTGTAAACTTAACGTTTCCTGTCTATGTATTTTGACAACGCTAAAAGGGACCTTTTCGAACGATTTTAGTTATGATAGAAACCGGAAACTCATGAATGGATAACAGTATGTCATACAGCAGATAAAATAAAGAAACTCCTCAATGATATACAGTTCTTTGAAATCGGTTTTAGTTATTTATATATATAGGTATATTATACACACACATTGTGAAATATAATATTATATCTTTTTGGAAATACTTAAGTTTACACGCAAGACAAAATGAAATATGATGGCTTTTTGTCTAAAATAAAGAATAGAATAGAATAGTATTTTATTTGCAACATACCTATAGATAATACATAAAAAAACAAATAAAAACACGTGAAGTAAAAACAACACAAAAAACAAATCTTAATTTAAACACAAAGTATAGTTGCAAAATAGTCCTTAACTCAGCATATGCTGGTTGCAACAACCAGCACTGGTCTTCCGTTAAGGTCATTTTACTTATTGCGGACATGTTATATTTGAAAGTACAGAATAACAAAACAAACATATTAAAATAAAAGTGTGATATAAAGAAATACAAAAAAACGATTGAATTAAGTTAAATAACATACTTTAGTGGCACCCTAGACGATGATAGTTTTATATTAACAATAACATCAACACAAATAACTATATACCACTCGTATCGTGTAAAAGACCTTGCTGCTTTTTCTGCCAATTAATCAAATAATTTTGAAGTTTTAATCTAAATCCATACCTCCTTTGTACCTATATCTTTCTCGGCCTGAATTATTTTTCGACACCCCATTTATCCACATTACTAAAGCTAACATTACCTAATAGATACGCACGCGAGAGAAACCTCTCTACTTTATAATTAGGTCAAAAAAGCCAGAAAAAATGATGCAGAAGATAAAGCCAGATAATGCAGATAAACTCTTCAGTTTAGGATCTATAGCCGCGGAGTCTGCGCCGTGACATCGGAGCGCTCACCGTTTTTTTATAAAATATATAACGGCGAATGTTCTGAAGAGCTGTTCAATTTAATCCCTGCTTCCCACTTTTACCATCGAACCTCCCGCAACCGGCAACGAGCTCACCCGCATATTATAGATACGTGGAAGTCTCACACGGTGCGTTTCACCCGCTCGTTTCTTCCACGCACCTGCAAGATGTGGCATGACGTTCCTCCGGAGGTTTTACCGGTGGGCTACAAAATGAACGCGTTCAAGAGAGGTGTAAATAGGGTATTAAGTGCTAAGCAACGCGACTGCAGTACCTCGAGTGCTGCGGGAGTTTATAGGCGGCGGTGACCACTTAACATCAGGAGGCCCGTCAGCTTGTGTGTGTACAAGTTTAATATAAAAAATATATATAAAATATTACCTTCTTCGCTGGGTCCTTATGTTCCTGAACATATTCCTGCTTCAACGGTTCCGTCTGTAGATCCGGGAGGGAGTGGCTGATTCTAATAGCTGTCTGTCGAGACAGAGAGTCGCTGTTGCTCTCCTGTGACGATCGTCTTGTCCTGGGAAACCAGCACCTATCAGATATGGGGTAACTAATGTGAATAACCAAATCAAAAACACTCAAATTAGGAATTCTACTGGTTTTGAAATTAAAGGGGATATTTTAATTGTACACACGGCTACACATCAAAGCTATACATTTCCAGTATAAGCTGACCTCGCATTGTATAGGCTTTTCGTAGAATGAGAGGTCAGTTTATACTGAAAATGTATAGCTTGATGTGTAGCCCTGTGTACGTCTACTGGATTTAAAATGATAATCTGCTACATTAAAATGTTATTTTTTTCTGAATGCTTATACTGTGATTAAAAACTACTGTTTTAACTACTAGAAAGATATATAATTACTGATTTAAACGGGTATTTATCGCGTATATTTTTTATTTGTTATCCTCTTTTTTAGGGTTCCGTACCCAAAGGGTAAAACGGAACCCTATTACTAAGACTCCGATGTCTTACTGTCCTTCTGTCACCAAACTGTATCTCATGAACCGTGATAGTCAGACAGTTGAAATTTTCACAGATGATGTATTTCTTTTGCCGCTATAACAATAACTACTAAAAACAGAATAAAATAAATTTTAAGGGGGGCTCCCATACAACAAATGTATTTTTTGTTAGCTCGTTTTTGCTCGATATTGATAACGGCAACAGGTAGACGCTTGAAATATTCTCAGAATATTTAGGTATACAGTGTTTTTTTAACTAGGACGGTACGGCAGCACCCATAACCAGAAGAGATATAGGTACAGTTTCTTTTAAAACATCACCTCGTTTTCGAAGAAAAACATTTTGGCATTAATTTTTTTTGGTCAAGCGTGAGTAGCGCCTTAAAATGAATCAAGTTGTTAAATTGTTTTTTGATGCCGATCGATGCAGTCCTTTGTAAGGGTCATTTTATTGTACCGGATGAAAAAAATCTGAGCCGCGGATGTTAGTCAAATTTGATAAAAAATATTCTCATAGAACAGGACAAAGCAAAATTCCTCCAAGAAACATTTTATTAGATATTAGATTCTAATTGCACATTAAAGAAGTATTAATACTGTAGCGATTAAAAAATTTAGGAACTCCATGCTCTCATGAGCAATTCGACAACATTTCGTATTTCATAACAATTTTGAATTTCGGACATGGTTCTTGCATCTGTCGGACTACTATACTATACCAGTCATTGCATCATCTTATTTGTCATCATGGCATTGTCAAATACGCAAAAAGTAGACTTAATTGAAGCATAATTCCTCAAACTGATACAAAAGTCCGACAGATGCAAGAACCATGTTCGAAACTCAAAATTGTTCTTAAATACAAAATGATTTTGAATTGCTTATGAGAGCATGGAGTTCCTAAACTTCCTTATCACTACAGTATTAATACTTCTTTAATTTGCAGTTAGAATCTAATAAAATGTTCTAAGGAGGAATTTTGCTTTGTCCTGTTGTATGAGAATATTTTTTATCAAATTTGTCTATATTTAGCTGCTCAGATTTTTTCATCCGATACAATAAAATAATCCTTATAAAGGACTGCATCAATCGGCATCAAAAAAAAAATTACCAACTTGATTCATTTTAAGGCCCTACTCACGCTTGATCAAAAAAAATTTAATGCCAAAATGTATTTCTTCAAAAACGAGCTGTAGTTTTAAAAGAAACTGCAACTGTATCTTCTCTGGTTATGGGTGCTTCCGTACTGTCCCAGTAAAAAAAAACACACAGTATATTCACTTTAAAATTAAAAAAATCAATCAAAATAAAATAAATAATTAAGTGGCGCTCCCATACAACAGACATGATTTTTTTGCCGTTTTTATAGATAATGGCACGGAACCCTTCAAGCGCGAGTCTGACACGCACTTGGCCGGCTTTTATTTTTACGCCCGTGACCACGGCTGTTGCAACATAGTCGAAACGTCGGAATAACAAATAAAAACGATGCATACGCGATAAATACCAATTCAAATCAGTAATTATGTACAGTGATCGCGAGAGTTATAATGGTATAATCCTAGGAATTATTAAGTGGGAAGGAAAGGGACCAAGAATTTTAAAGACAATAAATTTGATCATTGTTAATAACAGGCTAAAGATCCCCACTTTGTATAGGCCTTTTGAAAAAGAACTACGATTAACAGTCATTATTATAAATACGAGATTTATCACGTACCGTCTTATCGATGTTTCGACCGACAATGTTTGTTGATAACCACCCTGATGAAGGTTCACGAATTGAACCGAAACATTGTCGGTCGAAACACCGATAAGACGGTTCGTGATAAATCCCGTATTTATAATAATGATTGAAATCAATTACGATTAACAGTCCTAAGCTTTATGTCCAGTGACTTCTAATTGGAAAAGCGCTGTGCGCAAACTTCTGCTATTATCATCTTGAACTTCACTGTTAAACAAAAAGCTCTCTAAAGCCCGGTTCTTAAAATGCGCGGTACCGCGACCACGCGGTACAAGAGCTACTAAGCTACTCGTCTACATTACCGTAGTGCGCGGTAACGTAGACGAGTAGCGCGCGGTAATGTAGACGATAAACACTATTTAGTTTGATCTTGTACTGCGCGGTTAGTAGTCCCGCGCGGTATCGCGTGTTCATATGAACCGCGCCTAAAGTATCAGGCTAAGTTTTTACTGGGAACAGTGTTAAGCTCTTGGGACTTTATATCCATAAACATCTGCTAAGGCACAAGATTTCTGCTTACCTGCCTACGAATCACGTCTAAGTGAATGCGCACTAGGTAGTCGACCAATAGTCGACGGCGGGCAACAAGACAACCCCAATACTGACAACCTACAGCGTGTGACAGCTCTCAAAGGTCAGAAGACTTCTGAATCTAGCAACTAGCAGCGGACAGCAGTACGGCCAGAACCTGATGGCATCCTAGCTTTCAAAGGTCAGAAGACTTGCCTACCTGCCCAAGAACCACCTCCAGGTGGCAGCGCACTGGTAGCCGACGGCGGCCAGAAGCACTGCCGCCATCACAACTAGCAGCAACGCGGCGATGTAGTCGATGGAGCTGGCTCGAGGGGCCTGTTGGCTCTCCAAGCTCTCTGGTGGCCAGACGGCTGAAACAATATTTAAAACGTAAATATGAGGCGTATAGAATCAAAGGCAGTTATATCCATTTCCGCTGATTTTTCAGCATATTCAAAAAATGCCTATTCACCTTATTTTTGCCATAAATAAAAGAGTAAATCTCGTAAAAACTTACTCTAGGAATATAAAACCAAAGCACTCCAACGTCCCTAATGATGGTTTAAATAGTTATTGAATAAATTCAAATCCATTCTCAACTGAGATTAGACACAATATGGACTTGGCTGCATTTGATTCTATACGCCTCATATATCTTAGGGTTTTAGAAACTAGATTGTATAGAAAACTTTCATGATTTATATCAATCATTATTATACATACGGGATTTATCACGTACCGTCTTACCAGTGTTCACACCGGTTGAACCACCGATAAGATGGTTCGTGATAAGTTCTGTATTTATAATAATGATAGATTGTATAGGTTCTTTCTAGGCAGTTCTTATATCTATAGGCATTCATCGTTATTTTTAGCCCAACTGCCACTGCTGAGTATAGGCCTCGACTTTTCGATGTCACTCTCACGGTTGCGTATCGTCAAGTCATTACCGACCAACTTTTGATCTAGACTAAAGCGTCATTTGTGGGTATAGTTAGTGGCTAGATCTGCTGTCGGAGTTTGCGTACCCTCGATGTGGCTTAGCTATTTAAGAAAGATATTTGACACGATATAAAAAATACAAAACACTAAAGAAGGAGGTGAAATACAGAAAGTCTTGCAGTTTCTTCATAAGTTTTTTGGCTGGAAGGTAGAGTAGCAAATAAAAAGTACGTTCGTTGTTTCCACCCATGACAATACAATATTACAACATTATTATTACTCCAAGTATTTATTTCTCACGTTATAAACTCAGGTTATAGACTTGGACCTTTATAAAGGCATTACCGAGGCCGAAGCCAACGAGTAACAGGTCTGTTTAGTTCATATAAAAATCACTATGACAAGATGGTGGTGAGACAGATGATAGTACTATTGCAACACATAAAGTAGAGTTCGGGCTATTGTTAAAGTGAGAGAGAGAGAGAGAGAGAGAGAGAGAGAGAGAGAGAGAGAGAGAGAGAAATTATTATTATTAGCCTGTTGTGTCGCACTACAGGGCAATGGCCTCCCTTCTCTCTTTCTAGTCGCCTCTTTTGAAGAGACATTAATACAATAACGCTTGTTTTACTACATTTTATATGAACCTTTCCATACGTAAAACTTTCCATTAATTCGCAGAAAAAAGGTTTTAACTAACTATAATTAGTTTTGAAACAAGTTATGAGACTTTATTAAGAGTTTAAGTGAGCTAAGCTTCAGCGAAGCAACAGAACATCTTTTCCATCGCACTTTTCAACTACTAACCCACCCGTACCAGTATCTAAGCCAGTTGCTGTCGCCCGGCTGTCATTCGGCTAGGCCGTTCTTTTCAAACCAACAGTGTGTCTCAATGAAGTACACCAGCAGAGACACAGTGGTGGGTTTGATTCCCGCCGCGGAACAAATGTTTACATGATCTAACTATTTGTTCTAGATCTGAATGTTTCTCAACAATTTAAATGTATTTACAAAACAATATTTAAAACAGTATTTTTAAAGTGTTATCCTAGCAGATACGGAAAATTCCAAGATTTTTAAAACCATCTCGAAAATTGTATAATTTCTTTTTTGCTTTGAGTAGGTCAAAAACTGTTTCCTGTGGATGGAGCTAACAGCCTTTTAGTCGTAATATGAATCATCTCACTAATTTCGACCCTGACGCGACAGAGCCTAGTAGCACAATTGGATATTTTATCCTCCGTATCAAGAGGAAGGTTGCGGGTTCAAGTTCCGTCTAGGCTTAAACTTTTGTACGGGAATTCAATAAAAGCCGATGCGAAAGCAACGTTGGTTGGTAACTAACCTTGGTTTACTCCATCTTGCGTTCCGCATGCCCTTAGGAACTCCGCAATACCTCTATCCATAGGCTGCTGTGGGTGATGGGAGATACATGTCGTCTAAGTTTGGAATGTAACACGCGCGAAAACTACCAGTTAGCCGCCGGCCGCCGCTGTATACTATTTGATTTTGGTAGGTGCTTGCAATGAGTGGCGCATGAGAACTGGTCGGCCCGTAGGGACACGTTGACAGTCACCTTGGTATGTCACTTTGCTCAGCAAATTAGGGTAGGTATATAAAGAAAAATTAGGATTGATGTACCCTCCAAATTGTGTGATCTATTAGTAATTAATTCCAATACGGAACAACTTTTTTGAGATGGTTTTAAAAATCTTAAAACAGTATTTATATATTTTTATGAATTTTCTGATTTCCAAAAGCTTAGCTTAGTTGTGGGCTAGAATAAAAAATAATTAATTAACGCTTTATTGTTATGCCAAATATAGTACATTTCTTCCAGGCAACCCTTGGATTGAAAGTAATGAACGGAGCCGTAATGGTCAGAGGAGCACAAATAACTATTTAAGTTATTATTTGTATACGGGATTTATCACGTACCGTCTTATCGGTGTTTCGACCGATAAAGTTTCGGTTTAATTCGTAAACCTTCATCAGGGTGAGTGCGATCCGCTCCGAATAACGTCTCGCCTCACACTGCGCGCCGCAGCCCTCTGCGCGCGAGTAGACGGGCGCGGTGGTGGGGATTATGATTAAAATCAATAACGAAAGTTTTCTAAGTAAGTTATTATTATTTCGTCAACTTATTTTTAAGTCTTCTTTTAGGTAACCAACGAACGAGGGAGATGCCTGTCTAAATCTTATGAAATTCACTATGAACATTGCAAGATAGAGGTGAGACAGATGGTAGTACACATTCAAAAATTTTACAATTTAGACGTACCTAATTCGTTTTCTTTATTGTTATGTATTCTAAAAAAGATCATTTAAAAAAGCAACCAGCCTTGTTTTTTGCCTTTCTTTTTTGGCTTGGTTGCGAAGGAACAGGCAGTAAAATTGACGTTTCAAAGTGATCCTTGTCATTTTAATGAATAAAAAGATTTAATTTTGACAATAAATGGATTAGAGTTAGGGCTATTGTTAGGGTAATGCTAATGAAATAGATTATGGGCTATAAAAGAAATAAGATAAGGCATTGTTTTAATTATTATTGTACAACATGGAGATGGAAAAAGCATTTGGCCCACCTGATATAGACATTAAGTAATAACTATCGCTTATAACAAAGTATTAGTATTATATTTATAAGTAACAGGTCACGTGCCCTACGATGTACTGCCCTGTGTCTATCAACTTGAGGCAAATAGGTGAAAATCCTGTATTTTACCTATGTTTTTAATTATTTTCCATCCAATGTTATAACTCTCTCGATAACGTCGATTTTTTTTAGGAGGGTTTTGTGACTGATTAGGAAAATTTAGAATTTAATCATTGTATAATTTGAATTGTGCTTAATCTCATCAAGGATTACGTCAATACATTTTGTATGGTTGTGGGGCCTAAACAAATACAGTCAACAAAATAAATGACTACACAAGTCTGAATTTCCCAAAAAAAAATTAGTTCTGAGATTACTATCACTAATTAATTTAAACCTACACTTGACGATTTTTAAGATTACTTCAGTACAAAAAGGCTTTTCAAGTAATATCGTCATAATTACAATATTAACAGCCTGAACTTTCGAGGTTAACCTTTGCGATTCGGAATATTACTGTGAGCTTTTTTATGGTGATTTAATATCAAATTATCATACGTTGCGCACTGCAATAAATTGATACCAGTACTTGAAATCTCAAGATTTGTGTCAAGTGGTTGTATCTTTGCTCATTATAAAATAAGGTAGACGAATTATTTTTGACATCCGCCTTTTCCGCGACTACCGTCTTTTGAAAACGGATGAGAGATTCGGCCATATCTGCCATTTCCCATCCTGCGCGCCTCTCCGCGCCGCTTCCTCTCAATGCGGGCGCAGATGAATAAACAATTCCGTGGTTAGACAAGTTTAACCCTATTTTATAACTATCGTGCTACGAGACGTTTTCGCGAAGTGCTGTGTAACAATTATGTCTTGGAAGACATTCCACCATCAGGCCACCTGTGCTGAACAAGTCCACGTCTAAGAACTTGTGGATTAGAGGTTAAGGTAGGTGGCATGCTTTGTTTCTCTACTTTATATAATTGAGTAACGGTTCTTCTTCTGAGAGCATATAAACTTAGATTCTATACTTATTATTTCAATTTAAAAGGTCCTTCGTATTTTATTTGAACTCGCGACACTGTTACCGTTATTGATACCTCAGTATATAAGTGTCTGTAGTGTAGTCCGCTCTTTAATTTTGAGTTTTCACTTATTTTGGCACTCCCGGAGCGCCACTATAAGTAAGCCACTAGCTTAGCCACCACTAAGCGCTTGACCACTACTTCACCTGGTGGTAAGTGATGGTGTAATCGAAAATGAAGCACGCTTGCCTAGAAAGAACCTATTCACTCTGGACTGAAGACGCATTGATTAAACTGGTTCTGAAAAAGATACGCCGGAAGTGAGTTCCACTCCTTAATTACTAAATCTAAATTACGAGCAATTATATTCCTCCTCATCACAAGTTTTGGTGAAAATGATCTATAGAGACAGCAGCATTTTTCAGTTACATCAACCATCGCACTGACAAACATTTGATTGATGATGATGTTGATACAAAATGGATTCTTAATAGTATTGCCTGCCGAGATGATCCCACGAGCTCAACTCGTAGTTACTCTCGCTCTGTAGCCAATGCTCTATAGTTAGCTGGAGGAAAATATAATAATAATAATAAAAAGGCATTTATTTACACACACACCTATTATTTATTACCAATATAGTTGAGACCGTGGGTTGGCAGAGAACTGAGCAAGCCTAAGGCATGATGGTCCGACAATCCAAAAGCAGTGGTTGTTCAGCAATGCATCTCGGAACAGAAGTGATTAAAGCGGATAGGTGAGGCAGCGAGTATATTTTTTATTTTATTTTATTTATTTCACAAAATCCACAGCCCCTATTATGTAAGATACAACCTTATACTAAGCGTAGCATACGGCCAAAAACGGATTTAAATTTATATAAAAATAATTTATAAATAGACAGTCTAAATTAAACTAAAAATACGAACAAAACAAATTACGTGTAAGAACACAAAAATGTTGATAAAATACATTGAATACATATATATAAGTAGTTACATCATAAATTCATAAATATATATATGTATACCATAATAACCAGTATTTTGTTGCGTTGTTATCATGCATATGTGTTAGTTTTATTTCTAGGCTATGTACACATTTAGTAGTGTAACGCGTACGAAGTCGCGGGCAACAGCTAGTTATTAATATTTCGATATTACTTATCATCATCATAGATAAGTTTATTATATACATTAACGGGAATTGATCTTCAAACGTGATGATGAGAAGTGAGACAGAAACTTTACAGAATAAAAGTACAAGGCGCAAAACGTGGCTGTGACATAAGACAGCGTAAAAAACTCCCTACCACTCCCCTACCCTGAACCTATAAACAATGTCACTCTATGAAGATAAATCGTGTGGAAAATAGTTGAATTAATTCTCGCAGTAGTTGCTACGCCTTAGAGGTTGCTACGCAATCGCAGTTGCTACGCCGTAGAGGCTGCTACGCAATCGTATTTGCTATGTGGTCGTAGAGGTTGCTACGGTAGCTACAGCTATCGTAGTTCAGGTAAATTAATTTGCGGGATGCCATTTCTGTGGTCAGGTACGGGCTAGAATATTAAATGTAAAAGTTTGGATTTTTGGATATCTGTTTTCGAAAGGACTGAACCGATTTTAAATAGTTCCCAGCGCCGAAACACTTTATTATCCAGGCAAAACTTTATTTGCTAATAAAAAAGAAGTTGTAAGACGGGCTTATTTACCACCTGTTACTATAATGTAATAATAATAATGCTGGCCATTTCACACAGCGTTATCTAGCCCGAGACTAACCAAAGCTTGTACTATTGGAACCAGATAACTGATAGAATAGATATAATTATTTTTTGTTAACTAATTACTGTATATACTGTATAACTATAATCCATCCAAAGGTTGTCTGGAAGAGATCGCTTTGTTAAGCGATAAGACCGCCCATTATGCATACTTTTATTTGTTGTTTTTTTTTCTATAAATCTGTTGTGTCTAGCTTGTAAGGTATAATAAAGAATTTTCATTCATTCATTCATTCATTCATTCATACTGTACTGTAAGCTATTATATACTTTCAATATACAGAAAAATACCCAAACCTAAAACAAATACCTTTGTCTAATTTATGTACGTAATTTCGTAAAAATGTTCAATACTCATATCGGCCATAGAGGTCTTATACCATATTAAGTTACGAAAATCAAACTAGATGTCGCGACTTAAAAGTGTCCATTCCTAGATCGCGTTCACGAAAACCGCTCGGCGTGTGGTATAAGGCCTCAGAGTAAAATGTATGATCGAACTATTACGGGTGTCTTGTAACTTGAAATAAAGCACCTTTAAAAGTACAGTGTCTTGTGATTTGGGAGGACCAAATCTCCTGAGATCTCGCCTGAATGGGCTAGATCTCAGGAGATTTGGTAGTGATTTGTAGAAAACACACTAGTTTTGGTCGTCAACTCGCCAATTAGTTTTTCGCTTCGAATTTACGCTTCGACGTCAGCGTCATTTACATTCAGCAAAAAAGGAGTTAAGTATGAATTTAACAAGTGAATTTAGCGTATGAAACGAAATGATTGCTGTTTTTTTTCTAATTTATGAAATTATTCATTTAAAAGCTTCGGTTTATTACTTAAAAAAATCCCTTCAGCGTTCATAAGTAAAAAAACTGCGGGACAAATATTTCCATAGTTTCAGTTAAACACGTTACATAGAATCATAGCGTGGGATAAAAAATCATGGTATCGATAAACCACGCGGGCAAAGGCGTATGCGAAACTATCCTATCCTGGCGCATCAACCCCGAAGCGGGTCTTGGCCTCCGCCACTAAAAGACGCCACTGGTCTCTATTCTGCGCCACTTCCTGCCAGTCTGACACTTGAAGAGCGCGAAGGTCTTTCTCCGCCTCATCCTTCCAGCGATATCTGGGTCGGCCGACTGGAATTCCTAGGTAAGCACGTTTGGCAGCACATCATCCCCCATTCGCTCAACGTGGCCGAGCCAGCGTAATCAATGAGATTTTATTTCGCCTATGATGTTGGGCTCGGACACCAGTTCCGCTACCTCCCGATTCTTCCTCACTCGCAGAGTGCCATCTTCTTGTCGCACCAGGCCTACAATACCAGGCCTTAGAAAGATCCGTATGCGAAAGCTATTACATAACTTAATTTCATGTTTCTCTGAATTCGTCAAACATTTACCAACGGCAATTATGTGATATCTTTGTTAATCAATCTCAATTAGCAGATATTGGTTTAGTATAACATATAACAAACTTTACCATAAATTATATTAGATACATGATCAAAGTTCAACTATTATATTGATGAATTTATGTTAGGGCCTGTTATTTGCCTATCTTCGGTATGAATTTTATAAACGGTCTGGCAAATTTCAAAAGTATTTGAACACAATTTAAATTTTGATTATGTATGCCTAGGTTAAACATTCAAATTCATTTAATATTCATTTTGAGCATAAATAAAAGTTTTTCGATTCTGCTCACTTAACTCTTCCTTTGCCATGTATTTAATGTTTGAGCCCGGCTTGCACACCGTATTAAGCGACTAAACATGTTTAAATTTGATCTATTTGTATGATTTGACAACTCTCCAAATCATATTTAGCAACTAAACACGTTTAGGCATCGTTGCGCAAGTTGCCCTGAATGTATTTTGTTTCTTTCTTCGTATTCGCAACAAAAAATGTACTATCGTCACTGGCCACTAGCCTTAAGACCAAACATGGACCCCTTAAACATTAATTATATCTCTAAATACCTTTAATATTAAAAAAAAAAAAATTTATTACAAGTCATTGACTCATAAATGTTACAAATAAAAATTAAATAAAATTACACAAATCAAATCAATTTAAATTATAATTAAAACAACAACAAAACAGACAGAGATACACACACATACATACATACACGTACGCGGACACGAGGGACTATCAGTGACCGGGGCAACGCCCCTTATAAGGGGATTGCATGGAGGCTAATTAATGGTTGCCTGGAAGAAATCCTTTTCGGAGATAAGGCCACCCATTTTATAATACGATGTATCATGTGTGACTGCTGTAAATGAGTCGTATAATTTATACTTTGTAGATATACTTAGATATTTTTCCTTGTAATATCTATAAATTTAAAAATCTAGTTAATATTATCCTTATTAGTGCTGATTCTGTCCTGTATTCATCTTACTATAGTTGTATAATTTGATTTTGTATCCCTATGTTCTAGTACCTAAGTAGATCTTTATTTTTACTTACTCATGTAAATATATGAGACTTCGACACTTGTCGTTGTACTCTTAGACCCATTAACTGCTCCTTATTTGTAACAAGTATTTGTTTTAATATGTGGATAACGTTGTGGGCTACATTATCAATAACTTTTACATTCCCAGAATGTACTTACACGATTTGTATTTAAGTAGTATAATGTACTTGTTTTTTGTTCCTCAATAAATAAAAATAAAAAAAACAAAATAATTTTGCATTTGTCATTTTTCATTGTACAATATTTGTCAAAACTAGCTCTATAAGTATTCAAATAAAGCGTTATTATATTCATCGTCGGTATCAGACTGTTAGATCGACCTCCGAACCTCAAGATCCTTAGTCGAACGAAGGTTCATGACGTTGAGAATCGAGTATTAATAATATAAAATCACTTTTTTATAAACACGTACAGTACAATACAGTAGTACAGTAGAGTACAGGCTAGATAGCGCTGTGTGAAATGTTCAGCATTATTATTTTTTATTTTTTTTATTTACATTTCACACAGCGCTATCTAGCCCCAAATTAAGCAGAGCTAGACCTATGGGAACCAGATACCTGATAGAATACTTACATATATACTATTTTTTTTGTAAATACATACTTATAATATACAGAAAAACACCCAGACCCAGAACAAATATCTGCAGATCATGCAAACATTTGTTCCGCGGCGGGAATCGAACCCACTACCTCCTGAGTCTCAGCCGGCTATTCGTCCAATGCACCACGGAGATCGTCAAAATTATTTATTTATAGCACCTCCCTTTTCGCAGCGATGGTTAAAATCTAAACATACATATCACTGTCCCACAAGATAAGTTACATCTTGACATTAATTCGATTCAATTCATTTATTAAATCAGACACTTTACAAGTCCATTTGTGTAGGTTAGTTAGGTTTGGTTATAAAAAGTTAAGTATAATCTATGTTAGTAATATTAGTATATAGTATATATATAGTAGCATGTATTTTGTTCAAATTTTCATCCGCATCCCAACCCAATAGCCATAAGGCTATTTGATCAGGATCCGAATGAAAGATTGAATCACAGGCGGGTCATATTATCAGGTATGACCTGCAGAATGCTGTTGGAGCTGGCCCGTACTCTACTTAGCAATGAGGCCGTTTTCTTACGGATTATGGCATGGAAACCATCGACCCGCGCCTCAGTAAACATGGTAGATGCACTCCAGTATCGAGGCAACCCCAACAACATTCTGAAGCCATTTTCTGGCCATTTAATTGCCATTAATCCAATTACATAGAGGTTATAAAACCCTGTTCATTAGCCAAACGATAACTCTCCTCAACTTCGTAGAACGACCCTTAGGAGCTTTCACACTTCTGACAACCATATCGACTAAGAACGGGCTATGAGACAAAGCTCGTTTCATAATTGCTCAAGATTCCAATTCAAGATTCAATGCTCCAGATACACTCCAATAGGTTTTTAGATCAGATCTTATGTCTCATTGGTTTAACAATGAATCTGGATATCATTGTCTTGCAAGCCTTTATAATTTTTGTATGCTTTTATACTAAATCCATCTGCTAGCAAGTGTAGTAACCCTTAAACACATGTAGTTTCTCAAAGAGATCTTACTTTAATGGATGTTACCTTTGCTTTGTATTGAAAGGTTTAGAAATATTTACTAAGCTGCACTTTATGCGCGGTGATGCGTAAATCATTTATATGTACGAGTTATTTTGTGTGCAAGAATTTCATTACTCCAAAACATGAAAAATCGAGTATGCAAAAACTATAAAAAATACAAGACTATGTTAGCCAGCTTAAAATACTACATCAAAAAATTATAATTCACTAATATTATAAATAAAATGTTTGTGTATTTAAGTGTGGATAGATAAATACATTTAGAGATGGATAAAAGTTTGAATTGATAGATTCTATTATAAATAGATGGATGTATGTTTCTTTTCAGTGATTGTCGTCGTTATTTAATTTTAAATCTATAAATTGTAAATCCGTTTTTGGCTGTAGGATAGACACATAAGCATTGTAAACTTTTATTTTTAAGAGCTGTGGACTTTGTTGATAAATAAATAAAATAAAATAAATGCGAAAGTTTGGACGTTTGTTTGTTACTCAATCACGCCGTAACGGCTGAACCGATTTTGATGAAATTTGGTATATACGTAGATTATAATCTAGATGACCACATAGGTTACAATTTGTCCCACAAATCAGTTCCCAGGGGATAAAAATAGGATGTCAAAGTTTATATATGTATTTTGCACCCCAGAACAACGCGAGTGAAGCCACTGGCAACAACTAGTATATTATAAGTATGTATTTACAAAACGTATATAAGTATTCTATCAGTTATCTGGTTCCTATAGTACAAGCTCTGCTTAGTTTGGGGCTAGATAGTGTTGTGTGAAATGTCCAGCAATATTTATTTATTTATTTTATCCATTGGCTATGATGCAAATGATAGGCTTAAAAATTAATTCTAAACATTTAATGGATTTTCCTAAAAAAACCAGAATTGCAAGTCACACTGTATTACAGTAGTTGACAATGGCTTTAGTGATCTTTTAACTACAGTGCATTGACCCGACTAGGAATTGTGCGAAAAGTCATTCATCTTACTTTAATCTTCTCACATTTATTTATTATTTGTTCTATTCAGACGTTTCTTTCTCTTTAAAAGCAATTTAGAAGTTACTGTGACTTGATAACAATGGGTTTCATTTTAACGTACAACGAACTGCTTGCGGGATTCAGAGAACAATATTAATAAATAAAAATTATTGAATAAATAAACCAATGAATAAAATCTCTTTCTATTTTCAAAGTCAAGGTATACAAGGCGAATAGCTGGCTGAGACGCAGGAGTTAGCGGGTTAGATTCCCGCCGCAGAACAAATGTTTGCATGATCTACAGATATTTGTTCCAGGTCTGGTTGTTTCTATATACATTATAAGTACGTATTTACAAAAAAAATGTATATAAGTATTCTATCAGTTATCTGGTCCCCATAGTACAAGCTTTGGGGCTAGATAGCGCTGTGTGAAATGTCTAGCAATATTTATTTATTATATGTAGTGTAGTTTATTTATATATTACTAGCTGACCCACCGAACTTTGTACAGCCTTGACATGCATATGACGCGGGCTGCTAATGTACGTCACCGGTATAATTATCAATTGACCATCATTAGCTGCATCGGAAAAAAAATACGCAAAAAAAACTTATGAAGAAAATTAATTTTCACATACATATATGAGAAAATTAATTTTCTTTAAAAGTTCTTTTCGCGTATTTTTTTCAGATATTTTAATAATTATTCTGCTATAAGGGGCGAAGACAAATCCAACAAATCAAAGATTATCAAAATCGGTCCAGCCGTCCTTGAGTTATAAATGGTGTAACTAACCCGACTTTGTTTTACTCGTATTTTTATATATTTAGCATAAAAAACACGATCAAATAACTTAATCCAAAATACAGAAATAAGTCAAACCAACTACTAAAATAACAATTACTCATTCAGATCAAAATACTCAAGTTGAGCAAAATAAATAAATAAGTGATGAGTTGTTAACTTTACGAAGTCTCGATACAAAGTGCGTCCGAATCAATTTTTTTTTCGAATGGACTAATCTCGCTGTTGGCCTCTGAGGCCGTTGCAGCTTAACCGAACTTTTGGCGAGCGCAGAAGGCGCTCAGCCCTGTTATTTTTTGATGAGACAACTAGCGCAAGGGCACCACTTAGGTACGAACCTCGGCTTGGGCTGTTGCCGGGACGGGGATAGGAGAGAAACGCCCGGGTACGTGTTTGTACCTCGTATAGGCGGCGACTGAAGGGACTCGTCGATCTCGCCGTTGAGGTCGGTGTATTTGTAAAGTGTTTGCTCTGTCTAATGTGGATGACTCTTCCGCATTAGCGGAAGTGTCATCCGGGTCTCCGAAAACGTGTCTCGGACGACGGAGTGTTTGACGTCGTCCGAGTCTAGCGAACGCCGCCTTTTTATAAACGAGCGTTGTTTACTAGCGATTTCTTGTTAATAATATATGTATAGATAGATTTGTATGTATATATGTTAATGTTTATTTTTTATATTCATGACAAATGCCACTTCCACCATAATATTTAAAATAAGATTTAAAAAATGGCTCTTAGAGAGTTCTTTTTACTCTGTAGATGAGTTCTACACATTGTCTATTACTTAATTGGGGTATAAATGAATTTATTATATAATTAATTAATTAATTAATTATTATTTTATTTATTTTATTCAAAAGACCGACAGCTACAAAAATATAACAGTTTTAAAATTATATATTACGATAATACAGCGCATTAAAGGTCTCTCTAAATAATACTTATAGTGATAATTCCTAGAACGACAGTGATAATTTGTAATATAGTGATAGTGAAAGTCAATGAGTATACAAAGATATGAGTATATATTTTAATAAAACAAAATAACTAAGGATTATAAATAGATACTAAATTATGATGTATATATTTGTGTATGAATGAATGAATGAAATACTCTTTATTGCACACCAAATAAAAATACAATAATGGAAATAAACAATAAATAAAGGTACAATGGGCGGTCTTATCGCTTAAAGCGATCTCTTCCAGACAACCTTTGGATGGACAGGATAAACAAAATCAAAAGACGGCGGTGTAAGAGTACCTACAGACATAAACAGAACCCACAAAATAAAATATACCTATTAATTATACTAATAAACATAAACTTAAATACATACAAATAATATAAGAATAAATAAACTACACTACATAAAGAGGATAAATAACATAAACATTAACTAGCAGTTACGAGACAACGAAAGGAAATGGTTGTATACCTTGACTTTGAAAATAGGAAGAGATTGGGACGACCTTACAGACAAAGGTAAGGCGTTCCACAGTCGCACAGCTTGTACTGTAAAGGAGTCACCATAAAATTGTGAACTATGGATGGGAGTTCGAAGCTGTAGAGCTTCGGAAGAACGAAGGGTTTGAGAGTGTCCCTGATACAGAAACTCGAAACGCTCCTTTAGATAAGAAGGTGAAGTGGGATTATAGAGAATGTTATAAAGAAGTGATACAATATGTGCATTCCGGCGAAGACGTAATTTGTGTAAATTAAATAAATATTATAAAAATTGTGTATCACATGTTTCTATGTGTATAAAAATTATAAATAATAAATATATCTAATATCAGTTTACAAACAAAATAAAGCAACTCGTACATTCTACCATTGATACACAACTGATACACGAAATACCTATCTTTTCTTTTCCACTTGTAACTTGGCGTTATAAATAATAAATTGTATTGTATTGTAATTGTGTAAAATACCACGCAGGCCCCGAGCAAAAAAAAATACGGCCAAAGTGGTCACTATTATATTAATAATTAATTATTAATAACACAAGGTTTCCGTAAAAATCATTTATATTTCCTCCATTTTGAAATTAACCATAATTACTTTGAAGCCTTGGAAGTCTAGTTTTCGGGATAAAACTTTGAATTTTCACACGGAACTTTTAACAAGCCTGTAACGAGCTATCCTTAGCTTTAAATTAATATTTGAAACTTCGAAACAAAGCAATGCATACTCTAATAAACACGATCTTTATTAGCGTTTCACAAAATTTGGGCATCTGAGCAATGCGTGCTCAATGCTCATCTGGTTCAATGCAGCCAGTTTCTTGGAACGCGAAAACCAGTGCGTTTTCATGTTTATCTTGCGTTTTCAACTTTCTGCTTTGAGGCTCGTATAGTCTAGTAAAAAAGCGGCCAAGTGCGAGTTGGACTCGCCCATGAAGGGTTCCGTAGCAGCAAGTAACATAATATAAAAGTTCTTGTAATTCGTTGTAACTTTATTTATATTTGAGTTTATTGAATAAAAGGTAAAGTTTACGATTTATGATGTATTAAAAAAAACTACTTACTAGATCTCGTTTAAACCAATTTTCGGTGGAAGTTTGCATGGTAATGTACATTATATATTTTTTTAGTTATCATTTTTAAAGACCTATACATAAATACCCCACATGTATGGGTTTGATGCAAAAAAAATTTGAATTTTAGTTCTAAGTATGGAGAACCCCCAAAATTTATTGTTTTTTTCTATTTTTGTGTGAAAATCTTAATGCGATTCACAGAATACATCTACTTACCAAGTTTCAACAGTATACCTATAGTTTTGGTAAAAAGTGGCTGTGACATACGGCCAGACAGACAGACAGACATGACGAATCCATAAGTGTTCCGTTTTTTGCCATTTGGCTACGGAACCCCAAAAACTAGTGGTTCGCTCCACTGAGATCTCGCGAGTCTCCCAAAAAAAATATATATATTCTCTTAGGGCTACTCGCGCAACGATGCCTAAACGTATTTAGTGGATAAATATGGTTTCAGGAATTTTCAAATCATAGAAATACGTAAAACTTAAACATGTTCAATACGTTTAGGGATCGTTGTGCAAGCCGGCCTTAATCTTGTACTAATAAAATAGTGCCACGAAATGCACATCCAAATTACTTGACCTACAGTTTGTTTCAAATTACAGGCAACGAAAGTTCATCATAAATATTTAACTTTTTAGGGTACAAATTGCAGTTATTCTGGATTTCAGACTGTGGGGTCACTAGCGTACCCTGTGAATTTTGTCAAGTTTTGTTTTTATTATGGCTATTAACTCAAAAACTACAAATATTAAAACAAAAATGAAAACGAAGATAAAATGTACCAATAAAGACCTTTCATTTGACGTCCCAATTGACCTAATAGTCTTATTTTAATTTATTTACCCCTCTTAAACCCCAATATCTCAACAACAACCCCCCCCCCCCCCCCCCACATTTTAAGCTCATTTAATCACACCAAAACTGTACTATCACTACCTACCTATGTATCAAATTTCACGATGATCGGATCAACGCTACGAAAGTTATCCTCGGACAAACATACATACATAAATACACCGCCGATTTGCCCAAGTTAATTTAGAGATCTCGATTCGATCGATTAATTAAAATTTAGTATATACATTGTGTGAACAAAAGACACCTCAAATATAAAAATCTGACTAATAGCTACTAATAGTACAGATAAATAATATAATGTACAATGACTGAATGAAAAGGTTCGTCAATTTTCCAATTGATTCGTTCAACGTATCGGAAGTACTTGTTACCTTTTGAAACTATGTTACAGAATAGACTGAATTAGAAAAATAATGTTTAACTGTTCGTTAATAAAGTCCAAAATTATTCAGATAAAAGTAGTTTTATTGTTTATTTTATCAAAAATAATTAATTGATTCTTGCATTACTGGTGCAAGCGAAAACCGACTCTATGGTGACGAACCTTTTCATTCCGTCACTGTACTACGACGTACAACCTAATTTCTTGTGCAAGTTATAGTTAACGAGCTACGAGGGAACATGCCTATATACATAGACTACTAAAACACATAACCCTCTTTTTGCTTCAGCATAGTACAAGAGTGTATTTAATCTAAGCAGCTCCCATATATTATTCAAATTTCATTATCTAACAAAATATAAGAGTATTTATTGTCTACTGAGACAAATAATTTAAAAGTCACCGAATGAACATAAATATAACATTTTAGACAGAAAACGTATGTTTAAATAGGTATTTCGAAGTATAAAACCGCGCAAGTGATTTTAGTGAGTATCAAAATGTGAAATATGCTGTCGTAAAAACACGCTCCGAGGCATCTACTTGATTCATTGTTATTATTATGCACAGGGATGGACTTAGGTGATAAATTTTGAACACAGTTCGGTGTAACCACAAATTGTTAATGCTAGGTACAATGTATGATTCTACACTATCTTTCGATAACTACTTACCTACTTTTGAGTCAGTTAATTGCATACTCCCGCAAATTCCATTTTAGCAACAATTCTAACATTTACCGTGTAGGCCCCGGCATTTCAAACTCATATAAACATGGTCTGATGTTTAATATAATGCTCATCAAAGCTTACATGTTTTAAAAGGTCATATCACAAAAATAAGACAACTAATTCCGGTCCTGTCTCGGACAACAATAACAGACCACACTCATTTTTTAAGCCTCGCCCTCAAAAAGCTCTTAAATTAAGAGAGCTAATGTATGACAAAAACAAAACATTGGGCCGTAGGTTGGCAACGTCTACACGCAGGTGCGCTCAACAAAAGTCAATTGACGACCACTTTATCGTCAAGCGTCGATGATAGAGACGCTCTACGAGTGTAGAGAAATGTTTGGCAAACATTTGTAGTGTTTCTAGTAGGTAATACAATTTTCTAATTGATAAGCATAACCTTACATTTGTAATGAGCCTATGGGGCGCTGGCTATCTATAGTTATATAAGCATATTTCAGGCACCACTCTACAAGCATTTTTAATAAAATAGCCTGATTTAAAAACTGAGATAGTTTTGTGTGAAAACCCTTTTATTAAATAATGTTTATTTTATTAATTGTTCTATGTTGTTTTATTTTTCTGTATTCCCGTATGATAGTCGTGGCTTCAGTTACCTTTGCCACCCTCCTACACAATTTCAGTAGATAGATAAATTATGACTTGTTGTGACATAGGTTACTTTTTAGGCTTACATAGGCAAACTCCGTGGCACAGTGGGCGAACAGCCGGCTGAGACGCAGGAGGCGGTGGGTTCGATTACCGGCACGGAAGAAAAGTGTGCATAATCTACAGATATTTATACCGGGTCTGATTGTTTTTCTATATATTTATAAGTATGTATTTACAAAAAAAACGTACATAAGTACTCTATTAGTTATCTGGTTCACATAGTGCAAGCTCTGCTCAGATTAAAGCTAGATAGTGCTGTGTGAAATGTCCTGCAATATTTATTATTTATTTATCGTCATACCACGAGTGGGACACCGCGGGCGAAACCTTAACAAATAAAAATAAAATGTATTGTTTTTTACAAGTTCATTTCTAAATTCAAGGTTTGAGAGCTCTTATGTTAAAAACCCTGTCTTATACAAATACAATAATATTTATTTTGTGTCCATTTTTACATTCTATGAGCAACAATTCTACTTATACCAAATACAAGACAAAAAAATAGGTAGTCACTCAGCGGCACTTTTACAAGAGTTAAGTCACATCCAATATTTTAGATCGCTATCACCCGGAAATGTCATAGTTAATATATTTTGTGAAATATTATAAGAGTAGGTGGGTGCGACGCGAAATCCCAACGGTAATTCACGATCTGTCGAAAGAACTATCGAAATTCAATTTATGACGAAGCTTTTTATGGGTAAATACGAATATACTTACGGTTTTGTTAATTTTGCAGTAAAACAGGAAATTATGCTCTCTTATATGAAGCTTACGGAATACGGAACTCCGTACTGCGCTCGCATACAAAGATTATGGATATCACAAAAAAATCAGCACAGCTCAAGTGGGATTGGGTTGGCAACATCTGCCGCATGCCTTAAGATATATCGGCAAAGATGATTGGGTCCTTAACGCAACACGCCTACGCGGCAGACCAACACGGATATGGCGTGATGACTTGGATGTGCATTCACCAGACTGGTCTACTACAGCAGGGGATAGAAAAAACTGGAAAGAAGGGATGGAGGTATTTGCCCTGCAGTAGGACAACACAGATTTAAAATAAATAAATTTCAAAAATAATGCAGCTTGTAAGTAATAAAAACCGTCCAAGTGCGAGTCGGACTCGCGCACGTAGGGTTCCGTACCACTATCTATAAAAACGGCAAAAAATCACGTTTTTTGTATGGGAACCCCCTTAAATATTAATTTCATTTCAATTGAATTATTAATTTTTAAAGTTAATATATAACTAACTATTCTGTGAATATTTCAAGCATCTTCCTATTGCCATTACCAATATCGAGCTAAAACGAGCAAACAAATCACGTTTGTTGTATGGCAGACCCCCTTAAATAAATATTTTATTCTGTTTTTAGTATTTTTGTGGTTATAGCGGTAACTAAAATACATCATGTGTAAAAAATTCAACTGTCAAACTATCACGGTTCATGAGATACAGCCTGGTGACAGACGGACAGACAGACAGTGTAGCCTTAGTAATAGGGTGCCGTTTTACCATTTAGGTACGGAACTAAAAAAGTAAACAGTTTTTGTATACAAAATCTCTAAAAACAATGGTTTATTCTCTCTAGAGAGTTTCAAACGAAACTTCTATAAACAACAGCATTTTTGTAACTAGTATAAACTATAAATATACTAGCATACCGCCCGAGGCTTCACACACTTGAAATTTTTTGTTCTCGTGGGTACTTCGAGATAAAAACTAACTAAAACACTCTTGTCAAAGTGACGCGATTCATGTAAATGACTGCACGTCAATGAACAAAAATACTAAAATCGCGATTAAAAATGGAGGGGTAGAAGTAGGAGGGTGAAAACGACTTTACGACCTATTCTCTTCCCTATTAAATATACAAAAAAATCATTAAAATCAGTCGACTGTTTCGAAGGAAAACGAGCACAAACACCATGACACGAGATTTTTATATATTAGAAAGAATATATACCTACATCCAGATATCATTACCTTCTGTAGCCTGCTTAGATACATATTACCATAAATACATATTTTTATTACATATTAACCTTTGGTACAATTTTACTCTAATATTCTTCCCCAATATAGTAACCGGGCGTGAAAAATATGATAAATTACTCACATTTCCAAAACATTGCACATATTAGTATTCGAGTGACAGTTGCCTTGACATCGTGTCCTAGATCGTTAACATTATGATATTAAGTTACCTCCGAGCTATTTAACATTAAGTTGTGTGAACTCTGTGAAAATTAGTGTTTATTTTACCCATTTATATATGCTTTAACTCGTTTCGTATTTTTAGTTAGTTTTTCTGAGGTTTTTAAATTGTTGGTTTTAGGGAGTTGACTTGTGTTATCTCAATATTTATTTTTAATTTAATTATAACAAACCAGATCAGATGGGACAGATGGGACAGAGCAGATGGATGTCGAAGCCGGGGCAGGCCGAGGAAGCGTTGGCGTGACGATCTCGATGCATTCCAAGATAGCTGGTGTGGCGAGTGATCGTGAGATGTGGAAGAATATGGGAGAGACCTTTGCCCAGCAGTGGTAATATATAGGTTAAATAATAATAATAATAACAAACCAATAATCATTATTAATGATACAATATTGGAATATAATAACTGAGTCAATTGAAATTAACTAGTGGTTCGCCCCGAAATGAGATCTCACGTAATCTTTGACTATCAAAATAGTGCCACAAAATGACTCACCAAATTACTTGATTTACAGTTTCATTCAAATTACAGATAACGGGAGTTCATATTTTTTTGTTTTTTTTTTGGGGTACAAATTGCAGTTATTCTGGTTTTCAGACTTTTGCTACAAATGTGTAAATTCGTCAGAAAGTACCCAATTTTTTTTCAAAAAATGACTTACCTACCACGTCCCTTTCTATGTAGGAACAAGTACAACCTAGAACTACCTATATCAACATTAAAAATGCACAACTCGGGTCCGAATGTAAAGGCAGTAAAAATATATAACAAAAATACCAGAACAAATTAAAGCACAAGAAAACGGCAACATCTTTGAACATAGATTAAAACATACTAATGCAAAAGAGTTACTACACACTAGACGACTTTTTTAACGACAAGACATGTAAATAATTTTCTTCATTAATGATTTCACTAAACAATAAAATTCAAAACATAAAATCGCTCAACTTTGATTCCACTAGACCTGCCTAGTTAGCTTTAATATTGCTACACCCTTACTTGCAGGGTACATATGAAGTGTTGGACTCTTGACTAGTCAATAAGATCTGACATGTAACATTTTAATCCACTTTGTATGAACGCAATAAAATACTGAATATATTGCTTCGCTCGATCAATAGAAAAAAGGGTCATAAATAGCAGAATAGTAACATAAATAATAATTGTAGCCAAATACAAATAAAAGCAGTTACGCATCACGCTTACAGAACTTCGACATATTTCTGGTTGAATCATCCGCAAAAAGAATTAGGTAAAAATTAACTTGCCTTCTGAAGGCGCGGGTAAGAATGTACGTATTAAGTTAAATGAAGCAACTGTATGTGCGAAAAACAATCGTGTATTGTCCAAGTAGGAGTACAGCTCGACTTTGCGTAAAGGAGCGAGCGGTTTACGCGAGGCTAGTATTTCGATCGATCTGTCCCAAAGGTTAACTAATTAGGGTTAGCTAGACCGCGCGCCCCCTTCCTCGTTCCCCGCACGCACCTCGCACATCTGTAAATATAATCAGGTAAGTAGGTATAGGTTGGCGTCGGTAACACCAATTTTCAATTTACTTTTAATTATTATTTATTGCAGCTCAGCGGGGCAATGCAGCCAGTGTTTTGAGGACACCTCCGCCTGGTAGTGATCTGCAGCTGTTGAGCTATCTATATCATTTGCAACGGTCTTTAGATGATTCAAAGTCAAGTCAAAGTCAAAATCTTTTATTCATTAAAACCACAAGGATCACTACAAGGATCACTAAACGTCAATTTTACTGCCTGTTCTTTCGTAACGAAGCCAGAAAAGAAAGGCAAGAAACAAGGCTGGTTGTTTTTTTAATGATCCTTTTGAGAATACATTACAATACAGAAAATAAATTACGTCTAAAGTTTAACATTTTGTTTTTGATTCAACTGTTTCTTCTGTATTTTGATCATGTAAATAGTTGTATATTTTTTTCTGTAATTAAAGCCATTTTGCCCGTACACAAGGTGCATCAAAGCCACAAAATATATATGCAAATTGAAAATTCATCATATATTCGGTATTCCTTCTCTCCATTTCTAAAGTATCTAAAAATCTACTTTACTACACTTGGAAAACCCATCTCCGCCATCTATAAAAGACATTTTGAAGCATAAATCAATTGTTACTTCTAGTACCCTATAGCTGAGGCAATGATTATCGAGTTCCGACCCTCCCTTTAATTTCTATACCTCTGACAATGACTAGCAAACGAGGTTTCAAGAGAAACTCAGCATCTGAAATGTTGTATTGTGCCGGTACATGATCAGGAAAATCCGTTATTGAAGGATGGAATGAATGCGGTAATAGCGAAGTTAATGAGAATTAAAGAAGAAAATAACTTTTTATTGTTATTATTTGTTCTGCTTGGAGATGGAACAAGCATATCAACCTGATGTTAAGTTTTAACCATTGCCTGTAGCAAAGAATTGCCTTGTAGGTCACGCACCTTAGAAACGTTGGCTACAATGCATTACAATGTCCATCAGCTTGAGGGATACAGGTATAAAGGTAATCATTGTGAGAAGTATCTCAATCAACTCATTATGACGCAAAGGAATAAGGCCGGCAGCTCTCGAGCACCGGTTCTCGCAGTAGCTACGGACCCTCCCCCTCATGCCTCATATGCCTTTTACCGGAACCCATACCCTTCATACCGAAACAGCAATGCTCCTTGACGGCAGAAATAGGATTGTAGCACTTGCATTTCTACACAAATTTTGTCTAATACGTATATAGAATTGAATATTTTATTTTATTTGGAAAACAAACAGTACAATAGAGAATACAAATAGGTACATATATATAAAGTTATTAGTAAAACCAGTGAAGTTTCTACCATAACATATTTCATAAAAAACGTGTGAACAGAATAACATGAATAGTTAAATTTAAACTAAAAATATAGACTCTTATAATGGTAACACATATTGAAACCAAAAATTATATAAATTATATAGATTACTAGACAACAACTAATAATAATAAGTACATACAGAATTATTCATTGGCTATTGCAGACAAAACTTGTCTTCGGAACCCAGCCGCAGTCGAGTGGAAAATATCAATGTGAAGAAATATATGGTTATAAGTTTCGCAAAGAAACATATTTTTAGTATAATTCGTTTTAGAAATTGGCGTCCAAAAAGTTATAGAATATATTTATTGTTTATATATATTATATATATATGAGAGTAACATAGTATATTTTACTGCATATTTCGCTATTCTAGTTTAGGTTTCAGTAAATTGTTACTCATCAACCTTAAAGCATTGAAACTATTCTAACTCGTATTATTACTAGAGTCTGGCTAATGAATGTAGTGACTGAAAGCGCGCGGCAAATTTACAAAATATCGGCATGGCAACCCCAAACTTAGAATGAAATAACTGGAGTAACCTAATTTTATACTTTAGAGTTATTAAATACAAATACCAAATTGGGTTATTCCAGGTATTATAGTTATTGGGTTGCCATGCTGATATTTTCAAACAAGCCGCACATTTTCAGTCTCTACTTTTATTAGCCAGACTCTAGTACCTATATTGTTTACGCAAATGTTAGTGTATGCTTATAGGTACTTTTTGACATAATAAATTTAAAAAAATGCAGTGAAAACACAAAGCTTCGAATGGACGCAAGTGATCTCAATATTTAGAAATGATTTCATCGCATCAATCTTTTTTACAGGAGGATTTTTTCAAATCGTTGTAATCAAGAAGAATTGTTACCCGTTTCCATAAAATGTGATTCTTTCAAGTTAAAATAAATCCTAACAATCTATGCCGTGCGAATAGAATGCGATTTTAGGGTGGTAAACCAGATTCTTGTTGTTGAAGTCTGATTGACCGAGCGAGCGAAGCGTCTCAATTGCGAGATGGGCCAAAAAATGCTTTTGTCCGTCTGTCTGTCTGTTCTCGCCTACATTCGCGCATTTTCGCATTTTTCAACAGATGTTGACGAAAATCGGCACACAAGTATCTTAATTTATTTGTTTTTATAATTGATGGCAATTTTTGATTAGGGAGAAAATAGAGAGGAAAAGGAGGAATTAGTATTTGTTGACAGATTTCAATTAAATTTGAAAGAGAAGTTCAAATTTAATTGAGAAGAGAAGTTGGCGTCCCTATTATTCTTTAAAAAGGATGTATGGTACTATACTGACGAAATTCAAGTGACGGTTTCTCAAAACATAAAAAAGACGTCTCGAAAAAAAACTACTAGTTATATTATCAAATTTTAAAGAAAATCGATTAAGTTTAGGTGATTAATTCGAATAAAACTTGCTGCCTACTCTTGCAAGCGACATACAAAAATAAAGGCCGATTTGATCTCTTTCGGAAATGGCTGCGGGTTTTGGGTTAGAACGGGACAACAAGAGATATCTGGAGTCGTCACCAATACAGTATTTGTGGTTAGATGACAAGCATTATGCAATAGCATAACATAAGTATGATAAAGTGTTTGTTTTTACATGCCAAACTAAATTTCACATGTCTATGTCATGTATATTGTCATTTCACAAATTTATTTATTATGCTCATCAAAATGCATTTGATTTTTGTGCCTATATTATCTATACCTTACGTATTCTTTTGTATTCTGTGTTTTTTAATATTATTTTATTTCAAAAATTGTTTTGTAAATTTAAGAAGAATAAATCGCATTTTTAGTAGCAAACATTATGCCTATCAAATGTATTTAATTTCGCTATCAATGGCCTCGATACATTTGACTCAATATTTGATCATAAATAACATTATATTGATTTAACAATGCAATATCCCAAATATAATATTTACTATAAATGTTATCATCGATACTGTCTACGGACAGTGGCTTCTGGAGGCCTTTACGTTTAGCAATTCACAAAAAAAATTGCATTTGGTAGAAATTCTCGTATTACCAGTTTAATACCAATTATTACAAGAACATTAAATAAATAAATAAATATTGCTGGACATTTCACACAGCGCTATCTAGCCCCAAACTAAGCAGAGCTTGTATTATGGGAACCAGATAACTGATAGAATACTTATATACATTTTTTTTGTAAATACATACTCATAATATATAGAGAAACAACGAGACCCGGAACAAATATCTGTAGGTCATGCAAACATTTGTTCCGCGGCGGGAATCTGACCCGCTACCTTCTGCGTCTCAGTCGGCTATTCGCCCACTGCACCACGGAGGTCGTCACATTAGTCACAACAGTGATCTAATTAGAAATGAGGAGATTCATAGACGAACTAAGGCCACTGATATTATTTATTATTATTCACACATATTTATTTCAAAACTCGTTTATAAAAAATACATTTTTCACTACAACGTATCTTAAAAAAAACATTATAGAAAAAAATACATTTATAAAAACGGTAAACCACCGACCGCGAAGCAAGGTGGCTAGGGCTGCAGAGAGAGGAACCTACTGACTATGCGTGCGAAGTCCAGGAGTACTGCCTTCTGTATCTGACCCTTGACCCAACTTCCTAGCGAAAGCCTCTTAAGGTATTGGTCGAGGCTCTTCGCTATCAGTCCGTTTACCGACACAACTATCGGAACGATAATCGTTGATTCCACATCCCACATGGCGGTGATCTCATGAGCCAAGTCAAGGTACTTGCTTAGTTTGTCCTTCTCGATCTTCACGAGATTAGCATCATGTGGGATAGTAATATCACAAGTATCGCCCGGCGTTCCGACCGGTCTACCAGCACGATATCAGGCTTATTGGCGATAATAGTCCTGTCCATGATGATAGACCGGTCCCAATAGAGCATGGCATGGCCATTTTCAAGAACTGGTTCCGGCGCATGTTTATAATATTGCACCTCCGGTCCAACAAGGCCATATTGAAGAGCAAGCTGCTGGTGGATAATTGTGGCCACTTGATTGTGTCTATTATTATTATTCCAAGTATTTATTTTACAACACAAGCACTAAACCTGGACCTTTAACATAGGCATTACCATTATTATTATTTTCCTTCCACTCCACTCTATCATGCACGTGTGTAGTCCAGTCTTCCATATACGAGTCGAGTTCGTCTTTCCATCGGCGTCGCGGTCTGCCTCGTGGTCATTTTCAGTCTTTCGGAATCCACCCGGTGGTGGATTTTGCACATAACTCCTCCGACATGCGGCAGAGATGGCTCGCCCAGTCCCACTTTAACTTGCCTACTCGGTGCCCTACGTTCGCGATTTGTGTTTGGAAGCGCAGTTCACTGTTTCTAATGAGGTCTGTTAATTTGACTCCTAGGATACTGCGCTCCATGGCTCGCTGGCAAACCCACTGGTATAGCCCAGAAAACGTGATGTGGCAGAGGACGAGGCACACAGCAGAACTGACGACTGAGACTGGAGACCATGCACTGGAAAATGAACCCCACTAGATGGGAAAACGGCATAATAAAGGTTTATTTGGAGACGTTGAGTTCAGGCCGCACAAGTTCAGTTGCTCTAGAATCCTATGGTGGAGGCCTATTTTTTTTTTATTGGTGATAGCCAAGAGATTGACCACTACCTCACCTGGTGGTAAGTGATGGTGTGATCGAAGATGGAGCCCGCTTGCCTAGAAAGAACCTATTCACTCTGGACTAGAAGACTCCGAGATTTTACTGGTTCGGAAAAACATACGCCGGTGTACTTCCACTCCTCACTTGTGCTAACAAGAAAAGTTGAAGTAAATCGTTTGGTACGGCAAAGTGGTATGCCGACCAGGTATGGGTGGTACTTCTCGGTACGTCTGCTTGTCCGGTAGTGGAAGGGTGAAGGAGGGATAAGGTCATGAAGATTTTGCGCACATTGACCAAAATTAATCTTGTAAAAAACTGAAAGTCTGGGTCCCCGGCGCCTCTGCTCTAGACTTTGTAAATTGGCTTCCACTAGGGAGTCATCACCAATGAGTCTAGCAGCACAGCGCTCAATTGAATCAAGTTCTTCAAGCTGATACTTGGCCGTGCCATACCAGAGACGGCAGCAGTACTCCATACATGTTCAGCAGTGGACATCCTATTGGCTATTCAGTGGTTCATTATGATGATGATGGTGATGAATCACATTTCATTTTTCACTTATATTTGACAATCTCATGCAACGTTATTACACGAAGTCTGACGTAACACACACACACACATCCGGAATCATATTAACTGATTTTAGAGGTGGCAGTGGGCCGGTCATATCTGCCGCAGAACTGATAAGTCGTCTAGGCAAGTTAATGTAAGACGCCCTCCTAGCTAGTCCTATCCGGCTATCCGGCTAGATGGAGGGACGATTTGCGCGCTGTGGCTGGCAAGGATTGGATGAGAAGAGCTGAGGATCGGGCTCAATGGCGCACCCTGGGACCTATGTCCAGCAGTGGACTGTTATAGGTTGATGATGATGAGAGGTGGATTTGAGCTAATAAACAAACTAAAATTAACGGACGCACGATGCTATAAATATTTCCAATAAACAATTTTAAAAGTAAATCGGCGGTGCCTTAGTCAGTTTAATAGGTACCTACTTATATGATGAATGAATATGATTTGTTTATCTATTTTAAACAGACTGTTTCATTGATATTTTAGGACTTGATAGACTAGGTTGATTGAAAATTAAAAAAAAATCTATTGAAATTAACTTGTAAACCCCCTATTTTTATACGACTTCAAAAAAGGAGGAGGTGATTTTGTGTTTGTTACCTCATAACTTCTTTTTATCAACCGATCTGGAAAATTATTTTATTATTTGAAAGAATATACTTTCAGATCGGTCCCATAGAAATGTTCTGCGAAATCGGTTCTGTAGTTTGTTTTTTCTGTTATCTAAAGTCGGTTATATTTTTGTTAATAGTTACTTGTACAACAATACTAGCAATTATTCCTACCCGTGTTTTCATTTAATTTCGTAGTTGTATCACGTAGGCGTAGACTTTCAGCATGTTTTAGCGAACGGGACTGGAAAATTGCGAAATAAAACCAGGATACAAATACAATCCAAGGACGATACTTTTCAAATAAACGTGAAAGTTCGTGTGTATGAACGCTAAAGTTGTTACGCTCGTAGTGATAAGACCGCCGTTTTTACTTCATAATTTAACTAAGTACTTATTTTATGTTACTAAGATTCTACGTTTATTTCTACGACCACGATTTCTATGGGGTGTTAAATACCGTGTAAAATGTAAATGTAACGTGTTTTTTTATTTAATCATAAATATTATTTACATGAACTACTTTCTATGCGGATAATACTTTAGATTTTCTTTAGGAAAGTTGAATAATTTTGGGAATTTTATTAGGCTTTTATTAAATTTAGGCCCATTTCTAGTGAAAGTAGCGTTCACAACTATGAAAGTTTCAAAAGTTAAAATTACTAGCTGACCTGCGTGCGCCTTCGCACGCGTGGTTTTTCAATAAAAACATTACCCTCCTTCTGCGTAGTTGGATAAAAAGTAGCCTTTATTACGCAGGGATAATGTAGCATTCTATTGGTGAAAGTATTTTTGAAATCGGACCAGTAGTTATTGAGTTTATTCATTACAAATATACAAATATTTCCTCTTTATAATATTAGTATGATTACATTTTCCGTAAATAAGTTACAAAACATCACACTTATATTATAAATGTGAAAGTTTGGATGTTTGTTTGTTTGCTTGTTTGTTACTCAATCACGTCGTAACGGCTAAACCAATTTCGATGAAATTTGGTATATATGTAGATTATAACCTGGATTACCACATAGGTTACCTTTCATCCCATAAATAAGTTCCCATCTGATAAAAATGGGGTGTCAAGTCAAGTTGCAACAGCGAGTTTAGCTTTATTTTTTGGGTTACCTACACATTTAGTAGTGTAACGCATACGAAGTCGCGGGAAACAGCTAGTACATAATAAGGTTGTCTTCATAAACTTACATTGATTTGTTAAACTCTGTATCCTTGTACACACGGCTACACATCAAGCTATATTTTTCCAATATAAGCTGACCTCGCATTGTGTAGGCTTTTCGTAGAATGCGAGGTCAGCTTATACTGGAATTTATAGCTTAATGTGTAGCCGTGTGTACGTCTTTTTGTTACGTTTTCACGACTAAACGGCACGACCGATTTCAATGAAATTTGACATGTAGATAGATTTTGAGCTGGATCGAGACGTATGCTACTTTTTACTGTAAAACCACGCATGCGAAGCCGCAGTCGGTAGCTAATTTATTTATAACTAGCTGACAATTTTTTCGTACAACATTACCATCCTGCGCAGTCAAGTTATCGAGCTTTTTAAGATATACAATTCCGTAGTACATTACTTTGATCTATCTCGTAAGGTTTAGCCAGCGTTTGCGATTAAAGCGCACAAAAATGTACTTTTCAGTTTTTCTGTACTATAATATGTATGTATTATACAAATAAACCTTTCTCTTGAATCATTCTATCTATTGCTGAAAATGGCATTCAAATCCGTTGAGAAGTTTAAAAGATCTAAGCGAACAGACAGCGGAAGCGACTTTATTTTTTACTGTGTAAAGAAAAAGCTACGCCACAGTTATGTACTATCTACTACGTATTATTATCTATATTTTTTAAACGTGGAACATTCCATCGGTTACTAAATACCCTGATAAAAGTCATAAAACATGGGTACAAGGTGCGCGCGCATCCCGGAACTACCAGGTGATCATGAACCAAAACTGGGTCAGATCCGGGAGTTGTCTTGACCTCAAAGTCACACATCCCGTAAATTTTCCGTTTTATGCTAATTTATTACGACGTTATAATGCTGCCGGTATATTAAAATTCCAGGATAAAATGTTCTGATAATTTTGGATTTATTTTTCACTATTCATAGTATTTTAGCTAACACTGCGTTAGTTTTATCAAGTCCATGAATTATTTAAATAAATCGTCCAACCTAGAAACCTACTTATCCCACAATTATAAATATATTGTAAAACTCGCTGTTGCAACTTGACACCCCATTTGTATCCCATGGGAACTGATTTGTGGGATAAAAGGTAGCTTATATGGTAATCCAGGTTATAATCTACGTATATACCAAGTTTAATCGAAATCGGTTTAGCCGTTACAACGTGATTGAGTAACAAACAAACAAATAAATAAACAAACATCCAAACTTTCACACTTCACTCGTTAATTTGAATATATTCATTTGTAATTGATTAATTTGATAGTTCACAGTATGCGCACGATCGATTCCCGTTTCAATACCTGCCAAAGCAACGATTGATTTTTTGTGAATGGCAATGCGACTGAACGTTAAGGCCGTTTGTCCACCAATCCAATCCAACCAGGTTTCTAGTAACTTCCTCGCTCCACTCGCGAGTTAACTCTAGAATCCTTCGTTACGTTCGGGATTCAATAAGCGCCCGTGAGTTTTTTATCACTCTATTGTTTTAACAACTCACCAAGCTGTATCCTGCCGATAGAGTAACTTTGAGCAATTACCGTAGTTAAATCGAATGAAGTTCAGTACAACTAGGGTTGCCACGCGTACTTTATAATAAAGTATTGTACTCTATTTTGGCCAATCGTACTTTATGCTTTATGAGGGCAGTAAAGCACGTGAAAATACTATATTTTTATTTGCGAAGATTTTTTAAACGTTTTGGATGCTTTGGAACGTAACCTAAAACGTCAATATCAATATCATGTAAAGTTGCGAATTGCAAAAAAACGGTGCAGTTTCTGCTATCTATTTTCGCCACTTCAGCATTAACAGAAAGAGTTTTTTCTTTGATGCATGCTAAGTGGCGGGATGAACGCAATAGAGCGTCCCTTAACCTAATAAAAAACGAATTATTTATATGTTCAAATTTAGAAATTGATTGTAAAGGTGCCTTTAATATATTTAAGAGTAACAAATATTTGTTGGGTGTTGCTAGAAGCTACAAAAAATATGTATGGAAGAGAAATAGTCTGGTAAATAAATAGTACTTACTTAATTTTCAGATATTGTACTTTTATAAGCCTAAAAAGTTATATTTACTCTATTTGCTTAAAAAAAGGTGGCAACCCTAATTACAACATTTGATGTAACTGAAACGCCTAAGTTATAATATCGTAAAGTGTTCGTAGGCGGTGATTTAAGTAGAACTACGCATAATCTCCTTAACTCGGCTTTGGGATCATCAATCACAGTTTGCCTGTATCTTATACTCTGGTTTTAGGTAAAGTGGCGACGTGATGATGACTAGCGTACTATAACGTCGAAGGAAACAGCTACTGTTGTAACTGGGACATGATTACTAAAATATGCCAGCAGCGCTGAATTATAAAATTTCTGGTTTACAATAAATACTATGCTCGGCTTGCACAACGATCCCTAAACGAATTTAGCGACTAAACACCTTTAAGTTTGTCCTAGATGTATAATTTGACAACTCCTTAAATCATATTTAGCCACTACGCATCGTTAATCAGAAAAACGCTAAACACATTTTATTAAAGAAAAAGAGACAATCTAGCCAGGTCCCGGAGTCTAGTCTCTCTCCGGGGCCACTTGACAAACAATGACCCACCTCATTCATGACCTCTCTACCCGACCACCTACACACAAGAGCACTTGAACCAGTCAACAGAGAGGGGAGTGGATGTTGCTCATTATTGGTTCAATAAACTTTAGATAATATTATAGGTTGACGACCTCTGTGGCGCATTGGACGAATAGCCGACTGAGACGCAGGAGGTAGCGGGTTCGATTCCCACTGAGGAATAAATGTTTGCATGGTCTACAGATATTTGTTCCGGATCTGTATGCTTATCTATATATTATAAGTATGTATTTACAAAAAAAAAGTATATATGTATTCTATCAGTTACCTGGTTACCATAGTACAAGCTCTGCTTAGTTTGGGGCTAGATAGCACTGTGTGAAATGTCCAGCAATATTTATTTATTTAATTCAATATAAAATATTAATTTCAGAATATGTTAAGATATTTTTTTAGGATTCCGTATCCAAAGAGTCAAACGTTACTTATTACTAAAACTCCGCTGTCTGTCTATCTGTCTGTCCGTGTATCACCAGGCTGTATCTCATGAACCGTAATAGTCAGACAGTTGAAATTTTCACAGATGATGTATTTCTGTCGTCGCTATAACAACAAATACTAAAAACAGAATAAAATAAATATTTAAGGGGGCTCCCATACAACAAACGTGATTTTTTTCTCGTTTTTGCTAGATATTGATAACGGCAACAGGTAGATGCTTAAAATATTCACAGAATATTTAATTATACATTCACTTTATAAATAAATAATTAAATTGAAATAAAATATTTTTTTAAGGGGGGGCTACCATACAACAAACGTGTTTTTTTTCCGTTTTTATAGATAATAGTACGGAACTCTTCGTGCGCGAGTTTGACTCGCACTTGGCCGGGTTTATCACAATTTGCTGAGCTCCCGGGCCCTTCTGTCATCAAGGTAGTCTTTGATCGTATAGAAAGCCTTTTTTGTAAATGTTACAATAGGTAGGCTTAACGCTAGGCCTCTTCATCCCACTAGGCTAACGGCTCGTCAAGTCAAAGGCAGATAATGATGGAAGCTAAAGTTAGATACGAGATATTTATTTGCATTAATAAGTGTATAGATTTCTTTGTAAAGCCGCCTACAACTGGCCAGTGCATTGCACCATCTTTTAGCAATAAGTTCTAGGTCGCGTCCTTCCATCTATTTCCATTCCATTGATGGACGCAGTGCGCACGCGTGTGACGTCACGGGGGGTGATCTTGACCCGGTTGCGGGTCAAGATCGAGTCCCGCGCAGCGTCCTGTAAGAACAGCCTCTTGTTGAAATCGTTCAAAATGGCGTTCACATTTTTCTCTTTCATTTTTCTCTTTTTGCCATATTAAATTCAGAAACTATCTATAACAAGGCTGATAAGAATTAGCTTAGATATCGTTAGAATTAACATAGTGCGTTAGTTTTATGATTTATTTCTAGCCTTCGTTGTCTTACTTTTACTTTAGTGGGCCACTCTAATAAAAGAAACTGGACTTGCGAATCTGCACAAAAATTCCTACAAATTAAAATAGTTCACGTTCATTTTAGTGCATCCAATGTGGTCTTTTGAGCCGAATCATATGATGGGTGTAAGGTTAAGTTTAACCTGCGCGAAATTTTCGTTATAAAACTGTTATATGTGTGCGTTTATATGCACGTAAATAACATAAATAAGGTGTGGATTACCCCCATTTTCCCTATCACCCCTAACTTTACGACATGCGCGCTACGTAGTCGGTCGCTTCCGGTTGGTCTTGACCCGGAAGTAGGTCATGATCAGGTCCCGTACAGCCTCCTGATAAAGCGCAAACCTTTGTATAATTGTGGAAATATTGGGTTTGAGTGACCTTAGAATGAGGATCTTTAAATTAAATTAGATTTCTGCTGTATAAATTCATTAGTCTGTCGGTCTATTGTTTTTCAACCGACTTCAACTGACTTTTTAAACGAGGTTCTCAATTCGACCATTTTATGTATTCGATTTTATGTACCAATTCGATGTATTTTTTTATGTTTATTACCTCAGAACTTTCAACTGGGTGAACCGATTTAGATGATTATTTTTTTATTTGAATGTGCTTCCCGTGTGGTGCCATTTACATTTAGTCTAGTTCTGAGAATGTCATCCACGAGAAAACCGTATAAGTCTTAAATTTGTTCAATTATTATGTTATGTTTGTTAGCTCAGACCTCCGTTATATATCAACCGATTTAGAAAGTTTATTTTTTATTTGAAAGGATATACATTTAGATTGGGCCCATGGAAATTTCATTAAAATTGGTAAAGTAGTTTGGTTTTTACTGTTATCCGAAGCGTTATCCGGTTATATTTTTGTTAAAAAGTTACTTGTTGGTAAGACTAAATAATAGGTTGGGGAAAAAGTGTTTTCGCATTAAAGTATGTATAACTTGTAATAAAATCTCTTTGGCTATACTATTTGTATCTGGCTGGTTTAGGTATCATTCAAAGTTTAAATTTTAATGATGATAATTCCAAATTCAAATTAGGAAAATGAGTGATTTTTATTTGTTTTTCGTACTGTAAAGATGAATGAAGCTAATGAAGAAAGAGTTTTACTACAAAAAAGGTAAAAATGCAACGCAACCCAGGTAAAAAAAATTGCGATATTTATGGACCTAGTACTGCACTAGGTCCATAAATATCGCAATTTTTTTGTCTGTGAGAGTAGCACACATTTGGTTTAAGCGTTTTCAATCCGGAAATTTTGATGTCAAAGATGCACGTCGCTCTGGTCGCCTTATTACGGATAAAATTGATGCCACTTTTGAAAAAGTGGAGCAAGATCGGTATATCAGTAGTTACGACGTAGCTGAAGAACTGGAAATTGACCACAAAACAGTTTTGGCGCATTTCAAAAAACTGGGTACACAAAAAAGCTCGATATTTGGGTACCGCACGAGCTTACTGAGAGAAACCTAATGAACCGTGTACTCATTTGTGATTCTTTATTACGACGTAATGAAACCGAACCATTTTTACAGAAGCTGATTACTGGTAATGAAAAGTGGATCACGTACGACAAGAACGTGCAAAAAAGGTCGTGGTCAAAGGCCGGTCAGGCTTCACAGACTGTGGCAAAACCCGGGTTGACTCGCAACAAGGTGATGCTTTGTGTGTGCTGGGATTGGAAGGGCATTATTACCACCAGGCAGGACTATCGATTCTGTACTGATGAGATTAAAGCAAGAAGTTGAGGGAAACCGGCCGGAAATAATCAACAGAAGGGGTGTGGTTTTTCATCATGATAACGCTAGACCTCACACATCTTTAGCCACTCAGCAAAAATTAAGAGAGTTTGGCTGGGAGGTGTTAATGCATCCGCCGTATAGTCCTGACCTTGCACCTTCAGATTTCCACCTGTTTCGGTCTCTTCAGAATTCTTTAGGCAGTGTCAGGTTAACATCACGAGAGGACTGCCAAAACTACTTGTCGTGGTATTTTGATCAGAAGTCCCAAAACTTCTATAGCAATGGGATCATGTCCCTACCTACAAGATGGCAAAAAGTTATCGAACAAAATGGTACCTACATACTTTAGTTAAATGTAAATAACTATATTAAAAAATGTTTTGAATTTTCTTAAAAAATGTTAAGAAACCTGTTTTCCCAACGTAATATTATAAGGAAATAAATTGACAGCCTGTTATGTAAGACCGTAGAATTGTATACGAACTTATGTGCCATATTTCTAGAAAATGAATGATTATGATTTGATTATAAGAATAAATTTGACAAACAATATATATATTTAGCGATTTTATAAAGAAAATGCTTCGACTATACTACGTTCTACTAATTATTGAGCACGATTTAATACTGAAGGCCACATCACGTAACTTATAATAGTAAAATTCCAGCTTCGATCTAGTCTCGATATGTGACATATCACAAACGGTGTGATCATCACCTCATGACAATGACAATTGTATGTGTTGACTGTCATACGATTATAGACTTTAATTATTTCAAGATGATATTGTAATAATTGGTAGAGCAGAATGCAAAAATATATTCAATTCCGTTTGGGCCAATTGTCGTTTTGTTTATAAAATTTACGTGAATTGACTCCCAGTGATAAAATGTGAAATTTTGTTAATATTAATCGTACGCATGTTTCGTGATTCAAAAACTGAACGACTAACCTAAACATATTTTCATATTATCTATATATATAAAAAGTCGAGTTAAAAACACCATTTATTACTCAAGAACGGCTTGATTGATTTCGATGATCTTTGATTTGTCTCCGCCCCGAATAGCAGAATAACTTATCGGAAATTAACGAAAAAAAATATGAAGATAAATTCATTTTCTCATACATAGATGCCACTAGTGATTACCGATTGACAGTTCTACCAGTGACGTACATTGGCAGCCCGCGTCATATGCATGTCCAGGGACGGTACGAAGTTCGGCGGGTCAGCTAGTTGAGGTATAAATTACGACCTATATTGACACCGAACTATTTATAACACGGTACAACACTAGTAAAATCGAAGGAGGATATGAACAGCCAACCAAATAAGTTTAGGTAATATGGTAGTATAACTTTACGAACCCCGCTCCAATGCGTTGCAATTTCCGAGTTATAAATCCTGGAGGAACGAAGTTGTGAAGTGCATTAGCGAGCAAGGACAGGACGGTTTATAAATATAGAGCAACTTCTTGAGGCCAACTTATCAAATATTATACAGTCAAAAGTAATTCCGTCTCTCTGCTTTTTCTTTGTCTGTTTAATACATTTTTACGACCTGTAGGCCTAACACAGTAACTGTAGAGAAGAGTTTTGTCTAGAGTCATTTTTCGGAAGAAAGTAGACACGTCGACCGTGTCGAGAGTGAACAGGAAGAAACGTTATCGACACTTTATCGGTAGTAGTTTACAACGCCAAGTACGATAGCCATCATTTTCAAATCAAATCAAATCAAAAACATTTATTTGTGAACAACACCAATAGTACAACAGAACAAACACACACAGGAGACATAACAAAAAGAACAAAGAAACAATAACTAAAATATTAAAATTAAATAAAAATGCAAAATATTGCAGTGTGTGTGTCTCATCGTACTCACTGCATGTGTCACAAAAAGGCTTTAACTCAGCATGTGCTAGGTTGCACTGGCTACCCAGCGCTGGTCTTCCGTTAGAGCCTCTTTGAGTAGACCACGGATATCCGCCCACTAACTAAGCAGTGTACAACTTAATACAATTAAATATACTATGTATAAAAATAAATAACATAATAAAATATAATAGTAATAACGCCTACTTATTTAATGTGAAGCCGGAGAGAGTCAACAAGTACTAAAATAGAACACACGACAAGCTAGCCCCACAACAACGCACTAGCTGGCCACCCACTCATACGAACCTACTTCTAGCATTTACCAATAAAATGTAGACACGTTTAAATGAAGGACACCTCATTTTTGAGGTGTCCGCTCTCCGTTTGCCGTTTACTGAGGAACATTTTAAGTCTTTTCCTGAACCCATATAAAGTTTGTTGTTCACGAATTTTCTCTATCTTTTACTATTTAAGGATAGACAACTTTCTCCTGAAATGGTCTAAGTTTTGCGATGCCTAGACAATGCTGTCTTCTTAAGTTGTCTCTTTCCTACTCTTCTCAATGGCGCGCTTGCCAATAATTTTTGGTTAGATATTTAATTTATTAAATATACAACGTAACGTACGTTGTATATTTAATAAATTAAATATCTATAGGTATAGACAGAGTATCCTTCTCTTGTCTAGGAAGAAACCTTATTGAGCTTGCTCGCGGCAAGACAATTTTGGAATAATCGGCAAAGATTAGAATAGAATAGCGCATATCATCACACTGATATTAAAAAAAAGCAATATAAAAAAACAAATAACATTACGGGAAGCGGCGGTCAGAGCCTTGTCGTCTCTTCGAAGTGTGGACAAGGAAATCGTTGTGCTAGCCAGGTTGTGTGGTAGATCATGGCCTGGATTGAAACAAAGATCTTTTTATTGGCAAACCACGCGTGCGTAGCATTAAATGAGACTCTTATATTCAAAGTTCAAGGGTCACTTCCTTGAATCCATTAGTACTTAAGAGATCAAGAAAGTTTGTTTAGTAGTTTAGTTGTATTTTTTTATATACTTACTCGTTTCTATGAATCTTTGGTACCTTTGAAAGGAAATCCTTATGTGACCATATTAGAACCGTTGGGTTGTTTTTTATACCTATTTAAATCAGCTGGAGCATTAAGGTTCTCGAGTGGAGAACGTCCTATGGCTGATATGATAATGATGAAATCAGTTTGCAAAATTTAAAGGTTATTTAAGTATAGCGCACTTTTTTCTAACCCAATTTAATACGGCACAGCACAGCTCAAGTAGGATTGGGCCGGCCACATGCCACATGTCCGAAAATCTATGGGCGAAGATGATGAACAACAGAATAGGTCCCTAACGCAACACTGGGCGTGTTGCGTTAGGGACCTATTCTGTTGTTCATGGCGACCACCACGGAGATGGCGCGACTACTTGGATATGCATTTACCAGACTGACTCATTACAGCAGGACACCGAAAAAACTGGAAAGAAGGGAGGGAGGCATTTGCCCTGCAGTGGGACTATACAGGTTAAAAATAACAAATATATGTATATCATTTTTTATTGATGATAGGCAAGCGCTTGACTAATACCTCACCTGATGGTAAGTGAAGATGTGATCGAAGATGGAGCACGCTTGCCTAGAAAAAACCTTTTCACTCTGGACTTGAAGACTCCAAGATTATACTGGTTTGGAAACTTTGGAAAAACATACGCCGGAAGTGAGTTCCACTCCTTACTTGTGCTAACAAGAAAAGTTGAAGCAAATCGTTTGGTACGGCAAGGTGGTATACCGAACAGGTATGGGTGGTACTTCTCGGTACGTCTGCTTGCTCGGTGGTGGAAGGGGAAGTAGGGATAACTTTAATATCGAGGTGTTTTCTGGTGTTGTGAGGTGTTACTTTTTTGGCAGCTAAACTACCTGTGCCGATCCAGTCATTCCTTCTACTAAAGGGGAAAGTTATAGGTGCATTAATGGACAATACGCTCTAATTTTGAATATAATAATAATAATTATATTTATTCAGCAACAAACTTCAGTATTTCACAAACAAAAAAATACAATGGTTTACTAGGTATAATACAATTCAGGATTGAAAACATAGGTACCCAAACTAGATTCGACCTAAAATTTTTGAGATGATTTTATAAATCTTAGGTTGGACCTGTATGATGGCAAACCTATATCTCCCTCCGGACTATGGTTCATAATAGAATGTTCAGTGAATGTATGTGTAAGTGTGGGAGTGTGATCTTTGCGTGATTTGAGTGCGAGTGTGCGTGTGTGTTTGTATGTGGCAGTGTTTGTCCATGTGCATGCGAGGATGTGTGGTGAGTGTTTGTGAGTGAAAGAGTGTGTGTGTGATATCTCGAACGTCGGAACGTAACGTGTTTGGTTTGGATTTCACGGTGGTTTGACTGATGTCACGCGCGTCAGCGCGAAACAAAATGTGCATAACGTAATGTTTTTGTTTTAATTTAGTGTTAACGTTAAAAATTTGCAATTTCTCCCCTGACTGGGACCTAAGTTGTTTGCCCTACAAACAGTTATTATCCTTCGAACTGAGCTTATGGAAAATCCTAGCTGAAGGCCAAAATAGTTTGTAGAAAAATATAATAAAGATACGTAAGTCCCTACATTATTACCATATGCTCATAATAATATGTAATAATGTAGGGCAAGAATAATATACTAGGATAATTTGTTCTGAGTTTATATTGTAAAATAAGATTATTTACAGACGGTTCTATTAGATCAAATACTTGAACTCATATAGATAGATTAACCCTTTCCACAGCACCAATTGCAGAATAATTACAAACAAGTTAATTAAAAACTTAATTATTCCCAGAGACTAAAAAAATCCCATAAAACCACGTTAAACTGACACAGCTAAAACTAACAAACTTTATTAAGCTTTCAATAAAAAAAACGAGTGTGCTTTAGACCACACTACTGAAGTAAAACTTCTTTTTCAAAATATTAATTTATAAATTTATTCAATTACAAAATTGTCCTCGCGTCTGTAGGTCAATCAGTATTATGTTCATTCTGGACAGACGCAACTCGCACTCACACATTAACGTTTAAAAATATAGGTACCGTAACTCTCTCTATCTTCACTAACTTAAATCTCCCTCTCAACTTCCGTTCGCACTTTTCGTAACACATTTACCAGCTTACTCCTCAAGTCAAGCGTGCGTAAAGAAGTTTTACTTCAAAATGAGCCTCTGAATCGGTCCGTCCATTTGCTAATTACGATGCCACAGATAGACATAGGTGTTAAACTTATCTAACAGCACTCTTTTGTGCAGGGAGTTATAAAATTCTGTTTTAGACTAGAAACAACAAAAATTCACAATGCACGATCTTATCGCATTATTCCAGACACTTTAAAATCATATTTATTGAGATTATTCAATTCAATTCATTTTCAGATGTCAAATATTTGTTGGAAAAACTTAATTAAACATGTCAAGTGTGTGGTTAAACATGACAAGTGTGATTTAATAAAACATAACATAAAAATTAGATTAATAATAAAAATTTATATTATAAAAGTATGGGGTAAGTATGCGCACCGCCAAAGAGTGGAACGCCTTGCCTGTCTGTGTTTCCTGATAGCTACAACCTGGGTATCTTTAAATCGCGAGTGGATAGGTTTCTTCTAGGCAAGCGTGTACCACCGTAGATTGCATCATCACGCGCCATCATACGGGATCGTGGTCAAACGCTAGCCTATAATATATAAAAATAATAATAGTATGTAATATACTGCGCATGCGCCATACAACAATTATTTAGATACTCACAGTCAAAACCTGTTTGAAAACGCATTCAGTATACCGTTGGAGCTGGTCCGAATTATGGTACACTTGGAAAAGTTTAGTTTAGAAAGAAAGCAGAAAGAAAGAAAAAACATTTATTTGTGACGGTACAAAACACATCCAGCACGCAAGAAAGTTTAAATTTTTCATCGCTATATTTTTTTTTTAGCACGAGGTTAGCGGTAGTCGTCATCATCCATTTAAGATAGAAGGGAGCCGTCGGGTGCTGGCCTCTCTGGAAATTGATGGGAGGCGTATTTACATCAGCAGAGATCTAATAGCTCATATAAAGATAATGAATCAAGGAATAGAATGAAAACAAGTGCGATTCGGACTCGCGCACGAAGGGTTCCTTACCAATATTTATAAAATCGGCAAAAAAATCACGTTTGCTGTATGGGAGCCCCCCTAAAATATTTATTTGATCTGTTTTTAGTATTTTTTGTTATAGCGGCACCAGAAATACATCATCTGTGAAAATTTCAACTGTCTAACAATCACGGTTCATGAGATACAGCCTGGTGTCAGACGGACAGGCAGCGGAGCCTTAGTAATAGGGTGTACCGTTTGGGTACGGAACGCTAAAAGAGGCGCATAGACAAAAATGTACACAATCTCTACAAAAGAAATTAAAAATAGGTCTCAGCTGGCAGCTCGCGCACAGATATCGTTAGATATAAACAACATGGAATTAACATTTGTAAACATTACATAGTAAACGTATTGCGTAGGATGTATTTAATAACAAGGCTTTAGCCCGGAGTTCCCCCTACGCTAGTCACACCCACGCTGTCATGTATTGTTCAGTTCACGCACGAGTATTCGTCTAGAGTATTTCAACATCGCGTTCGGCAAGCTGGACGACATCCTTAAGTCGCCTAAAACTCCACAGAGTCTGAAGACCCGCTTATTTATCCAATGTGTTCTACCCACCATGACTTACGGTGCCGAGACATGGACGCTCACGCAGGAGGCTGTGTACATGTTAAGATTTCCACAGAGAGCTATGGAGCCTACCATGCTCGGCATCAAACTCTTAGATCGAGTTCCAAATATCGAGATCCGTAGAAGAACGAAGGTTCATGACGTTGGGAATCGAGTTATGGAGCTCAAATGGTCTTGGGCGGGACACTTGGCAAGACATGGTGATGACAGGTAGAGCAGGGTAGCAACTGAATGGTAGCCGAGGAATGGCTGTAGATGGGTAGGACGTCCGGCAGCGAGATGGGTGGACGACATCGTTAGAGTCGCGGGCCGTCAGTGGGTGAGACTAGCGCAGGATCGTGGCGGATGCCACAAACTTGGGGAGGCCTATACCCTATGCCTATACTTATGCTGAACATAATATATATCCCCCATAGATTTCCAACTCTCCGATCTCGTGCAGCCTGCTCCCAACGGTGCCCTTATCAAATTGTCTTTCCATCTAGTGGGGGGACGTCCTACACTGCGCTTTCCAGTGCTAGGTCTCCACTCTACAACTCAGCACTCATAATTTTAATACTAGAAATAAAGATAAACTCGCTGTTGCCACTTGTAGACTCCATAAAGTTAGTAAATCGTTTAATGGGCAAGGTGTACGCTTTTATAACAAACTCCCAAGTGATGTACAAAAATAGACAATTAACAAATTTACAAAGTACCTAATTAAACAAAATATTTATAAAAAAGTGCGAGTCAGACTCGCGCACGAAGGGTTCCGTACCATTATCTATAAAAACGAAAAAAAATCACGTTTGTTGTATGGGAGCTCCCCGCCCCCCATAAATATTAATTTTATTTTAATTGAATTATTAATTTTTAATAATTCATTGTATGTTTAATAATTCAATATTCTGTGAATATTTCAAGCGTCTACCTGTTGCCGTTATCAATATCTAGCAAAAACGAGAAAAAAAATCACCTTTGTTGTATGGGAGCCTCCTTAAATATTTTTTTATACTGTTTATAGTATTTGTTGTTATAGCGGCAACAGAAATACAATATCTGTGAAAATTTCAACTGTCTTAGTATCACGGTTCATGAGATACAGCCTGGTGACAGGCGGTCAGACGGACAGACAGACAGGCAGCGGAGTCTTAGTAACAGGGTCCCGTTTGACCCTTTGGGTACGGAACCCTAAAAAGCGAACTCGTTCTAAAATGTTACAATTTAGACGTAATTTATTTTCTTTATTGTTTGTATTCTAAAAGAACCATTAAAAAGAACAACCAGCCTTGTTTTTTGCCAGCCTTTTTTTCTTTCCTGGCTTGATCGCGAAGGAACAGGCAGTAGAATTGAAGTTTAAAAATGATCCTTGTGTTTTAATGACTAAAAAGATTTTGATTTAGAAAGAACCTTTCTGCCCCAACAGCCGTCAACTATGTGCTATGTGGCCCGGCCACTGCCACTTGAGCTTGCTAATCCTCTGGGATATGTCTGTCATTCTGTCTGGGATATGTCATTTCTGATTCGTTCCTGTAGAAAAACACCAAGCATAACCCTCTCTATAGCACGCTGAGCGAACTTAAGACTTCTTATGAGGCCCTTAATGAGGGACCACGTTTCTTTGCTACATATCGTCACTAGTAACACACACTTATCAAAGACTTTTGGCTTCAACTCAGGTATTTTGAACGAGAAGTGCAACTTAAACGTAGAGGAGTACGAAGAGTGATTTGTAAGATCAGAGACTTTAAGTTGAGAATGAACAGCTGTACAAGTAGCTAACCTAGCGAATGTATCGATCGATAAAACGACAGATCACAGGAAATAAGCTGAAAAACGTAGCAATATTGCTAGAACGGAACTTGTCGATCGACAAAGAAGTAACAACTTGTAGAATTTCCCGACCTAGTCTATCTGGTAAAATCTTAACATCAATTTGTGGATAGACAAGTTCTGTACTAGTAGGTACTAGGTTATTTGGCAGACAAGCGTGGAACTCGCCACACTATCACTATTACCGTCGTGGTCAAACGCGTAACAATTTCTAAGTGCAATCCTACTAATATTATAAACGCGAAAGTTTATATGTATGGATATATGGATGTTTGTTACTCTTTCACGCCGGAACGGCTGAACCGATTGCGATGAAATTTGGTATGGACGTAGATCATAACTTGGATTAACATATAAGCTACTTTTTATTGGCAAACCACGCGTGCAAAGCTTCTGGCATCAGCTAGTACACTTATAAAGGTAACCTCGAAAGGAAGTAAATTTTTGGAAATCATCAAGTATGTGCCACGGTGCCAATCTACTATCTTAATTTTCTTGCGTTCCTACTCGATATGTACCTAACAGATATAAATAATCACTTAGGTCAAATGTCTATGCGCATTGAATAGAAAGGAAAGGGGCAGCGCGCTATTTCTTGCCATAATCACCCCGTAATGGAAAAGCCCCATACAAAACCTATCAACCTTTTTATATTCGACAAACCTTCATACTACCAACAGAAGCATAAAGCATAAATACCTCACCCTTTATCCGCTATATTACAAAAACAAATGAAAAATTTTACATCGGTTTTGGGTTTAAAATAATACTTCATGAAAAACAATTGAGGATCGTTTCGAATTGGAAGTTTGATAAATGTTTATTTTTAATAGAAAATACAGCGATATGGGTATCAAAAATTAAGAAACAGAGATCAAAAAAAGGCCTTAGTACAAAAAAGTCAAACATCAGTTGAACACCTGTTTAAAAAATTCAGTACCAACTAGCCAAGGATTTTTTTAACAGGTGTTCAAAGGGTTTTTATCTTTTTTGCGGTAAGGCGCATAAAGTTTTGGTTAAAAAAACGATACTAAACTAAACTAATAGCAATGACGTCACTGGACCTCATAATAAATTCGTACTCATTAAGGATCATGTTAGCTTTGAACGCTCAGAGCTTTTTGTTTTAGAAATCTTTTTGCACCGAAAAAACAGTAATGAGTTTCCAACGACAAAACACAAGCGCCGCTAGATAACTTGTTGAGTTGTAGGACAGTTCAGCGAACCACTAACTTAAATACGGTGGGAACCGAAAGTATTACATTTTAGTTGCAAACTTACCCTACTATTTCACTGTTTTTATCACTATTTTATGTCTATTTCATTGGGAGACTGCTCCTACATAGCTTTTATTAGTTTTTCCACAAAATTTAGATAAACTCCATAGGACCCTATACTACTGTATTTGACATTAATTTTAACTTGATACCTCTCAGACAAAGGGTCATGACATGACAGTCAGACAGACAGATGGACAACGCGAGGTAGTGATCCTAATAAGGGTTCCTTTTTTTTCCTTTTGAGGTATGGAACCTTGACACCAAGTAACTAGTGGTTCGCCCCGAACTGAGATCTCACGAGTCTCCCATAAAAACAAAAAAATATTATTCGTAATCTTTGACTATCAAAATAGTACAACGAAATACATAACCAAATTACTTGACCTAGAGTTTCATTGAAATTACAGGTTCATGTGGTTACACTTTTTTTGATTCTGGATTTCAGACTTTTGTCTATATTTGTGTCACTAAAGCTACACGCATACCAAATTTCAGCACTGTGGGATCATTTGTTTACCCTGTGAGTTTTGTCAAAGTTTAGTTCTTATTAAGGCTAATAACTTAAAAACTACAAGGTTTAAAAAAACGGGGTTAAAATATACTTACAAAGACCTTTTATTAGACGTACTACTTGGACAGATAGTCTCATTTTGGTTACTCCTCTTGAACCCCAATATCTCAACAACCCCCTCAAATTTTTAGCTCATTGAGTCACACCAAAATTGTGCCAGTAGTATAGTACTAGTGGTTTGCCCTGAACTGAGTTCTCGCGAGTCTCCGATAAAACAAAAATATTATTTGTAATCTTTGACTATCAAAATAGTGCCACGAAATAATTAACCACATTACTTGACCTACAGCATCAATCAAATTACAGGTAACGGGAGTTCATGAATGAGGTATCATTTTTTTTAGGTACAAATTGCAGTTATTCTAGATTTCAGACTTTTGACTATATTTGTATGTCATTTAAGCTACACGCATACCAAATTACAGCACTGTGGGGTCACTGGTGTACCCTGTGAATGTTGTCAAAGTTTAGTTTTTATAATGGCTAATAACTGAAAAACTATAAAGAATTTACAAAAAATAATAACGGAGTCTAAATGTACTAATGAATACCTTTCATTTTATTTCCCATTTGACCTAAAAGCCTCATTTCCATTTTATTTATACCCCTCTTGAACCCCAATATCCCAACAACGCCGATTTGCCAAAGTTGATTTAGAGATCTCGCTTCGCTCGGTCAATTAAAGGTCTTAAAAAACGGAAAAGCCTGCCTAACTGCGACCAGGCTGATAACCAGTCAGAATATCCAGGCAAATATTTACTGATAGTCCCCGCACTAAGCGTAGCCAGAACAGCGGGAGGTTAACAATAAGAGTTTACTACTAACTTGACTAAGTATATAAAAATGATAGATCAATGATTCAAAAACTTAATTAGTTATATATTTTTTCATTTCACACAAAAGGTGGGCTTATTCTTTATGGTACACAAACAGATTACAGAGAAACACAGCTTACAAAGGTACATGTACAAAGGTGAGCTTAACCCTATAAGAGTTTTCTTCCAGCAAACCTTTGTAGACAGAAATACTTGATTATAGTGGTGGATACGTGTACAAAAAAGGACATATATACGTTATATACATAATATATACCTTAATAAATACAATATTTATACATATTAAAATAATTCCTATATACTATACCTTATGTTAAAAGGGCTTAATGTTAAAAGCATTTTCTACCTGTCAACTTCAGAGGTAGCAAAAAAGGTTGGCGTGCTAGCTTACTACTTACAGTATATTGCAGCCTATTTGATCCCGAGTAAGGTTGCTTTATGCTTGTATCTATAGTGGCGTCGCTTTAGTACATAGTCTTCGTTCGTTGCAAAACGGGAATATTAAAACAATATTTTTTTTTCAATTCTGAAGATTTATATTATGTGCAATATTTTTTATACCACTCTTTCACAGTTTTATTTATTTGGAAGAAACAAAACTCACAATTGGTTCACAAACTGTTCCAACATTTGTCTATTGTCAGACCGTTTGAGACGGTCGATTGAAAAACGTAGATAGCAGTTACCGTGCCGTAGAAAGCATTCGTTTCATGGAGCTGAATTAGTGGTTTGATATCTATACTGTTATTATTATTAATAATGATGACGCAACAATAATGATGATGGTAAAACCTTGTTATTTTAAAAGATATATTGAAAACTAGTTGTTGCCAGCGGCTTCGCCCGCGTTTTTCTGAGGTGCGAAATACATATATAAACTTTGACATCCCAGTTTTATCCAAAAGGTACTGATTAATGGGATAAATGGTAGCCTGTATGGTGGTTCAGGTTATAATCTACATATATACCAAATTTCATCGAAATCGGTTAAGCCGTTGTGTGATTGAGTAACAAAGAAACATCCAAACTTTCGCGTTTATAATATTAGTGTGATGTGACGTGTGGTGATCCAGGTTATAATCTACTTATTTATCAAATTTCATCGAAATCGGTTAAGCCGTTACGGCGTGATTGAGTAACAAACAAACAAGAGGCACGCTTCAAGAGAAATGTAAAGAGGTTTCTACAGGGTAGGGAACGCATCGACAATACCCCGGGTGTTGCCGGTGTCAATAGGCGACGGTGACCGCTTACCATCAGGTGGGCCGTAAGCCTGTTTCCCCACAAATAACATAATAAAAACAAATAAACATCCAAACTTTCGCGTTAATAATATTAGTGTGATTGAAAGATTTTACGTGACTGGGCAGTCTTTAATAAATTGATTTTTCATGTATCTTTGACTTGTGTCATTTCTACTCGCTCTATTACGCTAAGGGCTATGTTCTCGTGGCACTCTGATATAAAATACCAAGAGTAGTATTTCACTAAACGTACTAAGCTAGTGGGTTCCTCCCGAACTGAGATCTCGCGAGTCTCCCATATAAACAAATATAAATTATTTGTAATCTTTGACTATCAAAATTGTGCCACATAATAGATAACCCACATACTTTTTTATAAGATATATTTTAAAAAATTTCTACAAAAAAGACAAAATTGCAACGCAAGCCGCGAAAAAAATTTGCGATGTTTATGGACCTAGTGCAGTGTCTGTGAGAGTAGCACAAGCGTTTTCAATCCGGAAATTTTGATGTCAAAGATGCACGTCGCTCTGGTCGCCGTATTACGGATAAAATTGATGCCATTTTTGAAAAAGTGGAGGAAGATCGGCATATCAGTAGTTACGACGTAACTAAAGAACTGGGAATTGACCACAAAACAGTTTTGGCGCATTTGAAAAAACTGGGTACACAAAAAAGCTCGATATTTGGGTACCCCACGAGCTCACTGAAAGAAACCTAATGAACCGTGTACTCATTTGTGATTTCTTTATTACGACGTAATGAAACCGAACCATTTTGAAAGAAGCTGATAACTAGAGATGAAAAGTGGATCACGTACGACAAGAACGTGCGAAAAAGGTCGTGGTCAAAGGCCGGTCAGGCTTCAAAGACTGTGACGAAACACGGGTTTACTCGCAACAAGGTGATGCTGTGTGTGTGGTGGGATTGGAAGGGCATTATTTATTATGAGCTGTTACCACCAGGCAGGGCCATCGATTCTGAACTCTACTGCGATTAACTGATGAGATTAAAGCAAGAAGTTGAGAGAAAGCGGCCGGAAATAATCAACAGAAGGGGTGTGGTTTTTGGTCATGATAACGCTAGACCTCACACATATTTAGCCACTCAGCAAAAATTAGGAGAGTTAGTCTGGGAGGTGTTAATGCATCCGCCGTATAGTCCTGATCTTGCATCTTCAGATTTTCACCTGTTTCGGTCTCTTCAGAATTCTTTAAGCAGTGTCAGGTTAACATCACGAGAGGACTGCCAAAACTACTTGTCGCGGTATTTTGATCAGAAGCCCCATAATTTCTATAGCAATGGGATCATGTCCCTACCTACAAAATGGCAAAAATTTATCGAACAAAATGGTACCTACATACTTTAATTATATGTAAATAAACTATATTAAAAAAATTTTTGAATTTACTTAAAAAATGCGAAGAAACTTTTCCCCCAACCTAATAATAAAGACGGGGGACGGGGAGGTAGAGGGGGAGGGGGATAGACATATTAGTGATGTGATATTTCTATAATAAGTTGATAATATCTTATTAACAAATTATTTATTTAATAAAACCAGTCAAGTGCAAGTCGGACCCGCGCACGAAGGGTTCCGTACTATCTATAAAAAATAGCAAATAAATCACGTTTAGTGTATGGGAGCCCCCCTTAAATATTTGTTTTATTTTAATTTGATGATTTATTTTTTATGTGAATATATAACTAAAGATTCTGTGAACATTTCAAGCGTCTACCTGTTGCCGTTATCAACATCGAGCAAAAACGTCACCTAATTACATAAAATTAAATACAAATACAAAAATGTTTATTTTGTGTTAATTTTTAGGGTTCCGTACCCAAAGGGTAAAACGGGATCCTAGTACTAAGACTCCGCTGTCTGTCTGTCCGTTTGTCACCAGGCTGTTGTATCTCATGAACCGTGATAATCAGACAGTTGAAATTTTCACAGATTTCTGTTGCCACTATAACAACACATATTAAAAACAGAATAAAATAAATATTTAAAGGGGGCTCCCATACAACAAACGTGATTTTTTTGCTCGTTTTTGCTTGATATTGATGACGACAACGCTTGAATTCAGTATATTCACTTATAAAATAAATAAATAAATTATAATAAAACAAATATTTAAGTAGGGTTGCCATACAACAGACATGATTTTTTTGCCGTTTTTATAGATATTGGCACTGAACCCTTCGTGCGCGACTCGCACTTGACCAGGTTTTATTAAATTCTATTAATACAACAGTTATACTTAATACAACACAAAAAAATTGGTCGTCACTCAGTGGTGTGCCACTGTAGCGTATAGCTACTGTAGCGCTGGTAATAATTGACGCCCTTAGTGTGTGAATACCGGAAAATAGAAACACGGGATTACATTAAACCATATAAAAGTACTTATATAAAAAATCGAAACAAAATAATAAAAAAAAATATTACACAATGCACTTCTAAACATTGCACATAACTTAATAAATCAATACTATTCAGCGATAGCAACAGTACATCAATCGGTAACGAAACGTCAAAGTCTCTAAAAGCCTCGTATTCACTAGGGAACAGATTTCCCGCGACACGTGTCGCAAGACATGTTGTGCGACATCGCCCAAAAGCTTGTGTCGCTTTCAGTGATAACAAGTGAGAGGCAACATTTCTCGCGACGTCGCACGATATCCGGCCATATCACACGACATGTCCTGCGACACGTTTTCCGAAACATTTCTCTCCTAGTCTCTCCGTTAATTAGGGAATATAGTCGGGAGACTTGTTGTGGGAAGTCGCGGCACATCTACGTGTGATGTTTCATGTTCCTGGATTACAATCGACATGTTTCACGACTCGTAAATGTCGTGGGGGAGTCAGGCGACATGTGCCGCGACTGTCGTCTGTAGATTTCGTGTCAGACAACCATTTCGCGGGAAAAATGTCCTTTGTGATATTTTTCCGGTAACACCCGGGGTATTGTCGATGCGTTCCCTACACTGAAGAAACCTCTTTACATTTCTCTTGAAGCGTGCCATGTCGTAGTCTAATGGGAAAACCTCAGATGGTAGCTCATTCCACATCTTGCAAGTATGGGGTAGAAAAGATCGCGTGAAGCGTGTGGTGCACTACAGTTACTTGACCTACAGTTTGATTCAAATTACAGATAACGGGTGTTCATGTAAATTGAATACTTTTTCTGGGGGTACAAATGCAGTTAATCTGGTTTTCAGACTTTGGTAGCCACATGGTTATTCATTTATGTATTTTTGTATCATTTTTTAGGATTCCGTACGCAAAGGCTCAAACAGAACCCTATTAGTAAGACTCCGCTGTCTGTCTGTCCGTCTGTCACCAGGCTGTATCTCAAGAACCGCGATAGTTAGAGAGTTGAAATTTTCATAGATGATGTATTTCTGTTGCCGCTATAACAAAAAATATTAAAAACAGAATAATATACATATTTAAGGGGGGCTCCCATACAATAAACATGATTTTTTAATCTTATTGCTAAATATTGATAAGGACAACAGGTAAACGCTTGAAATATTCACAGAATATTGAGTTAAATTATTAATTTTAAAAATAAATAATTAAATTAGTATAAAATTAGTATTTACGGGGGAGCTCCCATACAACAAACGTGATTTCTTGTCGTTTTTATAGATACAGAATCCTTCGGGCGCGAGTCCGACTCGCACTTGGCCGGTTTTATTTCTAGTTTATTGCAAAAAGTACACATAAAATTTACAAAAGTTGAGCTTAATGCTAAAACCATTTTCTACATGCCAACCTCATGTGCTATGTGTAACCACATGTGCTATGTGTAACCTCATGTGCTATGTGTAACCTCATGTGCTATGTGTAACCTCATGTGCTATGTGTAACCTCATGTGCTATGTGTAACCTCATGAGCTATGTGTAGGCTCATGTGCTATGTGTAACCTCATGTGCTATGTGTAACCTCATGTGCTATGTGTAACCTCATGAGCAATGTGTAGGCTCATGTGCTATGTGTAACTTCATGTGCTATGTGTATCCTCATGTGCTATGTGTAACCTCATGTGCTATGTGTAACTTCATGTGCTATGTGTATCCTCATGTGCTATGTGTAACCTCATGTGCTATGTGTAACCTCATGTGCTATGTGTAACCTCATGTGCTATGTGTAACCTCATGTACTATGTGTATTTTAGCTTACTTATCCTTTGTGTTATGTCGGTGAATTTGGTGTGTCTACGAATTTCCTCATCTCGATCTCGTGGAGAAAGCCCTCTTTATAGTACGCTGCGCGACCTTGATGTTTGCCTTGATTGATTGAGCCTTCTAATGAGCCCTATTTTATTCTACTACGAGAGGCGTTTTTATGCCTGCCGGATGTCATCACTGGTGGTAACACAGGCAAACTTAATGCTAATTAGCATTTTTTCAAGCTAATATTTTTGAATTTAGAATTTAATGTATTTACAAAATAGAGTTTAGTATTTATACAAATACCCGCAAGTTGTTGTCCTAATTAATACAATAAAGCTTATTTACATAGTTGAATAGTTATTTGTTATACATGAGTGCAAAGTCGCCTTTTAATCGCGTGCTCAATATTAATGACCGAGCAAGCGAAGAATTCAAAAACTAGAATCCTGAGCTTTAGCGAGGGAATCAAAAGAGCACGAGGGGAAAAATCTTTGCACTTGAGTGCAACACGTAACTTTTTATTCCACCTCAGCGAGGAAATGACTAAATGCAAAAAAAGTATCAAGAAGGTTCCAAGTCTGAGTTTTTAACAATATAAAAAAGGTTGTATGGTAAATTCGGCACCATGGAGGTAGAAGTAAAAAGGTTTAATGATGTTTTGAATTCACAAACTTAGTGCACACGATGTTCTAAATTCTAAATCTAGAGGATAAATGTACTTTATCCTCTAGCGGATAAAAACGGCTTTTGCACTCAGATATCGAAGAGCAAAAATACTGTTTGCGAGATAAGGAGTGAAAAATATATTATTTTAATGAGATTCTCTTTACAAACATCAGCCAGAGACGACAGGTGACTTAACAACGAATTATTTTCTCCTACCAACCTGTATAACAATAATAATAGGTCTTTACCTATGAAATTGCCGTTCTTCAGTACTGGTCATTTCAAATAGAAAAAAGTTTGGAATGGCTTTGTATTTTAAATTCAAATTAATTTTGTTTTAAAAACATGACATTCTTTTTACAAACTCAGTCTTTTGTTTATTGATAAGCGTTGTATTTTCATTACATTTGAATATTTTTCATCATAATGGATACTTTAAAAATTCGTGTAATTATGGAATATGAGTTCCGTCGTGGCACCAACGCGACACAAACGGCACGTAACATCAAAAACGTTTACGGAGAGAACTGTACAAACGAACGCATAACCCGTTATTGGTTTTCCCGATTCTGTTCTGGAAATTTTGACTCGCAAAATGAAGCTCGTGGTCGTCCGGAGACTTTGGTCAGCAATGATTAATTAAAGGCGATTGTGGAAGCTGACGAAACTCAATCTACAGCTGAGCTAGCAGCAGCTTTTGATGTTAGCATCAAAATAATTTTGATCCATTTGCGACAAATAGCCAAGCTAAATAAGCTTGATAGATGGGTGCCCCACGAACTTAACGATCACCAGCGCAACGTACGCGTCGAGACCTGCCTCGCGCTGCTCAATAGGCAAAAAATGAAGGAATTTTGGACCGAATTGTTACGTGCGATAAAAAATGGATTCTGTTCGACAATTGAAACCGCTCAGCAAGTTGGTTATATCCTGGTTCAGCACCAAAGCAATGCCCTAAACCAAAAATGACCCTTAAAAAGATGATGGTCACTGTTTGGTGGTCTAGTGCGGGTGTGATTCACCACAGCTTTTTACAAAACGGCATGAGCATTACTGCAGATGTGTACTGTGAAGAACTGGAGACAATGATGGAGAAGCTTGCACATCGGCAACCAGCTTTGGTCAATCGGTCGTCCCCACTGCTCCTTCACGACAACGCGCGACCCCATACTGCACAACAGACAGTCTCCAAGCTGCAAGAGCTGGGGTTGGAAGCTCTCCTTCATCCGCCATACTCACCAGACCTTGCACCTACCGACTATTACTTTTCCAAAATTTAGACAACTTTTCTAAGTTCAATTCCCGAGAGGCAGTACAAAATGCCTTTGAAGAGTTTGTTGCCTCCCGTCCAGCTGATTTTTACAAGAAGGGCATCAATAAACTGCCAATTCGTTGGCAAAGATGCGTCGATTGCATGGGTGATTACTTTGAAATTACAGAAATAAAAAAGTTTAAAAAAATAAGTACTTTCACTTATTCCATAAAAAACGGCAATTTCATAGGTAAAGACCTAATATATATTTAATATTTGTAAATAAAGTTTATAGATCAGTAGACGACAGTGAGCAACCCTAACTGACAAACAAACGTCCAACAGAACCACCTGTAGTACCATTCTTCTTCTCAATCGTAACGCTCTTGACAGAGCGGTCGTGGTCAACATGTTGTATCATTGTTTTTTGGGGCAGATGTTACACGCCTCACGATATCTCGCCATTTGTCTCTGTTGACAGACATTCTCGTGCATTCATGCAGTTGGCCGCCCACTGCAGCTTTTATTTGATCGGTCCACCGCATGGGCGACCTTCCGCGCGGTCTGATGCCCTCCACTCGTCCTTGTACGACAAGACGCTCAATAGAGTCCGTGTCCCGCCTCGAGACGTGGCCGAAGAACTTCAGAATGCGAGTTTGTACTAAAGCTGACAGACGTTGTTTTATGCCGAGCTCCTGTAGTACCATAAACGAGCGTAAAAACTGTGTTAAAAAATCTACCATGTGGTGTTACTAGCATACACTAGTTACTACATAGAATTATAGTTTTTTTTGAATCCGGTACTCTGGTAAGTCCACGGTCGACGCCGTTAATTCAGTTTAAATTTGAAGGGCTACTTGTGCAACGATGCATAATCGTATATAAGTATAGTGCCTAAATATGATTTAGAGAGTTTTCAAATCATACAAATACGTCTGACGTAGCAAGTCTGGTTAAAAGTTTTAGTTCAAAAGGTTGATTTGTTATTTCTTTGGCAATGTGATTAATAATCACTTTTAGCGGTAAGACCGCACAAAGAATAGAAGAGCATAGAATATAATTTAATGAAAAATGAAAACAAAATAACATTCAATATTTTAAACAAAGTTAGTATGACATCAGTCAGATTCTCGTCAGATTCAAATTACAACATTGTTACAGTTGTTTTAGGAATAAAAAACATAATAGATAAGTAGATACCTTTCAAAAATTTGTCAATAAATCCTACTAATATTATAAACGCGAAAGTTTGTATGTATGTATGTTTGTTACTCTTTCACGCTGGAACGGCTGAACCGATTGCGATGAAATTTGGTATGTACGTAGATCATAGCCTGGATTAACACATAGGCTACTTTTTATTGGCAAACCACGCGTGCGAAGCCGCTGGCAACAGCTAGTTATTTATAAAAGTAATATCCGCTGTAAAGGGCGTCAATTGTAAAATATAATAATTAAATAAAATCACAAAAATAAAATAATTAATTCCAAAATATCTATAATCATATAATCATAACTTTTATTTATAGTTTGTCCGAAACCGCTGTACCGCTCCCTAAGAAAGTGCGGCGACGTGGGGGCCGAGGAAAAAAGAGCAAGTGTAGGTACACATGAGATCGGTATTGTCGGATAGATCTTAAGATATCGTAAACGATATGTTTATATTATAAAACGATATGTTTATATTTTTGTAACTAAATTGTCTACAGATATTCTGACATAGATTCTGCTTCAACTTCATCTTCCGTTTCGCTATCGGAATTTGAATCAGAGTCGTTCTACAAAATTAATAATGGATCGATAATAATATCAAATCTACTATTGCGATCCCAGTAACTGTTTTCATTTATTTGGACATGATGACGGTCTTGACATCACGAGATAGCGCTCGACCTATCTTTGGATATTTATCTCATGTGCGTCTGACGATGGATCGGAGCGGCCGATACTTCTCCCCGTCTCGCCGCGCGTATACCTCAGGCGCGGTACAGCGGTTTCGGTCAAACTATAGCTAACATCAGTCTCCTGGTTGAAATTAATGTTACTGTAGTCATTTTCTAAATATTCACTGACATTGTAAATCATTTAAGTAGGAGTAGTTTGACTTTGTTACAAAAAGAGATTTCACAGGTGATTTGTCTTACGCATAATGGAATCTTATTAAACAATTGTGGTCCAATAACCATTAACCAATGAGTGGCCTTTCTATAATTTAATAGTGTATTTCTTTTGTCTGTTTATTTTGAATGGTAATTATCTATCTATCCCATAACTGAGATATGAAAAAGGGATACAATTACAAAAAAAATATGTCACCATCTTACTTAGACACATGGTAGGGATCGGGTGATGACCTCGTATCCTGGGAATAAACGAATGGATAGATCGTATTTTATCCTTTGTGAAAAATAAACGTATACACTTTCAAGGTTCTATTTTGATGGGAAAAAGTATTTATAACTGTGTCCTTGAAAAGAAAACTCATACTTTCCTTATTATTTTGAATGAATTGTATAGATTCAGAGTTTCAAACCGAATAGAATTACAAGTAAAATGTTTTTATTGGCAAGAATTTGATAAGTCAAAGAGAAGTAGGTACGGGTTAAAATGCACGGACATTTTTGATGACGTGGACTACATTATCCAAGGTCTATTTCAAAAGCCTGTGTTATAAACTTATGAAATAAGTATTCAAAAATATTATTAATGGCCTCCTAATCGTTTTTTGATTATGGCGAACCCTTTGCATAGTACAAGTTCCTTGCTTTGCATAGTCTATCATGAGCTCTAAGGGCTTGTCCACAGTACAGTCTGATAAATAATTAAATTTATATTTTTGATGTTAAGCGGGTTGCCACTTTTAAAGGAAAAGTGCCGTAAAAAATTAACATTTGATCTGACGACTCCTTAGCTCATTGAGTTGATGAGAGTTACAGTGCTGAAAATTTAACTGTAATTCTCTCTCATTACTCTTTCATTAAAATCTTTGCTAGGCCAACTTGAGATGCGGTAACATACGCATTTTGATTTTTCATAAACGTCAAAAATATGAATTGAGTTATTTGTCGGAGTATAGTGCGGACAAGTCATGATATAGATAGACCAGGATAGCAATAATACAAAAATAAGTGCTAAGCTAGAAAAACAAGGCAGCTTGATAACGATCTCTTTCAGACAAGCTTTAGATGAAGCTAAATTTACGAAAATATAACGGAGTACGGTATAGATATAATCTGAACTGGAAGGGCCATATTCAACAAAACCAAGCTTGCTAAGTTAGTTTACGCACTCACAGCCAGTTGTTGGTACGCCAATCAAATCGCAAATCAGTTGACATAGTGTTAACTCTTGTTAAATCAAATTGAGTTTCTCGAAGGTTGATTATTGAATAATTAGCTATTTAAAGGATCATATTTTGAATGTCAAACTAGTGTTATTTTTATAGGGTCACACCACCTAAAACCTTATTTTAGTTCAATCATTCATTCCTACACGTCATACATTTGCTTATGTCAATGTCTACAGGTTAGAGATTTTTGTTGAAAATCAAATGTACAATATGAATGTGTGGAAAAAACGTTTATTTTGGTCGTTTTTCTCTCTACAAACAAAAATTACCTAAATGTACATATACAAAAATATACTATTATACTCATTGAAATTCCATAGATAGGCATGAAAAACGTCGTTTAAGTACACCAAAACATCTTTCAATTGTGCTTATTTTTTTTACTTATTTGTGATGTAAAATGTTCCCTTACCTTGGAATCTCTTGTAAGCATACGATGTCGTACTCATCGCCAAAACACTTCAACAATTACAAATATTAATGACCTCATGGATCAACGCCTTAGAAACTGCTGGTCTGAGAATGAGCAGAATGAAGACTGAACACATGGAGTGCTGTTTTAGTAAGAATAACTGCACAGAAGGGACTTCAACAGTTTACTATCACGATAAAACATCTGTACCAAAAGCCAATCACTTTAAATACCTAGGATCAGTGGACACATACTATAGAAGTGGAGGGAGACGTAAACCGCAGAAGCATTGCCTGGCAGAAGTGGCGATCCTTGAGCGGTGTACTTTGTGACCCACGTATACCTATACCGGGGATGGTATATGAAGCAGAATGTTGAATGGTAAAAGATACACATGTCCTGAAGATGTAAATGAAGATGCAAAGATGGTCAGGAGGGGTAACCAGGCACGACAGAATCCAGAATGAATATGTCTGAAGAAGCTTTGACATTGCTCCTATACCATCTGTAAGCTGGTGACATATCTGAAAGCCGATTGAGGTGGTATGGCAACGTCATGAGAAGACCTGAAGAATATGTGGTCAAAACAGCACTGTGTCTTTAAGAACACAAAAGAGGCAGAGGACGTCCTCCATCGGCATGGTGGACCAGCATGATCAGACTCATGAAAAAGAAAGAACTACCTGATCCGACAACTCAAGACAGACTAACTTGGCGCGGAAAAATTAGGAGAGTAGACTCCACTTAAAATGGGTAAATGCAAAGAAGAAGAAGATTTGTGATTTAAAATGTCAATAAAAACACATGTAAGCTTTGACATTGCTCCTATACCATCTGTAAGCTGGTGACATATCTGAAAGCCGATTGAGGTGGTATGGCAACGTCATGAGAAGACCTGAAGAATATGTGGTCAAAACAGCACTGTGTCTTTAAGAACACAAAAGAGGCAGAGGACGTCCTCTATCGGCATGGTGGACCAGCATGATCAGACTCATGAAAAAGAAAGAACTACCTGATCCGACAACTCAAGACAGACTAACTTGGCGCGGAAAAATTAGGAGAGTAGACTCCACTTAAAATGGGTAAATGCAAAGAAGAAGAAGATTTGTGATTTAAAATGTCAATAAAAACACATGTAAGCTTTGACATTGCTCCTATACCATCTGTAAGCTGGTGACATATCTGAAAGCCGATTGAGGTGGTATGGCAACGTCATGAGAATACCTGAAGAATATGTGGTCAAAACAGCACTGTGTCTTTAAGAACACAAAAGAGGCAGAGGACGTCCTCCATCGGCATGGTGGACCAGCATGATCAGACTCATGAAAAAGAAAGAACTACCTGATCCGACAACTCAAGACAGACTAACTTGGCGCGGAAAAATTAGGAGAGTAGACTCCACTTAAAATGGGTAAATGCAAAGAAGAAGAAGATTTGTGATTTAAAATGTCAATAAAAACACATGTAAGCTTTGACATTGCTCCTATACCATCTGTAAGCTGGTGACATATCTGAAAGCCGATTGAGGTGGTATGGCAACGTCATGAGAAGACCTGAAGAATATGTGGTCAAAACAGCACTGTGTCTTTAAGAACACAAAACAGGCAGAGGACGTCCTCCATCGGCATGGTGGACCAGCATGATCAGACTCATGAAAAAGAAAGAACTACCTGATCCGACAACTCAAGACAGACTAACTTGGCGCGGAAAAATTAGGAGAGTAGACTCCACTTAAAATGGGTAAATGCAAAGAAGAAGATTTGTGATTTAAAATGTCAATAAAAACACATGTAAGCTTTGACATTGCTCCTATACAATCTGTAAGCTGGTGACATATCTGAAAGCCGATTGAGGTGGTATGGCAACGTCATGAGAAGACCTGAAGAATATGTGGTCAAAACAGCACTGTGTCTTTAAGAACACAAAACAGGCAGAGGACGTCCTCCATCGGCATGGTGGACCAGCATGATCAGACTCATGAAAAAGAAAGAACTACCTGATCCGACAACTCAAGACAGACTAACTTGGCGCGGAAAAATTAGGAGAGTAGACTCCACTTAAAATGGGTACATGCAAAGAAGAAGAAGATTTGTGATTTAAAATGTCAATAAAAACACGTGTAAATTATGTCCATGATTTTAATTATGCATCACAGATTGCCTGCACGTGCAGATGAAAACAATCCTATTCTGTTCTGGTATAATAATAATTCTGCTTGTGATAACCACCATCTGGAGCATTTTAGAACATTAGGCAAGTTGTAGATTTATGTATACCTTAGCGGTAAGCTACAGTAATTTGGAATGCCCCAGTGGCGTAAAAACTTATTGTCAATAGTATTTGTTGTAGGGCGCTGATAGAGCTACTTCGCAATGTAGGTAGATGGGCTTTATCCCCAATTAAGGCATTTTATGTAATCACAGGCTTTGAAACTCTATAGCGTATCTTGAATTCCTTCTCAGTCAATTCTTCTGATGGTTCCACTCTTGTCCTCATCACTCTTATCTGTCGTGGTCATCCTCATCATTGTTACTGGTTAAATTCGATAGAGATATCCTGAGAATAAATAATTTAAAGGTTCGGTTATGTAGGCAGTTTACAATAGTTTTTTTAAGAGATAACACTTCCACAAACATATATAATCATTATATTGTCACTTTTGAAGTACACACCTGATGTATTTGTAAAATAAAACCACTAAATTCACTCGAATTAGCCAAATTATTTCTGTTAATTAGAGCTTAAGCACTGATTAAATAAATATCGATTTGACGACCGATTAATGGACAAAAACGGCTAATCAGCGTTCCTGCAACCCATTTTCACGTTTGACAAGAGATTTTGTTGACTGATTTGACAACTTGTTTAACAAATCTCTGATTAAAATCAAATGAGGTAAAATACGATCCAGCAACCCAATTTGCACTTGACAAGAGGTTTGACCAACGGTCAACCAATTTTTGGGTTAATTATGCTTCCAACAACCGGGCCTGAGTCTGTTAAAATCAAACACAAACTACGAGACAGCGCTGTCAGCATAATATGCATATGCCTATGGATGGCTCAATTACGCAATAATTGTATGGGGAGATAGCGTGGAATTTGACCAGTTGTTTATTATGCAGGAGAAATGTAACAAAATCCTTGCACGAAATCACTTGAGCGAGTACACGAGACTCGGTGATTGTCATAGGTATATAACACGGAATGCCCAAAAGCTGAGGGTCGTGCCGAGGCGCCTTACCAAAACGTCGAAGCTGGTACATGTGTTGGGGCAGCCGTCTACAATCGCTTAACAATGGACATTATTAATTCACAATCAACGCAATCCGTAGTCGTATTGTAGAATTGATGACTTTTTTGAGTCATCAACCCTACTAATACTATACTATTCAATTTATTTAATATATTGGATTTAATATATTTATTTAATTCTGTATTACATTGTTAACAATGCAAATAACTTGTAACTTTTTTGTTATTAATAAATGAACCACCTTTGTTAATACAAAAGTCTGCGAAAGCTGTAAACCGTACTTCACAAAAAATAAATTATTGACATTGCCATCTATCTACATTCTACAGTATTCGTTATTTGTCAGGAAATACCTAGATCTTTTTAAATCTAATCCAGACGTACATGAAAAGTACAACAGACGGAACAAAAATAAACTTATCCTCCCCACCACTACACTACAATCCGTAGGCAGAAGCCCTAACTTCCGAATGATTAAAATATATAACTAGTGGTTCTCCCCGAACTGAGATCTCTCGAATCTACAATAAAAACAAAAAAAAATATTATTCGTTATCTTTAACTACCAAAATAGTGCCACGAAATATTAACCATATAACTTAACCTACAGTTTCATTCAAATTACAGGTAACGGGAGTTTATGTTGACTGGTTATTCCTTTTTTGAACTACAAATTGCAGTTATTCTAGACTTTTGCCTATATTTGTGATACTTAAGCTACACGTATACCAAATTTCAGCACTGTGGGGTCACTGGTGTACCCTGTGAATTTTGTCAAAGTTTAGTTTTTATTATGGCTAATAACTCAAAAACTACAAAATCTTTATTAAAAATAAAAACGTAATCAAAATGTGCAAACAAAGACCATTTATTTGACGTCCCATTTGACCTAATAATCAAATTTTTTTTACCCTCTTGAACCATAACATCTCAACAACCCCACAACATTTTTAGCTGATTTAGTCAAAATTGTGCCATCACTACCTACCTATGTATCCATTTTCACGATGATCGGATCAAAGCTTCAAAATTTATCCTCGGACAAACAAACATACATACATATTATACATACAAAGCCGATTTGCCCAAGTTGATTAATGGCGGGTTCCTATATCCGTCGGTAACCGACTACGACTCGTATCTCCTTGAAAAACTGTTAATCTAATGTCAAACCTTTGACACATTTTCAAGGAGAAACGAGTCGTAGCTGGTTACCGACGGATATAAGAACCCACCATTAGAGATCTTGCTTCACTCGATCAAAAAAATTCCTGACTATCTAAAAAACCAGAAAGTACATAAAATATTTTATAGGAATTTTAAATCATTTTTAATTAAAAAAAATACTATTCAGTTGATGAATACCTATAGGAGAACATATGAAACAAACAAAGAGACGGCCCTAGCGATCACTAATAGATAGGTACTTATGTAATATGTAAGCATGTTTAGTTATAGTACTTATGTAATATTTGACATATGCCACATAAACTAATTTAAATTTAATTGATGTGACATGTTTAATTCTACGTTTAATTGTTGTGCTTCTTGTAAAAACAAAAACCCAACTTGCAGTGCCCTTACAGGGTATATGTACTTACTCCTACGCTACCTACTATCTAAGCTAAAAAATGTATATGTGCATGTACGCAGAATAAATGAATATGAATATATTATATACCGTTTGGCTCGTCCATGCTCGCAGAGCTTTAATAGCATTTAATATATCGCAATAATTGTCTTATATACAGTTTTGATGATGCCTTAAGAAAGCAGCGTGGTGAGGTCACTCAGCGTACTATGGAGAGGATATGCTTTGTGTTTCTCACTGAGATCGAATCAGAAATGAGGAGATTAGTCACCGACTTAACACAAATGATTAGCAAACTGAAGTGGCAGTGGGCAGGGCACATAGCTCTAAGAACTGACGGCCGTTGGGGCAGAAAGTTTGTCGAGTGGAGACCACGCACTGGAAAGCGCAGCATAGGACGTCCCCCCCCCCCCCCTCACTAGAAGAAAATATGACCTGATAAAGGTTGCTGGGAGCCGTTGGGTGCAGGACGCACAAGATCGGAGACTCTGAAAATCTATGGGGAAGGCCTATGTTCAGTAGTAGACGTCCTTCGGCTGGTATGATGATACCGTTGGTACATTCATGCCAGGGCGCGGCAAGTTTACTAGAGTTTTTAGGCGAAGAACAATGTTTCCCGGGAATGGCAAGGACACCAGGAACCTACAACAGGAATTTATTTGTTATTTACAAAAAAAGTATATATAGGTATAATTAATAGATATTAGCCGTTCTTCAGTACTGGTCATTTCAAATAGAAAAAAGTTTGAAATGACTTTGTATTCTAAATTCAAATTAATTTTGTTTTAAAAACATGACATTTTTTTTACAATCTCAGTCTTTTGCTTATTAATTAGCGTTGTATTTTCATTACATTTGAACATTTTTCGTCATAATGGATACTTTAAAAAATCGTGTAATTATGGAATATGAGTTCTGTCGTGGCACCAACGCGACACAAACGGCACGTAACATCAAAAACTTTGACGGAGAGAACTGTACAAACGAACGCATAACCCGTTATTGGTTTTCCCGGTTCCGTTCTGGAAATTTTGACTTGAAAAATGAAGCTCGTGGTCGTCCGGCGACTTTGGTCAACAATGATGAATTAAAGGCGATTGTGGAAGCTGACGAAAATCAATCTACAGCTGAGCTAGCAGCAGGTTTTGATGTTAGCATCAAAACAGTTTTGATCCATTTGCGACAAATAGGCAAGGTAAAAAAACTTGATAGATGGGTGCCCCACGAACTTAACGATCGCCAGCGCAACGTACGCGTCGAGACCTGCCTTGCGCTGCTCAATAGGCAAAGAAATGAAAGAATTTTGAACCGAATTGGTACGTGCGATAAAACATGGATTCTGTTCGACAATCGAAAGCGCTCAGCATGTTGGTTAGATCCTGGTTCAGCAACAAAGCAATGCCCTAAACCAAAAATGACCCCTAAAAAGATGATGGTCACTGTTTTGTGGTCTAGTGCGGGTGTGATTCACCACAGCTTTTTACAAAACGGCACGAGCATTACTGCAGATGTGTACTGTGAAGAACTGGTGACAATGATGGAGAAGCTTGCACATCGGCAACCAGATTTGGTCAATCGGTCGTCCCCACTGCTCCTTCACGACAACGCGCGACCCCATACTGCACAACAGACAGTCTCCAAGCTGCAAGAGCTGGGGTTGGAAGCTCTCCCTCATCCGCCATACTCACCAGACCTTGCACCTACCGACTATTACTTTTTCCAAAATTTAGACAACTTTTTAGTGGGTAAAAAATTCAATTCCCGAGAGGCAGTACAAAATGCCTTTGACGAGTTTGTTGCCTCCCGTCCGGCTGATTTTTACAAGAAGGGCATCAATAAACTGCCAATGCGTGGGCAAAGATGCGTCGATTGCATGGGTGATCACTTTGAATAACAGAAATAAAAAAGTTTAAAAAAATAAGTAGGTACTTTCACTTATTCCATACAAAACGGCAATTTCATAGGTAAAGACCTAATACATCCGGATTATCCTGTTGTGTTAATGGAAGATTTATTTGGTTTGTAATGTTTTTTATAGTAAGAGAACAAAAGTAAGTTTTTTTATTCTCTTCTGATGAATATTTCATTTGTATTTTTTTATTGTGTAAACTCTTTATGCCAAAGAGCGATGGAGCGTAGCATTTTAGGTGTTAAGCGAACCGATAGAATCCGCAACACTCTACGCTCTAAGACCTTAATCAGTAATGTGAGGTATAAGGCTGCAAGACTGAAATGGGAGTGGGGGGTCATGTCACGCGAATGCACCCATAAAAGTGGATCTCCACCGAATGGCAACCTGCAGGATGACAGCAAAGAGACCCTGATAGTTCCACGCTGACTGGCAGAAGATTGCTAATGAACGCCGGGAAAGGAAGAAAATGGGGGAGACATTTGCCTAGCAGTGGGACAGTATAAGTTATAAAAAAATATAAACTAACTGATAGAATAAGTATATGCTATTTTTTTGTTAATATATTTTTATAATTTAGAGAAAAACATCCAGACCCGGAATAAATATCTGTATAACATGCAAACATTTATTCCGCGGCGGGAATCGAACCCGCTATCTCCTGAGTCTCAGCCGACTATTCGCCTACTGCACCACGGAGGTCGTCAATCAGCGATGAAAGTGATGATAATCTTCGGATCGGCTGACCTGATTTTCATCACACATTATTAAGAACCACAATTAGTAGTGTAATGCGTATGAAGTCGCGGGTAACAGCTAGTAGCTTTATATTAAAAATACCACATCGGTGATGGACCGATGCGGTATTTTTTTGGGAACTACGATCCTAGAGACAGACAGACAGTCATATGGGTCAAACTTTTAACACTCCTTTTTTTGTGATGGAGTTTAAAAACCCAGCTCTACGCAACACTTTAAGAATACATCTTCGAAATATAAAAAAATAAAATTTAACAAGCAATTGTGAACATTTTATTGCAATATCAAACGTAAAGGGTTCTAAAGGGACTGTAACCGGGCCAGATAGGCCACATTGTGTAGCAATTAGAGCCCTGTCAGGGAGTAATTGGCTATTAGCGCGGTCGTACTGATACACGATACTTATGGGCTGATCCTGAAGGCACACCGTGGCTATTTATAAACGTCTCGCCGACTAGAGCTGTTTATCTCTTGTTCGTTTTCGGCGACTAAAGTGTGCTATGTATGACGACCTCCGTGGTGCAATGGGCGAATAGCCGGCTGAGATGCAGGAGGTAGCGGGTTCGAGCGGGTCCCGCAGCGGAACAAATGTTTGCATGATCTACAGATATTTGTTCCGGGTCTGGTTGTTTCTCTATATATTTTAAGTATGTATTTACAAAAAAAAATGTATATAAGTATTCTATCAGTTATCTGGTTCCCATAATACAAGCTTTGCTTAGTTTTGGGCTAGATAGCGCTGTGTGAAATGTCCAGCAATATTTATTTTTATATTATTTTTTTATTTTATGTTTTTATGTGTATTAATATATCTTTGTTTTACTATGTATTTATCAACTTGGAGCAACTAACCAACTGTGAATTAAGACCAATAGAGCAGTTAAAGAGACGTCCGTCGTTAAATTGACATAATAGTGGATACCCGAAAAAAGTTTCCTAAAAGGTGTTTAAAAAAAACCGGCCAAGTGCGAGTCGGACTCGCGCACGAAAGATTCCGTACCATTATCTATAAAAACGAGCAAAAAAATCACGTTTGTTGTATGGGAGCCCGCTTTAAATATTGGTTTTATATTAATTTAATTATTTATTTTTGAAGTGAATATATAACTAAATATTCTGTGAATATTTTAAGCGTCTAACTGTTGCCGTTATCAATATAGAGCAAAAACGAGCAAATAAATCACGTTTGTTGTATGGGAGCCCCCCTTAAATATTTATTTTATTCTGTTTTTAGTATTTGTTGTTATAGCGGCAACAGAATTACATCATCAGTGAAAATTTCAACTGTCTATCTATTACGGTTCATGAGATACAGCCTGGTGATACACGGACAGACAGATAGACAGACAGACAGCGGAGTCTTAGTAATAGGTAACGTTTGACTCTTTGGATACGAAACCCTAAAAAATTATCTTAACGTAGTCTGAAATTAATATTATATATTGAATTAAATAAATAAATATTGCTGGACATTTCACACAGTGCTATCTAGCCCCAAACTAAGCAGAGCTTGTACTATGGGAACCAGATAACTGATAGATAGAAAATTTCAACTGTCTATCTATCACGGTTCATGAGATACAGCCAGGTGACAGACGAACAGACAGACAGACGGAGAGCCAGACAACAGAGTCTTAGGGTTCCGTTTTACCCTTTGGGTACGAAACCCTAAAAAAATGAACAAATTCAAATTTATGCAGTTTTCGATCGCCTTGGAAGTAGCACAGGGTTTACAGGGTTGCAAACTTGGATATAAACTATTCTCAGGGTTACCAACAACATAAAAAAAATCATAGATACATGCGCGTTAATTAACAAACCTAATTTAAACACGGGATTTATCACGTACCGGTTTATCGGTGTTACAAGACGCACTGCGGAGCGCTACGCACTTACCCCGGTGAATGTTCTCGAATTTAACCTAAATATCGGTCGTAACACCGATAGTATGATAAATATCGTATTAATATTTATGATTAAAATTAATCACGAATGTTTTTTAATTAAAAACATCATTTTATTTCATTTATTCACAGAACAATTCATTTACTGTATATGAATGATAAGAATAGTCTTACACTATCACAGTATTAAAATATAAAAAACATTGTCAAAAAGATAGTAAATGTCATAAAAAGATAATTAAATGGAATGCCATTTTGTATTGTAGTGTAGCTTGAAAACATTCACTGAATAAAAACACCCTTCCGGCAAAAGCTCTTTTAGCCTAGTCTTAAATTTAATTGGACTATCAGGGATGTTCGTGGCGGCGCGGGTCGAGTTCTTCCTTAACGTCATGCGCAAGCGAGCCGCGTCCCTGGTGCACAGGCTGCGGGCCAGCGCCAACACCGTCTTGGCAATGATAGCCGGCAGAGTAGACTGCCCGTACACCAGACATTGCTGTCACAGGCATGCTCTCAAAAACCCTGTATAAACCTTAGCTTACCTATTGTAAGTGTTTTTCCACGTGCATGCGAGGATGTGTGGTGAGTGTTGGTGTGTGAAAGAGTGTGTGGTGTGAGTGTGTGTAAGTGGCTGTGCGGTGTGAGTGCGTGTGAGGGTGTCAGTTTGTGTGTACAAATAAATGGGCGAGTTTGTTGTGTATTGACTTTTATACATAACTAATTGTAAATTGCTAATTGCTTGAAATAAATTTATGTTATTTAATAATTTTCATGTCAATGGGTAGAGAGTTATATAATTCGATTATATCTGTACTAATATTATAAAGAGGAAATATTTGTTTGTTTGTATTGAAAAAGCTCCAATACTACTATACCGATTTAAAAAAAATTTCACTGTTAGTAAGCTACACTATCTCAGGTTGACATAGGCTACTTTGCAGAAGGGTAATGTTTTTACTGAAAAACTACGCGTGCGAAGCTGCGGATTTGTCAGCTAGTCGATTATAAAGTTTAATTAGATGACGGAAAATGTTTGTAAATGGTTTTTTACCAAAACGATTAACTACACTACGAGTATACTACTGCCACAAACTAAGGTAATCTGAAGCTGAGGTATACATCTATATCTAGTTCATCCCCCGGGGAGCAGGACACCCGGTGGGGGAGGAATACGAACCGGCAAACCACTGCGTATTGATTTTATGGATACTGATTTGAACTGGCTGAAATGTATGAAAGCTAGTTTTATTTAGTTTTACGACCTCCGTAGTACAGTAGGCGAATAGCCGGCTGAGACGGAGGTAGCGGGTTCGATTCCAGCTGCAGAATAAATGTTTGTATGATCTACAGATATTTGTTCCGGGTCTGGATGTTTTTCTATATATTAAAAAAATGTATTTACAAAAAAAAAGTATATAAGTATTCTTTCAGTTATCTGGTTCCCATAGTATAAGCTCTGCTTAGTTTGGGGCTAGATAGCGCTGTGTGAAATGTCCAGCAATATTTATTTATTAATATTTATTTATATTTATATTTTTTTATTAGGAAAGAAAAGTCGATAGTATAGCTTCGATCCATCATTTTTTCTGCCAAGAAATTGATTTTCCTTTATAAATAAGGAGAAACTTAAATAAACTAGTGGTTAAAAATAACCACATTACTTGACCTGCAGTTTCATTCCAATTACAGGTAACGGGAGTTCATGTTCTATGTTTTTTTGGGGTACAAATTGCAGCTATACCAATTACAGCACTGTGGGGTCACAGGTGCACCCTGTGAATTTTGTCAAAGTTTCGTTTTTAATCATTTTTCGAGTCCGGTATTGTATTGTTTAAGGGGTGTCTGTTGCTTAGGGTGCTAGATTTTTACGTACCTCTGTAATTTTGCCCTTTAGAGAACTAGGGGTGAGACTTGTTATGTTTTCGTCTGTGTTTTATCATTTAATCAATAAAATCAAAGTATTAATTTTATTGTTTTATGTATGTTATTATTTAATGTATTTGCACAGCACATTGCTGCCTGAAAGAAACGTTGTGTTATATTATATTTAATAGATAGCACAACAAAATACTGAGTTGGATGCCTTTTACGTAAGTTGTTTATTGTTTTGTATAAATTTGTTTATTTCTAAACCGACTTCAAAAAAGTAGGAGGTTCTCAATTCGTCGGAATCTTTTTGAAGTAAAACTTCTTTACGCACGCTTGACTTGGGGAGTAAGCTGGTGAATGCGTTATGAAAAGTGCGAACGGAAGTTGAGAGGGAGATATAAGTTAGTGAAGATAGAAAGAGAGAGAGTTACGTTTCGTATATTTTTAAACGTTAATGTGCGAGTGCGAGTTGCTTCTGTCCAGAATGAACATAGACTGATCGACCTTCAGACGCGTGGACAATTTTGTAATTGAACAATTTTATAAGTTAATATTTTGAAAAAGAAGTTTTACTTCAGTCGTGTGATCACACACAGCACGCCCGTTTTTTTTATTTATATTCTTCGATTACTTGAAGACACGTGGACCGATTCGAGAAATTATTTTTTTGTTTAAAAGGATATACTTCCCCGATGGTTTTATTGGCACCAAGTTAGGATATGATGATGGGATCCTAAAAAAATCGAGCGCAAGTCTTTTATTTTGTAAGGACGCATAATTGTTTTGTGTTTTACCTCAGAACTCCGTTATTTATCGACTGATTTGTAAAATTCGTTTTTTATTTGAAAGTATATACTTTCATATTGGTCTCATAGAAATTTTATCAAAATCAGTTTGGTAGTTTGGTTAAGTCGGTTATATTTTTGTTAAAAAGTTACTTGTGTACCTACTGTTCTGTGTATGTTCTGTTCCGTCACAAATAAATGTTTTTTTTCTTTCTTTCTTACTCTAAAAATATGCCGTCTACTCTGAAAACTAACAATTTTACGAGTCCTCAACTTCGTGTCGTAAATACTCGTGATTTATAACTGTTTTTCTTTCCGAAAACTGTACCATAATGGTTGGTCGATGAAAATGGGAATATTTTTTTAACCATGCGCAAGTAATGTTATAAACTGCCTATTTACTGCCTCATATACTATGTTTTTTTTCATCATTATAAATAAATAAATAAATATTGCTGGACATTTACCACAGCGCTATCTAGCCCCAAGCTAAGCAGAGCTTGTAACTGATAGAATACTTATATACAATTTTTTTTGTAAATACATACTTATTATATATAGAAAAACATCCAGACCCGGATAATATATCTGTATATCATGCAAACATTTGTTCCGCGGCGCGAATCGAACCCGCTATACCTCTTGAGTCTCAGGCGGCTATTCGCCCACTGCGCCACGGAGGTCGTCAATTAGGTGGTCATTATCATCGTATCAGCCATAGTACGTCCACGGCTGTACATAGCCCTCCTCCGTAGATGAGGACAGAGCGACCGACCTTGTATGGCCTGCACCCAACGGCTCCCAGCAACTTTGAAGGGCCCTCGTACGCTGCGCTTTCCAATACGTGGTCTCCTTACTCGAAAACTTTTCTCTCCCAACGGCCGTCAGTTATTCGAGCTGTGTTTTTTAGCAAGAGGTTTTTAACTGTGAGTTTGCCTCTCATATCATATATTGTAACATTTCTAGACAGTGTGTATGGAACTGTGAATTTGGAACTTCCGATAATGACGGTTATAAACGATAATCTGTGGTTATTCGATTGAAATAACCACAGATTATTGTTCTTGAAGATCCGTGTTACAAGATTAATAGGATATATCCCAATTTCCATTTCGGAGATCTAGGGTTCAAAACTTGACCGTGCACGGAAAAAATATGTGCGCATTATAAAAACGTCGAAGGAAAACATTGCGGTGAAACCGGCATGCCCAAAGAACTAAATATTCAAATACTTTCAAAAACTGGTCCACTAGTATCAAATTCACCAGGATAATGTAAAATTATCTAAAATTTTTACCTACCTCTTTAGTTCAGTAGAAAATTTGATTTTCAAAACTATTTTAAATTAAAAAAAAACTTTTTTTCACTGCCAATAATAACTAATCACGTTTAAACTTCCCAACAGTTACAAGCACTATAAGCGATTAGTATCCCGCTGTTCCAGGGGCACCGGATGTTAAGCCGACGTGACGTCACAATCCGATAGTGATAGCTCAAACTATTATCACAACTGATGTTCTCCGCTTACTCTCCGCTTACTCTGCAGAGTGCTAAGAATTGTAGATTTAATGATACTGGAGTTGGAAATAATATTAACAAAAACAGGCTGGGTGAGTGTCGTATTGTTTAAAAAAATTGAGATAAGCTTTTGCCCAGCTGTGGGACAAAAGTAACTAGAAATGGACCGGACAAGCAGACGTACTTGAAAACATCACCCGTAACTGATCGATATACCATCTCGCCGTAACTTCGCACCAACTTCTTTTAATCTAAATCTTCCGTCTAAAGAGTGGAATTCGGTACCGGTATTTGTTTTTTTCGACTTCAAAAAAGGAGGAGGTTCTCAATTCGACTGTATTTTTTTATGTGTGTTACCACAGTACTTTCGACTGGGTGAACCGATTTTGATGATTCTTTTTTTAATTGAAAGCTGATGCTTCCAGTGTGGGCCCATTTCCATTTAGTTGAGTTCTGATCATGGCATCCGAGAAAACCATATGAAGTCTTAAATTTGTTTAATTTTTATGTTATGATATGTTTGTTAGCTCAGAACTCCGTTATAAATCAACCGATTTGGATAATTAGTTTTTCATTTGAAAGGATATATTTTTAGATTGATCCCATGGAAATTTCATCAAAATTAGTATTTTAGTTTGGTTTACTGTTAACTGAAGTCGGTTATATTTTTGTAATGGTTTGGTAAGGATTAACAAGCTGAGGTGGCAGTGGGCAGGGCACATAGGGCGTAAAACTTCTCGTTGGATCAGAAAGGTTTTTGATTCTCCACTAGACGGAAAGACGACCTGATATAGGTTGCTGGGAGCCGTTGGATGCAGGCCACACAAGATCGGTCGCTCTGGAAATCCATGGGGAGGGCTATGTTCACTAGTGGACGTGCTGCGGCTGGTATGACGATGATGATGATTTGTTTTCCAGACCATCCCAGCCTGCAGACTTAGCGTAGCCGGGTAAAATAACTAGGATATCCGAATATCACAAACGAGAAGTTTGTTTGGATGTTTCTTGATTAATCATGCGGAAATGGCGAAGTTTGGAGCAGGTTCGTGATTGGAAAGGCTGCCGTTGTTCCGTGTTAAACGCGAATAAAACAGTAGGCAATAAATAAATATATAATGCTGAATATTTCACACAGCGCTATCTAGCCCCAACCTCACGATAACACGCGAGGCAGGCGCATTTGCGTATCCTTGATACACCAGTTTACTGGTAATGAGGCTTTGACGTCTCATTACGCAAACACGCGCGACGACGCAATAGGTTTTGGTTTAGCTTTGGTTTTTCAATTTTAAATTTTAAAAGTTCTTTCAATCAAACAATAAAAACTTAACTAGTACAATTTCCAGTGTGAATTTAATTCTAGAATGAACAAACATATGATTTATAACGTCAATTAAGTTGAAACGCTTCTTATACAAATATAAAACTTATACAATTAAAATTCAACCTATAGTAGGTACTTACAATCATTATTATTGAAGAAGGAAGAATGTCGACTCCAACAGTTCTGCAGTGGCGGAACATTCCCTAGATTCTGATTCGACGCACTACATATGTTTCGACAAGGCCCGGGTCTTAGCGAGAGAGAAGTTTTTCGTTCCTCGCAAGATCCGAGAGGCGATAGAAATAAATCTTGTGCCGAACTTTAACAGAGATAGAGGATGGGTTCTACCGCCAGCCTGGAGGCCATGTCTTCATGATGCAAGTGACAAAAGAGTGAGTGAACCTGGTAGAGACATAGTTAGTGTTGTGTGTTTGCCTGTACCAAGAACTACAGAAGAGAGCAGCAGTGATGATAATGATGATGATGACACAGCCGGTCAACACGCTGGGCCTTCGTTGACCCAATCTCCACCACCCCGCCCGTTCACTCGCGCGCAGAGGTCAGCGGCGCTTATTCGGAGCGGATCGCACTCACCCTGATGAAGGTTCACGAATTGAACCGAAACATTGTCGGTCGAAACGAAATAAGACGGTACGTGATAAATCCCGTATTTATAATTATGATTTAAATTAATCAAGCTACCACCTAAGTAAAAAACTTACTATACATATTGTTTTAAATGTTTATGTTTGGAAACATGTAAGCTTTGATGGGCAATACACTAAACATCAGACCATGTGTATAGGTTTGAAAGGCCGGAGCCTACGTGGTAGAAGTAAATATTCTCGCTAAAATAGTATGAAAATAACTATTTGCGAGCGAGCGACCAAAATACTGACAAAACAGAAATAATAAGCCTACTGCTCAACATAAAAGGGACAGTCGCCCAAGCAAGCCCGCGCTGCGCCTGCGCGCGCCACTCACGCTGCTGTCGGCCTATACCCCGAAGGAATAAGGTCTAAAATAGCGTGCGCATCGGCCGAGACGTGCGCGTGGGCCACTGCTCGCGTCGCAACCAGTGTTGGGGTAATTTGTATCGATTATATGAAAATAACTATTTGCGAGCGAGCGACCAAAATACTGACAAAACAGAAATAATAAGCCTACTGTTCAACATAAAAGGGACAGTCGCCCAAGCAAGCCCGCGCTGCGCCTGCGCGCGCCACTCACGCTGCTGTCGGCCTATACCCCGAGGGAATAAGGTCTAAAATAGCGTGCGCATCGGCCGAGACGTGCGCGTGGGCCACTGCACGCGTCGCAACCAGTGTTGGGGTAATTTGTATCGATTACATGTCGATGTAAGGTAAGTTTTTCTTACGAGTTTTAAAGATATTTTGAATATGTTTATTTTTGCTATGTGTATTACTGCTTAGTTTTGGTTTAGCTTATGTCAAAAATGGTATTCCGAACGACACATTTTTGGTTTAAAAGTTACCAAAAATTAGCGATTTTTTTCTAATTTCGTGTTTAATTAGACGCTTTGCGGCGCTTCCACTCTGCGCCAGTAGGTGTTGATCCTAATATCACTAGACAGTTGCAGTACGCTCTACTCATGTCTAATATACCGCAATACCATCAAGCCTACTCTCAAACCGGCGTTAAGTGATTAAAGACAATGTGAAAGCCTGCAGAATGCACAAACACTGTATAGATACGCTTCTCAAGTAAACAGTACAGTATGGAACGACTCTGAGGCTCCATGCGTTTAATCATCAACATCATATCATGTTTGATCATACATCAAAAGTTCTAACATCATATCAGCCAAAGAATGTCCACTGCTGAATATAGGCCTCCCATATAGATTTCCAGAGTGGCCAATCTGTGCGGCTTGCATCCAATGGCTCCCAGCAACCTTTTTCAAGTCGTTTTTCGATCAAGTATTGGGGCAGAAAGATTCTCGAGTGGAGACCATGCACTTGAAAGCCCCCCCCCTCCCCACTAGATAGACATCGTACAATATGAAACAAAAAATAACACCAGTCAGGAAATTAGTTAACTCTAGGATGGCGAAACTAGTGAAATAACAGGCACATGAGGCTTATCACTTGTATGCCTATAGTTGAAGTAGAGCAGTACATCGTACGTAGGCCACGTTTCCAAGGTGCGTCCTAGTGTTACTGCTGCCGCGGGCACGGTCTAATGCTCTGTTAAGGGCCCTTTAAGTTAAGGGGGTCTTCTGTTACCCGTTTTATGCGAATATTTCGAACAAGTCTGTGGCTCGGTTGATAAAGAGAGATAAACAAAAATAAATACACCGAAAGTTTGGTTTATCAAAACTTAAAAGATCGAAAATAATAATTTAAACATATCACATTCGTCAAATAAATTAATTTGTAACTCGCGTTTTCGTAAAATGAGCAATTGAGTGAACTATCTAACCCTGTTTTCACCCAAAAAACGAGTCGTAAAGTTTTTAACAAAAATAGCATTACAACAAAAATATTGTCTTCCTTGAAATGCGTTTAAAAAAATTTAGTATAATAATACAATATTTCAAAAAAAAATAACGAATAAAAACTGCGCAATTTTACGCTTCAAATGATGTCGTTTATTCGAAAGTAGAAAGTTTCTAAGTTAAAATTCACATACTTTAACAAAGTTGAACCTTTTATTTACATATAAAAAAACTAGAAGTGTACTATCCATTACTTATTATAATATGAACTTTTTAAAACATATAAAATGATGAAACGCAACGCGGCCACTGGCAGTCCCCATCATGACATACTCCTCAGTAGTATTCGCCCACTCCCGTCAAGTTGCTGCCATTCAATTAGTACAAAATCGTTTCTTGCGAAAAGCCACAGGCTCGCCTTGGTATTTTCGCAATAACGATCTGCATCGTGATTTGAAATTAGAGTCAATAGCTAAATTCATCAAGCTCGCTTCCAAGCGACATTATGAACTCGCCACTCATCATCCGAATCCTTTGGTACATACCATTCCGGACTATTCGATTGAACTGTCCGAGCACAGGAAAACCCTCCGTCGTCCGAGACACGTTCTCGGAGACCCGGATGACGAAATCACTTCCGCTAATGCGGGTGAGTCATCCACATTAGACAGAGCAAACACTCCACAAATACACCGACCTCGCCGGCGAGGTCGACGAGTCCCATTAGTCGCCGCCTACACGAGGTACAAGCACGTACCCGGGCGTTTCTCTCCTATCCCCGTCCCGGCAACAGCCCAAGCCGAGGTTCGTACCTAAGTGGTGCCCTTGCGCTAGTTGCCTCATCAAAAATTAAATTATAGGGCTGAGCGCCTTCTGCGCTCGCCAAAAGCTCGGTTAAGCTGGATACTAATATGGATACTTACAGATCTATAAAACTCATTGACATCATTGTTCTCCCAGATGCCCCTTCGTAGGGTAAAAATGTTTGATATGATCATATAGAGGGAGTTTTGGTGAGTTGGGAATAAATCCGAAAGTCCCCCTTTTGTCCCCCATTCGCTCCCATCCACCTCGTATCTCGGAAAGTATAAGTCTTAAAGCATTAGCGCCAAAACTAATGTTGCTCAGGACATTTTTTTATATACGAATCTAAAAAATTGATCTTTCATACAAAGAAAAAAGTCCCATACAAAATATTTTTGTGCAAATACCGTACACCGTATATTTCGTTTGCCGTAACTTTCATACTGTTTTTGTAGGGAGCCAAACGGCTTGCGGGTACTGTGAAATTTATATTACTGTATTTTGTTGATTGGTGGAGGGGCGTAAGATAACTAAATTTTCAAGTTTATGCGACATCCATCATCATCATCATTTTGAGACGTTCCTTTTTTAGTTTTTGGAGGGGCATAAGGTAACTTTCTTGGTAAATTTTCATGTATATGTGACATATACAAGGATCACTTTAAAACGTCCAATATTTTTTTTTAGTTTTTGGAGGGGCGTAAGGCAACTTTCTTAGTAAATTTTTAAGTATATGCGACCTTTACAAGGATCAGTTTGAAACGTCCAATATTTTTTTTTTAGTTTTTGGAGGGGCGTAAGGCAACTTTCTTAGTAAATTTTCAAGTATATGCGACATCTACAAGGATCACTTTGATACGTCGAATATTTTTTTTAGTTTTTGGAGGGGCGTAAGGCAACTTTCTTAGTAAATTTTCAAGTATATGCGACATCTACAAGGATCACTTTGAAACGTCGAATATTTTTTTTTAGTTTTTGGAAGGGCGTAAGGCAACTTTCTTAGTAAATTATCAAGTATATGCGACATCTATAAGGATCACTTTGACACACTTTTTTCCTCAGCAAATTATCCAATTGATGTAAAACTTACCGGTAGAACTAAAATAAAAATTCCAGACTATATTAAAAACGTTCTGAACTGATGATGGAGTCAGGAGCTGTTCCGTGGAACTCCTCAGCAAGTTGTCCGACTGAAATAAAACTTTGCACATCGGTAGAACTAAAATGAATATTTTAGACTACACTAAAAACGCTCCGATCTGATGATGGAGTCAGGAACTGTTCCATGGAACTCCTCAGCAAATTATCCAATTGATGTAAAACTTTGCACACCGGTAGAACTAAAATTAAAATTGTAGACTATACTAAAAACGTTTTGATCTGATGATGGAGTCAGGAGCTGTTCCGTGGAACTCCTCAGCAAGTTCTCCGATTGAGGTCAAACTATGCATACCGGTAGAATTTAAATGAAAATACTTTACTATACTAAAAGCGCTCTGATCTGATGATGGAGTCAGGAGCTGTTTCATGGAAGCTCCTCAGCAAGTTGTCCGATTGAAGTAAAACTTTACACACCAGTAGAACTAAAATGACAATAAATCTCAAAAGTTATCTAAGTAAATTTGTTTCAGATAGAGACTTCGTTTTATTTTTCCTGTAATCTTTGTTGATGTTCTTATAAATCATAGTAATTTGAGATTGTTCGCATTCCAAAACTATTCGACAAAAAACAAAATAAAAAATTGTTTTGTAATGTGTAAGTTACCTAAGACTTTTTATATGATACCAAACTGAATGTTATCCTACATACCTAGGTAAATACTTAAATGCAACTGTAGGTCAAGTAAGTTGGTTATGAATTTCGTGGCGCTGTTATACAAGTGGTTCGCCCCGAACTAAGATCTCGCGAGTCTCTCAAAAAACAAAAAAAAAATATTATTCATAATTTTTGACTTGTAAAATAGTGCCACGCAATAACAACCACAGACTTACTTGACCTACAGTTTTATTCAAATAACAAGTAATGGGAGTTCATGTTAATTGGTTACTTTTATAAGGGTAGAAATTGCAGTTATTCTGGATTTTAGACTTTTCCCTGTATTTATGTCACTTAAGCTATGTGCCTGTGAATTTTGTCAAAGTTCAGTAAACTCAAACACTACAAAGATTAAACTAAAAATAAAAACGGGCTCAAAACGTGCTAATGAAGAACTTTTTTTATAAGACGTCCCATTTGACCTTACAGACTCGCGAGTTCTTAGTTCGGGGAGAACCTATTGTACAACAGCGCCACAAAATTCATAAACAACTTACTTGACCTAAAGTTGCATTAAAATGACAAATTACGGGAGTTCATGTTAATTGACTATCTACTCGTTTTACGTTAAATATTGCAGGTATTTTGGATATCAGACTTTTCCTTACATTAGTGTCACATAAGCTACACAAATACCAAATTTCAGCACTGTGGAGTCACTAGTGTACCCTGTGAATTTAGTCGAAATTCAGTTTTTATTACGACTAGTAATTAAAAAACTACGACGAATAAACTAATAATAAAAACGGGGTCTCAATGTATTAATAAAGATCTTTCATTTAACGTCCTATTTGACCTTAATGTCTTATTTATGTTTGTTTTCGCCGCTCTTGAACCCCAATATCTCAATAACCCCCCCACATTTTTAGCTCATTTAGTCAAACCAGGATTTTGCCAACACTACCTGCCTATATATTATCAAATTTCACGATGATCGGATCAACGCTTCCAAAGTTACCCTTGGACAAACAAACATACATATACAACGTCAATTTGCTCAAGTTGATTTAGAAACTTCGCTTCGCTCGATCAATTAGTCAAAAATTATGAATATTATTTTTTTTTTGTTTTGTGGAAGACTCACGAGATCTCAGTTCGGGGCGAACCACTAGTTATTTTACTTGTAGAAATCTTGTCAGACTTATTATAAACTCGGAGTCTTCAAGTCCAGAGTGAACACGTTCTATCTAGGCAAGCTGGCTCCCTCTTACACCTTACCATCAAGTGAGTACCTAAGTGGTCAAGCGCTTAACCAATACATTTAAAATATAAATGAACTACAAATGAAGATAGGTACGAAGATACCAAATACACTATCAATTAACATTTTCATTTGATCGACATGACAAAGGATCAACATTTCTTGTCCTATAGTGAGGTGTATAGGAAACAAACTCACACATCCGCAAGCCATGCAGCAACTTCAACGGCGGCCGACTTCATAAATATCTAAAATTGACAGCGTCAGATTTTGGAATGCCCTCTTAAGAGTGTTAAAATGAAGTGTGTTTGACTACTCTTTCAATTCAATTCTTTATCTATATCTATGTATACTAACATTATAAATAGGAAAGATTTGTATTTTTGTGTGTATGTTTGTAATGAATAAACTTAAAAACTACTGTGCCGATTTCAAAAAATTCTTTCACCGTTAGAAAGCTACACTCACTTTGAGTGAGTTATGGCTATATTTATTGCTAGAAAAGATTAGGGATCCTTACTAAAACTTAAGTAACATAACCCAAAGTGGTGCCCTAAAACGTCTTTCGTCGCATGCGCTGCGGAAACTATTGATGATAGAACGAAAGTATTTATGTTCTACAATATTAAAGAACATATCAATATCTACAAAAAACTTCGTAATATTATACAGAGGATATATTTGTTTGTTTGTTTGTATTGAATAAGCTCCGAAACTACTGGACCCATTTAAAAAATTCTTTTACTTTTAGGAAGCTATACTATCTCCGGGTGCCACAGGTTAATTTTTACCCAACTGCGGAGAAGGAGGGTAATGTTTTTATGAAAAAACTACCCGTGCAAAGCTGCGGATTGGTCAGCTAGTTATTAATAATTACAAATATAACATGACAGATTAAAATTGAATGCGTTACATATATGCATTTGAAATGGCTAAAACAAACAAAAAAAATCCAAAAAAACACTAGGTACCAAATAAACAAACAAAAAAAGCGCGCGAGTAGCGGAGCGGATCGCACTCACCCTGGTTCACGAATTGAACCGAAACATTGTCGGTCGAAACACCGATAAGACGGTACGTGATAAATCCCGTATTTATAATAATGATTGAAATCAGTCGATGAAAGTTTTTTAAGTAAAATAAATGTGATATATTGGGGGGGCTTCAAATGTGGGGAAGTTCAAGTTGTGAAACTTTACAAAGTAGGTACGTAAAACTCATTATCTGTATAGAAGCCAGCAACTCTTTGCCGAAGCACCGAGGATTCTCACTCATTATATAGAAAGCTTATACTCCGCCTACTCTAGCTCTGCATAAAGTATCAATAAATTAATGAATAAATGAATGAAAACGTTTTATTTATTTTTATGTATTTGAGACAACAAATAATTATTCTACCTAAATATCACTAGATTTAATAATTACACCACCAAAGAAATAAACATACATAAAAAAACATTAAGAAACTGGAACATTGGGCGGTCTTATCGCTTAGAACCGATTTCTTCCATAAAACCTTTGGATGGAGAGGATGATACAACAATAATCTACCATTGCCTAGTTTTTAGATTGTAGTATAATTGTACATTCTACCATAAGAAACGTTTATGTAAAAAAACTACGAGCCTTACAGTAGTCTCATAAGATGTGTAATATCTGACCACCGCGTGCGCTCATTGTTCAAATCAAATAGCTTGCGCTCACTGGTCAAATCAGCGCGCGCTTCCCCGGTTTCCTGTTACACATTTCCGTCTTTTTTGCCAAAAGTACTCCCACAAACCGAGAGGAAAGATGTTACACGTCAATAATATTGAAAAGTCCGACACAGTTAATTAAAAAATATTCATTTACTTTCAGTCTTGTAAAGTAAAACTTAGTGGTTAGGTCGTCTCACCGTGTTGTAACGTTAAAGCTGTGTAGCAGTGGTATTCTGTTAGAACTGAAGAAGCAGTGGTAGCAGTTAGAACTGAAAGTTGCTCTCAACCGCAATTTTGTAAATATACTGTTATAAGTTTCCGCCAGCGGCGTCGCACGCGTGGTTTATCAAACAAAAGCTAGCCTATGTCGGTTCAGCCGTTACGTCGTAAAAGAGTAACATACATAACATACACACATACATACAAACATTCGCGTTTGTAATATTACAAGCTTTCACCCACGGCTTCGCACGCGTGGTTTGCCAATAAATAGTAGCCTATGTGTTATGTTAATCCAGGTCATGATCTACGTACATACCAAATTTCATCGAAGTCGGCTCAGCCGTTCCGATGTGAGAGATTTTTTTTTACTACTTATATGGCAAACGAGTATGCAGTCCACCAGATGTTAAGTGGCTACTGCAGCCCATGGATATCCACATAGAATTCAAAACAAGCTATTATGTTGTCGTGATCTCTATGTGGATACGTTGCCATATTATAGGACTTAGCGGTTATGCCTATGTGCCAGTAATTACAGGAACATACGATTACCATCTAACCGGAACACAGCAGCACAAGCACTGCTATTTGGCGGCAGATGAAGATAAGGCGGTGGTGCCCACTTCCTCGAGCCCGTTCACAAAAGCTCTACCACCAGTACAAAAGCTCTACCACCAGTAAAAATTAACAAAGATTAACAAACATCCATACATACATACAAACATTCACGTTTATAATATTAGTGGGATTGACGATATGCAGATATAGCATAGACGGATATCTCCATCTTTTAACCGACTACGAAAAAGGAGAATAATGGTTCTAATGAATTAGTATTTCGCTTAGATTATTTCCAACACAGAAAAATTTTCTACACCTTTATGAAAGATTATCTTATTTTAGGAGATTGGAATGAGAATTATTTAGTAGTAACTAAAGGGGATAAAAATATTTTAGTTTAACTTAATAACTAAATCTTTGACCATTTTCTTCGCAAATCATTTAGATTATAATTTATAATTATATAAGATATATGTACATATTTATGATTTCTTGTACACGCTTTCGTTTTTTTGATTTCTTGTTCTTGTACTACAGAGAGAGATGATTTTAAAGGTAGGTACCTTTAAAATCATCTCTCTCTAGCCTCAAAGGTTTGCTGAAAGAAATCTCTTCTTAGGGTTAAGCTCGCCTATATACATGTCCTCTATTTCTGTACTTTTTAATGTTTTTTCTTGTGTACAATAAAGAATAATTTCTTATAATTAATTATTTACTACCTTAGATAGCTTCAATAATCCTATGATTTTATCATCATTAACTCTATAATAAAAATAGGTTAAAGTTCAGGATATGAGTTAAAGATTAAGATAAAAATAATTTATTTGCCAAAGAATTGTGGTAAGTACTAGTTCTTTGTAATTCAGTTATACGTGACTAGGATTTTAGATCGAGTCAGTAGATTATAAGTTGTTAAAATACATGTAGACTGTGCTTAACAATATTTTGTTACCTATGTATTTCTAATAATAAAGACCTTTGAAAACTAAAAAATGACCTGTAAAACTAAAAAAAAGTAATATGTGAAAATGTATTGATAAAATTTAAATCCATTATTGGCTGTAAGTCAAGTTCCACTTTTAGAGCTGTGGATATTGTTTGAAAGAAAAAGAACTCTCTACTAATAACTAGTAATAATAATCCAAATAATAATTTCACGCAACAAATCACAAAGTACGAGTAATTCAAATAAATTCGGCCGTGCGAGTCGGACTCGCGCACGAAGGGTCCCGTACCATTATCTACACTACATAAACGAGCAATAAAATCTTGTTTGTTGTATGGGAGCCCTGCTGAAATATTTGTTTTATTTTAATTTAATCATTTATTTCTTAAGTGAATTTACAACTAAATATTCTGTGAATATTTCAAGCGTCTACCTGTTGCCGTTATCAATATAGACCAAAAACGAGCAATTAATTACGTTTGTTGTATGGGAGCCCCCCTTAAATATTTATTTTATACTTTTTTAGTATTTATTGTTATAGCGGCTACAAAAATACATCATCTGTGAAAATTTCAACTGTCTTACTATCACGGTTTATGAGATACAGCCTGGTGATAGACGGACAGATGGATAGACAGCGGAGTCTTAATAATAGGATCCCGTTTTACCCTTTGGGTACGGAACCCTTAAAATGAATTAATCCATAGAAATATATACCTTTTAAACTAACATACAGAAATACGGCCTTTGGTGTGGGACGCCACGTGCGTCGATACCCTTGCACCATCTCATCTGTCTGGTACAGCAGTCGAGGCCGGTGCGGCGACAATTTCAGCCGAAGAACTCAAGCGGAGCAAATATAGAATTGCTATTCGGGGTCGAGGACCTGGTTCCATGGGGTACCGGGGCCCATCGCGTCTTTAAAATTTGCAATACAGCGGGGCAATGCAGCCAGTGTCTTGGGGACACTTCCACCTGGTAGTAATCTGGAGAAGTTGAGCTATCTATAGAGCATTTGCAAGGATCTTTAGATGATTCAACTGTTTCTTCTGTATTTTATTTATTACAAACAATTGTATATTCTTTCTGTTATTAAAACATACTTATATAATAACAAAGTGTTAATTTTATCAGAGATGCACCATTTAAGCTCACACTTTCTTTTGCTTTTACAAAAGCTTGAAACGTTTCATATCGCCAGTCACGGCTTTGCTCGCCTTGACAGAAGTACGAATAAAAACAACCCCAACTAAGGGCAAGCTGGCAAACCCTTGTAGGTGTATAACCCCTAAATGAGACGCCTGTTGAGTGTCGACCTCCCCTATTACTGTAGGGCTATGGAGAATTTAACTTAATTTATTTTGGTTTTACCTTCATTTATTATTAGCCCGGCTTGCACAATGATCCCTAAACGTAATTAGCGACTAAACTTGAATAAATTTGATGTATTAATAAGCTATAAGTTCACCTTAATTCACCTTAATCACCCTTAATTCCGTTGTATTTTTTCAACCGATTTTAAAACAACGAGGAGGTTCTCAATTCGGTTTCATTTTTTCGGTTTGTTACCTAAAAACTCCGTCATTTATAAACTGATTTGGAAAATTCTTTTTTATTAATAGAATATACATTCACATTGGTGCCATGGAAATTTCATCAAAATCATTTGGCTTTTAGGGTTCCGTACCCAAAGGGTAAAATGGGACCCTATTACTAAGACTCCGCTGTCAGTATGTCTGTCTGTCTGTCCGTCTGTCACCAGTATCTCATGAACCGTGATAGTTAGACAGTTTAAATTTTCACAGGTGCTGTAATAACAACAAATAATAAAAACAGAATAAAATAAATATTTAAGGGGGCTCCGATACAACAAACGTGATTTTTTTTCTCGATATTGATAGCGGATTTTGTTTTTTAGTAATATCGTTCTTAAGGATTGTACTTTCATGCTTCAAATTATTAGCTTCAAATTTAGTTTTAAGCGAGTCAGTGTTTTCTGACAGAAACCATGTCCGTTTCAAGTTTTAATGAATGCAAAACGATACTCATAGCTGCGTTCTCAACCATAATTTTTCTATTGCAATTAGGGAGTTGGGTTTATTGTCAAACGCCGTAAACGGTTATGACCAATAGACTAAAAGAATAATGTTGTATCTCCTGCTGCTGTTAGCCCTCTTTTTACAAAACAACAAAAAACACTGGAATTGTTTTAAGTTTTCCTTATACTTTTCTCTTATATTTGTTGCAGCTCGCCGTTTTTTATTTTATTTTTATGGTTCCGTGCCAAAATGGTAAAATTGGAACCCTTATGGTGCGACTTTGACTGTACGTCTGTCCTACCGTCGGTCACAACTGATTAGTTTTTTAATTAAAACTTCTTTACGCACGCTTGACTTGGGGAGTAAGCTGGTGAATGCGTTACGAAAAGTGCGAACGGAAGTTGAGAGGGAGATATAAATTAGTGGAAATAGAAAAAGAGAGAGCTACGTTTCGTATATTTTTAAACGTTTATGTGCGAGTGCGAGTTGCGTCTGTCCAGAATGAAGATAGACTGATCGACCTACAGACGTGTGAACAATTTTCAAAATTAATATTTTGAAAAAGAAGTTTTACTTCAGTGGTGTGGTCTAAAGCACACTCGTTCTTTAGGTATTATCAAACCAAGTTCCACTGTATTTTGAAACGTAGCTGCTAACAATTTACCTTTGATAATAAATATAACGATATTCTCAACGGAAATTATTCAACATCTCCCAGGGGTGTACAGAGAGAGTTAATTAGACCCGCACTTGTTCTGCCATGATAATTTACCCTCTTCTTTGGGTTGAAATTTACCCCTTTCGAGATTAGTTACCATGCAGATTTATTTAGAAATTACGATTTAGAGGTAACACAACAGTGATATCAAAGATCTTGTAACCAAAATGTATTGTTTTAACATAATTTTGTTTACTATATTTTATTGTAAGTTCACATATGAATTTATGTATTGTTTAAAATGTGTTTTTAAAGTAAAACTTCTTTACGCACGCTTGAGTTGGGGAGTTAGCTAGTAAATGGGTCACGAAAAGTGCGAACGGAAGTTGAGAGGGAGATATAAGTTAGTGAAGATAGAAAGAGAAAGAGTTACGTATATTACTCTAGGGGCAAGAGAAAGAGGTGTGAGCTCACATTTTCTTTCTCTCTTTCTCTCATAGCCAGTTGATTTGTCGCATATCTCTTATCCCAAATTAGCCTTAATTATACAAACCGCAAATATATATATATAGATGGAGCTAATGACTTCAGTCGTGTTGTCTAAAGCACACTCGTTTTTTTTCGCTTTTTATTGTTCCGTACTTCAAATGAAAATACGGAACCCTTATAGTATAACTTTGTTGTCCGTCAGTCTGTCTATCTGTCAAGACCCTTTATCTCGGGAACGCGTGGAGGTATCGGGTTTAAATTAAAACCAGATACGTACTCAATTCTACAGTCCCTTAAAGCTGTAAAATCAAACTTCTAAGTTAACGTAAAAGATTGCGGTCGTTTATGCCGCAAAAAACGTATATTTCGACACTCTCAAGGGAGTCAAAATTTATAGGGCACTTTCCGTTGACCTAGAAATTTGGCTATGAAATTTGGCATATAATATCGTACAATACGTACTGTACTACAAGTACAGGGAAAAATCTGAAAACATTTGAAATTAAATCATAAAAAATACAGTCATTATTTAATGTACGTAATCAATCATCGAAACTGTCGGTACGGAACCTTTACGGAATCCTCGGTGGGCGAGTCCGACTCGCACTTGTTCGGTTTTTTTATTTTTCTTACACCAGAGTTGGTTTCAACAATCGAAATGTCGAGAATACTTACATAAAAAGGTACATACGCGATACATATTCGTTTCATTAAAAGTATTGTGAAGTGGGATTGGGCGGGTCATGTCTCCCGCATGCAACCAAATAGGTGGGCTAAGGTCGTAACTGGATGAATCCCTGTGGGTGGAAAGCGACACCGCGGAAGGCCTAAGTGTAGGCCGTGGGTGGCGCGATGATTTGGACGCATTTTATAGGGTCTGGCGGGATTTGGTACAAGATCGAGAAAAGTGGAGAGATGAGGGGGAGGGCTTTGCCCAGCAGTGGGACAGCATAGGCTAGATAAAAAAACAGTAATTAGACTTTGTCATTTTAGGAAATGGTAAAGAGAGAAATCAATAAAAATACATGAATATGGAGAAAAAATTAGAGAGGGCACAAATGGCGGTTAGTAGAAGCGTGTAATAGCAAGAACAAAACGTTTACAGAAATCAATTTTGCCTTTACAGATTATTAAAGCACAGATGTTTTTAAATTCTTAGAAATAACAACAGTGATTCCTTTGGTGTTACAAACTTCCATAGACTACCTTTCCATGTGTTGTGGCTCGTATGTTTCTCCCTACATAAAGCGCCTCGTCCACGATAGATTAAAATTACGGAGAGCGACTCTCATAGGGCAATCTACGACGTGTACACATAAGCGAGACTAACTCTAGCTAGAGTATCACTAGTCTACGTAGACACTACGTGTGCTACATCTCTACGTGTACGTAGAAGTCAGAGTATAGATTAGATTAGTCTCCAAGCGGTCTAGCTCTATTCTCTCTCCGTGGACGAGGCGCTTTAGTGGTATAAAAATGGCCGCGAAAAAAGAGGCTAGATTTTCAATAAATATTTTCCCTCTTTATCGATTTTCTCGAAATAGCAAATAGTTCTTCTCGTTCGAAAGTAATTATAATGTATAGATAGAAAGATATATATTATTGCACATAAATCATTTCATTCCAAAGAAATAAACATAAAATAGAATCACACTAATATTGAATATTGTAAATGCGAAAGTTTGGATGTTTGTTACTCAATCGCGCCGTAACGGCTGAACCGATTTCGATTAAATTTGGTATATACGTAGATTATAACCTCACCACATGGGCTACCATTTAACCCATAAATCAGTTCCCATTGATAAAAATGGGGCGTCAAGTTGCAACAGCGAGTTTAGCTTGATTTCTAGATTATCTACACAGTAGTGTAACGCGTACGAAGTCGCGGGCAATAGCTAGTGTACAATACATTAACTCCATTTTGGCAAATGTTTTCTTTAATAATCAAAAATCCACTATACTTAAAACACGTCATAATATTGAACTCGCCACAAAAGGGATAGGTGAGTATTTTAACGTTCACGAGCCGTAAACCTTTTACGATCTGAAGATCGTAAAAGGTCGTAAAAGGATACCGAAAGCAATTGCAAAAATAAATATTTTACATCGATACCCAACAAAATCATTACAGTTAAACTCAAATACTGCAACAGTTATTTTTAATCAACTTCTCCGAGGTTCTATGTTCGACTGTTAATTTTTTTTATGTATGTTCACCGATTTCTCCATCCTTTTCCTTTTCAAAATTATTTTTTTATTTGAATTGATATATGTACTTTCAGATTCGTTCCGTAGAAGTTTCATCGAAATCGCTTTAGTAGTTTGTTTTTTCTGTTATCTTAGTCGGTTATATTTATTTGTTTAAAAGTTACTTGTTAATCAAATAACTGATTTGAACTCATCGATAATACTGGACATTTCACACAGCACTATCTAGACACAATCTAAGCAAAGCCAATGAGAATCAGATAACGGATGATTTCTTAAATGTATTATTAAAAATACATAATTAAAACATTATCATCATCCACAGCCCATAATTACTCACTGCTGGGTGTAGGCCTTAAAATTAAATTGTCGTCTCGTTTGACTACGACTGGTATCATGAAAAAGTGTCAAACTTTTTCAAGGAGATACGAGTCGTAGTCGGTTACCGACGGATATAGGAACCGGCCTTTAGCCGGCTATTCGCCCACGTCGCCACGGTAGTCGTAAAAATAGCCCAAATAAAAGCAATTGTTCATAATTTGTCGTAAGAAAGCTAACAACGACATTGCCGTAGGCTTTCCTAAAGATTTATTTTACGGCAATGGTAACTACTTACCTATTTAAAACACCTTTATTTAACAAAAAAAACATTTAATTTATTACATTAGATTTTCAATAAAATAACAAAAAATAAATATTGCTGGACATTTCACACAGCGCTATCTAGCCCCAAACTAAGCAGAACTTGTACTATGGGAACCAGATAACTGATTGAATACTTATATACTTTTTTTTGTAAATACATAATTACAATATATAGAAAAACATCCAGACCCGGAACGAATATCTGTAGATCATGCAAACATTTGTTCCATGGCGGGAATCGAACCCGTTACCTCCTGCGTCTCAGCCGACTATTCGCCCACTGCGCCACGGAGGTCGTCATATAGATCATCTTATTAAATAATTCCAATTTAAAACTTTGCTCTTGCATCTGACTACTTTCTCCTAGTGAAATTATCTCGTAAAACAACGCACTGAGTAAGAGATCGGAGGATATCTGGAGATAACAGAGGTAAATTTTCTTATAATTAATATAATTTTCTTATAATTCTTATAATTCGCGAAATACTCAACACAAAGAAGAAAACTTCCGTCTAAAACACAATGGTTTGAATTTATCAAGGTCACAGAGTCAGATACGAACTGAAAGAATTTAATAAAATATAACGATTCCCCTGTAAGAGATTTTATTAAATCTCTAAGAACATACACGTTTTTTTACGACATGAAGTGTTCGATACATCGATCACGCAGGTACGAGTAGGTATATTAGCATCATCAGCAATTTGACCTAGTAGGTTACTCGTACCGCGAGCGCGGCCGGGGCGCCTACAGAAGTCAGTGCACCAGCAGCAACCATCCAAACCGCACTCATAAATAGTCGTAGTTTTATAAATACAATATAGCTTTTGTACAGTAAACTCGACTTTTCTATCAGCATCCCGGAAAGAGCTAGCCGCGATTCCTACATGGTCCTTCGAGATACCGTTCGAGGATTCATAGCGCGATCGTAACAAGTCGTACCGTGAGTGCTTCGGACGTACCAGCAGCCATTAGATTCAGTGATCTTAGCTTTACCAGTGAGATTATTGGAAAGCTATCATCGACACCTGACGTGGGGAGCTACCCATTCAGGCCAGCCGCGATTCCTACATGAAGTTTATAAATTTGCTAATATTAATGATTTCATCATCATCATCATCATCATCCACAGCCCGACTTCACCCACTGCTGGGTATAGGCCTCCCCAAGTTTGTGCCATCCGCCACGATCCTGCGCTAGTCTCACCCACTGACGGCCCGCGACTCTAACGATGTCGTCCACCCATCTCGCTGCCGGACGTCCAACCCTTCTACAGCCATTCCTCGGCCACCGTTCAGTTGCTATCCTGCTCCACCTGCCATCACCACGTCTTGCCAAGTGTCCCGCCCAAGACCATTTGAGCTCCATAACTCGATAATTATTTACATAATAATTATTACATAACTCACATTTTTCTGTTAATTATTCTTATTGATTTTTTAGAGTTAATATTTTTATCATATAACACATGCACTCGTTGAATTAAATTAATTACTATTGTATTATAGTTTTAATATTCAACCACTCCTAACTTTCACTAAAGACATCTAAAAACTAAAAAGATTAAATTAAAAATTGACAAACTCTTTCTACTGTTCTATCTGTTTCAATGCATCCGCAAACAAATTACAAAGAACTTTTTAAATTTTCGCGAACTATACTCATGTTTTTAACACAAAACGGGTCATTTCGCGAAAATACAAAGAGCGTTGAGTTCAGCTGTGAGGTCGCGAGCCAAGCGGTTAGAGTATGCGACTTTTAAAACACGTCCTGTTGTCCACTTTAAGCAATGTGCGCTATAGTATTTCATAGATAAGATGAAATGCACATTTTAAAAATTTTATTTTTTGTAATTTTCTTATGTTTTTTAAAAATACTTTTCACGTTCAACCTACAAACACAAAAACTAAACATACCTTACAAATCCGTGATCAATCCTGCTGCTAATAACCGTAAACTGTCCACTTATCACGTTAACTATAAAAATGCTTGACTAACCTTCAAGCCCGCGCGCCTCTGTGTTGTCGATGATCAACAGGTGGGGCCGAACGAGCTCAGGCTCGGCTGTGGTGTACCGGGGGACGCCCATCGCGGCCGGCGGTCGGAGCGCGAATGATAGCTACTAGCTACCCGAGCGAGCTTCCAAGACAAGGGTGCACAGGAGATAGAGCAAACAGAAGTCTCACTTCGATCGTGTCGGACTGCACAGTAGCAAGTGTACTTACAGTTAATAGTTTCTATGTGTTTCGTGCAGTTTTTTGTTCTATAAGTACTAAGTATAAAAGTCTCTCACCTCAGTCGAAAACTCATTTATTGGTAGTTTGACATCTACCCAGATTACACAGCATAAGTCAACCCTTCATTTTTCCCCTTTCAAATCTTTGATAACAATGATTCTGAAAAGTTATAGATAAAATTATATCTGACTTTCAAAAAGCTTAATGATGTGCTGCTCCCAAAGCTCAGTATTATGTTAGACTAGAGATATACATATGATACATCTCATAACTACACACGCTCTGGGGTAAGTCAGGGCTCAATTCTCGGACCACTTCATTATCTTCCTATGGTAAATGTATTCTTTACGTTGACGACTATTTGGCTCTCCAGGAGAACGTTGGAGCGGTGAGATAATGTAGCATTGCAACAAAATGAATGTTTTGTCTGGTGTGAAACCTATGTAAATGTAATATTATGGCTTTTGGCCGAATATCGCACCCGATAATGAGTGAAGGAGCCTCCAAGGAGTGGGACGCCTTGCCTGAGTCTGTGTTTCCTGAAACTACAACCTAGGGATCTTCAAGTTGCGAGTGAATAGGTTTCTTGTAGGCAAGCGTGTACCTTCGTATACTGCATCGTCGCTTACCATCACAGGCGGGATCATGTTCAAATGCTAGCCTATAATTTAAAAATATATATTTATATATCTGTATATACAAGTATAAATTAAGACAATACCGTCGTAGCTAGAACAACAGTTTTGCTTCTTCTTAAAATTCAAGGAATGTTTCATTTAAGTTAAATTAGGCCCCTCCACGTACGGCCAAAAAACTCCACTCTGCATAAAAATTAATTGCCGTGCGTTAGTCTGGCAAAACCTCCAAAATGGCTGAACAGATTTTTTTTTGTTTTTTTTTTTGTAATTTTTTGGACTAAGTTTGTGTGAAATAAAGTTTTTAAAAGTTGCCCAGGAAATTTGTAAATGCTGGAAAAACTAAAAACTGCTTTTTCTTTGGGTTTTTGTATGAACTTGTATTTTAAATTCGTACGAAACAAAGGCGAGTCTGCTAGTTGATTATAAAAAAAAATTAAAGCAATCGAAGCCTCGCCGCTCGTTTGAAGTTTCGTTCAATCCGGGAGGGAGTATCAGGCTGATTGTCCAATGTAACTTGAGCTCGCATATCTTTGAATACCTAGGTATTGTTCTACCTGGTGAATCGAGAAGTTGATGTCAGCCACTTCACAGTAGGCATGAAAATGATTGCTACTTTTAAATCATTTTCATAATATGATCATATAATATTTTAAATCACTGCTATTTCACATGTGATAAATAACAGGCAATGATTTTTCATTATGATGCCGTAATTTCACACTTGCCATTCTTGCTAGTACTCTCTAGTGCTATTTCACATGCAAAAACTCACATCTGGCAACGAAAACATGCAACATATAGGGTGTTTGATAATATACGCACAAAATGAAAGGGGTTATTTAGAAGAGCATAATAAATAAATTTGTGAAATGTTTACCATAGAAATGTGAAATGTATTTTGGCATGTAAAAACAAAAACTTGATTAAACTTATGTTGTGTTATTGCATAATGCTTGCCATCTAACCACAGATACTGTATTGGTGACGTCTCGAGATATCTCTTGTTGTCCCTTTCTAACCCAAAACCCGCAGCCATCTCCGAAAGAGATATCAAATCGGCCTTTATTTTTGGATGTCGATTGCAAGAGTAGGCAGTAAGTTTTATACCAAATTAATCTCCTAAACTTTTCTTTAAAATTTGATAATATAACTAGTTTTTTTTTTCGAGAAGTACTTTTTTTATGTTTTGAGAAACCGTCACTTGAATATCGTCCGTATATTACCAAACTCCCTGTATATAAATATGCATTTTTATGTACAGACAGTGTCGCTAACTAGTAACCACCAGTTAGTGATAAAAACGTGTACGCACAGGCTGGTCCTCGTGTAGTGGTGACAGGTAATTAAGTCAGTTCGTTGTACTTTGTATGAAGTGTTGAGGGTGTAACGAGTTAGACAACGTAATTCTATAGTAACTAGTGGTTTGCCCCGAACTGAGATCTCAAGTCTCCCATAAAAACAAAAATAATATTTTTCGTAATCTTTGACTATCAAAATAGTGCCACGAAATGCATAACCAAATCATTTGACCTACAGTTTCATTCAAATTACAGGTAACGGCAGTTCATATTAATTGGTTGATTAGTTCAGTTTTTATCATGACTGATAGATAACTTAAAAACTACAAGGTTCCAACTAAAAATAAAGACGTGATCAAAATGTACTCACTAAGACATTTTATTAAACGTCCCACTTGACCGGGTAGTCCCATTTTGTTTGTTTTTTACCCCTCTTTAACCCCAATATCTCAACAACCCCCCCACATTATTAGCTTGCACCAAAATTTACACCAAAATTGTGTCATCACTACCTACCTATAAACCAAACTTCACGATGATCGGATAAACGTTTCGAAAGTTATCCTCGGGCAAACAAACATACATACATACGAGTACATACAACATCGATTTGCCCAAGACGATTTGGAGATCTCGCTTCGCTCAATCAATTTATGTTTTTGTTGATTGTGATTTTGTGCGCTAATAACTACTTTATCTTCAAGCCATCTTTAAGCTTTATTTGTTAGTCTTGAAAATGATAAGTAATAGGTCGATGATACTAATATAATTTTGTATAATATCATTTAGATTTAGCAGTATTCTGGTCCCTATGTTATTAACTTGATATGCTTAGTTCCAAACTGATCCAATTTGTTAAAACTATCAAAGACATCCTCCATCTTAATAAATATTGTCACTCAGATGCTTAATTTAAGTTGTTGCATTCCCAATTGTAATAAATATGTTTAGATGTTATTCGATTAGATATTTTGTTATATTATAGAATATATAAGATACTCTATCTGTAAATATTTTAAACCAGAAAAAATAAACAATAATATAACAATTAATCAATTATTACTTTGCAAATTGCCAGATAGTTTCTTCTACACGAGGAAGAAATGTATCATACTCCTCTTCTTACTGCGAGTCTTCCAACAGATCAGGTAGCGCCTCTGCGATGGACTTGCCCGGTGGTTGCGAGGCGTTGGCACCGCACAACGCAAACAGATCTTGCAATGGGTGCCTGCCTAGTCGAAGCCGGGGCACGTCGAGGTTCGCGTGACGATCTCGATGCATTCCCAGATGTCTGGAGATCTTTGTCCAGCAGTGGGAAAGTATAGGAGAAGAAAAAAAAGATATAACAAAAATTAAATAAACAGATATAAACCCAGTAGTTATACTTTACATAGACAGTTCTTGGTGGGATAGCATTAGTACCCAAACTAGGAAAACCTGTGTTATGGCACACTTATGCCCTCCCGAGCTTGATAAGAAGATATATAAGCATTATTACAATAGATTGTTGAATAGAATAGATTGTTGAACTCCAGCTCTAATAACAGGGACCGAGGCCGACCGAATATATAAGGCGCTGCGGCGACCGCGCGCACTCATTAAGAAAAGTAAAATGGCTCTTAGAAATAAGATGACTCTTTACAAAGCTTGCATTCGCCCCATCATAACATACTCCTCTGTAGTATTCACCCACTCTCGTCAAGTTGGTGCTATTCAAATAGTACAACATCGCTTCTTACGAAAAGCCACAGGCTCGCCTTGATATTTTCGCCATACCGATCTACACCGCGATATGAAAATAGAATCAATAGCCAAGTTCATCAATCTCTCTTCCAAGCGACATGATGAACTTGCTGCCCATTATCCGAACCCTTTGGTACATACCATTCCGGACTATCCGATAGATCCACCCGCGAAGAAAACCGCCGTCGTCCGAGACACGTTCTCGGTGACCCGGATGACGAAATTACCTACGCTAACGCGGAAGAGATTTCTGAGTCGTCTAGATTAGTCAGAGTAAACACTTCACAGATATACCGACCTCGCCGACGAGGTCGACGAGTCCCTTTAGTCGCCGCCTATACGAGGTACAAGCTCGTACCCGGGCGTTTCTCTCCTATCCCCATCCTGATAACAGCCCAAGCCGAGATTCGTACCTAAGGGGTGCCCTTGCGCTAGTTGCCTCATCAAAAACTTACAGGGCTGAGCACCTTCTGCGCTCACCAAAAGTTCGGTTAAACTGCAACGGCCTCAGAGGCCAACAGCGGGAGTAGTCCATTCGAAAAAAAAACGTGCGCGCTCATTCTTATTCTAGACTGTGTGCTGTGCTTATGTATACGTATATATATATATATATATATTTATCATTTACAAAAAATAAATGTATATATTTATTCTATCAGTTATCTGGTTCCCATAGTAGAAGTTTTGATTAGTCTTGGGCTAGATAGCGCTGTGTGAAAGGTACAGCATTATTTTTATTGCGCTCTCAGACTAAAATCAACGATGTAACCCACAAGTGTACCAAATTAAAATAGGTGTGGGCCAGTCATGTGTGCCGCATGCCGGACAACTTTTGGGTTAAAATCACTGACCCTTAACCAGGCTTAGGTCATCACGCTCCCACATCGTTAATGCGTAATTTTTACCAGGTTCCGGTTTTACAAAACCCACAAGCTAATAGAATGTCATCCCAAATATATTATCTATGAAACGAAAGTGAAAGATCTTGTAACGGAACGTAAACGTCACAGTGACAGCCATTTGAATTCGTGAAGTCGTCGAGCGTGTGCATTTTTTACCCAGCTGAGACATTTTTGTAAATAATGTCGAAATAACGAAAGGTAAGTCGTGCTATTTTTTTATATGTTGTAGATTATGAGTTTTTGTTATGGTATTGTCATATTTCTGTGTAGAATACTGGATATTTTTTTATAACAACCTCTAAAAGTATGTTTGAGAACTGTGTCCATTGCCTGACTAGTGGTGGTGATGGTGGGAGATATATGCCCCCAGCCTGACAATGCTTTATATTATTACAGAGACCTGTAAAATACCACGAAATTGAGAACTTACTTCAATTTTGGCAGTCATCGGAGAGTAGTGACGATGAGGATTTTCAAGCGACTGGTAAGGAAGTCTGAAGTCTGGTTACATAAATATCCAAAAGCAAAGCCCTATTGTTTTCAAAAATAAAAAGGAGGTATTTTCGGGGTACCTGATGAAATAAGGTTAAGTCGCATAGGACAGCATTATTTGGAAGCATCATCATATAAGAAGTGCAGATTCTACAGCACTAGAAAAGAAGAAAAACGCTCAAAGTTTATGTGCAAAGTATGCAAAGTGACTCTTTGTGTATTCCCTTGTATGGGAAATTTCCACCGAAACCTAAATTTGTAAAATTTATTTGTTTGATTTTTTTTTGTAATTTTTTATCACAAAATATGTTTTATTTCTAATAAACTACTCAAAACAAAATAGGGCCCACTTGAAATATTTCGATATTTTGCCCGACACAATTTTTTTTCCGAGTTGTTGGCATACTGATATACGGAAATGTTAAGTAGGCATATTTATTGATCATAAATTAACACTTAAACGCCAAGTTTAGGGTAGTTCTTAAGTGGGTAGACAAGAAACCAAATCTTACGATATACCGCAGAATCTGTGAGTGCCATTACATTGTTGCTCAGTGGGGTTTGCTGTGTCTAACGAAGAAGTTATCGTAACCTTACATTTAATTATCGATTACATTACTGTTTGCATAAACAATGCCTGGTTCTCGACATGACATGGACACGGAATCTGCGACTGGAGCCATTGTTTTGCTTCAGCAGGGAAATTTGCAAAGATCGGTAGCTTCAAGCTTAGGTGTGTCAAGACGAGCTATTCGAAATGTGTGGGAACGCTTTCAAGAGACAGGTAGTGTGAGTAGGAGGCGCGGTTCAGGTAGAACCCGAGCGACAACCTCCCAAGAAGACCGAAACATCCGACTCTCTGCACGTCGCGAGCGAACTGTAACTGCACGCATATTGAGAAACCGCTTACGTGACGCCACTGGAACGCGAGTGAGTGACCAAACTGTTCGCAACAGACTTCATGAAGACCAACAACGCTCCAGAATGCCAGTTGTTTGGCTCAAATTGACCAGAGCCCACCGTGCAGCGCGATTAAGGTTTGCACGTGATCACCTCGAATGGACCATGAATAATTGGAGGACAGTGCTTTTTACAGATGAATCTAAAGTAAAGTTTTTTAATGATGACAGACGCGTACAAATTTGGCGACGACCTGGAGAACGTTTTACAGAACCATGTATTCGTGAAACTAACCGCTTTGGTGGACCCAGTATTATGGTATGGGGTGGGATTAGCATAATGGGCAAAACCGAGCTAGTGATTTTGAATGAGGGCAATGTAACGGCCGCCAGCTATGTTCAGCATGTCATCCGACCTCATGTGATCCCATATTCACAGCGAGTAGGCCCTAACTTTATTCTGATGCAAGACAACGCTCGCCCTCATACTGCCATAGTGACCCAAAGTGCAATCTCCGAAGCTGGTATCGCAGTTCTACCCTGGCCTGCCATGAGTCCGGACCTGAATCCGATCGAGCATATCTGGGACCAGTTGAAAAGAAGCCTTAAAGACAACCACACTGAAATTCATAGCCGACAGGAGTTGATAACTGCTTTAAAAGTGTGTTGGGAGCAAATTCCAGATGAAAACGTCATCCACCTTATAGAGAGTGTTCCGAACCGACTCAGAGTGTGTGCGCAATAGGGGAGGACCTACGCGTTACTAAACATAAGGCATTGAAGCAACCCTAAGAACATGTTTAAAAAAATGTGCTCGTGTCTTCAACGTGTTGTTTTGGAAAACCGTGTAATTTTAAGTTAATGTGTAAAACGTGCATTTCTTGACGATTTTTTTGGCAAAAATAAGGCATTGTAATGTTTTTTTAATGATTTTGAATGTGTTAACCTATTTCTAAAATTAAACTTGAAATAAATTGTACGTATTTTTTTTTAATTTAAATCATATTTTATTGGGTGGGCCCTATTTTGTTTTGAGTAGTTTACTTACCTGCCTTCCTACTACTTTTTCTTTCTACTAACTTTTTTACTTTATAATTACAGGTGATACACCTGATATAAGTATAATAGTAATTATATTGTTTATTTACAAAAAATAAAAGAAATTTTAGGTTCAAATATTATGTAGTCGCAGTAATGTTCTTCATTATCTTGCCAGGCACCGGATTATATTTTCCCACACGATTTTATCTCTTGCCAGGCAAAGGGATTATGTTTTCCCACGTCATTTTCTTTACTTTTCCATTCATTTTTCCAATTTTCACCAATTACACGTCATACAAGACGCAAATAGTAATTTAAATCCATAGAAACCACTTGCCCAGCTTTAGCGGTTTTCTTGGACCTGGTTAAGGGTGTGGATCCCACAGGGCCTGGGCAACGATCACGTGGCCGGCCCAGGCGGAGATGACGCAACAAACTTGACGCCTTTTTGGTATCCTGACCAGCCGAATCAAAAAATCGTATAAATTTAATAATGCGAAGGGATGCCTTTGCCCAGCAGTGGGATCACACAGGCTAGTTAAAATATAATAAATTAACTTGTTATATTTATTATTAAATAATAATACTAATAATATAAAGAGGAAACATTTGTTTGTTTGTATTGATTAGGCTTCGAAACTACTGAGCTGATTTAAAAAAATCTTTCACTGTTGGGAAGCTACACTATTTCCGGGTGACATGGGCTACTTTTTACCCAACTGCGCAGAAAGAGGGTAATGTATTTATTGAAAAACTACGCGTGAGAAGCTGCGGATCGGTCAGCTAGTTAAATAATAGTTTAATATCTACGTTAATAACACACATTCAAGGTTGCAAGTTGCATTGCATAAATACACATCCCATATGGATGACGGTGGAAGGTATTATTAGGCTTTCTGTCAGGAATTGTCCTACCCTTTTATTTTACCAGTACCTTCAATGGTCTTTCTTATCTTGGCAAGTAATTGAATGCGTTATTGTAGACACTAATGCACACTATGTGCTACCAAATGCGACCATTCAACGTTGGCCATAAACACGGAGAAAAGTCTCTTTTTTATTAAGAACTAGCTTCTGCCAATAACGCGTGCAGAGCACGCGTTAGTTGTTGACAACTACAAAAAGTTACCTATATTCCAGGTTATAATCTACGTAAATACCAAATTTCATCGGATTCGGTTCAGCCGTTACGACATGATTGAGTATTAAACATCCAAACTTTCGCATTTATAAAACTAGCTGTTGCCCGCGACTTCGTACGCGTTTCACTACTGTGTAGAAATAAAGCTAAACTCGCTGGTGCAACTTGATTTGGCACCCCTTTTTTATATCATGGGAACTGATTTATGGAATAAAAGGTAGCCTATATGGTAACCCAGGTTATAATCTAAGTATAATTCATATTTTATGATCATGTTGTGCGTCTTTGTCCTTCTTAAAACTAACGATCGATTAAATACCATGAGCATTAGTTAGACCTACAATGTGGCCAGCTCTGAAGGATCACTTTGACATCTTACTGTAAATAAAATAGTAATAAATTCATGCCGAGAGTATTTTCTGACCCTAAATATTTTGACCTCAGTCTCAGTATACATTTTAGAAATTATAAAATATGTGAGACAAATCTTATACATATACAATGAGAGGAAACAGTAGTAAATGCAGTTTGCGAAATAAAATGAATTTGGAAGCAATGTACCACATGCTTAATATTACAAACAAACTACCAAGGTACAAGGGACAATAACTATATAACAAGATTCCCCAAAGAATTTAATAAATCAAAAATGAGATTAGTTTTACTAATGAAATAAAAAAAACTTTAATTGGACAAAACACTATACAGCATAAAAGAATATTTGCTGAATGATTATTATAATTTCAATGTAGACCGATCTAATTGTAAATAATATTTACAATACCTACGTACCTATTTTTCTATTAGGTTTTTGGAGAAGTAATTAATTTATTATACATGCCCCTATACAGCAGAATATCCCAAATTTTATTACATATTTCCGTGATTTTTAAAATCATCTCAAAAATTTCAAGCCTAGACGGGACTTGAAGCCGCAACCTTCCTCTTGATACGAGGGTGCATTATCCAACTGTGCTACCAGGCTATTTCACGTCTAGATCGAAATTAGTGAGATGATTCAGATTTACGACTAAAGCGCCGTTAGCTCATCTACAGGGAAACTTATACAGTTTTTTGTATCTGCTCAATCGTCTGAATCATCTCACTAATTTCGACCTAGACGTGAAATAGCCTGGTAGCACAGTTGGATAATGCATCCTCGTATCAAGAGGAAGGTTGCGGGTTCAAGTCCCGTCTAGGCTTGAAATTTTTGAGATGATTTTAAAAATCTTGGTATTTTCCGTATGTGTTCGGCTAACACTATAAATAAAATACTACTTATTTCATAATTGTTTAATTTTATACCAATTCGATGTTTTTGTGTGCTTATTGTTTTTACTGTGCCCGCATACTTGCATGTTTGTAGCATATAATCAACACCTGACAAGCTATAAATTGTTAACACTTAATTTAAGTAATGACTTGTTAATGTGTTTTTCGCCTATGGCAAGAAAGATATTCTTTTCATTTCAATAATCTTTAAGTAAACGCAGTAGAGGGGCGTGCAAGTTAACCTCAGAATATTCCAACTGGCACGCGTATATGCCAACCTGTAGACAGGCCAAATCCCGCTTAAACCCTTTAAAAGGGTATTAAAGTAAAAATTCATTGTAATTGAAACACGTGCGTGAAGCGCGTGACGAGGAGTTAATTAATGCGGGGAGCGACTCGCGTCCAATTTCTGTTGACCGAACGTGATTGATTTTTATTGGTATTTTGCATTTATAATGTACTAGCAACTTCGCGGTAAACTTGGGACTATATAATTGAGGAGTGAAGATATTTGAACCGTAACAGTTTTTTTATTAGAAACTGACTGTGGAAAAACAAATAGGGCCATTTTAGATTGTAAATATTCCGTTTTGTTTGGAACGGGCTTTGTTAAGTGTATTTTCCCTACTTTTTTACTTAAAAGCCTCTCATGATTTATTTAAATTATTATTATAACATCGATAAAACGGTTGATACGTATAAATCCCTCATATGTGAAACTCAACTCTCATCTGCAAAGTTTCACCTGTCATCTGTCAAATTCAACATTCATCTGTCAAACTCAACTGTCATCAGTCAAACTCAATTGCCATCTGTCAAACTTTCTCCTATGATCTGTCAAACTCACCTGGCAACTGTCAAAGTCAACTCTCATTTGTCAAACTCTCATCTTTCATCTGTCAAACTCAACTCTCATCTGTCAAACTCAACTCTCATCTGTCAAACTCAACTCTCATCTATCAAACTCTCACATGTCATCTGTCAAACTCACCCGTCACCTGTCAAAGACAACTCTCATCTGTCAAACTCTCACCATTCATCTATCAAACTCAACTCTTATCTGTCAAACTCAACCGTCATCTGTCAAACTCAACTCTCATCTGTTAAACTCAACTCTCATCTGTCAAACTCAACTGTCCCCTGTCAAACTCTCACCTGTCATCTGTCAAACTCAATTCTTATCTGTCAAAGCTCAACTCACTTCTGTCAAACTCTCACCTGTCACCTTTCAAACTCAATTCTTATCTATCAAAGCTCAACTCACTTCTGTCAAACTCTCACCTGTCATCTGTCAAACTCAACTCTCATCAAACTCTCATCAATCAGTCAAACTGAAAACCAAAGTATTTTTTGTCTGCCTTCTTAAATAATATGCTGTTCATTAAACTCATGTCTCTGTATGTGTACCGTACAACAATAAATACAACGCATCCTTGTGTGCTCGCTAACACGGTCGTTAATGTTTTTCTAATAAATGGAGTCTCCGGCCACTCGTTCGTTCGATTGCTTATTTCAGGTTAAGTCGGGATTAAACGGACCGTTTAAACGCTTCCTGTTTGTCAGTACGGAATAATTGAATTTGAATATTATGATGTAAACCATCAACACAAGACATAAAACATAAATAAATGACAAATAGTTTATAAGGTTTGCTGGAAGAAAACTCTTATTAGAGTTAAGCTCGACTTTGTACATGTCCATTTTGTAAGCTGTTTATGTATGTAATCTATTTGTGTACATCTATACTTATACTAAAATTACATGGGGCACACTAAAAGTTTTGCACTTCTATCTGATCGGAACTATTTGAATTATGAGTGTTATATTTTTTGAAACGTTGCAACAACAAAAGTGAGGCAGGCGAGAAACGTTGGTAAAAAAATGATCGCGTTTTTTTTCTCAGCTACCGGTCCCATCTGCACAATTCCACTTGAAGATTAAAAGAGTGTTAATGCCGAGTGGTATTCTACCATTTGTTTACCCAGGGTGTTAGAAAAGGTTCGCGAAAGACGACCAAAAAGCCGCGTTCTCCTACATCATGACAACGCTTCTTCACACACGGCCAACAAAACAAAGCCATTTTTAGCTTCCGAAAAAGCTGTGATTTCTGTATTTTCCCCAAAATCAAAGATTTGATGAGAGGTTTCACTTTTACCAACTCCGAAGAGGCAGTGATAGCGTTCAATCAGTACGTAGAAAACATGCCTTCAGAGCTGTGGTCCTACTGTTTTAAAAAATGGTTCGATCGCATGAAAACATGTTTAAAATATAAAGGAGAGTATTTTGAAAAGCAATAAACATAATACTTTGGTTATAACATGTTGTTTTTCTAAGTGTGCACGACAGCATCATAAGGATCACATGCGGCGAGAGGGGTGCAAGTAGTGACCGTCGCGACCCATGACCATAGTATGAAAATTGTATTATTTTACCTCGTTTACATATTAATCAATGTACTTTAAGAATAATCTTGTTTGTAAATAGATAGTAAGAATAGATATCTAAAAGATAAGAATAAACGTTTGGAAGTATTATAATAGGAATAATTAGATAAGAATAATATTCTTCAGTTATGATGCAAATAAAGTTACGTATATTTGTTGTTTTACTATAAAATGGGTAAATGTAGGTAGGAGGTAACACATTTTTATGTAATTAGAGTAGAAATGAGTGCACATACGCCCGTTCCGACGCTCGAATTGGAAATGACGCGCGGCCGCCACTTAGGGCGAGTATATATAGTAGTGAAGCGGGGGACAGGGTAGTATTTATAGCGCCGCACCGAAAACGCGCCGCCATTTCTAAACCGAGCGGAGCCGGGTGAAGACGCATGTATTATTCATAAGTAATAATCATAGTCTATAAGATAAATATAGTAATATATAACAAACAGTATGTAAAGTATGAAAAAGTAATAAATAAAGGCTAGAGGGGGTGAGGCAGTGAATGTTCTAGAAAATTGCGAGGAATAGTATAAAAAACGGCGCCTATTGGCCGTCAGCAATTCAGTGCTCGGGCAACATCGGAAAAGGAAGCAACAGGAAGAAAGAAGAATAGGAAGAAAATCTGCCTCGCCGCCTCGCTACCTATTTGATCAAGACTGGTGTTTTTTATTTTCTCCTTCGCAAATACGGGACTACGTAGACACTAACCCTCGGCAATCTATACACAACATCAAATGGTCCTTCGTAAGCCGGATAATTTTTGAAGACTAACAGCGCGGGTTATCTACGTATTTTTGCGAACGAATTATTCAAGATGCCTGTTACGCGATCGAAGAAAGGAAGCGTCGCCGACTTGACAGAACAACGACCAAGCCCGACGAATCAAGAACCCGGCAACACAGAGGGCGCTACTAGCGCTCCGCGAAGTACTGGGATGACGACACGAAGTACTACGAGCTCCGCGAGAGTTCCGCCAGCTTCTGCACGTCAAGAAAAATCTGCGACAACGTCGGAAGGCACTGCGACTACGGAAACCACGGCCACAGAATACACGACGTCAACAGAGAAAACAACAAGTACGGAGACCAACGTCACGACACAACGGGCTGAAGACTCCAACACATTGAAGCCGTCGAAGCGCGCCAAGTCACACCGCTCCGAAGCGCATCGAAGAAAATTATCGGAGTTAGAAGCGCAAGAAAAATTGGCCGAATTAAAATTAGAAGAAATACGCGCGTCGCTCGCACTCGCCCAGCTGAAGTTACAAAAACAGCGCGCCGCCGCCGACGATGATGAAGCAGCTTCTGCGTCAGAAGATGAAGAAGAAGAGGAACGATCAAGTCGAGTTCAAGAATGGTTGGATCACACGAAGAACGACCCACCAGAAGAAGAGAAGAAGCCAGAAGAGGGGGAACAGAAAGGACGAGGACAGGGAGTTCACAAGGAAAAGGAATGTGAACACCGGGGGGACCATGAAGAGACCCGGCCTGCGCGTCAGCCACAGAACGTGGACGTCACCTCACTGGCAGCAGCCCTCACTCAAGCAGTACGGATGACCAGGGATGCACCGAAGTACCTACAGGAGTTACCTGTTTTCAATGGACAATGTAACGGCTGGCTTGCGTTCCGCGCCGCCTACTACGAAACTGAAGCTTTATTCTCGAAGACCGAAAATGTAGCAAGACTAAGAAGAAGCGTCAGGGGGGTAGCATGGGAAGCAATCAACAGCCTCCTCATCAGCCAACCGGATCCAGCAGCTATCATGGAAGCTCTGGAAAGAAGATTTGGACGACCGGATGCACTGGCGATGAACGAGATGCAGAAGATTAAGGCACTAGGAAAACTCAGCGATAGTCCACGTGACCTATGTATATTCGCAAACAAGGTGGCTAACATCGTGTCTACTATGGAAGCCCTCAAGAAAATTCACTACCTGTATAATCCAGAGTTAGTGAAGATCACAATCGAGAAGCTTACGCCGATTATGAGAAGCAAATGGTACGACTATGCCGCGAAGATCAAAGAAGATGTACCCGACTTGAAGAAACTCACCAGTTTTTTGAATGAAGAGGCTGACAAGTGCGGAGCATACGCGCAACCCGAAGACATCGTCACAAATACTACGCAGGAGAAACATCCAAGAAGAAGATTCGAGCACACCTTCGCTACTGATACCAAGAAAGAACAATGTCCAGCATGCAAGCAGAGTCATCACTTACCTGAATGCAAGAAGTTTCAAGACACAGATGTCAACAAGCGCTGGGAAATGGCTAAGAGACATCGCATCTGCTTCCAATGCCTACGAAGCACGCATCGCCGCGGTACCTGCAGAGCAAAGAAGTGCGGACAAGACGGCTGCGCGATGGCTCACCATCACCTCTTACACCATAAGAGGTCAAGAAGGACATCATCACCATCACCACCAGCAACACAAGAAGTGACATCAGCAGTGGAACTAGTGAAGAACATCGATTGCATCAGAAGCCGTCAAGCCTACCTGAAGATCGCACCAGTAACACTCATCGGTCAAAATGAAGCAAGAGTGGACACCTACGCCTTGATGGACGACGGAAGCACTATCACTCTCGTTGATGAAAGATTGAGATACTGGGCTTGGATGGCCCACGCGATCAGATGTGGGTGCAGGGCCTGAACGAGACAGTGAAGCATGAAAATAGCAAGAGAGTCGACATCAAAATACGGGGAAGATACGGCGAAGAAGAATACACAATGCGCAATGCACGCACAGTACAGCGGCTGATGTTCACCAAGCAGAATATAGAACGGAGAGATCTTCAAGACTGCACTCATCTACGGGACATCGAAGACCAGCTGATCTACAAGGACGCCTCACCCAAGATACTGATAGGACAGGACAACTGGGAACTTCTAGTGGCACTCGACATAAGAACAGGAAGACAAGACCAACCGGTCGCAACTCACACGCGACTGGGCTGGGTGCTACACGGATACCGTACGTCTTATCAGAAACCAGTAGCCTTCTGCGGACATACCACCATAGCGGCTAAAGAAGACTCGATGGAACATATGATGAAGAGGTTCTTCGACCTGGAAGCGCTTGGAATAGAACACAAGAAACAGAAGAACGATCCAGAAGAACGAGCAATGAAGATTCTGCAAGAAAAAAGCAGAAGAATGCCCGATGGCCGTTTTGAGACTGCACTTCTGTGGAAAAAAGACGAGTGCCAGATCCCAAACAATTATGAAGACGCCTACAAAAGATTGCGGACGCTGGAGAAGAGACTAGATCGCGACCCAGACTTGAAAACAAAGTACGAAGAAAGGATAAACAACCTTCTCACGTCGGGATACGCGGCTCCAGCCACCACACCTGCACCTAAAGGGAAAACATGGTACCTGCCACATTTTGCAGTGTGCAATCCTTCAAAACCGAAGATACGCCTGGTACATGATGCAGCAGCAAGATCACGCGGGAGGAGCCTGAATGACATGCTACTCTCCGGCCCTGACCTTCTGCAGTCACTACCCGGAGTCATTATGAGGTTCCGGCAGCATCAATTCGCGGTCTCTGCCGACATTCAAGAGATGTTCATGCAGATCAAGATCAGACCAGAAGACAGAGACGCGCTGAGGTTTCTATGGAGAGGAGACTGCAGAGGAGAAACGAAGCCGAAGGAGTTTCAGATGACATCAGTGATCTTCGGAGCAACGTCCTCACCGTGCACAGCGTTGTATATAAAGAATAGGAACGCAGAAGACTTCGCAGAAGCATTCCCCAGAGCAGTGAAAGAGATAAAGAAAAATCACTACATGGACGACTACATCACAAGCTTCCCGAGTGAAGAAGAAGCAATAGAAGTATCGAAAGAAGTGGACCACATTCATCGTCAAGCTGGCTTCGTTCTGCGAGGTTGGGTGTCGAACCGACAGACCGTATTACGTCGCTTCGACACGAACAGCAAAACCGCTACAATACCCATAGGTGGCACCGACGTCGAGAAAACCCTCGGACTGCTGTGGGAAGTGAAAGAAGATTGTATCGGTTTCCACTTGAACGATAAGAAGACTCCGCCAGAGGTGCTGTACAACAATGGCCCACCAACGAAGAGAGAAGCACTGAGCGTGATAATGTCGCTGTTCGATCCGCTCGGACTGGTATCACCCCTGACAACACCTGCCAAGAGACTGATGCAAGAAACATGGCGATATGGGACCGGCTGGGATGAACCAATCCCTGAAGAGCTGCAACCGCGCTGGACAACGTGGCTGAACAACCTGCGCGCCATAAAAAAACTTCACATTCAGCGATGTTACGACATGCAGCAATCAGTGGCTTCGAGAGAATTACACACGTTTGTCGACGCGAGTGAAGAAGCATATGCAACAGCGGTCTATATACGTACGCAACACGTCGATGGGTCAGTGAACGTCGTATTGGTAGCAGCCAAGAGTCGCGTCGCACCCCTGAAGCCCACGTCTATACCACGACTTGAGCTGCAAGCGGCCCTGATAGGCGCGCGACTAGCGAAGACTGTGGCCGAAGAACACGACCTGGAGTTCGAAAGGAAGACTTATTGGAGCGACTCACGCACTGTCCTCGCGTGGATAAGAGCGGAACCGCGTGCCTACAAGACGTTCGTCGCACATCGCCTGGCTGAGATTGAAGACCTCACCAAAGTGAACGAGTGGCGTTGGGTCCCCACCAAAGAAAACGTTGCAGACGACGCCACGAGAGAAACGCCGAGCGACTTCACAGCGCAGCACCGATGGTTTCAGGGTCCTGAGTTCCTAAGACGGCGAGAAGAAGACTGGCCAACAGAAGTAAAGGTCACCAACACAGAAACTGGGGAAGAAAGATGCCACGCGTCGCAAGACATAAAGACGCACGAACACTTGCCGAACATAGACAACATAGCTAAGTGGCCGATACTTATACGCGCCACAGGAAGAGTGCTACAATTCATAGATATGTGTAGGATCAAGAAACACAGAGCAGCTGCAACAAGACACAAAAAGACTAAAAAGAATGCAGAAAAAGATGCCGCATGGAGCCGCGGTAAGAAAAAGACCGACAAGAATAAAGGAACGGCATCAACCAAGAAAACAGAAAAAAGAAAACTAGTGTGCCTGGACGCGAGCTACCTGTTACGAGCGGAGAAGATGTGGATAAGGAAAGTACAGGATGACAGCTACGCCGATGAAAAGACGCGAATAATGCACGGCGACACGCCCTCGTCAAAGGACCGCCTTGCCACTCTGAGTGTGTACATAGGTGAAGATGGATTACTACGCCTACGAGGAAGAATCGCCGCGACGCCAGGTGTACAGGAGGAAACAACCAACCCTGCCCTGTTGGACGGACAGCACAAGTATACAAGAATGTACATCCAACATGTACACGAGAAGATGCTCCACGGGGGGGTAGAAACCACAGTGAATGAAATAAGACAACGGTTCTGGGTGACAAGAATACGACCCACAGTGAGGAGCGTAATAAGAAGATGTCCACAGTGCTAAATGAGAAAAGCGAAGCCCGCGATCCCTTCGACAGGAAACCTACCTCCAGCACGTCTCACCCATCACGCGCGTCCCTTCTCCTACACAGGACTGGACTACTTCGGACCGCTGGAAGTCACCGTGGGAAGACACCGTGAGAAGAGGTGGGTCGCCCTCTTCACTTGCCTCACGACAAGGGCCGTCCACCTAGAAGTAGTGACATCATTAAGTGCGGATTCTGCCATCGCCGCGCTAAGAAGATTCATCGCGAGGAGAGGACAACCGACTGAACTGTGGTCAGACAACGCGACGTGCTTCAAGGCAGCAGATAAGGAATTGAGAGAAGCCCAGCAAGAAGCTTGGGAAGCAACGCGAGAAGAGGCCAACGCACGCCGCATCAACTGGCGTTACATTCCCCCCGCCTCCCCCTTCATGGGCGGCGCCTGGGAACGACTCGTACGTAGCGTCAAAGAAGCCCTACGCGTCATCCCGCATGAGAAGCACCCAAGCGACGAGGTCCTGCACACACTCCTCGTGGAAGTCGAGAACATAATTAATTCGCGGCCGCTCACGCATGTCGCTGTGACGCCAGAAGAACCCGAGGCCTTGACCCCGAACCACATCCTGCTGGAGCCAAACAGTCACGTGCCAACACCGGGCAGCTTCACTCAAGAGGATCAATCCGCACGACAACTCTGGAAGCGCGCACAACTTCTGGCCGACGAATTTTGGAAGAGATGGGTGAAGGAGTATCTCCCTTTGCTCCAACACCGGCGGGAGCCCAGAGCCACCGGGACCGCCCCGAAGGTCGGTGACCTGGTGATCATCTGCGACCCAAACCTGCCGAGGAACGTCTGGCCAAGAGGAAGAGTGACCAGAACCTACCCTGGAGAAGACAACGAGATACGAGTCGTGGACATCACTACGAGCAACGGGCACGTCCTGCGCCGACCATGCAAGAAGATCGTCGTGCTACCAGTGGAGTCGCGTGCTGCGACGGCGGGAGAAATGTGCACGACAGCATCATAAGGATCACATGCGGCGAGAGGGGTGCAAGTAGTGACCGTCGCGACCCATGACCATAGTATGAAAATTGTATTATTTTACCTCGTTTACATATTAATCAATGTACTTTAAGAATAATCTTGTTTGTAAATAGATAGTAAGAATAGATATCTAAAAGATAAGAATAAACGTTTGGAAGTATTATAATAGGAATAATTAGATAAGAATAATATTCTTCAGTTATGATGCAAATAAAGTTACGTATATTTGTTGTTTTACTATAAAATGGGTAAATGTAGGTAGGAGGTAACACATTTTTATGTAATAAGAGTAGAAATGAGTGCGCATACGCCCGTTCCGACGCTCGAATTGGAAATGACGCGCGGCCGCCACTTAGGGCGAGTATATATAGTAGTGAAGCGGGGGACAGGGTAGTATTTATAGCGCCGCACCGAAAACGCGCCGCCATTTCTAAACCGAGCGGAGCCGGGTGAAGACGCATGTATTATTCATAAGTAATAATCATAGTCTATAAGATAAATATAGTAATATATAACAAACAGTATGTAAAGTATGAAAAAGTAATAAATAAAGGCTAGAGGGGGTGAGGCAGTGAATGTTCTAGAAAATTGCGAGGAATAGTATAAAAAACGGCGCCTATTGGCCGTCAGCAATTCAGTGCTCGGGCAACATCGGAAAAGGAAGCAACAGGAAGAAAGAAGAATAGGAAGAAAATCTGCCTCGCCGCCTCGCTACCTATTTGATCAAGACTGGTGTTTTTTATTTTCTCCTTCGCAAATACGGGACTACGTAGACACTAACCCTCGGCAATCTATACACAACACTAAGTTACGCAAAACTTTTAGTGTGACCTATGTACGTATAAAGAGGTAAGATTTGTATTTTTGTGTGTAGGTTTGTAATGAATAAACTCCAAACTACTGGACCGATTTCAAAAATTCTTTCACCATTGGAAAGGTTCATTCACCCTTAGTGATATAAGTTATATTTATTGCTAGAAAAAATTAAGGGTCCTTACCAAAACTTAAGTACTCGTAACGTAACCCAAGGTGTAAAAAAGTCCCTAAAACGTCTTTCGTCGCATGCGCTGCGGAAACTATATAACAAAAGTATGTTCGACAATATAAATAACATATCAAAATCTACAAAAAACTTCGTCATATTATAAAGAGGAAAGATTTGTTTGTTTGTTTGTATTGAATAGCCTCCGAAACTACTGGACCGATTTAAAAAATTGTTTCACTGTTGGGAAGCTACACTATCTCCGGGTGACACAGGCTACTCTTTACCTAACTGCGGAGGAGGAGGGTAATGTTTTTACTAGAAAACTACGCGTGCGAAGCTGCGGATTGGTCAGCTAGTAATGAATAAAGTTGAAAGCAACCAGCAAAATTATATGAGTACGAGTGAGAACTAACTAAACTAAAAATTAAAAAAATGTTACGCATATATTTGACTAATAAAATAGTGCGAAATGCTCACACAAACAACTACAGTTTAATTCAATTAACATGTAGTATAACAAGGGGTTCAACATGAATGAATTATTTACCTTGTAAATTTCGTCAGATTATATACAGTTTTTATTATGGCTTACAAATCAAAAGCTACAAGGATTAAACTAAAAATAAAAACGGAGTCGAAATGTACTAATAAAGGCTTTATTAGTCTTATATATATATATATTTTAACTCCTCTTCAACTCCAATATCTTAACAACCCCCCCCCCCCCCCCTCCCCCCCTCCCAACATTTTTAGTTCATTTAGTCACACCAGAATTGTGCTATCACTACCTACCTATATATCAAATTTCACGAGGATCAGATCAAACGCTTAAACATTAAAAGTTATCCTTGGACAAACAAACATACATACATACAACGCCGATTTGTCCAAGTTGATTTGGAGATCTTGCTTCGCTCGATCAATTAGAAAATAAAAAAAACAAAAATAGCTTTAAAATTAGTGCCAGAATTGGCCGCTTTTTTGATCAATTTAAAGGTAGAAAGATGCGCGTATAACATTTCTTTACTTGTACCTAATAATCTTATCCAGCCTGTTTTCGACCACGGCGACCGTACTTCCACTTTATGAATTACGTTTATGCGCTCTCATAAGGCTTATGTTATACCCTATCTTTGTTGTGAACGTGCGTTTGCAGATACTGCACGTAAGGGCATTCTTCTCGTAATGGTAAATTATGTCATTAGGCGGTTTATCCGTTTTTGGTCAAGATCGCACCTTCTGTCGTCTTTATATGACCAAACATTTTGCTGGACTTGTCTCCTCCATTCCGTGCGGTTTTCCACTAGTTTTTCCCAACAAGAGGGCTCAATGTTACATCTTTTCGTATGTCTTTTCTGAACATCCTTGCACCTGAGAAACTGGCCTTCATGTTTGCGCTTGCCTTTTTGGAGTTCAGAAAAAAAGATGCGCTTTGCCACTCTCTCGTCAGGCATTCTAGAGACGTGGCTACACCATCGCATCGCACCACTCATCAGATATGCCTCGATGCCGCAGACATTAGAACGGCGCAGAATTTTCGTATTTCGAATGTAGTCGGACCATTTCACGTGCATAATGTCACGGAGGCATTTCAGATGGAATCTGTCTAACGTGCGGATGTGCTTACGATATAGACACCAGGACTCCGAGGAATAGAAAAGGCTTGGCAGTACAATATACATGTACACCTTGATCTTCGTTCCTAGCTTAATATCGTGTGAACGGAAAATCTTTTCTCGGAGTTTCCCAAAAGCTACAGATGCAGGGGTCTTTAGAGCACATCTGATTATTACCTTATTCACTTATTTTTTTTTAAACGCCGGTTTTTTTCACATCATAATACATATTATTATTATATACCACTATACAGAGTGTTTTTTTAACTGTAACAGTACGGCAGCACCAGAGGAGATACAGGTGCAGTTTCTTTTAAAACATCAGCTAGTTTTTGAAGAAAAACATTTTGGCATTAAATATTTTTTGGTCAAGTGTGAGTAGCGCCTTAAAATGAATCAAGTTGGTAGAATTTTTTTTGATGCTGATCGATGCAATCCTTTATAAGGATTATTTTATTGTAGCGGATGAAAAAATTCTGAACAGCGGAAGTTAGTCAAATTTGATGAAAAGTATTCTCATACAACAGGACAAACAAAATTCCTTCTCCAAACATTTTGTTAGATTCTAATTGCACATTAAAGAAGTATTAATACTGTAGCGATTAAGAAGTTTAGGAACTCCATGCTCTCATGAGCAATTCAAAAACATTCCGTATTTCAGAACAATTTTGAATTTCGAACATGGTTCTTGCATCTGTCGGACTTTTATATCAGTCATTGCATCATCTTATTTGTCCTATCATGACATTGTCAAATACGCAAAAAGTAGACTTAATTGAAGCATACTTCCTCAATCGCGGTCTGGGTAGCTTTCCTGATACCACTTCAGCGCATTAGTTTGGCTTCGTCGGTTAAGGAAGTATGCTTCAATTAAGTCTACTTTACTTACTAAACAACTTTCGCGGTTCAGATTGTTTTCATCCGATACAATAAAATGATCCTTACAAAGGACTGCATCGATCGGCATCAAAAAAAAATATTACCAACTTGAGTCATTTTAAGGCGCTACTCACACTTGACCAAAATAATTTTAATGCCAAAATGTTTTTCTTCGAAAACGAGCTGATGTTTTAAAAGAAACTGCACCTGTATCTCCTCTGGTTATGGGTGCTGCCGTACTGTTACAGTTAAAAAAAACACTGTATAACAGCTAGATTGAGAAACTGTTTCGGAAAGACGTCCTGATAAAGCTGGGAGCCGTTGGGTGCTGGGCGCATAAGATCGTTCGCTCTGGAAATCTATGGGAGAGTCCTATGCTCAGCAGTGGGCATCCTAAAACTGATATGACTATGATAAAGAAATTTGGGTGTTTAGATTGTTGTTGCTACCAACTTCCGTAACGTCTGAATTGTACTAAATTTATTGGACTTTCAAGTAGGTACAGCGCGAACAGCAACTAGTATAAATAGAATAAAATATATCTCATCTCATATAACTGTTAAACTATCATGGTTATGAACACTATTTGTACTAAATTGAGATTACCAAACACAAGAATTTCAATCATGAAGAAGAATCGTTCAACTATCTGGAGACTGGAACCCTGTGGTGAGAATGTGCAAATAACCGAAGAAGTGAAGTTCCAATTACGCGTTCTGATACCGTGAGTGTAGTGTGTCGTAGTTATGTTCGAGATTGTACCTAATATTAGTGAATTCATTCCTAGCAAGAGACTGAGAAAGATGGTAGATAACCATCCTACTCGCAAAGACTTCAGTTTACCCGTGATCATGGTGCATGCAACAGCGTCGAAATATCTCGTTACTCAAAAACTAACAAACCATGGTTATATCCCGTTTTTAGTACAAAAGATATTCATCTCATAACTGAAACGTTACAACCGGGTTTCAGTTTCAGTGATTAAATAGTTTGAATTTTTTACATTCCATTTGGAATGCCCTAGGCTGAAGGTATGCAATCAGATTGAAATCCACTTGAACAATCCAATAACACAAACTGTAGTGATTCCAATTGCATGCCAAATTTTTTAAGTTTCTTTGTCGAACTAGGAACCCATGTAGTTACGCTATGACCGTCTGTCCGTAAGTAGTTACAGTCATTCTACTCGTAGACTATTGTGTTGTAAGAGTGATGATGCCTAGTGAGTTCAGTTTAAAACGTTCAGTTCATCGTAAAATTTAATATATAGGTAGGTAGTGATGGCACAATCCTGGTGAGACTAAATGAGCTAAAAATGTGGGGCAAATAATATGAGACTGGTCAAGTGGGACGTCTAATGAAAAGTCTTCATTAGTACATTTTGTAACACGGAAAAAGTTAGGTATGGCAAACTTTTACAAAATAATAATACAAATTTTTGGCGGAATCTTTATGATATTGTCAGCATCGCCCTTGAAATCCTTTTTAAATGCTTCTCTCACTTTGTTTTCCTCTTTGAATGCTTCTTTTACTTCGTCATCCTTTTTGAATACGTCTTCCTCTTCGATAATACTCATTGATTGCTTTTCCACTTGGATATCTACAATGATTGCGTTTTATTTTCAATAACCGCTTTATTTGCTTCTTTTACTTCGATATCGTCTTTGCTATCGATTCTTCCACTTCGATATCCTCTTTGATTGCTTCTTTCCCATCAATATCCTCTTTGATAGATCGACCAACCGATCAACCAACCGATCGACCAACTGATCGACCAACTGTTTGACAAACCGATCGACCAACCGATCGACCAAACCGATCGGCTAACCGATCGACCAACCGATCTACCAACCGATCGGCCAACCGATCGACCTGTCTGTCTGTTGGTTACATTTTGACGACAAATAAATTCATAATAGATTAATATAAGAACATAGGAAAGAAATGACATAGAATATTTTTTTGACCTAATTATGTCGCCAATCAGATTTATGCTCTTGGATTTAAATATCAAAACTATTGAAGAACAATTTAATTGAGTGAATAAAAATTCAGCATTTTGGTCCATTTCGTTGAAAATTCAAGATATAAGATAAGACAGCATTCGTCACGCAAAAAGGCCATTTCCAGTGAGCATGCCTTATGCCCCCTGGACCTGGATCAACCCCTGGACCTGGATCGCCCCCTGGACCTGGATCGCCCCCTGGACCTGGATCGCCCCCTGGACCTGGATCGCCCCCTGGACCTGGATCGCCCCCTGGACCTGGATCGCCCCCTGGACCTGGATCGCCCCCTGGGCCTGGATCGCCCCCTGGACCTGGATGCCCCCTGGACGGACCTGGATGAAATCATTTCCTTGTACGCGACAGTAAATATTTAAACTGTGAGTTGAGGAGGAGTAGATAATTTTTGACTGATGTATATTTTTGTTTTTATTTTTAAGTTTTAATATTGTAGGTTAGGGTCATTAAAACGCGTGGAATTTAATAATAGTTGACTTTAATAACTGGCTGGGCTGTCTTTAAGATGTTCGGGCATAGAACGCGTCCGAAGGTGGCAAGAGCGGGAGGATCTTCTGGTGGGGTAATGCCAGCCCCTAACCGGAAGCCTGTATTTTTTTCTAAACCGAATAGTTTGCGCGAGACACACTTTCAAAGTGGTAAAATGTCGTCGTCGTCGTCGTCGTCGTCGTCGTCGTCGTCGTCGTCGTCGTCGTCGTCGTCCCCCGCCCGGTAACTTCTAAAATAAGAGAATGATAAAACTATTATCTCGAACGAGATCTAGTAAGTAGTTTTTATTAATACGTCATAAATCGTAAACCGCAATTTACCTTTCATTCAATCTACTCAAATATAAAAAACGTTACAACGAACTACAAGAACTTTTATATCATGTTACTTGCTGCTACGGAACCCTTGTCACCCTGTGTGAAATGTCCAGCAACAATTATTTATTTTATTAATTGTTTTATATTCTTACCTCAGAACTTCATCATTTATCAACGGATTGGAAAAAATCTGTTGTTTATTTTAAAGGATATACTTTCATATTAGTCTCATATAAATTGCATCAAAATCAGTTTAATTATTTGTTTAATTCGGTTATATTTTTGTTAAAAAGTTACATGTAAATTACATCATAGAATTGTTTTTTCGTTACTGTGTCTTATTGATTTGCCGACATAAAAAAGACTTATCTAATATGTAAAGCCATTTGTAGAGATAACTAGTGAATGTGTACTGATTGCATATAGGAATCGTACCACCCGCAAATAATACAACAACAAGGACTGGCAACCATAAACTTATTAATTAGATAAAACCAACAAACTAATTTTAATTTTCATTTGATTAAATTTTCAGTGGCAGCTTAAGTGTATCCATGTCTCTCGTAATGTTTCGGGATCGCCACCTTGAAGTTACGATGCCTTTGTTTACACCGGCGATTATAATTGAGCAATACTTGGCGATTTTTATGACCAATAAAACTATAAACGCAAAGGCGACGCGCGTAATAAATTGAGCATGAATGACGAAAGAAAATAACACACTGTAAGTTACATACATTTGGTTCGTTCTGTGTGGATTTCTTTTGTTCGTTTTCTGTTAATTATAGGCTCGAGTTTTATCATAATCTTGCCTAGTAAGCGAAGTACAATCTACGATGGACCACGCTTGCATTATGCTATGTTGTAATTAACAGAGGTCATTTAAATATAAGTGCTAAAATTGAAACGTATTCTACCGGCGGCGATTCAATTCCCACTGGGTACTAAGTTTGAGGATGATGATGAGATCCTTTTAATTTTTAAGATTCTTACTGAAAAGTAAAATGTTTGCATTACGTACGTACTCGAGGACTGACTACGAACGAATACGATATTACTAAAAAATAGATGTTGGTTCCCTCTTTGCACTATTGTATTTCAATGCTGTGTGATGTAGACACATTTGCAATAATGATGCAATAATTGATTAAACGAAGCGAGATCACCAAATCAACTTGGGCAAATCGGCGTTGGATGTATGCATGTATGTTTGTTTGTTGTCCGAAGATAACTTTCGAAGCGTTGATCCGATCATCGTGAAATTTAACACATAGGTACTCGTAGATAGTGATAGTACAATTTTGGAGTGACTAAATGAGCTAAAAATGTTGAGGGTTTGTTGAGATATTGGGTTCAAGAGGGGTAAAATAAATGAAAATGTGACTATTAGGTCAAGTGAGACGTCGTCGTCGTCGTCATCGTCGTCGTCGTCGTCGTCGTCGTCGTCGTCGTCGTCGTCGTCGTCGTCGTCGTCGTCGTCGTCGTCGTCGTCGTCGTCGTCGTCGTCGCCGTCGTCGTCGTCGTCGTCGTCGTCGTCGTCGTCGTCGTCGTCGTCGTCGTCGTCGTCGTCGTCGTCGTCGTCGTCGTCGTCGTCGTCGTCGTCGTCGTCGTCGTCGTCGTCGTCGTCGTCGTCGTCGTCGTCGTCGTCGTCGTCGTCGTCGTCGTCGTCGTCGTCGTCGTCGTCGTCGTCGTCGTCGTCGTCGTCGTCGTCGTCGTCGTCGTCGTCGTCGTCGTCGTCGTCGTCGTCGTCGTCGTCGTCGTCGTCGTCGTCGTCGTCGTCGTCGTCGTCGTCGTCGTCGTCGTCGTCGTCGTCGTCGTCGTCGTCGTAGTTGTCGTCGTCGTCGTCTGCCTCTCCCTCTCCCTCTCCCTCTCCCTCTCCCTCTCCCTCTCCCTCTCCCTCTCCCTCTCCCTCTCCCTCTCCCTCTCCCTCTCCCTCTCCCTCTCCCTCTCCCTCTCCCTCTCCCTCTCCCTCTCCCTCTCCCTCTCCCTCTCCCTCTCCCTCTCCCTCTCCCTCTCCCTCTCCCTCTCCCTCTCCCTCTCCCTCTCCCTCTCCCTCTCCCTCTCCCTCTCCCTCTCCCTCTCCCTCTCCCTCTTCCTCTTCCTCTTCTTCTTCTTCTTCTTCTTCTTCTTCTTCTTCTTCTTCTTCTTCTTCTTCTTCTTCTTCTTCTTCTTCTTCTTCTTCTTCTTCTTCTTCAGGTCCAGGTCCAGGGGGTCCAGGTCGTAAAATAAATTGACATTTTATAAATATTGCTGGAGTTTATTATCACTATGTTCACTTAAAATGGGATATTTACCATAATTTGTGAGTTTTTGAGTGTTCATAACCATGATAGTTTCAATAGTTATGGTAGTCGATCAACTTATGCCTGTGATTTCGTAAAGAGTTCATTTATGCTTCATATAAGAGGAATAATATCAAATTCCAAATGAACTTTGTTCCTTATACTTCCTTTACATTTGTTCCTTGTTGAATGTTTCCTTATACTTACTATATAATATTATAATGAGGAAAGATTTGTTTGTTTGTTTGTATTGAATAGGCTCTGAAACTACTGGACCGATTTAAAAAAAATATTTCACTGTTGGGAAGCTACCCTATCCCCGGGTGACATAGGCTACTTTTTATCCAACTGCGCAGAAGGAGGTAATGTTTTTATTGAAAAACTACGTGTTCGAAGCTGCGGAGTGGTCAGCTAGTGTTTTTATAAAATTAATATCATACAGCCGCCTTAGATGTCATACTGACTCGGAAACCTGCACTGTCCGTGTCCGTGTCCGTGATCCTACACACGCTTAAACTTTTTTTTTATCTTGCTCACTAAATCAGAATGATTACACAGAAAATTCCTTTATTAATTTTATTGTTACCCCGCGAGTTTCATCAAAATGTTTTCTTTTGTCGTTATGAGGAAGCAAATTGTTTTTGTTAAATCTTAAATCCTGAATAATATGCTATAGATATCAGTATTGTGTGCATTTTTCACCCAGATAGCGATGCTACTTGCTATCAGGAGCGGTTTAAATCATCTTATCAAATCCTAATTAGGAACGGAGTAGATTTTAGATAGAGTAGGTACCGAGGACGGTATAGGTCAGTACATGTATGCCTCAAGTTGATGGACACAGGGTAATGCAACACCTACTTTGTTTGGTGATGGTTACCACTTAACATCAGGTGGGCTATATCAACCTGCCTATTAAAACAATCTACAGTGCTTCATACACTGTGTTTATTTGTATTCTCGTTCAAACTGAATGAACTGAAATATGTTGGATACGCAGGGTCAAGTTCATTCCACGTCGAAGTCGATCGAGTACGCACTTACAAAGAATTTCACGGTTTTTAAGCAATCAATATTACCGTAAGAGCTCGTAGATAAATGGAGAGAGTGGACTCTAGCACACATGTACTAGAGATTTATCTGGAAAAGGCTTTTAATACTGCATGTTGTTAGGGTATGTATGTATGTAATAAAAAACTTAATATTCTAACCTAACATTCTGGTAATATAACGATAGTAATAGATATTATTCGTTATTTAGGCTATTTATTCTCATTACAATACTACCATAACAGCTCAACCATAGAGATGGTTGAGCTGTTATGGCACATATCCATAAGCGTGGATAGATACCACGCATAAAGATATGTGCCACTAAGAAAGCACTAGTGATGGGACTATAAATTTAAAATGTGGCTATCAGTAAGTATTTATGTATGTTCATTTTTAACCTAGCGTAAAGAGACTAAGTTGACAGATTTTTCTGTCTGTGGACTGGGACATCGTATGGCTAGGTTTGTTGGAAATTGGTGAAGCCAAAGAGATCTGGTCCTATATACATAATAGCGAAGCAAAGGCGATGTTGCAGTTGTCTGAAGTATCTAATCAGGAGTACTAATCAGGAGTACTGGAGAAAGCAGAGTGTAGAAAGTAAAGTTGTGGATGTACCGCCGCCGCCACTCTTCATCCGACTCCACGCCGTCGACGGCACCATTGCAAGTTTTGAGTCCTAGTCGAGATCAGCGAGTTGGGAGTGAGATGAATATATCATCATTGTCAGAGAAGAAGAGTTTTTAAACGCCGCAAGGAACGGTCCTGAAAAACCATGAAATATTATCTGAGAACGCCATTGCTAACATGAGTGGATTATTATTATTTTAGATTTCGATACATTCATTGCGATTTAGTTAGTTATAGGGTAAAAATTATGATGTGAATTATATTTATTTTGTTTTTATATAGTACGTCCGAAACGGATTAACTGTGCAAACTTGTTGGCCACTAAGCCCCAAGTTACGTGGAAAGCAAAGCTTCTCTTGCCTCCAAGAAGCTCGGTGTACTAAACCGATCAAAGCGGTATTTCACGGCGGGGCAGCGTCTTGTGCTCTACAAAGCGCAAATCCGGCCCCACATGGAGTACTGTTCTCACATCTGGAACGGTGCACCGAAATACCAACTGCATCCCCTAGACTCCTTGCAACGCAGAGCCGTTCGTATCTTCGACGACCCAGTAACATCTAAGGATCTGGAGCCGCTAAGTCTGCGCCGTGACATCGGAGCGCTCAGCGTTTTCTATAACGGCGAATGTTCTGAAGAGCTGTTCAATTGAATCCCTGCTTCCCACTTCTACCATCATACCTCCCGCAACCGGCAATTAGCTCATCCACATATTGTAGATGCGTGAAAGTCTCACGCGGTGCATTTCACTCGCTCGCTTCTTCCACGCACCTGCAAGATGTGGAATGACCTTCCTCCAGAGGTTTTTTATGTGGTCTTCAAAATAAACGCCTTCAAGAGGTAAATAGGGTATTAAGTGGTAGGAAACGCGACTGCAGTACCACGAGTGCTGCAGGAGTTTATAGGCGTCGGTGATCTTTTAATATGAGGAGGCTTGTCAGCTTGTGTGTCTACAAGTTTAATATAAAAAATATAAAGCCCGACTTGCACAGCGATCCCTAAAGGTGTTCCCTAAGCGACGATTTGACCACTCTTTATTTTTCTCTGAGCGCGGTGACTCATGAGTTGCGCCGGTGACGTAACCGGCTAAACCATATTAAGCCACTAAATACGTTTAGGCATCGTTTTACAAGTCTAAATATTTAATATCTTTGTTTTACAATAGTTAAACAAATATTTGTTATACTGCTACATTTTTAGTTAAGAAATTTGTCATCAATGATGATGGCCTCGGCAGTAATTAACACCAAAAAGCCGTGTCCACAAGTACCAAGCAGTGTTTAAAAGGATTCACATGAGGTCTTCTTGGTCATCGCAGGTAGCTTCGAAGAAACCTACACATTCCAGTGGATTTTACGGTATAAAAATAGTTGAGTCTTAAGATACCTCACCTTTTTGAAGTAATAGGTTCTGCGAACTTTGAACCTATTTAGTGAAATGGAAAGATAGTTTTTTCTCGTGTTTCTATGGTTCTATACAGATTCATTAATTATTTTTAACTTCAAGCACAAATAGAGGGGTGTTATAAGTTTGTTTGTAGCATCGTAGTTTCCAGACGGATGGACCGATTTAGGCGCATTTTTTATGCTAGTTTAACGGGAGTGGTCGTTCTATGTGTGATGCAGCTTAGGGTAGCCAGTCCGAAGATTATAAGCACTTCTCTTTTTTGGATAAGGGGTTTCAGCTGTAAAATAGTTTTTAGGGTTCCGTATCCAAAGGGTAAAAGGGCACCCTATTACTAAGCCTCCGCTGTCTGTCCGTCTGTCTGTCCGTCTGTCACCAGGCTGTATCTCATGAACCGTGATAGTTAGACAGTTAAAACTTTCACAGATGACGTATATCTGTTGCCGCTATGATAACAAACACTAAAAATTAAATAAAAATTTAAGGGGGCCCCCATACAACAAAGATGATTTTAAGGTTGTAGCTCGATATTGACAACGGCAACAGGTAGACGCTTTAAATATTCACAGATTATTAAGTTATATATTCACTTTAAAAATAAATTATTAAAATTAAATAACACAAATATTTAAGGGGGGCCCTTATCCAACAAACGTGATTTTTTTGCCGTTTTTATAGATAATGGTACGGTACCCTTCGTGCGCGAGTCCGACTCGCACTTGGCCGGTTTTTTTATCTAGACTTTGAACTACAAATCTGAATGCATGGCACAAGTATACTTTATAAATTGGGATATTTTAACTATAATAAATCTATCATCTTCATCATATCGGCTATAGGAACTCTGAACAAAGGCCTCCCTCTAGATATCGGTTGCGCTGGCAACCAATAAATATATAACTAGCTAGGTAATCATATACAAAGATATAAACATATAGAATATACAATTATTTACAATAAAAATACAGAAGGTAAATCATCTAAAGACCATTGCAAACGATCTATAGATAGCTCAACTGGAACCCGCGTTATGATAAATATATTGACAGAATTGAACTCATCCAAATTAAATTTATGAAATACCTCTGCTTTCGTCTGCACATTCCTTATAGCTCTTCTAATTATATAAATTTAAGTAAGAAATTCCATTTTCTTCCCCTGTTTAAAAGGCGTGAAGTCGCCGATCTGTCATTGCTATTAAAAATAGCTTCGAACAATATTAACTGTGCCGATTTGTTAAGGAAAATTAAAATTAGTGTACCATTTAAGCCTAAGATATTTAATCCTCCGATCCATGTCTCTGTAGTTGGTACCAACCACAGGCAAAATTCATTTTTGTGGCGAGCAAGCGGCAACTTTAATAAGCTGAGTAAGCGATTAGATATAGATATATTCTGCACGAGTGTCAGTTCAGCCAGACTGCGGCTGAATAGAGAATTTTTGGCGATACAAGTATACTTTAAATATATTTATGTGGTATTAAGTAGCTACTATGTACCTTATTATCCATTATAACTTATTATTTATTATTAAACACTTTGTTTTGACATTTTTATTGGTCACTTCACATTTTGTTTTATTTTGTTGTTTAGTCGTGAAAACCTTTTATTGGCTTTCTTTTATCTACTGGGTTTTATATTATGTATAATTAGCTGTTGGTTTTCTAATAAATAAATATAAATATAAAAACTGCTCCAGATCACTACCAGGCGGACGTGTCTCCAAGACACTGGCTGCATTGCACCTTTTTTTTCGAATGGATTAATCTCGCTGTTGACCTCTGAGGCCGTTGCAGCTTAGCTATTGGCGAGCGCAGAAGGCGCTCAGCCCTGTAATTTTTTTGATGAGGCAACTAGCGCAAGGGCACTACTTAGGTACGAACCTCGGCTTGGGCTGTTGCCGGGACGGGGATAGGAGAGAAACGCCCGGGTACGTGCTTGTACCTCGTATAGGCGGCGACTGAAGGGACTGAACTGCATTGCCCCGGTGAATGACAATACGTATGCGTTTTTTCTGGCGTTGCACGCTTTTGTGCATTTGCCATTGTCAAAGAAAAAAATAGGGTACCAGAATAGACACAAAACCCGGGATATATCTACACTAGACAAGGAAAGGATCAGGAGAGAAAAGGAATACAAATTATATTTACTAGTTAAGAGTTATTTACAAAATTAACATTTATGTACAAATGTGTGATTAAATATAATAATATTATTTGTACAAATAAATGATTCTAGACATTGGTACACGGATGGATCTAAGGAGGAGAGAAGGATTTTAATATTTGATGGAAGCGGAACATGGAGGGATACCAGATCTTTGTAAAATTGAACGCGGTCATTGTTTATACATGGCACATCGGTTCTTCATCATTATCGTAACAAAAACACTTTTTTTATATTAGGGAATTATCGATTACTATATAATAAAAATCTAACCAACAACAACTACCTTGATAAAAATCGATTTCAATCAAAACTTATTAATTAACTAGTTGACCCGCCGAACTTCGCCTCGACATGCATATAACGCGGGCTGTCAATATACGTCACCTTGGTAGAATTGTCAATTGTTGTCCCCGGCCATCATTTTACAACCATATATAACCATAGAGAAAATTACGTTTAGCTGTCATTTGCGTTTTGTTATTCCATGTCAGATGCGTTTTTGTTATAGTGAGTTGTATTCTCTTTGACGTTTTATGTCACGTCACACGGGAACGCGGTCGAACGGGATAAAAAGTATTCTTTGTCCGTCTCCTGGTTCTAAGCTACCTCCCCACCAATTTTCAGCCACATCGGTTCAGCCGTTCTTGCGTTATAAATACTGTAACTAACACGACTTTCTTTTATATATTTTTATATAGATAAATAGTTTTTCTTTGTAGAAAATCGTTTAAAACTCATTGTACAACCACACAGATTTAATATACTACGTAATAATAAAGCACAGACATGACCAGGTAATTGAATCTCAAATTCCTTAAGTAATAATATAGTTAAAGATATTTCTCCTAGCTATTAAGTCATGTACCTACTATGAACTGACTTCATATCAGAGCCTCACGCAGAAAACTCATTAAATTTCATTAACGTTGAGTGGCATCATACTTACTTTCCTCGGATGACCCCTAAAGAGCCTTATAAGCACTTCCGAAGGCTGAGGGTGTATTTAAGGACCTCTGCAGCTGCCTAGAAGTGGACAAGTTTAGTTCAATAGTCTGCTGATGTTGACGGCAACATACAGACGATTGTATTTCCACCACCAAAGGCTAAACATATTTTTGAAGTAAAATCTTCTTTAGGCGCGTTGAGCATTTTTTGAGATGGGAAAAAACCTTTGAACTCGCGACACTGTTACTATTACCGTTACTGATGATTCAAAATATATTTCCTGACGGTTCAAAAAATACACGTAATTGAAATATTAATATTCTAGTTTTCACTTCTGTCGGCACTCCCGGAATGCCACTTTTTTAATATGTAGGTAATTGTTTAATTTTTTTGTATATTTTATACATGGATCATTGTGTTTGCATTAAAGAAGATTATTAAACGAGGGGATAAAGCAGTGTCTTACGTCACGGGGGCTATATTGAATCCCGAACGTAACGAAGGATTCTAGAGTTAACTCACGAGCGGAGCGAGGGAGTCTACTAGAATCCTAAGTGCAGAAAGGGATATAAGCACGGCCGAGATCCAGACAGCCTTATCCACGAGAAGAATACTCTATACGACAAGACAATAAAAACTAAATCTAGGTTGTTCGATTTACGAATACGTTCTTATTGTATGGGTCTCTTTGGTTAAAATTTTAATACAGATGAGCTTCCAAATTCAAATCACATTATGCCCGCGAGGAGATAACGAAATTCAGTACAACTTTACTATCGGCTCAGCCGTATGGATTTAATCACCTGCTTTCGGTGAGCTTTACATGACATATAATTTGACATTGTCTAGTGTGAAAAATTATTTATTATTATTCCATATAGTTTTAGCACAGCGTAAAAAAACAAAGGTTCTATAGACTGTGGTTTTAGGCATGGACCTTTACACATACATTACGAGGGCGAGAAAGAGGCCTGTTTAGATCTAATAATTATATGAATATTGAGACAAACGGTAGTACTATTTAAACAAATGGATTATAGTTAAATAATAAATAAATAAATCTTATTTTCGTGTTATTGTTACAGTAATACTTAAGAAATAGATTGGTTATGTGATAAAGGTAAAAAAAATAAGTTACGGCACCTGCCGTTTCGGTAATATTAAGAATGATTGAGGCAGGTGGTACCCTTAGAAACGAACAGCCTAATGTGCCTTTTATTTCACTGCCACCCACACCCTTCAAACCGAAACAAAGCAATGCTGCTTCTTGGCAAAAATAGGTATAATAAAATAGGTATAGATACTTCCCCGGGCAAGCACTTTCACAAGGAACTCTACTACTCTCACTATCTTCCGAAGTTAACGTTTCACTCGACCCTGAATCCTCCCCTGCCAACCTTGTAATAATCTACCACCAATCGCAAGAGTAACCAACTTAATTATTATTCCAATAACGATACGAGGCCCCAATAACGATATAATAATATTGCTTTTATTAACGTTTGGCTTTGTGAATTGTTAGCGTAGGTGATGACGTCACTAAATAATAATTACTCGGTGCGAGTAACCTTCGGGTGGAAAAGAATGAACTGATTGAAAAGGAAAAATGTAGGAGCAAGAAGCCGTGGGCAATTTTTTTTTTTTTTCGCGTTTGCCGCGCCGCGTACTGACTGACCGGGCAGGCTCGTGAGGCCACCTCGCTTGTATGCCGCGCGAGGCTGCCTCGCTACAAAACTAACTTCGCGAGGCTTAGAAGATTTATTCCCAGCGAGCCCCACTAAAACAGGCACCACTTGTGAGGGTTGGATAAACAGCTTCATTTTCTACCAGTTACGGTGAAGCATAAGTCCATTCAAGCGTAGATTTTTAATCAGCTTCCAATAAAAAAACTGTCTTATTTTTGCTTGAGCGTCGATTTAGTTTATTTCTATGTAATATCACAAGTGTGTGTGCTCTTTGTTATCTTGCAGCTCCGAAACAATCATGCGGGACCTACGAGCCAATAATTTGTTACAGGTAATGGTTACCACTTAACATCAAGTGGGCTTATGTTTGTTCTCTAACCAGGTGGTATAAAAAACCCTTTGATGGACATCCTGGGATCTCCTACACAATACGCAGACCCGTGAAGATATCCCACGAGGGGTAGTCAGAGGCAAGTCTAAACATTAAGTTTAGTATATGCCCAACTTTAAGCATTCATGTGACAGGTTGCAAACCAATCGCTGCTTATTATAAAACTAACCGATGACACATGCCTTGGATCTTTGGTTTTAGAGAATGCCAGTTCCCTCAGGATATTTTCCTTGACTGTTTTGGGCACGTGTAAATGCGCACATACATTGTTCGGGTGGATAAATTAATTTGTGCTCGGCCGGGATTCGAATCCTCCATCCTTCAAGTCAAAAGTCAACGTCATTTAGTTTTGTGACTCAGAAACCATTTATAAAAAAAACGTGAAAATATTTTTGATGTTTTTATCGCAATAGCAGCGGAACCCACTAATACGGCTGAACCGATTTCAATGAAATTTGATATATACGTAGATTATAACCCGTGTCAACCTGTGTGGGGTGTCAAGTCAAGTTGCAACAGCGAGTTTCGCTTTATTTCTACGTTACCTACACATTTATTAGTGTAACGCGTACGAAGTCGCGGGCAACAGCTAGTTATTTATAATTATTCAAAATTTCAAGGCTTCAAGAGTTCCCGACAGACGAGCATACGTACAAAGTCGCGTTCCGTTTTTACCATTTTGGTCCGGAAACTTAAAACCACCGAATTTCGCAATGTAGTCATTGTTTTCGTGTAAGCTTGTAAACGCTTTCGAGTAAGATTCCTACGCATAAATCTGTGACCTCCTTTATTGACAAAGCCCCTGTACAGCTGCAACCACTTGACATGTTATAGTTTTAAGTTTAGATTTATTTATTGACTAGGCCTCTTTACAGCCGCTTTAATGAACTAATTTTATTTTATTATTTTAATGTTCTTTTGACAAAGCCAGTATACAGCCGCAACTAAAATATTATTGTATTATTAAAATATTAGTTAGGTAAATGTTTTCCTAACATTTTTTATGTAATGAAGCTGACGTAACTAAGTGTTCTTTATGTCCCTACTATGGTTTGAAATATATAAATATGATATATGAAACGAGTACTTTTGTGTGTATTCCTAAATATTCCAAAGTACCGTATACCACGGGCATAGCCAGGTTTGTAGTATCGGGGGCTCAAAAAAAAATAAAAGAGCATATGAATAAAAATGTGGAAAATTAACAAAAGTTGTCGGTCATACGCCTAATCGGCAAGCGATAACATGTTTGCATAAAATATTAATGTAATAATTTATACTCCTCGCGCTTTTCCTTATTTCAATATACCTAAGATTAATGGGGGCTGGGGATTTACAACCCCCCCCCCCCCTCCCCCACACCCCTCCAAGCTAGGGGTGGCTACGCCCATGCCGTATTTACCGTAGTTTCCTTCAGTTTTTTTTTGCCCCGAGCTTGAAACGCTGGATTTTCTAGGAATTCAATAATAATTGCATGTAAGTCCTGACTCTGCGGCCTTGATCTAGATTCTGTTGTCGGGGCTTTGCGAGAGGTAATCAGTGCTTAAAAGCTTTTATTGAGCTCAGTTGTTGTGTAAAGTTTGTATTATAAAGTTCGTTTTGTAACTTTTAGTACAGGTATGTAAATTTATGGCTGCTGTAGAATGTTTTTTAGCATTAAGTTCGTCTTTGTACTATGTATTAAGTACAGTAGAGTATTTTAAATCAATCAATATATTAAGGAATGGGAGCTTAAGTATAAATTCAACTAGCTATCTCAGATGTGTAAAGGTTTTAAAATAAATAGATAGTTCAATTTATTTTATTCAGATACTAGCGGCCCGTCCCAGCGGCACTGGTGGACATTTATTTAAAAAAAAATTTTATGATTTTAATTTTTTTACACCTTTGACTACATTATTGGAGTTTTAGTAGAGATTCTTAATTTTTATAGAAATAAATATAGCCTATGTTACTCAGGGATAAAGTAGCGTTCTAACAGTTAAAGAATTTTCTATTCATGTTTGTGTCAGGTATTTGAAATACCAATTACAAATTACATTTTTACGAAGTACGTATTTTAATTACAAGTAATTTAAATACTGCCCACTCCTCCTCTTAGTACATCTTCATAACTTTTACAATATCATGTGCTAGATACACAAGAGGCACTTGAAAGCCCCATATTATGCATATGGTGTAAAATATCAAATAACTTTCTTACAAAGAAACTAGCCTGACACCTACCCATTTTAGGATGACAAGGGTACCATTTGGCACCAAACCTCTGATCCCTTTCATCGGTATACAGGGGGAAAGAAGACTATCGTTTGGGTATAAAAACGTTCACTTTAGAACTAACCCTCGGCCAAACTATGCTCTTCGTCATGCTACTCGCGCTGCCGCGATGTTGCTACGATTATTGCCGTAGGTAGCCACACACAGCTCTCCTCGCGCTAGTAATCACACGATTATTCGCTAATATTAGGTAGGTATAGGTACTAGGTTTCACTAGGTAGGTAGGTGGTAGGTAGGTATACACGGCTACACATCAAGCTATATTTTTCCAGGATAAGCTGACCTCGCATTGTGTAGGATTTTCGTAGAATGAGAGGTCAGCTTATACTAGAAAAGTATAGCTTGATGTGTAGCCGTGTGTACTAGCATAGATAAATATTATACTTACTTACCGTTGGGTTCCTACCAACTCGTCACTTTCATGACTAGAATTAACATACATAATTAAGAATTAACATAACTTGTAGTTTTAGGTACGTAATTTTGTTTTTTCCTGTTTTTTTCTATTAAATAAATAATATAAAATAAAACTCACTATAACTAAGTACCTACCTACCTATGAGACAAACTTATAACATCCAATATAAACTTTTAAAAAATGAGATGAGGTAATTAGGTACCTAGTTATGTCTGGTTATATGAAACCAAAATTAGACAGGCCCTATGTAGGGCCTTATGTTTTGACATATAAATTAATGCTTTAAATTTTAATGTGGTTTCACAGAGCACTTCCTTATAGCACTGAAAGTACTAACAAAAGACGAAAAGATATCGTCCGCACTAACAACACCCCAGTAAAGCATGCTTTTGCATCCAAATTTCTAATGTTCCTAGGACCATTCCTGTACAACACGCTAAATCGTAAATTGAGCATCCACTCAATGAACTTCTCAAACTGTAAAAGAGCCTTACAGTCTGCTCTGTCCAATCTATCTTACGAGGTAACTGAGGAGCTACTAACCGTAATAAAGTAAGATTTTAAAGATTGTATATCACGTAAACTCATACCTGCCAAGTTCACAGTAGTGCTCGAGCCGTCGTACAGTGCGGACGTCTCTGGGGCGTCGTTACGCTGCCCGTTGAATATACGAAGATTCGATCGTCGTTAGTGGTCGAGGCAACATCGCCTATAAAAGGCTCCTCAGATCGCGCGGCACGCATTCGATCGTCGTTAGTGGTCGCCGCTATAGCATGCAGCGGCCACACCTTAGGAACCTAGGCTGGTAGAGGGGGGCTCGAGTGCCGAAACACTTTGTTGTAGCAACGGCGTGTTTCGGCCCTCGAGTCGGCACGGTCACTCCCCGTGCTAGTGCTCGTTGCTTCGGCGTCAACGCAATCCACCTCAAGTGGCGAGGCAACCAGGCAACTGTAGAAGGCCTGAAGGTAGTGATAGGAGTTTTTATCGTTGCCAGATACTGCGTCCTGTTCCCTTCCAGTCGTAGCGGTTCTCCGTTCCACTGGGTCAAGGGGAGTAAGGAGGAGAGGGTGCATCTGTGTACGGCGCGCACACTTATGCAACTTAATATATCCTGCGCATCTGACTTGGCTTTGTCATTCCGAGTTTAAAAAAGTCCTGGGCTTGGTCTAATACCTGGACACGGGTGGCCTAAGGAGAGGAGAGTGGTCGCTCTAGCACTGCATCGGGGTGACAGTGTGGTTCGGCAGCACTCTTTGAGACAAAGCAGCTTTATTTAGAGAGGCACTGCTTTCCTCGCTCAGCCGGGGAGGGGGCTAGAAAAGGTGCCCCAAACAAACGCTCATTCCTCGCAATAAGAATAAATCTAAAAACATGCAGATGAATATGACTTTTGGTGCGTGGAATGTACGTACTCTTTTAGACCGACCCAACAACCTCTGCCCAGAACGTAAAACCGCCATTGTGGCTCGCGAGCTCAAACGCTATGACGTCGACATAGCCGCTCTCAGCGAAACACATCTAGCTGATGAAGGTGAGCTTGTTGAACGTGGTGGTGGGTACACTTTCTTCTGGAAAGGCACACCAGCTTCTGAGCCTAGACGGTCAGGAGTAGGCTTTGCTATTAAAACTACTTTAGCCTCTAAGTTGGAAGAACATCCAGTTGCTATCTCTGATCGTGTCATGTCCTTACGTTTCCATCTTCGAAACAATAAATACTTAAATGTTATCAGCGTATATTCGCCAACACTCGACAAAAGTGATGACGTCAAGGACAAATTTTATGAGGAAGTGTCAGAAGTGCTGACTAAAATCCGGCGCTGTGAGAAAGTTTTGCTTCTTGGCGACTTTAATGCTCGCGTCGGACGTGATTTTGAAGCTTGGCCTCGGGTGATAGGGCGACATGGCATTGGTAACATGAACAGTAATGGGCAACTGTTACTAAGCCTCTGTTCCCAATTTCATCTGGGTATTACCAATACCATGTTTAGACTCCCAAATAAATACAAAACTACCTGGATGCACCCAAGGTCCAAGCATTGGCATCTTATTGATTATGCTATAGTCCGTCAACGGGATATAGCGGATGTCAAAGTAACGAGAGTAATGAGGGGCGCAAACTGTTGGTCGGATCACCGACTTGTTGTTACAAAACTATTTTTGCGTCTTAGCCCTTGCCGTAGACCTCGCAGGGCTAAGCCTAACTGTCTTCATCTGAAAAAGCTAGAGTCTGCTGAAATATTGGCAAATTACAGGGAAGCTGTCAATACCTTTACAGCAGGCATACACCCCGAAGATGAACAGTTAGACGAGGGCTGGAAACTGTTAACTACAAATACCATCAATGCGGCTACTGAGATCTTAGGCCAAAAACCTCGTGTCTGTGAAGACTGGTTTGACGAAAATGATAATCATTGACAGTCGCCCTAGAAAAACACCGCCAGCTCCTTCGAAAGGGAAATCAGACAACTGCTTCTGAAAAAATAAAGGAGAGTACGAGCCAAATAAGGAGACTAACTCGAAACGCAAAAGATGAGTGGTGGCTGAACAAGGTTCGCTATATTCAGTGGCTTGCTGATTCGAATAGACTCGGCGATTTCTTTAACGAGATTAAAAAGTTAGTAGGAAGTCCACATCGAGTAAACGTACCACTGAAATCACTTTCAGGTACCCTCCTGGTAAGCAAAGGAGAAGTTCTTACTCGCTGGGCAGAACACTATAACAGCTTACTCAATGTGGATCGTTCTGCTGACATAAACTATTTAGCATCACTTCCTGCCTTACCACAAGCCGTAGATCTGGATCAGCCTCCTTCTCTTGAGGAAGTTATCATCGCCATCAAAGCGCAGAAAAACAATAAGGCTGTCGGCATCGATAACATACCAGGAGAACTATTAAAATATGGCGGAGATGAGTTGCACTACAAGATTTGGCAATTTTTCCAGCGCATGTGGGAAATGGAGTTCGTTCCTCCTAGTTTTGGCGTATCACTAATTTGCTCTTTGTATAAAAATAAAGGTGATCGATCTGTTTGCAACTCTTATAGGGGTATATCACTTCTGTCTACTCCAGGAAAAACTTTTGCCAGAGTACTCTTAAATCGTCTTATGGAGCTCTCTGAAAGTATATTGCCTGAAACGCAATTTGGGTTTAGACCCAATCGCGGCACATGCGAGGCCATATTCTCTCTTAGACAACTGCAAGAGAAAAGCAGGGAACAGTGTCAACCTCTGTTTCTCTGTTTTGTTGATCTGGAGAAAGCTTTTGACAGTGTACCTCGCGAAGCTTTGTGGATTGTGCTTTCGAAACTTGGTTGCACCGACAAATTTATACGCTTGATAAGACTTCTTCACGACAACATGACTTGTTGCGTAACCGTCAATGGTGAGCAGACAGAGCAATTCCCTGTCACTTGTGGTGTAAAACAAGGCTGTGTATTAGCACCCACTCTTTTTGCTCTGTACTTTTCCGTTGTCGTGAGGGAGACTTTACAAGCCAACACCGAAGGGATCCGCATACGTTTTCGCACAGATGGCAGTATCTTTAACCTGGCTAGGTTAAAAGCGCACACAAAGGTATCGTATGACCTCATTACCGAATTGATGTATGCTGATGACCTATGTTTCGTTGCGGAATCTTCTGAGGGACTCCAGGACTTGATGACTCGGCTTGACGCTGCGTGCTGTAGATTTGGCCTCAAAATTAATATTACAAAGACAGAGGTGATGGCCATGGACACTGTTAACCAAGCTCCACTGAATCTGCAAATCGATGGAAAGCCCATAAAACAGGTCGATACATTCAGATATCTGGGAAGCAGCATAACAACAAAATGCGACCTTGACTCGGAGATCAACAGCAGACTTGGCTCCGCTATGGCTGCTTTTGGTAAACTACGAGTCCAGGTATTTCGCTCCCATAACATCAAATTGAGTACCAAGATTAAGGTGTATATGGCTATTGTACTTCCTAACATCTTGTACTCGTCAGAGACATGGTGCCTGTATCGCAGACACATACGCACGTTAGACAGATTCCATCTGAAATGCCTCCGCGACATTCTTAACATCAAGTGGTCGGATCGGGTCCGTAATACCGATGTTCTACGACGGGCTAATGTCTGTGGCATAGAGGCATATTTGATGCGGCGTCAGCTGCGTTGGTGCGGGCACCTGTCTCGGATGTCTGATGAGCGAAGGGCGAAACGCATTTTCTTCTGTGAACTAGAACATGGTAAGCGGAAACGCGGAGGTCAGTTCCTACGTTTCAAAGACGTACAGAAGAGGCACATGAAGAGGTGTTGTATCGATCCGTCGCGCTGGGAGGCTCTCGCTGAAAAACGACCTGAATGGAGGCGTCATGTTCAGGACAAAGTGTACGAGTTTGAAGAAGAAAGGAGGCAAGAACTAGACTTAAAACGAGATCAGCTTAAAAGTCGACCGCCGGCTAATATCAATTACAACTACATTAATGGCGCCTTAACTTGTGTTCATTGTAACCGGACTTTTAGCGCAAAAATAGGGTACATCAGCCACATACAGGCTAAACACCTAGGCCAATAATCACAAAGTCAAGTCTCTGTAGCCGAAATCGGCTAGGAGGATTATTACCTGCCAAGTTTGCACTTAGTTTATTTCGTTATTTTTTTTTCATTAAATAAATAGATTTAAGTTTTGTTAATTTGAGTATTCATAAGTTACCCCAGTCCAGCCTTTTTCGCCTGAGACACAGGTTATCCTGGTTCAGGCAATCTATAAAATCTTAATCCCTAATGTTAATCATAGCAATATGAAACTATATAACTATACTGGTGGTAGAGCTTTTGTGAACGGGCTCGAGGAAGTGGGCACCACCGCCTTACCTTTATCTGCCGCCAAATAGCAGTACTTGTACTGCTGTGTTCCGGTTAGATGGTAATGGTATGTTCCTGTAATTACTGGCACATAGGCATAACAGCTAAGTCCTATAGTATGGCAACGTATCCACATGGAAATCAAGACAACATAATAGCTTGTTTTGAATTCTATGTAGATATCCATGGGCTGCAGTAGCTACTTAATATCTGGTGGACTGCATGCTCGTTTGCCATATAAGTTGTATAAAAAAAATGAAAAATGAGTTAAGATTTTATTATTATTTATATTTGACGACTCATCCTTCGTAGTCGGCGGCAGCATAATTTTTCCAAATCCCAAAACGCACGCCCTTCCTCTCTGAGCGCTCGAATCGTTATGAGGGAGGCGCACGATGCGTGTGGCCGGCTTACTCGCGTTCATGTTGCCGATCCTTTGACTCGTGCACAAAAAACTGACATAATTTCTAGTGGTAGGGCATGACGAGGAGCATGATAAGTAACGCGGCAACATTACGTCCTTGCCCACTTTCGTTGCGCTGCGGCGAGTATGTGGCTGGGCTATTACCTACACTGAGAGTGCGAAAGAAAATTCCTTCAGAAGTAATTAAACATTTGAATAGAACTGCTGTAATGTGTCACCTTCTTCGTACCTTCTGTAATCACTTCACCTTCTTATCTAAGGATAATGAGGAGCGTTTCGAGTTTCTGTATCAGGCACACTCTCGAAACCTTCATTCTTCCGAAGCTCTACAGCTACAGAGAACTTCACAATTGTATGGTGACTCCATCACAGTACAAGCTGTGCAACTGTGGAACGCCTTACCTTTGTCCATTTGGCCATCCCAATATCAACCTATTTTCAAAGTCAAGGTATACAACCATTTCCTTTCGTTGTCTCGTAACTGCTAGTTAGTGTTTATGTTATTTATCCTCAATATGTAGTGTAGTTTATATATATAGTTCACAATTGTATGGTGACTCCTTCACAGTACAAGCTGTGCAACTGTGGAACGCCTTACCTTTGTCCATTTGGTCATCCCAATATCTTCCTATTTTCAAAGTCAAGGTATACAACCATTTCCTTTCGTTGTCTCGTAACTGCTAGTTAGTGTTTATGTTATTTATCCTCAATATGTAGTGTAGTTTATATATATAGTTCACAATTGTATGGTGACTCCTTCACAGTACAAGCTGTGCAACTGTGGAACGCCTTACCTTTGTCCATTTGGTCATCCCAATATCTTCCTATTTTCAAAGTCAAGGTATACAACCATTTCCTTTCGTTGACTCGTAACTGCTAGTTAGTGTTTATGTTATTTATCCTCAATATGTAGTGTAGTTTATATATATAGTTCACAATTGTATGGTGACTCCATCACAGTACAAGCTGTGCAACTGTGGAACGCCTTACCTTTGTCCATTTGGTCATCCCAATATCTTCCTATTTTCAAAGTCAAGGTATACAACCATTTCCTTTCGTTGTCTCGTAACTGCTAGTTAGTTTTTATGTTATTTATCCTCAATATGTTGTGTAGTTTATATATATATATATATACCTAGTCAGGTCATAAATTTTGTCACATGTTTAATATAAAATAATTGAAACAAGTTTATTCATTATGTAACCATTTATATACCAAAATGAACTTAACCAAACATAGATTCTTATAACACTAAAGTTTATTCAAAATGACCTCCGTGATTTTGAATACAGGCCTTCAATCTGCGCGGCCAGTCGTCTATCGCAGCACGAACGAGGTCCATGTCAATATCGGCGGCTGCCTTAATCAAGGATGTCTTGAGTGACTCCAAATTGGGATGCGGCTTTGAGCACGCCTTTTCCTCCAAGTGTTGCCGTATCTTGTAATCTAACGGATTCAAATCTGGACTGGAGGAGGGCCAGTCTTCGTGCCGGATGAAGTAGATTTCACGCGCCGCCAGCCAGTCTTGTGTGCTCTTCGCTCTATGAGCAGGCGCCGAATCTTGTTGGAATACCCAGTGCCTGTTATTGAACATGGTGTGAGAAACAGGTTCCACAAGGTTCGTCAGGACTGTATTTTGATACACAACTGCATTCGTTTTTACATACCTTTCTCACAAAAATGTACCTCTGTTAAGCCCCAATAAGAAACTCCCAACCATACCATGAGCGAGGATGGAAAATGACCTCGTTGGACACGCGGAATACGGTTGCTCGCTTCTTCACTACTGTGTGCGTACACCTTATCATTTTGTTTGTTGTAGCTCTCTTCTACGGTAAAAATTTTTTCATCCGAAAAAAGAAGTACCCGTTATTTTTTCCCGCGTACCGCTTCAACAAAGCGCGGCATCTCTTCAGTCTCAGGTCCATTAGACAAGCATTCAAATGATGTCCTGTTTTTCTTCGATATGCCCGAAGCCCTAAGTCTTCATTTAACACCCTTTTCACCGTGGTTCTGCTTAACCCCATCTGAAGGGCCAACAGTTTCTGCTTACGTTTGGGATTTCGTTGAATTTGCGCCTTCACAGCTTTTATCACTGCTGGAGTCCTAACAGATCGAGGGCGACCACTTCTTGACCTGTTATCTACACTAGAGTCTTCATTGTATCGTTTGATGGTGCGATAAACGAATCTTTTGGTTATATTCAAATTTTTCAGTATGTCAAAAATTTGAATTGGCGCGTAGCCGCAACGATGCAACGCAATAACTGCAACACGGTCTTCTTTAAGCGTCCACTCCATATTTAAAAATGAGTAAATTCTAAAAAGTATACATTTATATTTTCATGAACAATTCGAAATTCGAATTCTATAAACTTTTTTGTGGCCAGCATTCTAAAAGAAAAGTTTTTACTGTGTGACAATACTTATAACCTGACTAGGTATATTATTTGTATGTATTTAAGTTTATGCTTATTAGTTAAATCAATAGGTATATTTTATTTTGTGGGTTCTATTTATGTCTGTACTCCGCTGCGCCGTCTTTTTATTTGGTTTAATCTGTCCATCCAAAAGTTATCTGGAAGAGATCGCTTTTAGCGCAGCCCATTGTACCTGTATTAATTGATTATTTCCTTTGTTACTGTAATTTTGTTTGGCGTGCGAGTATTTCATTCATTCAATTTTTCGCGTATACATAGTAGATTATTAACCAAGGGGATAAAGCAGTGTCTTCTGTCGCGGGTGACGATTTAAATAGCGAGCGTAACGAAGGACTCGAGGTTTACTTCCGAGCGTAGCGAGGGTGTTAAAAACTTTAATCACGAGCGAAGCGAGGGATTTAAGACGAGTCCTGAGTGTAGCGAGGGATTTAAGTTAATCCAAGACTTGCTTTATCACCGAGGAAAATACTCTATTTTTCGTACCATTTGCGAAAAAATTAACACAATAATAATATGAGATAAGCATTTATTAAAAATAATGACAATTAAAAGTAAAAGTTAACATTCGAAACATTGGTCCAATTATTGATAGAGAGAGTTACATTTTTGTTTGGTACATTTATTGTTGATGAGTTGTTTTGAGTATTTTAGAACATTAACTTATTTTTAAAAATAAATTAAAATAAACTTAACATTTATGTATTTGAAGAAAACAAAAACGCGGCAAATTCCTAGACTAATATTTTTTTGTCGGAAAAGCAAAGGCATCAAGCTCATACGGCCTCGTCGGTTTTCGAAATTTTATTTAATAATCATAACTGCATAATAAATGCGTATTCCTTTTTCAAAAAGATGTATAATGCTTTATATACAAACTCAATGGTGTAAACACAGATGTAGTTCAGTATAAATTTCGGTAAGTATTCCAAATTTAAATCACGTTCTTCCCCTAGAGGATGAATGAAATTCAGTACAATTTTCTTTCCCTGTTTTTAACAGATTAAAATGATGAATTGTTATGTTCGCTTTTTGTGGCATAGAATGTCACTTTTTTGAGCAAGTGGTACGAAAAAGTTATTTCCATAGAAACAGTTGTTAATTATTAGGATAAATATTCTCATCCCTCAAAGTTTTCGACTCAAATTATTAGCGCAGGTTTATAAGGCCAAAGTAACTTTCTGGAAGTTCAATAAATAGAGTTTAGATTCTAAATTCGATACCTGTCTATACCGTATACATATACATACCAAGGTCTATACACCGTTTGATGTTACTAAACAAGTAACTTTTAACAAAAATATGACCGACTTCAGATAACAGTAAAAACCAGACTACTCTACCAATTTTTATGAAATTTCCATGGAATAAATCTAAAAGTATATCCTTTCAAATAAAAAACTAATTTTCTAAATCGGTTGATATATAACGAAGTTCTGAGCTAACAAAAAGACTGGTAACGTAACATAAAAATTCAAACAAAGACTTGCTTTTACATGGTTTTCTCATAGATGCCATTGACAAAACTAGACCAAATAAAAATGGAACAACACGGGAAGCACCAGCTTTCAAATAAAAAAGAATGATCCAAATCGGTTCACAGTCATAAAAAACAAACATAAAATAATACAGTCGAATTGATAACCTCCACCTTTTTTGATTTCGGTTAAAAAGTGATGCTGTCTGTACTGATATTTTGCGACTTAGCCTCCCCGCGCACGAGCCTCGGAAAGTGCCTTCACTTACTCGGTTTGGTCTCGCATTTAATACATTTAACTTCTGCAAATCTATACAGGGCATCCGCGATACAGGTGTTACACCTAGTGCGGAGCTCATTATGTACAAACATGTTAATTTTGATTTGGAAAATAAAAACATTTGTAGTTGTGAGGCTCGGAAAAAGTTAAACGGCACTGAAGTAAAGATTACGAGAATTGTGGTACAGAACCAATAAGCCTTGACTTTACAACTGTGTCACAGGGGGCGTAACAACCTATGGAAACTATTTTCTCCTAAACCGTAGACAGCAGTTTCCAGTATCCTGAATGAATCCACCTACATAGAGGATCTACTAGCTACTAGCCGACTTTCTAAGTTTTGTGTTACACAATCAATCCGACATTGTTAGTTTTTGGATTGTGTTACGAATGCCGTGTCGTTATGGTTCCGCTTAGATTTCAGTGTGGGTATTTGATTTTGTAACATATTGTGAGGAAGTTTCTTGGAACGACTGTCAAGGTTTATATTTGTTTTATACTAGCTGTTGCCAGCGGCTTCACCCGCGTTATTCTGGGGTGCAAAAATACATATAAGTTTAAACTTTGACATCCCATTTTTATTCCATGTGAACTGATCTATGGGATAAAAAGTAGCCTATGTGGTAATTTAGGTCTTATAATCTAAGTTCATACCAAATTTCATCGAAATCGGTTCTGCCATTTTGACGTGATTGAGTAACAAACAAACAAATAAATAAACAAACATCCAAACTTTCCCATTTATAATATTAGTATGATATTTCACCCACGGATTATTAGTACATTGTTATAGAAGGGCTGTAAGCGATCTATTGTACACACGGCTACACATCAAGCTATACACTTCCAGTATAAGCTGACCTCTCATTTTAAGAAAAGCCTACACAATGCAAGGTCAGCTTATACTGGAAATTTATAGCTTGATGTGTAGCCGTGTGTACACCCGAAATATGTTTGTGTAAGAGCAAGCGAAAGCGAGTGAAGACGCTTATCCGTATATCATTTTAATATATTATGAATGCAATGAGCCTCATTCTATTTTTAAATTTACTTACGGTCCTAGGGGTGTATATCGCATTTACGCATCAGGTATGGTATCGTGCTAACAATGACCAACTTTCAGAGCTTAAGTGATGAAAGCATTCTGCAAACAGGTTAGCATGACCACCCCCGTCTTCTCTCTTTGAAAGGATAGAGTAACATGACATTTTATTTTAGCGTAGCGTGTAGAAACTTATAAACGCTAGACCGTACAACAGTGCTACTTTCGCCATCTTTTGGCTACATGTTGCCACATTTTTACATTAAATCGGAGAGGATCCAAAGGTTGTCTGGGAGAAATCGGGTTAAAGCGATAAGACCGCCCATTGTACTATTTGCTTTGTGTCTTCTATTTTGTCTGTAATTTTTTTAATGTGTTCTATAAAGTGTTTTTCATTCATTCATTCATTCATTTTTAAACTTGGCAGGCTGTAGACAACAAAAATGAACCGGTAGTTAAATAGTTTATCAACTTTTTTAGATTTTTTGGATATTTCATTCCAATATTGGTGCTGCTACGCAGTTATTGAAGTAAAACTTCTTTACTCAAGCTTGACTTGGGGAGTAAACTGGTGAATGCGTGACGAAAAGTGCGAACGGAAGTTGAGAGGCAGATATAAGTTAGTGAAGATAGAAAGAGTGAGAGTTACGTTTCGTATATTACTGTAGGAGCAAGAGAGAGATGTGCGCGCGCACATTTTCTTTCTCTCTTCCTCTCACAGCGAGTGCATGAAATATATATACCTAGTCAGGTCATAAGTATTGTCACACAGTAAAAACTTTTCTTTTAGAATGCTGGCCACAAAAAAGTTTATAGAATTCGAATTTCGAATTGTTCATGAAAATAAAAATGTATTTTATTACATTTTAGAATTTTACTAATTTTTAAATATGGAGTGGACGCTTAAAGAAGACCGTGTTGCAGTTATTGCGTTGCATCGTTGCGGTTACGCGCCAATTAAAATTTTTGACATACTGAAAAATTTGAATATAATCAAAAGATTCGTTTATCGCACCATCAAACGATACAATGAAGACTCTAGTGTAGATGACAGGTCAAGAAGTGGTCGCCCTCGGTCTGTTAGGACTCCAGCAGTGATAAAAGCTGTGAAGGCGCGAATTCAAAGAAATCCCAAACGTAAGCAGAAACTGTTGGCCCTTCAGATGGGGTTAAGCAGAACCACGGTGAAAAGGGTGTTAAATGAAGACTTAGGACTTCGGGCATATCGAAGAAAAACAGGGCATCGTTTGAATGCTCGTCTAATGGACCTGAGCCTGAAGAGATGCCGCGCTTTGTTGAAGCGGTACGCGGGAAAAAAATATCGGGAACTACTTTTTTCGGATGAAAAAATTTTTACCGTAGAAGAGAGCTACAACAAACAAAATGATAAGGTGTACGCACATAGTAGTGAAGAAGCGAGCAACCGTATTCCGCGTGTCCAACGAGGTCATTTTCCATCCTCGCTCATGGTATGGTTGGGAGTTTCTTATTGGGGCTTAACAGAGGTACATTTTTGTGAGAAAGGTGTAAAAACGAATGCAGTTGTGTATCAAAATACAGTCCTGACGAACCTTGTGGAATCTATTTCTCATACCATGTTCAATAATAGGCACTGGGTATTCCAACAAGATTCGGCGCCAGCTCATAGAGCGAAGAGCACACAAGACTGGCTGGCGGCGCGTGAAATCGACTTCATCCGGCACGAAGACTAGCCCTCCTCCAGTCCAGATTTGAATCCGTTAGATTACAAGATATGGCAACACTTGGAGGAAAAGGCGTGCTCAAAGCCTCATCCCAATTTGGAGTCACTCAAGACATCCTTGATTAAAGCAGCCGCCGATATTGACATGGATTTCGTTCGTGCTGCGATAGACGACTGGCCGCGCAGATTGAAGCCCTGTATTCAAAATCATGGAGGTCATTTTGAATAAACTTTAGTGTCATAAGAATCTATGTTTTGTTAAGTTCATTTTGGTATATAAATGGTTACATAATGAATAAACTTGTTTCAATTATTTTATATTAAACATGTGACAGAATTTATGACCTGACTAGGTATATATAAATATATATATATATATTTCAATCAGTAGTTCGTTTGATTAATTTTCGCAATTTCATTTCGTTCTTGAACAATTTAATAAATTAATATTTTGTAAAAGAAGTTTTACTTCAGACGTGTGGTCTGTTACACTTGTTTTTTTAAATTGCCGCGCTTTTTCAGCCTTCAATTTATCAGCCACTCGTATGGTCGTTTTTCATCTGGAATGAATAATAAAAAAGTAATAAAATATCCAGTTTTATTATTTCTAGTTACTTTCAATGTTCAGTCTATGTCTATGTACTAGCCACTTTTGCAGGTATTAAATTCCTTAAATCTAGCCACTTTCTCGGTAAAGTTTAGCTACTAGATCCGTAGACGAGGTGGTAACACTGCCTTACAAATACCGTAGAAATATTTCCGCAATACTCTAAAATGTTATGTTATTCTAATAATCTGTAGAGGAATAAACTTTTAGGGTCAATCACATTTACATTTAAAATACGTAACCATAGAACAGATGGATTACATATATTATTCTAAAATGCGAGAAAATCCACAGTCAAAACAAACCTTTTAATTTAATCAAGTACTCTTCTCTGCCTTTAGAAAGATAACAGTCCAACATAAGTTCTTCTATTGTTTTTGCGGCGAGGGCGAAAGAAAAATGAACATCGAGAGCGATGGCTGGTGGAGTGTGGAGGATGAAGGAACAGAGAGATCAATGGAGACGCCATACCTATAAGCGCTTTCAGTTATTAATTATGTAACTAAGGAATACGTTACTACTGTCACGGTAATGTTTTAGGTATACAGTATTCTGTCTTCATACAAACGGCCGGAACGTTAGTAACCGGAACCGATAAACGGCCGGAACCTACGCGTCGCGTTTTCGGTCGCAGCACGGTACTGTCGTTGCCGCAGTGACGAACGGTGTGATTTTTTTTTGTAAACAGTAAGCGTACGATCTGTGAATATTTTATTGAAATTAGTACAAGTACTAACTTAATATGGTAAAGAGCACGAATAGACTATATTGTGATGTTTTTGGTTGTTTGAATTCTTCAATAACGCACCCAGGTAACATTTTTAAATTACCTGCAAACTCCAAAAGGTAAGGCTATGATATATTTTTATAACCTAATACCTACGTAATTTGTTTCTGTAATTAAAAAAACACACATGTATTTTTATTGAACACTTCCTCTTTCATTCGGAACGAATTTCATTTTTTATATATAAAATATACAATCACATCTCGAGAAAGAAATTCAAGTAGGTAGATGAAATTAAAATACTGCAGGCGGGCAGCCCTATCGCGTGTTTACGTACCACGCGGGTGTAGGTAATTATTTCAAGGACAGGTCACAATACAGTTAGTTATCATTACCGTGCTACTGTAATATAGGTTTATGAAATTACGAAGACTTTCATATTTTAGAAGTTTGACGTAAAAATGTATACATGAGTATGAATTACGCTTCAGCAGCAAATGCTGAGTGCACGGAATAGATAAAAGACCAGAAGAAGTAAACGCGGCTAATACTGAAGCCATTGTTACTGTATGACCGTCGTCACGCGTGACGTGTTTTAAAGTGTTCAATTTAATTAATTTGTGATTTCTTGTGTCGTCCCAACGTGTAAAAATTCAGCTGGGCTCAAAAAAACAAGATGGGATCACGTTTCATACGTAAGTAGCACATTTAGATGTTGTGTTATTTGTTAATTGAATAAGTTGTTCGGTTTGTAATTGTTGTAAATAATGATCCTCCATTTTGCTGGTGTTGCCAAATATCGAGTGTTATTATTTTTCCCTACTCTAGAATTCTAAGATTAAAACCTTATTAGTTGTTATTATTAGTAATTATTAGTTGTAGTTTTAAATTAAACTAGTAGTTCGCCCCGAACAGATCTCACACATCTCCCAAAAAAAAACAAAAAAATATTATTTTTAGGGCAATTTGCGCAACGATGCCTAAATGTTATGTTAGTGACTAAATATAATTTAAGGAGTTCTCAAATCATAGAAATACGTCAAATTTAAACATGTTTAGTCGCTAAATACGTTTAGGGATCGTTTTGTAAACCGACCTTAATATTTGACTAATAAAATAGTGCCATATACATTGTGTAATAATATTTTTTTTTTGTAATTATTGCAAACTTTTAGATGTTAAAAAATAATGTAAACGCGTGTTCCTATTTGCTGGTGCTCACGCGCACTAAAGGCGTCACTAATTACAAGCGCTACAGTAGCTATACGCTACAGTGGCACACCTATTTTGTTGTCTTGTATTTTTTAATAAGTATAACTGTTGTATTAATAGAATATAAAATTGACACAAAATAAATATTTTCTATTTGTATAATTACGCTAGCTCGAAAGTATGCAACATCGATGTACGGCGCACAGAAAGTATTTTCGTTATGAGATAATTTCACAAGGAACTCTACTACTTTTGACTTCACTGCCTCTCCACTCCTTTATTGTGATCAAGCGATTGCTCCTGTTATTGTAAATATTAAAACACGACTGACTGGCACAATACCCGCCTCTGAGTCTCTCGAGCTATTTAAACAACTCAATGCAGTCTACTTTCATTCCAAGAACGAGAGAGGAAACTGATTTCATCTTTTTGAAACGTTTGAAACTAACCCTTGAAGCGGAAGAAACTGCGCAGTTTATATAATAAATAGCATTTTACGAGGCAATCAACTTGTTAGGCATTTATTTATTGAAACAAAAGGTTATGTTATAATCTTGAAAATTATTCTTGAATTTGTTTCAGGTTTGAAAAAAACATTTTATTTAAACCACAGAGATAGGCAAAAAAAAAATGGCACTCCGAGAGTGCCAGCAGAAGTGGAAACTTGAACAATTACGAGATACTTATATACAGGGGTGTCGATAACGGTAACATTAACAGTGTCGCAAGTTCAATGGGTTTTTCCCATCTCAAAATGTGACCAACGAGCTTAAAGAAGTTTTCACTTCATAAACAGAAATGTCGGTAACGGTAACAACTTAAAAAGTTCTAACGGTAACAGTGTCGCGAGTTCAATGGTTTTTTTTCCATCTCAAAAATTCCCAACGCGCCTAAAGAAGTTTTCACTTCAATAATACAACAACAAAATGTCTCCATTACTTTAGGGTTAGCTACTAAAATCATAAAAATTAACAAGAATTTACATCGATTATTACATCTATTCTTCTTCTTTCGTGTCTATGTCTCAATAATATAGCCATTTGACCAGTATGCCGCCACGTTCATGGCAGCATCGGAGCAGGTCATTAATTCCCCCATCGTGCAGGTGGTAGGGCAGGATGGGCATGCAAGGACGTGTGCCATTGTTTGGAGCTGGGCACCACATTGGCATTGCGTCGCCTGTTTGTCTATAATACCCCATTTACTAATATTACACCTGCAGCGGCCGACTTGGGTACGCAGTCTGTTCCTCCACACTGGCCAAGGTAGGTGTTGACCAGGGGGTAGTTCTTCTGCCGGTGTAACATAGCCAGGGGGGGGGGGGGGGGGGTTATTTATTTTCCACAGGGTAACACGGGCATCACTTGCATTATTTGTGGTGGCTTCTGTGGATCGCAAAAAGCCCCTGCGACTACATAGCCGTTTTCTTGGAGATATAACGCCATACAAACAGTGTCGGACATCACATTCCTGTTTTGCCTTCTCTGTGGCACAGACAATGTCTCGCTAAACCTAATTACATCTATGCTAAACCTAATAATAGCTAATATTATACAAGTAAAATTGGTTATTTGTTAAACTGTATGTATGTAGAGGTAATCTCCGTAACGACCGAATTTTAAAAATTCTTACCCTGTTAAAAAGCTGCACTATCCGTGAATGTTATGTTATTAGCTACTTATATTTTAGCTAGTGCGTCCATTATAGTTTTATTCGAATTAAACAAATAAAAGAAATGTGTGTGTGTGTACCGTAATAAGTTATACTTCTTTGGCGTAACAGAACAAAAATAACTAAATATTTCATCCCGTATGCCACAACTCTTTGTTTGTAAAAGGAATGATAAATTATTACTGTTACGAGCTGAGGGTTCGGGATAAAACAATTAAAATGAATCTAACCAAAATAACACATTTATTCAACACTAAAACGACAAATACACGATCTTAATCACAAAGATTCACAACACACTAATTCACAACACTATTGCACAATAAACCACTTAAAAGTCACCTAAATGTTCGCACGTATCGCCAAATAAAGACTGACCCTGCGGACGTCTCTACGCACTATTTATACCGAGCATTATTTCCAGAACCATCCACTAGTATCTAGAAAAGTATAGGTATTTCGATGTCTACTATTTCTTAATCTGTGCAACGGTAGGCAAAAACGTGGTATGTACGTCATTCCATACCAAGTATTACATATTCTGTGACACAGTAGGTATAACTTCGAGAAATACCGTCTATTACTTATTCTGTAACAGCCTCGGCGTAACATTAATATAGTTATGAGATTTCACGGAAACTTGAGAGACTTGAGAGAGTTATCAGCTAAATTCATCCACAGAATTGATAAAACACCAGAAGACGCATTCAGCTGTGATTGCAAGCCGTGCGCTGTGTCCATAAAACGAAACCCGCATCCCGCGCCCACCTCACCCCCACCCACGTAATGTTGCTAGCTTAGTCACTATATACCCGATTTGGGGTAAATGTTTTAGGTAAGCTACAACTAATGAAATCCGAATTATCTAATACAACACAAGTAACACAATAATATTTTATATCAGCGTAACTGAAAGGATAGGATTGACATACAAAAATATTATAATAATTACTACAACTATTATATACAGGGTTATCTGTTTGGGGTGTACTGAGCCGAAAAGGGGTCGTTGTAATTAAACTTGTGGTTCGCCCCGAACTGAGATCTCGCGTGTCTCCCAAAACACAATAGAAAATATTCTTAAGGCGTCTCGCGCAATGATGTCTAAACGTATTTAATGGCTGAAGTAGATTGAAGTAGACAGACAAATAAACTTCGAAATACTTTTAATTTAATATGTATAAAATACAAGATAGAATATGCAGGTAAAATTTTAACTTCTTTAATACAGTTCCTACTTATTTTAAGAATGTCGAGTGCCAACAAATCTGCCTGCCCCTTGCGAAATCTTCGTTGAGGCTTTCAAGTCAAGCAAAAATGAATCATTCGACACACGCTAGCGTTCGTGATTGGTTCAAGTTTTTTTTCAATTCCAACCACGTACGCGCGTTATTGCCAGTTTATAAAAATACAAGGCTTAAACTGTCTTGTTGCTATTACGAGAAAGAACATTCTTCTTCAACAGTCAAATAATCAAAATCACGACATGGCTAAATATGATTTAGGAAGTTGTTAAATCAAACAAATACGTAAAATTTAAAAATGTTTAGTCGCTAAATACGTTTAGGGATCGTTGTGCAAGCCGGCCTTAATCTTTGACTATCAAAATAGTGTCACGAAATAAAGAACCAAACAACTTGAACTACACTTTCATTGAAATTACAGGTAACGGGAGTTCATGTAATATGGTTAACCTTTTTTGGGGTACAAATTACAGTTATTCTGGATTTCATACTTTTGCCTATATTTGTGTCATTTAAACTACATGTATAATACATTACAGCACTGTGAAGTCACTGGTGTACCCGTGAATTTTGTCAAAGTTTAGTTTTTATTAAGGCTAATAACTCAAAAACTATATAAAATTCCAAAGAAATAAAAACGGAGTCTAAATGTTCTAATGAATATCTTTCATTTGACGTCACATTTGACTAGTTAGCTTCATTTTCATTATATTTTACCCCTCTTGAACACCAATATCTCAACAAACCCCTAACATGTTTAGCTCATTTAGTAACACCAAAATTGTGCCATTACTACCTACATCTATGTATTAAATTTCACGATGATCGGATTAACTCTTCGAAAGTTATCCTCGGACAAACATTATCTGTTTCTAAGAACATTTTCATTGAGACGCATAGCAAAATGTGTATCTATCGCATCTTAAGCAGCTGATTTTTTTCGTGATTTCAGTGTTGATACAATGGGTCCCTCTTTCGGCTTAGCGCACCCCAAATAGATAACCCCGTTATAGGCACTGCTCATAAATATCTAAAACTAACTTACGTACCTAATAATCTCAATGATTTTAAAATATAACACGGTTTCGATAAAAACATTTAATATCCTTTTTACTGCGTAATTTTTTTAAAAGTAGTAGAACAAAAGCTGTTTGTTTTTATATAGATACAGAATATGTCCCTAAAAGGATGATAACTGTTTAAGGGCGCACTATACCTAGGGAGACGATAAATCGCTTATTTTGAAACAATGTTTTGTTCAACAAATTTTGTGATTTCAATTTGTAATTCATATATGTTATAGTTAAGGATACGTGCTAGAGCGCCTGTGTTGTGAAAACACGATTCCGTAAAATTTCCTCGATAGAAAAAAAGCCAAATATGACTCCAAATTTATCTTAAAACCGTTCTTATGCGATGAATACCACAATTTAGATCTTGAAACTTTGTACAGTAATTTTACACAACATAAATAAGGGAACCTGTGTTTTAAATTTTCAAAATACCTTTTTATTTTATCATAAAATTAAAATATCTAAGTTTTGCACTAATGAAACTATTCACTCCGGACGCCCGTTTCACGATTCAGTCTGGCCTCGGCTTTCAGACGGGGTACCCGTGACGCTTGTCGCTCCAAACGAACCGTAATTCTAAGGTAGAATTTATATTTAGTTGGTTTTTGTAAAGACGCAGTAATGAGAAATAAACACAACAAGATAATGAAGGAACTGAATGATAAAAAAACCGGCAAACATATGAACCACGGCGAGATAGGACGTGCAGCGGCGCGCGGAGAAGCGGGGGTGAAATTCGAGTTTGGGCTGAGGTATAGTCAACTCTTAAGTGATTGCCAGTAGCCCTGTATAACTTTTTTAAGCTGATCATTACGTATTTTTAAACAATCATTGAGTCTCCAAATTAACTTGGGCAAATCGGCGTTATGTATATGTATGTGTATATAGGTTTGTCCGAGGATAACTTTCGAAGCGTTGATCCGATCATCGTAAAATTTGATATATAGTGTTGGCATAAACCTGGTGTGACAAATAAATGAGTGAAATCAAATATTCGGTCAAATGGGAGGTTTAATGAAAGGTCTTTACATTTCGACTTCGTTTTTATTTTTAGTTTAGTCCTTGTAGTTTTTGAGTTATAAGCCATCATAAAAATTAAATTTTGACTAAATAACAGGGTACACCAGTAAACACACAGTACTGAAATTTGGTATTGGTGTAGCTTTAATGACATAAATGTAGGGAAAAGTCTGAAATTCAGAATAACTGCAATTTTTACCCCTAAGAAAAGAAACCAATTTACATGAATTCCCGTTACTTTTAATTTGAATGAAACTTTAAGTCAAGTGAGTTGGTTGTGCATTTCATGGCACTATTTTATTAGACAAAGATTAAGGCCGGTCTGCACAACGATCTAAACGTATTTAGCGACTAAACATGTTTAAATTTGACATATTTTTGTGATCTGAGAACTCCTTAAATCATATTTAGCCTCTAAATACGTTTAGGCATTGCTGCGCAAATTGCCCTAAGAATAATATTTTTTTTCTATTTCGGGAGATTCGCGAATTCTAACGGTATAATTTAAAACTACAACAAATAAAAGTTTTCAATCTAGAGTAGGGAAAATAATAACTCGATATTTGGCAACACCAGCAAAATGGAGGATTATTATTTACGACAATTACAAACCGAACAATTTATTCAATAATCAAATAACACAACATCAAAATACGCTACTTATGTATGAAATGTGATCCCGTCTTTTTATTTTTTTGTGCCCTGCTGAATTTTTACACGTTGGGACAACGCCAGAAGGCGTAAAGCAATTAAATTGAACACTCTACGTCACGCGTGACGACGGTCACAGACTGACTAATGTCGGCGTACTCTACTTCGAGTAGTTGTTGACGTTTAAGTATTAGGCGCGTTCACTTCTTCTGGGGTTTTATTTGTTCCGGGTCTGGATGTTTTTCTATATATGATAAGTATGTATTTACAAAAAAGTATATAAGTATTATATCACAGTCGTGGTAGGCCCAGAAAAAGATGGAGCGACGACTTGTATGCATTCAAACCAGATTGGTCGAATTTGACTGTGGACCGTGATGGATGGAGGGGAGATGGGGAGTCCTTTGCCCAACAGTGGGACAATATAGGTTAGTAAAAAAGGATTATATCAGTTATCTGGTTCCCATAAAAGCTCTGCTTTGTTTGGGGCTAGATAGCGCTGTGTAACATTTCCAGAAATATTTATTTATTTAATCTATTCTGTGACTTCATCATATCGCCTTTTGGTTGTCGGTGTGCGTAAAAAAATCTTTAAATTTTACTCATATATTTTTTTCTAACGCGCCAAAAGGAGTATAACTTCATAAATATCTTTTGTATTAGACATAGACACAGACAATCATTTACTTACTACAATTACACTTTAAGGCTGGCTTGCACAACGATCCCTAAACGTATTTAACAATTAATCATGTTTAAATTTGACGTATTTGTATGATTTAATCTCCTTAAATCATATTTAGCCCCTAAATACGTTATGGTACAATTGCGCAAGTTAAAATAGAGAGAGAGAGAGCAAAAATAGGAAAAAAAACCAACGAAATAGTAAAACAAACAAAAGCGATCTTAACTGATCCTTATTACTATCAGGCTGTATTTTTATAATTAAGGTACTTATTTATTATAGTTTTAATGTCGTTGGATGAGATGATCTGATAGAAACACGATAATAAATCGTATACAACATGTACTACCAAGATCATTTCTAATTGGAGCATATTTCTACCTTAATAAGGTATTATTTTAATTTGAATAGTATTTATCTATGTTCCCAACCATATATTAGATCAAAATACTTACCTAAAATGAAATAGAAGCGTATCGCATTCTGCATGTTTTACGTCATAAAAGACCTGTTTTCAACCTAATTGTTTCGTATTAAAAACAACAACATCTTACGTATCCTAGTCATGGGAACATAGATTATATCGTATAGTTACAGAATAACAACACAATGAGAAAATTACAACAAGTTTTCTGTCATCATTTTTGGTATTACGGAACCGAATACCAAAAATGATTTTTTGAAAATAAGGCCGAAGTTTTTGACGCGGCCGAATTGAAGTTGCGCTTAGGGTTCGCCGGCGCGTTAAGAAAAAGTAAATTGTTTGAGTGGCGGCACTTTTTAAAACGCATATCATGTTTTGACAATATTTTGTAAGGACGTTTTAAGTCCCTTCTGTCACCAGGTTCTAAAACTTTCAGACAGATGTTCTATTATGGTATACAATATGTAAGGAAATAATATGTTCGTATGAGATAGTGGCCAACCCTGGTGTCAGAGTTACTAGGCCACGCGGAGGCCTCCAACGTGGCTTGCAGTTTACCAATTTCATTAATTTATTTACTTATTTAATAATACTTAGATTCACAGTTACATTACCGTATATCATACATTTATTAACATAATACTGAACTTAAACCAAATTGAATCTACATTAAGTAATACTAAACTTTTATAAATTTGACGCGGCAAAGTAGCCCGCCAGATAACTTTAATATACCTATTACAACTAAATTTTTACAAAAATTAAAAATTACAAGAAATGGTTTACAACAAATAAAAAATGTGTATTAAACAAGAATATCATTATCAATTATCATTCAGAATGTCACGGGCAACGGTTGGATGCGCGCAGCACAGGGCCGGAAAGGCTGTCTTTTACATAGGGAGGCCTAACACCTGGCATAATTATAATAAGTAAAATAAAAATTGTTTATATCAAGCCTCTCATACACTCATACACATACATTGACTCATACATGTTACAAATATAATAGTAGATTATTAACCAAGGGGATAAAGCAGAGTCTTCTGTCGCGGGTGACGATTTAAATTGCGAGCGTAACGAAGGACTCGAGGTTTACTCCCGAGCGTAGCGAGGGTGTTAAAAACTTAAATCACGAGCAAAGCGAGGGATTTAAGACGAGTCCTGAGTGTAGCGAGGGATTTAAGTTCACCCAAGACTAAGACAGCTTTATCACCGAGGAAAATACTCTACTTTTCGTACCATTGAGGAAAAATTAACACAATAATAATATGAGATAAGCATTTATTAAAAATAATGACAATTAAAAGTAAAAGTTAACATTCGAAACATTGGTCCAATTATTGATAGAGAGAGTTACATTTTTGTTTGGTACATTTATTGTTGATGAGTTGATTTGAGTATTTGATTTAACATCGTAACGTATTTTAAAAACATTAACTTATTTGTAAAAATAAATTAAAATAAACTTAACCTTTATGTATTTGCAGAAAACAAAAACGCGGCAAATTCCTAGACTAATATTTTTTTGTCGGGAAAGCAAAGGCATCAAGCTCATACGGCCTCGTCGGTTTTCGTAATTTTATTTAATAATCATAACTGCATAATAAATGCGTATTCCTTTTTCAAAAAGATGTATAATGCTTTATATACAAACTCAATAGTATAAACACAGAAGTAGTTCAGTATAAATTTCGGTAAGTATTCCAAATTTAAATCACATTCTCCCCCTAGAGGATGCATGAAATTCAGTACAAATTTCTTTCCCTGTTTTTAACAGATTAAAAATGACTATTGTTATGACCTTTTTTGTTACCTCTGAGGTTGGCAGGTAGAAAATGCTATTAGCATTAAGCCCACCTTTTGTACATGTAATTTGTATTTTTGTGCAATAAAGTATTAAATAAATAAATATTGTTATGTTCGCTTTTTGTGGCATAGAAAGTCACTTTTTTGAGCAAGTGGTACGAAAATAAAATTACCATAATCAAATCAAATTAAATCAAACTAAATTAAAATTATACATATTTAACTTAAATTATATTTATGGGCTGCGGATGATGATTCAGGCATATTTTTTTTTGTATTTAGCGCCGACTTCGGAATATCATTCTTGGATACCCAATGTCGAAATTCAACGTCGCACAAAAGTTGTGGACGTGGTGGGTAAGCGGATTCCAAGGCTGAGATGGGCTGGACACTTAGCTCTCCCTTCTAAGGGACGATGGGCGTTTGACGAAGGCGATAACAGAACGGTGACCAAGGGATAGTTGGCGACCAAGAGGCGGACCACCGTGATGGTCAAATGACCATCGCGGTCATTGACCATCATTGACCAACTTATTGAAATTTAAAATTAGCACATCAGTAAGAGAATCCGACCTCCGTGGTGCAGTGGGCGAATAGTCGGCTGAGACGCAGGAGGTAGTGGGTTCGATTCCCGCCACGGAACAAATGTTTGCAACAAATGTCTAATGATGATGCCTATGATGATGAAGTAGGTATTTATAATGCCAGTAAAAACAAACTTAACTTTACAACATATGCTACCAACCAAAGGTGGGACCAAAAAGAACTAAAAAAAAGGAATCAAAATAGTCCACACCAGTGGTTCTGTGAGAACAGTACTGTAGACCTCGCGAGCCCTTATAACCATGCAATAACCGACACTTTCCCCTTTTCCCTGGCTTAGCGATTACTCGCGTTCCCTTGCTCCTAGGAGGTCGATTCTGGTCTACGGGTTCGTCTCGTGAAGGCGGAGTGGACTGCGTAGTCTGATTGGTATAGGTAGGTATAAGTACTAATTTTGTAAGTAAAAGCAACATCTTGTGTAGAATGAAGTCCTTTGTCTCTCAAATTTGATTGAAATCCGTCGATAAATAACGCTACCCCAAACTTCCCCCCTATTTTCCCCCCAATCAATCGAGATCGACAAAAATTTTAAAGAAATCAAAGAACTTGTGCCAATTTTCGTCAAAATCGGTTGAAAAGTGTGACCTATAGGCGAGACGGCTGTAACAGACGAATTTACAGACGGACTAAACCATTTTTTGGCCAATTTCGAAACTGAGGCTTCGCTCGCTTCGCTCGCTCGGTCAATTATCAGTTCGAAAATAACTCGTTTCTGTATGTGTGTTTGATACGTTTTCACGACTAAACGGTTGAACCTATTTCGATGAAATTTAGTTTTATGATTTTTCCCTTTCCCCAAATGTGTAGGTAATCAACTCTCCGGCTTTGTGAAGGACGCCATGCCAAAAAATTTAAAGTCATGCTTCGATGTAAATGCAATTAATTATTAGGTAAGTACGGTATAATTTATAGTACACACAAAAACGACTTCTCAGCCCTTTCGTAAATACCGGTCCGAAAAAAATGATATTTAAATGAATAAAGATGAAATTCAATACTAACTGCTTGCGTCATAAAAATACGACAATTTATTTCAAAAATGAATTCATTTCAAACAATGATTGTTTTGTTTTGTTCTTGAGGTGCCCTGAAGCGAACTAAATATGCATTCCAAAGAAAAATGATATACATGACAAGATGATAAGTTCATTTCAGTTCATTTCATACAGTGGGGGCATCGTACCTTTGATCGATTCTTATGTCCATTTTAAGAAGTAGCCTTAACAGTGTCCATCAAGTTTCAAATATTGTTATGAGACCGCTATTTTCGATAAGACCGTCGTTTATTAATATATGGGTTATTATTCATTTGATGGAAAACCTACAGCTATAATAACTAGTACAAAACAAATAGGTTTTCACGTATACCAACTTTTTAGCAACATAACTAGGTTATTCCTTTACGGCACTGTAACCCTAGCCTAGCCTAAATAATGGATCCTAACCTGAGCCCAGAGGCGGTGTAAGGCTTGGGCGACGTGGGCCACTGCCTACGGCCTCGCGGTTCGAGGGTCCTTGTGCCTCGAAGGTTTATGCATTACCAAGCCGCAAACGTGACAAAAAAATATTACTCGTCATAAAACGATATAAACTATTATTGACATATCAAATTTATTTTTATTTAGTATAGCAACATCTGCTGGCGTTGCGTCGCTATCGCGGGGAATCCCGCCTATCTAAGATACCTACCTAATGAGATTTGTTTCCAGAGTGCAGTGGCGGCGTTAGGCATCGGCGACGTCGGCGACCGCCGATGGCCTCGGGCCTAAGGGGGCCTCGCAAAAATGAATTACAAGTCATTCAAAGTTTAGTTTTTTATCTAGAGTCGTAGAATTGTCTGGCAACATTATGAATGTTATAAAAAAATCCTACTTTTTGGCCATTGCTCGATCCCACCCAAGCTAAAAAGAACTGGAATCCGGTATGTAATTTTTGTCATCATTCGATTGGCAATAAAACTCATTTATGTACTTGTACATTAGTGTATAATTCAGCTTATTCAATTTCACGTTTTTTTATTGGGAAATAGGCGGGGCCTCTCAAAGCTGATGTCGCCTACGTCCACGTTTGCTCTAGCACCGCCACTGCCTGAGCCTAAAGCTATTCGTGAGCGTCAAGGTGGCAGCGCAAACTTCTGTTTTGGAAAATTCTTTTCATCAGCATTTAGAGTAGAGATGTAGTAAAACATTTGGTACATCAATCATGGCCGTCCTACCTTAAAATCCACGAAGGTAAACTGTTTGTTCATAGTATGATATGAAAATATATTACTAACAGCGTAGCGACATCTAAACAGGGGCGTAGCTACCGCCGTATTTGCCGTATCAATTATACGGGGCCCCCGGGCCACGGGGGCCCCCAAAGTGTGTAAGGAAAAAGAATAAAAACTTTCTAATTTATTTTATTTTACAAATGACAAAATTCTATAAAGCAATTCCTTTTTTTCCCGCCTTAAGCGTGCGTTCAAAAGTTGGTAACACTACATCGTTATGGCGGGCTGCGGGACTTCCCCGTTTTACTTACTTCATCTTCAACTCAGCGGGGAATCCCCGGGAATCCTTCATCGATATCGCGATGTACGTGTACGTTGTTGTACTTTGCATTGGATGTTAAACCACGGAGTGCAGTGCACTGTTTATTTACGCGCTTTATATAAATGTGCATTACATTGTAATTCAGTACAAACAATATTGTTCTTCTGGTTTAGCAGTATTAGTAACGATTTGTAAAAGAAATGAGTGAAAGGAAAAGAGATTATCCCAGCGGCGCTGAGAAAAGAAAAATTAAACAGAAAAGGGACGAGGTTATAAAAAAAGTGCCCAAAATTTCTTCATTTTTTCAGAGACAAGATACTGTGAGTGATTTAGATTGGAAAGGTAAGTACTACACTACTACCCAACCCATTTATTAGGTGCCCGTAGTGATAAACAAGGAAATCTTTTAATTTCGGTCTGTCCATCTGTCCGTCACAAAAAGTTGTCTCCCTCCTCGATTTTCACAATTATACTGTTTTTAGGGTTCCGTGCCTTGATTAAAAAAAACAAAATTCTAACTTATCTATAGGATCGATTTGTTTTGTTGTTTTTTTATCAGTCCGTATCGTATCGTTAATTGCGTGTTGAGAACTTCAGATGTGCAGACTCGCTTTCGGGTTCTCGTTTTGTATGGCCACTACACTACGCGCTGCGTTTAAATAGCACGCAGGTGTATAGTAATGCACGGACGGGCTGCAGGTGATTTTGTATCTACTAATAGGTACGAGCACAATCCGCGTAGAATCTGTGTGCGTCTGAACTGAACACTCTCTAACTGTGACCCTTAGTAACGTTATTTATTTATATATAACTCTTTTTAGTTTAGTATCAAAGCATTCGTATTTATTTTTTAACAATTACTCGTTTATTTTTAGATTCTTCTGAAGCATGTTCTTCGTCACATATCCATCCGGAAATAGAAGAAAGCCAAGCACATACTTTATCGGATGTCCATCCAGAAATCGAGGAACCCCAAGTCAACGATTCTGATATATCTGCAGATAATGCAGATTGTAATATAATTTCATCAGATAGAGGAAATTTTGGTGACAATTTAACTGAATGCGAACGAAAAATAATTTTAAATTGGGTCCATTTAAACCACAAGGACCATTTCCAAAAGTTTCAGAAAATAACCGACCTTTTTCAGCTTATTATTATTCATATTTCAATCAGGCAGGCATAAAAATTATAAGACCATGGTTATGTTATTCTAACGTTTTAAACAAACCGTACTGTCACTTCTGTTGGTTATTAGCAAATCGTCAAAACAAATCGTACTCCTCTGCTTGGGTTAACGGTGTTTCGGTTAGAAGCAATTTCACACAAACTATTCTTGACCATGAAAAGTCACAGCAGCATATTAGTGCCTCACTCTCTTATAATAATTGGTTGCAAGGAAATACCATCGATACTCTATTGAAAAGTGAAATCGATAGTAAAATTACATTCTGGAGAGATGTACTGCATCGTATAATTAATGTTATAATTACTTTAGTATCTTGTAATCTACCTTTGAGGGGGCATGATTCTGATTCTGGCAATTTTATGGCAATTTCACGTCTGCTATCTAACTATGATGCAACTTTAAAAGAACTTTTTCTAAAACCGAAAGGTGAAATAAATTATTTAAGCCCTACGATTCAAAACGAAATTATTAGTTTGCTTGGTACTAACGTTAGGAACAGTATTATCTCAGAAATTAAAAAAGCTCCATTTCTGACAATAATTCTGGATACAACACAAGACTTGTCAAAAATTGACCAACTATCTGTAGTTTTTCGATATATCTCGGTTACAGAAAATGATGATAATGTGCCTAAAGAAATAAAAATCTGTGAGTCCTTTTTAGGATTCATAGCAGTAACCGATTGCAGTGCTGCAGGTCTGAAAACTGTCATTTTAAATTTGACTAAAGAATATGGAATTGATTTGACTAAATGTAGAGGACAGGGATACGATGGAGCAAATGTTATGTCGGGTGTGTATGGAGGATTACAAACCCTAATAAAAGAGCATGCTCCAAATGCCGATTATGTTCATTGTGCTGCGCACGCTTTAAACTTGGTTTTGAACGATGCTGCGAGACATGTTCGTGAAGTATCGACTTTTTTCGATAATTTAGAAAAAATATATACTTTTTTTGGCAATAGTATAAAACGCTGGGCTATGCTAAGTGACGATTCATCTGAAAAATATTTGATTACCCTTAAAAAGGTATGTCCTACCAGATGGTCTTCTAGGAACGACGCTTTATTAGCAGTAAAGAAAAATTTTTTACTAATCATGAAAACTTTGTACCAACTAAATTTAATTTCAAATAAAAAAGATGAACGTGAAGAATGTAAAAGTATAATTAATATTTTAGAGAGTTTTGATTTCTTAGTGCTCGTTACATTTTTTTCTTCACTATTTGAAATTATTAATCCTGTTTCTAAAGCTCTACAGCATGAAAATAATGACTTACAGAAATCTAGTATTTTATTAAGTAATCTTTTAAATAGACTGTGCCAATTAAGAAATCAGAATTCATTTAAAAGTTTGCTAAATGAATCCAAAGATTTAGCAAAAAAGTGGGGGGTAACAACTGTTTTTAAAAACAGTAGGCGAAAGATAACGAAGCGTTTTTTTTGATGAGTTATCACAAGATGAGAAAATTTCCGACCCGGAATCCTATTTCAAAGTCAATGTATACTATTGCTGTTTAGATATATTAATTTCTCAAACTAAAGAAAGATTTCAGAGCCTTTGCAACCTGAGTAGTATATTCGAAATATTACAACCGGAGAAACTCCTATCTTCTTCAAGCGAAGAGATATTAAACGCTTCCGGAAAACTGTCTGCTAAATACAGTAAAGACATCTCACTTAATCTTTGTGACTAATTAAAGGCTCTAAAAACATGCTTAAATTCTGAAATTAAAAAAATTTATTCCATTAAAGAACTCATTGAATTATTGCTAGTAAAATTCAATAGTCTTGCATCCAGTTTTCCCGAGGTAATCACAGCATGCTTTTTATTCTTGACCCTTCCAGTTACAACCGCAACGGCAGAAAGAAGTTTTTCAAAATTAAAACTAATAAAAAATTACTTAAGAACTTCGATGGGACAAGAACGGCTGTCAGACATCTCACTATTGTCCATAGAGGCAGAAACTTTAGAAAAACTAAAATCATCATCAGCCATAAATGATTTAATAAATCAGTTTGCCGATAAAAAGGCAAGGAGAGTGAATATTTAAAATTCGATTTTTATTTGTAAAATGGGTAAATTATGTGATAAATAAATATTACTTCTCACAATATTTTTTTTCTTTTGTGAAAAATCTTTACCTCCATATAAGGGCCTCCAAAAAAATTTTTATACGGGGCCCCGACAAGGCACGCTACGCCACTGCATCTAAACAATGTTACTCGTACAATCAATAAATACTAATTCTTTATTCTGCCCATGGATGGCATTTGAAGTATGACCTTGAAGTGGGATCTGTGCCCGTATGGCAAATATTACAATAGCACAGGGAGAGAATCCCATTAAGAGTTGACTATACCTCAGCCCAAACTCGAATTTCACCCCCGCTTCTTCGCGCGCCGCTGCACGTCCTATCTCGCCGTGGTTCATATGTTTGCCGGTTTTTTTATCATTCAGTTCTTTCATTATCTTGTGTTTATTTCTCATTACTGCGTCTTTACAAAAACCAACTAAATATAAATTCTACCTTAGATTTACGGTTCGTTTGGAGCGACAAGCGTCACGGGTACCCCGTCTGAAAGCCGAGGCCAGACTGAATCGGGAAACGGGCGTCCGGAGTGAATAGTTTCATTAGTGCAAAACTTAGATATTTTCATTTTATGATAAAAACAAAAGGTATTTTGAAAATTTAAAACACAGGTGTCCTTATTTATGTTGTGTAAAATTACTGTACAACGTTTCAAGATTTAAATTGTAGTATTCATCGCATAAGAACGGTTTTAAGATAAATTTGGAGTCATCTTTGGATTTTTTTTCTATCGAGAAAATTTTACGGAATCGTGTTTTCACAACACAGGCGCTCTAGCACGTATCCTTAACTATAACATATATGAATTACAAATTGAAATCACAAAATTTGTTGAACAAAACATTGTTTCAAAATAAGCGATGTATCGTCTCCCCAGGTATAGTGCGCCCTTAATGCCCCTAATACTTCTAGGAACTCACTCATACTCCCAAGTCAAGTGCGTCGAAAATCCAGATCCGCCTTACTTGTAACCACCGCTGCCCTACCTTAAATTCAACCTGACCTCAGATTAGAAAATATTCAAAATCCCACGGCGTAACGCTGATGCTCGGAAATTAAAATACATAGCAATACAGTACACTACACCAAGATTTAGTAATCTGGTACCTTGAGAATTCAAGTAAACCTATACATTCCTTAGTTTTTAAGAAATAACCAATTGTCTAAATCAACCTATGATATTTTGGCCATCCTAAGGTGATCGTCTAAAATCGAAATTATTTCTATGTCGGCGTCGTGGTAATGATTTTGAGAAGTAAAAGAAATGGCCATACTCGTGTTTATTTACATTTTAAAGAAAATAAAATTAACAAGATTTTTAAAACATTCTCAAATATTTTCAAGCCTACACGGGACTTGAACTCGTAACCTTCCTCTTATACACGGATGCACTAACCAATTGTGCTACCGGCCTCCGACACGTCCCGGTCACGTCAGGGTCGAAATTATCGAGATGATTCAGATTACGACTAAAGCGCCGTTAGCTCCATCTACATGAAAACTTATACAGTTTTTGACCAGCTCAGTGCCAACGTTGCAGTTTAGAACATTGACAAGAGATGTCGCGTTGCTTATTTCAAATAGTATTTTTATTTTTAGTGTTATCCGATCACTAACGGAAAATACAAAGGTTTTTAAAACCATCTCAAAAATTAAAGCAGTATTACCTAATGTTTTATTTATTTCTCCAAATCATTTACACAACGTGAAATTAAAAAAGATTCTAGACGATTACACTCAGGTGCTGTCAAGTTCAGAGAATGCCGCTGTAGAGTACGAAATTTAATTCCACATGGTCAAACCAGTTAGGCAACTTAGGCCACGAGGAAACGCCCTAAGTCTGTTCTGTAACGTTGTGTAGATCTTTTGATGATTTTAGATATATTTTACTATTTTCATTTGATATAACTAATGCAATTTTTAGAGTTTAGAGCAATAATTAAACAAAACATTTTATATTTCATCAATTTATTTAGTAAATACATTAAATTCTAGTGTCATAATCTAATTATATGGAAAACAGTCCATATTAACTTAAACTTATGACTAAAAACTTATAATAATCAACTATCGATTTTCACAAAGAAAACAGAAATGTCTAAACAATAGGAAAATAGATTTACATCAAGTCCCAGCACTTGTTATACCAATTTGAGAACCTTTGTTCAGTGTACACATTATTTCAAAAAGCGAAAACAGTTTTGTTAAATTTTTATTGGAATGTTCCTATTAACGAGATATTTCCAAAATGTACCATTACCAAATAATTGTCACAAAAAAAACAAAGCCAAACAAAAGTTACATAAGAATTTAATTTTGTTACAATTCCAGGTCTATTATGTAGGTATCAATGCATAAAATATTAATTTGGTTATTTCGTAGGAATTAGGCTTTTACATTCACACAAATATTTAAACCACTGCGCTGAAAGTTTCTAGTCAAATCGTCTTAATTACTTACACCCATGGATACCCAACCCTGCCGGCATAAACAAGTCAATATTCAGCAATATATTAGCAGCGTCACTATAACGATGAATAACATCCAACTCTATGGGTAGCATAAGGCTAAGTTCATATGAACGCGCGGTACCGCGCGGAGCTACCAACCGCGCGGTACAAGATCAAACTAAATAGTGTTGATCGTCTACATTACCGCGCGCTACCGTAGCGCGCGGTAATGTAGACGATAAACAATATTTAGTCTGATCTTGTACCGCGCGGTTAGTCATATGAACTTAGCCTAACGGGTATTGAATGAACCCCGCACTTTTAAAATACTACACCAACATTTTAAACCCACTTATTGTCCTGCTGATATAACAAAGATCTGTAGCTAGGCTTTACAGTGAATTAGTGTTGTTAAAAGAAAATGAGCAGGCAATATTACAATTATTAGCTAGTCACCTGTGACACAGTTTATTTTATTTATATTTTTGTGACACGTTTATTTTACTAGTTTTTCTTGTAAGTTCGCTTAATTTTTTCATTGCTAAATATAAATATTCAACATATTCAACTTGGTGTGACGTCACATTATGTATTCACGTAATATTTTACGTTCTATAGACCGTCATAAGTCAGTAGCTATTTGAAAAAGACTGTATTATTGGTATAAATCAAATAGCTTGGGATAGCTAAATAAATAAACCGTGCGATGTGAATATTAAAAGTGGGATGGCTAGTACCTCCAAGGTATCATGAAGCATAGAATTTCAGATCACACAGTATCGGCTGCAGATAGCGTAATAAAACTGAAGGTGGATTTTGGAAAATATCTTCTGAGCTACTGTGCCTAGCGTTCAGCACTCTTCGAGAAATTAGCTTATAATACTCGATATGCTTGTAACGGCAATGATTTTGAATGCGACTTCAAATTACAAATTACTGCGGTAAACTGCAGACACTCAGCTTGGCTCAGCCTGCAGCCTTTTGAAACAAACCTTTACCATTCCTCATCATCGCTCGAAAAATGAAGCGACGAAATCATCAGGAAATTAGGAAGGCGGTGTTATAACCTGTTTTGTTATGTACAACATTAATTTAAAAGACACATCCGGAATCGTCTCATTTTAGATGGGTTTAATACCGTCGCTTGAATATTTATCCAGTAATCGATACATATCCAACAAAAAATGTTTTTATGTAAATCGGTAGCGCCTTCGACTCTGCTGTTTAGTCAGTTTAACAGGTAGTTACTTACGTGATGAATTAATATGATTTGTTTATCTACTTTACATTACAGGCTGTTTCATTGATATTTTAGGACTTGATAATAAGGTTGGTTGAAAATTTAAAAATTTCTATGGTAATGGATTTGAAACTAGCCATTAGCTTTACCAGTTTTTTCATTTAGCCACATGGCTAAATGCGGTATATGTAGTATGTGTATACAAAAAGTGCGGTGTATGGTTAGTGGTTAATTAGTGCCGGCGATGGTCGCGTTCGCGCTCGCGCTCGGGCGCGGGCGGCTCGCGATCGCGCTCGCGGCGCTCGCGGTAGCGCTCGTCGTAGTAGGGCGCGGCGCGGGACTTGGCCGTGCCCGCGTCGCCTGCCCCGCTCTCCGGCACGGCCTCGACGGGCGACTTGCGGGGCCTGGGGAGAGAGGTTGCTTTTAGTCTGAAATTGGAACAGATTTATACGTGAGATTATATACAATTATTCGTAAGATTACAGAGAAGTAATAAGTTTTGACACCCACAATCATTTCGTTAATTTTAGTCATATAAATATGTTAGAATATTGAGACTTTAGCGATAAGTTCACCCAGTATGATTTAAAAGTGTATCTTCTTTCATTTGTTTGTTTTTAACTAGCTTCTGCCAGCGGCTTCGCACGCGATGTTTGTCAACAAAAAATAGCTTATGTCTATCAACACACCAAATTTCATCAAAACCTGTTCAGCCGTTACGACATGATTGAGTAACAAACAAATAAACAAACATCCAAACTTTCACATTTATAATATTAGTGTGATGGTGAGCAATCAAGACATTATTATCTATCTACTTTACTTTAAATGTATTTGTATCAAAGTAACAACAGAAACTTCAAATTTGTCGTAGTTTAATTAAGTATTCGTATATTATAGTAGTGAAATGGAGTCTCAAGGGTGACTCCATTTCACAGGAAATTATCTGATAGTAGGTACCTATGTATTATTTATTTGAATTGTTATTTCTGTGATATTAGAATTAGGTATACACATTTTTTTTTGTTATTTATTATTTAGGTAAGATGACAATGCCCTTTTACAGCAGCTACGATTTGACATTTTATAATGCATATCTTGACATGTCTTAAAATGACTAATGTAATTCACTATTTATAATTATTGTTACTTACTGACATACGCAGCAATTTATAATTCAAATTAGGTATTATAAACAATTATTTGAAAATGCCCATCTACACCAGCTATAATTTTAAGTACCTATATAATTATTAAAATCAGTGTTTAGATGCATAAATGTAATGTATACGTAATGCTTGTCTCTTTCTGGCACCTCCAAAATTATGGTGGGATGAGCTACTTAGATAAGACACGTAATTAATTATGTAATATTATTGACGTAACCAAGTGTTCTATTGTATCCCTACGGTTTGAATGAGTATGAGTAACTCATTGTTAAAATCACCGAGGCAACCCTAATAAAATGTATAACGAGACCACTGATTTTTTATGAAGTTATGTCGGTTGGTTTAATGCAAAATCGACAAAAAGTTCAGTTTAAGAGTTTAGTAGTGTAAAACAGGTTTAATATTTCGAGTATATGTTACCTCTCTTCGCGGCTATGTCCTCTGTTGTAGTGATCAGCGCGTTCGCGGTCCCTCGACCGAGAACGTTCCCTCTCTCTTTCACGGTAATCTCTGTAATACCTATAACAAAAGAGGGCAATGTCAAATACAGCTGGTAAGAGTTAACACCACCACCAAAACTATACTCGTATTATGTAAAGAAAAAGAAATAATTTTTCAAGGTAATGAATCAAATGAACCTGAAATAACAGTGAAAACTGGACTAGAGGCACAACATACACACACACACACACACACACACCCACAAAAAAACACACTCTTACACATACACACCTACAAACGTACATAAACACACCCACCCACTTGCACATACCCACATCCACTCATACGTACGCCGCACACTCTTTTTTGATTTGTTCTTTTATATTTCATGTCTAATTATTAAGTTATCTAACTTGCAAAATAAGTATCTGTAACCTATATAAATACTCTTGAATATGGAAGATCGGGGCCTTCTAACACAAGTTTTTATACTTAAAAGAAAGCTTCAACCTTAAAATATTATGTATATTACTATCTGTTACAGAAATAAAACATTTTTCATTTTTTTAACCTTTAAAGTTATCAGATATTGTCTACAACATTTTATTAAAGCTTTGTGCAAAAAGGAATACTCTGGCAGAAACACTTAATTATCATTAAGATCTTAAATAAAATTGCAACTCAGTTCATTGTCGAGTTAGGTTCAATTGTTTAGATACCTAGCAGTCTTTGTTATTTCTAGGAATCTAAACTTTAGAATGTAAAGCCACACAATGGTTGCGATTCTGTTGTTTACGATGACTAACTAAAATTGTGTAAAATACAAACCGTCTTATTTTGTTTACGCTAGAAATGTCACTCTAATTGTCATTCTAGTTTGATCTTTGGCGTAAACAAAATAAGACGGTTTGTATTTTACACAATTTTTGTTAGTAAGCGTAAACAACAGAGTCGTCACCAATATTTCATTCCAACATTCCAAATTCCATCAAACATTCCAAATATAGAATAGATATGTACTCAGAAGCCCAAATAAAAGACTTATTATTTGTCTACAGTAAAAAAACACAAAATAATCAGTCATAAAAGCAGTTCAGTAGTGTTAGCCAAACGTGTTTTAAATTTATATTCATGCATTCATAAATCGTACATTTGCAATGGATGAGGAACTGAGGATAAATAAAAATAAAAGCAAATGCCCAAAAAATCATTAAAGATGTTTTAATACATATATTATAATTTACAAACCAATAATATTTGCTAGAAAGAAAAATCATTTTTAATTACTTGCTCAAAAAATGCCATGGACATGCTCTTTACAGAAAAATATTGCTATGCTTTGATAAATGGTATGTAAAAGATGAGCTGGATTTAATAAAAACTCTGATTTTAAATAATTTTTATAATAATTGTAGAAAACCCGGTAGAGATCGCGAAAAATTTCTGAATTTGAGCTCAATAACGTAGATTTGAGCTCTTTTCTTTAGTCCCAACAAAACGGGGTACAAGTTCTCAAATGGATACCGCGGCTTTACAAAAGTAGTGCGGGGCGATTAGATAGAAGGACAAAGAAATGCGGCGGGGATAAAGTGAGGATAAGAAGATCAGAAGACCGGGCTCAGTGGCGCGTATTGGGAAAGGCCAGCAATGGACTATAATTGTGGGCTGATGAAAATCTTTTCTCTCGGTCTCTAGAGGTTAATTACTCAGGAGTAATTATTATAAATCCGAGTTATCATAAAGATGTTTTCCCGTCATAAGATAATAACCAGTCCTAAAACCAAGAGCTTTTATACAAATATAGCTTTCGAATACTGTAATTAATTTATGATATACATATATTTGATGTTTGGTATGGGTATTGTTATCTATCTACCTAGTCAGGTCATAAGTATGGTCATACAGTAAAAACTTCTTTTAGAATGCTGGCCACAAAAAAGTTTATAGAATTCGAATTTCGAATTGTTCATGAAAATATAAATGTATACTTTTTAGAATTTACTCATTTTTAAATATGGAGTGGACGCTTAAAGAAGACCGTGTTGCAGTTATTGCGTTGCATCGTTGCGGTTACGCGCCAATTCAATTTTTTGACATACTGAAAAATTTTAATATAACCAAAAGATTCGTTTATCGCACCATCAAACGATACAATGAAGACTCTAGTGTAGATGACAGGTCAAGAAGTGGTCGCCCTCGGTCTGTTAGGACTCCAGCAGTAATAAAAGCTGTGAAGGCGCGAATTCAAAGAAATCCCAAACGTAAGCAGAAACTGTTGGCCCTTCAGATGGGGGTTAAGCAGAACCACGGTGAAAAGGGTGTTAAATGAAGACTTAGGGCTTCGGGCATATCGAAGAAAAACAGGACATCGTTTGAATGCTCGTATAATGGACCTGAGACTGAAGAGATGCCACGCTTTGTAGAAGCGGTACGCGGAAAAAAAATATCGGGAAATTCTTTTTTCGGATGAAAAAATTTTTACCGTAGAAGAGAGCTACAACAAACAAAATTATAAGATGTACGCACACAGTAGTAAAGAAGCAAGCAACCGTAATCCGCGTGTCCAACGAGGTCATTTTCCATCCTCGCCCATGGTATGGTTGGGAGTTTCTTATTGGGGCTTAACAGAGGTACATTTTTGTGAGAAAGGTGTAAAAACGAATGCAGTTGTGTATCAAAAAACAGTCCTGACGAACCTTGTGGAACCTGTTTCTCATACCATGTTCAATAACAGGCACTGGGTATTCCAACAAGATTCGGCGCCAGCTCATAAAGCGAAGAGCACACAAGACTGGCTGGCGGCGCGTGAAATCGACTTCATCCGGCACGAAGACTCCTCCAGTCCAGATTTGAATCCGTTAGATTACAAGATTGGCAACACTTGGAGGAAAAGGCGTGCTCATAGCCTCATCCCAATTTGGAGTCACTCAAGACATCCTTGATTAAGGCAGCCGCCGATATTGACATGTACCTCGTTCGTGCTGCGATAGACGACTGGCCGCGCAGATTGAAGGGCTGTATTCAAAATCACGGAGGTCATTTTGAATAAACTTTAGTGTCATAAGAATCTACGTTTTGTTAAGTTCATTTTGGTATATAAATGGTTACATAATGAATAAACTTGTTTCAATTATTTTATATTAAACATGTGGCAGAATTTATGACCTGACTAGGTATATAGCTTAGTCTTATTTTTTCTAAAAAAAATGATGCTACACTGTCATGCACTACATACAAAAATATTTTTTTCTACACTACGCAAGGGTTAACTGGAAGAGATTGCTTGCTAGCATTAAGTTCGTATATGTACAGATTCATGTATTTTGTGCAATAAAGAATTTTCAATCAATCATGTAAACTTTTGTAATGAAAACTGAAAACATGTTTGTTGACACTCCATGGTACTTTTAAAAATCAAATATACTAGGGAACTATTTTCATATCAATCTTATATCGTATTTTTTTCATTAATACTTCTACCACTGTTTATGCCACTGACGTCCCTTGAAAGACAAAGACATACGAGGGGCGTTCAATGCATTCTCGGTATAAGCATGAAAGAATAAGCAGAAAATTCTGAATAAAATTTATTTTTCAATGTAGTCCCCTAAGATCTGAACACACTTATTTGTTCTGGAAAATAACTTTTCAATTCCCTCCAAAAAATATTTTTCCTCCTGGTCTGAAAAATGATCGTTAACTCTTATCCTTAACTCTTTATCGTCGGAAAAATGCTTGCCTCGAAGTTCTTTTTTGAGATTTGGAAACAGAAAGTAATCACTAGGGGCTAGGTCTGGGCTGTAGGGTGGATGATTGATTTCTTCAAATCCGCAATCCCGCACAGCAGCATTGGCAATGCGCGCCTTGTGAACAGGCGCGTTGTCGTGCAGAAGCAATACACCTGCGGTCAATTTTCCCCGTCTTTTTTCTTTTATTGTCTCCTTTAAATTGCGCAGGGTGTTAGCGTTAGTTGCGCCAGTAATAGTCTCACCTTTTTTTGTGTGCTCAATTAATAAGATTCCCTTGGAATCCCAAAACACTGTGACCATGAGCTTTCCGGCGGACGGGTTTGACTTTGAACTTTTTCGGTGGGGGGGGCTGTTCCTTTTTTATGCCACTGCATAGATTCCTGCTTGCTCTCAGGATCATAGTGATGAACCCACGTTTCATCACCAGTAAAAATCCGTTCATAAATACTTTGCGGATTTTCACCACAGAGCTCCAAAAACTCCTTGCAACAATCAACTCGCACTTGTTTCGAAGCGCTGTGAGCATTCGCGGCACCCATCTTGCACTGACCTTTGACAAATTCAGATGGTCATAAAGGATATGTGAATGGTACCCACGGATAGCTTGGTTCTTTCTGCTAATATTTTCACTCTCACACGGGCATCTTCGAGTACCAAGTTTCTCAACAATATTTACGTTTTCTTCAGTAGCGGCATTAACCGGCCCACCGGCACGAGGGTCGTCTTCAATACTCTCTCTACCCCGTTTAAATTCACTTTACCACTTCTGAATTGTAGATAATGAAGGGGCATAATCTTGGTAAACAGCCATCATTTCTTCGTGAATTACTTTTCGAGTCTTTCCTTGTTTTGTGAGGAATTTTATCACAGCGCGATGCTCGATTTTTTCCAACATTGTCGTATCAGTCATCGTAGTTGCCTTTCCGAAATTATATTTTGAATACTAATGGCGACATTCAAATAAAATTTTGTATTTATATCCTCAATGAGTGTCATAAACTGAGATAATTTAATTACCCTCATCATTAGTATATTACCCTGATACCGAGAATACATTGAACTCCCCTCGTACAAACATTCGCCGTAGCTCGATAATATGGTCCTGGCATGAGAAAAGGACGGAATATAGCTTTCAAATTAAGTCTACAGTTCCACAAAATTATCTGGATAAAATTCGAACTAAGAGAGGTACAAAACTGGTATTTAACGTCGCAGTTTTATAGACACTGGCAAGATAAGTTTGTCGTACTGTAGATTAGTTTGACAGCAAAATTAGGGGTTTTAGGTTGGCGGGGTTTAGCAATGTTATGCACTTACGCGTCGCGATCGCGGTCGCGCTCCTTGCCTGAGGACCGTTCCCTATACCTGCAACCAATATGCCCGATTTAGATTTTTTTAATAATTGCAATATTTTTTAGTTACTGTAATAGGGTTTAAGCTGGCCATACACGGGGACGCTACTTCACAAGATTCCACGCCAACACTCCAAGTCTCGAAAAACCGTTCGTGTGAGCGAAATCTCAAGCGGATTGCGTGGAGTCCTAAGTATATTTAGATATCCGATCATTTAGAAATCCAACCCTCGACTCCACGAAATGCGACAACCCCACGCCGCGCGCGCCTGTCTGTGGCCGATACTACATTCCAATAAATCTAATTCGCGCACAGTTGGCAGTGCGCAGCCGTCGTAATAGGTCAAGTTAAGTTTTTTTTTATAGTTCTGAACATTTTCAGATACAGAAAAAAAACTCAAAGGGTGTAATTTAAGACACGCCTATTTGGAGTCGCGGCAGTAGTCTGCGTGTGTGTGCTCGTTTTTCAACTCACACGGTGTCGCTCGCCACCAGTCTCCACGAGACGCGGAGTGATGGAATCGGCGTCCCCGTATATGACTAGCTTTAAAGAAAAGACGAACGCCGAAACTCAATATCAAAATTTGTATATGCCAAACATCCACTGTTTCCTCAGTAATTTTGAAATTTTGATAAGACAATTTTTTTTGGGACTATAACCGCGCATTTGTCAAGCTTTATCTCTCAACACAAAGCATAAAGCTTGTATAAATAATTTACTCGTAGACTACGGTATAATATGACCAGTCAAGTACGAGTAGAACTCGCGGGTTCGGAACCTAGTTAGGTTTATTTATTATAATTTCATTTATTAATCCACAAAACAGATAACAATCCACTTGGCCTTTATGTTAATTAAGCAGCGCCATCTAGTTATGTGACCGGTAAACCAAGAAAACTTTTAAGACATAACTTTTCAAATGTAAACATGAGGAAAATAAAAATAGTATATTATGCAATTAGTTATTAAAAAACGGATTTAAAGCGAGGGCCATGGATGAATCCTGAGAATCCTGAGCGACGGGAGTGATTCATGGCCCCCGATATAAAACCGTTTTATTCAAGAGGTGCATACTGTAATACCATGACTACGAGAAAAAGAAAGATTTAAGCGAAAATTAGGTGTTATCACTTGTCATCACCTTTTCATCACTTGAATGCATTTGCAATCGATTTACTACTAAGTAACACTAAACTTTGTATTCGTACAACTTACAGTATTCAAAATAGCGCCAATTTACTAATGCCAGCAAAGAACACAAAACAGTTTTTATTGTAATGCTAAACTCCTTGTCGAAAATGTCGACCAATCAAATATCGAGGAGTTATTTGCACAAGGAGTTTGTATGTCGAGTATTCTTTGCACAAGGAGTTTGTATCGAGTATTTTTTGCGCAAGGTAGCATTGAGATGGAGGTCGGATATATTGGTGTGTTCTAAATTCAAACACCAAAATAGTGACTAACAGTGCTTTTTATTCACTGTTTTCAATGAATAAAATAAGATTTTTAGAGGGGGAATGTTGTAAGATTTTTTTAACGGTTTGTTGCCAAAAAGAAAATTTGCGACCCCGGTAACGAGTTTTTATATTCACTACTAGACTATGGTCTCTTTCATTTAATAGAAATAAGGATTTGTCACGGAGGTTGTATTTAATATCAGCATTTATGAATGTAGCCTCTTTTATTTTTAAATAGAAATATGGATTTGTCATGGAGGTTGTATTTCATTTTAGCATATTATGAATGCAATGAGCCTCTTCTATTTCTTTTACTTACGTCCCTAGGCTATAAATCGCATTTATGGAGCCATTACGGAGTTTGTGACTCCGTAATGGCTCCGGTGAAAAAACTCTCTTTATTGTACACCTTTTACAAGCAGTAAGACATTAATAACACTAGAACATGCATGAAATTGACATTGGGATGTCTTAGCGCTAAAAAAGCGATCTCTTCCAAACAACTTTTGAATGAAAGATTAGTCAAAGCGTAAAGAATAATTTGCAAGGAATTATAAAATTCGATGACTGCGGCACAGATGCGTTTAGACGAATGCGTTTAGTATTACTGCTTCACTAATCACTTTCTGTTCCTGGAGGAAATCGCTGTCATCGATAAGACACCCATGGTACTATATTCAGCACAATTTAGTTCTAAAAGCCTTATCGCCTTACCAGCAATAAGCAACTATGCGCAAAACTTTTGCGCACGACAAAATATATAAGAGTTTGCTTTGTTTACCGCTTTAAGGCAAAAGCATAAATACTACCAACATACACTGTAGTAAATCTATTTCTGCCGCCAAACAGCATTACTGTATTTCGGTTTGAAGGGTATGGTTGCCGGTGAAATTACGGGCACATAAGGCTTTACACCTGTATGCCTCAAGCCGATGGACCCAAGGCAGTACATCGTTGGGCACCATCCTAAGGTGCGTGACCTACGAAGCGAAGCCACTAACATCAGATGGACCATATGTTTCATCAACATGATATGCTTCAACTTTTCTTGTTAGCAAGTAAGGAGTGGAACTCACTTCTGGCGTATGTTTTTCCGAACCAGTATAATCTCAGACTCTTCAAGTCTAAGAGTGAATAGGTTCTTTCTAGGCAAGCGTGCTCACCCTTCGATCACACCATCACTTACCACCAGGTGAGGTAGTGGTCAAGCGCATAACTATCATTAATAAAAATAGAAAAAACATAAAAAAGTTGTACAACCAGTTGTGATTGAGGATTTTAGTCTTTGTCGGTAAGTAGTTGTCAGGAAGTGTTAGAGTAGTGTGCTCACCTGTCTCGCTCTTCCCGGTCCCGGCTGCGCTCGCGGTAGCGCGAGGGCGACCGCTCACGGCGGCGCGGCGCGCGGTGCGAGCGCGCGTCGCGGTCGCGCGAGCGGGAGCGCCGCGCGCGCTCGCCGCTGCTGTACGACTTCGTCTCTACCCCATGCAGCGTGTCTTGCAGTGACGAGATAAGGATCTTGCATCTGTCGTCGTGCGCCACCTGGAGACAAACATTATTTAAAATATTTTGTGTTGCGTGTTCCAACTGCAGGTCATTCGACCTTTACAAAGGAAGAGTTTTGGCCGAAAAGTGTGTTGTTTTGTCATTTTCCCGGGGACTACACGACACAGCGCAAGTGCGTCACACGTTGCAAACTGTACGCACCAGCAAATAGTTTTACGTATTATAATATATATGTTAGTAACTAAGGTATAATTTATAAGGGCCTTAGAATTCAGTTTTAACATTTTGTACTTTTCTATTGTTGCCTGAAATAATAGTACATATATTATGCAGTTAGTGAATAAAGGACGGATTTAAAGCGAGAGCCATAGATGAACCACGAGCAAGTAAAGGATTCTAGGGCGTGATTCATGACGATTCAAGTGCTAGAATCCTGAGCGACGGGAGTGGTTCATGGCCCTCGATATAAATCCGTTTTATTCAAGAGTTGCATACTATACTATATACCATGACTACGAGAAAAAGAAAGATTTAAGTGAAAATAGACATTTAATGAAGCAAAAAATAAGGTTATATTATGTAACGATGCTGTAGTCTCGTTACACGTATTCTGTTTTGGAGTTGTGTTTGGCTGGATTTTTGGGCAGTAGTGCTGTAGAAGTAGGCGTTGTTTTGGTTCTGACGTTTTGGTTAGGTCTTTGACACTGACAGTTCATTTGTTGTCATGCAATCATTCACTGGTTTTTTAAAAGATCGATTTCCGATTCGACTGTTTCAAGAAATCTTTACCGCATCACTGTTTTTGGAAGAAAAAAAAACCACTTTTCTCTCTGTCACAACGTAAAAAGGACGTAGTTTTTCAAGATTTGTTTTATCAGATTTAATCTCCAAGTTTTCAGGGGATTATAATCATGTTTTGTGTTGGAAATTAGTTTGAGGGGGCTCGGTGATAATGCCGGTCTAAAAATTTTGGAATTCGTAAAGTAGTTTGACTCTTGGAGACGCCATGATGAGATGACGCTCCCGAACAAAGATCTTATTCGAATCTATTTTGTATTTTTCACAGATTTCAAAGATGTTTTCTTCGTATTGGATTTTTGAACGTTGTTGCTCGGTAAGCAATTGAAAATTATTTGATTTTAGGTACTCTAAGAGAGTAATTTTGATTCTAATATTTAGTCTTATTGTTCCAGTTTGAGAAGAGTCTTTCGGGTAACCCTACACTTTAATTTTCCTTGGTTTTCTTACCTATTATTTGGATTTAATTTAATTTACCTAACTCTTTGGAAACCCCACGTTTTGGAGGACAAGATTTTCAATTTGAATTTGCAACTTCATCCTAACTTATTAGATTCTAATTAGAATACACTAGGAGTTAAACCTTTGTGCTAAATTCCTTTTTATTTTTATTGGATTGCAATAACGACAGTCAACCACAGTCTACAACTTTGTTTAGTTTTTAACCTTCAACACCATAGTTTCTAGGGTCTACTGGTTTAATTAATAAGTAAATTTAACTTCACATTGCCGCATACAGAGTTCAGATTTCCATGGGCAAGGACAAACAATAAACTCTAAAAATGATATTCAATCTTTCATTAGCCTCCCCAGCCTTGTTATTAGAAGCTCAATCTCTTCGGCAGATTTATCCAGGTCATTTGTTTTTCAAAATCCAAGTAGGCATGGCGCCCGAGATTAGTTTGCTATTTGTTTTTGTATTTTAGTTTGCCTACCTGTACCTTTATTAGTTAGATTCACTTGGCACTTAGCCAAGAAATAAGAAATTAAATTCACCCCACCGGTGCACGATAAATCCCGCATTTATAATAATGATGGTGGACTCACTCTGAACCTGTAAATATATCCCACCAAGTTCAAATATTAAGAAATTAGATAAAATTTATTTATTTAGAAGCTTAAAATTCTGCTTAGAAAACTTTCGTGATTGATTTCAATCATTATCATAAATACGGGACTTATCACGTACCGTCTTATCGGTGTTTCGACCGACAATGTTTCGGTTCACGAATTAAACCGAAACATTGTCGGTACGTGATAAATCCCGTATTTATAATAATGCTTAAAATTCTGGTTAAAACTATTATTATATTTTTTGATTTTTTTATATTACAATTAATTAAAATGTTCATTAAAATAAGTTCTCAGACTTTGAACATGTGTCAGAAGCTTGGTTTAAATTTTTCAATTTGCAAAACTCATCATAGGCTTTGATGTAAACCAGCCGTGATTTGTTGGGTAGCAAGTTTTCTACTATATCGGCTGCCCTCTCTTTCATAAACTCAGGTGTTAACACACTTCATTACTTGAATGCATTTTCAATCGATTTATTATTAAGTAACTCTAAACTTTGTATTCGTACAACTTAAAGTATTCAAAATAGCGCCAATTTACTAATAAAAGCAAAGAACACAAAACAGTTTTTATTCTAATGTTAAACTCCTTGTCGAAAATGTCGACCAATCAAATATCAAGGAGTTATTTGCACAAGGAGGTTGTATGTCGAGTATTCTTTACACAAGGAGTTTGTATCGAGTATTTTTAGCGCAAGGTTGTATAGCATTGAGATGTAGGTCGAATATATTGGTGTGTTTTTGTGTTTTTTATTAATTGTTTTCAGTGAATAAAATAATCTTTTTAGATGGGTTATGGTATAACCATAATGGTAAGATTTTTTTGTATATATTATTGTTTTTATCAAGTTATGCTTCTTGTCAACTTTAAAAAACTGTAGTTATAAAATTATATGTTTAAAAACTGAAACCCAAATACGCCCTGTGTCAATACTCAATAATCCATGCTGTTAATATAAATTCGAATGTAATTCTTGTCCCTCTGACTCTGTCTGTTTGGCTTTCTGTTTTGTACTTGTTTTTTTTTTTCTTTTTTTTTACTAATTACATACACAAATGGTAAAACTTAGTGCTGCTATAATTAGGGATGAAGTTAATTATTATTATAATATAGCTTGCTTTTCCATAAAATAAATAACAATAAAGACAAAAAGGTCAAATTTACCTTGCTCTGCTTGATAAGCGATATAGCTGTGACTAGCGTTTCTATAGCTGAGGCGTACTCCCCGGCAGCGGCGTCGCTAACAGCCCTGGCGATGGCGCTGGAGGAGACAGTGCGGTTGCGAGACATCACCTCTTCGAACTCCGCCTCAGAGATAGCGGGAATGGGCGGGTGCGGGGCGTGCGCGGCGTGCGGGGCAGGCGGCGCGCCGTGGTGCGGTCGGGCCGGTTCCAGCGTTGGCGGGTACGGCTGGAAGTACACAAAAATACATGATCCTTCTTTATTCTTTACTAGTAATATGCCCGCGACTTCGGCCGCATTTTTTAGATCTCGCGACATCTACCGCCGGGTCTAATTGTGAATCTACCATCCAGGAACCCAGTCAAGCATACACAAAAAATTTCATCAAAATCTGTTCAGCCGTGAGTTGAGTTTTAGCGAGACACACAATAACAATTGATTTTTATATGTATACAGATTGTGCACCCTTATGAAAGGGCTCGCCCGGGGAAGTATGGTGGTACCATATATATTCCAGCCGCCAAACAGCATCGCTGTGTTTCAGTTTGAAGAGTATGGATGCCGGTGAAATTACAGGCTTTACACCTGTATGCCTCAAGTTGATGGACCCAAGACAGTGCATCGAAGGGCAGGGTGCGTAACCAACGAGGCAATACTTTGTTCTAAGCGGATGGTTACCACTTAACATCAGGTAGGCTATAAGATTGTTCCATCTCCAAGACTTAAAAAAAATATGCAACCCTCTGGCATCTTGCGGCTCGTGACGGCTCGTTAGTCACCGGCGAGTCACCACATACGATTCAGTCTTTGGAAGTATTCCGATATATTCCGTATTTCCGACGAAATTTGCCGAGGCGTCTAACTTAAATAGAAGTACTGTACGAGCACGTACACTGACTCACATAATTTGTGCCATCTTGCACTTTACGCCAGCCATCAAAATCATCAGTTCTTCAGTTCGCGTTTGGTCATCAATCAAACCACGCGTCTTATTATCATATCATTTAATTATCAATCAATATATCAGTTATCTTTAGTTTTACTGATATAACTATCATCTCTTACCAGGGTGTGCGGACCGTACATACTGTAATCTTTGTTATTTACCTGTGGTGGTCTTCCGTAGGGCTGCCTACCCGGCGGCGGGCCTTGTGCCGGGGGCGGAGCGCCGTGCGACGGGTGACCGTACGGAGCGCCTGGACCTGGAAGGACCACTATACATAAATAGACGACAGATATAATATTAGGTGACTAGCAGTTATTTTTAAGATTAGATAAGTGTCCCCTGTTAGCATAATCGCCGGACAACATAATCGCCTTTGGCAGAGAACCTGTACGAAAGTGTACAGAGTGCAGCAATAACCCAATCATGAGTAAAAAAATGAAAGTTTTAACCAGAATTTTAAGCATTATTATAAATACGGGATTTATCACGTACCGACAATGTTTCGGTTTAATTCGTGAACCGAAACATTGTCGGTCGAAACACCGATAAGACGGTACGTGATAAGTCCCGTATTTATGATAATGATTGAAATCAATCACGAAAGTTTTCTAAGCAGAATTTTAAGCTTCTAAATAAATAAATTTTATCTAATTTCTTAATATTTGAACTTGGTGGGATATATTTACAGGTTCAGAGTGAGTCCACCATCATTATTATAAATGCGGGATTTATCGTGCACCGTTTTATCGGTGCTACTATGTTTCGGTTCAATGAACCTTCGTCAGGGTGAGTGTGATCACCTCTGAAACAGGTCTCACCTAAAAACCGGTACGTGATAAATCCCGTATTTATAATATTGATTGAAATCAATCACGAAAGTTTTCTAAGGGATTAATAGAGTTATGCGCCTATTTTTTTTATTTCATTCATTACAGAATCAACAGCACTTGATATCAATATACCAACTCTTATAGCTAATGTTTAATGCCAAAAACATATTCTCATTTTATAGACATAACTTTTAAGAAATTAGTCACCTAGAGATAATTATTTAAAACACAATATAATATTTAATTTGTTATGGGCAATGGCGCGCGCCATGCTCGATGTAAAGATGCTCAAACCGGAAAGAATGGCGTAATAAATGGTGATGATGAAGGAATTTAGTAGGTACGCATTTGAAGAACGTAAGTGGAGCGATCGATGTTGTGTAAATGTGAATACTTGACGGTGTGAGGAGAGAGGGAGGGGAATTTGTGTTGTGTGATTTATTATTTATTTACCAGGAGGTCCTTGCTGTGGCGGCGGTGGGCCTCCAGGAGACGGCTGCACAGGTGGCTGCTGGTTGAAGAACGCAGGGTTCACGTGGGGAGCCGGAGCGCCTGGTCCGACACCTACGTAGCAATTGAGAATCTAAATTAGTTTTTTTTATTTGGCATATTTTTGGTTTATTAATGAGAAACCACGACATTCTATAAAAAGAATAACCAGCCTTGATTCTTTCCTGCCTTGGTTGCGGGGGAACAGGCGATAAAATTGACGTTTCTAAGTTATCCTTGTGATTTTAATGAATATATAATTTTGAATTTTGGTCCACTTATATATAAAAGAGCTATTGCGTGCAAAGGATCAGTCGCTCTGAAAATCAGAATATATTTGGTATTGGCTGATATTATTAATACTAACCTGGGTGTTGGGGCATTGGAGCGGGGCCGCGCGGCGGGCCCTGCTGGTGTGGAGGCATCTGATGCGGCGGCGGCATGCCCGGCCCCGGCTGTACAACACAAGTTTATTATTAGTCTTATTCTTATAAGAACCAATGATTCTTATGTGATAGTGCGTAAGCGGCATCCGTGGCATCGCATATGGGGCAGTACCAACAGCTTGCTGACCGTTGTTGCCGAAGACGTCTCTGGTCTGGTTATGAGCCACTGGATGTCCTTACTGCAGTCACCAGCACATTGGTGGCGAAATCTTTTTAGGGGTACAAATTCCAGTTATGGATTTCAGACTTTTGCCTATATTTGTGTCGCCTAAGCAACACGCATATCAAATTATAGCACTGTGAGGTTACTGGTGTACCTTGTGAATTTTGTCAAAGTTCTGTTTTTATTATGGCTAATAACTCAAAAATTATAGACTTTACTAAAAATAAAAACAGAGTCTAAATGTACTAATAAGGTTCATTTGACGTCCCACTTGACCTAATAGCCTCATTTAAATTTTTTTTTACCCCTCTTGAACCCCAATATTTCAACAACCCCCCACCTAGCTCATTTAGTCACACCAAAATTGTGCCATCACTACCAACCTATGTATCAAATTTCACGATGATCGGATCAACGTTTCGAAAGTTATCCTCGGACAAACATACATACATCGCCGATTTGCCAAGTTGATTTAGAGATCTCGCTTCGCTCGATCAAATATGGACATACACACATAGCCGCTGGTCCGGAGACAATGAATAGTTATTAATACCAACTAAAAATCAAAATATCTTTTTTTGAAACAGTAAACAGAAACAAAATGAAACATTGGTAACTGCAGGAGCAATATACTGTCGCGGGCATCAATTAATTCCACTATTTAGATATAATAAAATAGATTAAGAATATAGAGAAGCTAAAATACTTATGTACACAAGATTAATTCCGCGATTACAATCACTCTATGCTGAGCGTAATTGCCACGTCGCTACTATATTTTCCTATTAGGTTAGTTACTCACAGCGTGCGGCGGCGGCATTTGATGCGGCATCTGGTGTTGCGGAGGGCCGTACTGAGGCGGCTGCTGCGGCGGCATGTGCGGGCCGCGCGGGCCCCAATCGGGCCCGGGACGAGGGCCCGGGGGCCTCTGCATCTGCGGGGGGCCTTGGAACTGCGGCCGGAAGTTCTGGGCAACGTGACGGGTTATTTAGTAAGCAAATTAAATTATAATTAAGGTTCATAATATAGCGGACTGAATAAAATAAATTGGGAATGGGCAGGTGTTGACAATAATGTGTGTGTGAGAAAGAAGTAAGCAATTAACGACTCGGTCTCTTGACTCGTGCTTTGTTGAATTCGTCATCCCCTATTTATTCAAGAATAGTGTTGACTCAAACAAAGGGACAGTTGATATCAACCCAAACATTCAACAACGACAATTTAATAATACCTAACCACTGAACTGAATCCACTGTTCCTTAAAATTTGATTCAGTGTCATATTTCGTGTAGGTACCATTTAAATGATTATTGTGATATCCTAACTAATTTATGACCTCGAAAGTAACTCTTGTTTCTGTCTGTTACGTTTTCACGACTAAACGACTGGACTAATTTCGATGAAATTTGATATAGATAGAATATGACCGGGATTGAGACGTAGATTACTTTTTGCCCGACTGCGCAAGAGGGTAATATTTTTATCGACAAACCACACGGTACGAAGGCGCGGGCGGGTCAGCTAGTTCTTGATATAGTAAAAATGTTAGTGTAACAGTTGAATGTTACCTGCATTGGAGGTCTATGACCAGGCGGCGGTCCCTGGTGCGGCGGGGGGCCCTGGTGCTGCATGTGATGCGGCGGCGGGGGCCCTTGGTGTTGCATATGATGCGGCGGGTGATGCGGAGGACCCTGCGGCGGGCCTCGCATCTGATGGTGTGGGCCCCCACCTGGACCCATCATCATACGTGGACCGTTTGGTCCAGGACCGTTAGGGCCTCCAAAGAATTCTGCGCAAATAATACATTTCTTACCAAAAGGCTTCCACAATACGTGTTTTGTATCGTAAAGCACAGAAGAAATTGACCACAGCTCAAGTAGAGGTCGTAAGTTCGAGTTAAATAAATATCTAATATAAATACTGTAAGTAGGTACGCTGATGAAAGCCAGACTGTCTGAGTTTTAAGGCTACTTTAGACACGTGTTGAATTTCTACAGATTCATTTAAAATGCTCGCATAGACGAGCCGAACCGAACTACCATTTATAGTGAAGGTGACGAGCGTACAGTTTATACATGCACGCTCGCTATTTAACATACTGTTAGTTCAAGGGCTACATCGCCCGAAGATGACTTAGGAAGTCATAACTACGCCAATAGCCTTGTTGTCTGAATATCAGGTCCAACTGCCCGCCACCGTGAATGTATTTTACTCAGTGCTCGAAATGGACCGGAACGCCGTTTCGATTTGGGAAATCACCGTTCCGATTCGAAAAAGTTCTCATATCGTTCTGGTTTGGTGAAAAAACTACATTCAGTCGGACGCTGCATTTCAGTTTAAAAAGCGCTCGCAACAACTCATGATTCACAAGGGCACGAAATCTTTGTAATAAAATAAGTCTTGAGTATCATTTTTATTTACCTAATTAAATATATCGGAAGGTTTGAAGGGAAATGCGTTCCGGTTCGTGAGTAAGACCAATTCAACCACTGATTTTGCTACGAACAAATTCATGAAAGTCTAAGGAATCATCAGCAAATATCAGTTTTCACCAGTAGTCTACACTACACGGTTACCTCCAGGGTGAGCGCCAGGTGGGCCACCAGGATGGCCTGGAGGACCCCTCATACCTCCAGGACCGTTGTTCGGGCCGCCGGGGGGAGTAGACCGTGTCTTCGACTGGCTCTCAAACTGATTCAGCGCCTGTGGAATAGTTGTTACCTGAATATCTAACCCTATCACCATGAACTACAAACAGATAAATAGTAGGGTCTATATACTTCCTTTTAAAACTAAGTACCTAACAGCTGGATGGAAAACATCATCATAAGAGAAGATGAAGCAATTCACGAAGATCTGTACAAAGTACGAGTTTTCTTTATTTATACAGACTTCATAATAAAACGAAGGTTCTCAATTTGTTATGAATATTTTTTTATGTATATTTATATTCAGCGACCATTCTCTACCACGTTGCACGATTTTAATAATACTGTTTTTTTTTTTGGTAGAATGGTAACCTCAGGTTTGGTTCCTTATAAATTTGGTCAAGATCTGATGCTTTAGTTTGAGTTCAATTTCCGAATTCTATTTTATGAAGTCGGTTATATTTTTCTTCAGCTACCTATACGATACTATAGCCATGTTGTACGGTTTTGCTTATTTTTCAGACTTGTATGGATGAAAAATTTACCTGTTTAGTGGGCAAAGTGACAACAGGGTGCTGGCCATGTATATCTTTCTTGGGGAGACGGTCCAAAACCATTCTAAGCGACTGGTCCGAGCCCAAAGAAATGACGCAGAAGCCCTTCGACTGCCCATTTGCCCTATTCTCGAAGAACTTAACGTCTTGAAAGTCGTTCACGCCCACATCCTGTATAGCGTTGGCGATGTCTTGATCCGTGGCCCACTGAAAAGCGTATTTGAAACTAAACCAACAGGTCAAGTTGCATTGAATGAGCGTCCCCATTCGAGTAATGCGCATGCTCTGTTACGTACCTCTTTGTTTCCAAAAACTGAATCGATCAAGACCTATCTAGACTTGTATGAAACACCTAACTTCGAACACGGTAAAGACTGAATTCACGTAAAGATATCGATGCTTTGGACATAAACGCAATAAGAAATGCTTATTGATTTAGGAAATGAAGGATAATTCGCTAAAGAATGAGCACTATGTACCAAAAACTTTTTTACTTTTTCAATATCTCCCACAGTAACCTAAGTTGAATAGAATAGTCCTGGTTTGTTTTTTCTTAAATGCCTGCAACAGGTGTCGCGATGACGTTGGGATAAAAGAAAGAGTTTTCTTTGTAACCATAAGTTTATTGTCATCTTATTTTAGGATTAGCATTATCACAGAATTCACCATTATCACGGTACGTATAACGCGATAAAGCAGTACATGCACTGCTAAGCACACTCGCTTACAAAATGAGTAAACCTTCTCAACATCGAGAAGGAAATCAATCGACAGTTGTTTTATACTACAGCAAAAACAGTACTTAAACGGGATAAAATTCTTCATTTGATACATTTTGTTTGACAATGAATATCAGAAGTGGGATATTGACAAGTTTTTTGCACTATTTTATACTAAAACTATTTTTATTGTGCCAATTTAATATTGAACATTAAAACATGACTGAGCACACAATTTATGGTACAATTTTCACCGGAATCTACATAACCGTAGTAGTAATAAACGAATAACTCCCGCCAAATTCTCTTTACTATTATTTACAAAATTATTATGTAGATAAATAGAATTGAATGATACATTCGTATTCATAATTAATAATCTCTAATTACGCGTACAATTTACTAACCCCAAGTTTTAACAACTAATTACTTGACACATAACAATACCGAGACAGCAAAAACTCAACTTGTGTCCAAGCAATCAAGTTTTTTTAGAAACTTATTAATTTGACACTAGTTAAGAGTCTCATTAGATGTCCCGTAAATCGGTAGAACATAAGTACGTACAAAGACCTCGTCTTAAACGTCAGTGAACATAATCCTACAAAAACAGTTTTTCGAAAAAGAAAGCCTAGACAAATAACCAGAAAAAACAATACCTTACGAGGAACGTATTCGAATACAAGCTATCACAATAATAAATAATAAAATCATAGACAGTGTAAATAACAACATATTAAAATAATACATAACTACAGACAATATCAAGCTGAATATATCTTACCTCCGAACCTGATGGAAAAAAACATTAGTTATGGTAACATGAAAATCAGCATATCAGATAAACATTACTGGTAAAATCATGCAACATCTGCCCAATATGTGGATTTTGTAACAAGCATTTCCGAACAAGCAAGTTAATTGCACTACTCATGGTTTTTAAATATAAATATGATAGGAAGACTAATATTTTTGCCCTAAACATAAAAAAAAAGATAATGGGAACCTTATAATTACAACATAAATAGCTATAAGATTTATGTATTTATTGAGTGCATTTAAATCAAGTGCTTGATTCAAAGGTAGAATAATTTACATTGTACTTAGTACTCCAATCGCCAGATAATTTTAAATCAGAATCAAATTGTAAAAAATCCTGTCAATTGAAGTACTGTGTAACACCGAGGAATATTCCAAAAAAGCCGTAGTAATATAATTATTATTAATACATAAATTATATAATTCCATCTGACCATTCATCACCCACAGAACTACAGCCAGCCATCCATACAAACTTTGTAAAATTATTAATGTAATAAATATGAGAAAATTCTCAAAAATGAACATAAATTAAGTCAAAGAGATATTCACGAGATCTGATTTATAATATGGTTTGTACATTTCTTTGAATAAGAACACTACAATCAAAATATTTACCTATTTAGGTCTAATATTACTCTTCAGAACTAAATACCTCACATGAACTACTCACTATGAATTCACTATTCTTGTATAATTAATACAACATCCAAATATAAATTTCACTACAATTATTTTCTTAAGGAATTTTACGTATTCCAGTGTTAGTTATGTGATAAGCGTACTAAATGTTTTCAATATTTAGAACTACCTAAACACCCACCAACTATTTGTCTAATAATCTACCATACAAACCATAACTAAAATACTAATTAATTTAAATCACAAGTCGGCAAATATCTCTCATTAAATAAATTAAAATAAAACTAAGATTGTTAATTTTGACAATAACCTACGAAAATCTCGAAAATATGCATCAAAATCTAGGTATACGCTTTCCTAGATCAGTGTAGTAGAATTATCTTTATCAAATTAAATGCTCACAATAGCCTGCACATGAGATGTGGTTTAAACACCAAAAACTTTACATTCTATGGGTTGAATAGATTTTTTGACAGATATAAATAATTAGTGTGCATACCATAGAGCTCTATTGGGACTAAATCTCATAATAATAAACAGACCATTACATTTATAGTTTGATAAAGTACGAAGAAGATACTTGTTAGATGTGCAGAATCAACAAAATAACAGACTTTGTAACTAATTTAGACACATTAACTGTTGATGGTAACTTAGCCCTAGTACTGATGTACACAGGCATTTACTGCTGAACATCAGCTTTTGGAAAATATCTAATTGTATTCTCAAGCATTGATATTCACGCACAAGTTATTAACTGAGTAGGAGCATGTGATTTATCACAGTCGGATTAAGTGACACATTAAAAAGCAAAAACAAGACTTCTATTCCGCTCATTTAATGTTTAACGATAATGATGAAATCTCTTCTCATAAATTTTCTCCTCAGCTTCCAATCTTGGAGTATTCAACTTTACTTGTCGTTGCTTATACTTTTACTTTAATCCTCAAGATCAAAAACTGAGGAGAAATCCATCATCAACAGTGACATATTGTCTTCATCTAGACCCACTAGACAATAGCCACGCTTTATTAGGAATTGTAACTAGAAAGAACTTGAATCTTGTTTTCACTTTTAGAAATTGATTCAGCAAAATCTAGAATTATTTAAATGTATTGAATCAAAAAAAGAATTTATTCAATTGCAAATTTATTCAAACAACTTTGTTTAAAAGACCAATTAAATATATTTTTTTTTAATGTATAGTACTAGATCTTGCAGTATCAAAACTTAAAATTCTTAATTATATTTTAAACCTCACTCCAAAAATATAAAGTAAGGTGTGTTTAAAAGTAAATGTGCTACCACAATTTTTTTAATAAACAGTAGAACCTAGATAGATATTACAGACATACACTAGCCTAAATTTTAGCATTATGTTTAAATAATACATACATTATTAATTTTGTGATGGATTACAAGCAAAGAAAGACTAAATTAAGTATTGCACAAAAACAATGATGTACAACAGGAGGTCTTAATGCTAACAGCATTATAGAGTTGTAAAAATACAGTCAAGTCGACTAATTGATGCGAAAATAATAACAAAATAAAACATTAACAGTTATATATGTGGATGGCATTGCATTTAATAGAATAGGCTATGAATTAAGTATTTTATAAATTATTTAGAAAAACATCTATCTCCCCGAGATACACTCTTTACAGAAAACCCTCTACATTTTTCTTTTTGATGTCATTGATAATAAACAATATTGTTATATAGAATAATAATTTTTTTAATCCCTATAATATTAACAAATTGATAGAATTTTAATCAGAAATTAAAATGAAGCATATGAATAGCTAGATTTACATTCATGTAGGAAAATTACATTTATAGGCTCTACTGTTATATTTTTCATATTATATGAAGTAGCACATGTACCTACTTAATTTCACAAAAACTAGAGAAAGGATCCATCATTGAATAAAATACCTATGTGAGATTATGTAATTACTTCAACTGGACACTAAAATCTTAAATAGAATGATGAATATCAGACCTTTCTGTTGTTTTGTGAAGATATCCTAAAAGGTGTTCTTACTTTTCTAACTGTAATCTATGTAGAAAACAAATGAAATCAAACTGTAATATACAATGAAAATTTATTATATTCATGAATACAGTTTACCCCAAGCATATCGGGTGAACTTGTTAACAGTCAACAAGCTTTGAGAAATGGCAATTAAATACAGTAGTGTAGTAAAAAATCCATCTTACCACTCAAACTGCACTGAAGAACGTAATATATGCAAAGGTGGTTTTTCTACTTTAACATTAGATTGGAATAAAAACTAATTCATGAAAAAGGAGCATCCTTTCCTTTAAAATTTGCCAATTGCTTAGGAATTCACTCGGTAGTTTAGCTTGAGATTAAAATCTTACTTTCCCAGAAAGACTGCTGGTAACCACAGATTAAAATGAGTTAGGGTACTTAATGCATAATATGACAACATAAATTTAGTTCTTTTTCATTTGCTTTCCTTGTAATAAGCCTGCTATTGAAACCTGTTTTTTTAACTGGATTTATACTGAAAATATATGCGATGCTCCATAAAACCTTATTGAACAAACAGTATTATTGTTGCAAGTTTAAGAACATTGGTAAAATTAGGTTGTTAGCTGGAATTTACAGCTATGGATAAATCCATGAAATATCTATCGTAAAAGTTATTTTAAAAATACCATGTTTTTATATTATTACAACTACCTAGAAATCATACATAATCAGGTCAAATTATTATATTGTAGTAGTTGAAGGCATACCGACATATCAAAAAGTATATGAATAATTAATATTGAAAAACCTATATTCTGACAAGTTCACACTAGCTAGGCCAAGAGCTAAGGGTCGTTTTGCATCATTTACAAAAGGGTACAGTGTATCAAATGCCTCAAACTGTGTTATTCCATTATTATAACCTTACATGTAGTAGACTAGATGCAACTTACAGATTCGATAGCAGAAAAATCAATAATCCATGAAAAAATAGGCTGTTGATTCAATAGCAGGCTTAGATCTCCATTCATGCCTTTCCAAGGCAAAAAGGTGATCAAAACAGAAATATTTTCTATATTTACATTACAACTAGTGAATACAAAATCGAGTACGAACCCAGGTCAGATTGCCGACGTAGAGTTGGAAGCGGCGGCCATGATGTCCGTGGCTTGGTCCGTTGTTGTGATATGAATTGTTTCCATTCTGCTCCTCCGGAGGGTGGTGAATTCCTCCGCCGGAGTTCGGCACCCCGTCGTCTTCTGACTTCACCGGAGGCGCGGCAATCACGTCATCGTACAAGTCCACGTTTTCACCGCCAAACTCGTCCTGAAAAACGCCGGACAAGCCCCGTAGAATACGCACTTTTCAACATCAATGTAATCGCACTCCGACGTGTCAAAAATTACACCTGATAACAATTCATGCTTTTCAGTCTTCTTTTAGCAACCTTTACATACCTGACGATTGAAATCCGACTCAATATCATCGGCGTACAAATCTATATCCACTCCTCCATCCGCCATTTTGCGAATTGTGCCGACCGGAAGTTAGTGACGCCCGGCCGTCGTTATACTTTGTCGTTGTCAAGCAAGCAAGGCAAAATAAGTGCTTTGTCGATCTATCGTGACTATGAGTTCGTAGTCCTACGTCACCTGCTTGTTGGCGAGCTCGCCTGATCATAGTTGGTTCAGGGTACTTATTCAGAACAAGATTAGCTCACAACACAGTCGAATAGAGCAAATAAAGAGCACATCAAAAATATAAAAAAATTTAGGTACCTAACTAAGCATTTTGTTGAAAATGTTATATGTTTTGATATGATTTTTGCATAGGAAGTTAAAAACCTATTAAAATACCAAAATATTTAATCGAAAATGCCAAAGTTTTATAAAATACTCACCCATTAGGTAATGGTTTCTTAATATTCCAACCTCAATCGTTTAAATTCATTTAACATCATCATCACTCATGCTCTGAAAGTTGGTCACTGGAAACTCTTTATGGTAAGTAAGAGTGAATAGGTTTCTTCATGCTAGATATTCATGCTTCATCACATCATAGACTACATCATCGTTTACCATCAGGTGAGATTGTGGTCAAACGAAGATCTATAAATTTAAAAAAAAATACTAAGCTGAAATGATATAGATAGATAGATAGATAGATAACTCTTTATTGAATTACCACACAAACAGAAATAATAAAAAAATAAGTACTGGGTTAAAATAAATAAGGCAATACAATGAGCGGCCTTATCGCTAAAAGCGATCTCTTCCAGGCAACCTTTGGATGGAGCGAAATTTTTAAAAATTACGGAGTGCGGTGTTCTTTAGCGGATACATTACATTTACACATAATATATTCTAAGATATAATAATAATATGAAGTTTTAATCCTAATACTTAATATACTTATAAAATAGACTAATATATAGGTATATACATATAGCAAACTACACTAACAGATAAAATAAGTACATAAATAGTAAATAAATAACGCTAGGAAGATGACATCGTCAGGTAATGATGTTTCACCTTCAATTTGAAGAAGTGTAAGGACGATGACCGTCTTACTTCTTCGGGCAGAGCATTCCACAGCTGAACAGCCTGGACAGTAAAAGAAGCGCTGTAAAAGGAAGTGCTGTGCGAAGGAGTTCTGAGTATCAAGTTTTCTGATGACCTAAGAGTATAGTTATTTGAAGAATGGAGAAATTCAAATCTATCTTTCAATAGAATAGAATAGAGAAGAGAAAGGATATGCGTATTCCGACGAAGACGAATCAGAAGCCATTTAAGCTTTGAACGGAAGGGAGACACATGATCATATTTACGGAGGCCAAATATAAATCTAATACAAAAATTTTGTAAACGCTCGAGCTTGTTAAGCTGTTCCTCAGTGAGGTCCAGATAACAAGCATCAGCATAGTCTAGTACGGGATGTAAAAGCGATTGTGCAAGCGCAGTCTTGGTGGACGTAGGCAAAAAGTTTCGTAGTCTCCTTAGTGAACCAGCTGACGCAAACAACTTCCGGCTGGTTAGTTCAAGCTGAGCCTTCCATGAAAAGTTGCGGTCAATGATGATACCTAAATTCTTAACGGTTTCGCTGTATGGGATTGCTATTCCGTCAAAGATAACTTGTGGGACAGTGGACCAATCAATTTTGCTAAGCGTTCTTGAACTACCTACAATAATGGTTTGCGTTTTGGTAGGATTAACTTTCAAACCGTGGAGCTTGCTCCACTCTGCAATACGGCGTAAATCGCAATTGGTAACGTCAACAGCATCAGCAATATTACTGAGCGTAGCTTGATTATAAATCTGAAGATCGTCTGCGTAGAGGTGAAAAGACGAAGAAAGATTAAGAGAAATAGAGTTTATGAAGATTGCAAAAAGAAGAGGAGATAAAACGCCACCTTGAGGTACACCAGCAGACGTATTACACCACGAAGAGAGACTCCTCGAGTCGAACACGCTGACGGCGCCCGTGCAAGTAATTGAAAAACCAACCAATCACCGCTGGAGATACGTTAAAGGAGCTAAGTATTGCCAGGAGAATATCAAAATCTACGGTGTTGAACGCATTTCTGAAATCAAGTAAAGTCAGCACGGTAAGTTGCCCATTTTCCATGCCCACTCGTATATCGTCCGTGATTTTGACTAGAGCAGTGACAGTACTGTGGCCTTTACGAAAGCCAGACTGCAGATATACTTCCATGATTAGTTCTAATAAAAATTAAAAGAGACAACAGTCTTAGTAATGCGATATTAAACAAATAAATAAATATTGCTGGACATTTCACACAGCGCTATCTAGCCCCAAACTAAGCATAGCTTGTACTATGGGAACCAGATAACTGATAGAATACTTATATACTTTTTTTTTTGTAAATACATACTTATAATACATAGAGAAACAACCAGACCCAGAACAAATATCTGTAGATCATGCAAACATTTGTTCCGCAGCGGGAATCGAACCCGCTACCTCCTGCGTCTCAGCCGGCTATTCGCCCACTGCGCCACGGAGGTCGTCGATGTTGTTTGTTAACCAGCCTCCATGTCAACTCCTTATTTCTATTTAGGAAAGAGGCCTTACTATAGTAATGAAAAAGAATCAATCGTTACAAGGCACGCACATTTTCTTTTTAGCAACAAACTGTTATAAAATACATTTTTAATTTCCTGCATTCGTGATAGAATGTTATGATATAGCGTCCTCGCTCGCATTCGGTCGCTCGTACGCCAAAATAAGGGATGTACAATGTGCTGCTATTTCATATTATTTCTATGTAGTGGTCGTGTGCAATTGAAGGAACACCTATTTTAAGAGCTATGTTTATTACTTTTATTAGATATTCTTATTTAGACCATTGACACCGTATAAAAAGAAGAAGAAGAGCTATGTTAAATCATTATGTATGCATGTGTTTCCTTCGATGTTGGTTCTTGGTGGTGATGTTATTTAATAAATATCTAAAATAAAAAGCCTTTATTTTGCCAACATTTTATACATGTTGTCTATCGATATCGATAGAAATATAATGACCGCCGGAAACATCCCAACCCCCATTATATTTAGTATAACTTGCTAGCAATGAAATATATTTTTTTCATATATGGCAAAACTATCAAATTTTAATGGATAAATAAAACAACAGATGGCGGTAGTAGTTACCCAGAGAAAATTATATTTATGAAACTTTTGATTGGTATTATTAGTGCTATTGAAATGCTATTTATGCCTTTGTCGATGTCCAAAGAAAGTGTCTGTAATACACAAATATTAATTACTGATTTTACTGATAAATCTCACAACTGCGCCATCTGTGATTTTCTTACAAAGTCGAGATTTGTATAATGTGGTGCACTGCTGCCATCTAGCTCATTCTATTTGAACTAGTTACATGCTTCGTACGCAGGCAGACGGACAGAAGACATGCGCGGGCGGAGGGGTGAGGTGAGGGACGTCAGCACCCCTCGCCATTTTCCGTCAAGCTAAACTCAATCAAGTTTGCTTCTGTCAGTCGTTGTGTTTGTGTATGGTGTTGTGAAAAATTATCTGTGTCGATGAATCTCAATGGGAAATCGTGCTGATTTCGACTTCAAACGATGGATCGGTTATTGTGGCTCTGATGCATCTCCTGACCAGTGATAATGGCCAAGTGATTGGCTGAGTGTAGTGTTTGTGTTTAGCTGGGCTCTCACGGCAACAGTGAGATCCTTCCTCTGGATAAATCGTCCTAAAGACGACGTCGAATTTCAGCAAAGGACCATCCCATGATGTCTGCCAAAAACATACCAGGAGATAAGGTAAACAGCTTGCATTCTGGCTGACCTGTCGACGTTACACACAGAACGTAAAGGTCATTCGATTTTTTTCTAAGTCCGTCACCTTTCTCTTGAGGCGTGGGCCTGTCGCTAAGAATGCTATTCACGTCCCCAAATACATTACTTCTATGACTAAAATATCTTGACATACAATTATCTAGGACATTTAGGTGAGTGGAATGTATTGTTATTATTTTGTTGTTGTTATCATTCAGTGATAAAATTGTATTTATATTACAGTGCCTATGTCGGCATGTACAAATAATAGCATAACAATACATTTTTATGAGGTTACTGACACTAATAAAAATCTGTTCTACTTTTGTAGTTCACGCAAACCACAACTAAAGTGTACCTAGATTTGTTTTATTTCTGCTGTGAACAAACCTACTAGTTTTTTTATATAATTTATTAGCTGACCAATGCGCAGCTTTGCACGCGTAGTTTTTCAATAAAAACATTACCCTCCTTCTGCGCAGTTGTGTAAAAAGTAGCCTATGTCACCCGGGGATAGTGTAGCTTCCCAACATTGGAAGAATTTTTTAAATCGGTCTAGTAGTTTTAGAGTTTATTCATTACAAACATACACACAAAAATACATAAATAAAAATCTTTCCTCTTTATAATATTAGTATAGATAAAGAACTAGCCACAATAGATAAAAACCTCTAATAGGACATGAATCTGAGTGAAAATCATTGTAACATCAGCCTGTTCATCCATTTAAAATGTTCCAAAGTCACATTGCCGGATATGGTTCATTCAACTTGTTTCAGTTAAATCTGTTGTAGTTTAGATAGGTATTTTTCATATGATCCAGCTAGGTGTATGTATTAAGGCCTTCTAGACTAAATTAGAACAATTAATTTCAAATTTAATTGTTAGGTAAGTACTATAAGTAGGTAAGGAGTGGAACTTGCTTCTGGTGTCTGTTCTCCAGACCACTATAAACACAAAATTTGTGTTTTTTTAAGGGCTCACAGTGTAGCGTGCAGCTATCCCTAATAGATGTTATGTTATGCAACATTTTGCAAGATGTCAGTCCCGGGTATAAAAGTCATCACATCAGGTCGGAAGTCCTCTCGCAGCCAACTCCACCTGGGTTTACAAACTCTTACAAGGGTGAAGAGAGTAACATTTGCACTGATGTCTTGCATTAGGGTATTTTGTGCATTAGCCCTCTTATAACAAGCTTACTTTTGTTTTAGCCAAATAAATGAGACATTTTGAATTTATTTAGAAAGTTAGTTCAAACCTCTTTGAATTAAACACCATTAGGTATGTAGGCACCAGGGTAGTTCAACCTTCTTGGATGAGCAATTTGTTATTCAACCTTCACAAACAAATAACCTTTATAGAACTAAGAACAATAAAATAGAACTGACACTGGTAACTCTTCTGTTTGAACGCATCAATGAACAATATTCACGCCTACGCAACTGCCTTCACAAAATGTCGTCACCGAGGTTTACCTATTTCTATAACCCGATTTTGACCCCTAAACTGTAAGCAATAGAGTTCTATAGTCGAGATTTTAAAGCCAGCCAAGCGCGTTTTACGCAATGGTTCTAAAATCATGTTCGGCGATGTAGCTTTAATTCTTTTCAACAGAGTAGTTGTAGACTTAAGCAAATAACAGATTTACTTACGTCTTTACAATTATATCGGAATACTCGGGTTTTCTAAGATTATTCAAGGGTATATCTACCCTTAAAATAACTAGATAGTTACATATAGGACAGAAGTTTTTAACAAGTCTTCGTTGAAAAGTGGGCTATAAAATAAGAGCACAAACAGCCATATTTTTTGTTTTTCCGAAAGCCCTTTGTTACCATCTGGTTAATAAAACTAACAACGTCGTTTAAAGCCAAATATGAGTCCAATTTAATAATTTAACGGCCTATTTTTCGCGTATACCTACTTTGTTTCTATGTGTAGTTATTCGAACCATCAATTATGCATAAAAAAATGGTACCTAGTTACCGTAGGGTAAAAACCGTACCTACTTACACTCCCTTCACAGCATCTACCTGAAGTTCGTTTTTAAAATTATACTTTGAATAGGTATAATAACTATCTATAGAGCAAAAATATAATATCCGCTCGAGCGCGACTCTTAAATTTGGTTGCGGGTTTAATTCCCGCTGCGGGACAAACGTGTGCATGATCTGCAAATATTTGTTCCCGATTCCTACGATACTGGGAATCTTAGTGTGGGTTTAGGACTTGACTATTGGATGACAAGCTATGGACATGGGATGCTTGTTCGTCTACTACCCAGAGCGAAATAAGTCCTCAGCTCAGTACCCTACAAGTTTCTGGAACACTGTCTATTTATTCCGTTTCGGTAGTTCTATACAAGTTTTGTCTTCATAACAAATAAAATAGCGCGTTCGACACTTGTCTATCGCAAGAATTGAGCCACTGTTCTTCCGCTGTCGGACCTTGCCATCTGTACAATAATATGCTCCAACGATCACACTGGTGAGTATCGAGTGCTCTTTCCGCCTACTGCTCTTTGGAGAAGGTCATACATTTTGATAAGTAGGACACTCGCGTACTGAAGGTTGCCGAAAAATCGCATAATATATTCAACAAATCCTGACCTCTTTAGTTTGATCTTATTGTTAGAATCGCACTCGCCGTTTAGGTTCTGCCTACAGATAAAATATGAAACACACTATCGACGGCGACGTCTGTCTTTTCAATCTGATTTTTTTATGGTAAGAGTGAATAAGGTGTACCTATTCTAGATCTTCGTGTATCTCGAGTCGTGCTATTAGAACACATTGCCGCTTACCATCAGGTGAGATCCAGGTCATATCCTGTCATTCTCTCTGGAAGATGCTCAAGTCGTCATGCCAGCACTTCCATTGCCTCCCTCGGCGTCAAACCTTGATATAATTATACAGCTATACCTATATGTATCATACTTTTGAAACTATCATGGCTATGAACATGATAGTTTTAAAAAAAACTGGATATTCACCACTTCATCCACTCGCAAAGACTTCAGTTTACCCGTGATCATGGCGCATGCAACTGCGTCGAAATATCGGGATACTTAAAAACTCACAAATCATAGAAAATATCCCATTTTTAGTGTAGGCATTGTAAAATTTGGTTTTCTTTCATTCTCGTGTTGGCCTAAGATCAGCCTTATAAAGGCGACCTAACAGTGTTATGCGATGCGCAGGAATTAGGTAAAAACCAGCTGTTTACCAGGATTGGAAAAACGGAAATCGTAAATTGATCATATTCAGATCTAACGGAGATTGTTCGTCAATACCTGTATTTAACTTTAAGACCCACGGACGCTTACAACCTAACTCTCTTACTTTATACTGAAAAACCAACAGAACCAAGTCAAAACTGAAAGTAAATTAGCATGATAATAAATATTGCTGGACATTTCACACAGCGCTATCTAGCCCCAAACTAAGCAGAACTTGTATTATGGGAACCAGATAACTGATAGAATACTTATATACGTTTTTTTTTGTAAATACATACTTATAATATATACAGAAACAACCAGACCCGGAACAAATATCTGCAGATCATGCAAACATTTGTTCCGCAGCGAGACTCGAACCCGCTACCTCCTGCGTCTCAGCCGGCTATTCGCCCACTGCGCCACGGAGGTCGTCATGAACATAAACACCTAGTCTAGTACTTATCAAGTTTGCTCACAAAGTAAATTGTGTTGTTCAAACATTTGCTAAGCCAGGAAAGTAGCTATGTGCATTGCAATTAAACCCGTGATGAGTACTTTCCTCTGCTCTACTTTGATTCCATAAAACCAGGTCTGTTCCATTTGTCACTGGTTATTTTAGCGGAAGCTCTTTTCTGCCATAAAATTGGGTAAATAACTCTCTCTTCCAAACTACGTACCTATCCTAAATGACGGTGGGGTCAGCTTTCCTGGTCGTTCTTCTCCACTTCGCTCTATCCTCGACGTCGCTCGTCATCAGAAACTTCGCACTCTCTTATAAAAAACAGGAAATTAAATGAAAATTAGGTAAGAAGCTAAGGTAGCTAAATTAAAGGAACAGTCACGAAAACTACTGAATCTTATCATTATCCTGCTTTTTTATAATAACTACCAACCTAACGCGCAAAAGAAGCAAATTAATTGTTGTTATTCGTTTGACCACAATCTCACCTGCTGATAAGCGATGATGTGGTCTAAGATGGAGCACAAAGATCTAAGAGATGCCTATTCAGTGTTATCTTAAACGGACCAGACGAGGAAAGAGCTCTACGAATTCAAATCTATAATTGTGAACACATCTAAAATGTTATAGGTACCTACCTAATTATTTTAACAATTAAAACTTAACATATTAGATTTAACTTAACTTTTTGATCTCTAAAATGTGTACGCCTAGTGCAGATCACAGCGCATCACTTATGTCATGTCATGTGTGTAACCTGTGTTTTACTAATAAAGATATTGAAATTTGTGTAAAAATGTAAATGTAGCTCAGGTAGGTACTTTAATTTTAAAATGTTAATAATAAATAAATAAACATTGCTGGAAATTTCATACAGCGCTATCTAGCCCCAAACTAAGCAGAGCTTGTAATATGGGAACCAGATAACCTCTGAGGTTGGCAGGTAGAAAATGCTATTAGCATTAAGCCCACCTTTTGTACATGTAATTTGTATTTTTGTGCAATAAAGTATTAAATAAAATAAATAACTGATAGAATACTTATATACTTTTTTTTGTAAATACATACTTATAAGTAATATATAGAAAACATCCAGACCTGGAACAAATATCTGTCTATCTATATGTTCATTGATTAGTTTATTTTATCTGTAACTAGTTGACCCGCCGAACTTCGTACCACCTTGACATGCATATGATGCGGGCTGCCAGTGTACGTTGCCGGTAGAATTGTCAATCGGCCATCATTAGCTGAATAATGAATCAAAAAATGAATTTTCTTCATAAAATTTACGCAAATAAAAATTGCGTAAATTTTTCTGATATTCTAATAATTATTCTCGGAGACAAATCCAACAAATCGAAGATCATCAAAATCGGCTCAGCCGTTCTTGAGCTATAAATGGTGTAACTAACCCTTTTGTTATATTTAGATTATAATAATAATTTGCCCGCAGTAATTTGCGATGTTTGTAAAGGGCAAAAAGTATAAAGTGCCATTACCTAGTTTTTAAGACATGAGGATGGTGCACTTGTTTATGCAATTAAATAATCTTGTACTTGCACTGTGATCAGCTCAGGCGCACGCATTAGTGAGTCATGAACGTGTCTGTAATTTTAAAGTGACGTAAGTATTTCACAAAAGTATTGCAAGAGAAAAGCTTTTAATCTCTTACTCTGAATATATCTAATAAATTGAGAGACACTGCTTATCCAAATAATAAGCAGGAAATGCAACAAAGCTTCTTTTGATGCCTCGTTCATTCCTCCCCTCATTCTTCCAGTTTCGGAGTTCTTTGGACTTGTAACTTTAGTCTTGTTCCTCTTGTTTTTATTGCATTTTTGTATCCTTTGTTCGAGGCATTGAGTGTTCGCCTATGCCACTTCATTATTGGGGTGAGATTGGAATAAAGTTTATGGTGAACTTTGATGAACCTCTTTTAGGGTTCCGTAGTCGAACTACGAACCCTTATATTTTAGCCATGTCTGTCCGACCAGTTACAGCCCTTCTATTCGTAAACTATTAGTTTTAGTGTCGTCTAGTAAGTCATGAAATAAAAACTAAAAAAACACTTAGGTACACGAGTAAAAAAAGAAGCCCCAAACTTTCATATCTATAGGGGGCTATCGTAATCTATATGGAAGTTGGGGGTTTTTTAATTCACGCAAACCATTGTGTGGCGTAAGCTTCGTTGAATAGAACTTACTAATGTAAGTTCTATTCAACGAAGCTTACGCCATAAGTTTTCCTTTAAAGTTTTTTGATACAAGAGCCTGTTTACGAAATATAAAGCTTCAAAGTTAATTGTATTTTAAAATTACTAAGATTCCGTCACTCAGTGGGTGAGACTAGCGCAGGATCGTGGTGGATGGCGCAAACTTGGGGAGACCTATACCCAACAATGGGTGAAGTCAGGCTGTGGATTATGAAGATTCCGTACTACGTAACCCTTCACTGTGCGTGGGTCGACACGTGCTTGACCAATAATTTATAGAAAATATTGTTGCCTGTTATATATTATTCACTACACTATCCCTGAGTGCGATAGGCTATTATTTTACTTTATAACAAGTCCGTGCGAAGTCGTGCGCGGCGGGTCAGCTAGTCGAATAAAACTGATGGCTTAGCGTCTCCGCACACGAGCCACGCGCTTCAGCCGCAAATCAATAAAAAAAAATATATAAAGATCAGATAGAATCAGTTCAACGTAAGTTTCTGCGTTCAGTAAACTATCGCTGCTTTCGTTCTAAGCCCTCTTACGACGTTCATTTAAATAAATACTCACTGCCAACTTTTAAGATGAGAAGACTGCTCCTTGATCAAATGTTACTTTATAAAATATGTCATCATGAATTCGACTGTAGTAACCTTGTAAACCAAATTTACTTACACATACCCTATCGTTCTTACCCTCGAGAGACTCGCAAACGTTATTTGTTTGCGCCTATTCCCTGCAAAACTAACGCTGGTGTGCGCGCACCCTTAAACAGAATCATGAAACAACATAATGATCTCTTTGCTGGTATAGAACTGTTTGCAACCTCACCCGGCTCTTTCAGAAAGATTATATCTGATGTCATAATGTCGGATAGACTACTTCTGTCTGACCTAAAGTAGAAGTTAAAATATTGTTCTTGTATGTAATGTAACCTACAGATATTGTTTGTCTTCTTTCATAAGCATGCACTTTATGCCCTTATAATTTATCAACCCAATCTGTGGACACCGGGCCTGATTATACATAAAGAACCTTATTTAGTATTAGCATTAGGTAACCTAATTGTATAATTGTTTGTTGTCCTTAATAAAGAAAAACAAATAAATCGCCGCCGCATGAAGCTGGAAGCGGCCACTTAGTAGCGGAAGCGCGCAACAGCCACTTTTTTACTCTATTCCTTCACTTTCGGTCGGTGACCGCCACACGAAGCGTGAAGCGGCGTCTCGTGGAGTGTAGCGACCACTGGCGACAACAGTGTGCGACGGGTTCATATAAAATGTAGGAAAAATTTAGTCGCAGCTCGGTGGCGGCGCTTTGTGGCTGTGGCGCGTGGCTCGAGTGCGGCGACGCTTTTAAGCCTTCTTCGTTATCATGAAAGTTTTTATGTTTAATTGAAAGGCTCCCTCGGAATGTAACAGTAATTAAACAGGTTTTTTCGTTGAAATAATTAAAAGCCATCAATCTTTTTAATTTTAACTAAGTCAGGGAAATAAGTGCTGTTGTTAATTAAGAAAACGTTTTATTGAGTAGAATTTTCTATTAAAAGTAAATTTATTGAATAAAATATGGGACAGATTTACTTTTATGCGGTTTTAATTACATTTTATTTAAGTATTGTTAGCACTGTATATATTATACAGTACGTTGCTAACTGGAACCCCCCCCCCCCCCCCCCAATGTTTATAGATTGAAATATTAAAAATAAAACTTGTTAATGATGATTTCCAAAAACCAACCATTTTTTACTTCAATCTCTAAATACGCAGGGGATTACAAACTTACCAGTTAGCGTAGCGACGCTGCCTGTACATAGGTAAGTTTTGCACTGTGAGGAAGTGGTAAAAGCTATTTCAAGTCATCAGTCACACTTTATTAGAAACGTAGACGTTTTATGTACCCATCCGCAGGCCTTCACGAAACTGGAATTTATTGTCATCTTTGAAGGGACAGAAAAAACTTTCGACGCTCGCTCTTTTCCAGTTTCAATTTATGTGTCCTTTCTCAGGTCGATTTCAAACTGTTGTACTGTATTTAAGGACTAAAATATAACCAGTGAAATGTCTATTTCGTAGATGATCAGGAAATCAGGAAAAAGTACCTAATTAAAACGTCTGGAATGAGGAAGGACTATGAAATAGCAGATTTTTCATTGCACTCACAGTGTTACTGTTAGTTCCTTAATAGAACTCGTAATAAGTCACATAAAGTAGTGTAGTACATACTAAGACTTGTTGTGCCGGCCCAGGTAATGAGGTAATAGGGCAGATAGATGATGATGATGATGAACGAGGCTTACTATGTCTTTTCAAAAACAATTTGAAATTTCCTCGTAGTGCCGCTACATTATGTTATGTTATGACCCTTAAGTTGTATTTTTTACCAGTTTGAAAACTTGCGACTGGAATAAAAATTATCGTATTCCATGATGCTTCTATGGTGGTGATATATGATAGGACAGTAGTTATCAACTTCTCTAATTTTTTCACCCAAAGGTTGCCTGGAAGAGATCGCTCTCAGCGATAATGTCGCCCATTGTATTGCCTTTTTAGTTTTATTTTAGTAGATGCCTTTATTTTTAGTTTACTACTCGTAGGTAGGTACCTATATTGTTTCTGTGTGGTAATTAGGTACATCTAATCTTATCGGCTTTTTCTTACCCATTGTTAAATTACTAAATACTGTCTATGCGGCTTTGAATACAATGTGACTATATCCAAAGTTCACATTTAGGACAAAAAATTCTGGCTTTCATTTTGTGTTCGTCAAAGGCTGCGTACGAAAATTCCCAATATTCCATAATGCATGATACTGCAGTGTTGCGCATAGTGTGCATAACATTCCACGAATCTGCATCGACTACAACTTGGCGCAGTTAGGACAACACCAGTGACACCCAAAATAAAGTAGAGTTGACTTCAAAAGTCCGGCGATGCATGAATAAAGTTTGTCGACTTAATCCACATTAAAATTATTTGAAAAGTTTTTGAAGAGCAAAAAGGGACAAATCAAGTGTAAAAAGATTAGGATTTATCCACTATTTTATGGGATTAAGACGATATACAAATTTAATTTCGGTGACGATTGGGCGGAGCATCCGTACCTAAATGCAAAAAAGTGAAAGTGTTATTTACTTGCTTAGGTGAAGAACGAGACAAACATGTATCATAGCCGCGCCGCATTGTCTCAGAAGTAAATGACGTAAGCGACTAAAGATAAAATCTCGAATTGCATGAGAACCAAAAAATGAAGAAAATTTTTTTTTCCATTAATTTAGGTACCATAATTACCTACATAACTATGTAAAAAATAATTTACCTAAATCTTTTCTAGAGTCGGAGAATGAACGATATAGTGTTTTAGATGAGTAAATTTTGACAAATAATTGTATCAAGAAAAGTTTCACCAATTGCGTTTCTGACTTATAATTATGTAGTAATCCTCAAGCTAAATATTGCATAAATATGAAATCAATAGCATTTTTCGTCATTGAATACGACAGGTACTTAGCGGCAAAATTTTTTTTTACCTATCGAAACGATGTACTTAATCCAACACTGCCCCACACTCGTCAACGATTTATTTTCTCAAGCCTTGTGCAAGGCTTGCGAAAGCCTGTGTGGGAAGAGTTTGTTCAAATTTCTAGGATTACGCAAGGCTTTGCGCAAGCTTCTGTGTGAAGAATTTGTTTAAATTTCTAGGCGTGCGCAAATAAATCGTTGACGAGTGTGACTCCACTACGTTAAAAATAACGACTAAGTGAGTAGGTAAAATATGAAATGTGGATCGGTCCCTTTTTGTGGCAATGCTTCTCAAATATGCTCTTTGATTGTAAGTATAGTAAGTAGGTCAGCCAAAAGTTTCTTGACGTAGTCACTTTTGTCCTACACCTGCTCAAGGGTGCTCAAGTTAGAGAAGTGGTAAAACACTTTTCTTCTTCTTCTGGCCTTTTCCCATTTCTATTTGGGGTTGGCTCTCCTGATCACTTGTAGAGATATCTTTTCTCGAATGTCATTGGGTCTATGTTGTCACACTCCAGGTCTTTTTTTTTCATAGACATTCACGTTAGTCGGGTCCTTCTTCGGTCCTTTCTCGGTCCGATCTTTAAGTCCATTAGGTACTTTTCGAGTCATAGGTGTGGACTACCAACCTCCTCACGACATGTCCGTACCATCGTAGTAGTGTCTCTACTAATTTATCTGGTATGGGTCAACTTAGAAATGGCAAAACACTATTTGAAAATATTTTAGGTTTGTCCATTGACACGTCAGAAGATCTGCATTAAAAAATTGGTACCTACGTCACGAGAGTAGAGTGCCAAATCCGTCAATTAATATCAAATACCGCGGCCTTATTACCTAAGCTAAATTGCTGTCGTATCGCTATCGCTAGTCAGGCCATCCCTTTCATACGTGAGGTACGTAGATACTGTACGTAGATACTGTACGTAAGAAACGTATGGCCTGACTAGCGATAGTAACACGACAGCAATTTGGCTTAGGTAATAAGGCCGCCGGTTTGCCAAATATAGTCGACAATTTTGTCTACGCCTCCGTTTTGCTCTGCCGCGTCGTCTTCTATTAAACACTAGCTTCGTGCTTCGGAGGGCACGTAACGTAAAGATGTCGGACCCGGCTAGGAAAGTCGTCAGACCACGTCCGCACCTATATTGTTGTGTATTATTATAATTATACAGTGTTTAGTCTTCTTTCGTCCATGTCGAAGGCCTCTGACACCATAGTTAGCCACTACATCATAAGAATTTATTATTTGTCTTAGGTTTAGCATGATAAAAGGTATTAGGTGACCGAAGGTATCGTGCAAGGGAACATTTTCACTATTCAAAGCGCTCAACTCTAAGCATTCTTTACAAAATGTGCGTGACCCCCCCCGTCACAGTTCGCAGCTAGGTCACAGTGTCACACGCTTATTATTCAACGACAGGCTGAGGTTAACGATCCGTAATTATGACGAGACGGCTCTCTGCCCTCGCATCCCAACCCAACAATGGACGATTAACTGTACCGGCGTCGTCACGCTGCTGTTTGTACCTGCCGTCGCTAAATGTTCTCACAGTAAAGGTATTTTATATAAAGTTGAGGTAGGTGCTTAAGCAATCTAGGTGTTATTTTCGCCATAAGAGCTTAGTTTTATCCGTAGTACGCAGTAAAATCATTATCATATAATTACGTCCACTGCTGTGCGCCAGCCAATGGATGAGACTTAACAAGGGACCGGAGAGAATGGCGTAATAAAAAGGTACTACCTATACCCAGCAAGCAGTGTTTTTGTCTTTTTTCTATTATCTTTTTTCTATCTAGAAGAAACCTATTCACTCTTACCTTAAAGAGGCCCGGATTGTATTCTTTAGGAAAAACAGATGAAGGCAAAGTGTTACATACCTTGGCTGTGCGCATCAAGAACGTAGAACCATAACGGTGTGTGCGAATGGGTGGTATATCAACTAGGTACGGATGGTACTGAGCCGTGCGCCTGCTTGTCCTTTGGTGGAAAGGAGATGGCGAACTACATTCCAGATCGTAAAGTTCCTGGACACATTCCCATTCAGTGGGGCCAAACGGGCTGAAATGATGGTTATAAGTCATTTAATTTATTCGTACGGTGCGTTTCACTCGCTCGTTTCTTACACGCACCTGCAAGGTGTGGAATGATCTTCCCTCGGAGGTTTTCTTCGTGGGCTTCAACATAAACGCCTTCAAGAGAGGTGCAAATAAGGCATTAAGTGGTAGGCAACGCGACTGCAGTACCACGAGTGCTGCAGGAGTTTATAGGCGACGGTCACCACTTACCATCTGGTACCATCACCAGGAGGCTCATCAGCTTGTGTGTCTAAATCCATTCTAATATTATAAACTCTAAAGTTTTCACGACTAAACGGCTGGATCTATTTGGAAATATTGTATACAGATAGATTATGACCAGGATTGTTTCATAGGCTAGGTACTTTTTACCCGACTTCATAAAAGGAGGGCAATGCTATTATTGAAAAACAACCCGTGTGAAGCCGCGGGCTGGTCAACTAGTGAATAAACACAATTTACATGTAAAAATTTGACGATCTCCGTGGCGCAGCGGGCGAATAGCCGGCTGAGACGCAGGAGGTAGCGGATTCGATTCCCGCCGCGGAACAAATGTTTGCTTGATCTACAGATATTTGTTTCGGGTCTGGATGTTTTTCTATCTATACTAATATTATAAAGAGGAATGTATTTTTGTGTGTATGTTTGTAATGAATAAACTCAAAAACTACTGGTCCGATTTCAAAAATTCTTTCACCATTGGAAAGCTACATTCACCCTGAGTAACTTAGGCTACTTTACCCAACTGCGCAAAGGAGGGTAATGTTTTTATTCAAAAACTACGCGTGCGTAGCTGCGGATTGCTCAGCTAGTATATTATAAGTATATGTATATATATTTACAAAAAAAAATATAAGTATATACCTAACAATAAAAGTATATAAGTATTCTATCAGTTATCTGGTTCCCATAGTACAAAATCTGCTTAGTTTGGGGCTAGATAGCGCTGTGTGAAATGTCCAGCAATAATATTTATTTATTTAAGTATTTAAATAATGTGTGCATAAATAGCATTTTGAGAGCAATCAGTATTCATTGTCGCTGAGCTACTTCTGACCGACTGTACCTGTTAAATGACTACCACCGGTGACGTAACTGAACTACCGTATACCGCTCTCGATTCGCGTTTTTCCGCTTCATGGTGTTCTGTGGCAATGTTCATCGGGTCTTTGCTAACGGTTTTGATGACAGGTCAGTGGTCAGAAACACCGTGTAATCTCTCCTTTTTGTTACGAATCGAATTGTTTTACGAATTTATATTGCGGTCTAATTGTTGGTTGATAAATTAAGCAAATTGTTAACCGAATTAAAAAAACAGCTTAAGAAAAGTAACCTACCTATAATCTACCTATCTATATACATATATCTTACATAATTTCATCGAAATCGGCCCATCAGCCGTTTAGTCATGAAAACGTAACAAATGATAAAGACAAAGTTACTTTCGAATTTATAATATTAGTTTGGATAGTTAGTCTAAAAGGAAAAGCAGAGCCCTTACAAAATCACTCTGTACGATCGTCTGTCACAGAGGTTTTAATGAAAATATTTATTTTATGAGATACTCATCCTTTATATTAATAGATAATTTGTTTGTGTTGCCAACCTGCAAATTGTCAATAAACCTTCAACCTAATAACGTGCTAAATAAAGACCAAACAGGAAAAACCACAGGTTAAATTAATCACAGCTTCTTCTAATCACAGTCAATTAAGCCGTGGGGCGCCGGCAATAGAATGTTGCCCCTCCGCTCTTGCCTGTGGATGCAGTAGGAGTCTGCTAAGGGATACCTCCGAAAGATAGGCCAGCAGCGTCTTTTCGTGTTTTCAATACCTATACTGCGCTCGCCAACCCGCCTGCCAAGCGTGGCGAGTATGGCAACAACCCCCTTATGGATATAGTGCAACATAAAACCAGGCCCCGAGTCCCCGGCGGCCCCGCTAATCCTGGCTACGGTAGCAGTCACGGTAACGGCGGGGCCAGGGGTGCTAAGAATCCCCGGGAGACGATCGGCTACCAAACCGTACGACGACCACTGGCCCTGGTAACACACAACATCCGCACTTTGAGGACAGACGAAAAGATTGTTGAGCTGGAAGAAGAAATTAGTAGACTACACTGGGACATTTTGGGGTTATCAGAAGTCCGTAGAGAGGGCGAGGACACGATATCCCTTAAGTCTGGTAACCTGCTATACTACCGGGAGGGCGATCAACAGTCCCAAGGTGGTGTTGGGTTTCTCGTTCACAAGTCTTCAAAACTCACTTTATTGTTGTTATGGGAGACTTCAATGCAAAGCTCGGCATGAGAAGCGATGATGAGTTGAGAGTGGGGCAATTTGGATATGGGCAACGGAACCCCAGGGGAAAGAGGCTGGCCGATTTTCTGGAGAAAGAAGGACTCTTTATGATGAATTCTTTTTTCCAGAAGCCGCCTCACAGGAAATGGACCTGGATGAGTCCCAACGGTTCCACGAGAAATGAGATTGATTTCATCTTGACCAGCAAGAAACGGATATTCAATGATGTCTCTGTGATTCACAGGGTGAAAACCGGCAGTGATCACCGAATTGTTAGAGCCACATTGAATATGAACGTTAAACTTGAAAGGTCCCGTTTGATGAAATCTACACTCCGACCCACTCGCGCACATATCCAAAACCTCGAGAACTTTCAACTCGAACTTGCAAATCGCTTTGACTGTCTAGAAGTAGATGCATCAGTGGACGAGATCAATAACAGGTTCGTAGAAACCGTTCATACGGTGGGGTCCCAGTTCTTTAAGACCCCCCGTACCAATAGACCTCAGAAACTCTCTGATGACACCCTTAACCTCATGGCTGAACGACGTTCTTTGCAACTGCAGTCTCCCGATGATGTTCAGTCACATAGGCAGCTCAATAGAAAGATTTGGAAATCCTTGCGGCACGATATTCGTTCCTTTAATACATCTCGTATTAAAGATACGATAGAGCGGAATAAAGGCTCCAAAGTGTTCGCGAGAGATAATTCTATTGGGCAGAGCCGCATGACAAAGCTGAAGAGGGAAGATGGCAGCATAACGTCAAGTAAAGCGGAAGTGTTAAGGGAAGTCGAAAGGTTCTATGGACGGCTCTATGATTCGGTCACTAAACCTGTTTGCAGTGCGGCCAATGACCCAAGAACCAAACTGACCCGACATTATACCGAAGATATTCCGGACATCAGACTGTATGAGATCAGGATGGCCTTGAAGCAGCTTAAGAACGACAAGGCGCCGGGTGAGGACGGAATCACTTCAGAGCTTCTGAAAGCGGGTGGATCACCGGTACTTAAAGTCCTTCAGAAGCTTTTTAATTCCGCCTTGCTTGAAGGTACGACGCCAAAAGCATGGAACGGGGGCGTGGTGGTTCTGTTTTTCAAGAAAGGTGACAACACCTTGCTTAAGAATTACAGACCCATCTCGCTTTTGAGCCATGTTTATAAGCTGTTTTCGAGGGTCATCGCGAACCGTCTTGAACGCAGGTTTGATGACTTCCAGCCTCCCGAACAAGCCGGGTTCCGTAAAGGCTACAGTACCATAGACCACATACATACGCTGCGGCAAGTCATACAGAAGACCGAAGAGTATGACTTGCCGCTATGTCTCGCGTTTGTGGACTATGAGAAAGCCTTCGATTCGATCGAAACATGGGCAGTGCTTGAGTCTCTCCAACGATGCCGTATTGACTATCGGTACATCGAAGTATTGAAGTGTTTGTATAAAAACGCCACTATGTCAGTCCGAGTACACGAACAGAGCTCGAAGGCGATTCCCTTAAAAAGAGGCGTAAGACAGGGAGATGTAATCTCTCCGAAACTGTTTACGACCGCATTGGAAGATGCCTTCAAGCTTCAGGAATGGAAAGGACTGGGCATCAATATTAACGGCGAATACATCACTCACCTTCGGTTTGCCGACGATATTGTGGTCATGGCAAAGTCGATGGAAGAGCTCAGCACAATGCTCGAAGGCCTCAATCGAGTCTCCCAACGGGTAGGACTTAAAATGAACATGGACAAGACGAAAATCATGTCGAATGTCCATGTCGTCCCTGTCCCAGTTATGGTTGAGAACTCGGCTCTTGAAGTTGTCGACGCGTATGTATACCTAGGACAAACAGTCCAATTAGGTAGGTCCAACTTCGAGAAAGAGGTCAATCGTCGAATCCAACTCGGATGGGCAGCGTTTGGGAAACTTCGCAACGTCTTTTCGTCCAACATACCTCAGTGCCTTAAGACGAAAGACTTCAATCAGTGTGTGTTACCAGTGATGACATATGGAACCGAGACGTGGTCCTTCACTATTGGCCTTATGAATAAGCTCAGTCGCTCAACGAGCTATGGAGAGGGCTATGCTCAGGGTTTTTCTACGGGATCGAATCAGAAATGAGGAGATACGTAGGAGAACTCAAGTCACATAGCCCGACGGATTAGCACGTTGAAGTGGCAATGGGCAGGCCATATAGCGCGCCGAACAGATGGCCGATGGGGCCGAAAGGTTCTCGAGTGGAGGCCACGGACCGGCAAGCGCAGCGTAGGACGTCCACCCACAAAATGGGTAGACGACTTGGTAAGAACCGCAGGTCGGCGTTGGATGCAGGCCGCTTCCAACCGCAGTTCCTGGAGATCAATGAGGGAGGCCTTTGTCCAGCAGTGGACGTCCTACGGCTGATATGATGATGATGATGATGAGGAAAAACCACAGGTTAAATTAATCACAGCTTCTTCTAATCACAGTCAATTATAAACCAACCTTACTTCAATTCAATGCGTTATAAAATACAATAACCTGCAATTTGTTGGCAGTCAGGCCGCATTCCGAAGCAACAATATTAATGCGATGTAAACAATGAGTTCCTTCCTTCCTCCTGCTAAAATACTAGAATTATACAAACAAGTTCCTTCCTTCTGCAAAACTGCTAGAATTATTAAGGTAAACGATTTAATTGATCGTTTTTAATAAGTCAATCCTGTGGTTTACAAATATATGGCAAATAAAGGAAGAATTAAAAATTAAGCATATTCTGATTTTATGAAAGTTAAAAATTAAAATTTAGGGTTGAATCTTGATTTAGACCTAACCTAACGGTAAAAGGTCTCATAAAATAATGGCTTACATGTACAGACATAGCTTTTATTTAAAATTGGTTCTTGAAGTAACCGCTTATGGATGAAAAATGTTCATCCTCATTTGAAAAGATCAACTAGCTATAATTCATATGCTTTACCGATACGATATTTCTGTTGCTTCATGCATCTTCAGTGTGCGTCCTAAATGGGTGTGAGCGAAAACCTCAGGTCTAATTTACGACTTTAATAATCATGCCTTTTGTTTATGATGATTAATGACTTCCAAGGTAGAGATTTTGACGTAAATTACCGGCTGGTGCTCTATGTAAAATACGGCTCCATGGTTATTAAAGGCTCCCTATGTATTTAGGTAGATAAAGTACGAGTAGAGCACTTTCCCGATATGACTGTTAGTTATCTGCGTGCATATTTCCTGGTTGGATCGTAAATTCATCACATAACTAAAATAAGGTACGATATTTTTTGTCTAAATATCCTCCTGGTAATTTGTTGTAGGTACTGTATGCACACATAATAATAATTGAAAACGAAACATTTAGAAAGTTCTGCCGAAACCTTCGTGACTTGCTGTCTCTCTGTAACGGTTTAAATACTGATTCTGATCTCAAATATGAACTCTTAACTATGAACTCAACTCAACTTTATAATAGGTAAAATGCTCTGCCGAACTTTCCAAGTTTTTGCAGTCAAAATATCTAGGTTATAGAGATATTCCAATCAAAAATTGCGCGCCTTCCACTTGGTACTTCAACAAATTTTTTATTAGGATTTTATTTAACCTATAAAATACGTGTCTTAAGATGAATGTCTTTCATCAGTGTGTGTTACCAGTGATGACATATGGTACAGAAACGTGGTATCTCACTATGGGCCTCATAAGAATGCTAAAAGTCGCTCAGCGTGCTATGAAGAGGGCTATGCTTGATGTTTCTCTACGAGATCGAATCAGAAATGAGGAGATTCGGAGACTAATCAAAGTCACGGTCCCGCATTGTCGGGGATGATTAGTTATATTGCTTTGTGGATTATTATTCGCCACTGGAGGAGTCGGTGGCTTGACTTAGTGCTTAGCTCACCGGCATTCCAGTTACCTACACCGAGATCTGGTTAGACCAGCATTTAGGCGACCTTTTGGTATTTGCCTTCTATTTTAAGTTGAGCTATATTTGAGACATGGGTTGAAGAGAACAAAGCGAGCATGTCATTGATGTATTCACGCACAAAAGCGAGAAACGTGATCTAGAACAAATGTTTTAAACAATTTACAATTGTAATAATGTTGGCATTGAATAGCAATGTCTACAGACCTCGCATGATTACAGGCAAATGTGACTTTTTACGGATGACGGACGCAATTCAATGGCATGCAGACCAAGTCTTAGTTAAACGTTACCTGTGAGATAATGCAATCGTTAGGCAGTACATGCCCTACGAGGCAATACTTTGTTATAGGCTATGGTTACCACTTAACATCAGCTGGCCATGAGCTTGTCCTCGTAGGTCACGCACCATAGGCGCGGGAAAAATGCAAGAGGCGTCGGGCGGAGGTGAGGCGCGGGCGCGGCGTCACTTTTTGATATTTTATACCAAATGTATAGAAGAGGTGTGGTGCAAGACATTCTAAGACGGAGGAGCGCGGGCAGGTCGCGGGCGCCGCTTCCTCGCCCTCGGCGCACACTTGATAAAATCAAACACTAGAATACCCCAAATGCATCCACTGTGTTCGCCCGCGCGCGCCTTGCCTTTCCGACCCCGTTAGCGCGCCTGTTCTGCGCTTCGCCCTAGCCCGACACCTTTTGTATTTGTCCCGCGCCTTACAAACGTGCCCTATGATGCACTGCCCTGAGTCTGCGTGCCTGCAATTTTATTAAAAACCATACTACACTATCCTTCTTTGTCGTAATTACATTCTGCTAGCTTCCAAAGATGTTGTAACACTCGCCCACGTTCAACATTGTTTAACGGGATTACAAATGGATGGTGTATCATCAGAGTTGTGAAAACAGCTGTAATTATGGTGAGGAAAAACATTGAATGGTGCAATAAATAATCGCTTGGTGCTCTGCGAAACAAATCATTGTGGGTCAATCTTTGCGGCCATTTGCAAAAAAATTAGGTTTAATTTAAGTAGTATATTTTTTCACATTATTTATGTCTTTGAATGGCTTTTATTTTGTAGTGCATTGTTCTGTTTAGTGGGGCACTCAATTTAGTCCAATTGTAAACAGCGCCACGATATTTCTTAGAAAAACTAGCCAGAAAGATGTGTCTCATCTAAAGACTTTTGCAAATGATGATGCAAAATGTTCTACTTGTATCCTGTAATCCAAATTGTAGTAAGTATCCATCGAGATCAAGCGAAGCGATATCCATCTCTACATCAACTTGGGCAAATCAGCGTTGTATGTATGTATGTTTGTTTGTTCGAGGATAACTTTGAAGCGTTTATCAACTTTAACCAATCAAAAAAAAATCAATCAAGCGTCAATACTAAGAATATCGTAGTAGTAATACTAAGAAAAACGATATTTTTACGAGCTTCCGATCTCTACTAAAAATCTCGCTACTATGTTTGTTGCTATGTTAGCTTATACAGAAACGATATGCTTGAGTAAATTCAGTTTAATCCGTCTTGAAATCTCAACTTCGAACAAACTAAACTCGAGTTTAATTGGTAGTAGGTAGGTACCGCTTCAATGCTGAGACTAAAATAAACTTTGGTATTTTCTTACGTAACTCCACGCTGTTTAGATAAGAATCAATTTATTGTTAGTTATATTTACGTTTATATTATCCATTTTAATAATATTGATTTTACTAATCCACCACCACTTCATGTGCGTGAAATCGTGGATCATACATAATACTGCCCTCCTTATTGCAAACAACCTTATTGCAGTAGGTAGATACTTGCAAAATGGCGGTTTGGAGATAAACACAGGAATCATATTTTTCCTAAAATAAAAATTTCGTAGAAGGGAAAATAATGTTGCTGAAAATACTTTTTTTTTTTTAAACATTATAGGCTTGCGTTTGCCCACGATCTCGCCTGATGGTAAGCGATGATGCAGTCTACGATGGTACACGCTTGCCTAGAAGAAACCTATTCACTCGCGACTTACCCAACGATGTTTGTAACTTATTACGTGAGTTGATTTAAATAAACGAAGTCTATGATAAAACCAGGTTTTCAATAATTTAAATGTATTTCTGACACCGTTTCACCGTGCGAGCACTTGGGTTTAACGGAGAAATCAGGCAGGAGTCCGAGTGAATAAAATCGTCATTTCATAAATACAATGTTAACAGAAAGTTACCGTCTAATGCTGTAAAGTGTAAGGTAATTAAACTACATATATTGAAAATTAGGCAGTTCCCAGTTCAACCCGAATCTAATTTAAGTGCTAAACGCGTGCGTATTTTAAGTTTGATAATATTCACCCACTGTTTTCTCTGCGTTGGTCCCAATTCTACTTGCCAGAAAATGTTAGCAGGGTTGACCCCGGATGTCTCCGTGGAGGATTTCCTCCCCTCTTAACATAAGCGAAGATGCAACCCCTCCCGTCTTCACCTCGCTCGATGCTCTCAAGCGTGCCAATAACTGTATCAGACGTTTTTTCGTTAAAAGACATTCGCGGTTAATTGATAAAGAGCACTTTAAAATTCCCTTTGAGTAAACCTTTTTGTCTGAGTGTCGTACAACAAGAGGCTTTGTTGTCTAAAATTTACTAAGTAAAGTTACGAGTTTTTACAACTTAGGTACTTGAACTAAAATACATGTTTCAATTCCCTAAGAGAGTAATTTATTTTAAATTTGATACGTTCTGAACTTTGCTTCAAAACCTAAAATTCTTATCCATGAATATTTAGTGACCAAGTCAAAAGCACATACCTGATTGGATGCGCCTCCGGAGGCTAAGATAATCTTATTAAAAAAATATACCTATTTCATCTATTTTATTGGTTACTCTTTCTAAACTTATTAAAATTTCTTCAATCAATTTGATTCATATCTTCATGTGTAAGGTTGTCTTGTCACCAGAGATGTGCTACGTAGCTAGCTAACGCAACGACACACATCGACACGATATGCGTTCGACACACATCCGTAGCTTAGCTAGCAACGTACCCACCAATTACCTCGCTCACCGCTTAGCTTCCTCGCACAGCTCTGGTGGAAAACCACCCGGAGAAGTAGGTATGTGCATTGTGCACAATGCTTCTTTGCTTTGGTCACCGAACACAAAAGCTGTGTTATATGTATACTTTGTAGCATTACTTCAAACAAAAATTCTTAGAAAGTGTGAGTTATGTCTTTGTTTATTTTATATCTTATCGAGAAATAGGACCACTGAACCCGAACAGATATTAAGTTAAGATGACTCATTAGAATATATTCCCATTAAGAATGTTGTTGTGTCAATAAATATAACACTTCTTACATTTTGAGTTCCTTTGTAAATTCTTCGATTTGTAACTTTCCTTCGATTTAAGATTGGTATATTTTTTGGAAGTTGCTTTTATTTATTGTAATATGGAACTTATTAAATTATACTTAAATATTCCTTTGTTTCTCGTAACATGGGGGAGGATTAATAAAAGAACCAGCATGGTGAACGGATTTTGTGTGCTTTGCAAAGAATGCTCATGTTTTTAATATTTAACAAGCTTAAAATACAAGAAAAATACAGCAATAATCTATAAGAGAAAGTTTGATTACCTACTCCAATGTCAATAAATACGTACGATCCTATAAGACGGTCCTATACGTGATCCTAAATCTCTGCTCTACGTAGAATGTAGAGGTAATTTACTCATAATTTGCAAGTATAACTCGAGTCCTCAGCTCCAGCATGATTTAAACAGGATTAGGGTATAACACGTTTGACAGGCCGTTAATAAGAACGTTGCACCCTTAGTTTACACCCACCCTCGTCTAATCTTACACATGCGTGTAAATACATCAACTCTATGTAGGAATTTGAACAATAGGGTGCTGATTTCATATTGTCACAGTTTTATGTTACTACAACATTGCGTAATTGGATTGGCTATTCTATTTACTCGCAAGAAGTCAAAGGCAAGACTAGACAGGTTTTTAGCGTAAATATTTGCCGACAAATAATTTAGTTTGCTCGAGACTTTGGCAAAGTAAGACTACGTTGAGCGTCTTTGATCGAAGGCAGACGTTTTTACATTATGACTGCAGTCTCGGCCCATTAACTCGCAAATGGTTCGCGCGCAAAATCCCACAGTAGATATTCACATTTATTCTAAGATAGTGTTTATGAAGGTATGACTAAAAAAGAGATTCAATGACAGGAAAGTATCAAAATCAACATAATTCCTTTATATGTAGATAGACATTGAGACAGTTCTTTACAATTACTGTTTTTATCTAACCCTGAGCTAAATTAAGACGACTGGAAATTTGGCTGACAAAAAACTAGGCTAAGATGCATTGTTTCAACTTAATGTTACAAGGTTCTGAGCTTAAGTTACAAAAGGTGTTGAAATTGTGCAGTTATTTTAAGGCATTCAGTGAAAATTTCACTGGTTGGCTTCGTGATGCCACCAAGCCACCAATAGGTACATACTTAGGTACTTACTTTATATTTTCACCAAAAGTTTTTTTAAGTTGTATATTACTAATGGTATTCCAGATGCCGAAGAAGCTTATTAGTTTTCTGATAGCTAATTAAATTCTCTCACGACCAATAACCGATTTGAAATAAACTGCTATTCTCATATAAATTACGCCATTATCCTCCGGACGTTTTATAAAGCCGATCAACGTTTCTTTGTGCTGATAATAGGATTAAACTTCATCTCATCTCATAGTTATCGGTGATAAATCTAACTGAACCTGCGCTACTTATATCGGCTTAACTTATTTGACAATCTCGATAAAATCCTCTATAAATATGTTTCAGTAGGTAAAGGTTAGTCCCCGGAAAAGTACCTGGGTCTACATAATTTAAACTTCGAAAGGGATTTTGTTGTACCAAAGCAAATTCAATATTTTGGATAAAAATTTTCTTACAGTTCTATTCAGTAAAGGTAAGCGTGAAGGGGGATCCGGCCAGTCTAGACAAATCGTTGTATCGTAAGCCTGCCTTTGAACAGTTTGAATTAATTGACACGGGCCCCTTAGGGTTCGTCATGCGAACTCATTTGTTCGTTCCGGTGACTCATCTAAAAGTCGAGGGAGCATTCAGTGTCCAGTTCAATCTACATTAATTAATGAGGACACCAGATGAACGAAGGATGTCGATATCGGCATTCGAAATATGGCCTTCCATTAATTTGGTTCTTTGTTTCTAGCTTGGGCTCCGAGTAAACAAAATTGTTCGTTCGAACAATCGAATGCTCAAGCAGAGAGCCCCGTGAAGATTATGGTGACTTATCGAGTAACGTAATGCTTGTAAAGAGATATGGCAATAATCCTCGCTAATGCTTTTGGGGTTAACGTCCCCTTTTTTCCAATATGTGTCGTTATGGTACTATCGAGGGTGCATTCTCAAGTGCAGGGCAATAATCCCTTATAACGTGGATGTCGCGTGCCGTACGTACGGACCCTTTTGGGCCCGTTGCGTAATTTTATTTCGCCCCCGTCGTTTAAGTCACTGGGGAATACGTTTTTGTTATAGTGGTAGAGTTTAAGCTGCACTGGCATAATCTTATCGGTAACTGTTGACTGGAACTGGTTGGAAGATTGCATGACTTGCAGCGGTTTTATTTCCAACTTAAGTTATGATCAAAATCTGTAATAGTATATGGTACTATTACAGCTATTAGAGAATAAACCATCGTAAAGCAGTATTAGAAGTCATTCTACTAGTTCGCATGTCGTATAAAGAAGGCTTCAATTTATCACTACCTCCGGTTACACAATCGTAGATCAAGCATAATGGCTACATAATTCGCGTCCAGCGGGCAACGCTGACGCGATCCGAATGCGGCCAAGATGCGGGCAGATTGCTAGCAGCGATAAAACGTGGGTAGTTGGAAGTTTTATGGAGCGGCCGGTAGCGTGGCCTGTTCGCTCGTTATCGCCGACATGGGGCCTTAAATCAGGCGTCTTTTATTCTTAAAGGCTTTAGTATTCTACTAGTGTTAGATAGAACCCTTCTTTTGGGGCTACTATTCTCAAGCTGGTCACTGACTTAATTAGCAATAGTCGTTCGTTTATTTGCCACACAAACTGAATAGGTTAAACAAATATACAAGATGGCCAGAAGTTTGAAGGATTAGGTTAGGTAGGTGTCGTGTTTCGTGTGTGCTACAGTAATAAAAGAAAGGACCTCGACTCATACCTGATTATTATTATTTATTTATAATTACTTGCCATAGTAATCACTAGTTTTATAGCCAGGCGCTGGCATTCATAATAATTGATCGAGCGAAGCGAGATCTCCAAATCAACTTGGGCAAATCGGCGTTGTATGTATGTTTGTCCGAGGATAACTCCCGAAGCGTTGATCCGATCATCGTGAAATTTGATACATAAGTAGGCAGTGATGGCAGAACTTTGGTGTGACTAAATGAGCTAAAAATGTTGGGGGGTTGTTGACATTATAGGGGCTCAAGAGAGGTAAAAAAAAGAGACTATAATAGGTGAAGTGGGACGTCAAATGAAAGGTCTTCATTAGTACATTTAGATACCGTTTTTATTTTTAGTAAAGTATTTATAGTTTTTTAGTTATTAGCCATAATAAAAACTGAACTTTGACAAAATTCACAGGGTACACAGTGCTGTAATTTAGTATAGGCAAAAGTCGGAAATCCAGAATAACTGCAATTGGTACCCCAAAAAAGTGTAATTACATTACATGAACTCCCGTTACTGGTAGTTTGAATGAAACTGTAGGTCAAGTTAATTGGATAAGTACTTCGTGGCACTATTTTGAGAGTCAAAGATTACATTAGATTACATAGAGATTTTTTGTTTTAATCAGAGACTCGCGAGATCTCAGTTCGGGGCGAACCACCACTCGTAGTAATTCATAATTCATTTATTTGCTTTAATGTGGTTTAGGTTTATGTATCTTTAAAATAATATTATAGTGGTCCATATTCCCCACATTCTGTTTAGAAATTCAGCCAACAGAATGGTCTGAGGAGAATTTTAACAATAAATTACCAGAAAAAGGAAACCCACACAAAGCCCTTCAAATCGATGACTAATAAAATGTCCAGCTTGAAGGAGAGCATCGCATGTCTGATAATGTTCGACAAAACTTCCAAACTAAATACGTTACAGTTAGGCACTAACCAGCTATGAAGTCATTAAACTTTCTACCGATATCTAGTTGATCTACTTCGTGCAGTGGAAGACCCCGTTTAACCTGTTCAGTAATGTACCAAGTAGTATCGATTTTAGATGTATTCATATCTGATTCGTCTAGGTGAAACTGATACGGATGATTATGTGAAGTTCAAGGGTCGCTCCATCGCCTAGTAGCGTAAAATATAGTCTTTGTTCGTTACTAATATCGACTATATGTCACATCACATCCAAGCATTATAATAACAATGTAGATAGTCAAAACATGCCAACCAGATCCTATCTAATTGGACAACTACTTACGTAGACTCCGCATCGCTGAAGACAAGCAAATAGAATTATCCACAACCCCTTTTAAGACTTTCTCGGTAGACCGTAATTGACGGTGACGCGGTTCTTACACAATTTGCTTCGTATAAAATATTCAAGACTCCCTTAGGCGAACATTGAAAAGAAAATTTACCGAGAACAAAGAGTTGCAAATACTTGCGAGCAGAGAATGATTTGCGCAGATGTTTGATTGAATTTTGGATAATCATCTACAGAGTTCATTCAATTTTTATATCGTGCTGACTTGAAGGTTGTTGTTTGATGTCGGAGGTACTTTTATCAACTTCGGTGAATGTTTGCATTTCGCGTGTGATCTGTCTGCAGTACCTACCTATGTATCATCTACCATATGACAAACTGACGTTTTCGCCGTAACGTTATCTGATAATTTGTATTTACACATCGTTTGTTTTAAATTATAATGTAGTATTTGCAATGAGATAAACTGGATGTCTTCCACACTCGCTCCAAAGAAATGTGCCCCAAAGGGGTGCTGATGTTGTAATTCAAATGAAAGCGAAAATGGCGAGGGGCTCTTGATTTTTGAAAACGAGATTATGATAATGGTGACATAGAACGAAATGGATCACGTGCAACTGGAGCGACCGAGGGTAAATCTGAAGATAATAGGATAATCTTTGATTTATTCGGGTACGGTCCAAATCCTCCTTAGAAAATATCCAAATTAAAAAGTAAGGAGACTGCCAAACCAAATTTCCAAAGTGTCTTATAAAAAATGTACCTAAGTACTTAAGTATCTATTTTCGATTTTGTGTTATCGTAATAGAGCAACATTCTAATAAAAAATAACATTTACCTACAGTGTCTAAAAATACAGCAGAAACATTGTTCCTTCCACCTTCTTTAATATTAAAATAACGACAAAGCATTTATCTTCAAACACGGTCCCAGAATATTGGTTTTGAAACAGCTTTTTAGAGTTTTGCCCTCAACCTTGGAGCTCACTGCCAGACGAGACGCGGATGTGGCATAATGTTTTGGCCGTTATTAACCTACTTTGGATGGCATTAAACTAGAATAACATAATTAAAACTAAAATATCTGCATCTTATAGAAACTGCTAGCTGTTTTAATTAAATTCATTATTTTATAATAGTAAATTAAATATTGGTGGCCGCAACAAATTTTATTTATTGTTTTAATAATATATTTCATTATCTAGAAAATCAGTAGTTTCGGGGCGTGTCTATCAATTATTATCCTACCAAAAATCAACCGATTGCCTCAAATTATTTACACTGTCGTGAACTCGTGATCATGAGAATTGTCGTTCCATATAATTAACTCTAATATTCAAATAATCCAAGTGATGTGTTTTTGTACGGTTCGTCATCGAACGCCTTATCCTTTAGTTTCATCCCTCAAATGGTGTGGTGTACAGTTACAAATCTCTGTAATAGCTCCCATGCGGCCGATGTCCATAAATCTTCTCCGCGCTTATGATATCCTCTTACAACGGATACCTAGTCAAAACTAACGTCGGCATTGACAGCTGAAAAGATTTAGTTGAAAAGGGCGTAGCCCAAGTCATATTTTGTTGACCGCAAGATCTTTTTTTTTATTATTTTGCGCGAGATCTGCTGATATTATCTGTAAGTTTTACAAGTCGTGCGTGCTTGACCAACTCGTTTGGACAAAGCAAAACTACACAAAATAGTAAGTTTATCTTTTATATCATCCCAAAGTTGGGCACAGATCATATAAAATACTTAGTAATTATTAAGTATTTTGCTTATCTGATGCTGAAGAAATTGAGACCACGTCCGTAAGAAACAATTCGACCTTCACATTTTCCCGAGTTCACCTTTCGCTAATACAAAGTTTATCTTGTATCGCAAAACAAATGTGTTGTGAAAAAGAACGGCGGCTACATACGTGATGTATTGACGAAAGAAAGTCTCGCATGTGGGTTTATGGCCGATAAAACATCTAGAGACGTCTATTTACGGCGGTTTTTATAAAGGGAAACATGTGTCGATCGATAGTATTAAATGGGAGGAGAAAACGTGTGCGCGGCACCTGCGACCGTTTTGCCTTTGTGTGAATGACTTCATTTGCCACAGAGAATATACGAATGAACTGTGCTTTGAATATCTGGTGATTCGTTGGTATCTGAGTTAATTAGATCATTACGCTAGTGAGTAGGTGTCGAATATACACCGTTTGTATTGCATAAATAAGAGAAAAAAACGTAGGCGTCTTTCAATAGTTTTATTTGGTTTTCCCTCTGAGTTATGTAATTAGATCGTCGCGTTAGTTTAGTTGACGTTGTAGATGAATGATATACATTGCATGTAGTTAATGCTAACTTTATAAAAATAAATTGCGTCTTTGAATTCCCGTTCAAAGTATCAAACCACTGGAGTTACCTTAGATGTTGTGAGTAGATTCATTTGGTTCGCCTTCAGAGTTGATTAGTTAGCAAGCGTGCAGCGTGGAAATGTGTGGAGTGTAGAAAAATAAATTGTGGCTTTATTAGTGGATGTTTATTCAGTCCGCTTAGCTCAAAGCTAATAGTCGTTTTACTTATATTTTGCTATATGTATTGATATTGGTTAGTAGCATGAATGCTTTATATGCGCAGACTCACGTAGAACTTTCAAAAGAGATTGAACATAATAATCTCTTTTAATTTGTGGATTTTTCCACTTCGTCAATATGTGAAATGGTTTCATCCATTAAATAGAACTACCAATTTAGTTTACCTTTGCATTTAAAATCTAAATAGTCTAACTAACCTATCCAATAGCTAGTTATCTTTACGGAATACGCAATGGAATTGGCAATCTTTAGAATCATTATTATGTGCGCTTACCCTTACCTCTTCTTTCTCACTAGTATTGTGCTACACTTCCTACTTCCACTTTCATCATGTCAGTTACTTTCCCCTTAAAGCTTCGTTAAAACTGTATCCCCATAACACATGTGCCACTCATTATTGGAAATGACACGTAACATGCGTGTGTCGTCGCCCAAGCCGGGGTTTAACGTATGTTCATATTGATTACAAGCGCTATGGATGGAGGTACAATTTCCTGTTCGCGGTTGACTGTGATTGCTTCTATTCCGGACAGTTCTCCCAAATGTTTCCAAGTTCTCAAAGTAGATACCTACATGATACAGATCCAATTTTAGTATTTATTTACAAGGATCATTTAAAATTACTTCTGTTACCTACCTTAGTTTTGTCTAGGTATTCCTCTTGGGAAACTTGGCTGCCTATCGGACCCTGCTACAAAGCTAATAAATACATAGTTGTGAGATTTATCGTGTGTCAATCCAAGGCTGTAACAAATTACCATGAATAGTCAAATTCTCATCACTAATATTAGCATGCTATCTAAAAGCAAACCCCAAGATTTAGCAAAAGATTATACACAAAGCAACAGAGTATCCGTAATCATAGTGAATTCGACCTTGCATGTCTTAAAAGAGTGACGTATAAGAAGTATTTTGAATACTTACTTCCTTGAAAATGTCAAGTTATACAGCTGGTAAATCTGCTTCATAATGCTCTCAACAACTCTACTAAGCTATTGTATCTAACCCGGATTTCAACTTGCTCAGAGAGATAAAGAGAAATTGATAAAAATGCAAACCGGATTAACTCGAATGCTTTTTACTTCTCCAACGAGACTAGATTACGGAAAATCCTCCCTTGGCGGTTCAGAGATTTCATTTGAATTGTCATTGAAGCCGTGATGTAGGGCAAGACGGTTTAGTACTTTGCTGTTTGGAAGGTTTTACTGACCCGGCGAAGAATCTCAACAGTTTGTACCTTTGTATGTACCGGTTGTACGTAATCTATTGTGTTTACAAGTGAATAACTCGCCAGAATGTCTTCTAGTAGTTTTTACAAACTTTGTCACTCCTTTCGTCAAATATTGCCAACCAATTTGATTAAACCCAGTTCCCGTTATTCGATTTTAGTTGCAAAACCTTACCTGCTGTAGGTTTTTTTCAAACTTTCGTGATAACTGTACCTACATAATTACTTACTGATTTAAACGGGAATTTTTCGCGTATGTACCTTTTAAAAAAGGTAACTTTACTTAAACTTTGTAAAAGGTACATACATATATACGCGATAAATACCCGTTTATATCAGTAATTACTTACCTGCTGTGTCTTTAACTTCAAAAAAACTGTATGGACCCATAATGATACCAAGCAATCTATGTTTACTTTCTGCCTGTCAATATTTTTAACCAGACCCAAAATAGGTCAAACAACAACAGCTTGCACGATCGTATTGTGCTCGACTCACGACGCGTGAAACTTCACTCGTTTATACCCTTGGATCGTGGAGATTAACGCGATCTCCGCCTCCGTCGGTTTCTGCAATCGCTACATTCGCAACCTTGGTATTTTATAGCGTACAGAATGTGCACTTTCGCGAAGTATTGTACTATCTAAGTTTTCGTGCTTATGGGGCATACAATACCCAGGAAATCCTAAGAACAGTTAAGACTTATGTATGACTAATTAAACATGTCGATAATTTGAACGTTACTCTGTTTACTCAATAAGTACTCTAATCAGAGTGTAATGGGGTTCAAGAACACAAACAGAGCAGAAGTCAATATTATCGAATTTAGCGAATCCTTTCCCCAGAAGTCATGAGAAAAATCTATTTGTACAAGTATTATTGCGAACTAATATTGAGAATCATTTTATCCGGTAGACGTATTTTTAGTCACAGGTTGTCAACATGTCTATTTCTTCCAACAATAAATCCAAATGTTAACGGTCTATTTCAGTCTGAAAAGTATTCAACTGATAACAAGTGAGTGTCTGGCGGACGGACACTTCACCTAAAACAATAATCTATATCTATCTATATATACCTATATAAAACAAAGTCGGGTTGGTTACACCTAATAACTCAAGAACGGCTGGACCGATTTTAATGATCTTTGATTTGTTAGATTTGTTTCCGCCCCGAATAGCAGAATAACTATTAAAATATCGGAAAAATTCACGCAAAAAAATGATGAAGAAAATTAATTTTCTCCTGCAGCTAATGATGAGCGATTGACAATTCTACCGGGGCTAATGCACGTCACATTCGCAGCCCGCGTCATATGCATGTCAAGGCGTTACGAAGTTCGGCGGGTCAGCTAGTTTATCATAAAGTCAATAATAACCATAAAGATCTTAATTATCCAGTTGTATAACAAGCATTCGTTTTCTTTCCGATTGATTGAATAAGTACTTACCTACTTTGTTTGTTATAAATTTCCGTTCTGTTTGTGTCAAATAAATATGTATTATATTCTATTAGTTCAGTTTTTAATAATTAAAATACTTAATCGTGTCGCCTACCATATGTGTGGTATGGGCATGTCATGCGTAGGGAAGAAAATCATGTGACTAAAAGAGTGTTAGATATGAGTGTGGATGGATATAGAAGTAGAGGAAGACCGAAGAAGAGATGGATGGACTGTGTGAAGAATGATATGGGTAGGAAGGAAGTGATAATGGAGATGACGGCTGTTAGAGAGATGTGGAGGAGGAATAAATGTTGTGCCGACCCCACGTAATTCGGGAAAAGAGCAGGAAGAAGACGAAGATCGTGTCGTATACCATGCTTCCAGTAGCAAAACTAAATGTTCTAAATGTTTAAAAATGGACGTTCTAAAGTAATGGACTAAATGGACGCTACAAAGAAACTTTTCAGTCTTTAGTCTCACTTCTACAGTTATAAAAAGTGCATTATATACTAAACAAAGCGAATGCTGTAGGTAGAGCAGTGTGAAAATCGTGCCTTGAGACTTTATCTCCTTAATTCTGGCTCCTTTCTCCGAACAACCGATGAGGTTTAAATACCATGTAAGCAACCTTTGGCCTCTTCCTACATAGGGCTGAAACAGGCAAGGGCAGCCCGTATCTATTTCGGGCTGGAACTATAGAGTTTAAATTTAACAGCTTCGCGCGAACGTTTGCGGAAAGGTCAGGTATTTTGTTTCAACACCTTTTTGGTGTCTCTTATTAGTTTGATTAAACATGGTGTTGTATGTAATGTTGTGGTATTTCTATAAATAACTACCATAATTAGAATATCTTACCTTTTTCCATCGCAAGATCGGTCGATCTGGAAATCTATGGGACGTCGTATATCTCTTCAAGAAGATGAGAAATCACCATATGATGATTTCAGCAGACAGAAATCTAGCAGTTGTCTATATTAAGGTTCTTATTGGCTTCATATGAATGAAACGCATCTTTTTACAACCTTTTTTATTAACTTGCAATGCATATATATGTTTGTCCGGGTGGAATAAATAAATACATATTCCTGGACATTTCACACAGCGTTATCTAGCCCCAAACTAAGCAGAGTTTGTACTATGGGAACCAGATATCTGATAGAATACTTATATACTTTTTTTTGTAAATACATACTTATCATAAATAGAAAAACATCCAGACCCGGAACAAATATCTGTAGATCATGCAAACATTTGTTCCGCGGCGGGAATCGAACCCGCTACCTCCTGCGTCTCAGCCGGCTATTCGCTCACTGCACCATGGAGGTAGTCAATCTTGCAACTGAGTTTTAAAACCGTTCCCCACAACTGATTGAGCTGAAATTTGGAATACATATGTAACTTCGGGGACAATGCAATAATATGGTACCATGGAGGTGGTCTCATGATGGAGACGGATGCTAGACAACGGAACTTCTGAATGGATTATAGTAGGCTTCTAGTGTTTGGACTCATTTGAATGTGCTTTCGGTTACAATTATGAATTTTATAAAAGCTTGTTTTGAAAAAGTAATTTTTCAACAAAAAAACTTATTCTTTCACAAAATATAAAACTAATTCATAATCTTTTTTTTTTCGTTTCGTTGGTTCCCAAACATATTACATGGTTTTTGACCAAAAATTGGCCGTCTCCGGAATTCTCCGTAGCTTCGCACAGGTCTTTTAGATTGCAGGTGTTATTGCACAGTGAACAGCATAGTAGGCGAAGCATCTGTTTGATTAAAAAATTACATTTATATTTTTTAAGGTCCATTGAAACTATTTAGTCTTTCAAATCCAACTCACTGACCTTTAAATAGGATCAGCTAAAATGAACCTTACATTACAATCCGATCTCTCCGAACACGTGTAGATTCATATGCCTCGTTGGTCTCGGATTGGAATCACGTTGGGTTCTCTGCGGAGTACAGAACGGACCCTATTAGCTTTGAAGCGGTACTGTTATAATTTATAATAGGCATTCATTAAATCGTTTGTATAGAAAAGAATATGGTGATTATTTTTGATATTGTAATTAAACCTTTTGTCGTGTTTTGTGAATGACATCCCTCAGTATTGATCTTTAATGTAATAGAACTTTGTGTTTTATAGAGTTTTTTTTTATCAGAATACCAAATGAACGTGATGATTCCTACGTAGAAAACTTTCGTGATTGATTTCAATCATTATTATAAATACGGGATTTATCACGTACCGTCTTATCGGTGTTTCGGCCGACAATGTTTCGGTTCAATTCGTGAACCTTGATCAGGGTGAGTGCGATCCGCTCCGAATAACGTCTCGCCTCGCACTGTTATTCGGAGCGGATCGCACTCACCCTGATGAAGGTTCACGAATTTAACCGAAACATTGTCGGTCGAAACACCGATAAGACGGTACGTGATAAATCCCGTATTTATAATAATGATTCCTACGTATTTATTTATACTAATCAGAATTCGAATATTTGTAGAGCGTTCTAGTAAATGCCGTCATATCTAAGTATATTTTGATCGTCGCCTTTGCCAAAGAGCGGCTGACCTAAATTCTGATCAAGATTTTCAATCTAGATTCATTCAGATGATTGCTTAGATGTTTTATACTGAATCTGATTTACCCAGTAGTTAATCACACCGAATCATTTCCATTCATTTCTTTATTTTTCCTGGGAGTAGAACTGAGTGCTATAAACTTGGTGGTATAAAAAATAAGATGAAGAAAGAATTGCACTAATGTGTAGTTATTATGTACCTGTAACTTAGGTTGGCATTGTTCTAATTTTATTGTTATGCTTTATCATGTCAGCATCATCATCATTATATCAGCCATAGGACGTCCACTGTTGAACATAGGTTGAGCAACTGATCTTGTGCGGCCTGCAGCCAACGGCTCCCAGCAACCTCTATCAGGTCGTCTTTCATCTAGTCGCAGCGTAGGACGGCCCCTACGCTGCGCTCTCTGACCCAACGGCCGTCAGTTCTTCGAGTTATGTGCCACGCCCACTGCAACTTCAGATTGCTAATCGTCTTAGTTATATATTTATTTGCGTATTTCTTTCTGATGGCATATGGCATAGAAACGCGGTCTCTCACATCGCCTTCATAAGGAGGCTCAAGATCGCTCAACGTGTTATAGAGATGGCTATGCTTTATCCTGTTATTACAATAAAACATGTTCTATTCTACGTTTGGAGTATAAAGATAAAAATAATTTATTTACCAAAAAGAATGAGTTCAATTTAATTTTGTGACTTTTACATAAACTTCTCAAAACAAAATAGGGCCCACTTGAAATATGTATTTCGATATTTTGCCCGACACATTTTTTTGCGAGTTGTTGGCATACTGATGTATGGAAATGTTAAGAAGGCATATTTATTTATCATAAATTAACACTTAAACGCCAAATTTAGGGTAGTTCTTAAGTGGGTAGACAAGAAACAAAATCTTAAGATATACCGCAGAATCTGTGAGTGCCATTACATTGTTGCTCAGTGGGGTTTGTTGTGTCTAACGAAGAAGTTATCGTAACCTTACCTTTAATTATCGATTACATTACTGTTTGCATAAACAATGCCTGGTTCTCGACATCACATGGACACGGAATCCGCGACTAGAGCCATTGTTTTGCTTCAGCAGGGAAATTCGCAAAGATCGGTAGCTTCAAGCTTAGGTGTATCAAGACGAGCTATTCGAAATGTGTGGGAACGCTTTCAAGAGACAGGTAGTGTGAGTAGGAGGCGCGGTTCAGGTAGAACCCGAGCGACAACCTCCCAAGAAGACCGATACATCCGACTCTCTGCACGTCGCGAGCGAACTGTAACTGCACGCATATTGAGAAACCGCTTACGTGACGCCACTGGAACGCGAGTGAGTGGCCAACTGTTCGCAACAGACTTCATGAAGACCAACAACGCTCCAGAATGCCAGTTGTTCGGCTCAAACCCACCACCAGAGCCCACCGTGCAGCGCGATTAAGGTTAGCACGTGATCACCTCGAATGGACCATGAATAATTGGAGGACAGTGCTTGTTACAGATGAATCTAAAGTAAATTTTTTTAATGATGACAGACGCGTACGAGTTTGGCGACGACCTGGAGAACGTTTTACAGAACCATGTATTCGTGAAACTGACCGCTTTGGTGAACCCAGTATTATGGTATGGGGTGGGATTAGCATAATGGGTAAAACCGAGCTAGTGATTTTGGATGAGGGCAATGTAACGGCCGCCAGCTATGTTCAGCATGTCATCCGACCTCATGTGATCCCATATTCACAGCGAGTAGGCCCTAACTTTATTCTGATGCAAGACAACGCTCGCCCTCATACTGCCAGAGTGACCAAAAGTGCAATCTCCGAAGCTGGTATCGCAGTTCTACCCTGGCCTGCCATGAGTCCGGACCTGAATCCGATCGAGCATATCTGGGACCAGTTGAAAAGAAGCCTTAAAGACAACCACACTGAAATTCATAGCCGACAGGAGTTTATAACTGCTTTAAAAGTGTGTTGGGAGCAAATTCCAGATGAAAACGTCATCCACCTTATAGAGAGTGTTCCAAACCGACTCAGAGAGTGTGTGCGCAATAGGGGAGGACCTACGCGTTACTAAACATAAGGCCCTAAGAACATGTTTAAAAAAAAAATGCGCTCGTGTCTTCAAGTTGTTGTTTTGGAAAACCGTGTAATTTTAAGTTAATGTGTAAAACGTGCATTTCTTGACGATTTTTTTGGCAAAAATAAGGCATTGTAATGTTTTTTTAATAATTCTGAATGTGTTAACCTATTTCTAAAATTAAACTTGAAAATAAATTGTACGTATTTTTTTTTATTTTAATTTAAATCATATTTTAGTGGGTGGGCCCTATTTTGTTTTGAGTAGTTTATATACTATTTGATCAACTAACCACCTATGTCATATCTACAGTACCTATGTAAATTAGTTGGTACCTAGTATGATGTTATTTTCTAAATAAATAGTTAAGTACAAAATCGTACCCTCCGTGCTAGATTTAACTGTGTTACCTGCCGTTAACACAGTTAAATATTCTAATAGTATATGTTGCCATGCTCCCATTTAAGTTAGTGCAGTAAGCAAACTACCTAGCATAAAGTGCTTTTTACAACACATTTTTGCGTATAAAATAAACGTTTTGTCACCCGCCGGAAAATAGAAGTTTATTCGAAATATTAAACTAACGACATAATTACTTTTTTATATTTTTGTTTATCATGAATATATCTTTGTTTGACCACAATCTCACTTGATGGTAAGCGATGAAGTGGTATAAGATGAAGTACGACTAGAAAACACCTATTTACTCTTTCTTATCTTATGAGGCCCGAATTGTAGACGTTAGGAAAATCAGACGTCGACGGTAAAGTGTTCCATACGTGTTCCATACATGTTGCATACATAAAATCGTACCTTTTCATAAGCTAATTCCACTACATCACTAGATAGTGTAGATATTGTATGTTAAATCAAACCAAACTCTTTAATAGATCTGTTAATCAAGCCAAGCAAGATCCAAATTCTTGCATTGTAGAATCCGCCCTAATTAAAGTTAGTTAAAACTAACAGTTTAACTGTCCTGCGCTGGTTATCGTCATTAACCATCAGACCTAATTTAAACAGTTCGTAAAATGCAATGAAAGCAGTTGCATAACCACACACACCATATGACTTAGTCACTGTAGGCTCTACCAAATGAACCAAATTAGACCTTAACTGCCTCGTTAATAGAGTTTAGAAAGGCTCTGAGGAGAAGGTTGCGCAACTTGGTATGTATGGTTACGTGTAATGTAAGATCTCTCCCACTATTGTTTGGGTATGTTTGTGTGAATTTGGTCAGTTTCAATGAGATTTGTTTGGTTTTGGTTGAGTAAACGGCATTTGAATTTGTATTAAGTAGAATACTTTGGATAAGTTTGATGAGTTTTGCTAAAAAGAAAATTTACGTAAGTAAAATTTGTTGCTGGTTCTTCTTGGTCACTCTGGGATAGGTCTCCTAAAAGCCAGAAGTAACCTCAAGCAAAAGTGAGGTTACCAAAATTCTTAACAACATCACTTATATTCAGATGCGTCAATTGTGAACAGGTTTGTTTATGCTTTTTGGCCCTTTTAGGCTAGTATGGAAACCTGTTTGGACCAGTAGATCTTCTGGTCGTCACAAACTATTATTGGTCAAGCGAAACGAGATCTTCAAATCCACTTTGACGAATCGGCGTTGTATGTATGTTTGTTTGTCCCAGGATAACTTTCGAAACGTTGATTCGATCATCGTGACTTTTGGTTTGTAAGAAGGTAGTGATGGCACAATTCTGGTGTGACTAAATGAGTTAAAAATGTGGGGGGGTTGTTGAGATATTGGGGTACAAGAAGGGTAAAAAAACTAGAAAAGACAATCAGGTCAAGTCTGATGAAAGATGTCTAATGAAAGGTCTTTGTCAGTACCTATTTCAAACCCGTCTTTATTTTTTGTTTTAAACCTTGAAGTTTTAACGCTAATTAGCTATAATAAAACAGAACTTTGACGAAATTCACAGGGTACACCAGTAACCCCACAGTGGTGAAATTTGGTATGCTATAGTGAAAATATATATATATATACAAATATAGGGAAAGGTCTGAAATTCAGAATAACTGCAATTTCTACCCCAAAAAAAGTATAACCAATTAAGAGTTGACTATACCTCAGCCCTAACTCGAATTTCACCCCCGCTTCTCCGCGCGCCGCTGCACGTCCTATCTCGCCGTGGATCATATGTTTGCCGGTTTTTTATCATTCAGTCCCTTCATTATCTTGTTGTGTTTATTTCTCATTACAGCGTCTTTACAAAAACCAACTAAATATAAATTCTACCTAATAATTACGTGTCCGTTTGGAGCGACAAGCGTCACGGGTACCCCGTCTGAAAGCCGAGGCCAGACTGAATCGCGGAACGGGCGTCCGGAGCGAATGGTTTAATTAGTGCAAAACTTAGATATTTTCATTTTATTGTAAAATAAAAAGGCATTTTGAAAATTTAAAACACAGGTGCCCTTATTTATGTTGTGTAGAAGTACTGTATAAAATTTCAAGATCTAAACTGAAGTATGAAGTATAGAGTTAAAGATAAATTTAGAGTCATCTTTGGAATTTTTTTTCTATGTAGAAAATTTTACGGAATCGTGTTTTCACAACACAGGCGCTCTAGCACGTATCCTTAACTATAACATATATGAATTACAAATTGAAATTACAAAATTTGTTGAACAAAACATTGTTTCAAAATAAGCGATTTATCGTCTCCCCAGGTATAGTGCGCCCTTAACATGTCTGAACTCCCATTACTTGTAATTTGAATGAAACTGTCTGTCAAGTTAGTTGGTCATGCAATGCATGCAATGCACTGTAAAGTTTAAATGGCACTATTTTAATAGACAAAGATTATTAATAATATTTTTTTTTAGTTTTTATGAGAGACTCGCGAGATCTCAGTTAGGAGCGAAACACTAGTTAATAAAGTTTCATAAAGTGCATTGCGTTTAATATTAATTTATACAAATGCCTCTTTATGTCTCATTTGTACTCATGTTTTTTTTTTTGTTTCAGGTAATTTGGAATGTACCTACACTAGAAAGCGTAGCGTAGGTTGACCCTCCTCGCTAGATGAAGAACAACCTTATAAAGGTTGCTGGGAGCCGTTGGGTCTATGCGGAGGACTATGTTTACCAGTGGACATAGGCCTATGGCCTGATATGATGAATATTGAATGTAGCCTGATTGATTATGATACGCGTAGCACTTCAAACTAATGCGTATTCGGTGGTCAATGGTTCATGTTATCTATAGATAATGGTTACCTAGATACAGATCACATAGTACATTGAATAACCAGTTACCTATTGTTAAGCGTATCCTAACAATAAAGGTCGCCCCTGCATCGCGGGATTATGTAATCGGGCGGGATTTATCGGGAATAGGCTTTGTGAAAATATCAATAACCAAGGTTTAGTCACGTAAGACAAACATACAATAAATAAAATAAATTTATAGGATACTAGGCTTCCACCAGCGGCTTCGCACGCGTTGTTTGTCAACAAAAAGTAGCCTATGTGTTAATCCAGGTTATACGAGTAATTACCAAATTTCATCGACGTGATTGACGTGACAAACAAACAAATAAACATCCAAACTTTCGCATTTATAATATTTTTATACGATATGCCTTATACATTTTCACTGACGACCTCCGATGTACAGTGGGCGAATAGCCGGCTGAGACGCAGGAGGTAGCGGGAATCGATACCCGCAACGAAACAAATGTTTGCATGATCTACAGATATTTGTTCCCGGTCTGGTTTTCTCTCTTTAAGCATATAAGTATGTATTTACAAAAAAAATGTACCTGTATAAGTATCGTATCAGTTATCTGGTTACTATAGTACAAGCACTGCTTAGTTTGGGGCTAGATAGCGCTGTGTGAAATGTACAGCGATATTTATTAATATTTTTATTATTTATTCATCACCATCATGTCAGCCATATGACGTCAACTGACGTCAACCATACAACATAGGCCTCCCCATACCTATAGATTTCCAGAACGACTGATCTTATTTAAAATAGGGACGCCAACATCATAAGTCTCGATACATAGATTATTCTTATTTTATTATCTTGTGCGGTATTTAACTTTATTCACATTACAAAGCATATTTTAAATAGCCGTTAATTTGTTTCAAAGTACTTGAAGCCACAACCAGTCTTAGCCACAAAAAATTTCGATAACAAACTCATCTTGGCTGTTTCATAGAGTAGTCTTACTCGATTAATTAATTGATTGATTGATTGACTTTATTGCTCTTATAAAACTAGTATAAAGGCGAAGTCAATGTTAAAGAGCATTCTCTTCCAGATAACTTTTGTGTATTGTAGATAAAAATGTGTAGGTCGACTAGGTAGTGCACAGAAAAGGAAACTAATGAGAATTATGACTCTATGATACCCAAAGTGGTCTATATCGAACCCCAGGGGTCGACTACGACCTGCAAGGGGGTCCGTATCATTGAAAGAGCGACCTCTGGTCTAACTAAATACAAAAAGAGAAGCTGCAGCAGAGAAGCTGCAGCGGTGCATTGTCTTTCACGTAAGGATGATCGACTTTACTCAACCCCAAGAATCGAGTTACCACAAGCATTACTAAAACACTTCGTTATATCTGGCAGCGCCTTCACAAATCTGCATAAACGATTCTACATTCACATCAACGAACACTGTTTTTATCACACAAAATGGAACCCAATCAAGCAAGAAATAAAACACATATTTCGTCTAAGATCATCATTGGTTAGAAAATGGATTGTGTGACACCTACGGGAACGTGGAAGTGAAATGTCATTTGGGAAGATTAAAGAAGTGTTACGTATATAAATACCTGCTTAACACAAGCTTCTGCTGACAATAAATTTGAAGGATTTAGACAAAGAATACATATATAAGTTAATGTAACCGTAGTAAGGACCTTAGTGAAAATAAATGCACGGCAAGGTCCAGAAATGATGAGATCCGTAGACAAACCGAGGTCCCAGACATAGCCAACGGGATAAGCAAGCTGAAGTGGCAGTCGCCGGGGCAGATAGCTCGAAGAAAGAGCTGACGGCCGTTGGGCCAGAAAGTTACTAGTGGAGACCACGCACTGGAAACAACAGGGTAGGACGGCTCCCCACTAGATGGAAATACGACCTGATAAAGGTTGCTGGGAGCCGTTGGGTGCAGGCCGCACAAGATCGGTCGCTCTGGAAATCTGGGGGAGGCCTATGTTCAGCAGTGGACATCCTATGGCTATGATGAAGATCCAAGATTGATCCATGCATAACGCACTGAATGTTTTTAACTTTGTGTTTAAAAACCAGCACATGCTGAGTTAAGGACCATTTTTCAACTACTACTATGTGCATTCATTAAGATCTGTTTTTTATGTTTTAACTATTTATGTATGCTGCAAATAAAATATTATTCTATTCTAAAATATTCTGTGCGTTTTGCAAGCACAGTCGCGCGCGCACGTCTATGTACTATTGTCAGTACATTGACGGGCTACCATGCCTACCATACCTCAGGAAGTTTTATTAAAAAATAATCAGTGACACTTACCGACAGTAAAAACTCCGAGTCTGACGAGATAATACATGTTACAACTTCATACAACAACCGAGATGTAGGTATAGTGACGTATCACGCGAACATAAAATGTTCCACCGATACGGATGCGAATAAATCGATACTTGCATTTTCCGCTCGATTACGCGCAGACAGCTTGCCTATGAAAAATCGTTATCTCGAGTCAAGTCACGTTTCCTTCTAAAGTGAACCGATTATCGACTTTCATTATGAAAACTACTCGCACTATTCATGAGGTTTACTGTCTACTGTGGCTGGTTTATATTTTAGTTATACCAAAATACATTATATAAAGTGTAAATATTCCGCATCTTTGCAATCGAAGATGATTTGATAGATTCTTCCATCTGACGACCTCCGTGGCGCAGTGGGCGAATAGCCGGCTGAGACGCAGGAGGTAGCGGGTTCGATTCCCGCTGCGGAACAAATGTTTGCATGATCTACAGATATTTGTTCCGGGTCTGGTTGTTTCTCTATGTATTATAAGTATGTATTTACAAAAAAAAAAGTATATAAGTATTCTATCAGTTATCTGGGTCCCATAGTACAAGCTATGCTTAGTTTGGGGCTAGATAGCGCTGTGTGAAATGTCCAGCAATATTTATTATTTATTTATTATATGATTTTTGGGCAACATTTTAATATTCTACAAATACAGCTACAGACGATAAATCTATCATGCACAGTAAAATAACATCAATTTTTTACACTAAATTAATAAGTTGGCTTGCTGCTTGCTATTGATTTTATTTGTTTGATCATCGCCCGTGTAATGTTTTTGTATTTATCTAGTTATTCGTATAGGTTAAAATGTAACTACTTACTCACCTATTAGTATATTATTTTATTACATTCTTATATAATTTACTGAATTATTTACGTACTTATATAGTTTTATCTATTGTCTGTCTACCTATGTTCGTGTCCTCACTTAGGCCTTGTCTGAAAACCAGCGCTGCATCCTACCTACCCATCGTTGTTCGAAGCAGCAAATGCTGAGACAGGGATCGTTTAGTCCCCACGTAACATTATCATTGCCTAACTATAACATACCTAGCTAGCTAGATATAAGTAGTTGTAGTCTCTTATTTTTATGATTATTGACGACCTTCGTGGTGCAGTGGGCGAATAGCCGGCTGAGACGCAGGAGGTAGCGGGTTCGATTCCCTCTGCGGAACAAATGTTTGCGTGATCTACAGATATTTGTTCCGGATCTATGTATTTACAAAAAAAAGAAGCATGTGTATAAGTATTCTATCAGTTATCTGGTTCCCATAGTAGGTACAAGCTCTGCTTAGTTTGGGGCTAGATATCGCTGTGTGAAATGTCCAGAAATATTTATTATTTATTTATTATATATCTAATGTACTATGTAGGTATGTGTGTACCTACAATTTTGTGGGAACAAATAAATGTATTTTCTTTCTTTCTTACATACCATAATATAGGTAGGTATCTATGACATCTACTCAAATCAAGAATACATTGTGAGGCAGAAATATATTCTTTCTAATCCAGACTGTAGCAAGAGAGCACACACAAATTAATTTAATAATAATGAAGTCAGTCGCTCCTTGAACCAGAAACAGAGAACAACGGCTAGTAGTGAATCTGGGCCTTTACGTTGTCAAATAGAGCAAACGTCAATAGTTTTCATTTTCTTCCATATTTACACTACAATCTGAACTTGATCAGACTGCGATGTACAAGAGGTTATTCATTATTCAAGTTACCAAAGGTCGGCCTTGGTTTCTCCGCGTACATTTTGTGGTTTGATACGGGAGCACAGGATGAATAATATGAGGAGTCGGATAGGATGACAGAGGGTATCATGAAACCACAAACCTTTGACGTATTTTTCTAGCGGATGTTTGAAAAAACAATTCAAAAGCTTTCATCCTTATTAGAAAGTCCCATAGTCTGCTAACCATATAAATCTTATAAAGAATCCGTTATCAGTTAAGTCAATTAGATTTCACCGATCTTAACTGCAAAATCATTATTCCATTCACAAAAATATTTCATAATCATGCCTTATAATAAGGCTATAGTTTCACGGACTCTTTATAACGTTCTGGTTCATAAAGCAGGCCGCATAACGAAAACTGTAAACATGGTATTGTTTCGGTAATATTTGGCGTAAACAATCCGGAACGAGTGTAAGTGTAACTAGTATAAATAGCTAACCGAACAATAAGCCGCAACAACGCAAGATAAACATGATATAACACTGAAAGACAAAAGATAAAACACATACTTAGGTAGTTGAGGCAACAAAATACTCGCATATAAAGTAAATGTTAAGCAAATTACTCAATTGTGTTTTTTATACAACTTATATGGCAAACGAGCATGCAGTCCACCAGATGTTAAGTGGCTACTGCAGCCCATGGATATCCACATAGAATTCAACACAAGGTCTTATGTTGTCTTGATCTCTATGTGGATACGTTGCCATACTATAGGACTTAGCTGTTATGCCTATGTACCAGTAATTACAGGAACATACCATTTTCATCTAACCGGAACACAGCAGCACAAGTACTGCTATTTGGCGGCAGATAAAGGTAAGTATACTTCCTCGAGCTCGTTCACAAAAGCTCTACCACCAGTGAGAGTTGTTTGGTAGATTAGAAGAGAATAATATGATATAAAACCTAACTGGTCTTGTGGAATCTATAAAATCCAACCAATAAGCGTACAAATAATACAAAAAGCAACTTGAGTAAGTAGCTGGACAATGGAAAACGTTTAGCAAATCACAGTTTGTTTGGGGCCTTATAACAATGGCGATTCGCGAACGTCTTTCCAGCGAGGCGATTTGAGAACGTGCTCGCTGAAAACACTTTCGCGAATCACCAGTGTGATAAGGTACTTAGAAAGAAACAATCATTTATTTCCATAGCCGTCAGAACGGTGAAATCTCTAACGGTCACAAAACAGGCTAACGAGTAGAAAGCCGGTGGCCACGATGGCGTAAAAAATTGTCACCCGAGGTAAAACGACCGATTTCTCAGTTCAATACATCCGTATAATCATTATTATGCAAGTTCATAGCAGTTCACTTAGAAAACTTTGTTGTACAGCCTCGAAAGTAGTACTTGCCTTTTATTCAGCGACGAACTCGTTAAAAATGTCGTACAAATGGTGAAAATTCACGAGAAAATTCCAGTTTCACGAGTCTTGTCAGCAAACTTTAAATATTGGGCGCTAGTCTTTGACAATTTCAGTAGACTCCTTGGAAGTTTGGAGACTGCAATCAACTCGAACACTTCGCAAGTTTCTGTTGAAGATATCGTTTCTTTGTCCAAGTACCCTCATGATATTGACAATCAATCACTAACATACATTGTCGAGTTCGACGTTGATAGATCATGGTGCCTTGTTAGACGCGGCTAATTGTGTGATCTATAAGACATTGCCCAGTTTTCGAGAATAGTCCCATCTTGTAAGGGATGATCATGAGGTTGTATTGTTTGCAGCTGACAAGTCAGTTTTATTTAAATTAAAACGACGAGAAACCGATTTTGACGATGTAAACAATGCAATTTCTAAGGTCGTAAAATAGTTCAATGTAAATAATCTTCTTCTAAATGAATAGAAAACAAAGTGTATTAGATTTATAATGTACCTACCTAATGTAACACAAGTTAAAGCAGATATATAAATCAAAGACGAGGAGTTGGACCTTGTGGACACCACCGTATTCTTAGGTATATATAACCCTAGGTACTAGGCTTCAATGGGGCCTTCATATTGATGGGTTGTCGAAGAGACTTAGTTATGCGGCATACGTAGACATAACTAGACTAGTTTACTTCAGCTACGTCCACAGCATTATGTCATACGGTATATTGCTGTGGGGGAGTGCTGCAGATATATAAACACCGTTTTTGTGCTGCAGAAGACGGTTGTTCGTGCAATTTATAATATGGGCCCCAGAGATTAATTACCTACGCCATAAGTTTAAAGAAATTAATATTATGACATTCCCTTGTCAATACATCTATGAAAATCTGATGTATGTTTACAATCATTCTTTATTCTTTCTTTATTCTTTATTGTACACAAGAAAAAACATTATAAAGTACAGAAATAGAGGACATGTACAAAGGCGAGCTTAACCCCAATCATATTAATTTGTTTAAGAAAAATAGCGGTAATCATAATTTTAATAGTAGAAATAAAGATAAACTCGCTGTTGCCACTTGTAGACTGCATAAAGTCAGTAAATCATTATTATAAATACGGGATTTATTACGTACCTACCATTTTATCGGTGTTTCGACCGATAGTTAGCAGTAAATCGTTTAAAGGGCAAGGTGTACGATGTTATAACAAACTCCTAAGTGATGTAGGTACAAAAATTGACAATTAACAAATTAAAAAACGTAATTAAACACAATCTTTATAAACAAGCCTGCTATAACATATTGGATTATTTAGATGATAGAGAAGCTTACAATTGAAATCGCTCCAACTCGTTCAAAAATGTAACAATTTAGACGTAATTTCGTTTCTTTATTGCTATGTATTCTAAAATGATCAATAAAAAGAACATCCAGCCTTGTTTCTTGCTTTTCTTTCCTGGCTTGGTCAAGAAGGAACAGGCAGTTAAATTGACGTTTCAAAGTGATCCTTGTGGTTTTAATGAATATAAAGATTTTTATTTTGAGCCCTTCTACAGTGGTGTAGTTTTTAATACTGTAAAACTTCCTAGCACTGTAGAAACTTAAACTTTAATTGTACTGCATATTACTTGTTTGGCATCATCAATACACAAACTATTTGATTCTGGAATGCTATTAATAATGGTCCGTCATGTCAATAGACAAATTGCCATTATTCTCTTCCGATAAACATTGTTCTAAAGTTTGATCCAATTTCGGTCATGAAATTCAAATTTTGACACGGGCTTACCAAAAATTGGGGCAAAAGCTTATTTAGAGACAATCTAAGTCGGATTGCTTTAACATTTTTCGATATCTCTGTTGGCTTGAATCTGAATATTTTACTTGGAGGACGAATATTCCAGGTTATTAACGGCACGCCAACCAACAAACGGACATTCGGTTTTTATAGTAATCGCTGTCCCTGTGTCCGGGCCATCTGCGAATTTGTCACTTTTTCTCCCGGCCGCCGCCGCTCTGAAATGAGAGAGGAGCACGTTTCAATGTTTTTTTGCAAAAATACAGGATATAGATTGATTTGAGAGAAATATAATTTTAATAACCTTAGAAATTGGTATCTGGCCTGTATTGTTGACAAGAGTATTATGAATGAAAATGCTTGTCAAATTCCGGTAAATTGGCAATTGGTATTCATGAAAACAAAAATGACCAATAAAGTACAAGATAAACGGTTTAAAGAGTTGCGGACCCTTTGCCCATAACTTTACCATTAACCGTTAAGGGTAAGACCCTTAACGGTTAATGGTAAAGTTACCATGAAAAAAATTAAACACTGTCTAGCGCGTGTTTAAAAAGTCCTATACGAAAATTGTTAATAATTTTTTAAACGCGCGTTAATTGTTTATCTTATTTATGGTAACCAAGTAAATGTCTTATAAATCTAGTTACTCCATTCGTTGTAGGTGTCCATAGATAGAACACCGTTACTATGACAACAGGCCGACACCTGGGCTGTAGATTGATAGTCTGACCATCCGCTGAGGGAGATATGAAAAATTTGCATACAAATGTAACAAAGCTTTGGAGGGACTCTCATAATGGCCAGTTGGTTTTTATACCAGAGTTTTTGTGAGCCCTGCTTTGTTGCGTGTTTTTACAAACTTTACTCATTGAAATTTCGAAGAGAAAGTATTATAGTTGCGTAATGCGACACCAATGACATATTTGCAAGATTTATTTAAAGTTGAAATTACATTCTCGGACCTACAGGATTCACTAGTGTTTTCTGACAGGGCTGATTTGACAATAACGATATCGACAGGACCTCCATTCTCATCGACTATTCATCGATTCACGATGTCTGCCTATGAATATTGATGGTGTTCACTGTTCGCGAGTGTCACGTAATCCGTCCGGCCGCAGTAACGAATCCAAATACTGATTGGGTTTTAGCGGGGATCCCTTGTTTGCAGCGTTTCGATATAACGAACTATGCCAAATTGCCAACGGTGATACCTCTTGTGAAATTGGCGAGAAGTCTTTAGGCAACTAACATTGGTTTGAAAACAATGTACGATTGTACGGGTTGACGACAATGATACGCCCAAATGATAGTTAATTGCGGAAGGTTTTTGAACTATCAACATGTTAAAATCTTAGGAAGGTAATCCATCGTCTATAGGAAATACGCACGGTTCATTAATATGTACAGGTTACGTAAGTTCCGCTTCGCCGACACGCACCCGAGATAATTTCCAACGAGGACTTGAACTACTTAATTCCGAGAGAAAACGCATTTCTGAGTGGAGGCCGAACTCCTAATCCAAAACTACTCGCTAGCAGATCAGGGTAATGTACGGAGACTACGCAAGCCACCTCATGAATACTGAACAGGGGATGTTCTCATGGAAATTGATGGAGCTCCGGTGTCTTGTAAGTTGTATGTAATGTGCGTACTCAACTCTGCCGAAAATAGGTAGATTTTTTTTAAACATTCTTCCATTCCATAGCGTGCTCTCTCTGAATATATGTACGAGCTGAAGGCATTACTCATCAACATAAATAAAATCGGCTTTAATGTGAGTAGAAGATTAAGATTATTAAATATAACTTCCATGGCGATGAAGTTTATGTTTTAAATTTTTAATCTCAGCTAAACAAATCTTAATCCTAATCATAACGATTTCAATTCGATATTCTAACATGCCTTCCTTCCAGCTAATCATTATAATGTGAAACTAAAATTCAATAAATGACATTTCAGTGCATCACAATGGTCTCATCCGTGGCTTACGATCCGAATCCTCAGTTATTCTACCCGAATGTGCCGGTTCACTTGCATTGCACACATTTCATAACATTGAATCTCGGTTCGTCGCATTAATTAACGCTTCCGACCGGCGATATAAGCCATGCGTGTTCGCATTTAGTTGTTTTACATTACAAGATCTCGCCGATATATGTCGAGTTCTGATTGAATTTTTGCCTCTGCTGTTTTGTCATGTAATTTCCGTGGAAAATATTATCGCTCGCATTCATCTGCCATTCGTGCTCTATGTAATTTAATACAATCATTTGGTTCAAAAAATAGTGGTTACCTGTAAAGTTTTCCGAGAGTTTTGAAAATTGGTAATTTTATAGGTTTTGATGTGCTCTTTCCGAATGTTGACTTTGCCACCTCGTATTTTTGCCGCTTGCGCCGCCATATTGGAAAAATAGCGCCTAAAAGCAGTTTTTTGACAATACCTCCTTTCCGACTTATTTTACGATAAAAACAGTTATATACACAATGAAACTAGAGACAATTACCTACAATTTATGTATCACCTTTTTTTCATTAAGACAAATAATTTTTTTTCTTCAATAATTTTGGCGTACGAGCTCCGCAAAGTGTACTCCAAAAAACTCATTTCCACACCACCTTGCGGCGCGTTTTTTTAATGTGGAATCGCCAATCACATGCAATTCAATATTCTTATATTTAGCATATTCTCCTTCGCTTCGCTGTTCTTGATGGACCAGGTGTTGCGGATTCATTGTCTGTAGTACCAATCGAAACGTCACAGACCGGAATTTCATCTACATAATCCGCGATGGGAGTATCAGTTTCATTGCAATCCTCTTCGTTCTCGATTTGATCATATGTTTGCTCAATAATAGTCTCCGTTTCTTCTTCATCATCGCTATGTAGTGATGGAACTTGCGAGTTACCACAGATACCTACCGCTATAATTCGTGCATATAACAGAGCACTTTAACCTAGCCTTTCTGCATCCACAAGCTTTCTGACATCCTTTTTAGGGTTCCGTAGCCAAATGTCAAAAAACGGAACCCTTATGGATTCGTCATGTCTGTCTGTATGTCTGTCTTGTCTGTCCGTCCATATGTCACAGTCACTTTTTTGTTAAACTATAAGAACTATTACATACTTACTGTTGAAACTTGGTAAGTAGATGTATTCTGTTAACCGCATTAAGATTTTCGCACAAAAATAGAAAAAAAAACAATAAATTTGGGGGCTAAATAATTTAAAATAAATAATTAATTTCCCCATACTTAGAAATGAAACTAGAATGTTTTTTTCTTCAAACCCATACGTGTGGGGTATCTATGGATAGGTCTTCAAAAATATGTAATATTGAGGTTTCTAATATCATTTTTTTCTAAACCGAATAGTTTGCGCGAGCGACACTTCTAAAGTGTTAAAATGTGTCCCCCCCCCCCTGTAACTTTTAAAATAAGAGTGATAAAACTAAAAAAAATATATGATGTAAGTACCATGCAAACTTCCACCGAAAATTGGTTTGAACGAGATCTAGTAAGTAGTTTTTTTAATACGTCTTAAAAAATTGTAAACAGCAATTTACTTTTCACTCAATCAACACAAATAAAAAAGTTACAACGTACTACAAGAACTTTTATACTATGTTACTTGCTGCTACGGAACCTTTCATGAGCGAGTCCGACTCGTACTTCAACGCTTTTATTTGCATTTGCAAGAAATCAATTTTAACAAGCTTTCTGGAGCTAGAACAATAAGCAGTTAAAATAAAATGCCACAGGTTGGATGAATAATGAGTACCTAATAACCAAAACGCGCGTTGGAGTACACTTTGCGGCGCTCTTACGCCAAAACTATTGATTTTATGAAAAAAAAGGTAGATACATAAGTTGTAGGTAATTGTCTCTAGTTTCATTTTGTATATAAGTGATTTTATCGTGAAATAAGTCGGAAAGGAGGTATGGTCAAAAAACTGCTTTTAGGCGCCATTTTTCCAATATGTCGGCGCGAGCGGCAAAAATACGAGGTGGCAAAGTCGAAATTCGGAAAGAGCCCATCAAAATCTATAACATTATCAATTTTCAAAACTCCCGGAAAACTTTCCAGGTAAAACTACCAAATGATGGTACTAATTTTTCAGAGTTTCATTTTGTTTTTATGGACGCACTGAAGTTGTTCGGTGACTTAAAAGAATTATAGCCAATTCGAAATAACATAATTAAATTGAAACAACTAAGTACCATCATAATGAAAAGATTGGTTTGACCTTGAAATAATAGTAGACGTAATTTTTTTCCACAAAGGCGAAAACTAATAATGATTGACACTATCTTTACTTATTCCATACTTTACTATTTATTTACCTTTTGCCTTTATGCTCCACAAACATCACAGATACCATTGAATCTCCCGTGTGTAGTTTTCAAAACACAGTACTGCGTAAAGTTCGTACAATCCGGTTTCCGCTCTTTGTTTACGAATGCCGCATTATTAACTTGGTAAACTCTATTCCTCTGAACATTCCGCTCGCATGACGTCTGTCCTGGACCATGCACAAAGCATTCCATGCCCAGATGAACAGGCAAATTGTTTGGTAATTATTAGGTGGAAAGTCGAAATGCATCAATCTGCATCATGATTAGCGGAATAAACGTCGCATGGTCATATCAGGTGGGTATTGGTATATTGGTATATTTGCTTGTTCAGAATCCGAGATGACCAAAAAAATTCATCTTCTCCTAATCTTATTGGTTTACCTAAAAATAAAAAGGAAAGTCTTCACTTTTTACTAATTTCTGTATTGATTCTTAAAAACATCGATTGACGAACTCTGTATTTACAAATGTACGTAATACCAACTACAGAACCAACTTGTAGTGCCCTTACAGGGTACATGTACTTACTTTCTTGATTAAGCTACTTACTATCTAAGCTGTAAAAAAATAATTTGTACATGTTATCAAAATAGGAATATATAAAACAATAAAAACTTAAAAGAAATTAACAATTGGACAGTCTTTCTTGCTTCTTTTCGAAACAATAATAAAAATAAACTATAAGTGTAAAACAGAAGCTTCAAGCAATATGGAACCACACGAACATGTTCTCGAGTATGCAATTCTTGCAATCTGGTAACGGTATTACTATCTTGTTTGTCCTCTCTAGATCCACTTTCGACGCTGTTGTTTGTGTGCCTTGCACTTGTGTATCCGATTCTGCTGCGATCTCGCGAATTCGTGATGTACCTATTGTGAAACGTTGAAGATACAAATTCAATTTGCTGTAAAGTGTTTTGATTTCCGATACCACATAAGTATAACATTGCTCTTTTGGTTGACGATTTATTACTTAATAAAGATACATTTCGGTTCGATGCTAGGAATATCATTGTTTTAACTGGGGTTTATGGAGTCTTTCACTGCCCTCTCTTAAACAGCCCCTTTGTCTTTAGTATTCAGTCGTACCGTACCCGTTAACGAGATATACCATAGCAATAGGGCTGACTAGTTAGTTAGTACCCAGTGGGTATCCACTTGTATGGGTTGGGTACTACCTGCACAAGTGGCTCACAATATCCATTGGTCTGTAACAGGCAACCCTCAGGTAATAAAATATTCGTCTGAATAACGAGTCGCCACGCCACACACCATTTGTTACAAGGAAGATGTAAATTCACACTCCTGCAAATCTATGATCTCGTATCAAACTGAGCGGAACAGGAGGTCACATGACTTCGTCATGGACCTTCGCGCCTTTTCGCTTCGACGCATTTAACATAATTAATAGGGTATTGTTTAAATTTTTGAACACGGGAGCGGTAAGCATCCTCCATGAATCGTCTTGGGTTGTTAGGTTTTGCTAGTCATTAATTTGGATTTGTGACCTCGATACCTATGTTAATATACTGTAATATATGAGTTTAGAAGGCTTCCCTATATGAATATTTTTAATTATTTAGGGATGCATAGACTTTATTAGCATTACACTATAGTGTCTCCCAAGTCTTCCAACAACCTTGTTAAGTAAAATACGTTTTAAACTAACTGAATTACTTACCATCAAACATGGGCTAACTTTAATCTCCATAAAAACGATAGTGTTATAATAATTTCCCACTTGTTTGTTGTTTATTGAAAGCCATTATTCACAAGTGGTTTGTTGCTCGCTAATTTCGCGCTACCGCATTTTTCAGCTCCTGCCCTATGGGCGTCATAAAGAGAATTTCTTAGGGCTAAGATTAATGAGATACTCCGCGAAGACCCTTTGTATGGGCCCTATGAATTAATTTATTAAAGGCTCTGGTGGAAACATTCCGAGATTGTGAGGCGCAGGTAATATTATGCAAATTACGAATTGTTTGATGAGTTTTATTGATCCTTGTCCGTAAAGTTGTTAATTTAATCATTCCTCGTACCTTCCGTTTGCTGTTTATATTATTAGTATGTTGAAGTTTTGCTATTAGTTGTTTCATCATAATATTATTCATACCTGAAACTTCTGTAACTATTATCTATAGAGCCTATTATTTCTCTTGCCAGCTTGTTTTGTTTTCAAAACGGAAATTTCATCATCTAAAAGCGTGGAGGCCACATTCTATAATAATTCAGAGGACAACATCGTTGGAAATTCCTTAATTACCGTCATTATTGTATATTATATTAAGAACGTGTATTTGGTGTTAGGTTAATGTTAAATTATGTAGAGCCCAGTGACTAAAGAAAAACTATTGTCTTCCCAAAGTAAACTCGATAAAGTCAAAATAGTTGATAAATAATGTACTGGCGTGCCTGCTTGTGTTGCTGTCGCAGTATCGATTGCCGTCAGGTCGGGTACAAGGTCGCGCAATGTCGCACATACCTGACCTGACCACGATTTTTACATATATATTTAAAACTAACAGTGAACTCGAGAGTCCCAGTCAAAGACAAAGTATTGCATCAAAGATACCTTTTGGTAAATTAACAACTTTTAACGATACAGATGCGTTCGATGAAAACACTCAAACAGTAAGTGGCTTGGTTGTTTCGATTGCTCTCTGTAATCCAATTCGCGGTATTGTGCACATGTGATGTTTATGAATTAATTAAATGCATGTGTACCTATGTATTAATTTTCAAATCATAATTTAAAATGGGATACTTTTTCGATCGCATACATAATCAGATACTTACCTCTTACAACCTCACAACCCAGGTTCTACCTAGGGTGGGAGCTAGTGACCTTCTCTAAGAGAGAGATTATTATAAGTATATACTATATAATTTATGTATTATAATTATAATATAACTATAGCATACTTGAGGTATATTAGTTAGTTATAAATAGGTTGGGGAAAAAGTCTTCGCATTATAGTATGTATGAACTTGTAATAAAATCTCTTTGGCTATACTATTTGTATCTGGCTGGTTTTGGTATCATTAAAGTTTAAATTTTAAAGAAGATAATTCCAAATTCATATTAGGAAAATGTGTGATTTTTATTTGTTTTTCGTGCTGTAAAGATGAGTGAATCTAATGAAGAAATTCGATACATTTTAAAATTTTACTATAAAAAAAAGTAAAAATACAACGCAAGCCGCGAAAAAAATTTGCGTTGTTTATGGACCTAGTGCAGTGTCTGTGAGAGTAGCACACATTTGGTTTAAGCGTTTTCAATCCGGAAATTTTGATGTCAAAGATGCATGTCGCTCTGGTCGCCCTATTACGGATAAAATTGATGCCATTTTGGAAAAAGTGGAGCAAGATCGGCATATCAGTAGTTACAACGTAGCTGAAGAACTGGGAACCACAAAACAGTTCTGGCGCATTTGAAAAAAACTGGGTACACAAAAAAGCTCGATATTTGGGTACCCACGAGCTCACTGAAAGAAACCTAATGAACCGTGTACTCATTTGTGATTCTTTATTACGACGTAATGAAACCGAACCATTTTTGAAGAAGCTGATAACTGTTAATGAAAAGTGGATCACGTACGACAAGAACGTGCGAAAAAGGTCGTGGTCAAAGGCCGGTCAGGCTTCACAGACTGTGGCGAAACCCGGGTTAACTCGTAACAAGGTGATGCTATGTGTGTGGTGGGATTAGAAGGGCATTGTTCATTATGAGCTGTTACCACCAGGCAGGACCATCGATTCTGAACTCTACTGCGAACAACTGATGAGATTAAAGCAAGAAATTGAGAGAAAACGGCCAGAATTAATCAACAGAGGGGGTGTGGTTTTTCATCATGATAACGCTAGACCTCACACATCTTTAGCCACTCAGCAAAAATTAAGAGAGTTTGGCTGGGAGGTGTTAATGCATCCGCCGTATAGTCCTGACCTTGCAATTTCAGATTTCCACCTGTTTCGGTCTCTTCAGAATTCTTTAGGCAATGTCAGGTTAACATCACGAGAGGACTGCCAAAACTACTTGTCGCGGTATTTTGATCAGAAGCCCCAAAATTTCTATAGCAATGGGATCATGTCCCTACCTTCAAGATGGCAAAAAGTTATCGAATAAAATGGTAGCTACATACTTTAATTAAATGTAAATAAACTATATTAAAAAATGTTTTGAATTTTCTTAAAAAATGAGAAGAAACTTTTTCCCCAACCTAATATACCTAGTCAGGTCATAAGTATTGTCACACAGTAAAAACTTTTCTTTTAGAATGCTGGCCACAAAAAAGTTTATAAGAATTCGAATTTCGAATTGTTCATGCAAATAAAAATGTATACTTTTTAGAATTTTACTCATTTTTAAATATGGAGTGGACGCTTAAAGAAGACCGTATTGCAGTTATTGCGTTGCATCGTTGCGGTTACGCGCCAATTCAAATTTTTGACATACTGAAAAATTTGAATATAACCAAAAGATTCGTTTATCGCACCATCAAACGAAACAATGAATACTCTAGTGTAGATGACAGGTCAAGAAGTGGTCGCCCTCGGTCTGTTAGGACTCCAGCAGTGATAAAAGCTGTGAAGGCGCGAATTCAAAGAAATCCTAAACGTAAGCAGAAACTGTTGGCCCTTCAGATGGGGTTAAGCAGAACCACGGTGAAAAGGGTGTTAAATGAAGACTTAGGGCTTCGGGCATATCGAAGAAAAACAGGACATCGTTTGAATGCTCGTCTAATGGACCTGAGACTGAAGAGATGCCGCGCTTTGTTGAAGTGGTACGCGGGAAAAAAATATCGGGAAATTATTTTTTCGGATGAAAAATTTTCCGTAGAAGAGAGCTACAACAAACAAAATGATAAGGTGTACGCACACAGTAGTGAAGAAGCGAGCAACCGTATTCCGCGTGTCCAACGAGGTCATTTTCCATCCTCGCTCATGGTATGGTTGGGAGTTTCTTATTGGGGCTTAACAGAGGTACATTTTTGTGAGAAAGGTGTAAAAACGAATGCAGTTGTGTATCAAAAAACAGTCCTGACGAACCTTGTGGAACCTGTTTCTCATACCATGTTCGATAACAGGCACTGGGTATTCCAACAAGATTCGGCGCCAGCTCATAGAGCGAAGAGCACACAAGACTGGCTGGCGGCGCGTAAAATGGACTTCATCCGGCACGAAGACTGGCCCTCCTCCAGTCCAGATTTGAATCCGTTAGATTACAAGATATGGTAACACTTGGAGGAAAAGGCGTGCTCAAAGCCTCATCCCAATTTGGAGTCACTCAAGACATCCTTGATTAAGGCAGCCGCCGATATTGACATGGACCTCGTTCGTGCTGCGATAGACGACTGGCCGCGCAGATTGAAGGCCTGTATTCAAAATCACGGAGGTCATTTTGAATAAACTTTAGTGTCATAAGAATCTATGTTTTGTTAAGTTCATTTTGGTATATAAATGGTTACATAATGAATAAACTTGTTTCAATTATTTTATATTAAACATGTGACAGAATTTATGACCTGACTAGGTATATATTAGTTATATAGGTATATTAGTACCTATTAGTTTTGGGTATATATATTTATTAATGTTTTTGTAAAAACCTATTTTTAAAATCATCTCTCTCTCTCTTTCTCTCTAGCCTCGAAGGTTTGCTGGAAGAAAACTCTTCTTAGGGTTAAGCTCGCCTTTGTACATGTCCTAGTTTTACGTATTTTTTAAATATATTTTCTTGTGTGCAATAAGGAATAGGAAAAGAATAGAGTACTTATACTTATCTATTCTTAAATAAGTTGCTAAATGTAAAGCTTCATTGCTAGTTAAAATATATAACTTATTATTTCGTCTAGCTAATTTTAAATAAATAAAATAATATTTTGTTGCCTATTCACAGGGTTTTAGAAATCATGGCTCAATCCTTAACCAATTTATTATTCATAATCCTACTCAGAATACATCAATAATTTTGGCTGGTAGAATCTCATCGTAAATTATACATGACTAGCTGACCCGCCCGCGTCTTCGCACGCTTGAAATTTCCCGTTCCCGTGGGAACTTCGGGATAAAAACTATATAAAACACTCTCTCACAATTTGTGTCAATTCAATTCACATTCACGAATTCACAAACCTTATAGAAGATATCCAAGGATTCACCAATATTTGACAACAAACATAGGTATGTCACATTTGTCTGTGGTCAAATATTAAAAGTGCGTTCAGAAATTTAAAAACGAAATAACGTTTTGATTACAAATTAAATAAACGCATCCTGTTTGACAGGTTGTCTGACTGACTGTTGAACAGTTTGTATGGGAAAATAAAATATTTATAGACCAGGGTCGATAATTTTTAAAACCAAAAAAAATAATAGTAGGATGAAACCCATTAGAAAAGGAGGGGAATATTATAAAAATGAAAGGAAAAATAATTTACGGGCGATCTGAGGTCGGGAAGGGGATGGGGGTGAGTTTTTAAGGGTAAAAAACGGTTTTTCTCGATTTCCGGCAAAACTAAAAGTCCTATCGAAAAAAGTCAAATGGCAAAGTTGTAGGTTATAAAAAGATCTAAAACTTTTGTATTGATACTTTTTTCACATAACCTCAAAATTTATGTGAAAATTTCAAAAAACCAAGTTTTTGTTTTTTATTTTTATCTTTTACAAAAAAAAATTTTTAACGAAATTTGGTTAAAACTTACCTTTTTATATCCCAAATACGCTGTAATTTATTTAATTAAAAATATTTATTTTTTCACCTTATTTTGAATTAATATCGAAAAAGCACCCTAATTTTCAATCATAAATTTACCCGTCAAAATAGCAGCTTTTTTCAAAAAGTTGGTATGTTTTCTGTTCGTTGAAGTCTCTACTTTCCGATGGTGAATAGAAAAATATATTTTTTATACATTTTGACATTTATTTTCGATTTTGTCTTTTCTGATTATCAGTATGGATGAATCTGTTTGTACCATCTGCAATAAGGCAGATGATAATATAATTTAGTATATAATTTATATAATTATATATATAATTATATAATTTATAAAAATTTTTAAAAAAATCGAATTCGAGTTTTTTTCGATTTTTTGCATTTTCTGAGAAGATTTACTATAGCAACATATATTTTTTTTTCACCATCAGAAATTAGAGATTTCAACGAACAGAAAACAACTTTTTGAAAAAATCTGATATTTTGACGGGTGAATTTTCGATATTAATTCAAAATAAGGTGAAAAAATAAATATTTTTAATCAAACAAATTACAGCGTATTTGGGACATAAAAAGGTAAGTTTTCACCAAATTTCGTTAAAATTTTTTTTTGTAAAAGATAAAAATAAAAAACCAAAAACTTGGTTTTTTGAATTTTTCACATAAATTTTGAGGTTATGTGAAAAAAGTATCAATACAAAAGTTTTAGATCTTTTTATTACCTACAACTTTGCCATTTGACTTTTTTCAATAGGACTTTTAGTTTGGCCGGAAATCCAGAAAAACCGTTTTTTACCCTTAAAAACTCACCCCCATCCCCTTCCCGACCTCAGATCGCCCGTAAATTATTTTTCCTTTCATTTTTATAATATTCCCCTCCTTTTCTAATGGGTTTCATCCTACTATTATTTTTTTTCACTTTTTACTATTTTTAAAGGCTTCTACCCTGGTCTATTACTACTTTCATTACAATTTTTTATATTTTCTCACCTCTTAAACCTTTCTTGGGCTTCTACAAATATTTCAAAACCAAAATTAGGCAAATCTGTTTTTGAGTTTTTGTGAGACTAACGAACGTTAATTTATTTTTATATATATTGATTGGCTCCCTACTCTTACTTTGATAAAAAATTATATTTACTAAATCCGGTATAAAGTGTCAAGCATCTACAATTTCATTTTCCGACAATATTCGCTGTATTATTCAACGTGACATTGTGTTAAACCGGTGTTCTGTTTGCAAAGGCACGTCAGAATGCACCTTTATGGCAGTTTTGTACATTAATTATATACGAATTTGTTATACAAATTTGTACTTTATTAGGCGACAAACGGACAAAAATACACCCACAGATATGGATTGATATTTGCTACCAAGAAATAAAATAAATGTATACCACGATTGACATCGATGTGAAGAGGAGCGCTAGCAAGCGATATGGCGTACACTAATTAAAACATATTTTAACATATCATCACTAATATAAATAATGACCCAGTTTCACTCAAAGATCACCGCTTATTTTCGTATCTTCAACTTTTTGCTTATAAATTGAACCGAAAAAGTTACCAAAGTTCTCCTAGACTAGCTGTCAACAAATCCACATTTGTGTTTAGCGAACTAGCCTAACGCCGCGCTGGTGCCCCGTATACCTTGTTGCCCCGTTTTGGAATTGGGTCAGGGTCACATGCACACAGCCGTCCAACGACGGTTTTCAGACGTCATTACATGTCTTATCATCTGAGTGGCTGATTTTTTTTTGCATTCCGACGAATAGTCAAGAAAAGGCCTGTTCCTGCAAATTATTAATTACTGCAACAGTAGATTTAGATTTTATGACTGTGTTAGTCGGCAATCAGATCGCGTATGACATTCTAATTTAAATTAATAGTTAAAACACTGACCCAAAGCTAAGCAGACCATATGCTCTTGGTTCTATGTAAGGAATATGTTTTATGCAGCTTCAATGTGACGTAAAGAGAAACACCATTAGCTCCCTCTCTGCAGCATTACCAATACACACTTTACCGTTTTCCAGATCAATCGACCAACCCGTCGAGCAAAACCTCTGAGCTGTCATTTTGAATGAAAATAAAACCTCTTGAGACCTTTCATGAAAATTGCTAGTTAATTTTCTTGGTAAATATTCTGACAAAATATTAAACGTAAAAGCATGCGATGCTTTTATATTCTCGTTTGAGAGGCTGACATATTTTTTCTTGTAAAAAAATCGCTTTATTAAGTAAGAAAAGTTTACGTATTCTAGGACTAATAGATAAGTCGTTAGAAGATCGGTTGGAATATTTGCAAAATGTTAGAAATTCGAACAATTTGGGGTGGTATTCGAAACATTTTAATGTCAGTTTTAACTAGTTTTCACTATAGAGTATCATCACAAAACCGTTTAGGAATACCCCAAAAATGCTTTATGGTGAACCCTAGTTATTAAAACCACCAAATGTGTAAAATGGTTTACGAATAAATAACGAAATTAGGTATTACTGTTTTTTATAGTATTTTGGCTAATATAGAATCAAACAAAACAGTGTGTCTAATAATTAAAAAGAATCAAAACAGTGATTGTAAGGTTTAGCAAGCAAATACTTACATTCAGCACTGGCAGATTACAGATGACTCTCATACTCGAAATGTTCGAAAAACGCAATTACAAATATTTGAATATCTTTTTGTCGAATATTCGATTGCAAGCCCGGTAAGCCAAGGTAGGACGGTGTCCACTGTGGACACCGTCCTACCTTGGCTTACCTGTCGTTCACCAAATACATTTAGGCCCTTATTTATGTACTGTGCATATGGATACATTCCGACAGCTTCTATTGAGTTTAGTTCTGTCAGAGGAGCCTTAAAATCAGTAGTCAACACTAAGCGTTTTGCTCTGCGTTGCACAAAATGTAATGTTCTAACTGAATCAATGCAAATCATCTTACTTTATTATTTTGTCTACTTATTTACGAGACAAGTTTGTAGTATACAAAGCTTAGGTCACCGTTTAAAATTATTTTAAATTCACTTCAAAACCAAAAAAATAAAGGAAAAGTTAATAGCATATTATATCGGAAGCTCCGGGCACTATCAGTTCAGCCTCAGAGTTCGACAGATTTGAGACTTTCTTCCGAGATTTACTTTGCTAAAGCAGGGCAATGCAATACGTCGGAATATCTTTAACAAAGTGCTTTTTCACATCTGATTCGAGTGATTTATGATAATGAACGTGTTTGTTAGTTTAACCCTGGAAGTTTTAGGAGTTACAGGTTGTCCTAAACCGTACAAAATGACGTAGGGTAATAAGTGGAATACCTTAGTATATGCAACCAAGTAAAACTCTGGAATAGGAAGAAAATATTCAATGTGTTTCTGAGGAAATAATCATATTAAGTAATTTATTCAGAGATCTGAATTTGGTGTAGCACCTTTGTTGTCCTAAGCCAATCTCTTAGATTAGTCGTCCAATCGTCTGCCCAGTTTATATCTGACTTCCGCATTCTTACCCTTATGCTAATAAAAATCAATTTTAATTGTTTTGAAATGTTGATGTCTTAGCGGTATATGAAATACCATTTGTTTTCAACATAATTCGTTCAGTGTGTCACGCACGGGCTATGTGGCAAATTGTGCTATAAAATATTTTATTTACTGCTACGATGGACTTACTTTTATTAATAATAGCGACTGAAATGAGGTCATAATAACAATAAATCATCACACATTTTATAACAAGCAAGAAGTGCAAGCTTTTGTTGTAAGTTTTTCCTGGTAAACATATTTTAATAAAGCCTTTGCTATGAGAAGGTGACCCAGAAAGGCTGTAAAAATATGTCTGTGGTTTAAGCTCTTTTGAGAAAAAAATATTAACTATAAAATTAGAATAAAATCAAAACCCGTTTTACCGTCCTTAAAAGGATACGCGGGCTGCATTTAGTCCATACAAACGTACTCCCCTGTTTCCGCCCCGGATAGTGACACTAGACCAAATATTTTTTACCATACATTCTATAAGTACCACTGTCATGCTCCTACATTTTGTTTTTCTCCATAATTTAATAATTATAAGAACTAGTAACCTTCTAAAATCACAAACAATTGCTCACTTTTACCGCCCTTATCAGATGTCCAGCAAACAAATTGGGCGAATATAAAAAAATAAAAAGAAAACATAGAGGCATAGCCAAAGCTTTTCTTATTCTTGAAAAAAATATTCTAAATAAGATATAGATTTATTATAAATAAGAAATAGTGATTTCGTCTATTTTAAATGGGTATAATCAGTCCGCCCGCGTTTCCTCTTAAGCCTTCTTCACCGTTGATTGAATGCAGGATTTGAGCTATTTCAAAGCGAGAGTAACTCGAATCCATCGGACCGTACAAACGGCTGAAAAAGACAAAACAATGCTGCCCTGGAACAGTAGACGATACATGCCTGTAATTTCCTCGCAGTAAGACCAAATTTCCACTGAAACGTTGCTGCAACCCATAAGCTACAATTTTCGTTTGCTATTTTAAACAAGTAAAAAATAGTTTTAAAAAATAGTATCTTATAAAATGTTGTGGATGAAACGAAGAGGCCGATGAGAGTTTATGCCACCACGTAGGAAACTAGCCAGAAAGATAGATAAATATAACGACACGGTTTAGTTGACAGTGAGCCTTATCACGAGGAAATTACAGGCCTGTATCGCCGTGAGCGAAATCGCTCCGAAAAACAACTCGATTCGCGAACCCGATCGATCGATAGTTTTGATTGCTTTCGCGTAATGTCCTAGCTGTCGCTTCCAGCAATTATTGTTGTTTGTTGTAACGGCCAGAATTTGAAACCCCGATTGTTGTAATGTGTCCGTTTCCATCCCATAAACCTTTATGTAGTCAGAAGAATAACATCACTATAGTAGGACCCTTTTTCAGTACTAAATAAGACTCAACCGTCGGTTTTTGACTGATATTTCATTGAAAAAAAATCTAATTGGGTCTTTATTAACGCTTGAGTTTTTGAATATGGGCCCTATAGGTGGTTGTTTTTATACATTACCTACCAGATGGTACATGATAGTAGCTGTACCCTGCCGGGTTCACTATCGATACAACTAATCGTATAAGCCACAACATAACCAATCGTACAAAATGCACTGAATATAGCCGGCGAGATTTATTTACCTGCAATAAATTTTCAACCAGTCTAGCTGGTTCCTGAAGACGCTGTCTGACGCCATCACTACATTGAGTCATTGTTACCATGACGTGATTTAGCTTTCGAATTCTCATTCCTACTCGATCAGGCCCTCGTTTACAATTACAACAGAGTAACGGTTAAATAGTGCTTTTGGTATAACTGGATTGTTTATGGAAATAACGAGCATCGAACCTGTATCCCACTGTTTTCTAACTCCCAATTGTATCGCCCACGTTCCTAGGTCGAGAGCCTGAGAGCAAAGAATCTCTTACGAGTAATGATTGTCGAGAATGTGATACTGCTAAGCACCATCCTTCTTTGTCTCCTATAGTGTTTTCGGTGTTTTAGTGATATACTTACTCATGAATAGTTTTCGCTTAGTAGACCATATTCTATCTATATTATTGATCGATCGAAGCTGCTTATTTGTTTGTCCGAGGATTACTTTATCCGATCTTCATGAAATTTTATATACAGGTAGGTAGGAATGGCACAATTTTGGTGTGACTAAATGAGCTAAAATGTGAGGGGTTGTTAAGATATCGGGGTTCAAGGGGGGTAAAAAAAACCAAAATGGGACTATCCGGTCGAGTGGCACGTCTAATAAAAGGTCTTTGTAAGTACATTTGGACCCTGTTTTTATTAAAATTTAAATATTAATTTAGTCCTTGCAGTATTTGAGTTATGAGATATAAAATGAACTTTTGAGTTATTATATATAAACTGAACTTTGACAAAATTAACAGGGTACACCAGTGATCCCACAGTGCTGAAATTTGGTATGCGTGTAGCTTCAGTGACACAAATATAGGGAAAAGTCTGAAATTCTGAATAACTGCAATTTGTACCCCAGAAAAGAATAACCAATTTCATGAACTCCCGTTACCTTAATTTGAATGAAACTGTAGGTCAAGTTATTTGGTTATGCATTTCGTGGCACTATTTTGATAGTCAAAGATTACGAATAACATTTATTTGTTTTTATGGGAGACTTGCGAGATGAGATCTCGCGACAGTTCGGGCGGACCACTACTATAAATAATACGTTACGAGAAAACTTTTTATTGAGGCTAGATAGCGCTGTGTGAAACGTCCAGTATTACAAAAAAAAACTATTCAGAGCCCACTGCAACAACAAAGTCTAAAGATACAAGATATTTATTTGCATAAACAAGACAAAAAGGAACCAATAACGTAAAAACTCGGGGCATATAGCACACTTCTATCTCAGTCGCGCTCGCTGCCGTCCTCTAGGTGTATAGGCCATCCCAAAGCTGATTTACTATTAATTAGATTATTCCGTTTTGGTAACTGGAACGGCCAGCTGGATCCAACTCAGATTTAGGTCATTGGGTCAGTGAGGTAGCTGGGCCGCAGATCAACTATAGTTCTCACTTACAGAAGTTTCACTCCAATCATGTGTGAATCTGGCTGGCATAAAAGCTGTTAAAATTAAAAACTAGTAAAATCAATTTTAGTCTCTATATGGTAAGAGTGCATTAGCATATTCTAGATCTTAGGGCGGCGCCGGCGTAACGATGCCTAAAAGTGTTTAGTGGCTAAATATGATCATCAATGTGGCATCCTCGTATCAAGAGGAAGGTTGCGGGTTCAAGTCCCGTCTACGCTGGAAATTTTTGAGATGATTTTAAAAATCCTAAAAATCGTGATATAAAGAGTCTTTAAAGAGTAAAATCTTACAAATACGTTAAATTTAAACATATTTAGTCGCTAAATAGGTTTAGGGATCGTTGTGCAAGCTGGGCTTAGACCACATCATCGCTTACCATCAGGTAAGATTATGGTCAAACTAATCTATCTTCTTCTTTATCATGTATATAAAAATTAGTTGCTATTCGTTAGTCGCGCTAAAACTCATAAACGGCTAGACCGAATTTGATGGATTTGTTTGTGTGTTTGAGTGTGCCCCTGGATGGTTTAGATTCAAAGTTAGATTCGGTAGGTGGAGCCGTTGTCGAAATCCAGAAAATTGTAGACGAAGTTGCGGGCATACAACTAGTTTGCGATTAAAAAAAATAACTTATTACTAACTAGATGACTCGCCAGCGGCTTCGCACGCGCAAAGATTAAAATCATTTTTCAATAGAAACTTTGACATCCCATTTTTATCCCATGGAACCTGATTTATGAGATAAAAAGCAGCCTATGTGTTAATCCACATTATAATCTACATAAATACTAAATTTCATCGAAATCTATTAAGCCGTTACGACGTGATTGAGTAAGTAACAAACAAACAAATAAATAAACAAACATCCAAACTTTCGCATTTATAATAACTTATTACTAATGCCAGACGGCTCAATTATATTTGACGTTAAAGACAAACGTGACGTTAGAGCCAATTTTAATCTTAATCCAATAGAATAAAACTCATTTTATGTTGACTGATATAAATTCGTACTTACTCCTCTTGTCGCTGAGCCCTCATTGAGCTGGTCCCAGGTGTAAGGTGGTGACCTTACACCTGGGACCAGCTCAATGAGGCAACTGATAATGCTGTTGAGCCACCTACTACTGGTCTAATTGAATATCGTATATGAGAAAGAGAATTGAAAGATTATTTTGAATCGGACACTATCTTTCTAAAGTTCGTTATAATTTTATTAGGCTTATAATTGCCAATGGATTGATCGTGCATAGCGAAGACCGTAAAGCTGTCGACGGGATTTAACGAGGGAAGAACACGAAGATTATAAAATGTTGAAATTAATGTTGAATAATGTTTGTTAGATTTATGATGTGATAATTGTTGTAAGGAGTAAATAACAAGAACAGCTTTTAATACAAATTTGGCACCCGGCTTTACATATTATTACTGTACTTATGTAACAAAAACACTCTTTAGTCTAATATTTCCTTGCGTAATACACGGTGTTCCCTCATTATCCAACAGTATCCTCTGATGATCGTAGAATGTCAATGTCTTCAATGTCAATGACTTTCCTTTTGTCACTACATGTTTATAGCCTCAAAATTAATTCACGCGCACAATACCAATAGTTTCCCTTAGTTTCGTGGGCGTCTAGGGCTAAGAGTTCCTCTTAATTATCGAAAAGGACAAAAGCAGGATTCGTATTTATCATTAATATTAAACAACGGCGATTTGACTTACGTCTGGCAATTCTCTCAACCCGACCAGTTCTCCCAGACCTGTTACAGATGCTGCCTAAACTTAATTTGTGTGTGCTTATAATCAAGCAGGGGTCTGTTAAGACTGGTGCATACTGGTGGGTGGTGGCACAGAAGAAATGATTGTAGGTACTAACGATCGTACAGAAATTTCACTCAGGGCTTACTATAAGAGTATTAATGTATGATATGAATCTGGGACACCAATGCAAGTGATATTGAACCTTATGGCATTTCACATCCCTGACCCCCAGGCGAAAGCCCAATTCGATTTTAGGAAATAATAGAATCAGCGCCATACTAAATTCAATGTAACTTCCGGGCGATAAAGCTCATTTTATATTGAGAGCTGATCCGAAGTGATCCAGAAAGCTGGTGGAGGATAGTTGTTTTATTCTAACGATCTGTTTGTGTTTACGTGCGTATTGTTTGTTGCAGGTACTGGGGTGCGGAAATTGCGCGCTGTGGATTTTTTATTAATGTTTTAGCTGAGGTTTTGAATACAAATGGATTAATTTCGCCGTGAGTACAATGGCAGGGCAGAAAGACTATTTTTGCATAGCTTTTGATGGTCTTTTGTTTTGGCTTCCGGCTTTCCTAGCTGCGACGGTGCGGTGCGCTAAGCTTTGTTTTTGTGCGTAAAGTTGACTGTACCATACAGCGAAGGAAAACCTTTTGAGATAACTGGCGAGCTCGTCGATTTATTGTTAAATGTGAGTCACCATAATGATAAGACTATTGCTAGAAAAACAAAGTCAAGCAGGCAGCTGCTCACAAGAAAGTACCTTTTATTCGCATGTTGTATGAATTTGGTCGTACGTCTTATAATCATACATTTCTGAGACACTAGCTTCAATAATCCTTTTAGCAGCCCAGCCAAAATAAAATGATTAGCGATGTGAAACATTTGTTGGCGAGCCATGGGGTTAAAATCGACTGCGTCTAATTAGGGTAAGATAAGTATTCCCTCATAGGTAGATCACGGACGTTAGCAACGTACACTTCGCTGCACTGCCCTGCGTCCATCAACATAACGTATACAGGTGTACTGTAAAGCCTCATGCGCCTGTAATTTCACCGTCACCATACCCTTCAAACCGCAACACAGCAACGCTTCTTGACTGCAAAATAGGTATAGTGTTAGTACTTACCCGAGTGAGCCCTTTCACAAGGAGCTACTAAGTACTAATTTAAACGGGTATTTATCACCTACTCGTGCGCGATAACTTGGGACCTGCTAGAAATGCGACTCCCCGACCGCTTCCCCTGCACTTCCCCGATGGCGCCCGTATTGTACCGTTCGCATCACTATTTTTTACTAGGGTTTTTAGTCTCGTACTGGCCTACGTCACGTAACGACGCGCTCTGGAATTCTTTTAGTTTTTGTTTGTGTTATTGTTTTGTTGTTGTAGTTTTTGTTGTTATAGTTTGTGTCATTGTTTTGTTGTTGTAGTTTTTGTTGTTATAGTTCTTGTTAAGTGTTTTTGTTATCATTATGAAGGGTAAACCTTTGCATAGCGGAGAAAGAAACCTCGTGCTAAAAGTGTTAGAGTTTTTTGAAAACGAAAAACGGAACAAACAGTTTTGTTTACCTGTCCACTAAGTAGTGACGAAGATGAGATAATGTAAATAATAGATAAAATAAATGTATAAACTTAAACATTGTATTTTTATTTTATTCAAATAGTGTAAAAAAGATTAGATAAAAAGCAGCGTCCTCCCTGAGTAACATAATAAATTAGGTTAAAAAAAACAAAGACGAAGCCGCGGGCGGCTGCTTGTTATGTTCGCTTTTTTGCGGGCGGTACAAACACGCCAATATGACGTCACCGCGCTCGGGTCCCAACTTATCGCGCACGGGTAATATGTACCTTTTTAGGGTTTCGTAGCCAAATGGCAAAAAACGGAACCCTTATGGTTTCGTCATGTCTGTCTGTCTGTCCGTCCGTATGTCACAGCCACTATTTTTCGAAACTATAAGAACTATACTGTTGAAACTTGGTAAGTAATGTATCCTGTGAACCGCATTAAGATTTTCACACAAAAATAAAAAAAAACAATAAATTTGGGGGTTCCCCATAAATACTTAGAACTGAAACTAAAAAAAATAAATTTTTATCAATCCCATACGTGTGGGATGTCTATGGAGAGGTCTTTAAAAATAATATTGAGGTTTCTAATATCACCGAATAGTTTGGGTGAAAGTGGTAAATTGTGTCGTCTTTCACCGAAAATTGGTTTGAACGAGATCTAGTTAGTAGTTTTTTTTTAATACGTCATAAATCGTAAACCGCAATTCACCTTTCATTCAATCAACTCAAATATAAAAAAGTTACAACGGACTACAAGAACTTTTATATTATGTTACTTGCTGCTACGGAACCCTTCATGGGCGAGTCCGACTCGCACTTGGCCGCTTTTTTTTATTTGTTACCCCGACGTTTCGTATGTCTGTGTTTGGAATGTCAACAGGCGTGGTCTGCCCGCGACCGAAACACCGAAATAAAAAAAGGTACATAGGTACGCCATAAATACCCGTTTAAATCAGTAATTATGTACAGTGATCGCGAAAGTTTAAAAAATACTAAGGAACTAATACTCATAATACAATAACTTTGCAATCTTATAATAGAAGAAAGCTAGAATGTCGTTCATTACAGAACTAGGTTAAACAAAACATTTCATATTTACAAGTACTCTCGGCAATTTCCACAATCCTACCTGTTGAGATTCAATTACAGTTATCTCCACCTACTGCTTTATCCGTTTTATGGAAATGTATTATGGCTGTTGTTTCACAGGGAGCTAAGCTTGGAGATGTTATTTGTAGCTAAGAACAGAGCCGAACTGAAAATTGCAACACTGGGCTCATAATTAAATGTTTATGATCGTAATTGTACCTAAGGATAATGTAAAACATCTTTAATAACAGAAATAATATACAATTATTTACAATAAAATACAGAAGAAACAGTTGAATCATCTAAATGTAAATAAATACAAATATTGCTGGACATTTCACACTGCGTTATCTAGCCCCAAACTAAGCAGAGCTTGTACTATGAGAACCAGATAACTGATAGAATACTTATATAAATTTTTTTGTAAATACCTACTTATAATATATAGAAAAACATCCAGACTCAGAACAAATATCTGTAGGTCATGCAAACATTTGTTCCGCGGCGGCAATTGAACCCGCTACCTCCTGCGTCTCAGCTAACTATTCGCCCACTGCGCCACGGAGGTTGTCCATTGCAAACGATCTATAGATAGCTCAACTGCTCCAGATCAGGATATTGTAAAGGAATTTGTGTTTTTAAATATCATCACACTTCACACTAATATTATAAATGCGAAAGTTTGCATGTTTGTTTGTTTCTTACTCAAGCACGTCGTAAGGGCTGAACAGATTTCGATGAAATTTGGTATGCACGTAGATTATAACCTGGATTAACACACATTTTATCGACAAACCACGCGTGCGAAGCCCCGGGCGGAAGCTAGTCAATCTATAAATGAGAGGGTACAAAGTTTTCTCTTCGCGTATTTGTAAATGATAATTATCATAAAAAATCTTTATTAAATATAAAGAAAGTTATCTATATTATTGTCTTTATTTGTCAGACTGCAAAAATGCTCAAATCCTAAAAATAAAGCAAACCTGCCCTAATAAATAGGCAGTACCGAAGTATTTTACTTATGCCCTAAGTAAATGACCTTAACGTAACTTACAAAAGACAGCTGTATTTATTCTGTAAAAAACCTTTAACTGAAAAAGTGATTTTTCTGCAAATATTTTATCTCATCTCCAAGTAGACTGCCTCCTCTGGGGCGAGGTTTTAATTACGAGCGAGATTGCTGTAAACAAGTTCATCTCGTTCGAAATTCATATTTTAATTGTTACTGGCTGTGGGTTTACTTTTATTGGTTACGGGTCGTTTATTATAGGTTTGCGGCTTTTTCAGGTTAATCAGCCTAGTCAAAGGGTTAATGATGGTGGCTACTGGCTACTTTAGAGCATCCAATATTTGGTATCGTGCGCAAATTTAAGGTCCGAATGGTATGCCAGAAGTTATGTAAAGTAAAATTGAATTACAGATGCTTGACAATATTTTTTATTATAATTTGTGGCAGCTTTTATTAAAGCCGTTAAACAATCTATCTAACACGCTAAGCTAAGCTAAAGGGTCTAACTGTAGACCATAAGATTATTCGTAAAACAGATAACTAGTGATTCGCCCCGAACTGAGCTCTCGCGAGTCTCCCAAAACATAAAAAATATTCTTAGGGCGACTCGCAACGATGACTAAACGTATTTAGTGGGAAAATATGATTTAAGGAGTTGTCAAATCATACAAATACGTACAATTTAAACATGTTTAGTCGCTAAATACGTTTAGGGATCGTTGTGCAAGCCGGCTTTAACCTTTGACTAATAAAATAGTGCCACGAAATGCGGAACAAAACTACTTGACCTACAGTTGCATTCAAATTACAGGTAATGGGAGTTCATGTATATTGGTTATTTTTTTTTGGGGTACAAATTGCAGTTAATCTAGATTTCAGGATTTTTGCCTATATTTGTGTTACTAAAGCTACACGCATACCAAATTTCAGCACTGTGATGTCACTGGTGTACCCTGTCAATTTTGTCAAAGTTCAGTTTTTATGATGGCTAATTAAACTAAAAATAATAATGGGGTCGAAATAAACACACAAAGACCTTTTATTAAACATGCCACTTGACCGTAAAGTCCCATTTTGATATTTTTTACCCCTCTTGAACCCCAATATCTCAACAAGCCCCCCACATTTTAGCTCATTTAGTCACACCAAAATTGTGCCATTTGTATCTATTCTACCTATTCTATCTATTTCTACCTATATACCAAATTTCACGATGATCGGATAAACGTTACGAAAGTTATCCTCGGACCAACAAACATACATACAACGCCGATTTGTCCAAGTTGGTTTAGAGATCTCGCTTCGCTCTATCAATTATTTAGTGGAGACGTGGTTAAACTCGTCAAAATCTGGTCGTCTGACCAAGATTGTTCGTGTTTCTCTCCAATCTGGCCTTAATTTCCGTTGATAAAGGAAATTCTTTTGACAAAATAAAGATCAAAGGTAATCCTGATTTTCATTAACTCATAAGAATATTGATCTTTATCAAGACCCCTTCTGAATATGCTAACCGAATTTGACCGGGAATAATAATCAAACGCAGCCTCGCATTGCGTACATACCGAACTCCGAACCCATTCTTGTTTTCAAGAATTTCGGGAATCGACATTAATGAAAACCAGTGAATATCCAAAGGAGTGCTTGAACCATGGATCCACCCGAATTATACGGAATGAATACTACTTTTATCTATCTAGTCAGCCCAAATTAAATAAATAAATATTGCTGGACAATTCACCCACTGATAGGATTACCTACTGTAGGAGGCTTAATATACTTAATCTCGTCACTCTCCGATGGCCTGTACCAAGCGCATCCTTATTGTCTTCCCACAATGTGCGCGATATCTTTCGGCTGGTGGCCTGAATACTATTTACGATATCGTAAATTCTTCATATTGAAGTAGATGAAATGCCAACATTAATCTTTCAGGAGCCGAAGATATATCTATAAAGTATCGCCGTTGGTTTCTCTAAATAAATAAATAAATATCGAACGCCAAATCTTTTCAAAACGTGTATCTCCAAAGCAAACAAAACTAATAGTCATTATTATAAATACGGGATTTATCATGTACCGTCTTGTCGGTGTTTAGAGAGACGTTATTCGGAGCGGATCGCACTCACCCTGATGAAGGTTCACGAATTGAACCGAAACATTGTCCGGTCGAAACACCGATAAGACGGTACGTGATAAATCCCGTATTTAAAATAATAGCTATTGCTGTGTTTGGTTTAGCCATACTTTGCGTAGCAATGACTTACTTTCCAACTAAATTGAATGTCCGTTGTCAACTTGGCACCCGTTAATTCTTCAAGTCGGGGGCAGCAATTACACCAGCAGTTCAATGAAAAATAGTCTTTATTACACTCGCTTTAGATAGAGATACACACACACACACAAATCCTGTTATAGGGTAGTATTCGTAATATTAAATCCGTGCCGCAGGTTTTTTGTGTTTCTGACGAGAATAGGTAATTAGGTAATTTTCCCGTTTTTTTTTCATTAAGCTAAGCTGTCCTGCTACAGGGGTGAAGTCTTCCTCAATTCGTTTAGTAACTACTCTTTCCCTGCTAGAGGTTCAGGTCGTCGGGCCAGCTTTGTCTCGGGCGAGTGGCGTCATGAGTCATGCATGAGCTACTTCTACGGGTAAGAATTTGGTATAGTAAGTTGGTTATAATTTAATGAAGCTATAATCAGGTCTACTAGCAAACAAAAATAGATTAAAACAGCATAGTAAACTGGATTCTTCTCGAATCTATTTCGGGAGACATTTAAATATCTAATCCGAAGAAATTTAAACCGTGTCTTCAATCTTCATCAATTAGATGTTTATGTGGAATTTTGAGTTCGTGTAAGAATTTCCTTTGTTCAGAAAGCTTCAGATATATTCTACAAAGTAGTAAAGCTTGCAACATCGTATCCCGGGCTCAGATACAATATAGTACCACTAGACTTTAGATTGGATAACACAATATTGATCTTCTTACCATATACTCGTAAGTAACTAGTACCTAACTACCTACTGCTAGTCTGTTACACTAGCGTAGCGTAGTACTCGAATAAAAACATGTCAAGAACGGAGTGGCAAAGACGTTACGTTACGACGTGTATAAGTAAAAAACCGGACAAGTGCGAGTCTGACTCGTGCACCGAGGGTTCCGTAAAATATTTTTTTTACTTGTGCCGTGAGACCCTGATTCTTGCCAAATTTCATGATTCTAGGTCAACGGGAAGTACCCTATAGGTTTCGATTTATTTGCGAGCAAAATATGCGGCATAAATGGCCTTATTTTTTCGTTGATTGTGTTGACTTAGAAGCTTGATTTTTGTACAGCTCCAAGGGACCATACGTATTTGATAAACTACGTAATTAATTTCAACATGATACTTCCACGCGTTCCTGAGAAAAAGGGTAACGGACAGACAGAGAGACAATGAAATGATCCTATAAAGATGTGCCATGCAGTTTAACCATTGAATGTATTGTATTTAGCAGTTAGAGCAATTACCGCTGTCTCTTCGCAACGCTAATTGTATATGTAAAAGCTATCAACCGTCAAGCGAATGAGTCAACCGAGTACACCAATAATTGAACTTTAATTGAATGCTATTCATAGTTACTGGTACCAATTGAAGAGGCATTCTATTGCTATGGTGCAGAGCCACGTACAGACTAAGCATTGTATGAAAAATGAAAATGAAATGAAAAATATTTTATTTAGCAACAAAAAGCACACCTTATGACTAATAATTTTAAAACAGATGATTTTTAAAGGAACGTATTGTTGAGAGGGCTTAATAACTAAAAGGTTTAGTCGGTGGTCTACGTCTATCTATGGTATGACCACGCACTTACATTTAAAAACCTATATTGCCTGGCTGCGCCAAACAGTGGTAAGAACCATTTACAAACACCAACCTTCAATTAAAAAATGCATTAAATTCAATTCTTAATTGTATTTCTCTGTAGGCACTTGCACTGACGAGTAATACATTGCACTTAGTTATATCAATTTTAAATCTATCAATAAATTCATTAAAAATTAAATAATTGTACCTAGATAATATACCTACCTACTTCATAAATTAATGTTTTTCTATGTTTTGCGATCAGAGAGAAATACATTTATGGCATCGGTACATCCGTTTGGATCGCAGCGCACTATAGACGGACAGATAAAGGCTTCGAACACAACACTTGCGGTGTGTAACATCATAATCATCAGCATCACCTCAGCCAAAGGGCGTCCACTGCTGAACATAGGCCTCCCCCATATATTTCCAGAGCAACCGGTCTTGTCCAATCTTGTAACAACATAATAGGTACATTATTATTATTATTTTATACTACCTGGAAATGGAACAACCCTTATGGTCCACCTAATTTTAAGTGGTAACTATCGCCTATAACATAATAGAAAACAACAAGCAATCGGAGCGTTTGTGACAGTCCTGTCCACTAGTGCTATGCGAAGACGATAAAATCTACTAATATGATTGGCAAAGAATTATGGAATTATTAATTTAAACCATGGGTCCTTCACCCATGGTTTAAATTAATGGTTTGATTTATGGTTAAATTTGGTGGGCCGTGCCTAAGGTCTAAGGCAGGGATGTTTTATTACGACATCTGTGACGCAGGGCGACTAGCCTACTAAGACACCAAGAGGCAGACGGGACCGATTCCCGCTGCTGGACAAATGTTCGTACAATTGACGAGAGTTGCTAGCCTATCGGTTTTTTATCGAGTACATTTTGGGGAGTGTGTTGCGAAACTTTTCAACCTGATCCCACCATCTTCATTCTATCAACGGACAACCAGACACCCTGCGGTGCGCCACCGCTATATGGTACAAATACCTTCCATTCGCACAAAGCGGTTCTCTTCGACCTTTATTATGCGCACCGCCAAAGAGTGGAACGCCTTGCCAGAGTCTGTGTTTCCTGATAACTACAACCCAGGGGTCTTCAAGTCTCGAGTGAATAGCTTGCTTCTAGGCAAGCGTGTACCATCGTAGACTGCATCATCGCTTACCATCAGGCGAGATTGTGATCAAACGCTAGCCTATAATGCATAAAAAAATCGTGGTTTCATCATCATATTAACCATAAGACCTCCACTGCAGAACATACGCTTTCCCTATAGATTTTCAAAGCGACCAATTTTGATCGATCTGAACGACTTCCAGCAACCATTCTCAGATCTTCTGTCCATTGCGTTCTGTACGTTGCGCTTTCCAGTACCAATTCACTCAAGAACCTTTCTGCCCCAACGGCCGTCAGTTTTTCGAGCTATATGCCCCGACCACTGCCAGTTCAGCTTGATAATCATCCGGGCTATGTTAGTTCAATGACAAAGGAATCCTAGTTCTGGTTCAGGACAGGATTATGTACGTGACTTTATAGACAAGTCGTGTATTACAAACGCATGTGCTTTTGATATGCCAATCCAAGTATGGACGTGGCTTGATGTCGCGATGTTTCACCGGTGGCACGCTCGTGACACATGTAATTTAAACTGATAGTAACCGATCCTTACTGGATTTTATGCATAGTCTGACTCGTCTGACCCCAGCCTTAGGTCAGGGCCGTACCATGTGTTTAGTTTAAACAGTTCAACAAGCGTTTGGCATTCCCAGTAATTGATTTAGTTCGTTATGATATGAATTATCGTTTAACAGCGTTTTAATAATTTATCTGTAATTTGTCAACGTTTGTTTCGAGCGTAATGGAAGCGATTTTTTGTAGCGAAATGCATAATGGACTTTAAGTTAATTATGTTACGTACAAACAAACTAGATATGTGCCAAAAAAAAACAGGTCGCGCTTCTTTTGAAGAACAAGCATGATGACAGTAATTCAAAACCACTAAATTAATGTATTTATTTAATGAAACATGAGTCACGGAATCGTCGTCAAGTTATCGAATGGAGGCCACGAACCGGCAAGCGCAGCGTAGGACGTCCACCTACAAGATGGGCAGACGACTTGGTAAGAACCGCAGGTCGGCGTTGGATGCAGGCCGCTTCCAACCGCAGTTCCTGGAGATCAATGAGGGAGGCCTTTGTCCAGCAGTGGACGTCCTACGGCTGATATGATGATGATGAGTCACGGAATATGAAATACGCATTTATTTTTTTATTAAGAGCGAGATTCATAATTATTTTGGTAAAACTACTAAATACGGAAGTCCGCCATGATAATAATGTTGAACGCCAATCAGATTGAATGACGTCACTTTTGAGCAACTCTGATAACTAAATTGTTCAATGAGTGTCTGGAAAATCTAGTCTTTACGTTTCGTTTACTCAAGTGTGACGACACAAGCGACGCCATGACACTGACAAGCTTTTTGGTGCGGATTTTAAATCTAAAAACTAATATGATTTTTTTTTCTACTTAACCATTATTATCTGCAGAAATATGTTATTCATTATAAATAACTAGCTGACCCGCCCGCGGCTTCGTATGCGTTGTATTTCAATAAAAACATTACCCTCCTTTTGCGCACTTTGGTAAAAAGTAGCCTGTGTCTTTCCCCAGGGTATAATCTATCTCCTTGCTAAATTTCATTACGATCCGTTCAGCCGTTTAGTTATGAAAAGGTAACAAACAAACAGTTACTTTCGCAGTTACTATGTATGTATTATACAAATAAACCTTCCTCTTGAATCACTCTTATCCATTACTGAAAACTGCATTAAAATCCGTTGAGTAATTTAAAAGATCTAAGCGAACGGACAGCGGAAGCGACTTCATTTTATACCTACTATGTAAAGATAAAGAAGATATACGTTTCCGAACATTATAGGACAGTATTTCAAAATCTGTCACCATGCCTATTCTCGCGCGATCTCGGGAACTCCTGACTGGACAACAGATGTTTATTTGTCTTCTTTCTGTTATAGTTTTTACGTTACACAATTGAAAGAAAGTTAATTAGCCTATGTGCGATCTCGTACAAAAATACGCTTCCGTTCCTCTTCGCGGCAATGTAAATTGAACAAATTAGGGATGTTTTTTTTTATTTGAATGAATTTTCTCTTACCCTAAAACACCACGTTTTACTCAGAATTTCGTAAATGACTATTGGTATTGGTTTTTTTGTCTGTCTGAATTTTATTTAATACATCACTTTCTTTTTTGTCAATTGTTATTCTTGTATAGGTACCTACTAGGGTTTCGGATTTCCCGGGTTTTTTTCGTTCCCGGGAACCGGAAATAATATTTTCAATTTCCCCGGAATCCCGGGAAACCGGGAAATTTTTAAAGTCCTTAATTTAGTTTTTTTTAACTACAAAAAGTCAAGAAAACACATAATGGATTAAATAAGCTATTTATTTGACTCAGAAATAATTATTTCTTCTTAATAACATTTTTGATCGATCATAAACAGAGGTAGTATAATAGAAACTTAATTATTTGTTTCAGGCATGCAAAATCAAACTTATAATATAAAACTTCTTAGCACACACAATGATATAAACGTAATATAAACGGAGTAATTAAGTATTGCGAAACGCTCTTATGATAACCAACAAACTTTGCCATCGATGTGTGGCGGCTTTAGAAGAGTAGATAAAGTATTATACGTAACTGCACATCATTAAGGTATGTAAACACGAGAGTAGTTTATCAAAAGTAGCGTAACCGATTTTAATTTAACCATAAAATGATTCGAGTGTTTAAATACCTTAACTCTATGCAGCAGTTACGTATAATATTTTATTTACTCTCTTACAGCGGCCACACATCGTTGGCAAAATTTAACTTATGCCCTTATTATGTAACAGTCACGTAAGCCATTATTTCAGTTTAAGTCTTAAATTATTTCATAAAGTAATACTTAAGAAAAACTAAAGAGCTGAGTGATTTATCGCTTAATCGGCTTCTAATTTTAGTAGCAAAATTTCCCGATACTGAAAATGTACGTTCGCTTTCGGTGGATGTAGACATGATCGTGCGCAGAGCGTTGTATAGCAGTTCCAAATTAGGTGTCCGTTTACCAGAAGAGATGTATAGATCGAAGTCTTTCTTCAGTCTAGGAAATCGAGTTCGTGATGGAGGAGTGCCTTTGAAAACATTTTGAATAGTGTCTTGAAGTTCTTCAGCAAAACTAATGCCTCTTTTTTGCGTCTCAGCAACAGCATGAAGCGATTCTTCTGGGCTCGATTCAGATTCTGACTTTTCTGGAAATAATCGGCGAAATAGCTGCTCAGCATAGCGTATTATTATTTCTTTAGTTTCAACACTTTGTGATAAGTATTCATTGCATCTAATTGTTGGGTTTTGAAGAAAAAGCGTTAAGGTATATAGAGTAGAATCCCTCCTCTCACTTATTCTTTGCGTTAAGAAATCTGAAAATAGAAGAAATCTCTAAAGCAATAGGTGACTCCAACTTTTTCAGTCTTACTAGAAGTGTCGTAATGATAGCTTCACAGATCAAGATATCTGCTTTTCGGGAGCTCAGTGCTTCAACTGCTAATTTGATGGGATTTAAAATTTTAAGTAAATCCTCTAAAACAGCCAAGTTCTCTTCGTGCCATAAATTTGCGGTATCTAAATCAATCAAAGCTTTTTTGATACAGTTTTTAACTTCTACGAACCGGCTTATCATTGTTTCAATGCTGTTCCATCTCGTTTTAACGTCGCGACACAATGATTTTTCCCTGTTATGTTCTGATCTTACATATTCTTGAAGTTTCGCATTTTTTAATGGACTTCTGCGAAACAAATTGACTATGGTTCGTGTATCTTTCAGTACTTTCTTCAGATCTGGTCGGATATCATGGTTTCCTATTTCCACCGCTGATTGTACTAATTCTTGATCACAATCGTCGTATGAGTCGAAGTCGGAGACGTCGGAGTCTGATTCTTCGGAATCCGTTTTACTTTCTTTGGTGGTCTTTTCTCTATAAAGAACATCTGTCATCACCAAATGAATAGCATGATTCATGAATAATACCATTTCTGCTGAACTTTCGCGGCCAAACTTTTTCTTCACATTTGGACCATCACTTGTCACGGCTACAATGTCTCTTTCGAAGTTTATTCCAAATTCCGTCAGGACTGTATCAACAATTCTTCTCATCTCTTGTGCTCCACATTTCCCCGGTATGTATATCAAACCCAAATTATACACTTTTCCATCTCCGCTGTGTAAGTTTATGTTGAAATAGCGTCTATTTATGATACTGGTCCATTCATCGAGCGTTTATACTGAGCCGTCCATGATTTTTCACGTGTTCATTTAAGATTTTCTTGATATCTTGCTTTTTTTCTTCAGCAAATTCTACAATTATCTTCATAACCTGCGACTCGCATTTTGGAATATTTAGGCCAGCTTGTGAAACAAGGCTTCGAATCACTTCACTGTGCGTAATCATCCGAATCGAAAGTCCATCACTAGATGCCAACTTCGAGACGATTTCAGCAATACTATAGGGCTTCTTGATATGTTCAACTATAGAAGTCTGTGTTATGTGGCTCTTCCTTTTTTTTGGTGGTTGTGGTGAACTTGTGGAGGTACTTGGTGCCGGTGAAGATGCCAACGCCCGTGTTGTTTCAGAGGACGCTTCATTGGGTTGATCTTTTAAATTTATGCTATGCACCATTAACAAATGCCTTGCAAGTCCACTGGTCGATGAGCCTTTTACAACTCAATATTTTTGGACAGCGATTACATTGTGCTTTATCTTACCCTTTTTTCTTGAAATGATTCCATACGTCGGATAAAAGTCGACCTTCCATGTTGACCTATAACAAGTTGAAAATATTAAATGTACTTATTGTATATGTAGTAAATTTGAATTGACAAAACAATCAATTCGACAGGGTTTACTTACCAGAGTTTCAACACACACACAAACTTTCACTAACAAAGAGATATTACCGGCGAACGAATGCCAAATGTCACTTAATTTAATGGGCACGGACACCACACTGCGCTGCGCGTCACTGACTGGTCGGTCGATCTGATAAAACAACAGAACCAGTTTGTTTAGTTACACTTAAATGCGCAAGGTGAAGGGGGAGGGGAAGGGCGCAGACAAAGAAACTTAAATATTATAGGTACGCATAATTAAGCAAAAAGATCGTTATCGAAATTGCACAGCACCTGCGTAAAAATAAAGAAGAGCGAATATAATAGAGAGAATGAAACAAAGAAATGCAAATAGGTGTTATCTAGTTTTTTCTGACAGTTCTATAAAGACAAAACAAAGGAAAAACATTTTTTTCCCCTCGAAAAATTACCACGAAACTACTTATCTGCAAAGTGATGGCTGGCTGACAAGCTGTAGAAAAATTTGAAAGGTTTTTTTAAGAACAACATTGAGTTTAATATGACTATAAAATACAAAGTTTTAGACCTATCACATACTTTTGATAATTCCCGGGAATTCCCAGGAAATCTGATTTTTTTCCCGGTTCCGGGAATTACATTTTTCCCGGGATTTCCCGATTCCCGGGACCCGGGAACGAAACCCTAGTACCTACTAAGGATGATAATAAAATTAAAAAGTAATTTCTTACTTATCTAAAGCTACATTTAAAACATGTACACCTCAGTGTTTAAGTGCGCAAGTAATATCTTTTAATTTGAAAGCTCGACAGAATTTACTTTTTTAATTAAAAGTTCTGAGAACGTTTAAAGGGCAGACGACTTAACTAGATCTATTACAAATCAATTAAAAACTCCGCGTCGACCTAACACTTGCAATAATATATTTTGCTCTTAAACTCGAAATAAATTTGCTAGGCTTATGGGTGAATTTATTTTAATTTGTAACGATATTTTACTAAGCTTTTCATAGACTTAAAAGAGCGCAGAATAAGCAATTATTTTTAACACAATGGATTGGAAACTAGAGTGATCGAAAAAAAAACTCCTTTTTTGATCCTATTTCGTCCACCAACCAAACCAGATAAGTTGAGGGCTGCAAGTACATGTCGTGACGCATAGACAAAGCAGGTGCGGGGCCGAATGACATGGATTTGTCGTAACGAGGAATCTAAACGGGTGTTACATTGCAATTTCTCTAGGTTCCCATTCAATAATTCTGTATAACTAGTTTATTCTGTGCCTTTATTTCGATTTAAAACTCCGCCCGCGTCGGCCCACGTTAGCTATACGGGCTTTTTCTTATTTATGCCATTTATCTCGATCCTGCCTGTAGCAGTCTGAGAGAAAAAATCTCCGCTTGAGTCTCGTGAATCGAGAGAGCTTGATTATAAGCACAGTTCTAGAATACGGACCCATAGTAATGTCGTTACAAAATCAAATCAAAATTAAATCAGTTTTATTTTAGGAAGATTTACAATGGTGTTTAAGATATAGTCCTAGTACACAATTTTGGTGGTTACAGACATTGCTTACAGGGAGACTCAAGACATTGCTTACAAATTTTGATAAATTCTCTCGAAGCGTCACTAACTTATTTCAAAAGATCTAAGATACTGAGGAGTTTCAGTTCCACGTAGATAGCCTGTTTACACTACAGTTGGGATCAGTGGATCAATATAACGGATGTCACCTCGTCACGGTAGTCTACGTGACGTGAAATTCTAACGTGACACGGGAAAAGTTGCCGGATAAATAACATAAATCCATCTTGCACGTGGATACGCGTATTTATGGGGCCCTGTTTATACAGTGTTTGGTAATATACTGACGATGTTCAAGTGACGGTTTCTCAAAACAAAAAAAGACTTCTCGAAAAAAAACTACTAGTAGTTATATTATCAAATGTTAAAGAAAATCGATTAAGTTATGGGTAATTAATTCGACATAAAACTTACTGCCTACTCTTGCAATCGACATCAAAAAAATAAAGGCCGATTTGATATATCTTTCGGAAATGGCTGCTGGTTTTGGGTTAAAAAGGGACAACAAGAGATATCTAGAGACGTCACCAATACAGTATCTGTGGTTAGATGGCAAGCATTATGCAATAGCACAACATAAGTTTATTAAAGTGTTTGTTTTTACATGCCTAAATAAATTTCACATTTCTATTGTAAACATTTCACAAATTTATTTATTATGCTCATTAAAATAACCTCTTTCATTTTTGTGCGTATATTATCAAACAACCTATATATTCGAGGCTAAAATAAGCCAAATTATAAGACTGAATAGGTAACAATTTTCTGGCGTTAATAAATACTGTAACTAGATAGGTTTGTTTGAAATTCCTTCCTAGCTTTCCTTCTATCCCAAAATTTCTGAATTTGTTTTTTAGAAACAGGCGCAAGTTCGAGTCAATCTTAGTCCCACCGACTTCCACGGGCGAATTGCGCAAAACTGCCTAAACGTATTTAGTGGCTAAATTGAGGAGTTGAATATGAGGATTTAAGCATTTGTCAATTCATACAAATACGTCAAATTTAAACATGTTTAGTCGCTAAATACGTTTAGGGATTGTTGTGCAAGTCGTCCTTAGTATTCATAATTATTCTGTGGTACGGTAATTACGAATACATCGTACGTATTTTAAATCTATTTTGCTTTCGTACATTATTCTGTCTCATTTTTTTCTTATATGGTTTTTGACTAGTGAAATTAAATACAATATATTTTTGTAATATATTTACCACAATATTTACATAAAAACGTTCTAATTGATGCGATCGCAATTAGCAAACGGATATGCATATTTTTTCACTTGCAAATTGACCGCAAAATATCATCGTTCGCATCTCAACTTTCATTTTCATTACTCTTGTATCAATAAACAAAAATAGCACCTATCACGATCGTATACAGTTTATAATATTTTTGTGGAATCGCGTGTGGTTATGAACGATCACATGCATACTTAAACAGCTTGGTAATGTGTTAATTGAATATTAAAACAGTCGTTTCCACGCGCTCGTCAATAACGTTAAATCTATGCAATTTTAGCTGTGAATAACGCATCAAGCATGCTGTTTTCGACATTATTGAAGCGCTTAGGGCTGTCTCATAGTGACACTTTTATTCGCAAGAACTTTCTCTAAACTTTGATTGGTTTAGTGTGGTTTCTATGAAACTGTGGATTTTAACTTCAGTACTGGTTTGAAAGAAACACTTTATCTGAATTACAGAAGATTCTCCTTTTTTTTTGCTTTTTTATACTTCTTGGTGAGAGTAAGCATATGGCCCACCTGATGTAAAGTGGTAACCATCGCCTATAACAAAGTATTGCCCTTAGGTCACGCATCTTAGAAATGTGCCCTACGATGTACTGCCCTGCGTCCATCAACTTAAGGCATATAGGTGTAAAGGCTCATGTGCCTAAGTATATAGTCAGGCTTACCGTCAGGCAAGATCGTGGTCAAACGCAAGCCTATAATGTATAAAAATATATATATATATATATATATACTTACTATTGGTTCGCCCCGAACTAAGGTCTCGCGAGTCTCCGATTAAAACAAAAAAATATTATTTGTAATCTTTGACTATCAAAATAGTGCCACATATTAAATAAACAACTAACTTGACCTACAGCTTCATTCAAATTACAGGTAACGGGAGTTCATGTTATGTGGTATACTTTTTTGGAGTACAAATTGCAGTTATTCTGGATTTCAGACTTTTGCCTATATTTGTGTCACTAAAGCTACACGAATACCAAATTTCAGCGTTATGGGGTCACTGATGTACCCTGTGAATTTTGTCAAAGCTTTGTTTTTATTATGGCTAATAACTCAACAACTACAAGGATTAAAATAAAAATAAAAACAGGCTTGAAATGTACCAATGAAGACCTTTCATTTGACCTAATAGTCTCATTTTAATTTTTTTTTTACCCCTCTAGAACCCCAATTGCTCAATAACCCCCGATATTTTAGCTCATTTAGTCACACCAAAATTGTGCCATCCCTACCTACCTATGTATCAAATTTCACGATGATCGGATCAACGTTTCGAAAGTTATCCTCGGACAAACAAACAAACATACATACAAACAACGCCGATTTGCCCAAGTTGATTTAGAGATCTCGTTTCGCTCGAACAATAATATATAGAAAAACATACAGAACAACACACCCGGAACAAATATATGTTATAGATCAAGCGAACATTTGTTCCGCGGCGGGAATTGAACCCGCTCCCTCCTGCGTCTCAGCCGGCTTTTCGCCCACTGCGCCACGGAGGTTGCCAAATAGTTCTCAGAATAGGCTCAGGCCAGCCCTATATGAAATTATAAAGGCGTGTCAACATTTTTGTTGTAGCTGGTAAACGTCCAATTTTATGCAGTACCGTATACTGTGGAAGTATTTTGTATGCGCGATGAAAGGAACGGATGTAAACGGTCTACAATTTGCCCCAAATTGCACTATTTGACTCACAATGTGCCGAAAATGCAGTAGGTAACCAATCTTACCTACGAAAAACTGAATTGCTGTCTTGCGCAAGTTGTATGTATGTATGGTGGATACTTAGCGCTTTGAGCCGGATGTTAGTTGATAAACTAACGTAGCAAATATAACTGGTAGATATTTTCGTTACCGCTCGATATTTATGGCTAGTTAGACTAGCTTACATTCTCTGTGACTGTGTAATTGTTTTATTTTAAATCTTAAATAAAATTTTAAATGAATTGAGCCAATCGGCCTATACACAAGCCAAATAAATTAATGTCAAGGAGGACTGGCTGTCAAAGTCAGAAATGGCGGGGAAGTTGCTTTCTTTTCGGTGTACAAGGGGGTTGGTTTATGGAGAAATAAATGAGAAAATTCCCCATGAATGTTAAACATAAAGTCCCGATATTTGTCTGTTTAAGCTATCTTTTTCATAATTCGTTAAATACATCTTCGTTTAATCTCTATCTCACCTGATGGTAAGCGATGATGTGGTCTAAGGTGGAGCACGAAGATCTAGACGACACCTATTCACTCTTGCATTAAAGAGGCCTGGATTGTATGTATTCAGGTTCTGTGTAAAATTGCGACCTCAGGGCGTAGTGGGCGAATAGTTTGAGTGTAATCGAGTGCTAATTAAGTTAAATTTAAATCTGTGATATTAAAGATGTGCCTAAATAAAAGAGTATCATTTTCCCTGAAAATTATCAGTCACAACTGCAGTATCAACTGCATTGTTGAGATACCGCTTTTGACATGTACTACGTCTGATCAGTCGGTTACGATTTGCGAATCCTTTCTCTTATGTTCGGTGTGAAAAAAGTTTATTGAAATTCGGTTATGTAATCTGTCTGACTTTGATTTTACTCGCGAAAGTACCGAGACTGGCATCTATAATGTTATTTCATCTTTTTCGTAGCGTGACAATAATTAGTTCAAGAAAATAAAACCACAAAAATGTCCATGAAACGAAGTTAATGTAAATTTTGAAAATATAATATAACAGATGGTTGGTTGTCGGTCATAAACCTAATCGTCAAGCGACCTGGCTAAGCCTGTGGTTCTGATATATAATATGACTATTGACTACCTAAGTAGAGCCTGTTGTTAAAATCAAAACCTATATAATTGTTTTAAACATTTTGCGTAAACATAAGCTAACCAAGTTAATTAACAACAAAGTTGACGTTTTCATTAACGTGGCATTTACAACCTTTTTAGCTTTTTCCTCAAATCTTAAAACAATTTAGATAGCATATTTACAAATGAAATTTTAATACCACTTCGACCCTACCATTTTCAAGATCACAAGGAGCGCAAGTTACAATAACGCTTTTTACAGCTTACCCCTGAGAGATCCTGAGGCGAATTGCGACCTGTTTAAGCTAATAAGGGTTAGGATAAGGGACAAATTAAGTGACAAGGGTTTTCGCAATATAACATTAAATTCATCGAAATGAAATTTCCCAAAAATTCTACCAAAATATTCAGTAAATCATGCGCGCAATACTTGAAAACCGCAATTCGAACTGGGTCAGCTAAAAAAACTTGGCAAAGTCCAAGTCTGCTTTTCAATAAACTTAAATAAAGAGAGACTGTGGACTGTAAAACAAATGGCTTTAAATTCAAACCTCACCGTTCTCCCCTATTCTTTTCCGAGGAGCGTTATCGTAACTCGTCCTTTTCTGCGATAAAGTGGTCCGTCCTAACAGTGTTACTCTGAGTGGTTTTCCCGTGCTATGTCTGCTTTTACTGTAACGGTATTTATTGTACACTTGCCACAGTAGCATCCTTAAGTATGTTTAAGCTCCCACTGAAAAGAGGTGTTTTATAAATTTGAGGCCATGTGTTTTTGCCTGTCTACGGTGTCTACTGTCTACACATGGCCTCATAGCTCCGGAACGAATGAAAATTGAGGCTCCGGGGTCTGATGATATTAAACTTAGAACTCAATCAGTGATAATCAGCTTTGTTAAGCGATAAGACCGCCCATTATGCTTACATTTATTTGTTTATTTCTTTATATCGGTTGTGTCTAGCTTGTAAGGTATAAAAGAATTTTCATTCATTCATTCAATCAGCATACACAACGCCGAAGTTTTTTTGACTAGACAGACGAATTAAAATATTTTATTAGTAACTGAATCTGCCAACTTCCTGCTGATTTGAATTGGCACGATGTCCAAAAATAACTACAGAACAGAGCAAAACATCCCGACTTCCTGAGCGGATAGATAAAGTCTATACTGAACCCACAAAGAGATTTGTTACGAATACAAATTAGCGAATGGAGCACGAAGTTATTTCCCTTATTGAATTGGCTTTAATTATTCAACATACATATACTTATATAGTTGCTATGTGTGTGTGTGTGTGTGTGTATTCAGTAAGGAAAGTAGGGGTGACTTACAAAGTAATTGAAGTTCAACAAAGTCTAAAGTTTTTGGTCAATGGATATCAATTTCAGAATCTCAACAAGACAATGACCAGCGTTGCCAGACGTCCCGATTTTGGCGGGACGTCTCGATTTTTAAATCAAATTAAATGTCCCGCGCGGGACAGGCTCAGTTCCGCTTTTCGGGGATAACTCGACCGTGCGTGCAGCGTGCTGAGGCAACTTTAAATAGAAGTTAAATATTCACAGAAATGTTATGTATTTCTTATAAATAAATTATTCCCATATTGAAAGTTACAATTTGTAACGCTCACTTCTCAGACTATTGTTTGAAACACCACATATTTATAATAAATATAAGTTTTTTATTTGATTTTTGATTTCTGATTATGAACTGTTTTTTTTTACTATGTCCCGCTTTCGACGAAAGAGTCCCGCTTTTTTCACTCAACAAGTTTTGAAATCCCGACTTGACAACACAAAATCTGGCAACGCTGACAATGACCAACCTTACTGTACCTTGCCATACCACCTTGTATCTTGATAATTGAATAGAGGTGATTTTACTTAAGAAAACTTAAGCTATACTAGAAATAGATTTTGCCAACTCAAATGCGTCTGCTTAGTTAATTATTCCAGTATGATGTGGTAAAGTGGCTATATATTCAGCAGGGTTGGCTAACAAATTAATCGATGTGGACAAATTCCTTATTGGGTCACCGGAAGGGGAAAGAGTAATCTAAATTCTTAACGTTGTTTGCTCTGAGCGGGGGCGGGGTAAAGCCTGCGATTATTGCGAACCCTGGAAGCCTTAGAAGCTGAGTGGTGTAGGCTGATTGGACATCCTCCTTGACACCTTGAAATTGGATTTTATGGGTTTCGCAATTATTGGATTGTGGATTAAGAGTATCGTCAAATTAGTTATCGATTCTAGGCGTAAGTTTGAATTGCAAGAAAACTCTTGATATTCTAATAAGTCCACATCAAGTAACATTTTATAAAAAAAGTATTATATGTCACGCCTATTAGCCTATATAGATGACATTTTTTTTCTGTGATATACAGTGTTTTTTTTTAACTGGAACAGTACGGCAGCACTCATAACCAGAGGAGATACAAGTGCAGTTTCTTTTAAAACATCAGCTCGTTTTTAGAGAAAAACATTTTGGCATTAAACATATTTTGGTCAAGCGTGAGTAGTGCCTTAAAATGAATCAAGTTGGTCAAATTTTTGTTTAATGCCGATCGATGCAGTCCTTTGTAAACATTATTTTATTGTATCAGATGAAAAAAATCTGAGCAGCGGAAGTTAGTCAAATTTGATAAAATGTATTCTCTTACAAGAGGACAAACAAAATTCTTCCAACAAACATTTTATTAGATTCTAATTGCACATTAAAGAAGTATTAATACTGTAGCGATTAAAAAGTTTAGGAACTGCATGCTCTCATGGGCAATTCAAAAACATTTCGTATTTCAGAACAATTTTGAATTTCGAACATGGTTCTTGCATCTGTCGGACTTTTATATCAGTCATTGCATCATCTTATTTGTCCTATCATGGCATTGTGAAATACACAAAAAGTAGACTTAATTGAAGCATACTTTCTCAACCGACGAAGCCCAACTAATGGACAAACCTACTAAGGTTTTTTAAGTGTAATAACTTTATAAGTACCTATATTTTTTTTTAAATAAATAAATTAAAAAAAAAAAGAAAAAAATGCGTTGAAGTGGTATCAGGAACCAGACCGCAATGTACCACTACCAGTACCTGATACCACTTCAACGCATTAGTTGGGCTGCGTCGGTTGAGGGAGTATGCTTCAATTAAGTCTACTTTTTGCGTATTTGACTATGCCATGATAGGACAAATAAGATGATGCAATGACTGATATAAAAGTCCGACAGATGCAAGAACCATGTTCGAAATTCAAAATTGTTCTGAAATACGAAATATTTTTGAATTGCTCATGAGAGCATGGAGTTTCTAAACTTCTTAATCGCTACAGTATTAATGCTTTTTTCATGTGCAATTAGAATCTAATAAAATGTTTGTTGGAGAAATTTTGCTTTGTCCTGTTGTATGAGAATACATTTTATCAAATTTGACTAACTTCCGCTGCTCAGATTTTTTTCATTTGATACAATAAAATGATCCTTACAGAGGACTGCATCGATCGGCATCAAAAAAAAATTTACCAACTCGATTCATTTTAAGGCGCTACTCACACTTGACCAAAAAAATTTTAATGCTTAAAAGTTTTTCTTCAAAAACGAGCTGATGTTTTAAAAGAAACTGCACCTGTATCTCCTCTAGTTATGGGTGCTGCCGTACTGTCCCAGTCAAAAAAAACACACTGTATAATGAAATAAATATTAGGTCCTTACATATGAAATTGGCGTTTTGTACGGGAGGATAATAAAGTCAATTTTTTTTGTAAAATATATTTAATTAATCAAAGTATGCACCGTTGTTATCTATGCACTTTTGCCATCTCGTAGGTAGTTCATTGATCCCTTTACTAAAAAAGCTATGGGGGCGAGAATCAATAAACTATTTGAAGGCGGTTTGGACTGCCGCATCGGAATTGAATTTTTTTCCTTGTAAGAAGTTGCCCAAATTCCGGAAAAAATGGTAATCTGTTGGAGCAAGGTCCGGGGAGTACGGTGGATGTCGCAGACATTTCAATTGTAGCTCATCTAACTTAGTGGTTGTTTGTTGTGCAGTGTGTGGTCTTGCGTTGTCGTGAAGCAGAAGTGGCCTAGAGCGATTGACCAATCTCGGTTGTTTAGCAGCTAGTTCTTCCTTCATGGTTTGCAGTTGCTGACAATAGGTATCTGCCGTAATCGTTTGGTCAGATTTTAGAAAGCTGTAGTGAACGACACCGGCGCTAGTCCACCAAACACTCACAAGTAACTTTTTCCGAGTCAATTTTCGTTTAGGACAGGATTTGGCTGGGTCTCCAGGATTCAACCATTGCGACGAGCGCTTCCGATTATCGTACAGTATCCACTTTTCATCACAAGTAATGATTCGATTTAAAATCCCTTCATTATTGTGTCGGTTGAGCAAAGTAACACAGCAGTCGACGCGTGTTTGACACTTCACTGATCACAGTCAGACTTTGATCGATGTAGTCTGCACTGACACAAGGGTACGGAAGGTGACTGTGAAACAGACTCCAGATCTGGGGCACCATGCCATGATAGTGGTTGAATTTAATATAAAAAAGGAAAAGATATCACCTCGGTTAGTAACTTACAGGCCCTTAAAGAGTATAATTTTGGAATTATTTGCTTCTGACCTAAATGCTATTGACTGGGATTATTTTCAATCAGCACATGACGTAAATGAATTAGCATCAGCACTAACTTGTACAATCGTGAATTTATTTGACCTACATGCACCAATTAAAACAACAAAATTCAAAGGTCCACCCCACCCTTGGATTACAGACACTGTAAAAACAATGATCAAAATTAAGGATGACTGTCATGATAGGTATAAGATACATAAAACAGAGGCACTTAAAAATTGTTATAAAGACATGAAACAAATAGTCATTGCAGCTATAGAGAGTGAAAAAGTGGCTTTTTTTAAAGAGAATATTAATAAAAATATAAGTAACTCAAAACAACTTTGGAAGAATTTGAAGAATAATATCTTATCAAATAAAAAGCAGGTTTCGGAACTCCCTCCTCATTTTGACAATCCTGATCATATCAACTCCCATTTTCTTAATATATCTGGTAGCAGCAGTGTGGAAAACTCACTGCTCACTTACTATGAATACCACAAATTTGGCTCCGAGGTCTTTTCTTTTCATTCAGTGAGTGAGTACACAGTGCTTAAGGTCATTCAGAGCTTTAAATCAAATGCTCAAGGTTTTGACGGCATCACTTTAGATATGCTGCTTATGACCTTGCCTCAATCTCTACCGGCCATCACCAACATAATAAATGGGTCAATGTCTAGTGGGTTGTTTCCGGAATGCTGGAAAGTCTCAGTAATTAAGCCAATACCAAAAAATAGTCAGCCTTCCACTATGGGTGACTTGAGGCCTATTAGTCTGCTTCCATGTCTATCTAAAATATTAGAAAAGATAGTTTGCATGCAGCTGATTAAGTTTCTGGAAGATAACCATATCCTCCCGCAATTTCAATCTGGATTTCGTCGAAATCACAGTACATCAACTGCTCTAATAGATATCGTGGATAACCTTTTGGCAGCTCAAGATCATGGAAAATGCAGTATCCTGGTTCTTCTTGACTTCTCACGTGCTTTTGACTCTTTAAATATTTCCCTTCTTCTCTCAAAGCTTGCCTTTTATGGATTTGATCATAATACCATTAATTGGTTCTCTAGTTACCTTACAGGGAGACAACAGTGTGTTGAACTTCGATTATCTAATGGAATTTCCTCAAGATCCTCTTTTTGTCCTGTTCCTAGAGGTGTCCCCCAAGGATCTATACTTGGGCCCATTCTTTTCATTCTCTTTAGTGCGGACATAGTCAAGGACATTTCACACTGCCAATTTCATCTATATGCGGATGATTTGCAGCTGTACTATTCTTTTCTACCTACTGACTGCGCCAACGCGGTAAATATGATAAATGATGATTTAGCCCAGGTATATCAGTGGTCAGAGTCTAACTCCTTAGTCCTTAACCCCAAAAAATCAAAGTACATAATGACCGGTACTAAAGCTAATTTGCAAAAACTATCAGATTATCACATTAATATTTCGGTTAACGGGGAATCCGTTGAATATGTAAAGGAAGCAAAAAGTCTTGGACTGACTCTTGACCCTCATCTCCGTTTTGAAAGGCATGTGGCTGATGGGGTTCGTAATAGTTTTTACAGATTAAAGCTTCTCTACAAAATACGACCCTATTTAAGTGAGGATGTTAGGATCACCTTATGTGAATCTTTAGTGCTTTCTAGATTGAATTATTGTGACGTGGTTTATGGGGCGTGCTTGTTGGCTCGGACTGAAAGGTTAATACAGCGGGTTCAAAACGCCTGTGCGCGTTTTTGTTTCCACATTCCCCCCCGCACACATGTCACTCCTTACCTAAATTCTTCAAACATGCTAAAAATGAAAGCGCGCAGGCTTTTGCACCTCGCATCTCTGCTCTTTGGTATTGTTTCTAATAAAATACCTGTTTACCTTTACGATAAACTCAAATGGGTTCAAGAATGGTCTCGCTACCAAAAGCGAGTCTGTACTCATGTGTTTTTGACACCTAGACACAAATCTGTCGCATTTCGTGGGTCCTTTAGGTTTGCGGCTTCTCAGTGCTGGAACGATCTGCCGCCACCTTTACGTGCCCTGAAAACAGTAACTTCTTTTAAATTTGCACTGAAGAAAGAATTACTAACGCTACAAAAGCGCTCATAGCTTACCTTACTTTACGTGGGCATAGAGTGCTGGCCTTTCAGTCACACAGGAAACAGTGTAGGTAGTATATTTTTCTCCTACTTGTTGCACTGCCCACAAACACTACTCCACACTCTCTGCTCAATCGTCTTCTGGTCCTGGCTGTTGCCTCCAGTATATTTTCTTGAACGTTCACTCCTGTTCGCTTTCCGTGCGCCTATATATAACTATTTTATTCTTTCAAGTTTATTTTATTATTTACGTATGTGTATCCTTGTATGTCTATATATATGTTTAATCATTTATTTTTCTGCGCTCGTGAGGCTACCCATGGGTCCCATCTGAAAACCAGCGCCGCTTATCTTCCGGTAGGCAGGTAGGCAGCAATACGCTGAGATGGAACCTGTTTGGCCCACACAGCACGGAAGACCATATTATCTGTACCTACCACATACTTATGTATACTTAAGAACTAAATTTTTATCTTGTGTTTTTTCTTTAATTCTGTACTTAAATAATTTTTCTTTTTACTTTTATATTCTTTAGGTAAGTAGGTATGTTTTATGTATTAGTTCTGTTCTGAATGGTCTGTCCTATGTGTGTGTCAAATAAATGTATTTTCTTTCTTTCTTTCTTTCTTTCTTTCTGTTTGCAAGTTCGATTCACTCAATTCATCTTTCAAGTTTTTTTTACTTTCCCGATTTGCTTCAAGTGGATTAATACAGTTTTATCACTTACCCCGAAGCCTGCAGCTATCTCTGAAGTGCTTTGTGATGGATCGGCTTCCACAATAGCCTTTAATTCTTCATTTTCCACTTTGGTCTCCGGCCGTCCACGGGGTTGGTTCTGAAGGTCGAAATTTCCAGAACGAAAACGTTGAAACCAAAAACGTACCGTGCTTTCTTTTGCGACACCAGCGCCGTACACATCATTAACCCTTCGAGCTGTTTCTGCAGCACTGGTGCCACGGTAGAACTCGTACTCGTAAATATACCGATATTTCATGTTTTCCATTGTGCGGTAATAAGCGACGCCAAAGAAAAAAATAATGAGTAAAAACAAATGAATGACTGTTTTCAAAACTCAAATGTACCAGCTAAATGAATTTATAAATTTGAATTTGGAATTCTTAACCAAAAAGGAGATATTTCAGATCAAAGTGGTCAGTACGACAAAACGCTAATTTCATATGTAAGGACCTATTAATATATGTGAAACCATCGAAAATATCATCTTTATCAGTAAATGTATTGCAAATATAGTATAACATTTTTGATGTTTTGGTATTACAACAATGTATCTTTTTAACATTACACAGAATTTTTAAAAAAATATATATAAAATATATATTTCCACGTTACACAAAGATTAACTGGAAGCGAATGCTTACTAGCATTAAGTTCGCCTACAGTTTTTTTTTGTGTTATTAAGAATTTTCAATCAATCAGCAATGGTTTGCATGACTAACACGCGATGCAACTTTACACTTATGGGTAAATATTTGTAATTTATGAATGAGTAAAGAAACTAAAAGGTAAATAGAACCCCAGCTGCATCTGTTCTCAAATATGTAACCTTGTGGGTATATGTGTAAATGTTCGCTAGACTGCTTTAGCGTAGCTTTCAAAGCTCCGACACAATAAACACAGTATCAACCAGTATGAAAAGTTAATTTTAAATTATCTCTTTGCACACACAATATGACGCCAGAGCGACGACGTGCTATAATATACGCTGGATAATATCATAGCACGTCGCTCTGTCGTCGTCGTTAACTGTGGGAGTTATTGAGTTCCCTTTTATAAATAATAAATAAGTAATAAAAATTACACTCAGCGCCATCAATCTCCAAACAAAGTAAAGCTTGTACTTTTGGATCCAGATAACTGATAGAATACCTATTTACTTTTTTTTGTAAATATATACATATACTTATAATATATAGAGAAACCACCAGACCTGGAATAAATAGCTGTAGATCATGTAAACATTTGTTCCGCGCTGGGAATCAAACCCGCAACCTCCTGCGTCTCAGACGGCTGTTCGCCTACTGCGCCACGGAGGCCGTATTTTATGAAGGATATATTAGTGTCCCTACTGCTTCAGATTATATGTCGTGTACCCGAGATCCAGACTATTGCAGACGTCTGTGTTTACTCGTGTAACTCAATCAACAAGGATGCGAATTGCTTTTCAATCAAATATGAGAAACTTGCTTGAGGTTTTTGATTGAAATCCCTGAAGACAAGAAATGCATTTTACTAGAACCCTTGTTTGCAGAATTAAGATAGATGCTAAACTATGTGCTAATCAACTCGGTGCTTTTCGTGGAATACCTCGAAGTTTTCAGTATTTTAAATATGCTATAAAAGTACAGGTTGTTATTTTTTTTTATTAGTGTCGGTTCGATTTTCAGTTTTGGTCAAACAACTCCTTTGTTGTCCTACAAATACGTCAAATTTAAAAATGTACAAGATGAACATTTACGTCAAATACAAATACTACAAATACGTCAAATTTAAAAATGTACAAGATTAACATTTTTAAATTTGACGTATTTGTAGGACAACAAAGGAGTTGTTTGACCAAAACTGAAAATCGAACCGACACTAATAAAAAAAATAACATTCTGTACTTTTATGGCATATTTAAAATAGTATTGTTGAATTGTAGATTTGTGGTATTAGTTATCAGGTAGGTATTATCGAAAATTTTAATTAATTACTAAGTAAACTCGATGGACCCTTGAGTAAAAATGCTACATCTTATCCCATTGCAATTATAAGATTAGATTTTATAAGTAGTATTCCTTTAATATAAGATACCATGTCTGTTAAATAGTCTAGATCCTTATGATTGACCCTATTAATTGGTGACATAAAAGCTCAGGATGTTATTTTTTTAATTGATATTGATTCGATTTCCATATATAAGGGTATTTTCAAAATACTTAAAATTAAAGGAATGTTTCTACTTAGATAACTATTGTGATTTATTTCAATCATTATTATAAATGCGGGATTTATCACGTACCATTTTATCAGTGCTTCGACCGACAATGTTTCTGTTCGGTTCAATTCGTGAAGGTGTTTCAGTGTGAAGTCAGGGTGAGTGCGAAAAACCTAACATTGTCGGTGGAAACACTGTTAAAACGGTACGTGATAAATCCCGTATTTATAACAAGAAATTAATTGAGTAAAATTTGTCATCTTTAGTAATTAGAGTACTTTTCCTCCAGGTATGGCTCAAAAATTCCATCCTATATGTAATTGCCAATGTTTCTTACTAGTGGTGTATATTTTCCCCACAAAGAGTATATTTACATTGTATTCTCAAAGCTCAAGAATGTAGTGCTGTGAAGTAAATAATGAAATAACTTGGGACAGCCGGACAGACAGGCGGAACGAGATTTCAAAGCAGGAATTTTACTAGAATCCATATAATCCATGTTTTATCAATTTAACTGCACTGGCCGAAGAAATATATTTAAAAACATGCAAAAACTGAAACTGCGGAAATACTGCGAATTTTCGGTCCAAAAATACAGGGAGATAGTAGAGTTATTCAGAAGAGTTAGCACATTATTTATGTTTTTGTCTTGCTAGAATTACACATAATTCAAAAGCTCACATTCTCTTGCCGGTTTATTTATGGTTCTATAGACACGGTATTGGCGTGGACCATAAAGTGAGTTGTCTGTGTCCTAAGCTTTCCACAGGCTATTGAATTTAATTACGCTTTACCGGGTGCCTATAAATCGCCCTAGGGTGCCGGTCCCGCTAGCCTGCATAGCGCTCATTTCATCACGAACTGAACACCAAACACCAATATTGGTGAAATTTCGGTCATAATAGTGCACGAATATTAAGAAACAATGTTCCTATGGAACGTAAGCAGAACTCACTCCCTTCTGGACAATCGCAGCAGTATTTAGCATTGTTTGGCAAATACCTCTCTTAGTTCGTGTTGAATGCCAAGTATCACTGTCTTGTTGCTCATATCCTTACAGTTATTCATAATTTTTGAACTCCAGTACTTTTACAAAACAGAAATATTAAAAATATTAACATACTGTAAAAACTGAATCTTGCCCTCATTTAATTATACGAGTTGATAATTATGTTATTTACTTTAACCGCACAACAATAGTACTTATAATACAAAACAATTGGCCGAATATAAATTAATTATGCATTCGATTGGCCGTTTGCATTTGGCAGATTAAAGCCCTGTGGACAAACGGCCTTCGGGCATTGATTATAATGGCTCTATGGTGTATCGGGCGGGATTTGCGACCAAAGCTCGGTGTGACGTGACTGGCATGCTAGTAAACTTGCGCAAAAACTCTACTAGCATGCTAATTGTAAAACCATGCTAGAGCAACTGTTTTCCTTGCAAGAAGAACCATCTACCTCTGATCTACTCCTGTGCTGTATATTCATTGAATTTCAGTGTTAGTTTTATTATTGTAGATTTTTCTCCTATTTACTCGCCTAAACTTTTAACGCTGGTATTTTTAATTTTAACGGTGGCTGATCAGGTTTATGGTGTAGCATGTGAGATAATTAAGTAGAGTGCCTAAATTGTTAGGCGTATGTGTCTACCCATCTGTATTAGCTTTGTGTCCCCGCTGACCGCCAACAACCCGCCATAATGCAGATTTTGCGTTCATAAGGCCGTCGATTTATGGGCTATGTGGCTTTGTCCAGCGACATCGTTAAATTGATGAATGCGACCCTGTATTTATAGACCAGCTTTTCAATTTTATAAAATTGAATTGTAGCTGGAGTAATTTGCTAGAAGAGCCTACCAAAGCTATATAATGCCATGACGAACTGTCTTGGACTAATCCTGTTTTTTCTCAACTTTCATTAGAGTCTTCTTCATACATATCTGGTGTGTGTCAAGTGCCTCGGTATAATAATAGTAGCTGGTCAATATCTAAACTCGCATAATTTAACACTAATAAAACAACAAAGTTGGCACCTAACAATGTTACGCAGGTCTCCAATTACCAGTTATGAAGTCCCAGCAGATTGCACATGAATTGTTTCATTTCCTGGCATAGAGACAGCTATAAACCTTGCGCATTATTCTACGCATTGTCCAGTCTCGGTCGCAGATAAAGCCATAACGTGAAATACGCACTTTTAACACAATTGCTAAACGCAATTGTGTTAAAAGTGCGTATTTCAGGAAGACACTTCCTTGAGCCACCTACACAACGAAATAACCAAGTTGGTACGCTTTGCGTCATCTTAGGTGCTAACTTACCACTTATAATGCCCAGTTCATATAGATTGCACATGCATTGTATTTCCTGGCAGACACCGCTATAACCATGCGCATTATCTGACGCATTGTCCAAGGCCCGGCTGGGACCGAGCCAAAACCTGAATTACGCGTATTGAACGTTCAGTGTCCTTGAATTGCCACTTACTCAAATGACCATCCTCACTATTAATCCTGGCTATCTCAGACTGTTTGTCATTCCGACTCTTGGAAAGCCTATTGTCCTGCTCCTGGACACTCCATCTTCATTTATTAACATGAGACTGCAGTGCAGTAAAGGTAACATTCGGGCCATTACGGGCCTGAGGGAGTTGTCGTGCGACCGCAGTGCTTTTAGTCTTGGAATGAATGGATAGGTCACATTCACATGTCGTTAGAGTTGTCGATAGTTACTTGGGTGGTTCTCAAATACTAACACTCTCGAAGCTAAAAGCTGATACCTACCTGTTTATCTGTTAACCTGTCCTAAGATTTGAATAATACCTTTTAGTAGCTATAAACGGAAATTTCGCTACCCATACGATAATCATATACGATAATTATCCTAATGGATATACGTATCACTGCTGCAAATAAATATAGTGGAATAGCTGTACTAATGTTACGATTTGGATTAAAATCACATATTCGGTTAACCCAACCCAACCTTATTAGGTATTTGCATTTCCAGTGGGATTAAGTATTTAGCAGTAGCAGGCGGAAACTGTGCTATGTGCTATATCGTTACTAATTGAGACACTAATTATTTGAGTGCTGCTCTGTTAATGGATACGACCTTTCCATTTTTGTTCAGGCCAACCTTTTCAACCTTATACAGGTTATCACCGGCGTGAATTATGTTTTGTCTGATTAGATTGGTGTCTAGACCTTTTAGTTCAATTTTAAAGAAAACCTTTTTATGGATCGTTCTTTATCCCAGTGTAATAAGGTGTCTGGAAAAATAAACAAGATTAAAGTACCGACATACCTAGGCAAGTAACGTTCGGCGTATTCAGTGTTCTTCAATTCAGGTCGCTTACTAAGTCTGCCATTATTTCAAGCTTCTTGAATACTAAATGAAAAGCAAATGAAATAAAAAAAAATATTAAACGTTTGTTTTTCGTTTCATGAAATTACGAAACGAATAAATTAATAACTTTAAGAATAACAAAGTTTATTTTGTTACATTGACTAAGTATTGCATAGTGATCCATACTGTTACGTTTTCACGACTAAACGGCTGGATTGATTTCGATGTTATTTGGTAGGCATATAGATAGACTACGACCAGGGTTGAGACATAGGCTACTTTTTAACCGACTGCATAAAAGCAGGGTTATTTTTTAATGACAAACCACGCGTGCGAAGCTGTATGCGGGTCAGTTAGAAACTAATGTTTAACTGCTAATAGAGATTGAATCAGTCAAAGTTATCCTCGGAAAAACTCACATACATACATTGTCTACACGTCCAACTTATCTCTTAGATCACTCACGCACGTATGACCCTGCCATTCCCTTGTAAATAAATATATTAACATAGTTTGTTAATATTTTTATTTGCGAAGTTTTAAGTCTGTATAAACTTCATAATACTAAACTACCTGAACCGATTTGAATAAAATTTGTAAGTCAGTTCGTGACCTAGAATAAAGGCTACATTTAAGCCAAGTTTCACGCGACCGAGACCGTGTGTATAAGCTAGTAAATATGTTAATTTATCAGTGCAATCAAGCACGGTACTCCGCAGTACAGCAGTGGCACATAACGCCACCAGTGTTAGATAAGCGCCGGGCGCCGGCCTAATGTATGTAACGATACTGTTCCAGCGATAGTGGGAATTAAATTGTATATTGGAACATAAAGCGTATGTCTGCAATAAAATGAATTATTAGACGCCAATGATATGGTAGATAGTCAAACGAAGATGTACAGACAGACAGATTAAGAAATAAGTGACTTGACTACACTTGGCCGATTTCGAAAAATGTAAATTCAAAATTGACAGTGCCTAAGATAATTATGATGTTTTGCATATTAAACTATTTGAATCAAACTGTAAAATGGTGATTACTGGTTATTAGTAAGAAATGTCTTCAGCCTGGTCACTTATCTCTACACACGGATGAGCTCATGTCTGTGTCTCTACATCTGATTGCAAACAGAAGTATGTATAATATATGCGAATACGATCATATGTATAATGATGATATGTATATTAGATAACTAACTTCCGCCCGCGGATTCGCACATGTGGTTTGTCAATAAAAAATAGTCTATGTGTTATCCAGGTCATGAGATAACTATATACCTACCAAATTTCATCGCAATCGGTTCAGCCATTACGACGTGATTAAGTATCAAATAAACGAACATCCAAACTTCTGCTTTTATAACATTAGTGTGAAATAACGAAGGTGTATAAGCATCAGTAAGAAGAAAAATGTAACAGGCATTTAAAATTGCGATGCAAATATGCATCAATAAGTAAGATTTCGGAGAAGGATCTGATTTCAAAAGTCATCAATAATGTCGAATGTACGTTTATAAGTGGTATAAGAGAGTAATCAATAATCGTATTCGGTGTATATATTTTTATTACGTTCTAATGATTTGATCTTAAACCAAAACTGCTAAAGTTTTCGTAAAAGCTGAAATCGTTTCGCAGGTTCATTGTACACAACTTGTGCTCAGTGAGTCCAGACGACCGCACACAGAGCCCAGATAAACTTGTCAACGCGCTGACAGAGATGGAGCAAGTGAGAGCCTGTGAAACTGAAAGAAAAGCCATATAAGAACGAATTATACATATAAGATCTTAAATTAAAACTATGCCTAATTGCTTCGTTTATTTGAATTGGTGAATCATCATCGCCAAAAACTTGTATACGTTAGTTCTAACAAGATCTGTCCCGCTCGACCTAAGCAGCCATTTGCTCTTTACTTTCTTTTAAAAATTTTTTTTTTTTTGATTAATTATTTTTGATCATCCTTCCTCAATATTCTGAAATTTTAATTTGTTTTAGTGTACTTGCTGCAATAGACCAAGTGTAACGTACTCGTAATGCTGAAAAATGTTCCCTTATTTCTACGCGAATGAATTAGCTTGTAACTTGTTCCATGCGCTATTCCCGTGGTTGGATACTTCGCCATTGTGTTTACTGTTGGTGTATTCAATACTAGGAAGACAAAACACCTTTATAATCTGTCTTATGTCTTTCCAGGTTCAACACTATTTAGTTTGTGCACTCTGGTAGAAAGTAGCCTATGTCCTTCCCCAGGATATAATCTATCTCCTTGCCAAATTTCATTACGATCCGTTCAGCTTTTTAGTTATGAAAAGGTAACAAAGAAACAGTTACTTTCGCAGTTACTATGTATGTTTTATACCATATAAACCTTCCTCTTGAATCACTCTATTGTGGTTTTGCATGCGTGGTTTGTCCATAAAAACATTACCCTCCTTCTGCGCAGTCGGGTAAAAAGTATCTTATGTCCGTCTCCTGGTTCTAAGCTACCTCCCCACCAATTTGCAGCCAAATCGGTTCAGCCATTCTTGAGTTATAAATAGTGTAACTAACACGACTTTCTTTATTTATATAGATTTTATTAAAGTTTGAGACAATTTCTCAGTCTAAGTTATCCAGTGTCTTATCCATTTATACCTCCGTGGCGCAGTGGGCGAACAGCCGGCTAAGACGCAGGAGGTAGTGGGTTCGATTCCCGCCGCGGAACAAATGTTTGCATGATCTACAGATATTTGTTCCGGGTTTTTCTATATATTATAAGTATATATTGACAAAAAAATGTATATAAGTATTCTATCAGTTATCTGGTTCCCATAGTGCAAGCTCTGGTTAGTTTGGGGCTAGATAGCGCTGTTTGAAATGTCCAGCTATATTTATTTAAAAGGGCACGTTAAGATGTCGGATCTTGTGATACCTGGTAGTCCTTGTTTGAGGACTTCGGGCGAGAGTGAATTTGTCCAATGGTAAACAACTTGCACAACGATGCCTAAACATATTTAGTGGCTAAATATGATTTAAGGAGTTGTTAAATCATACAAATACGTCAAATTTAAACATGTTTCGACGCTACATACGTTTAGTGATCTTTGTGAAAGCCGGCCTTAATCTTTGACTAATATATTAGTGTCACGAAATGTATAACCAACTTAGTTTTATTCAAATTAGAGGTAACGGTGGTTCATGTTAATTGGTTACTCTTTTTAGGGGTTGAAATTGCAGTTATTCTTGATTTTAGACTTTTCCCTATATTTGTGTCACTAAAGCTACACGAATAACAAATTTCAGCATTATGGGGTCACTAGTGTACCTTGAGAATTTTGTCAAAGTTTTATTTTTATTATGTCTAATAACTCAAAAACTCCAAGGATTAAACTTAAAATGAAAACGGGGTAGAAATGTTCTAATGAGACCTTTAAATAGACGTCCCATTTGACCTAATAATTTTATTAAGATTTTTTTTTACCCCTCACGAACCCCAATATCTCAACAACCCCTCAACATTTTTGGTTCATTTAGTCACACCGGGATTGTGCCAACACTACCTACCTATATTACTAATTTCACGATGATCGGATCAACGCTTCGAAAGTTATACTCGGTCAAACAAACATACATACATCAACGCCGATTTGCCCAAGTTGATATGGAGATCTCGCTTCGCTCGATCAAAAGTTATAACTAACTGCTGAGTGTGTTGGCGAAAGGGTCCTCAGCTCAGCATTTTCTACTGCATACTGCAGTGCTGGTCTTCTTCTGTTTGGTTTTTTCATCATGCAAACTTAGTCCTAAGATAGTATTCGAAGATCCATAATGATACAATATACTATAATAAATAGAACCCAGTTGGGTTATTGGAAAATACAGATACATCCTGCTTTGGTATAAAATGTTCAGTCAGAATATACGTCTTCAATTCCCAGGAGTAGAACCAGCCCAGCCGTAGTTTATTATAGGCTTTCTAGCTAAAGGCGAATACAGTTATAACATAAATTCAATTGGATGTTTTTCATTGTTACAGGTACTGCAGATATTCCAGAGAGCTCTAAACCAATTCGGTAATAAAATATTGAGTAGAAACTGCAAGCCCTGGTACTTCGGCTGCGGTAGATTCTACCTCTATTTCGTGAATTAAAAATCCGTGTAGCTGATTCCAAGGTATATGTATTTCTGCGCGGTTCATGCGATATAAGTGATTTATATGAAATGCAGTGATTTTCCGTCCATAAAAACCCATCTAAACTTTCGCATAATACATAAATATTTATTGATGGGATACCAAATAAAAACAAGATAGATTCTCCATAAAACGGAGTGGCCAGTTTCTCCGGGTTGAAAACCTCAATAAAATATGGGATTTGTGGACAGTGATATTAAACTTTGAGAACAATAATCCGGTTATCGGTAACTGTTTCAAAATAAGAAGATAAGAATTATGAGTCCATTGTTATTTATTGGTAAAAGTAATGTTTTTTCCTTGTATACTACACGCTTACAATAATCTCGATATCAGCGATACTGCGCAAGAGAACGGCGTCCCTGATGCTGTGGGTGCGCGGCAGCCCCAACAGCTGCCTGCAACTCATTGCAGAGAGGCTGGTCTTTGACTGTCACTTCATGGAACACTGGACGAGAGCGCACCCTGTGCACGTCTAGTGTCTCCATAGTTCAATGCTCCTAGCTGTTTTTATTATGTGTATTATAAATAAGTGAGTTTTGTTATTTACTTATTTTATTGTTTATTGTTTTAATGTATTTAATATGGACTAGGCCTTGTATGTTAGTGCTAGTCTGAAACAAAGAAATTGAATAGAATTAATAATAATGATAGATAGGTACTACAAACATAAGTAAGTGCAGTTAAATATTAAGGAACTAAAAAAGATCATTAGGAGGATTTATAGCTTCTACCAAAATTAAATATTGCCATAATCGCGAAAACAATACAGAGTTTTCAGCGACAAGAGATGATACCGAAGTTTTTTTTATTATTCCCAAAAACTATACAGCAGATACAGCAACAATAAAACTTGTTTAACCGATTTTTTCTGTATACTGTACAAGCGAAGTCTATTACACCGTCGCCGCGTTGGAAAGTTTTTAATAGTGATATAAAAGTAGTTTGAAATAGTTTTCTCGATCGACGCTTGGTGAAGCTGTATAGTTAAAAACTTTCAGGTGAAGAGAGATTCTGGTTACAGGTATTAACTGCCATTCGAAGAGCCATCATACTAAAAAGAGATTTAGATAAGATAGCTTTATTGTAATTACCACACAGAAACAATTAAACACTAGACTAATGGCGGGTTCCTATATTCGTCGGTAACCAGAAACGACTCGTTTCTCCTTGAAAACGTATCAAGAGTTTGACTCAAGTTTGACACTTTTTCAACGAGTCGTAGTCGGTTACCGACGAATATAAGAACCCGTCATTAAACTAAAATGGCAAATATAATGGGCGGCATTATCGCTGAGAGCAATCTCTTCCAGGTCTTCTTAGGTCAGTTTAATAGATTCGGTTTCATGAAGCGTCATAATGTGAACATTTTTCAAATGAATGAGCTTCCAAACACATGTAGCCGACGTCGCTCAAAAAGCTGGAAGACTCAAATAGGACTGCGCCGGACACGTGTGCCGTATGTCAGACACAATGTGGGCGAGGACCACTACAGAATGGCTCCCAAACAACGGACAACGCCCGCGTGGAAGGCCCAGGCAAAGGTGGCGGGCTTAGCTAAACTCCTACCTTAATGATTGGCCTTTACTCGCGAACAATAGAGACGAGTGGAAAGAGGGAAGGGAGGCCTTTGCCCTGCATTCGGACACAGCAGGCTTATAATAATAATGATACAATAATGCGTATCTAATGGTCAAGCTGATCCCTATAAAAGCTGTGCTTCAGCGTCAGGCTAACTTGACTGTCGTCAGACCTAGATTTCTTTACGGTTAACCTTATTGCTATCTTGGCTGAGTTTAAAGTACTTTGTTGATGAAATATAACTTCAAGAATTGTGTTGAAATGAAAATTTAATCCGAGGGTGTAGATTTTATTTTTTGTAACTATATTCTTGTATTGGCCGGTGCATCAGCGTTTGTTTATACTAACTATTATGTATATGTATAAACTATTACATATTTCAGTTTTTCAACTGAAGTAGGTAGGTAAAGGAACTGTTTCTGGTATTTCCTTTCAACTCAACATTCAATGCAAAATTATATCTGTTTTATTTTTTAATTCGGCCAGTCTAGTCGACATTTCATCACAATTGCATAAGATGCATCTGTTACATCCTCCTTATGAAACATGTCTCAACAAACTCAACATGTCCCCAGTACCGGATGTTTCAAGTATGCCGTATGAACCCCTGCTTTATTAAGTTCAATTTTCTCATCAAAATCTTGATTATTGACTTCTTTATCGTTCGTCGAGTCACTGGTCCTTTATATTGGTCGCAATGTCTGTGGGTCGCACGCACTGCGTTAAGTTGGTAATGAGATCAGACTGGGGTTATATAAATATGATGGCTATGAAAAAGGTGTTATATACATACATATATGTACTTAACAGCTTTTCATAACATGTTCTTGATAACAAAATAATCGAAATTATTATCCAAATCATTGTAGCAATAGACAATAGATTTCGTACTCTAAGGAAGTTCCGCCTATAGAAAGTGTGCGTAAAACCACGAAGGCAAAAGAGAAAGTTGATGTTTAAAACAATACCTCCAACCGTAAACATTCTTTAGCGAGGTTAGTAGACGACAAACATATATCGGTCATCTTGGTCTCACTACCGTTAGCGTATGTACTCGAACATATCAGTCTGGTACTCTGCTATTATTATATGTAATACAATGGTGTGTATAGAGCCGGTTGTAAGTACATAATCTCGATACAGTTTACAACGCAATAAGTCCACATTTCTGTCTATCCTCATACAGTTTGAGCTCAACTGGATAAATGACAATGCCAATCTTTGTATGGGATTTGGACCAAGAGCTGCCCAGAATAACCACATAGTCATGTTTCCTGGACTATCACTAGTCTGTAAAAAAAAAGCTATATTGAGAGCTATTTAATGGTAAAAAATGTTTTGTTCTGGGCAGCACTTGATTTAAACACTGGCATTTTCCTTTAAATGCAATATAAAAACAATTCTAGAATTTCAAAACCCAAATACCTATAACTGCAATCAACTCTTCTGCTGTTTTGCGCCTGAAAATAAATTGGAAACACAAGAAAGATTCTACAAACAAAAGCTAGTTATTATCAAGCGTAGTAAGTAGTGTATCAGAGACGTCCGGGCTGCGCGGCGGGTCAACGAGCTCTGACTCACTAGCGCAGTGGCTGTAAGACTGTAAGTAAAGTGGCATGCGCTCACACGTTATGCTCCTGCGCATTGTAAGTGGAGCTTTTTCAAACCGGTTGTATGGATCAATTAGCTCTGTATTTTGTTTGAGTTCGTTATACTGGAGTTACTGTAGGACGAGGACAGTTCAGTGAGCCACCTGTTCGCATTAGTTCAGGTGACCAGGACAAGGGCAAGGAAAAAACTAGCTAGGCCAGCATGTGTGATACTGATATGTGTTGATAAATAGATATTTGGGAAAACCTTCCATACATGAACCTTCTCCTTCTCCAGTCTTCTCCTTCTTCCTACCATCCTTCTCAGAAGAGCGAAATCTCCTAATACAGGAATTTTAAACTTAAAAACAGGTTTAAATTACTAGTAAAGCTATAGTAAACACAAGTTAACTAGTGTAAAACAAAAATAAAATATTTGTAATCTTTGACTATCAAAATAGTGCCACGAAATCCATAACCAAATTACTTGACCCACAGTTTTATTCAAATTACAGGTAACGGGAGTTCATGTAAATTGATTACACTTTTGTGGAGTAGAAATTGCAGTTATTCTGAATTTCAGTCTTTTCCCTATATTTATGTCACTATAATGACACACATACCAAATTTCAGCACCGTGAGGCCACCCTGTGAATTTCTTCAAAGTTCAGTTTTATTATGGCTAATAACTTAAAAACTACAAGACTTAAACTAAAAATAAAAACGGGGTCGAAATGTACTCATGAAGGCATTTCCTTAAACGTGCCATTCACCGGATAGTCTCATTTTGGTTTTTTTACTTCTCTTGAACCCCCCAGTATCTCGACAACCCTCCCAGTTTTAGCTAATTCAGTCACACCAGAATTGTGCCATCACTACCTACTTACGAGTATATACCAAATTTCACGATGATCGAATCAACGCTTTGAAAGTTATCCTCGGACAAACATACATACATACATACAAGCCGATTTGGCCTAGTTGATTTGGAGATCTCGCGGAAATTGTATTTGTATTTTTATGTATTTTATTGTATACATTTGTGTTTGACGGATTTAACTGGTGTCAGGCCACGATACAGTGACCGATAAATTTTACATTACATATATTACTACTACATTTTACCACGAGTTAACTCGTGGTAAAATGTATCCTCCGTATAAAATATAGTCGCCATCTCCTACAGTAGGACAATAGAATACTGTAGTAGGACTCCTACTAATATATTCAGAATGCCATCTAAATTAGTTCAATCGTTACGGTATCTCTACGCGCCGGTAGACTAACATTCTATGGTGAAAGTAAATTAACAAGTAATATAATACATTCAATGCGTGGATATGGATGCTGATGCTGACATAGCAGGCTCAAATTTAATTAAACTCCCGTCAAAGGGGTGAGATGGACGAGCGAATTAAATGTTAGACACGTTCACGCGAGCCGCGGATAGTGATAGAAATTGTTGTATGGCCCCAGGGGCCTAATTCTACTAAACCCATCGCTTCACTATGACAATGGTATCGTCGCAAAATGGCCACTACCTTTTGGTATTTTACTATCTTTGTCAAAATAATGACAAATAATCATTGATTATTATTCCTGTCATAAGCTGCCAAATTTTCAATGGTATTGTCATAACTACGGGCGGCGATTTTTGACAAACATGTGCTGGATTGTGTTAGTAGAATACCAAAAGGTATCTATAGTGGCCATTTTGCGACGATACCATTGTCATAGTGAAGCGATTGGTTTAGTAGAATTGGGCCCCAGGTTACTTGAAATCAGTTCGCTATGCTAATTTAGAATATTTCGACTAAATTTGGCGATCGCCTACCAAATTCAATAAGTAAAGTTCTTTTAATCATCGATGTGAATGTTTATGCTGATAATTTAATGTTATGCTTAGAAAACCTTTCGTGATTTATTTAAATTTATATTATAAACATGGGCTTTACTTATCATGTTTTGTCGGTGTTACAACCGATGATCTATTTGATATTTGTGGTTTGTAAACTCTCTAATCGCGAAATGGTCATTATAAGCAAATATTTCTCAATAATATAATATTTTATTATTATCAAAGCATGTATTTCCGAGTACAATTCTAGCAATGTCAGTGTTCGAACACTTATAATTCATGAACGGCTGAACTGATTTTGATGATCTTTGATTTGTTGGATTTGTCTCCGCCCCGAATAGCAGAATAACTATTAAAATATCGGAAAAATTCACGCAAAAAGAAATTTCATTTCATTTTCTTATATAATGATGGCAGATTTTCAATTTTACCAGAGTGACGTATATTAACAACCCCCGCCATATGCATGTCAAGGCGGTACGAATTTCGCCGCCGCGCCGGGTCAACTAGTAGTACCCATATAAACTAGTGGTTGTGAGAACAGTACCTCGCGAGCCCTTACTATTATTCAATAACCGACAGTTGCCCCTTTCCCTTGGCTTAGCAAAGCCATTTCATAGTTTTGAAACCATAAATTTTCCGAAAAAAAAAATCTAAAATTTAAATCTGTACATATATAACGCTATAGCAAACTCCCCCCCCCCCCCCCCTAACACCCCTTTTGGAAAATTGTTCGCAACATCTTGTGTTGAATGAAGTCCTTGGTGTGTCTCTTAAATTTGATTGAAATCCGTCGAGAAATAATGCTACAGCAAACTTCCCCCCCTATTTTCCCCATGATCAAAAGTCGTCATCGACTCATTAATTAAAATAAATCAAGGAACACATTTGTGCCAATTTTCGTCAAAATCGGTTGATAAATGCGACCTGTAGGCGAGAACAGACAGACGTACAGACAAAAGCATTTTTTGGCCAATCTTGAAACTGAGACGCTTTGCTCGCTCGCTCAATTAACCAGTCCTTTGGATGGTAAAATAAAAGTTAAAAAAGCCTAATTCTGTCTCTCAGTCGCATCACTGGTCGTACGAATCACCGAAGCGAAACCCATACATTGTGCTACTCGTAAAGTCGAATGTCGTGGCCGCCCGTCGCGGTAATCAAACACCGCCTTTACAACTACCACGGACAGCCGGTCGTGAAACACAATGAAATGTGATATAACACATAAACTGTCTTGTAGTAAAATGATTTCGCTCAAGATGGCTGTAGATTGTAGATAACCCAGTTGGAATCTAACTGCCGATAAATTTGGTGGTGCTGAATGCTTCTAGCTAATTGCTGCCCAAACAAACCTTGCACGGTTTTTGGGGTAATATTAAGGTTATATTATGTACTAACGTTGAAAAAAAAATGTTTCATTAACCCCCAACGCAAAATTAGAGATGTTATAAGTTTGACACCTATGTCTTTCTGTGGCATCGTAGTTCCAAACTTCCGGGCGTATCTTTTTCCGGACCAGTATAATCTCGAGTCTTCAAGTCCAGAGTGAATAGGTTGTTTCTTCTATCACAGCATCATTTACCATGAGTAGTACTACACTTACCACACTGAGGTAGTGGTCAAGCGCATGACTATGATAATTAAAAAAAAACAACAAAGTACGGTAATGTAAAGTACAATTATGTACAGTGATCGCGAAAGTTTGAAAAATACTAAAAACAACAAAGCTGTCAAATGGTTTATGACGGGATTTTTTATTTTGTAAAGATTCACTTGTTTCACAAGTGTTTCTTCAACTTTCTACACAAAACCATACAATGATACCAAATAATCAAAACTTACAGAAGATTTTGATCTCGTGGTCCGTTATTATAAGTAGAAACTTCATAACAGATTCAAACATTAACCTCACAATGGCACTAAGTTTACACTATTATTTCTTCCGTAAATGAGATAAGGCTTAGTTACTGATAAAGATTTATTTCAATTTCCACTTTGGAGAAGTTAAGGGTCACGCTGATGACTTTGGGATTGTTGGAGATTCAATTTGACTTCGGGGTTTCTATTCCGCTATCTGATGATTTCACTGCTTGTGCCTCAGGCATTTCTGAATAGTTGTTGTAGGAGATTTAATTATGTTCAATTGTCTTCATCTATGCTTTACCACTTTCGAGTAGGTAATTTTAACTCGCTCCGCTCTGGAAAAGTGGAAAGTAGTACCTCTTAAAGTGAAATATTTGATTCAAATTCAAAGCTTCAACGTTCCCTAGCTGTAGTATTTTCATTTCCCATCGCAACAATCTCAATCTACCGTCCGAACACGTATCCAATATTTGTTTGTACAACAAACTGTATTCAATTCGACATGTGCGTACGGCAAATAAAGCATCCTTTGTCTGCTTGGGCTGTGTGTTGTTTTCGATACTGAGCGGTATTTTCGCCAATGATTTGTTGGTTATTCAACAACTTATGCTGGCTAGAGTTGAAACGCTTGGTGTGGAAGCGTACGTTCGCAGTTCGCACCTCCTTGCGCATTCCCGTAACGCTCAAAGACTTGGCACGAGCGTGAGCGACTAAACGTGTGGTGAGTTTCACATCGGCCGCTCGCTGAGAGAGCACAGAAAATACCACTGTACGAATTGTGGAATGGAATGAAAACCATTGCGGGTTTTTCATTTCGAATACTGCTCGATTGCCGTAAAGGGATTGGTTAGGCGAATACGCCTTTATGGTGAGAATTGGTATTTTTATTGCGTATTTAGTCGATAAAAGTATGATTTATTTTATCGATATGTATTTTTACATGTACTGCTCTAGGCAGTTACTATACCTATAAATAAACTTTTACCTGCTATCCGCAATAAAACAGATTTAAAAGAGTTTCATAAATGCCATAGAACAAATTGGTAAAGTTGAACGAAACTATTACCACAGCATTACTGTGTCAACTTTGTTTCTGACAATGACAGTAAGTAGGCCTAGGCAGTATAAGAAACTTTATTTTCTGTAGTTGTTAAACTAGTTCAAAAGAAATATTAGCACAACCAGTAAAGTTTGCAGTAATTTACGTCAATGATATTTTACAATTAGTTCCTAACCGTGCCACTGCATTGCCGACAAAAAGCCCTCGTTATCAGCCTTTTTGTCCCATCTGGGATTTGATCGGAGTGTTATGGGTTGATGATACGACGAGGGGATAAACTCTTCTTCTGCGTACAATTACGAGTACGTTGTACTTAGTATCACTGGGAGAAAGTACGGGGTTTTAATCTGTTCAGCGTATGTTGTATTTTTTCCAATTATAACTGAAGATATAATAAGTAACTATACAAAATGTTTTAGGCAGAATCCATCTTAAGCTTTCGTTTTATGGTGGTATCGATTTTATGAAGCGAAACCTACTACAAGTTGAATTATTAAATCACGGCCAAAACTACCGATGCTCTATTTGTAAAAGGTTCGTATGAAGATAGCTCTTATGATCTTCAGAACTAAGAGGGATTTGCCGAATGATATTTGATCATCAATTCCTCTTTTTGGTTCATTTGTGGTTTTACCCATGTCACCTGTTCCTTGCTATTTTTCCGTTCTTATAATTGACGTGTTGACGAGGGTTCAGTATTCAGTGTTCAGCGCGGGAGGATTGCGCATTAATATAAGTTGAAATATTGACGGGTTAAGTCAGTATCGCAGGGGTTAGCTTGATGTCTTGCTTTCCCAATTATTGATTTTATATTTGATTTGGGGTACAAAATTCTCGGTAGTTTTCTTAGGGTTCCTTCGAAAAAGGTGTTCTTATTATTTTAAAAGGGCTTGGGAGTTGTGCCTTTGGTCGGACAAACGCGTAAATGCACATGGTTACCGCATTATTATTTCGTTAAAATCGAATAATATTTTAAAGTAAATATTAAGTATTAGATATCGTTTCACAAGTAGATTACAAATATAAAAACTTACAAAGATGACATATACAGAGGCAAACTCAACTATAACAAGAGTTTTTATCCACCAAACCTTTGAGGATAGAGATAGCTGATTATATCGAATTTCCTTGTAATTACCGCTGATCGTTTATTGTATCACAGAATAAATAAAAAAGTTCGTTAACTAGTAAAAAGGCTATATTTATTTAAAGGTTTTGCCACACGAAGCTAAAACGTAATTTATATTTATCCCGTGTCCGGTCGGTGTAATTACAGTTCCAATTAGTTGTAACCTAAAACATGTAGGTAACTAAGCCTAATAAATCTAACGCAAGCATCCATAAAAGCGCAGTCTCACCGTGCACTAACCATTTGGCAACGTGGACCCACAGTATAGATATCATCATCATATCAGCCACAGGACGTCCTCTGCTGAACACAGCCCCCCCCCCCCCCCCCCCCATAGATTTCTAGAGTTCTCAATCTGGTGCGGCCTTCAACCAACGGCTTCCAGTAACCTATAACAGGTCGTCTTTCCATCTAGCGTGCGGCCGTCCTACACTGCTCTACAATCGAGAATCTTTCTGCCTAATTCGAGCTGTGTGCCCTGCCCACTGCTTGCAACTTGACCAGTAAACTTACGAAGTAACTTTTATTCAGCCTTAAATTACCTTAGTTATATATCCCACTGATATTATAAACGCGAAAGTTTGTATGGATGGATGTTTGTTACTCATTCACGCAAAAACTACAGAATGTATATTAATGAAATTTAGTATGTAGATTATAACCTGGATTAACACATAAGCTACTTTTTATTGACAAAACACGCGTGCGAAGCCGCGGGCGGAAGCTAGTAATTTATAAATTCTTCCCGCTGCATCCCCATAAAAGCTAAATCTATTCCGTGTTTTAGTTTTCACACTAACCGTTTGGCAACACGCAGCTCCCTCGACTTTGCCAAGTTGAAACCAAAAATTTGAATTTGCAAAGTTGTTGAGAAATTTTAATATAAACGGGCGAAGTTCCGAAGCGATCCAATAAATAAACGATAATGAATCAAGCGCTCGACAGTTTAGCTAACGGCTAAATTACAAATACCTTCCGTAAAGGTATTTTAGTGATACATTTAATGGATCTAAGCTGTGTGTTTTGATGGAAAAGGGGATTAGGTCTAATTTGGGAATTTTAGTCTTATTTCAGGACTAATTCTATATCCTATTTAATAAACTGTAGTGCAACCAGAATCGGCAAATGGATATCTCAGAATTACGTACCAATATTTGTATGGAATGTATTAAACCTTAATAATAGGTAATAATATCAGAATAATAGTTGCTGAATTCTTCTGCCAGTCGAGGCTCATTTTCATTGAAACAGTAACTGGAACTCGACTATGCTGTTTCTGTCTGACACACAATTGTAATGATAGTCAGGTGTTGGCGCCTCTAGTCCCCCAAAGCCTAGACACGAATACAAAATAATCACTTTTGGATTCAGTTTTGCCAACAAATTACTTTCTGTTGCATTGCTCTGCCAACTTCGCTTGAGCAATTCAGTTTTGAAATCATTGTTGGAAATAAGGATAAATACATGTGCTTCCCCACAATTGTACTACTGATGCTTCGAAGGTGAACCACATCCAAGTATTTCCTGGTACAGTTTTCTTCTTCGTCAATGGTTTACAAATAACTTTAAAATTATGTTAGGTTGAGTGGAACCTGACCATGTCAATTGCTTCTTTATTGGATTCATTGAGATTGTCTCTTGTGAAGGTCACAAGGTATTTGTTAAGCAAGTGAGGCAAAGTCTAGAGGGGGTTCCCCTGCCCACAGTCACAGCTGGTTAGCAACGAGTCTTCCCCATCTGTAGAAGTTTTTCCTACACCGTCCGAAGACTGTTCCCCTTTCAGACCGGCCACGCAAGTTTACGTCCGGGGGAAAGATGGTACAGTACGACAGACAAAAAAGAAATAGTAACAGGTCGCTTTGAGACGTTTGTCTGCACTGTAAACAATTTATATATCGAAAGAGCCTACCCGATCCCACTTAATAGTTAATAACTTAATAATAGTAGGTAAACTAAAAAAAAGATTATATATCCATTGCGCTAATTATGATATTACCTAGATGTGTCGAAACTCGAGATGCTACCAACATCTCAGAAACATTTGTTTGCCAACAATAACAAGATCTGAGTAATTTCGCTCACACCATAATTCCAACAATAGCAGGGCAACAAAAGCGAAAGTGTAAGTAATGGAGCCGTCAAGAAATAGTTCTCTTGAACAATTCTCATGAATATGCACGATGAATGATCATTGTTAGCAGTAATTACGTAATACTCGAATAAAAGCAGCCGCCTCAACTAAAATAAACCCGCGATTGTGTATGTCATACCTAAACTGTATCGAGGGAAAACGTGTATCGAGTATGTGGTTTCGCTACTTATATTATATTATTAATATCCTTTGCTGAAAGAAGTCCCTGCGAAAAGCAAAGATCCTCACCATCCATCATATCATGAACTGATAAGTGAATCAGTGGTACAAAGAATCTATTCCTTCCTATACAAACAAATACGTAGGTGTGTTTAGAAAATAACATTGCGTGGATCTTATAAAGTATCTCCTCTATTTGTTTAATTAATTCAGATGTCGGAAATAGACTTGTTTTTGCAGTCGTAAAATGGCCGTAAACAAAGTTTTTCAAAATAAGTGACTTCTTCTAAAGCATCCATCACAGCTCCAACCCAATTTATATAGAAATGTAAAACAAAACGAACAGTCGAACTTCTAAGAGTTTTCCTGCTTTTACGAATAAAAAATACTTTACTAGTACAAAACGAGCAATTTACCTCCGTCCCTTTGAAGTATCAGAAACAAACGAAACGTAAGTGGAAAGATAAGATTGAGCCTAATTGCAAACGGAGGATCTCACCGGCCCAGGATCGTAGCCAAGAGAAGGACAACTAGCTCACTTTAACAAGCAAGCACTTGACCACGTTATTAGAACCCAAGTAAGGTGTAGCTTATTGAAGGTGGTTGTGCTTAACAGATCATCTGCTGATCAATGATAAAGCGCAGTATAATCAAGAATTAACTAGAGAGAAATCAGCATCATGACAACGCTGTTAATTTCTTTGTTAAAACATATATGACAACGCTGCGCTATTGATCAAATGAACATTGGTATGGTGATCGACATTGAATAAAATCTTCTATCTTGACTAATCTCAATAAAATCATGGGAAAAGCTGTCCATAGTCATTGGACGCTTGTCTATAGACTATCTAATATATAGAATGATGAAAAATGTATTCTCCATAGTATACACCGCACTCTGTTTTATCTTCGTAAATTTCGCCCCAATCAAAGGTTGCCTCGAAGAGTTCGCTTTCAGCGATAAGGCCACCCATTGTATTGCCTTTTTTATTCTCGCTTAGTATTTATTTTTGTAATAATTCTGTTTGTGTGGTAATTCAATAAAAAGTTATCTATCTATCTAGACAAGCTAAGAGCCTGTTTTTTGAAGTGAAAACTTCTTTAGGCGCGTTGGGCGTTTTTGAGATGGAAAAAAAAACATTGAACTCGCCTCACTGTTACCGACACCTCTGTATATTGTATTGTATTCATTTATTTCAGATTAATTATAATCCATAATTACAATCATAATAAATTATATCAAATTAAATGAAATGAAATTAAACCAAATCAAATTGTGTGTGTTACCAGTGATGACATATGGAACCGAGACGTGGTCCTTCACTATTGGCCTTATGAATAAGCTCAGAGTCGCTCAACGAGCTATGGAGAGGGCTATGCTCGGGGTTTCTCTACGGGATCGAATCAGAAATGAGGAAATACGTAGGAGAACTCAAGTCACCGACATAGCCCGACGGATTAGCACGTTGAAGTGGCAATGGGCAGGCCATATAGCGCGCAGAACAGATGGCCGATGGGGCCGGAAAGTTCTCGAATGGGGGCCACGGACCGGCAAGCGCAGCGTAGGACGTCCACCTACCTGATGGGCAGACGACTTGGTAAGAACCGCAGGCCGCTTCCAACCGCAGTTCCTGGAGATCAATGAGGGAGGCCCAGCAGTGGACGTCCTACGGCTGATATGATGAGATGATGATGATGATGATGAAATTAAATTAAATTATGTACAATCAAATAAATTAAATCAATATTATATAATTATTAATCAATTTATAAATTAATTTTAAAATTATATATCGGTGTACACACATGCTGGAGCCACACACTGGATGAAGTGTGTCCATATAAAGGACACACAACGCCCTGCCACAGTTTGTAGGATGGTGTTGAGGTTGGCTCGCGTCCTGCTCATCGAAGATGTTGTTTTCTTCCGAATCATGGCATGAAAGCAATCAGTTTGATACTGAGCAAACATCTCTTGTGGCACTACAAAAACGGGGGAGCCTCAACATCATCCTAAAGGTATTGTTATACTGGACTCGTAGGGCATCCATATAATTTAATAATTATATAATTCAATAATTTGATTTTGTTTAGTTAGGCCATAAGAAAACTTTCTCAGTAAATTTTCATGTTTATGCAACATCCAAATTTTTTTCAGTGAACGTTTCTTTATGTTCTTTGATTATTTTTTGAGATGGGAAAATACCATTGAACTTACGACACTGTTACCGTTACCGACACCTCTGTATATAAGTATCCCGTAATTGTACAAGTTTTCACTTCTGTCGGCACTCCCGGGGTGCCACTTTTTTAATGTAGTGGCTCATCTTTTCAACACTGAACAAGCTCTTCTAAAAAGCTTGGTCAACGTGAATTCTGCTGACGTACAGAACAATTCGCAATTCAGCGGGATTTAACTATGAAAGACGGACAAATAGGTAAGGATTACACGATTCTACAGCATCGATAGTTTCGGGATAAACGATGCCTATAATGAGAAGATTAATACCTCAACGCGAGATGTGAGATGTTAGATTATTAAGGTATTGTATGTGGCAGCAAATTGGTTGGATTAGTAATACGGATACTAATTCTAAATCAAGGATTAGTTAAATAATTGGTATATTCGTGGCGGTTTGGTGCGTAACTGCCTATCTTCTCACGTGATGTGTGATGATCTCAAAGTATGTAAGTGATGCAAGATAGGTCTAGCGAAAGGTAAAATGCACTCAGAATGTGTCAACTCCGTATAATTTACAAATGATTTTCCAGCAGTTCAAACAATTCAAATATTTATTTGCAATTTTTCAACAACAATAAACCTTTCTATTTGATTTACTTATTTATTCCGAACGTTTTTACGATTTAGTTTCGTCGATGCATGGGCGAGTGAATCAGCGGGGGATTTCACTTCTGGGAAGTAGGTCAAATTGGGGTTGCAGTGAACTAAAAGATCGATGTGTTAGTTAGTTGACACAAATTACTTGTCAAGTTAAATGGAAGGTTGTACTAGATCTACAAACAGGAAGGAAGTTTTTCTTTACTAACCTATCAGAATTTTGCTATTAAAAGCACGCGCATCTTGCGATTTTTTTTGTCTGAGTTAGATATTTTGTAATTATCTGACTAATTTTACTTTACTTCGCTCTATCTTCAACATCTTTTCTCCCACAGGCCACGACGGACGGAACGGAGAAGGTGTATGCGTTTATGGTGAGAGGTTGTTTGTTTGTGTGCAAAAAACGAATGTTCCCAATTTTCTCCAAAACGGTTTGACCGATTTATATACGGTTTTATGTAAAAGGCTTGTGATTCATTGGCGATGGTTCTTAGATGTTATGGTATTAACTCGCCAGAGGGCGCTGTAATAAAGATTTGATGAAAAGATAGTTTATTTTTTTTTACTACTTATATGGCAAACGAGCATGCAGTCCACCAGATGTTAAGTGGCTACTGCAGCCCATGGATATCCACATAGAATTCAAAACAAGGTATTATGTTGTCTTGATCTCTATGTGGATACGTTGCCATACTATAGGACTTAGCTGGTATGCCTATGTGCCAGTAATTACAGGAACATACCATTACCATCTAACCGGAACACAGCAGCAAGTACTACTATTTGGCGGCAGATAGAGGTAAGGCGGTGGTGCCTCGAGCCCGTTCACAAAAGCTCTACCACCAGTGTAGCTGTAAAATGGAATTATATGACGTGGGTATTTAAATTTTATAATTATACTTGTACGTAGCGTCGTACTAGTCAAAATGGCTATAAGACACCAACACGAAAGAAGAGTAAGACAAAAATAATATGATCCCAACGCAGCTATGCAACACTCATGTCTATGCGTAAGTAATATAATTAAAAAAATGGAGATAACGAATCTATTGTTTCGGTAAAATATCTACTGCGGTGCCAATCGGACGTATCAGGAAGGACGCCCGAGCGCCGATGTCTCCAGCATATTCAATCTATGGATATAAATATCGTTACCTTGATCCCTCTCATTCTAAAAATCCCATCCCTAATGGAAGCTTAACTTGCTCACAAATTAACCATCGCTTGTGTCACGTTGTTGCGCTTAAGTAAACTCAACGTAATGGTCCAAGTTCCAAAGAAAGTCGTTAATACTTTCCCGTTGCAGGCTTTGTTTATACCCCCGGATTTAACTTAATATTTATGCATGAGCTTACATAATTTCATTTCGGGAATTAGAATTTGTTCGTTTAGCAATAGAGATTATATTCCTTTGAAAATTACTATGGGAAATTTCAGGAAAAAATGTATAATAATGCCAAAGGAGTTTTTATTTACGCTGGATTATTAACTTAGAACGAAAGTATTTTATTTAATACTTTCACACAAAACAGAATAGTGCTAGGAGGACTTAATGCTAATAGCATTATCTACCAGTCATCCTGGTCGTGCAAAAATAAGGTAAGGCGTGACACAGGAAAAAAGGTATTTCAACACTATTAATAACAACAGACTTTATATGACTAAAAGTATTTTACTTACGGTACAAGACTTTCGACAAGAGTTTACTTCATTTACGACTGTACAGCTAACTTCTCGAACAAGGCAATGCAAACAAAGCTTATAGCGCCATCAAGTCTACGCACCTCCAATTTGTTCTTGAGTGGTCCACTCTATGTAATTTTAACAATGAGAGTCAGCCGCGTAGCCGTAGTCTACCACTGGTGAAAATGAGTCTTTTTGTTTGATAAACCTTACAATCAGTGCCTGGATTATTTGTAATTATTAGACACACTGTTTTGTTTTATTTAATTAGCCAAAATGCTATACTTTTGGATCTTGGTAGTTATACCTTATTTTTAGTTTTTTAGTCGTAAATAATTTTTACATATTTTGTGGGTTTGATAACAAGGGTTCACCATAAAGCCCTTTGGAGTATTCCTAAACGGTTTTGTGATGTTTTTTTATAGTAAAAACTAGTTAAAATTGACATTTAAAAGTTTCGAATAATATTCGAAAACCCCCCAAATTGATCGAATACTACAGTTTCGAATATTTGCAATGGCATGCCCTTTGTGTTCTAGATATACTTATTCTAAACTGCGCGCCCCTCCACCCATCTCGACTCTAGTAAGACCTCTTAAAACACAGAGTGGCGTTTAAAAAGGGTTGCCTGTAATCAACAGTGGGTAATTATAGGCTGTCGATGATCATGATAGTCATCATCATCATCATCATATCAGCCGTAAGACGTCCACTGCTGGACAAAGGCCTCCCTCATTGATCTCCAGGAACTGCGGTTGGAAGCGGCCTGCATCCAACGCCGACCTGCGGTTCTTACCAAGTCGTCTGCCCATCTTGTGGGTGGACGTCCTACGCTGCGCTTGCCGGTACGTGGCCTCCACTCGAGAACCTTTCGGCCCCATCGGCCATCTGTTCTGCGCGCTATATGGCCTGCCCATTGCCACTTCAACGTGCTAATCCGTCGGGCTATGTCGGTGACTTGAGTTCTCCTACATCATGATAGTAAAGACAAGTAACTTTTTAGCTAAAATATAACCGACCAAACCACTCTACTGTATACTGTTGTTTGTTTTCAAAGGTCTTTATTAACAGAAATTCATTAATAACAAAATATCACTAAACACAGTCTAGGTATTTTAAACATCTAATAATCCACTGACTCGACAGGCTGGAGCGCCTCTAAAAGTCTTTTGACGAAATTGTTATTTATAACTATTTCACGTTGTAAATCTACTGTATACTGATGAAATTTCTATGAGACCAATATTAAAGTGTATCCTATCAAATAAAAAAATAATTTTCAAAATATGTTGATATATGAGGTAAAAACATAAAACAATTCCCTATAAAGTTTGAGGGTTGCCCTCGATTTTTTGGGATCCCATCATCAGATCCTGACCTGGTGCCAATGGGACCACAAGGGAAATATACCCTTTTAAATAAAAAAAAATCTCGAATCGGTCCAGGCGTCTTCGACTAAATAATAGAGGAACATACACAAAAAAAAATATTCCGACGAATTGAGAACCTCCACCTTGTTTTGAAGTCTATTAAAAATGATTACAAGGAACAGTAGTTCGTCACTTACATAGTGAAGTAGGTAAGGGACACAATTTACAACTGGACGATGACTTTGTGTACTTCACAACTTCAAATACTTCAAATTTGGTATTCGTAAAGAATTATGAAAGAATTATGATCGGGATTGGGACATAAGCTACTTTTTACCCGCTGCACAGAAGGAAGGTACACACGGCTACACATCAAGCTATAAATTTCCAATATAAACTGACCTCTCATTCTATGAAAAGCTTACACAATGCGAGGTCAGCTTATACTGGAAATGTATAGCTTGATGTGTAGCCGTGTGTACTACATTTTTAGTTGACAAACCACGCGTTCAAAGCTGCGGGTGGCAGCTAGTTTAATATAAACTCATGTCCTCAAACAACCAACAAAATACGTAGAGAAAAATTGCCTGGCATGGAATCTGATATGGCGTTGTCGAAAGTCGAAACATGTTGACGTGATACGAGCTGTGTGCGAGATTATACCGACGACTTATCAATAACGGATGTATAACGTCCCGCTATAGGTATAACGCTCGCTTAGTATTCAAAACTCGGCGTCTGAATCAGCTCATAATTTAGTTTTATAATATCATCTAACAGTCACATACGTTTTATTTTATATTATTTATTAATACTTAGACTCACAGTTACATTACCATATATTATACACTAATTAACATAGTACTGAATTTAAACCATCTTGAATCTACATTATGTAATACTAAACTTTTATAAATTCATTTATTAATTCATTTTTTATCACTTTTATATATAGTCCTATCTACACACTAAGATGACCTGAAGTAGTAGTAGACTGACCTACACCAAGACCCGGAACAAATATATTCAGTAACACAAAAAAAAAATTATGCGGGTGTAGATCCCGTAGACCCCGTGGCTCTCAGTCGGCTTTTAGCCCACCGCGCCACAGAGATCGATGTGAAAGGTTTGATATTAGCCGAAATACCGAGTTCTTCTAATACTTTTTACGTTGTGGTATAATTTTAACTAGTAGAATGGCCTTAACGGAAGACCAGCGCTGGACGTTGCAACAAACACGCTGGTTGTTGCTGAGTTAAAAACCTTTTTGCAACCACTAGTACTTTGTATTTATTTATATTTAGATTTGTTTGTGTGTTTTTGTGTTAATTTATGTATTGGTGTTATTGCAAATGAATATTATTATATTCTAATATATTTTGCTATTTGCCCTAGATAGGTAAAGTACATCATCATATCAGCCGTAGGACGTCCACAGCTGGACAAAGGCCTCCCTCATTGATCTCCAGGAACTGCGGTTGGAAGTGGCCTGCATCCAACGCCGACCTGCGGTTCTTACCAAGTCGTCTGCCCATCTTGTAGGTGGACGTCCTACGCTGCGCTTGCCGGTCCGTGGCCTTCATTCGATAACTTTCTGGCCCCATCGGCCATCTGTTCTGCGCGCTATATGGCCTGCCCATTGCCACTTCAACGTGCTAATCCATCGGGCTATGTCGGTGACTTGAGTTCTCCTACGTATCTCCTCATTTCTGATTCGATCCCGTTGAGAAACCCCGAGCATAGCCCTTTCCATAGCTCGTTGAGCGACTCTGAGCTTATTCATAAGGCCAATAGTGAAGGACCACGTCTCGGTTCCATATGTCATCACTGGTAACACACACTGATTGAAGACTTTCGTCTTAAGGCACTGAGGTATGTTGGACGAAAAGATGTTGCGAAGTTTCCCAAACGCTGCCCATCCGAGTTGGATTCGACGATTGACCTCTTTCTCGAAGTTGGACCTACCTAATTGGACTGTTTGTCCTAGGTATACATACGCGTCGACAACTTCAAGAGCCGAGTTCTCAACCATAACCAGGGCAGGGTACATAACAAAAGTACATACAAGCAAATAATTATATTACTTGTATTTCATTAGCAGCGCTAAATAAATTCAACTCGCAATCAACAAAAACAAGTACAAAAACCAATTTAAAATTTAATTACATATTGAAACTAATTTTGTGTGCCAGCAACTGTTAGTATGCTAGGAAGTTTCAAAAACGATACTGAAATATGCAAAAGACTTAAAAGGAACTCGTTAAAGACTCAATTGAATCATCCGATGTTTTGATCACATTTTGCCCATGGGTTATCAACTTACGCTTAATCCTGCTCTGCACGGATTTTATTAAAATATAGCCCATAGCACTCAGGGATAGTGTATTCTACCAGTGATATAATTTATAAAATCGGTTAAATAAGTAAATCGTTTCTGAGTTTACTCCACACAAACATACAACCTATTTTAGAATACTTAATTATAATGTTATTAATATATATAAGTTGCATCCCTGCATGATGATCCCTTAAACTATGTATAAATAACGTTTTATTATATTTGTTACACTATACATAAAATAACAAACAATATTTAAAACATAACTTGACGGGAGCGATAAGACCGCCCATTATAGTAAATATAGTAGCCCAAATATAGTACTATTTAGCATTATCTAGTTCTTTAAATATTCCTGGTGTACAATACAATACAGCGTTATTCTATCCTATTCTTGACTGGCGGAATCACGAGTGGTTAAATACCCACTCGTAGCTAGCTACATTTTAGTTAATCGGTCCTCGTATGAGTTTAGAAGGCAAGCGAAGTTCTCGGACCTGACAAAGTGACCGCAGATGTTTATAAAGAATCCAAGAATTATTTTTAGATACCGTTATTATTTTATTTTATTGAAAATACCACATTGTTTGTGGTTACATATGTGTATGTGTGACACATCACATCAGTTTTAAAGCTTTGTCTGGCTCACATTTTGTGGATGACATCGCGGCTGCGTTGAACAATGATGATGTGTTCGTATGAGCTAGTGGCCAACTCTGGTGTCAGATTTATTAGGTCACCCGCAAGCCTCCGCATCGGACTCACATGTCCTCAAGACATGTGTCTTGAGGACTACAGCCGTGACCCACATCTTTATGTCCTTTAACATTACGAGTGCTTTTTAGACAAAAATGATAACTAATCTCGCAATCGAAGTGACATTATAACGGTCGTTATCTGTTAGCAGAGTAACTGGGCTTGGGTTAAAAGGTTACTGTGACACGAGGGAGGTCCCGGCCTTAGTCCCGAATTTACGATACTTCCAGTATTAACGCGATATGTATCTAAATATCTTTTTATCGGGTTAATGTCACGGCCTATTTTTCTAAAAGTCCAGGAGCCATGATGATCTTCTTAATTGATACTGCTAAAACAGCCTTATTATACAATTAACCGATCAACCTTCATACACCTAACGTACCCGGATTTTTATATACAATATGTATAGCTTTGGAAGTAGAAAACAGGTACCGACCACAGAAAACGGGACAAGACCAGGAAGATGATGATGGAAGATACCACGTAAAACCAACCATGTGTTTTTATATCCTCGAACCATCCGCGTCGTAACGAGGAATATAAGTAACCATCGACTTCTAACCTACCTATGGCATTACGAAAAATATGGTGATGAAGCAATAAGGCAGTTATCGTTCTGACCTTTAAATAATTGCGCTGCTGGTTAAGGCAATATTTTGTAAATAGCATATCAATTATGGTTATTTCGTTCGTAAACAGCGAAATCTGCAGGCTTAATTGTTATTCGATTTATGATAATTACCAATTTTTCGCTCTACTTTTAAAAGGGCCACTTAGGGAAACTCAATGGCGGTTGATTTCTCCTAAACTTTTTGTTGTATAAAATTCGACACGACGATCTAAAATATTCTTTCAACTACGGTAAAATTATATCAACTCTGGTTTGCCCAACTAAAAGGACACAGTCGTCTAATTCACCCTCTGATTTTGTCCAAGTCTCTCCATACGTGGCGCCCTCACAAAGGCTCTTGTTACCCGGCTTGCAATTAGAAGCCGGTTCACCCGCCCTCTTTCAGGAACAAAGAACTATCCGGGTCAGCCTTGATTAGACGCAGCGTATGCGCTAACCCCGACGCCTATATGGCAACCTCGTCAGGAAGGTCCTTGTGACCTCCGACCGAACCAGCCTTGGGGCAGCGAAATTGCAATGGGTGGTGGAATTTCGTGATCTCGTTGAGTCTTATCTTACAGTTATTCAGTCAGGACAACAAAATGGGGACATATAATACTAGGTGCACTAATAGTATAGCATTAGTGCGATTTTGATCTTTAGGAACAGATTTGTCTAGTCTTACTTGAAACAACGTATATTAATATAATAAAAGAGTACCTTATTGCAAACAATTTTTATAACTTATTGTAGTAAAGAAGAAATGTTAGGATTAGGAAATACTAAAAAATAAAACAAATAACTAGCTAGGAATACATTTAAGTAAATAAATAATAGTACTTACTTAACTAAGTTAAATTAGGTTATGTAACTTGATGAATGTGAGTTAAAGTACCTATGTAAGTAAACTTAACTATACGTAGGAGGTACCTAATACTCTAATAGGTAAAATAACTATTCATTTTACTTTTTTACTTGATATTAGTATAGGTACTTGTGTACTAAGGCCGTTATAGTATTATTGTAGTGCCCCAGAGTGGGGCTCACGTTTTGGTCCAAAAATTGTATACTAAACATCTATTGTGAAAACAATAAATATCTATGACTATGTATATGTACCGTACGTCACCCCCTAATTTAACTAAAATTACTATAATTTATCAGGCAGCGGCAAGGAAGAAGTTTCGGTCGCTCTTCTAAAAAGTTTTTTTTTAAAGATGAAGTTAAAAACGTTTATGTTTATTCTTTGGGAGTTCCAGTCGCAAATCGCGGGCGCTGGTTGGTATGGTGGATCCATAAGATATCTACTAGTAGACTAATGAAAATGTTTTTAAGTGTAAACCGTCCCCCGATGCGGTTCCAGCAGAATATACGCAGAGCCTCTTAGAGAGGGAAATCGTGTTCCACTTTCGGCTGTTTGTAATTTTTTCGATTAAGCTGAGCGCTGCGCTGTGGTTATCGTTTTAATTCAGATTTGTTCTTTTGCGTTGATGAGGTTATGATCACGCTGAAATTGTCATTTTTAACGGTAATTTGATCTACCGTTCGTTATATGCTTTGAATAGGATTGATGAAAGTTTTAAATCTGTCGCTTCCAATCCAATTTGCGGTTTCATGTTTGAAAGTTAAGAGTATTAGAAAGTATTTTCATACTAAATAATTTAATGTAAAAATGATAAGCTTAAATCGAGCAGTATTCCAATTCACATTTATAAAGAATTCAGGAGGGGTTACTGAAAAAACTTTTATCTATCAGTTTGGGTTTACTACACACATAAAATAACCGATCAAATTGTCGAAAGGCTAGTCCCAGTTCCATTACATCCGACATGACTTTACGATACCTACTTCCATTACTTACGGACCAACCGAAAAATATATTTCGTCCAACTGTTTACTCTGTTTTCAATTTCCGCTCAAGTTATAAGTTCTGTAGGAGTTGTTTGCTTTCTCGTTATTTTGTGTTTTCTCGGAACTCTGTTTTCAAAAAGGTTTTTCTTTTGCTTTCAGGTAATATAAAAGGCAGAGCGGAGTTTTATTTTGAATGAAGGCTGCAAGTATGTATACTTCGGCGTTGGTAAGTTAAAAGGAATAGTCGAAACTCATTGAAAGTACAAGAACAAGCACTAAAAGATGTGATAACTATTTCAGTATATCATCATTTTTATAAAATAGCTGTTCTTATAATTCTACATAACATAACCTGCAACCTGTTTATTTATCCGTACACCACATTGGTGTTTTTAAACATCTGTCTCATACTCATTTTGAGGACTACCTTCTCCTAGATCACTAAACAACGGTAAAAAAGCGGCCAAGTGCGAGTCGCACTCGCCCATGAAGGGTTCCGTAGCAGCAAGTAACATAATATAAAAGTTCTAGTAGTTCGTTGTAACTTTTTTTATATTTGAGTTGATAGAATGAAAGGTAAATTGCGGTTTACGATTTATGACGTATTAAAAAAAACTACTTACTAGATCTCGGTCAAACCAATTTTCGGTGGAAGTTTGCATGGTAATTTTTCACAGAAAAATAAAAAAAAAACAATAAAGTTTGGGGGTTGAAAAAAAAAATTTGAGTTTCAGTTCTAAGTATAGGGTACTTAGAACTGAAACTCAAAATTTTTTTTTCATCAAACCCATACGTGTGGGTAGGTATCTATGGATAGGTCTTCAAAAATGATATTGAGGTTTCTAATATCATTTTTTTCTAAACCGAATAGCTTGTGCGAGAGACATTTCCAAAGTGGTAATGTGAAATGTCTCGTCGCGCCCCCTCCCCCCCAACCCTGTAACTTCTAAAATAAGATAATGATAAAACTAAAAAAAATATATGATGTAATGTACCTACATAATATATTTTTTTACTTTTATCATTCTCTTATTGTGTGTGTTTGTGTGAGGGGGGGGGGGGGGGGGGGGGAAGGGGGAACCCGTTTTACCACTTTGGAAATGTCTCTCGCGCAAACTATTCGGTTTAGAAAAAAAATTTATTAGAAACCTGAGTATAATTTTTGAAGACCTGTCCATAGATAACCCACACGTATGGGTAAGATGAAAAAAAATGTTTTTGAGTTTCATTTCTAAGTACGGGGAATCCCCAAAATTTTTATTGTTTTTTTTCTATTTTTCTGTGAAAATCTTAATGCGGTTCACAGTAGTTATACATCAACTTTCACCAGACCAAGTTTCAACCAAGTTTCAACAGTATTTTGACATTTGGCTACGGAACCCTAAAAAGCATTAAGATGCATGAACTTATACTGCACAACTAAATTACTCAACTGTTTAGTGCACTTGTACACGCTAAGAGATGTCGCCGAATCTACGGAAGAATTCGTGTCGTTTCTGCACACGAACTGTGTTTATAGCTGACCAAGAAAAAAATATTTTTGCGCAAGAGTCGCTCTGTGTTGTTGCGGTGAAGTGAGGTATAGTAAGTAACGTGTTGTATTGTCAAACTTGACTAGTGCATACCATATGCGCGACTGCCCGAAAACAATCTCACCGTTTACGCGTTCCTATTTATCTTGTCTGGAGCAGACACGACAATTTTTCGTGGCTATATCCGACTAGATTCTTATCGTGTACATGATGAATTGGTCCTATCTGCCGCAGATACGGTGAAATTTCTTAGCTTGTACAAGGACCCTTATAGTTAACACATTTAACTGAAAAACAATTTGGGAACTATTTTTTAATGTCATACTGAATAGAACTAAACTTAGCGTTAATTCAGCCAGCTTCGTTTTAAATTGAAGTAGAACGTATCGCCGCCGTTTGGCAAGTACCTAATAAGGATCCTACTTGCGGCCAAGTGGGTCATCGGCTGCAATTTCCTCTGCGAATGGTTCGTGCACTATTTCTTCTATTTTTATCACTATCACATTTCCGAACGTTTCGAGGTTATTCAGTCTATTTAAAAGAACGCATTTGACTGCTCTTTCTACCGTTGTGAGTGATCCTACTTAATTCAATTTTACTGTCTGTTCTAACGCGACCAAGTTAGGAAATAATTGGGCTAGAAACGAGGCTTCCTTTTTAGATTTATCATGTTATAGGGCAATCTACGCTAAAAATAAAATACGGCTGCGTGGGTTGATACTGGGTAGGTTCTTGAACCGATTTATAATTCGATTTCCATACGTACTGGTTAATAATATACTTGTGTTGAAAAACCCTTATATTAATGTGGATTTATCATGTTCCAGCTGTAACAATAACTAAGATTACCTAGTTTAGACGAGGTTTAGCGCCGTTTGATTGAATCTGTTTTAGATCATAACTAGAGTATTGCATATGCGAAAAAAGTATGTGCTATTAAAAATATATAGTGTTTTTTTTTAACTGTAACAGTACGGCAGCACCCATAACCAGAGGAGATACAGGTGCAGTTTATTTTAAAACATCAGCTCGTTTTCGAAGAAAAACATTTTGGCATTAATTTTTTTTGTGTGAGTAGCACCTTAAAATGAATGAAGTTGGTAAAATTTTTTTTGATGCTGATCGATGCAGTCCTTCGTAAGAATCATTTTATTGTATCGGATGAAAAAAATCTGAACAGCGGAAGTTCGTCAAATTTTATAAAAAGTATTCTCATACAACAGGACAAACAAAATTCCTTCTACAAACATTTTATTAGATTCTAATTGCACATTAAAGAAATATTAATACTGTAGTGATTAAGAAGTTTAGGAACTCCATGCTCTCATGAGAAATTCAAAAACATTTCGTATTTCAAAACAATTTTGAATTTCGAACATGGTTCTTGCACCTGTCGGACTTTTATATCAGTCATTGCATCATCTTATTTGTCCTATCATGGCATTGTCAAATACGAAAAAAGTAGACTTAATTGAAGTATACTTCCTCAATCGCGGTCACACTTAACCAAAAAAATATTAATGCCAAAATGTTTTTCTTCGAAAACGAGCTGATGTTTTAAAAGAAACTGCACCTGTATCTCCTCTGGTTATGGGTGCTGCCGTACTGTTACAGTTAAAAAAACACTCTGAATACTAGTGATGGCATCGAACTGAGATCATGCGATATTTGGTTTTAATATCTGACATTTTTAGTTATTTTTTAAATATCAACCAGTTTTGAGTTTCTCAATGCTTGCAATGTAAAGAAAACACACTAGCTTCACTAGGTTCAGCAGTCATCTTATGCTCGCATTCCTGCACATCAAATGCGTTGCGTGTGATTTATCGTCTTGCTATGCAATCTCTCATCCAATCTACACATCGAGGACAGTCATGATTACGATTTTATGATTGGCCTCTATTAGAGCAGGCTTCGATTTGAGTAGATATCATCATCATATGGACCATGACCATAGCTACTAGGTACTAAAAATAAACCGCGCCCATAGAATTCCAGAGCACCCAATCTTTTGCGGCTTGCACCCAAATGTTCCCTTTATTAGGCCATCTTTTCATCTAGTAGGGGTCCCTATGTTTATACAATGTGTGTATCTGACCTCATAAGCAACTCGTATATGAACTTTCTTTAACACCTCATACTACCAATTTAATATTTTTGTAAAACTTCTTTATATGAATACCTATCCCTATATAATTATTTAGTATCGTCTGTCGTCATCACATCAATTTTTCCCATGGTATCGGAATAGTTTTTAGTTTTATCAGTCTTAACGTAATGTTTACTAGTGGCTCCCATCTCGGATATTATGAACCGAGTGACGTAACGAGAATTATCCTGATAACGGTTTTATTTGACCCCAGTGCCTTTTTCAAACCTTTCTCTAAGATAGCAGAATCCATTTTGACTTTGGCTTCCGATTTGGGTTAAGATTGTGTTTGACTATTTTTTCGTGTGAGTGGATTGTAATTTTTTGCGAGCGTTTGTTTTTATTATTGAACATCAAAGGGCTCCCATCAATTCATTCTTTTATTATTATATTTTACCTCAGATAGTTATCAGTATTAACTTTAAGCCGTAAAACAATAGGTCATCAAATAGGTAGGGTATATAAATAAAACTATGGAAGGATATCTCAGTCGCAACTTACTGGCTGAATAAATAAATACCTTCATTAAATTATTAGAAAGGTTGTCAGCGCTTATTGCAATAATTATGCGACAAGTTTATATTATAAGGCTTCTAATTGGTTGTTGACCCCGTGCACGTCCAGAGTCAATCTTAATTCGCTAAGTACGCAGTAGTTGATTGGAATTGATTAAGGGTTTCTTCACCTCTATTTAAAGGGCATTTAGGACTGTATTTGCATGCAATGGGTCGTTCAATCTTAGTTTTACGGCCGATGCCAGACCGAAACACGCATACTATACAACGCAGAAAACGCTGACAAGGCCTTTCTGTCGAAAGAATTAAAATAAATATTGCTGGACATTTCACACAGTGCTATCTAGCCCCAAACTAAGCAGAGCTTGCACTATGGGAACCAGATAACTGATAGAATACTTATCAAATCTGTTACTTACAGAACTACATTAGAGCAACACATTTAATATGTCTTTTTCAAATCCTAATCTCTTCAGTTGAATGTACAAATTGTACAATAAAGACCTGTTAATTATTTCAGCTGAAATGGATAGTTTGAAAAGGCTTAATGGATTTAAAGTCCTTTGAAGTAAGACTAAATCCTCTTTCGAATGGGAACTTCCGTTTCGTTCATCTTTTACATAAAAGCTCTGGAGAGCTGAATTAGATTTAATATACCGTTTTAGGAGTTAGAACATTTTTCAAGTAGAAGCACTTTACTGTTGTCTTTCACTCAGCATAATAGTATGTTGAACTAAGTACATATATGTATGGTTCAGTGGTTTGTGTATGTATGTCAAGATTTGTGAATATCGCAAAATAAATATTATTAACGTAACGTAAAAATGATCTTATCTAACGTCTTATCTAGTGAGAAAATGGAAACACTCGATAAAACAGAGGTGATCATGCGGTAATATTATTCTGGCCTGCAGATCGGGCCATCGCATCGGGCCGTGTCGGGCTCCGAGCTATAAAACTGAATCTTATTCCAATATCCGAGCTGTAAGGTCATTAGGTGCAGTCGACCGTCCCGATGATATTAGTTTCGTAGCCACATTTGAATTTTATGCAGCGAGCGAATGTCGCCACGATCAGACCTGCACGGCGATTTGTTTTAGATGAACTGAAAGTTTTCATATCCGGAACTGATGAAAACTTTTCGGTTTAGTATCAACGCTAAAGGAAGATTTTTATTATGCAGCAGTAAGTATGGTTTTCATAAATTAAATGTTACCACAAACCATGCGTCTAAGCTTTTGTACAAAGATTTTGGTTATTCCTATTACTTATTTATAAAGTTAATCATATAGTATGTAGTCATTTCAGCGGTAAAACGTCCACTACTGAACACAGGCCTCCATGGATCTCCATGATGGGTAGTTGCCATACTCACCACGCTTGGCAGGCGGGTTGGCGAGCGCAGTACGGGATGTTGATACACGGTAAGACCCTGCTGCCCATCTTCCGGAGGTTACCCTTATCAGGCTCTTACTGCATCCACGGGCATGAGAGGAGGGGTAACATTCTACTACCGGCACCCCACGGCATAGTATGTAGTAAATACTTCTAACTAGCAGTTAAACAATAACGTAAGCAATTCATCTTGTTGAAATAGCTACAATAGTCTCGCTCGACTCGACTCAATTCCACTGGTATAGTTTAAATACTAATTTGCATATTATGGGGTATCATATACCGGTTATATATTCTCACGTAACTGCAGGAACATGTGCAGGAAGTTTCCTGACGATTTGCATCCTTGAACGTTTAATTTATTATTTGTGTATATTCCCCGGATATATGTCCCGGATAGTCATGTTTATTGTTACGCTTCATTATTTATGTAGGAACTTGTACTATTTTGAATTTGCTTAAGGAGTTTTGCTACTCAATTCTGGCTACTTTTCACGCTACTGGAGACTTTTCTCTCTTACTTTACGCAATTTTTCCTAAGCTCCCGGCTAATCTCGGCTAACTTTTCCTATGTTTGAGAATCGAATTGACGTTTGAATACCTAAAACTTCAGTTTCTTGAATATGTGCAGTTTCTTAAAAATGTGCCTCAACATCAGCAAAAAAATACTCGCGTATTATCTGGCATCAATTCTTCTACATTTCTAAGCTCACAATTAGAATCTCATCAAATCCCTTCCTAGCGTGAGGTAACAGTTACCGCAGAAAAAGCTACATTCACGATATGCGAGTATTTCCCTGCGGCCATTAGGCTAATGAACGGATGAAAGTGTTCGCACATACCATTAGCAATGTGTGTGATGTGTATTAGATTTACCCGTGGATTCACGCGTTGCGGCAAATGTACCGTAATTCACATTCAGGTGCGTCTTAAGTGTCTTGTAATGTTACATCTTAGGTGTAAACATATTTGATAAAGGTATACTTGAGCTCATTGTCATTAACATCAGCCTAAAGACAATTGGACATAGGCAGACATTCTATATCGTTTTACATTGATTCATTCCAAGCTTTCTCCATTAGAGTCATCAGTTTATCGGTTAGTGGATAATTGAATTTACATTTTTTAAAAACGATTTGCTTCAACTTTTCTTGTTAGAACGAGTAAGGAGTGGAACTCACTTCCGCGGCCTTATTACCTAAGCCAAATTGCTGTCGTGTCGCTATCGCTAGTCAGGCCATCCCTTTCACACGTACAGTACGAGTGTAGTACCTAGTAATTTGGCTTAGGTAATACGGCTGCCGGTCTGTTTTTTCGGATCATTATAATCTCGGGGTCTTCAAGTCCAGAGTGAACAGGTTCTTTCTAGACAAACGTGCTCCATCTTTGATCACACCATCCCTTACCATCAGGTGAGGTAGTGGTCAAGCTCTTGACTATCACCAATAAAAATAAATAAAAAAAAAACGAATATTTCAAATATGTACTCTACAACTCCTTGTTTCTTGAATAAGTTTGTAGTTGTATTACTGGTAAAAGTGGTATGTTCTCGCAAATTAGGTTAATAAAAGAAAATGTTGTCATTATTCTACATTTATTTAGGTCGGTGGTGTTATCAAGACATGTAACGATAATGAAGACTGCAGAGTTACGTGGATATAGTTGTTTGTACATATCATTTTAATGATACAGTAACTAAATCTTATTATTTAAGCCGATATTTTCTTGATCCACAAAAAAGTTGTTTTACACTTAATACTACAACTATACTATTAGCTCTTACTATCTAGCTTAATTATGTGTGTACTAAAAATGGAAGGGTTAAACTTTAAGTTCGTCCGACCGGTCTATCTGATTGATTCATCTATCCGATCTGAGAACTTTCAAGCTTTACAACATTCTGTGTTTCAGTTTCAACTATTTCCAGTTACATGTTTTGTATACTATAATATATACTTGTTGTAGTTACTTAGTAGTGAAATTGTGAAGTTTTTGTATCATCTGCATTTTCGTGTTTAGTCTTAAAATATATATTTTTTTGTAACTGGTTTTCAATTTGATTTCTTATGAAACTATCGATTCTTTCCCTCTTTCCATCACGTTACAAATATTTACAAACATCTCGAGCGTAATGAGTTTATAAGGATTTTTACGACTTCCGAAATAAACCGTTGCCACCTTTCGTTTAAGCCACTATTCAAATTTATTACATTAACCACCCGTCCCTACTTCAAATATGAAACACGTTTTCCTAATATATCCAGTTAATAGCATCCCTTCAACCCTTTTATGGTACCTACCTACTCGCTTCCCAACTAATTATAATTTGGTAAATCTCCCTAAAGGCGTTTTGATGCAATGGTAATTAAAATGTTTCGTCAATATTTGTTTACGTACACAGTAATCGGTGAATTTTGTTTAAAGGTTCGATCACCTCAGTACTATTCGAGGGGTATTTTATTGTAATATTGAGGAAGTATTTATATTGTTATTTTAATTATTTCCTGTGAATTCCGTTTCTGGTTGATTCACTGAAGTTTTGTTCCATAACTAGTAATTAATCGATTTGAGTTAAATTTACTTAGTAAACGTTGTTTTTCTGGTCAACAAACAAAGCAACAAGCACTACAAAAGTTTTATCAAATACTTTGGTATTCATAAATTGCATAGTGCTCTATCTATCTAGCTATAATTATATCATCTTACAGAAGCAGCACCTTTACACCATCCCCTTTCATCCAAATCTTATTCACCCCTACAGATGGTCGACCGTGGAAATCGTCGAATGGAGACAAAATGTCGCCTCAGCCACAGTTATCTCCGCCATTTCTTCTAATTCGCCTCACCAATGACCCGGCGTAGGTTAATTAAAGAATTAATAGCTATCCGGCTCGAGGGACCATCGCGCGGGTTCGTGACTAAAATTTGTCATCGGGTTAATATAGTTGAGGGGTGGCTTTTTGGGGCTTGCGGTCTCGTATTGCGGGTATTTGCGGGTTAGTAAGGCTCGCTGATAAAGGTGTTGTAGGTAGCTAATGCGAATTTTAAAAAGGTTTTACCGCATTAGCGATAGCGACCAACGGTTATGTTGAAACTAGAGAGTTAGTTGCAATCTGGCTCGAAGGCACATTCTGTGGATTAATGCAGTACATGTTTAAATAAAAGTGTAAATTACTAGATGAAAATGCAATAATATAATTAACTCGCTATTTAGCACTTCACATAAAAACAATTTTAAACGTTTTTCATCTAGAAACGGAGCTAAATGCAAAGGGTGTTTTCTTTGTGCTTTCTTTGCAGCACAAAGAATTGTAAAATAATAGTGTGCATTTAAAATTTTTTTTTGGATTTTTTGAGGACTTTCTTTTGGAGTTCTAGGTTTCTATTAAATTAGTTCAATTCGCCGCGCCGTGTCGGGGGTATAAGAGTACGAGGGTACAGTAGGTAATTAGAGCTTTCCATTGTGTAAAATTGTGTTACAGATTTTCTAATTAAAACTACTGCCGTATCCCTCAGAAACTTTATCATAGCATAGATTGCACATTTCATGGAGTTTGGAAGGTTGAGGTCAAGTTATAAGAGTTATAATGCACAATATATAATGCGAGACGTCAGTGCAAATAGTATTCCCTAGAATTAGAACTATATTCTACTTTTCGAAATCAAATAATACCCAGCATGCAAGTTATTTACGCGTGTTCTACAGAAGAATAATATGAGCGCGATCATCTGTCATTCATTATGCATGTGCATCTATTGCTACTTGATAGTGATGGGCTGCCAATGTCTATTTAATCGATATTGATAAAAATGTAATGTAATGTTTGAGTGAGATAACTCCATATGTGAAGTCCGCATTTCGCACAGGGAAATACCCCAAAGCTATTAGTAAGAATTCTTGGACTACCAAGAGTACGATACATTTTAGGGCTATATTTTATGGTTGTTTTTTTTTTTTTTAAATTGGGAATTGTCAAGCGTTTGACCACTACCTCACCTGATAATAAGTGATGGTGAGGTCGAAGATGGTACACTCTAGCATAGACTTACTTTGAAATGGACTGGAATACTCCAATATTATAATGGCTTGGAAAAACAGTTGCATAATGACGTTAATAGAATATACATCTCGCACCATCGCTATTTTCAATATCTTGATACATTGAAAGCTATCATTAGCTTCATTCATACAGATGTGCAAGCACATCTATAGGTATTTCGTCTATCTGTAATATACTAAATACATTTTAAGTAGAAATGTAGATAACTAGCTGTAAATCTTCATCGGGTTGGCAGTTGTATGAAAAAAATCGCTTCATAAGTATAATATCGGCCACTGTCCATTGCTACTGCTTATACTACTTTACTTACTGTATTATTTCATGCATTCATTAAAGGTCACCTTTTCTGTTATTCAATAGCCAGCAAGGAGAAAGGATCAATATCATCAGGTAACATTTCAGCTCATTAATGTAGTTATGTAGTATTAGCAGTTTGAATGAGGTGCTAGACAGATAAGAAAAACTATAGAGCCACGTCGACCGAACACATGCCTATACAACATTTCTGTTCATTTTACCTTTTGAAAGCAAAATATCTACTTCCAATAATTCGATGAACCTCCCTACCGCGGCAAACAAAGAACCAACGTGTGAACTAGGCCGAAAATGTCGATGATTAATGTTCGCTCGTGCAATTTGCTCCCGCCGCTGTATCCGCGATCAGACGCGCCGAGATATTATCGATAATTGCCATTTCGTATCGATAACTTTGGGCTGCTCTGTATGTTGCTCAAAAATGGCGTTGGAAAAACCACGAATGCTAGACCGGTATCTGGCAGAATGCATATTTTATGATAATTAAGTAACAATCAAATTGTACTTAGAACGTCCGATGCTAGCATTAAAAATATTGTCTCCAAAACCTACATCAGAATGTATACAATATTGTAAAATAAAAGCTGAACAAAGACAGTAGATTAGAACTTTCCTCGCCTTGTCTTATAACTTTCTGAAGACGGCATCGAAACTCATTCTTTGCATAACACCTACAGGTCCCACAGCCCCACTTCACAAAACTCTCGATTAAATATTATAGTAAGGCAAAAATAAAAAATAAAACCGGCCAAGTGCGAGTCGGACTCGTGCACGAAGGGTTCCGTACCATTATTTATAAAAACGGCAAAAAAATCACGTTTGTTGTATGGGAGCCTCCATTAAGCCTCCATATTTGTTTTATTTTAATTTAATTATTTATTTTTAAAGTAAATATATTTATCTTAATATTTTGTGAATATTTAAAGCGTCTATCTGTTGCCATCATCAATATCGAGCTACGAGCAAAAAAATCACGTTTGTTGTATAGGAGCCCCCCTTAAATATTTATTTTATTTTGTTTGTACTATTTGCTGTTATAGCGACAACAGAAATAAATAAATAATAATAAATATTGCTGGACATTTCACACAGCGCTATCTAGCCCCAAACTAAGCATAGCTTGTACTATGGGAACCAGATAACTGATATAATACTTATATACATTTTTTTTATAAATACATACTTAATATATATAAAGAAACAACCAGAAATACATCATCTGTAAAAATTTCAACTGTCTAACTATCACGGTTCATGAGATACAGCCTGGTGACAGACGGACAGACAGCGGAGCCTTAGTAATAGGGTGCCGTTTTACCCTTTGGGTACGGAAACCTAAAAAGGATGTTCTTATCTTTATGATAGACACTATAATAACTAGAAACGATTTACAAAGCAAATGGAATTTTAATACGCTGTAATTAAAAACAATCATTTGTAAGAAACACCATACAGCTGTAATTGCATTTCCAATTAAACTTTTGACATCATCGCAATGAATCTTGCTGTTTCCCTATTGCCATGCCGTTGTTGTAACCATGGAATGGCTGGTCTAATGTTATTCTTCTCACGTTTGGAATACTGTTTTGAAACCTTGAATCTTCAACTGAGTCGGGCAGATGGCATGTTGAAGAAGCTGAGTTATGTGATCTGTTTACTAGATTGACATTGCGTATGGTATACGTTAGACACTAATATTATAAATGCGAAAGTTTGGATGTGTGTTTATTACTCAATCACGTCGTAACGGCTGAACCGATCGCTATGACATTTGGTATGTGCGTAGATTATAACCTGGATTAACATATAAGCTACTTTGAATTGGCAAACCACGCGTGCGAAGCCGCGAGCGGAAGCTAGTTTACCGTAAAACAAACAAAAACTGATTAGAGAGATTGAACGGGAAGATGAGAGGGAGGTATTACTCGTAGCTGCAAGACAAGATTGACTGTGAAAAACAAACGCGACGTGATTTTAGCTAGTAGAGTCTACATCTATCTAACAAAGTCGGGTTAGTTACACCATTTATAACTCAACAACGGCTGGGCCTATTTTTATGATCTATGATTTGTTGGATTTGTCTCCACCCCGAATAGCAGAATAACTAATAAAATTTCGGAAAAATTGACGCAATAAGAATCAAACATAGTTGCAGCTAATGATGGCCGATTGACGTACATTGCCAGCCCGCGTCATATGCATGTCCAGGCGGTGCGAAGTTTGCCGGGCCAACTAGTTAACTATAGATGACATGGCCTTTTACAGAAAACTTTACAATTAAATCGAAACATCCATAGAGACGACCTCCGTGACGCAGTGGGCGAATAGTCGGCTGATACGCAGGAGGTAGCGGGTTCGATTCCCGCCGCGGAACAAATGTTTGCATGATCTACAGATACTTATTTGTTCCGGGGCTGGATGTTTTTCTATATATTCTATGCATGTATTTACAAAAAAAGTAAAACGGTTATCTGGTTCCCATAGTACAAGCTTTGCTTAGTTTGGGGCTAGATGGCGCTGTGTGAAATTTCCAACAATATTTATTTATTATAGTTAGGTCATCATCACTCTTTTAGCAACATGTTTCGTCCCGTTGCTCCTACTTGTGTTGTGACGCATTTAAATGTAAAATTTACTACATGCACCAATATTTAGGCTAGATGATTTGTTTCGAGTGAAGTTGCTGGACACTTTACAAAGTAAGTACCAATGGATTTCTGTCCTCTCATTTGAATACCAAGATATTTCGAAAAGTGGTTGTACCATTGACTGCTTGTTGGATTGGCATCCGCACTAAATATTCGATTGTGTACCTCGTCAATTCGTAATGCTATATCTTTTTTTAATTGGTGCGATGGATGGTACGTTCCTCACTGATGGTAAGTGATGTTGAAGCATGCCTGCCTAAAAAGTATCTGTTCAATCTGGACTTGAAGACTCCGAGATTATACTGGTCCGGAAAACATACGCCGTAAGTAAGTTCCTCTTCCTTACTCGTTCTATCAAGAAACCTAACTAAAGGTACTTGAAACAAACACAATGATTTTGCACCATATTGTCTGCCACAGTCTTGCCCCAACGTCAGCGGTTAGCCCCCCGACAACGAACGATCACCGCGTTGACTTGACAGTACGGTAACCTCAATTCAGGGTATTGCTAATTTGGTAAGATATTCACGAGTGACAACACTGACTGACAACCCTTATTAAAAGCGAGACACGTGGTTCAATTCCAGGTATCTACCACATTGTATCCTGGTTGGCAAACGTAGTGCTCTACTGAGAATAACAATTCAAATTCAAAAAATTCAAAATTATTTATTTGGAACATAAACAAAGTACAATAGACAAATGAAAACGTTGACAACTGCAAAAGTTAAAAAAAAAAACTGAGAAGCAGTGTCAGCGCCCTCTTCCAAAACCAAACCGAACAACGTTCCAGCTTAAAACAAGTCGATACAAGGAAATGTTTATTCTAAATATGATTATGATTTTAAGTTGAATACTGCGTGTGTGTGAGTATGTGTGTGGTGAGTGTTTGTGTGGTGTGTGTGTGTGTGTGTGTAGATGCGAGTGTGTGTGCGAGTTTGTGTGTGAGTGTGTGAGTGCATACGTGTTCGCTTGTTGTTAAGTTTGCTAGGTAGGAGAGATCAAAATATTCTCGGTATCATCGATATATTATAACAATACATAGTGATTTTAATTTGCTACAATATTGAAAACTTTTACAAGTAACTTTTTAACAAAAATATAACAGACTTCAGATAACAGTAAAAACCAAACGACTGAACCGATTTCAATGAAATTTTTATGGTACCAATATCATATTATATCCTTTCACCTACTAAAATAATTTTCCAAATCAATTGCTAAATGACGGAGTTTTGAGCTAACTAACATAACATAACATAAAAATTAAACAAATTTAAGACTTATATTTGTCATAGATGCCATTTGTCAGGACTGGACCAAATGGAAATGGGTCCACACGGGAATCACCAGCTTTTAAATAAAAAAATAATCATCAAAATCGGTTCACCCAGTCGAAAGTTCTGACGTAACTAACATAAAAATACAGTCGAATTGAGTATCTCCTCCTTTTTGAAGACGGTTAATAAAGATACAAAGTCTATGACAAAAACGGGACCAGACATACAGGTCACACTAAAAGTTTTGCGTTACTTAGAAAAACAACATGTTATAACCAAAATAGTATGTTTAATGCTTTTCAAAATACTCTCCTTTACATTTTAAACATTTTTCATGCGATCGAACCATTTTTTAAAACAGGAGGCCCACAGATCTGGAGGCATGTTTTCTACGAGCTGATTGAACGCTATCACTGCCTCTTCGGAGTTGGTAAAAGTGAAACCTCTCATGAAATCTTTGATTTTGGGGAAAATACAGAAATCACAGGGTGCTAGGTCGGGGCTATGTGCAGGATGGGTGACGAGTTGTACTTTTTCGGAAGCTAAGAATGACTTTGTTTTGTTGGCCGTGTGTGAAGAAGCGTTGTCATGATATAGGAGAACGCGGCTTTTTGGTCGTCTTTCGCGAACTTTTTCTAACACCCTGGGTAAACAAACGGTAGAGTACCACTCGGCATTAACACTCTTTTGATCTTCAAGTGGAATTGTGCAGATGGGACCCGTAGCTGAGAAAAAATACGCGATCATTTTAAATACATAAATAAAAAATTTATTGATCCAGAATTGTTCACACAAAAAGTTAGTAGGCACGATATAATATTAAATTAGTAGGTATACATTTAGGTAGGTACTTATTATAATAATGAACACTAGCTCCCACACTAGGATTCCCTGTGTCGTGGGTAGCTAGGCTCTGCCCAAAAAAGAAACATGAAATAAACTTAATCGTAATAATCAATAATAATCATAAGCAACCTGTATAATAATTTAGTAAAAATAGTTATTAAAGAGTTAAAAGTTTCTAGTAGCTCTAGCTCAAGATTAAAATTATGGTTGAAATTTATTCAATTTACAAAACAACAAATAACTTCTAAATTTAATACATTTGATAATCATAATCATCTTACAAAGAGCTATGTTATTAGTAAAGTGAGGGTGCGTGTATGTGTGTCCGGAGTGTGTAGTCGAAGAACGATTGCAGTGGAAGGTGAGCATAAGGTTGGCGACACAACAAGATAATATTATAATATAGTATAACTTTATGGGGCTTAAAAGTTGTTCAGTATCAGAGTAGGTCAGACTTCTTAGCCACTCTTCGACCTTTTTTTTTACAAGAGGATTTTAGGCATTGCTGGATATTCAGCTCCTTGTGGGCGCGCGAGTACAAGAAGGGGCCTAGGAAGGATGGGGATTTTTGAGCAATGTTTGTACGCGTAGATGGGGTAGGCTTTATTAATTTTTTTAGCAACGTTTCTCGCCTGTTCTCATTTTCAAACACCCATTCACAAGATTGCTGTTTTTTTTCGGGTTCAAAACAATAAACCCAAGTTTCGTCTCCTGTGACAATGTCATAAGCAGCATTAAAATGACCGTGGTCGTACTTCAGTAGCATCTGTGAGCACCATTCCACGCGAGCCCGCTTCTGCTTTGCTGTCAATTCATGAGGGTTCCAACGACAACAAAGTTTCCGAACTTTCAATTCTTCGTGTAAAATTTTCTGAATTTGAATCATACTAATCCCCAATAGTCCTTGAATTGTCTCATAGGTAATCCGCGGGTTTTCTTCAATTAGCCGCTTAACAGTAGCCACATTATTTTCGTTAACGGTAGTTGAAGGCCGCCCTTCACGAAATTCGTCATGTAAAGAAACCCGACCACTCTCAAATTCGACAATTCATATACGGTGCTCAAACAAAGTGCTTCGCCCCCAAAAGCATTTTGAAGACGAGCGGCACAGTCTTGCGGAGAGAGAGAACTTTTAAAATCATAAAAAATCATCGCTCTAAAATCTTTTCGACTTAATTCCATTTTCGTTGCGTACGTAGAACTTTGATGTGTGATAAAAAACAATTGACAAATGATTTCCCGCCAATTTTTTTTTACTAAGAAAGTTGCAACGTTTCAAAAAATATAACATTCGATATTCAAATAGTTCCGATTAGCTAGAAGTGCAAAACTTTTAGTATGTCCCATGTACAATAACAAATACGATTTGTGGATATTTCCCTAAATACGAACGAAACCAGCCCCGTATGTCCTCTGTCTCTATAAAGTATGTGTTGTGTTTGTCAAACATTGAAATACAAACAAAATTGTTTACAAAAACGAGAAAAACATAGAACTGTCCACAGTAAAAAGTACAACAAGTTATTCACTTGGAATTATAACGAATAATGTATGAGATACAAAATAGAGGACCGCAAACATCCCAGGATTTCACCGCTAAATTTTGTATTCAAAACAAAAAATATTGCCAGCGGGGAATAGGACACCGGGGGGTAATTTAAATAATTGTTTAATTTTATAAGGTTTTTGCAGTTGGTTGTGTGTAAAGTTCGTTCAGTAACAATTCCAACGCAGTTTGGGAAGATCTAGTTCTCCTGATTTTTCAGAAGAGGTTAAAAGTTTTAGTCCATAGCTGGCTTGTGTAAATCAAGAAAAAACAATGAAACAAAGTGGTCGAAAACAATATGATTCGATCAACCAAAGTCACCGACATAGCACAAAAGATTAGCAAGCTGAAGTGGCAATAGGCAGGGCACATAGCCCGAAGAACTGATGGCGGTTGGGGCAGAAAGGTTCTCGAGTGGAGACCACGTTCTGGAAAGCGCCAAAGGCATAGATAATCCCATAAAACAAGTACCTATGGAATGAATCAAAAAGTGGCCATGTACGTTATTTGAAGCTGCACTGACATTTGGATCAAACGCCCCATTCGCTTCGGTCGGATTAATCCATCATACTCGTATCTGGTGTTTTAATGAGCTTTTGGAATTACATACGTTCTGGCTGTGTTCGGTTCATTTCGCCGTGAAATTACCAGGTAGACTTGCGTACGGAATATTTCAGCGATTTTAGCAACTGTTCATGAGCAGTTCTGGAAATCAATTGTTGGGGTGTTGGATGCATGTTATTCTCGAATCATCGCAAAATTTAGGAAATGCACGGCAAGAGCACTCTAAGAGATATTAGGCCTTTGGATGCCAACCTTTGCTTAGGACTTAAAATTATATTGGCACTTCAGTATTTAGTATTCATTTATACACCATTTCATTACATTGCATAAAATAGGTATGTGTAAAATTATGAAGTGTCAGTTAAGTACTTCTTCTTTCGTGCCAATGGTAAGCTAAACTATTAGTTAAGTACTAATAAAAAGAAACAAATTACAACTAAACGGAACGGGTCTGCAGGAGCTCATCGAATCCTCATCCGCTAACACCACAACCACATCCACGGGGATCTTGGAAAGCTGCATCCATTAACCCAAAATCTAGCTCCGTTTCTTCAAGGAGCTAGGATGGCTGGGGTCAGGTTAGAAGAGGGTTAATGTACATTACTCTCCAATGCGGGACGTCAGTGCAGATCTTATTCCCCTCACCCTATAATTAGAATTAGAACTAAGCAGAACATTGGAATAAACAATTGGTTACTGCAGATACTACTCATGCAGATGAGAAAATTAACAGGTTATGTACCTATTCATGTACCTTATAAAATGGGTAGTTTTCGAAGAAAGTAGTATACGTCGATTAAAACTCTTCCAAGTCTAGAATTAATAGGTTCTTTCATGGCAAACGTGCATCGTCACATCCCAACAGGTGAGGTTGTGTTCACATTATTGCCAATAAAGAATTTAAAGGAAAAAAATGCCGGTTAATAGAAACAATGAAACCATCTTGCCATTTTTCGTATATACGCCCTGAGCATAAAATAAAACCTTTGTTATATTTCCACTCAACGCTCTTATATCCACAAACACGGATCAGCAAAACAAAAGACACCAAGCAAAGGGATGTTACAAAGCAATAGCCAAGCGCGAGTCTAGGGGTACACAATAACGGGTTCCGAAGTTTGCAAAATTTATTTTTCGTAACATACATAGGATAGGTAGGTAGAAGAATATAAAATGTGTATAAGTATTATGTCAGTTATCTGGTTCCCATAGTACAAACTCTGCTTAATTTAAGGCTAGATAGCGCTGTGTGAGATGTCCAGCAATATTTATTTTATTTATACCGCTTATCAATACAAAGCAGCAGGAACAAGTTGTATAGTCATTACAGAAATTGTTTTTCTGTAGAGTGGGAAATAAATAAATATTGCTGGACATTTTACACAGCGCTATCTAGCCCCAAACTAAGTGAAGCTTGTATTATGGGAACCATATAACTGATACAATACTTATAATACGTATTTTTAATAAGATATAGAAAAACATCCAGGCGCGACGACGGAGGTGACAAATCTTCAAAGAAGCATAATAAGCATAGCTTAGAGGAGCCATCCATCCATCCATGTCTAGAAACAGTGGAGCCGTTTTGCGACATTTCTGTGTAACCCTAAAAGGACAATAAGTGTAGGGTCTACGTTAAAAGGCAGGGGATCGTAAGCACGCAGGACTGATGACGGTACCAGACAATGCCCTGTTATTAATTTCCAGGGTAATTAACTGCCTTTTGCCTGTGATTATGAACGTTTTTACGGAGTAATGTGAAAGCGCTTGGAAAAGGATAATTCAATTTGCTAAGACTATTTCATAGAAGAGCGTATGGGACTACTGGCTAACATGAGTAAACGATAATTTGCAATTATCAATGTTTACTTGATTGAAGGTTTCAAATGATAGGCGAATGAAGCTCCGATTGAAGGTGTGTCGTTCGCGATCGCCTTAGTCAATTGATGAACTGTGTGTTGCGAAAAGTAGTGTTGCTCATAAACAATGATTGTAAGAAAAAATTACCGTTTCGAATTCCCTTTTAACGTGCCCTGCGAAAGGCGTAAAAAGTAGTAAGAATGAAAAAATAGTGCAATATCTAATAGTGATAATTCAAGTAAAGTATGCACCGTCCTATATCATATTGTGAATCAAATCTATCCCAAGGTTGTCTGAAGAGATTGCTCAAACTGATAACCGATACCGTCGATTATATTTTGCAATTTATCTAAGTCGCTATTTTATTTATTGTTAATATGTATTCTGGGCTTAAGTGGGAATGGGCGGGCCACGTTGCCCGAATGCACTCCGAGAAATGGGCCCATATTGCAACACCATGCACGCCTGAAGACGGAAGGCGACGTCGGGGTCGGCCGAGAAAGCGTTGGCGGCACGATTTCGACACCTTCCAAAGAGGCTGGTGGGAGAAAGCGACAGATAGGGATGCTCGGAGGGACTTGGGGGAGACCTTTGCCCAGCAGTGGGACGAGATAGGTTAGCAAAAAAAAAAATGTATTCTATTAACAATTTCTTAAGTTCTTAGTTGCACAAATTGCACATGTGTATGTATACAATATAATACAATACAGTATAAAAACTACAATACTGAAACAGTAGAGCTTTTAAAACGAAGAGATTGTCTGGTGCGATCAGCAAATTGCACGTCCATTATTATGATTATTGCAATAAAGATTACCAATCTCAATGTAACCTAATGCCGCATAACTTCACATAACTTGTGTGTGATGCATTTACTCCACGTTACCCGATACGACACAGAAGGACAGAGGTAACCGAGATAATGGTACAATGCATTTGTTGGATTGGATTACAGTCACATGCAAAGCCCTGCAAATCTCAGGGCTTTTTTAAAGTACAATTGTCATGTTCTTCGATATCTTACTGGGTAAAACCAGGATTAGGTTAGCAAAATCGATCGAGTTTTGTTTGCATCATCGTTTTGAGACTTTGAAGTGTGTCAAAGTAAGCTCTACAATCAGAGTATAATTTTCCAAAAGAAGTTCAAACTCAGAGGTCTCAAGTGGCGACTTCGCCGCGGGTTTCCAAGACACATCACGTCGCAAAACTAATTGAAACTTCGAGAGTATCAAGTAAATAAAATTCCCGTCGTGACCGTTTTAACAGAAAAGTTTCTCCAAAATTATTCCCGCCACGTTCATCCACGGACTACGGACTATAAACAATTAATTTCTGTAATCAACTGTCGCCTGGGAGATAAAATGTGAAGTGCTTCTAAAATCCCCCTTTTTATTTGCCTTAGACTTATAAAAGTAAATCTTAGCGCAAAATATCTCGGAGAACATACAGTTAATCCAAGTTTTATTTCTACAATGTTTAATTTTATGGAGTTTTTTAAATGTAATAAACAAAGTTAGTGAAATGATAAAACTTGGGGCTGTTGTAGGAAACCGTAAAGTATTATTACCGCACATTCTGTCGTACTGTACCGTACTGCCACAGTTTAACAGTACGGTACTAAAAATAAAGTAAAAGTAACTTTTTGCCGTTCATTTAATTTAAAGCTGGAGTCATTATTATTTTGGACTTTATACCAGTAACGCGTCGCGCGCGACTAATAAATGTCCCAGAGCTGGGAAAACAAAAATGACAACTGTAAAAACATTTATTTCATACCATTTCCATGTTTTGTTACTAACAATTATTTTTTGTAGTAAAACTTCTTTACGCACGCTTGACTTGGGGAGTAAGCCGGTGAATGCGTTACGAAAAGTGCGAACGGAAGTTGTGAGGGAAATATAAGTTAGTGAAGATAGAAAGAGAGAGAGAGTTACGTTTCGTATATTTTTAAACGTGTAATGTGCGAGTGCGAGTTGCATCTGTCCAGAATGAACATAGACTGATCGACCTACAGACGTGTGGACAATTTTGTAATTGAACAATTTTTTTAAATTAATATTTTGAAAAAGAAATTTTACTTCAGTCGTGTGGTCACACTCGTTTTTTATAGCTTATTTCTTAAGTTAGTTCCACAACCAGAACAAAACAAAACACAAAGTTATTTCGACACATTAAAAGGCTCAGTTAAATTGAATCAATATCCTGAATTGTAGTCTCTTAGACCAGAATATTACCTATAGTCTCAGGCATAATAAAGGAACATTAGGAACGATGCGCAATCAAAACACTACTCAAATGACTAAGGAACGCACGTCTTCATGTAATTGTCGTTTCAATAACCGTAAATATTATAACCTAGTCTAGTCCATCACATTAAACCGAATAGGAAGGTTTGAGTAAAGTTATTACACGATAAAGTCATCGAAGTCTACTTCTAGATACAATACGGTCGGTCTACTTGCGGTAGTTCGATAGACCTGCACGGGATTATAATCGCAATCGTTAAAGTTAACTGTGAGGGTCGGTGGTTAGCGTTATGTACGACTATATCTTAAATCGACTACTGTTTCTAATTCTAATATGGTGCAAAATATAAGCGAAGATGGATTAACTCCAAAATTAACAAATTCAGAGCTAAATTCGAAGTTTCCTTAAATTTCAGGTTGCGGTTTACATATTTAAATTATTCCTGAATTATTCAATCGGAACTAACGGATGGTAAAATAACAGGTGTTGAAAGGTTTAATCGTGTACGCTGCCCACTTATACCATATCCCCGGATACTAACGGTGGTCAGAGGTAGCCGTTACTGCCGTATCGGAGTTCCAGGGAACAGCTATGACTAGATTGAACTGCAGTCTAATCACCATTATAAGCTGTTATGGCTAATTGATTTCTCTGAAGTAGCTTTTGTGGCACGTTAGCGCCACCTAGCGATTTAATGGGCTTCGAGATTATGGATGTAATTAAGAACACTATATGAAACAATTAAAATGGTAATTTTAAGATTACCAGATGAGATATTGACCGAGACCCAAGATTTATTACTTCAGTAGTAATCAGACTGTAAGACTGCAAGACAGATGCGAATGGCGACAACGAAGAGAGGCCTATGCCCAGCAGTGAGATGAAAAGTGTTGATGACGATGATGATGACGATAGGTAAAGAGCAAGGTGTACGTTTATATAACAAACTCCCAAGTGATGTACAAAAATTTACAATTAACAAATTTAAAAAGCATTTTATCCAAATCTTTATAAAAAAGCCTACTATATATAACATAACATAACATATAAACGATAGAGAAGCTTGGGATTAAAATTGCTCCAACTCGGTGAAAAGTGTTACAGTTTAGACGTAATCTATTTTCTTTATTGTTATGTAAGTATTCTAAAATTATCATTAAAAAGAACAACCAGCATTGTTTCTTGCCTTTCTTTCCTGACTTGGCCGCGAAGGTACGAGTACAGGCAGTAAAATTGACGTTTCAAAATAATCCTTGTGATTTGAATGAATAAATACATTTTTGATTTTGAAGGTGAATTTAGACTGTGTTATGTTAGAAACCTTTTTTTTTAGACATCATAGGCCGCGTTTAACTGCGATCTTGGCCGGTGGTATGCGATGATGCGGTCTACGATGGATCACGCTTGCCTAGCAGAAATCTTTTCACTAGGGACCCAGGTTGTAATTATCAGGAAGCACAGACTCTGCGCGTCTGGAATCTAATCGTAGTTCCTCATTTACCATCGTTGGAACGGTTGATATCATCTAAAGCAGCAGCATACAACTGATATATCTGCTAGGCTGAAAAAGACACAGCGCTATCTAGCCCCCAACTAAGCAGAGCTTATGTGAAGTGGGAAACAGATAACTGATAGAATACTTATATAATTTTTTGTAAATATATACTTATAATAATATAGAAAAACATCCAGCCCGGAACAACAGCTGTAGATCATGCAAACATTTATTTTGATCCGCATAATTCCTCAAAAATGCAGCTTCAGGACTGTAAAAACAAACATTAGCCAGATATTAATGGGTTAATTTTTAATAAAGGCCTGGCTTACTGTACTGCAGACTGCAGTCCAGTTTTTCGTCCCCTGCGGTGTAATAATAAACAAACTTTTAAAACTCCTTTTGCTCGTTTATATCTCTTGAAACTGTACGTTGTCAATTCGTGTGGTACCCGAATGCGCGGAACTTTTTTGTAGATTCAGTTCTGCTTTGATTACAGTTATGCATGACTCTAGAAATTTTTGAACGGATAAGGGTTCATGATAAATCATAGGTCATCCACCTATGATTTTTTAAATATACTGAAATACAACAGAAGGCTACTACTTTTACTATATTATCGTTGATAATGTTAGTTGTAATTTTGTATGCTAGTATTGGTAGAATTTTTACTATACCTTCATCATCATCATCATATCAGCCTTAGGACGTCCATATAAATTTCCAGACGACCAATCTTGTGCGGCCTGCACCCAACGACTCACAGCATCATTTAACAATCTTTCTAAATAGTGGGGGGCCGTCCTACGCTGCGCTTTCCATTGCGTAGTCTCCACTCGAGAACCTTTGCCCCAACGTCCGTCACTTCTTCGAGGTATGTGCCCTGCCTACTGCCACTTCAGCTTGCTAATCGTTTGTGTTAAGTCGGTGACTTTGGTTCGTCTACGAATCTCCTTATTTCTGATTCGATCTCGGAGAGAAACACCAAGCATAGCCCTCTTCATAGCGCGCTGAGCGACCTTGAGCCTTCTTATGAGGCCCATAGTTAAAAACCACGTTTCTGTACCATATGTCATCACTGGTAAAAATACAAAACAACGATTTTGTATTTCTACTGGATTATACTTGCGTCGTTATTACAAGCCCGATTTGACGTCTGTCTTTTTTCTCGCCGTGACAACTTTGAACGACCGTCTACACAAGAAGTCGAAAAATCAAGCATATGTTATGCCGAAATTATTAGGATATCCGACGCTATTCCAATGTTGTATCATTGGGTTCAATTCCGTAGAGTTGCGATCGTTTTAAACACTTCAGAACCAAACAAAACCGATTATAACAAAAAATCGAAAATTCTAGTTAACTTAATATTTATAAAAACAGAAGCGTATTTTTATTATTTAAATGTTTAGACATTAGAATCGGTTACAGATAGTATTTTTCAAACTTTCGCGATCACTGTACATAATTATTGATTAAAACGGGTATTTATCGCGTATGTACCTTTTTTATTTGTTATCCCGACGTTTCGGCTGTGTTGCAACAGTCATGGTCTCGGGCTGACTGGAGTACTTGGAGCTACCGTCGGGAAGTGCGGGTAGCTGCAGCATCTACCCTCACTTGGTCTTCAGAATTAGAAATGTCCTCGTTCATATTACGACACCGGTTACAGATGTTGATGTAGGTACCCACAATGAGGGGGTTTCATCGTTATTTTATCATTGCAATAAAGAATTTTCTAATCTAATCTACTTATAATTATCGTAATAATTAAATTTCACGAATGTAAAACGATAAAAATTTGTATATAATAATAATTACCAAGCTAGTTCGATATTAATTTAACCTAAACGATAACCAACTCTTAGTTCAATTAATGAAAATGTGTCAAGAATCGGTTTTTCTAGTAAACGATTTTTTATTTCTACTCCAGTTCCCATCTCTACTCTCTGTATTTTGACAACGTCGAATCAGGCTTCTTAGAACGGCGATAGTATAATCAAAATTGGTACACTATCTCACTTATCAGATGGCATTGAAAATTCATATCTATACTGAGATTTGTAATTACTAAACAAATAGAGCGTAAATACTTGCTTAAACAAGCCGATAAACTTCTAAGCCCTATAAATAAAACAAACAATATTCTTTGTTGTCTCATTTCTCATTGCCAAGGCAAAATACTAACTTCGTACGCATTGCATGGTCAAGGCAAGACCTCACGTCCCAAACTAATACAACACACAAAGCAACTGATAGCTATGCAAATATGATATTGTACACAGCAATAGACAATGTTTATTCGGACCATTTATCTTCGACGACAGTAGATTCGGATACAGTATCTCAAGTTCGGTCCAATTCATTTAATCAACTTGAATTACTATACACACGCCATAAAAGTTAATTACGCAATATATTTCAAAACTCTTGCATTACAGTTTGATAGTGTCTTATCAAGCGAGTGACATTTATCACTTTCTTGGCATCTATCTTTAAGATAAGGATATCAAATTGAATAAAAAGGTGGACATAGTGAAATGGCTTTCATCCACTTGATCACCTCAATAAGATTGGAGTGAATCTTCTCAACTTTTGTCAACCAAGACCAACAGTCATTATCATATCATGATATCACACATGACTGATATCAACAAATCGACTATGCGTATTGCTTATCTAATTCTAAGGGGGAGGGGGAGGGGGGGGGGGGGTAATCTGCACCGACGTCCCGCATAGGGGTGTATTGTGCTTTACCCGACCTTCTAACTTACTGCTTATCCATCTCGTAAACTGCGTTACTGGTACTCATAATTTGCGGTGTCACTAATGCCAATTTAGTATGCAATTGGCTATTGCAGAAAGCTCTATCACGCACCGAACACAACACAATAATCTGCATGAATAAAAGGCGAAATCTGTTTGGTGTGTTTGTTTGCCGTTCTGAATATTAACGCAATGAATTTCTGCATAGAGAATTTATATTTATTCCAATACCGAAGCAGTACTCGCCTGTGCAATCCAATTTCATTCTGCTGATAAAAATATTACACACGATTTACGTATTTTACGATGGATTTGTAGTGTTTCAGTTGTATGTATGAATATGTGTAACTTTCATTAATTACGTACGTAAGTATTATTATTATTCCCGTATTATATTATTTATAATAGTCATTGAAATTAATCACGAAACTTTTCTAAGTAAAATTGCAAGTAGCCTTGGAAAAGTAATTTAAAGCAAAACGACAACCTCCGTGGCGCAGTGGGCGAATAGCCGGCTGAGACGCATGAGGTAGCGGGTTCGATTCCCGCCGCGGAACAAATGTTTGCATGATCTACAGATATTTGTTCCGGGTCTGGATGTTTTTCTAAATATTATAAGTATGTATTTACAAAAAAATATTCTATCAGTTATCTGGTACAGGCTCTACTGAGTTTGGGGCTAGATAGCGCTGTGTGAAATGTCCAGCAGTATTTATTATTTATATATAAAATCTCTTGCAAACAAACCTTTGTACATGCCAGAATAAAACAGTCTGCTAAAAAGCTTTAATATTTCTACTTTACTACCTATGCCATTACTATATACAGATGAAAAATGTTTTAAAACAAGAATTTCCTTTCACTAATAACATCGTTCGGTCCATTCATTCCTGAAAATCGTATTACGTTCACGATTCACGTCTCAATTTCATATCGGCGATCGGTTTCCGTACGTTCCTCGACGACATTACAAATATTGAGCGCGAAAATTGAATTTGGAATACTTATTTTAAACCGCTCTACACGGCCAGTAGTGCTTTTGAGATCGCTGGATGGCAGAAATCCTCGCTTTTACCATTTCATAGATATTCGCTTACAGCATGTTTGAAGCTTTTTATCGGATTACGGTCGTTATCAATTTAGTCGAGAGCTTTACATAATGAAATATGTGCATTTTTATGCTTTACAGTATACATTCATAATTCACTCAGAGGTTTTCAGCTATGCCGCTGTTAAAATGTTATTAATATATTTTTTTACACCACTAAGGTAGCAAACAAGCATACGGCCCTGATGGTAAGCGGTTACCGTAGCCTATGGACGTTTGTAACACCAAAGGTATTACTCGCGCGTTGCCGACCCTTTAAAATTTAATAGATAATAGAAGGAAAGAAAATTCTTGTTTTAACTTTCGAAGTGGTGATCCGATCATCGTGAAATTTGATATATTTGACTAAATTCACACGGTACACCAGTCACCCCACAGTGCTGAAATTTGGTATCCATGTAGCTTTAGTGACACAAAAATAGGGAAAAGTCTGAAATTCATAATAACTGCAATTTCTACCCCTAAAAAGAGTAACCAATCACATGAACTCCCGTTAATTGTAATTTGAATGAAACTGTAGGTCAAGTTAGTGGGTTTCGCATTACGTTGCTCTATTTTATTAGTCAAAGATAATGAATAATATGTTTTTTTTTGTTTTTTGCGAAACTCGCGAGATCTCAGTTCGGGGCAAACCACTAGTTTATATTGTTTTATAGTCCCTAAACTATGTTCACACGTCGTCGATTCAATTGCGAGCTAACAACACACAGAGACATCAAAATAAAAACCAAACAAAAGCGTCCTTTAAGCCGGATACTTCATAATTGACCGTATGCAAGTTCTAATTGAGCGAATGGCTAGTGATGTAAATTTAATCTGCGCTGGTACGCTATATTTAGACAAACGATGCCAATTGGACTTGGCTGTGTAAACACGAACTAATTTGCGGAATAGATAGTACGGTACTTGCAATACAAGCCACTTTAGTCTCGTTTAGGACAAAGGAAGATGACATTTTGAATTGTGTTTGGCGCACAGAGGTTTTAGCAGCTCCTTTACAGCCTAAGAGTCTTCATTGTGAACGGCGTGATAAAATATATTTGTTAGGTACGCTTTAAGTTGTCGGGTAGTTTTGTCATTGGTTATCTCTTCGTTACCTACCCTGCTATGTATCGTTGATGAAGTTTAGTAACTGTAACTGGATCCTTTTACCATCACAAGAATTTCAGGACACCTATACGCCTTGAAATTCATGTGAACAGCTACAGTTACAGGGGCGTCTTGCATGCACATTTCATGTTGAGGAGTGCAATGCGCAGTTTGTATATGCGTGATCGAATGAGTAAACTATGACTCATAGATTGATTGATAACCCTTTAGAATAGTTTAGACAATAAAGATCACAGTATTACACCGACCGATTATTACCGACAGTTCAAGTTCACGGTGTTTCAAGTCTAGTTTACATTGCATACGAAAGATAATAAGCACATTTTCGTACGTAACATGTGCGAACACGTAAAACAAACTCGATAAGATTTAATACAACTTCTAATGAAACTAGTCATTTACCCTAATGACCGTACGAATGCCTGTGACACATAACCAATTAGAACTAAGGAAAAGTCAACTATAAAGCTTTAGCCAAACAAATCGCAGAATGTCATGCGAGTTGCAAAAATTCCAAACCATTTTTGAACGTGCTCTCAGATTGCGTCCATCGCAACATAAAATGTATAAAAGTCGTAGTCTAATAGTGCAACCGCAACACAGTAGAAAGATCCACGTTCTGTTACTTCACACCAATAAGACCCCGACCGTTCTTATTGTAGTTCTGTCTAGCCAACGCTTTAGTCTGGTCGAAACTAATGGCCACGAAGAACCAACAGTCGACGTGGAAACACGTTCTAGGAAAATTACGTTTGTCGTATTTCACGTCCGGAGTAAAAAATGTCCGCACCGCCTTCCTATTAAGACTTTAGACAAAATGTAAATGGCCTGTTCGCCTTTTATTGAAATAAATGTAAAGAAATGCTCTGGTTTAAGTTTGTTTATATGGATATGGATGTGTTATTTCAATGTGAATTATTTCTAAGTTTAGCTTGGGTTGTGCTCGGGATTTAGAAACAAGTATATAAAACTATATACGAGTATGTTACAAATTTAGGTTTTTATTTATAATCCAGTTCAATTTATTTCACATATTACATCCATAATTAGCAAAAAAAAATCTTAAAAACATGTTAGTGCAATTGGTACTTACTTAATTCATTAAATAATTAGGGTCCAAATAATCAATAATATAATAATGGGTTTATTACTTAATTTACCTATTTTAGATCTAAAATGTACCAAACATTTATAAAAAAGGTACCTGTTTAGAATCTATAATCACCTTTTGTTAACGTATCTATCAAATTGACCCTGTTTTTAAAGCACTTTATTTAAGACAATGTAGGCGCCTGTGCTTATAAGGCTTTCAGAAACATACGTGTACTTTTTCTCTACTTCTCGGAAAAGCGTAAGTAAATTAACAAGGCAATTATAAATGTGTTTAGTTTAATAGAAACTACCTGCAAAACGAGACTCTGATGAATGAAAATGATTATAGAATATTTTACAAAAACATACAAAGTTTTAATTCGAAGTTAGATCTAATGTTGACGACCTCCGTGGTGCAGTGGGCGAATAGCCGGCAGAAACGCAGGAGGTAGCGGGTTCGATTCCCGCTGCGGAACAAATGTTTGCACGGTCTACAGATATTTGTTCCGGGTCTGGTTGTTTCTCTATATATTATAAGTATGTATTTACAAAAAAAAAGGATATAAGTATTCTATCAGTTATCTGGTTCCCATAGTACAAGCTCTGCTTAGGTTGGGGCTAGATAGCGCTGTGTGAAATGTCCACCAATATTTATTTATTATTTATTTTATTTATTTAATGTAATCTTAACTTAAAGATCCCGTTGGATAATGCTGCTCACTTTAATTCTTTTCTTAGTTTTTAAATACTAGTCCGAAATTTCTCAATCATCACTTTTCATCACGCACAAACAATCGTGAAATCTCGATCTATATTTCCGGCGGAGTTTCGAATTTCTGAACAGGCGTACCGAAATGTAATTAAAAATACCGGTGTCAATTACGCATGGCCTACGGAATGGGGTCGTGGACGTGGACAATGCGATTTTACCGCTGAAATGCCGTCGTCCCAGATCAATTAACTATTTCTATGGCCTTTAGTTAGGAGATAACATAAGGAGTATTAAAGTTCCAAGTCGTCGTTGGAATACGCTAAGTCGTGTATTTCGCTCCGAACTTTAATACTCCGACGGAATACACGACTTAGTCCATCCTTGTGGTGATATCACAAAATGCTGTTGAAAGCCTGTCAAGAATCAGAAGAGATTTGAGCAGCGGTTTTTGTGAGTAAACTCTTTTTTGCAATGCCGTATGTTTGAATTGTCCACAAACCGCCCCAAACTAAGATTTGCGTTAGACTATCAAAGAAACCAGATGCCAATCAGGTTTCGTCTGTAGTATGATTGGATGCGTGTGTGCGAGACAGACGCGAGTGATTGGAAGGTTGCAGACCATAGTGTCGAAACCGATCAAGGTTTTGATCAAACTTATAGTTTCAGACGACAAACAAGCTGTTTAATTTTAGAAAAAAACTGTCTTTGTTAATCTTAACATTAACCCTCGGAAGAAAATCAGGAATACCCATTCTTTGGGCATTATAATATTCAAGTATGGTAAATTCCAAGTCCCCTCGGCACAGTACTGCCGAATAACAATCTATATCAGAGGTTCCCAATTTTATTTGACCATGGAACCTTAATTGATCATACTTTTTTTGGCGGAACCCTAGCTGGCTATTTTGATAACTAAAGTGTTTACCTTGTAGTTTGAATATATTCATGTTAGACTCGAAGAATGAACAAATTATAAATAAAAATGGTTATTATAATTTATTATTTTAATTTATTGTAACAAAGAAATACAATGTACCTAGGTAATTATTTATTGTAAAGAATGAAATTTTTCACATTATTTCTTATAATAGCCGTAAAATTGGGCTTTATGTCTGACAATTGAACGCAAACCAAACTCGCATCGGTAAATCTTCACAAATTTAATCAGATCCAGGACAGCTTTCTCAACGATTGCCGGGTATTCATCTTTAAGTACAATTCAAATTTAACTCTCGGACAGACCGTGGAACCCCTGTAACCCATCCACGGGACCCCAGGGTTCCGCGGATCACCTTTTAGGAATCACTGATCTACATGATTGTATGCACAAGACTGTAGTGTAGAAATACACAAAATTATGTCTATGAAGAGGAACGAGCTTTCAAATTGAAATCAAATTACGTTCTTTATCCTGTTGATCTCTCTCCTATTAGCTTACGAATTGAAATTACAAATGTTTTTTCTTGATGAAACAACGGAATATTTACGGCGGAAAATATAAATATAAATCTTTGTTGTTGATTGAGAATTTGAGACGTTTTCTTTCTTCTACTATGTTAAAATATTTGTGTAAAGGAAATAAAATGTGTAATGGGATGTGTCTTATTATTATTACAGTATAGATTACAACTTAAAAGAGACTCAAATCTATATAAGTTTCCACATTGAAAATAAGCAGATTATTTTGGCAATAAAGAATATTTTTCTTTTGTTTGAAAGATACCAATGCCAAGTTACGATTATGAACGCTTTTAAACTTAGACGTAGACATAGAGTCTATGTTATAGTCAATAATTTATTTACTACAAATGAACACACAATACAGTTACACATTAAAACAGAGAAAAGCCAGAAAAAAGATACAATGAAATAGTAGAGATTAAAAACATAAACAAAAGTAAAATCAAGTAAATGATGTGTGCTGCAGCAGGTATATACAGCAGTAAATAGGCCTCAAGTCTCGAGTCTTGACTCAGCATAATGCTTGCCGTAATGGTAAGCGCTAGTAACTTCAGTATCATAAATAAGAGATTTATCACGTACCGTTTTTTTCGGTGTTACGATTACGACCGACAATGAGTGCGTGGTGAGACCCGGTGCGTAGTGGATTGCACTCAACCTGACCGATGAAGATTCACGAATTGAACCTAAACATTTTCGGTCACCTATTAAACGGTACGTGATAAATCCCGTATTTATATTACAATAAGGATTGAAATAAATCAGTTTTCTAATTTTAAAACTTCGTGTAATTCTCATAGCAACAAAATCGAACCAACAAGAAAAGACAAGAAGCTTCCCAATCGCTCACTTATAACTGGGTAGATAAGCTTGTTTATCTTGCTACTTAACAGCCGACAGCCTTAATAATAACGAAATGGAATATTAATAACGCTCTGCACCGGTTATAAATCATCGGAGCGCTGAGCAAAGTTTGAGACGTTTATCCATTGGAGAAGACGGCACGAGAAAGCATTATCGGATACTTAATATACGATACGAGTAGGTCGTTTGGATTCGTCAAGAACTAAGCAAACTTTGACTTGACGGTCGTTTTCATGAAAGGAAGCACACAATAATAGTTTAACCAGCCATTCGTCAGGAGGAACTATTACAAATGTTTTCGTTGAGATGATATCGATACTCATATTCTAGCCCTCTGGCTAGAGCTAGGCCCCACTGGCTATTTGTAATTGCACAAAACTGCACACCTACTGAATTGTACTTATCCGGTAGAGTCAATAATCAAGGTAAGTGGGACCTATTGAGAAGAGTATGATTCTGTCTGTCACACAAGCCAGCTTTTGGTCATAAATAGTCGTCATCCAATGGAAAACCATCATAGAATTTTCGCTTTCTCATTGATAGTAATGAAAAGATCAGTATCGGCATATCAGGCACTCAGGATGTTGGACTAACTGCATCTAAAGTACAGCTAAAGTTATCTGTTCACTGTGTTCACAAAATTTTGAAACTTATTCAAAGATAAGCACGGTTTCTGAGAGATAACAATGAATTGGGCAGTTTCAAGGCCGTATAAACTTATTTCAAAGCTTGTAACGAGAAGTTAGCAAAATGCATTTCAAGATAAAAGTTCCCTGCAGCTTCGTCCGCAATCACAGTCATCATAGTTTTTAATCAATCAGCCTCAAGATGTGACTTTACATCTAAACTAAACCTTTTCTTCTGTTATGACTATTCGTATCGTAGAGGAATCAAACAAAAATAGATAAAATAATTTGACCACCTCCGTGGCGCAGTGGGTGAATAACCGGCTGAGACGCAGGAGGTTGCGGGTTCGATTCCCGCTGCGTAACATATGTTTGCATGATCTACAGATATCTGTTCCGGGTCTGGTTGTTTCTCTATATATTACATGTACCTACATATGTATTTACAAAACAAAAGATATGTAAGTATACTATGAGTTATTTGGTTCCCATAATACAAGTTCTGCTTAGTTTGGGGCTAGATGGCGCTGTGTGAAATGTCCAGCATCATTTATTTGTTTATTAAGAAACGGGACATTTCTTTGTTTTGCATAAAGATATCCTCCAGGTTTCACATTTTCGTTTCCATAGAATAAAATCGAAAAGTGAAGAGTGAAAATTTCCAAAAGTTTTGTAACGACGATGAAATGACACAGATCTTTCTTCAATATCCTTATTAAAGCTTAAATTTCAGATTCCGGTAAAATGCAATTTCCTTAGGGGCCACTCCATCATCACTTCCTCCGCCGCATTGAAATCCAATTTGCGTCGGTCTCGACTCGAACACTCGGTTCTTAAAGTGCCGAGCGAGCGATCGGTCCCGGTCCCAACTAGACATACAACAAATGCCCCATTCTACTACACTGTGGCTCTGGATCCTGGATAATTGTCAAAGAAATATTCTGCTGCGTTCGTGGGATTCTCAAACCCGTCCGAGATTTTCATGATATTTTCATGTCGAGTCATCGAGTATTTCCTGGTCACCTAGCTAGGCAATCTTCAGATTTTGGTGTATTTTAAAGTTATTCCTTCACATAAACTGATATTATATGCGAAGCTTGCTATGCTCAGAATATTCCACAGATCTGTTTTTCTCATTGAAATTTAATTAGGTTAGTTATGTATTTACGTATTCGTTGCGAAGTTTGATTCAGCGTTACCTAAAGTGGCGGGTCAGGTATGCCGCTGTGCAGTTGCGTCACTGTTTTATACATACATACTATGTCGTGTCCCGGGTCGGCCATTAGTGCAAGTGCACGGTGACGTCACACCCGTGCTCAAGGGGCTCGGGACGCGCGCCAACTAGGCCACTGGAACTCTTTATTATAAAGCAATGCTATGACCCTCAAACCACGAGTGTAGGGTCGCGTCGCATCAGCTGACGCCGCACTATCCGTCGCTCCAATATTATATCGTTGTTTCAACTTTAATCTTTAACACTTTGAGATGGTGGTATCGGGTATAAAAGTCCTGCCTTAGGGTGACCTCAAAACTTGGACACAAAGCTTGGATACTAGTTATATACGCATATAGTTTGTGTAACACTGAAAAGCAAACATTAAAACTTTGTATTTGGACTCTTTTCGTGGAGTAGAGCAAGGAGTCCATTTTCAAAATTCACTTTTCATCTGAGTAAGCTCAGCACGAAAAAAATACTTTCCCAGCACAAATACATAGAATAAACTCATTTTAGCCCTGAATGGACCATGTTACAAAGAGAATGAAGATCGACTATGGTCAACGATTCAAAATATTAAAATAAAGTTGCCTAAACAAACGAAGGTTCAGTGATGTGATTAGGAGCCACATATGGTTACCAATAAATCAATGGTTGACATGTCAAATCACTTGCGGAATGCCGGAAGACACCGTGACGGGGTTACAAATTGCTCACAAATTCGCGTGGTCATTAATCATAGGCTCTCCTGACATGTTATCTCGCTTGGGTTCTCGGGATGAAGGGAATAGTCTAAGGTTTTGTATAGCTTTGAACATAACCATGCATTTATTACTTTATCCCCAAAGTAATCTAGGTAAGAAAGTAGTCTAATCATAATTGTGCTGTTGTGATAGGCAAAATTTTGTAACGAGACACGCTACGCCCATGTAAATATTGATGCCAGAGTCAATACCTATCTTATGATAGCATTCCGTAATCTTTTTCCGAAGCAGTTCACGAATTTGAAGTTTATAAAGGTTCGGTCATCAGACCATTAGGCAGTATCCCAAAGGCATCCATCCCTCGCCCTGATTAGACTCTGATCGGCTATTTCCCGCGCTCAAAGCCTTCGGACATCCTGCTTCCGGAAGGGATCTCTCAAAACGGAAGTAGTTCTATTTGGGTAGAAGGTCTTGGTGAACTATTAGAATACTCGCCAACTTTTTTGTTTTATAGCCTGTGGTACAATTTTATTACGTCTCATCTCAATAGACTTAACTGCCTTAAATTGTGGCTATAGCTGGCGATCGTGTACCTAGCTACACCTACCTAGTAAAAGACGTATAAATGGTGCATGATTTTTGTACCCATCTTTTATAAGAATTCATCAAACCTGAAGCAATAAAAGTGTAATGCCTGGAGATGGAACAAGCCAAGTTACAAGTGGTAACCATCGCCTGTAACAAAATATTGCCTCGTAGGTCACACATCTTAGAAACGTGCTCTACGATGCTCTGCCCTGCTTCCATCGACTTGAGTCATACAGGTGTAAAGCCTCAAGTGCCTCTTATTTCATCAGAAACCATACCCTTCAAACCGAAACACAGCAATACTGCTTGGCGGCAAGAATAGGTATGGTGGTAGTACTTCCCCGGACGAGCTCTTTTACAAAAAACTTTACTAAGTACTCTTAAAGTAGTAGAGTTTGTGTAGCAAGTACATTATATATTTCATTAATTTTGCAGTAATACCTTAACGGGGGAAAAGTCTACAGCCTAGCCCAGCTCCCGGTAAATCCAATTAAAATTAAAAAGTAATTACTGTAAATGTTTTTTTTATATTTTGATTTATCCGGTCCTCATAAAACAAAAGTTTCCTGCAACTGCATTACTAGAATGGAAAAGCTGGTCACGTTTCCACACCGTTTCTTACAATATTTCTATCCACAGTGTAACGCATAGTTTGTATCAGTGCTGCCTAGAATAATAAATAGTTTGTAGCATTCAGAACTGAAACTGTATTGTTGCCATTGCAAATTATGAGATACGAGCGAATTTAGGTTTAAATTGAAACTAATAATCGTTCGTGCTGCGCGTTATAAAACGTATCAGAGCTTTGGAACACGAAATGTTTCTTCTGTTACTGGTTTTCATTTTACCATGAAACCACCTCGTAGACAATGCTGTGCACCGGTTGGTTAGGTATCAGTTTTTAATGGAGAGTAAATTCATGAACATGCGATTTCTTAAAGAGAAATATGTAACTTTAGGCGACCGTACGTAAAGTACGTTTTCGAAACATCCTAAACAAAACAAGTATAATTTTTTTATTTAAAAGCTGAATGCAAACTATCTACAAAATGCCTACTAATATAACTTTTAATACTTCTTAATCGCACTATGCGAACTTTTTCAAATTTATGTTACATAAAATCAATAGTCACATCACATACCCGTCCTAACCCATCCCTATACCGTGGGTTTATATGGAGTTTATATATTTAACTAGCTGACCAACCCGCGGCTTCGCACGCGTAGTTTGCCAATAAAAAGTAGCCTATGTGTTAATCCAGGTTATGATCTACGGACATACCAAATTTCATCACAATCGGTTCAGCCGTTCCGGCGTGAAAGAGTAACAAACATCCATACATACAAAAATATTAGTAGGATGTAGTTACATACAACCCTTATTGGCCACTAGTTTATACAAACTAACTTCCCTTCTACTGTTTATTTTTCTATAATTATATCTGTAGTTCAAGCTGGCCCTGTTAACACAGCTGAGAACGTACTCAATTACCCAGAAATCCAGGATTATAGTAACGTGGTGATGCAGTACTTTCCATCCCGTCTCCTCGGCACTTTAGAGTTTACCTACGGTTCACTGCATCCTAAGATCTGCAGTCATGGAGTACCCAAATAAGCGGATACGGCATCGGGGTTAGCTGTGCATAATTCACGGCCGGTATTCACCGAAGCTGAGCAAAGAATCAGCCAATCACGTCAAAATGGTATTACGCATCTACGCGCAATAAATATATCGACGAACTCCGTGGTGTAATGGGCAAATTGTCGCCTAAGACGCAGTAAGCTGCGGGTTCGATTCCCACCGCGGAACAAATGTTTGCATGATCTACAGATATTTGTTCCGGGTCCTGGTTGTTTCTCTATTATGTAAGTATTTAAAAAAAAAATGTATGTAAGTATTCTTTTAGTTATCTGGTTTCCATAGTACAAGGTTTGCTTAGTTTGGAGCTAGATAGCGCTGTGTGAAATGTCCAGCATTATTTATTTATTTATTTTGACTACAAACTATGCCACACATTTTGTTAAGGTAAATTCCATTCGTAATAGTTAACCTCCTTACATTCACTATGGATTCTGATGACCATGGCAAGGTTCGGTTCATTGTTATTATTATTAAAACAAAATGTTCGTGACTGGAAATAACAAGTCCTAGTTCACACATTCATATTGTTTATTGACAGCTCTTGAAAAATTTTAAAGTATGATGTTTTCGTGAAAAGTTTGCGTTGTCCCATCCAAAAGTTTATCTATTCCATGTTCGCATCGCAGGCACTTCGACACGTGTTCAGACACTTTGATTTGTCGTTCCTGACTTTAAACGTGATAGGAAATATCGAATTTATGGTGTCCTAAACAAACTCTAAACTAAAACTTGTGTGTTTTTAAAGTAAGTTCGTATGAGGGTAGTGTTCGACCCTGTGTGGTAGGAGTTTATAGACCCCCGAGGACTTCCGATATGGCTTAATAATTGTTTTACCCTCATCAATAAGACGACCTCTGTGGTGCGGGGTGGCAGAGTAACTCCAAACCGAAAGAGGCCTTTGCCACCACATCATCATCATCATCCACAGCCTGACTTCACCCATTGTTGGGTATAGGCCTCCCGAAGTTTGTGCCATCCACCACGATCCTGCGCTAGTCTCACCCACTGACGGCCCGCGACTTTTACGATGTCGTCTACCCATCTCGCTGCTGGTCTTCCTACCCTTCTATACCCGCACCGTGGCCACCATTCAGTCACTGTCATATTCCATCTGCCATCACCACGTCTAGACAAGTGTCCCGCCCAAGACCATTTGAGCTCCATAACTCGAATCCCAACGTCATGAACCTTCGCTCGTCTACGGATCTCGACGTTTGGAACTCGATCTAACAGTCTGATGCCAAGCATGGTACGCTCCATGGCCCTTTGTGCAACTCTTAACCTGTACACAGGCTCCTGCGTGAGCGTCCACGTCTCGGCACCGTAGGTCATGGTGGGCAGAACACATTAGTTGAATAAGCGGGTCTTCAGACACTAATGTTCAAGTAATGACAGCACTGTCACCTTCGCCACCACACCTAGCAGTTATTATAATTGATTGGGCGAAGCGAGAAATCTAAATCAACTTGGGCAAATCGGCGTTGTATGTTTGTATGTATGTATGTTTGTTTGTCCGAGGATAACTTTCGAAGCGTTTATCCGATTATCGTGAAATTTGATACATAGGTAGGTAATGATAACATAATTTTGGTGTGACTGAATGAGCTAAAAGATGTAGGGGGGTTGTAGAGATATTGGGGTTCAAGAGGGGTAAAAAAACGAAAATGGGACTATCCGGTCAAGTGGCATGTCTAATAAAAGATCTTTGTGAGTATATTTTACCCCTTTTTTATCGTTAAAATCTTGTAGTTTTTATGTTATGTTATTAGCCATAAGAAAAACTGAACTTTGACCAAATTCACAGGGTGCACCAGTGACCCCACAGCGCTGAAATTTGGTATTCGTATAGCTTTAGTGACACAAAAAAGTCTGAAATCCAGAATAAATGCAATTTCTACCCCAAAACATGATAACCAAATAACATGAACTCCCGTTACATGTAATTTGAATGAAACTGTAGATCAAGTATGTTGGCTGTGCATTTCGTGGCACTATTTTGGTCAAAGATTAGGTACATATATTATTTTTTTGTTTTATTAGTTTTAGTTAATAAGTAGGTGAACTAATAGTGTTTTTTTTTGTATCATATGTTTCTTGTGGTTGATTGAATAAATGATTTTTCTTTCTTCTCTCTTTCAAGAGGTAGGTATATTGCCTCTATTGCCGCGCGGGACAAATTTTTGGAAATGATGCTTGTTGCGTATACTGGTCGGGGTCGTAATTACTGATGCCCATGATTCAGTGCGGTGCCAACTGTCAAGACATGATATGTGACTGATAGGTAGGTGTTAGGTATAATATTATTTATGCCTGAGTACCTTTTGCCTGAGTATTTCCACTCGAAACAGAAAGTCGCCAATGTATAACAATAATAGTCACCCACCTAAATACTGACCGTTTTACGCTGACTCGTTCCGGTACGGTAACCGAATAATGATGGTGACGTACAATCATTATTTGGTTAAAAGCAACCGACTACTAAAGAATGTATAACTTTGTTACAATGTTTATTTAATTAGTTAATAACAATAATTTAAACATCACAACATCCTAATAAAATTGCATAATTGTTTATACGTTTCACTCCATCCGCCATTTTCCATTAACTGCGGTGATAAATAATTGAGGTATCCTTGACCCGATTGGCTGCGTCTGTCGGGCAGTGTGCCGTGACGTCACATCCGCACCCCCCAGTAGGCTACTAGGGAGTGGAGGGATGTCAAAACATTAGTTAATATACATAATATTTACTAGAAGTGTAATCCCTACTTAATAATGAAACTGATTAAGTACTTACATTAAACATACTTGCATGTTATATTACGTAGCCTCTGATGCTTTTAAATCAAGTTTAGAGATACACTCTGGACTTAGAATTCCAACCTGGAACCTAGAGTCCTAGTCGGTACTTCTTATTCTTCATTTCTAACTAGCTAACACGCGCGCGGTTTCGCACGCGTTGTTTGTCTATAAAAACATAACCCGGTCGTAATCTATCTATATAATATATCAAATTTCATCGAAATTTGCCCAGTTTCTACCGACTCCTACGCAATATCAAACTACCTACGTCAGGGTTTCTGCACCTGGGGTCCGTGGAATGAGTGCTTGGAAGAGGTCCGTTAGATTTTCTTAATGTTGCTAGTGGTCCGTCACTTTAGGAAGTTGAATAACCCTGACTAGGGAGTGCAATCTTGCAGAAAAATCATCAATCTCGGTATTTGCAAGATTCAAGAGGCCTAATCTTGCAAGATCTCGGTATTTTGCAAGATCTTGCATATCTAGGAATTCTCTTTAATAATTATAAGTATCCTATTGTAATTTAGTAATGTTATTGTTCTATGGGCGAAATAATGAAAGCATATACAATTATACAAAAATACTGAATCATTTATTAAAAGAACTACAGATTATTCTGAAAAAACTCCTAAGAAAACACAACATATCTAGAGTGTCGTCTGCCAACTGGCTTCGGATGTTCCGTGCCAAATAACCAGCAGCAGAAAAGGCCCGTTCTGCCTCCACGCTGGTCGGCACCACTGATGATAAGCATTGAAAAACTGACTGCAGGTGCTGGCCTTTTGCCCCGCCTGATTCGAACAGATTCATTTCTTGTCGAACAAGTTTATCAATAAATGAACCAGTTGCACGTGAAGGACGTTCTTGTGGGCGGGCTTTCAAAATCATTTGTAATTCTTCATCAGGATAGGTATTTTTGCAGCTACTAAAGATAGAGGCGTGTCGTCATCATTGTCGTCTGCTGGGTCAGCTGGGTCTACTGTAACAATTTCATCTGAAGATGTAGAGGGAGGAGCAGGTACGTATAGTCGCTCGATCAGCTTTTTTATTTCTCTCTTGACTGAAGTTTTTGGTGGCAAGTTAAAGGTGTTATCATTAATCAGATGTACAAAATCTTCATCGTATTGGACAGGATCTCTCAAATAGAACAATGCTGCAGTTATTATTGTTCGGCGCTCACGAATTCGAGTCCTCATAGCATCAGCCAGCTTCTGTGCTATTGGTGTTGTTAGGTTTTCTAACTTTCATACCATGAACCGCTCAGTGGTTTCAGCGGTAAAAAGATCTGAATCTCTTCGACATAATACTTCAACGGCTAATTTGATCGGCTGAAACACGTCTTCTAAGGCAGACAAAACGGCATATTCTTGTTCTAAAAAAGCATAGTTCGTATTTGTCCCTAGATTGCAATCTATCAAAGCTTTGCTTACACACGTCTTCACTTTGTTGAACCTGGAGATCATATCTGCAAGACTCGACCATCGAGTTTTACAATCGAGCACTAGCTGCATGTTTTTGCCAAACTCATTACTTACATACTTTTGAAGAATGTCGTTCTTTGTTGGCGATTTTCGGAAAAGCTTTACAGTTCTTCTTACTTTTCTTATTATGTTATCAAGCTCTGGTACTAAGTCAACTTCAACTGTAGGTAATATGCAATCAAACCCTTCAGATTCGTTGATATCTTCAGTTTCTTCGTCAATATCGAGATTCACGATTTCCTCGTCGTTTGCTTGACACCCGTCTAAGTTGTCGCTTTGTAAACTCTGCTCATGGTCATCATCGGACTCTTTCTCTTTCTTCTTGTAGATAACATCTATGATGCCTAACTGAAGGCCATGAGCATAGCATAGTTGCTGGAGAGGGTTTATAAGTCGTCCTACTTTGACCATTACACTTGCCCCATCAGTTGTTATAGCCGCTATATCTTCATCCAAAGATAAAGCATATTTTGACAGCTTTTTCTTCAATAAATCTATACAACTCTCTGCAGGCATACTTCCGACTACTCGCACAAGCCCCAAATTCCAAAACATAGCTTCTCCTTTTGAAAAAGTGTGAATATTCACATTCATAAAGCGTCTGTTTCTACAAGAAGTCCACTCATCAAAGTTAAGAGCAAATCTGTGATTATCTTTCTTTAGTTCCTTAAGATCTTGAGACACTTTCATCTTCAGAGTCATGCCATAATTCATGACTATTAATTTTATAGAGTTAGGAATGATGGAAGTTTGTAGCCTTTTTCTTCAAATAATTCTCTTAAATCTTTAGACATACAAAACGATCTAAATGTCTGGCCATCTTTGGAAACCATTCTTGCAATCCTTTTTTCCCTAGGAATTTCTTCTTGCGAATGAAAGTAGTCAGAGATTTTAAGTTTTTTTTGCACGGTTCTCATCTAGGGAACCAGACACAGCCGACGAATTGGTTGCCGGCGAAGACGTTGATAGAACCGGAGTCGTATTTTGTAATAGATTCTTCTTCGTCGTATCAACTTTATGCTTGGCATTCATATGTACATGTAAACCTTTAGGAGAACGTGCCGATGTTTTAAGGATAGACTTACATAATTTGCATTGAGCAGTCAAGCCACCCTCTGCCTTCAAAAAGTACTTCCATACTTCCAGCGGACTATTAAACTCCTTATAAACTATATTCGACGACATCACAGCACTATTTCACGTATTTTAAAACCAATACTTGACTGGAAACTGTCTTTTTACTATTAGAACCAAATTGGAATACACTTACGGACGAAGCTGACGTAACACACAATTTAATTTAAAAACTTCACTCCACACAAAAACGAACTCTCATTGTCATGTAAGTAAGCTCTCACTCGCTCGCACTCGAATCTCGAATTCAACCTCTCACTCAACTCAACCAAAACATAAACCAACCAAACGACAACATTGGGGAAATCCCCATCCAAAAAGTAAGTAGACTTTACCAACCAACCGTGCGTTCGGTCCGTGCCGAATAGTGCCGGCCGATGTAGGTAAGTAAAGCGTTCAAAAAAAAAAAACCGTGGAATGCGTTGCTGTGCAATCTTGCAAATCTTGCGAGATCGCACACGATTTTGGGTGCAAGATTAATCTTGCATAATTCGTGCAAGATCTCGGTATTTCGAGATCTCGGTATACCGAGATTGCACTCCCTAACCCTGACCTACGCCCTCTTTATTGTCATGGGGTTTGTTTGTTGCCTGATTCGGGACTCGCGAGAAACAAGTGTAAATCGACTATGACAAAATATTTTAAAAGATTTTCATTGAATAAATATATTTTGAGTTTGATTTAACTGGTAGTGGCATACAATGCGACGATATCGAAAATGCTGAAATTAAAAGAGTTACGTTTCTATGCACCACTAGTATTATTTACTTCTGCTAGGGGGTAAATGTCGGAACAGAAGTTATGCCGCGATCATAGAGAAAGAAAGCGCAGGCTAAGCGGTTTCGTGGAATTAATGATCACGGTCCTTTTGTTTGTGTTTATTCAACTGAAGGCCTGCCTTATAAAGGCAAGATAACTGGCATTTAATATTACTACCTACTTACACTTACATAAGTAATAATAATAAATATTACTGCAGATTTTACACGGCGCTATGTAGCCCTAAACTAAGCAGAACTTGTACTATGGGAATGGGAACCAGATCACTAATAGATGGGACCTACAAGGCAATACTTTGTTATAAGCGATGGTTACCACTTAACACCATGGGCCATATGCTAGTTCCAAATCCAGGTTGTATAAAAAAGTACGATTTTGAGATAGATGGAATAAAAGATTTCCCTCTTCTGGATAGACGGGTAATAATAATCCCTATGCGATACTCAATATATTTATTGCTTTCACGTATTGACAAAGTTGTTACAGGCAACTTCCTTACTAAGAGGCAGACCAGAGGCAAGTTTTGACACGATGCTAATGTATATATTTTGCTTTAATTTAGAGCCTTGCCTATATTTCTATATTTTTGAGCTGTTGACCTTGACGATCTTAGTGGTGAAGTGGGCGAATGGCCAACAAAGACAAAGTAGTATGAGGCTGCGAGTTCAACTCCCGCTGACGCTTACAATCATCTTTGCATGATCTGCAAACATTTGTATCGGGTGTTGTCACGGTACCCACTCGTAGCTCCTGCATGAATGTTTATTATATTTATATGCCAGTTAATTTACTAATCTATCGATAAGCAACAGTATAGTTTAGTAAAGTAATGTTCTGGCGTATTACGTATTCCATGATGGCTCCTATCACGCTATAAAAAGACAATTTAGTAGAGTTCACAGTCTAGATCTAATCTAGCTGATGAAAATGCTTTCAAGGTATTTCATCTATGTCGCTTTACTTCAGGTACGATAAACCATTCATCATCATCATCATATAATCCGTAGGACGTCCACTGCTGGACAACGGCCTCCCTCATTGATCTCCAGGAACTGCGGTTGGAAGCGGCCTGCATCCAACGCCGACCTACGGTTCTTACCAAGTCGTCTGCCCATCTTGTAGGTGGACGTCCTACGCTGCGCTTGCCTTGTAGGGCTATGCTCGGGGTTTCTCTACGGGATCGAATCAGAAATGAGGAGATACGTAGGAGAACTCGAGTCACCGACATAGCCCGACGGATTAGCACGTTGAAGTGGCAATGGGCAGGCCATATAGCGCGCAGAACAGATGGCCGATGGGGCCGGAAAGTTATCGAATGGAGGCCACGGACCGATAAACCATTACCGTAGGACAATTAAATTGAATAAATATTTATACAGGATTATAGTTCCAATCAGTGAGTAAATTATAAATTTTTGTTATATTTTAGGGTACACATATAATAAAGAGGCAAAATCTAACGGTTTAAATAACAAATCATCCTTCTAATGTTCTATCTAGATGGATTTTTAATTCATACTGAAGTAGAATACTTTTTACTATTATTAAAAACGAGTGAGAAATTTGTCTAAAACCGCATGAAGATATTTTAAAACGCACACACGAAACATTAAAACGATTTATAATCCAAAACAATAGAATTTTCGTAATTCTGTCACTGGCATCGCGCCAGAGTTACTTTAATTAGGAGTCTGCCAGGGGACAGGCCCGTAGAATCCATCATGGTATGCGTAGCGGCTATCACACGTACACACGGATACACATTAAGCTATACATTTCCAGTATAAGCTGACCTCGCATTGTGTAGGCTTTTCGTAGAATGAGAGGTCAGCTTATACTGAAAATGTATAGCTTGATGTGTAGCCGTGTGTATATGTTTTAGTTTAACACATCTAACATCACTGTAGATCTTCTCTGTATGTTTTGCGTTGCGACGCTTATTATTTATTATTGACGACCTCCGTGACGCAGTGGGCGAATAGCCAGCTGAGACGCAGGAGGTAGCGGGTTCGATTCCCACTGCGGAACAAATGTTTGCATGATCTACAGATATTTGATCCGGGTCTGGTTGTTTCTCTATGTATTATAAGTATGTACATATTTACAAAAAAAAAGTATATAAGTATTCTATCAGTTATCTGGTTCCCATAGTACAAGCTATGCTTAGTTTGGGGCTAGATAGCGCTGTGTGAAATGTCCGGCATTATTTATTTTTATTTATTTTATTATAAGGTGTTGCAATTAAAACTACAAATAATGACAAAGTATATTTTTGAGATCATAAAGAGTTACTTAATATATATTTTTTTATTAATAAAACTGACCGGGCCAGGCCCTTGACTGGGCGTCATTGAACGACCCCTCGTTAGGGTCGTTAAACGGCTCGTAGATCGTTAGATAGATAATACTTTATTGCACACCATAAACAACAAAATAATTAAAAGTAACAGTATTCAAATAAATTGGCGGATATACAATTAGCGGTCTTATCGCTAAGTAGCCTCTTAGCGCTAACCTACCAGACAACCTTGGTGATCGATGGAATGGATCATTTGGATGGCTAGTAGTATTTTTTATGTAATCTGTAGCATCGTACTATAATATAATATAAGCTAGCTCTGTAACATATTGTCGAGCAGCATTTTATCGAATTTCTCGAGATTTTGATGATGAAACAAGAACATTTTATAGAGACTTTTATTTTTTGTGTAGAAACCGTCCCTTCAATATAATTGGTTTAAATTGCAACACCTTATAGTAGTACATTTTGTATGAAAGTACATAAAAGGGGCGCCACGTCTTTGCCTCGTCTTCGCCTTGCGTCTTTGCTATGTGACCTGCACCTAGGGTTACCTACTTTTTTCTATCAAATATAGTATTTCCGAAACTGTTACCTCTAAAAATATAGTAAATAGCAAAAAAATATAGTATCTGATTAAAATATTTATTTTTTAAATTAAGATTATTGCGATTTTTTTTAAGAAAGCATTCATATACTTGATGGCAGTCCAAATTTAAGTTGAAGAACACTATTAATTCTGTTTTTATTCAAACTGGCCCTGTTACGCTTATCTCTCTTTTTCGTCTTCATGACAGAAAATATGCGCTCTGAGAATGCTGATGTAGCAGGAATTGAAAGGAGAAATGATACAATTTTTAAAATATTAGGCAAGTCGGAAATATTTAAGAGAAAAACTTCTTGCCATTTTTCAACAGTTGATTTAGTAGATAAGTACAATGTCCAAGATTTGGTTCATTTGATTGATTTCTGAGTACAAATTGTTAAAATAAAATTTTATTTTCTCAGCAATTTCTAATTTTAGAGCGAAGCAGGCTTTAAAAAACATTAAGGCTGCGTTCCGCTTTATGCAAAATATAGTAGTTTCGCCTACTATATATATATTTTTTAGAAATTTAGTATTTGATCCCCTAATATAGTAGGATACAATATTATATAGTAGGGTTGGCAACTCTACCTGCACCTAAGGTCACTTAACATATTTATATGACGCAACAAAACCTGAATCAAATAAAACAAAACAGAGCGTAAACAGCCACATTTCATTTAGGCTCTCTTGACCTTATCTTTATGCCGTTCTTTCTAAAAAATATTCGTTCAACCCAACATAATTGTCCCCTACTCATAACCGCACAACCTCTGTCTGATGAAAACATTTTCCTTAGGGATTAAAACTGAAATCTTAGTTAGTTGTTTCGATGGTAGTTTCCCCAAATTCAGTAAGTACCTAATTTCTTCGGACATGCCGTAAACTAATCGTGTTTAATTTTTATTGTTACAGGTAACGAACAACACTTTCAACGTCGCTTGGCTAAGGATTTACCCAAAATGCTTGGGTATACAGAAGCGATAGTATGTATGTCTTGTGATATTTTACATAATTTAAGATTGTCCAAATCTCTTCCTATATTTAAAGTCCAAGGTATACAACCATTTCCTTTCGTTTTCTCGTAACTGCTAGTTGTGTTTGTTATTTATCCTCCATAATGTAGTGTAGTTTATTTATATATTATTTGTATGTATTTAAGTTTATGTTTATTAGGTATAATAATAAATATAACAATAAATATTGTTGGACATTTCACACAGCGCTATTTAGCCCCAAACTAAGCAGAGCTTGTACTATGGGAACCAGATAACTGATAGAATGTTTAAACACATTTTTTTTGTAAATACATACTTATAATATATAGAGAAACAACCAGACCCGGAACTAATATCTGTAGATCATACAAACATTTGTTCCGCGACGGGAATTGAACCCGCTACCTCCTGCGACTCAGCCGGCTATTCGCTCACTGCACCACGGAGGTTGTCTATAAAATCAATAGGTATATTTTATTTTATGAGTTCTGTTTATGTATGTTAAAGGTATTCTTACGCCATACGTTTCGTTTATCCTGTCCATACAAAGTTGTCTGGAAGAGATCGTTTTTAGCGATAAGACCGCCCATTGTACCGTTATTTATTTCCTTTGTTACTGTTATTCTGTTTGGTGTGCAATAAAGAGTATTTCATTCATTTTTTAATCCAGATTATTTTATTGATTGTGTCATAATTTTTGTCACATCCAATCCATGTTGCAATAACGAAGGAAATAAATTGTGATCAACATTCATTGCCTATAGAAAAAGAAAAGTACCTGAGTGTACCTAACGTACCTAGTAAAGTAAAAAAGAGTAAAGCGATAAATTCAATTAGTTACTCGGTTCATGGTTAGCGTTACTATTAATCCACATATGAAATGGAATCGGGACAGATACTGACACAGATATTTCATCGTATTTGAAGCAAAGGGACGTTTCCTGCGAAACTGGGTCAGCAGTGTGAAATAAAATTAAAACTTATCGATTTTGAGCACAACCGCAGTAGAAGCAATAGTTCTGACCAGAAGTATCACTCGTCTATCGCTATCGTGTAGCAGAGGAACTATATTGAACTTGAAACAAAATACTAGTGGTTCGCCCCGAACTGAGATCTCGCGAGTCTTCCAAAAACACAAAAAATTATTCTTAGGGTGACCCTCGCCTACAGTTCGTACAACAACAACCTACAGTTTCATTCAAATTACAGGTAACGGGAGTTCATTTAATGTGGTGTCATTTTTGGGGTCCAAATTACGGTTATTCTGGATTTCAGACTTTTACCAATATTTGTGTCACTAAAGCTACACGCATACCAAATTTCAGCACTGTGACGTTACTGGTGTACCCTGTGAATTTTGTCAAAGTTCAGTTTTTGTTATGGCTAATAACTTAAAAACTACAAGGTTTAAATTAAAAAGAAAACCGGGGTCGAAATGTACTCACAAAGACCTTTTAGTAGACGTGTCTCGTGTCTAGTCTCATTTTGGTTTGTTTTCCCCTCTTGAACTTCAATAGTTCAACAACCCCCTTACATTTTTAGCTCATTTAGTCACACCAAAATTGTGCCAACCCTACCTATATACCAAATTTCATGTGGTGTACAAAATTCAATTTCGGTGATCGGATAAACGCTTCGAAAGTTATCTTCGGACAATCATACATACATACAACGCCGATTTGCCTAAGTTGATTTAGAGATCTCGCTTCGCTCAATCAATAATATAGGGCTCTCTAAAATGGCTCAAAGATTATTTTATTCATTCGATCTTAACGCGATGTTAATTGCCTCAATTAAATACACCTAAAGCACATATAAACAGAAGTTTTCATAATTTTTAGGTTGTCATACTTAGTCTATTTTGAGTGGTACAATCCTGGTACAACTATATGATACCGGTAACCTTGACCCAGTGAATAAATAATCAAATATGCTGTTAGTTGAAAACCATTTGATTGAAATGGCTTTATCGCTAATAGGTTCTCCATTTATATAATAACAGGGCTAGGCTAATGACTTCTGTCTGTGGTATTACTATAACATAGCTGTATAACTCGCTCTGTATAGTATCGTAGATATAAAGGACGCCACAGAAGAACGGTCGTAAAATTTATATTTCGAAATTGTGATCTGAAAGCGTTATTTCAATTTCTTTTATAGTTATCGTTACTGTATCTCGAAGTCTATTGCGAAATGTATTTGGACTTTCGAAATAAAGCTGCATTCCGAATCACGACATAATCGCTGCTAGCGTTCGCGTAGCTATTCTGCATACTGATTTAGTTATCGCGCTGATAACAGTTGACTGCTGTCAACGATTCAGAACGTTCATGAACGCGCTGCCAATCAGTGTTCCATAATTTCATAACAACAATAAAACCAACCAACCATAGAACTCTTATTACTCACAAGCATCCAACCAGCCAGCTGTCACGTCACTTTTGACGGGGCTCACGGTGATTTCGGCTTGGAACACGGACGCTATTAGTGCAAAATGGCGGATGTAATGACGTCATCTATGAAGATTCACGGGCCATCATTGTCGCGCTCACGGTGACTCGAAACTCTTGTTAGCGCGTTGATATCGATTTTAGCGTGATTAGGAATGCAGCCTTCGTTTTCTTATTTAGCTTTTATCTCAGTAGCGCTGTCATTGTCTTTGTCATCCTAGCTTCTTGCCACTTTAGCTTGTGTTGATCTTCGTTCGAGGCGCACTTTATTTTTTTTACTTTTAACAGCCCACTGACCAGGCATATTGCAGGATATACACGATTTCATACATATGAACTTCATTGCAATAATTTTCGCGTAGTGTAAAGTAGGCTTGAAAAGTAAAGCATAAATATAATCCTACTAATATTATAAACGCGAAAGTTTGTATGTATGGATGTTTGTTACTCTTTCACGCCGGAACGGCTGAACCAATTACGATGAAATTTGGTATGTACCTGGATTAACATATAGGCTACTTTTTATTGGCAAACCACGCGTGCGAAGCCGCGGATTGGTCAGCTAGTATATATATATAATATAATATATTCGACGACCTCCGTGGCGCAGTGGGCGCATAGCTTGCTGAGACGCAGGAGGTAGCGGGTTCGATTCCCGCCGTGGAACAAATTTTTGCATGATCTACAAATATATGTTCCGGATCTGTATGTTTTTCTACATATTATAAGAATAAGATTTTAATTTTCCTCGTATCAAGAGGAAGGTTGCGGGTTAAGTCCCGTCTAGGATTGAAATTTTTGAGATGATTTTTAAAAATCTTGGAATTTTCCGTATGTGTTCGGATAACACTATAAATAAAATACTATTTATTATAAGAATATACAAAAAATATTAAAAGTTTTCTATCAGTTACTGGTTCCCACCGTAAAAGCTCTGCTTACTTTGAGGCTAGATAGCGTTGTGTGAAATATCTAACAATATTTGTTTATTTATTTAATATGTGCAAATGTTCAGTCTCATTAGGTTAATGAAAGCTTGTGAGAAAAATCAAGCTCCAAAATGTATTTCGCACGAAGCATGCATAATTAGAAGCGATGGCATGAAAGCGATCCAAAACATGCATTTTAGTATCAGATCTGTATCACTTAACTGTTCGCAACTCTGCCCCAATTTGGCACGAGTCCCATCCCACTTGATCGAGCGATAATTTCTGAAAAACAACTTGCTGCACTATTTGGCAGCATGTGTGGTATACACAATGAAGTCTACATCGTCCATCATTATCAACCGGAGAACGTCTACTGGACATTACAAAGAATTATTTGCTTGCTTGAAAAAAACAAATAACTGCCTTTTTGACTGGTGTTCTAAAACTTGGTAACTAAGGTGTTACCTTAAAGGGTAGCTTACAGTTGTACTTTTTTTTGTATTTATGCAATTGGGCCTGCGTACTTATACAATGTCAAATCTTGCCTTCGTCTGGCGTCGTCTTAAGACGTCTACAATTATGGTTTAAAAATGTGACATTATCTCGTGCAGGAAATTTAGAGATAAGTATCCGAAATTATCCCTATTAATGTAGAAAGTAGAATACCTCTGTCAGTCACAGAAACCTTAGTTTACCATTAGTATCCCACTTATAAGTTACTGCCAGGCAGTCTACTACGCAAATTGTCACCATCTATCTAATCACCGTCCTATACTAACAAGTTCTAAGATACGTCCACTCGACAACCTGTTTACCGCAACGACTTTTTGGTTCTCTTGCAAAAAATCCATCTAGTTCTTTTAAGTTGCCAAATAAAATAAATATGGTCATCAGTGTCAAGTGAAATAATATAAAATCTTGTTTTTGTAGAGCTCCGTTTGAAAGAGTTCGCACTGGAAAGTCCAGGGAAGTGCTGCCGTCTACCTATTTCTGCCGCCAAAGGTGTCTGTGAGATCACATGTAGGTACATAAGACATTTAACCTATAGGTATGTTTTAGGGTGACAAGCGCAATGCAATCTCTTATAGGCCATGTCTTATTTGAATGTAGATTGTGAGGTATTGCAACTGTTAGAGGCAGTGGTAACTGCTTACCATCAGATCGGATATTATGGGCTTGTACCATCGCCATACCGATACTTGGTTTGATAGGCCTGCCTAATAAGATACCTATCAAATGAGGCCAATCAACATCTTGCAAGATTTAGACACATACGAGTACAATCCGTTCGCGATTCTATGAGCACGCAACTAATCAGATCTATTCCAACATTGATCATTCTACGCATTAGGTAAACCCTTATCAATGACGATTACATGGAATACGAGTATTGAATTTAATCGAACACCGTCCTAGCTACATTATTTCTTTCTAGTTATTAAACTAGAAGCCAACTCACTATCGAACGACTTTCCCCCAAACGATTCAGTGAAAGTGACCGTATGGTGACTTGACGTAACGCTTCGATAATATCGATCCACCGGTCTAGACCTGCCTGCAGATTAGTCAACAGTTTGTTGAGGAACCTAGGTTGCATGTCGCTTTCTATGCGGCTGGTATTTCCAATTAGGACACGCAATTGCTGAAACAATACTAAGTATGGTAAAGTACCCTGGAAAAGGTTTGGCGTCCCAATCCCAGTAGAGAAAGTTCGTTAATACTAGTAAACGCCGATATGGGATTGATATGCTGTTTGAAATCAGCTTAGGAGGAAACTGCTAAGTTTTGACGTGCCCTTCAATCTACGGAAAGGCCATTAATGATCTACTAAATCTTTTGGTAACCTCATAATATCTTTTTCTTCTAGTCTGATCTGATTGTTTCGCATCAGTACAGTCAAAACTGTGGAATAGTTAATTAATTATGACGTCAAACTGGAAACCCTTTGTTAAAATAATTGACGTAAACTGAAAGTTATTATGAACCCCAAGGTGACACACGTGTCCGTTCCCATGCGACCTTGCACCACAGAATAAAGAATAGCAACAATAGTTACCCCATTTCTGTCGATACTAAATAGGCTTTCCTAGACAAGTAGCCAATAGACAAGACGAGAGTGATAAGCAAATGTACAGGAATTATTGAGAATACATACTGTTGATTTTCATAACGATTTAATAAATAAATAAATCTTCTTTTAATAATCGATCGAAGCGAGATCTCTAAAACAACTTGTGCAAATCGGCGTTGTATGTATGTATGCGTTGATTCGATCATCGTGAAATTTGATATATAGGTAGATAGTGATGGCACAATTCTGGTGTGACTAAATGAGCTAAAAATGTTGGGGGTTGTTGAGATATTGGGGTTCAAGTGGTGTAAAAAAAATCAAAAATCAATCAAAATCAAAAAATATAATTTGAAAATTAGATGTCTAATGAAAGGTCTCTTTATAAGTTCATGTCGACCACGTTTTTATTTTTCGTTTAATCCTTGTACTTTTGAGTTATTAGCCATAGTACAAACTGAACTTTGACGAAATTCACAGGGTACACCAGTGACCCCACAGTGCTGAAATTTGCTATTCGTGAAGCTTTAGTGACACAAATATAGAGAAAAGTCTTAAATCCAGAATAACTGCCATTTGCTAAAAAGAGTAACCTATTAACATGAACCCCCGTTACTTGTAATTTGAATTAAACTGTACGTCAAGTAAGTTGGTTGTGCATTTCGTGGCACTATTTTATTAGTAAAAAAATTATGAATATTTTTTTTTTGTTTTTATTTTTGGGAGACTCGCGTGATCTGAGTTCGAGGCGAACCACTAGTTTATTTAAATATTCTAATTAAAATCCGTAATAGTTAGTTGAAGTGCCACTATTTCTTTTAAACTTTAATTTATTTCTTAGTAGGTATGTTATAGTAAACAGGTGGGCTACTTTGCCGCGTATGATTATAAACTTTTTAGCATTACATAATTTCAATTTGATTTAAGTTCAGTTCATTAGTTTTTATTATACGGTAATGTAACTGTGAATCTAAGTATAAGTATAATAAAATAAATACTTCCAATTAACGTCTCTTAATAATCAAAATCAATAATCAAAAGAATATGTGGAGGGCTCGTTATAAGTTTTAACTAATTTTCTTACCAAGCTAACGCATAAAGCTGATCTGATGCCACGTGTTCGACACTCTTCCATTGTAGATATAATTCTGCAGTAGCACTTCAGTAGCGTACCCAGTCCCACTCTACGCCACTTACCAACGGCGAAGCTTAACAGAATTGCAGGAATTATTGAATTCGACGTGATGCAGAATGTTCATTTGTACGGTAAAGTGCTCTAGATGGGTAGAACTGTAGTAGCCAGCAGGTAATACATACGTAACTATTGTTTGAAATTCGAAATTAAAATTTTGATTTTGGCAAATGTTTAATTTTCTTTTTACTCTTGTTCAAATCTGGGTGTATTGCTATGTATAGGTATACCAGTGCGCTTTCAAGTTAATTTTGCGTCTTCCTCTGACGCATGCATGAAGCGCCATGTTCAACAACAGCGCATGCCGATCCGGCGCCGATGTGTTGGCGTTTGGCGTGCAACATTCTTAGCGTTTTACCATACAAAATGGCAGAAGATTGTTATTCCGTATCTTCAATTTTTTTTATTATTTATTTAAATACGGTACACAAAACAGAATACAACCAGTAAAGATAACAATATTAAGAAATACATAGGTTAATGGGCTAGATGGCATCCTAAAACATGCGTACACATCATGATTAATTAGAGCAGTTATAATTGTGTTGTGATGATAGAGCAATGCTAAATAAAAAAGTACCTACTCGACTAGTTAACATGTTTTTGTGCTAGATACAATTGTGTCAATTGTTGTCCCCGGCCATCATTATGTATGAGAAAATGAATGACTTCCACAAATAATTCAAAACCAAAATTAGCCAAATCGCTCCACCCGTTCTCGAGTTTTAGCGAGAACAGCAATTCATTTATATAGACAATATCTCGAGATAACTCCGACCGAAGCATCTGTTTCAAACGATATTCATTTTTTTTACATCCTCTTTGACGATATTTGCAGCACGCATTCTGTCATTTCTATGTCAAACGTAAAAGGTTACATTATAAAAGCGCTAAGGTTTATAAATAATTTTATATGGTGGTTAAGTATTCTTAAATTCTATAATTTTGCGCGCAATTTTCTTAATTTTTTCTTTCATAAGAACCTTCTCCTGACAATAAGAAATACAAAAAAAGAATTAGCGAAATCGGTCCAGCCGTTCACGCGTGATGGCGTGACCAAGGAGAATAGGGATAAATTTTTATATATAGAGATATAATTAAGATAGACCTGAATCATAGAAGTAAATAAATAAAAGAGTGTAATTAACCATTATATAGCATTAGCACTACAATACTAACCATCCTCAAGACAACTATTAAAGCTTGAAGGATGGCTCAATCATTTGACAATAATATTAAATTCTAGTTTTGGGCACTCTCCTTCGAGAATATATCCAAAACGGTTTTTTTATATTTCAATATTTTGTTGTTGAAGACATCAATATTTTCACTATGTTTTATTAATAGATCATTGTACAAGCGACACATTCTGACAGCTGGATTTATAATATGAGGTGTTATTTGAGTATACCTGCAGGGCGAAAGTGTCGAGGAAGGGATATCGAGACCTAGGCTTTATGCTAAAATTTAAAATAGAAAGTAAATTAGGTGCGTCAATAATAGAGCGGACAATTTTGAAAAGATGCAACACATCATGATATTGGCGCCGAGTTTCAACTCACAAAATTTTGAACTTATTAAGCTTGGTGGCGTAAGAGGGAAGCTTCCTGTAAAAACCGCATCTATATGACAAGATGTTTAAAAACTTCTTTTGGACCCTCTCGATACGCTTAATATGGACATTGTAAAAAGGAGACCAAATAACAGCATTACATTCCATAATTGGATACTTGTGTCTGGTTGTTTCTCTATATAAGTATGTATTTAAAAAAAAAAGTATATAAGTATTCTATCAGTTATCTGGCACCCATAGTACAAGCTCTGCTTAGTTAGTGGCTAGATAGCGCTGTACGAGGCTTTAAGGATGTTTAAAATCTTTAGTAGATCTTAATATAAAGCCTAGTAGCTTAGTGCTATGAGCTATGATGTAATCATAGTGACTGTGAAAAGTTAGTTTTTCGTCGAGTATAACACCAAAATCCTAACGGTATGTTTCCTGTCCATGATATGTCCCATCAGACTATAATTGACCATGATTTTTTACTGTTTTATTGGCAAAAGTGACAAAAAACACTTAACAATTAATCTTTTATCCAGACTCTTCTTTTCGCGCTGTTTTTTCTTGCACTTAATTAACACCAAATATGCTGCACAGATAGCTAAAAGTTCACACGCGTCCATCTTCACGACTGATCGCGCACAGGAGTAGACGATAAGCTGCATGCGTCTTATAGCAATCAATATTGCATACGCTTGACGCATACAAGACGAATTTAAAGTTGAAGATGCAAGATGAACATGACAGCGCACTGGTGTAGACTATAGCTATAGTAGGTATGTCCTATGTTATTATTACACGTTGGGCAGTCAGGCGCTATAGATGTGTCATTAGCCTGCTTGTTAATTCGTTCTAACGGTGTACATGGAGTTCTGTAGTAGAGATAAACTCTCAATATATATATATATTTCTTTGTTGTTATTAGAACTGCGTGTCTCCTGTACTCAATCCTGAATTCAGTCAGTAAAATGAAACTGTAATTTAACCGCAAATTAAATATAAATATAAAGTCTCCAAACTTGCGACTCGTAATTCAATCTAAAATCCAGCACAAAAGACGAGTCGAATAACTTGAAATTCCTGAATCGTCTCACAATAAAGGAGGCCGTAGATTCTAGCTGTAATGACATCGGTAATCTGGTACCGAAGTACCAAGTGCAGAGACGTACTGAGGACTGACGATGGAGGGACTCCAGGTATGCTCTATCTTTCATTGTGCCACTAGTTATTAAAAGTTAAAAGACCAGCTTGGGGTTAGTCTCTTCATAACTTACGTAAAATATAGAGACTTTAGATTGTATTGTCTCTTGGTAATTTGGGAAGTTACTTATCAGCTTCTTTTTTTGTTATGAACTTGATCTGCCGATGAATGATAGTAAAGTTTAGAATAGAGAACACTTACTTAAACCTAGCTTAAACCGATTTCTTCCAGACAACCCTAGGATGTACCACAGGTTTAGACAAAGTTACACACTTCCCTATAATTCTTTAAATTATTCCTGCAGATAACTTACTTGGACACTATATACCTACTACTTATCTTACTAGTTTATATTAATCTATTAACTTTTAGGTAAATACTAACTACCTACCACCTACTTAAATGCTATAACTAAACTAATTTGTTTATGTACTTACCTACTTGTAATGTTTGAGACGACATATAATGTTACTTAGTTTATAAGTCTTTCTCATTGTAAGTGACAATGTTTTTTAAATGAGAAACTGAAACTGAACACTTTGAACAACTGTAATTGCTGCACGTATCAGAAATGTGCTATAAAGTTCTAGCTATAAATTGTTAAAATGTTGTATGTATATATCTTTATATAAATAAAAAAAACACTCAATCCAAGGCATCAATTTACTTATATTAAAGTAATGAATGAACAAACTCTTATTGATCTTCGTTAATAGGGGTGGTGCCTTAGGGGCTTATACCCTAACTAAGACCCTGCCAAGCCTCGCGATGCGTCAATAAATTAAGGCTTGCTCGAGTGGCTGCCGACCCGATTCCAAAGCATTCGTGCTCGTAAATCAAGCAATTATTTCCAGAGCCATGTTTCAACTTCCCTCTATGATATTCCCTAGATCTTTTACCAGCAAGGCTCACTTTAGCGAAGAATTTCGTGAAGAGACGAAAGTGTCTAGAGGCCCTAACTTGGGTTGCCAACCCTACTGTATAATATAGTATCCTACTATATTAGGGGATCAAATACTATATTTCTAAAAAAATATATATAGTAGGCGAAACTACTATATTTTGCATAAAGCGGAACGCAGCCTTAATGTTTTTTTAAAGCCTGCTCCGATTAGATTAGATTAGAAATTGCTGAGAAGCTAAAAAAATATTTTAACAATTTGTACTCAGAAATCAATCAAATGAACAAAACTTTGGACATTGTACTTTCTGATCAAAAGTTTTCTACTAAATCAACTGTTGAAAAATGTCAAGAAGTTCTTCTCCTAAATAATTCAGATTTGCCTAATAGGTATTTTAAAAATTGTATCATTTCTTCTTTCAATCCCTGCAACATCAGCATTCACAGAGCGCATATTTTAATGTCATGAAGACGAAATGGGGAGATGAGCATAACAGGACCGGTTTGAATTCAATAAAAGCAGAATTAATGGTGTTTTTCAACTTAAATTTGGACCGCCATCAAGCTTTAGAATACTTTCTTAAAAATTATTTAATAAGGCGCATATCAGCAAAAAATATGCATATAAAAATAAATATTTTAACCACATACCATATTTTTAGAGGTAACAGCTTCGTAACTACTAACTATCAAGTATAACCAAAGTTTGATTGAGAGGAATCTTGGTGACTAAGTATATGTGGGCGTCTGTCTTTACAAACAATGGTTTGTAAAGACAGACGCCCACATATACTTCGAGTACCAATACTAAGTTAAATAGTGAAAATATAATCACATCTCCTCCGACACAATCTTTCAAAATGTAAATGCCGCCTACAACTATTGAAAATCCTAATAGTATGTTGAAGCAATATCCATATTTGAGTCGACTCGAGAGTTGAGAGGCTTTGCGACCCGATTCTTTACCTTTTGTAATCGTAAATAAAGCAATTATTGCCAGTTTCTTACCGCCATAGTTTTTCCAAAGTTGACCCAAGGAAAAGTAGTCGCCTACCAACACAAACATTATATAGACGAATAAGTCATTCAAACAGGTAATAAACTGCTAAGACTTGATCTAAAAGCATTACATCATAAACAAGAACAAAAAACTTTGCCTTTCACAAAAGACGTAATCAACATCTTAGCCATAATAAGGCATAGTTCGTAGTCACAAATACTTATCTAATATTTTTAAGTAAGTACGGTATTCAAAAATAGGTACATCATTCCAGCAAAATATGCGAACAAAATTACACTAGAACAAACCTGGGAAAAATTAGCGAGAAAGGAGGTGAATTGAAAAGCTGAAACCGAGAAGTCTGTTCCAACACTTAATTAGCAGAACAATCCGACATTATACTTACTATGTTTTAACTAGTCTACTAATGAAAAGAGTTACATTTTAAGTAAGTTTTTAAGAGTAGTAGAGTTCCTTGTGAAAGATCTCGCCCGGGGAAGTACTACCCTCATACTTATTTCTGCCGCCAAGCAGCATTGCTGTGTTTCAGTTTGAAGCTTATGGTTGCCGGTGAAATAACAGGCACATAAAAGTGGAAGTTGCTGGGATACCAAAATTAAAAAATGAAAATGTTAAACTGATTGCATGCAATATAGCGAAGATCCTGAACGTGGACGACAAGGACATCTTTAATGTCAAACGGGCTGAAGGAAGACCGGGATCCGATGGGCCGCTCTTGGTGGAACTAGTGGATGCTGAGGTATTGGGCACATGGGCTCGAGCTTCAAAAAAGGAAACCAAGCCAATCCTCGCCGAGCACGTTGTCCCATGCATGCAAGGTGGCTGCAAATTCGAAGTTAGTAGTAAAGCGCGCACTCACCAAGGCTAACAAGACCCTACTGTGGAATGCGCAGCAAAAACTACGTCCAGACTTCTAGTACGTGTGGTTCCAGGCAGGAAAAGTACTTGCTAGAAAAGGCGAAGAAGATAAACCAATTGCAATTTGGTGTGAGGAAGACCTCGTACAAATAACATCCTAAGTGGACTATTTCTCCCTGTTGACTCATCGACATCTGTGCCTGTTCTTATAGTTCTGTTCTTATATAATGGACCAACTTAATTTTCATTATGTCTTCTGACCATGTCTCAGAAGTTTTCGGGTGTACACTTAAATATTAACGATTTCTCATTAAAATTACCTAAAGTTCATGGATATTTAACTATGACCCACAATAACATTTGTACCTACCATAAATTATAATATTAATACCCACTCTGCTAAATAAAATTCCTGATAAAATAAAATTTGTTCATTATAAAAATCAATACATAAAATATTATTTACTAAGCTTTGATTAAATTATTATATTACGTTTGTTACACCTATTAAAACTTAATAATTTGTATTGTGTCCTATGACAACATTATGTCTGCTAAAAACTTATCACTATTGACTCAGTTACTCAACGAAGTTAGCCGCGTGTTGCACTGCTATGCCTCAATCTAGAAGCGCGCTCATACGCGTGAAGGTCGCGCAGTCGCGCATCCCGCTCGCGCTAAGCACTAGAACGCTTACGAGACTGAGATGGTCGACGAGTGATGAGCCGCTTCATACAAGTTTATAATGTATGTTGTAGCAGATTAGGTGCTATTATGCATAGCAGGTGTCACAAGCGGTTTGAGTACTGTGTTGTCTTGGTTGTGTGAGTTAGTACTGTCCTGCGTAATGTGTAAAATGTATACGTATAATATCGACGAATGTGAGTATCCAGACAAACCTTGCACGGTTTTTCGGGTATAATATTAAGGATACCTTGTACTTAAATTGTAGTAAATAAATTTAAAATAAAATGAGGCTTTGCACCTGTATGCCTCTAGTTGGTGGACGCAGGGCAGTGCATTGTAGGGCACATTTCTAACGTGCGTGACCTACGAGGCAATTCTCTGTTGTAGGCGATAGTTAAGTACCACTTAACATCAGGTGGGCCATAAGCTTGTTCCATCTTCATCTCCATGTAGTATAAAAAAGTTTTGTGCCTTCTTCAGCGTTCTTAATCCTTGGTGACGTGCGTGCGAGGTATGTGTAAATTCGCCTGTCTACAGACAATTCAAAAAGATCCCTTCAGGCACTCTTTTCACACCTGAGCAAATAAATCCTTAATGAACCCACATTTTCTTTTCTTCTCTCTCATCTCCCCACCTCATATGCCAATCAAAGGTGTGAAGTATAACAAGCAGAACTCAAATAAACTTTGGAATTACAAAAAAACAATTTTGTTCCGCGCTCCCAATTATGCGACATACTCAGTTTTTGAAATGACATGCCGAGTTTCCAAATTGGATACTGTGTTTCTATATTTCCTGCTATAACTTCGAATAAATGTCGGCGAATATTCGGTGCAATATTGTTCCGTAAAAACCACATTTTATCTACCACGGATTATCCATTTTTCTGTGTGTCAACGTTTATAAATCGCTTACGTATTAACGTTTAATTGTAGTACTTGAAGCACTAGTTCTCATAAAAATATTTGAGGCAATTAGTGTTAAATAAAACTGAAATAAACAGAGAACCTTTATTTGCACTCAGCATTTGACTGCGCAATAGCAGTTTAACTTCAAATGTTAATTAAAAGTCAGCGCTTCAAAATACCAGCCTAGTCAAAATTCAAATACTATGTGGAGGAATGCCCAAGTACAGGCATTTCTACTCCACACCAGACTTGAGTGTCATCACGCCAAATCTGCTTGCAACGTAAAATCTGCTTTATCTCGTTGATTTTAGATTCAATATGGCTCTCCAACTTGGTTAACAATTTGGATTTTAAAATGTTTGTTGGGTGGGTGGGGCTGATTGACTAAATATGTCGAAGGGAATACTTTATACCGTGATATACTAATTTCGATACATCTCCAGTGAAACTTCCGTATGTTAATACATTTATTTCTACTGCGACCACACCGCAGTTGCTGGCTGCTGGCCAACGAATAGTTTTGCTCTTGTAGGCCGCATTACGCTTAGTAAATAAACACTTTGATTCTTCTTTTACTGGGTGTACACTCTGACAATTTGCATCTTTAGTGTACGTTGAAGGATCAGCTTATATTAAATATAACCGAATCCGAGCGATATAACCGAGTTTTGAAAGAGCAATGTGCATAAAAATGATCTATCTGTTAAGCGCACTGAAGCTGCAAAATTACAGGTTTTCTGTATCTCAACTTAGTATTTTTCAATCACTGCTGCTTACAGTTACTTGGAATATAAACTTTGGAAATCTTGGGGGCCTTTGAACCAGTGACACGAGAGTAGAAGTTAGTAGCACGACGGTCGACACCGCACACAGCCTGCACAAACTTAATGTTCTTGATATTATATCGGTGTAAAATATAATATTTATATGTCTATTATCAGGGCGCTCCCTTACACCAGAGTTGAGAACTTCTTAGCAGATATTCAGAATACCTGGCACCTAGCCTAACTTGTTATAAAATACATTTATCTCGGCTCTTTGTATTTATTTCGCTGTTCCACCTTTTATTTTCTTTTATATAATTCTAAAGAACGCGAAGCCTATACAATGAGTGGAATACTTTATATTTTACATACGTCTGAAGGTGAACGCAATCCAATAATGCGTAGGCTGTTCTTTCTAGGCGATACCGTATTATAGGTTAAATATAAAAGTGTTTTAGAAATGCAAAACAAAATACAAAATACAACAAATTTCCACCAAACAACTAATTGCAATAGGAGCTTTATAAACATCTGATTGAAATCGGAACCGATCTTGAAATAATAGATTACCCTGTCTAAAAGGGAATAACAACATTTTCAAATGAGACTTTTATAACTTATTAAGTTACCCTACGTTGCAGTTGTTTTGTTTGAAATTGTATCTAGGTTAAACATACGAGTATTGCATGTTCATTGTGCAAGCTCATAGGTATATCCCCACAAAAAAAAATTGCGAAAACATCGCACGATTGCAACCGCGAGGTTTGAACAAGGTCATAGAAAAAGTCGACATAAAAACGTTACAAAAGTTGGAATTGACTCGAATCGGAGTTCCTTGAGGAAGTCTTTTGTACGAAATTCGAATACATGTAAATGGTATAACTTCAATGGATGATGCTCTGCTCATTCACATTGTCTGTTTCGTAAATAAAATACCAGAAGTCTGTGGCTGTGATGATCGTAACCGAAGTATCGGAAAACAAAACTAAGAGCAAAATGGCAACATAAGCTGATGAAGAAAGTTGATTAAAACTAACTTCAAGAGCTTAGTATGAGGTCAAGAAGTCTTTGCTTGGCGCTTTAAAGATGAGCCACTGCCAAGTTTCAAGGTGCCTTCAGGGACATTTTGATGCTCTGTAGTTTTCAAACTTTGATTAACTCTTGAAAACCCAGCTGGCTCTCATGGAAGCCATAACTATTTAAACCTATATTCTAGTATCATAGATGTGAAAGTTAGTAAGTTTGTTACCAACAGTAAGATTGTTACATAATTTCGCCACAGGGCTGAAATGATATTGATTTAATTTGGTAGAGATTATAACCAGACATTACAGTTTCTTTATACATAGCGAATCAAGTTCAGTCAATGCATATCAACCGTAACAAAGCCCTTTTAAAACCGAACCAGTGACAAGACTAACGGCATACTTGATAGTGGAAAGGGGATTTTTGATACTAAACATTTTCTTTGTACAATATTTATAGAGCCAAAACTAGTCATTATATTTGAGTGCTAAATACATAGTTTATCATAATTCCAGCCTTGTGTACTCGCATGCTAAAGTTTTGCCAGAATGCGCTATGAGCTCCGAAACCTGTTTTATTACAAAGCTCCTATTCTAGTTTGTAAAATTAGTAATTCCCAGTTTCAGAACAGGTTTCAGGAGGAAGTTAGGCCAAGTTTAATTTCGAAAACCGCGGAAGCATTTCCGCGAACAACATGATTATTACGACTTTTGCACTGAGACGGATTTTGCGTGGAACTAAATAGCATTATCCCGCTTTTGAGTTAGAATTTGCATTTTGTGATGTCAAAGGAAATTGTTACTAAGTGGAAGCAAAGAGCCGGAAATTGCAATGATGGATGGATTAGCATAAAAACAGCTAGGAATTTAAACTTAAGCGTTGGTGCAACCAGGGTTGTTTTAGACATAATTTCCTGAACATTAAGTCCACTCTGCCAAACTGTTCTACATAATCGATTCCTAAGGCTCACCTCCAAGGTTGCACAATGCAGTATTTCGGTTGCCAAAAGCGGTCAACTCTGAACGGTTCATAAATATTTTTCGTACATAATAAATTCAATGTTAAAATTGTTGTCACGAGCATCGATAGTTCCAAGAAATACTTTATCGAGTAATCGATTTAGAATTAATCTGAAAACTGTTTAAGGCTCAAAATACTGTAAGTTGATTTCTACTGCAAGACAAATTGCATACCTCATACCCACTGATACCCCTGATACTAGTGTGAAGTAAGGAGAGGTCTGTGTATATATTGTGTGTGTATTCGACCTCGTTATGCCGTGGTCAAAAGGCAAAAAAATAAAGCTCTCAAATTACTAAATGCTACAGCAAAGTTTGCAAATGAAGTTAATGCGGTTGTAACGTTCAACTGGCCAGTGTACAGAGTTCGCAGGTCCCGAAGGCCCTCCACTGAGCTGCCGGCCGCAATGCAGAGAATCCAGAAGCGAATGTTACGTCGTAAATTTACATTTTTGACCTCTTACGAGAGTGAAAGAGTACAGTTGTTCGCGTTTTATTGTCTAACTATCTGGCTGTTTGTTATAGACGATACACATAGAGATGGCCAAGAAAGATTGGTTTTCGATTCCGAGTACAGACATTGATTAAAAAATAATTCATATTTTAAGGTATCCAGAAAAGGTCTGGTCTTTATATACCGTAGTTCGATTTGCTATCCATTGTACTTACCGTGATGACTTCGTGAACAAGATTCTCAAGTATTTATTAATCCATACTCAGTGTATTTTTTTGAAATTAAGTTCTTCTCATGACACCTTGCATTTTTGAAACATCTTTGTTTTATTACCAAATTGCAATACAAAATCCTGCCTACTGTATTATTCATCAGCTTTATCAAACTCGCTTGAACAGATTACCACCACCACTACAAGCGACATAGCCATAAATCCCACAGTTTATTCAATAAATGGAAGTGTAGTACAGGAAAATATTAGGAGCACCCGGTTCGCCCCGACACGTCTGTTTGGACAACGTGCACGATAAATAACACCGACCCCACCGTCGGCCCCTGAGGAACACCGATGCACCCTCTTGCAACGGAAAGCACATATTTGCTCGGAGATAAAAGTTTACTTTAAATTAATTAGTTTGTAGAAAATAAGAGGTGAACAAGAAAAATAAGATAGCTGCTTGGCATTTAATAAAAAGTATCCGGTCTTCTAATGCCTTCTTATTAAAGGAACGAATTAGAAGTGGCGGATAGCGTGACCATTATTAATTATGACAAATAGTATAAACATATCCGTCTAAATATTAAATTACGATTATGCTATCTTGACAGGAGTTTATGAACGATGAAAAAAAACGGAGATCTTCTGTGTAATATTGAAAACACAAGATTTAGGTAAAGAGCAACGATAAAAGCCAAGCAAAAGGCGCGCATAACATTTTCCCGTGCCACGTTGTGAATGCAAGAATGGCGGGATGGCTCCCTGGTTGGTTGAAAATGAAATATGGCTGCCGCAAGAATCGCGCAGAGCAGCTAAATGCGGTGCAGGCGATATAATACGGATTTTTGTATAAAAAAAATCGTCATCTTAGCCCGGTATCACCCACCACCTCATTTCTATTTATGATAATGCGTCTCTTATCCAGGAATTTCCTGAAAAATATGATGTTTTACAACTCCCTGCTGTTCTGTTAAACTATATACTTTAATAGTCAATTGTTGTTTACAAAAGGGCTTATTATCATTCAGTCTAAAGGTGTTTGAAATATATACCCATTTGTGCACACAAGTGATTAATAAATCTAAATATTTTGAAACGCATTAGCGAGGTATCTGCCTTGAAGAAAAAAAATTATCTTTGTACGATAAATATAAACGTCGGAATTGTTATCTTTCCGAATACTCCCGTGGTCCCTAGGCCTGGCACGAACTAATTACGAACGATACATTCTTGTTTCCGAGATATATGATGACTCTTTTCATCGCGATTTTATGTTGACACTTGACAGTTCATATGTCACCATACTTGGGTTCTACAGCTTGTTTATTATGTCTCCTATCTCGCGTCCCTTGCGAACCGCCACGAAATATAAAATGTACCCAGAATGTACTGGCAACGTTTACATTTAATATTTTCTATGGAAGGGTCTCGCTCGCAACATTAATTTTATTTTAGTTCCATCGTGTAGGTGTAAAATAGGACCTTTCTTCTATTTGGGACATAAAATGTGAGAGATAAAGCTCCTAAATTAAGACGTTGAAAAACGATTTTATGGTTTCGTTTGTCGTTAGCAATCTGTGCTGTAGGTATGAATAGGCAACGTTCTTTAATTTAATCTGAATGTCATAATAATACATAGTAGAGGATACTATTAACAACAACCTTCACCGATCTGTATAATTGATGAAAAGTATGTTATATCAAATTTAGTGTGTTAAAAAATATATCGCGAATGGTTTGGCTAAAATATTCCTGGCCCAACTATGATTAATTAAATAACAACATTAACTCCCGTTACTTATAATTTGAATGTAACTGTAGGTCGAGTTAGGTGGTTGTGCATTTCGGGGCACTATTTTATTAGTCTAAAGATTAAGAACAATATTTTTTGAGAGGGTCGTGCGTGCGCGACATTTATTATAAAATAGTTCAACGAAATGCACAACCAACTAACTTGACCTAAAGTTTCAAATTACAAGTAACGGGAGTTCATGTTAGTGTTGTTATTTAATTAATCATGGTTTGACCAGGAACTTTTTAGCCAACCCATCCGCGATATATTTTTTATCATGCTAAATTTGATATAAAATGCTTTTCGTCAATTGAACATATGGGTGAAGGTGGTTTTAAATCGGATCATAAGACTAACAGGCAGTGATATGAACGTAGAAGCACATTTTTACTCCGTACACTATTAATATCAGTAGCTCTATTTCGCGCTTACACTCAACCGGCCCTGTGGCGCAATGGATAACGCGTCTGACTACGGATCAGAAGATTCCAGGTTCGAATCCTGGCAGGGTCGCGAAGCTTTTTGTACTTTGCTTGTGATTTTTTTTTATATTTTAAAACCAATTCAATGAAAACTTTAAAACTAAAAAAATCAAACTTGTCGCCGTTTAAATGTTGATTGCTTACATCTCTCAAGTTTCATGAATTATCTTTCTCTTTAATTATGTACGTGTAAGAAACTACATGCACTTAAGAAAATCTAAATTATCAAAGTAGTCTTCATTAACCATACATTAGGGTGGCGCCACACACACACCGCGCGTTGTAAACTTGTAAATTACGCGATATTTTCGCGGTTAAAGTTTTACCTCGGCCTCGGCGTATTTACATACATATTAATGCGGCGAGGATGAACTCCTTCAACTAAATAAACCTGGTTTTGCGGCTTTTGACGACCTCCGTGGCGCAGTGGGCGAATAGCCGGCTGAGACTCAGGAGGTAGCGTGTTCGATTCCCGCAGCAGAACAAATGTTTGCATGATCTGCAGATGTTTGTTCTGGGTCTGGGTGTTTTTCTATATATTATAAGTATGTACTTACAAAAAAAAAGTAGTATATAAGTATTCTATCAGTTATCTGGTTCCCATAGTACAAGCTCTGCTTAATTTGTAGCTAGATAGCGCCGTGTGAAATGTCCAGCAATATATTTGTTTTACATTTTATTAATCTGAGGACGTAGGCGACAAATGAAAAAGGTCATGCAATCAGAAAAAGGCGCCTTCCTAACTTTTTGCTCACGTACAAACCTTTCGGCTTCGGTTTGAGATACTTGCTTTATTTCTCATACGATTTACAAAATAAATCACTCACTGAGAAATGCAATTATTCTTAGTATTAAAATATTATTTTGATACAGTGAGCGAGCGGTAACATGCATTTATCTAAGTTTATACAATCATAAACAAAAGCAAAAAAATAATCTTCAACATAGATTTATCCACCAAGTTTAGGATAAATATCGAATGACCTATTGAACAAAACTTCTGAGAATGACTGAACTGATGAAAAAGAGATTGGTACGACGACTAAATGGCTGGACCGATTTTGATGAAATTTGTTATAAAGAAAGATTATGACCGGGATTAAGACAGACTACTTTTTACCCGACTGCGCAGGAGGGTAATGCTTTTATTGAGAAATCACGGGTAGGTCAGCTAAGCTAGTATTAGAATTCCCTGTCTTTAAAAAATGCGTGAGCTTTAGCTTAGAAAACAATTCTCTTCCGAATGAAACAAATGACCTCAAAAAGCTGATAGTGACCGGTGATTGTGAAAGAACCAGTGTAATGAAAGGATGCACTGCGATTTCCACATTATATGTTTTTACGTGGGAGCTTTCCATTTGTTTCCAAGTACAAAATATTTTATTTGCCAATTTTTTTTAAACATATAATATTGTCCTGTGGTCCCCGCACTAGGACTGCCCTGTAATACTATAAAATATATAATAATAATATAACGTTTATTTTAGGCAACGTGTAAAATTTTAAAAAAATATCAATGCAAGGGCCCACAAACTTTAAATACTTCACAGACTTAACATGCAGAGAGGCTAAAGCATTTTAGAATATCTTCTCTGGAAAAACGTAGAATCTCTAGATCTCACATTTCTGTATAAAGTTTTGAATTCACAAACAGATTCTCCACAACTACCGCAAATGTTTCACTTTAGAGCTCCACGCAAAACGCCTCGCCAACCGATTGCACCACTTGTCCCTCCGCTCCGCACTATATAGTCCTTGGTAGCAACTCCCCATCCCCCAGGCTTTGCTAAGCCTTGAATAACTGCAAGGACATTGATGTTTTTTCCGTAAATTTAAATAAGTTCCGTCGTTACTTGGATGAGAACTTACACAATTAAAATCAGATTACAATGTTTAGTTTAATTGTTTATGTATATTCATATGTACACACGGCTACACATCAAGCTATACATTTCCAGTATAAGCTGACCTCTCATTCTACGAATAGCCTACACAATGCGAGGTCAGCTTATACTGGAAATGAATAGCTTTATGTGTAGCCGTGTGTACATCGCACGTGTACCTAATATACCTAGTTTATGTCTTAGTTCTATATTACGTATAGTATAGTTATTCTTAGGTTTATTTTTATTTGCATGCAGTGTTAACCTGTAATTGATTGTGCAATTAGCTTTAATATGTATTGTAAAGTATTAATTGACTGTATCGTTGTAACTATCGTTGGTTGACCTAAACAAATAAAATAAAATATTAAACTACACTACACTAATAGTTAGGGTTTTCTCTGCCACCATATGTTTCGTGAGCTATTTTAGTATTAATTAATTGATACGAGCTATTCAGTTATTCACCGTGGCTATATTCGTATCGATTATTCAGAATTTGAAATGCTTTGTTAGTTTCTAGGTTAAAGCGAACATCGATTTTCAACGGAACACAGGCTAAGGTCAAGGATACGTGGGCTAGTTGAGTTTTACTAGCTTTATTAGTCACCCATAGCAGTAACTTCGGAAGAACAAGCTATATAGTACAGTGTGTTGTGTTACTTCCTCCAGCAGCCGTTTGGGAGACTGTTAGTCATCTGTCTTTAACCCGTTTAGGATCTCGGCCAATACATTTCTGTGTGGTTGTGGTGCCTGACCGGTAAAAGGCAAATAATAAAACGTTTAATTTAGGCAACAATAAAATAGCTACTGGATAGAATAGTTAGGTAATTAAATTATTCTAGACCTAAGCCTAAAATACATCTATATAAATATACATTATTTTATGAAACAAAGTCGGGTTAGTTACACCATTTATAACTCAAGAACGGCTGGACCGATTTTGATGATTTTTGTCTCCGCCTCGAATAGCAGAATAACTATTAAAATATCGGAAAAATTCACACAAAAAGAAATTATGAAGAAAATTCATTTTCTCATACATAGATTGCAGCTAATGATGGCCGATTGACAATTATACCGGGGCGATATTGGCAGCCCGCGTCATATGCATGTCAAGGCGGTACGACGTTCAGCGGTTAAGCTAGTATTATAATAAAAACATATATTTATTTACTACATAAACAACACTGTGAGTTCTCGCTTTCAAAAAAATGCTTGATGAAAATGTACTTATATGTCAACTAGTTAAAATCTTATTTACGTAGAGCGTACTTTTTTAGGGTTCCGGACCGCAATGGTAAAAACGGAACCCTTATGGTGCGGCTTTGTCTGTCCGTCCGTCTGTCACAGCTGATTGTCTCAGCAACTACTGAAACTACCGGCTTGAAATTTGGTTTTAGTTATAAATAATACTGACCTTTCTCTATTGCATGCAACTCGTCTAAGTCAAGTGGGGTATCATATCAAAGAGATTGATCATAAACATAACAAAATATATTTATTTTATTTTCTATTTTGTGTAGTTTTGGTGTTATTATGAAAAATGTCGAAATAAATTCCGTTTATAAATCCCTCCCTCATCTCCGAAGTTTGTAAAGAGAAAAATCTTAAATTAATATCATTGATATCTGTCTTAAATATTTTCTAGTCACATATTAGATGGCGCTGCTTAATTAACGTAAATAAACATATCTAGCTTCTGAACCCTCGGTGCACGACCCTCGTACTTGACCGGTCTTGTTTTATTACCGGCCTTCCACCAGCGGCTTCGCACGCGTTGTTTGTCAACAAAAAGCCTATGCTTGAATCCAGGTCATCTATTAACGCACCAAATTTCATCGAAATCGGTTCAGCCATTACGACGTGATTGAGTAACAAATAAACATACTTTCACGTTTATAATATTAGTGTGATTTCTTCATGTTCTCTTTGTTCTGTTGTGTTCTCGTATTTATATTTTCCATCGTATTTAAAAACGAAAATATAAATACGTAAACACAACCAAACAAGAAGAACACGAAAAAATCGCACTAAAAAACTATTAGGTCTTCGTGTTTCAGGAGATCTACGCCTATCTCAAAATTCTTGAGTATTATAAGCTTAAACAAGGTCACAGAAAGGAATCTGCAAAGTTAAAAATTTATAAACTCTGCCTCGGTCTAGTTTCAGGGAATTTTCTCCGAATATGTATGTAGGTCGATTTCCTTGACCCGATTCACACCTGTTGCTGTGCTTTATAGCTTTACCGTGTATTGAAATATGTTATGTTGTTTTCAGGTCAGCCTTATCAGTTATACTTTTAATATTCGAGTTTATTACGTTAATAAATGGTATCCGCGATTGTGAGCTACGAGTAATTAGTTGCGTTGTTATGTTGTGTTGATTATGAATTTTAACATATGCCGAAAAATTAATTCACATAAGATACAACATAATTATATGTAATTTTTATTTTATCTTATGCCATTATTATTTAACTTGCGCCTACTTCTCAATAAAATCATATCATATTAATTTTCATCCACATCATATCTCTCTATCTCGAGATAGCGATTTTATTTGGTTTAGAAATATTTTTTTCCCTGTCATAATGTCTGGTAGAAATTGTTATTGAGCATTAGATCTTTAATGTCTTTGGAGGATATTCAGGTGCAAATAAAACCCCCAAATTGCGACAGGATTAAATATAATAAAAATTATGTGCCCTTCTAGTACACACGGCTACACATCAAGCTATACATTTCCAGTATAAGCTGGCCTCGCATTGTGTAGGCTTTTCGTGGAATGAGAGGACAGCTTATATTGGAAATGTATAGCTTGATGTGTAGCCGTGTGTACAATGGTTTTACGACAAGTGAGTGAACGAATGGTAAAAATAGATTTATGAATGATTGAATGAATGCTTGAATGAGTTAGTTACAAAGATGAAGATTTAAATTGTTAATCTGGTATTTTTGAAGGCGTTAGCCTGAACAACACCCCTTTTGCTTATTTTTTTTAACGAGTTTATTTTTTCTTAGTTCTTTTTGGATTCAGGCTTTTTCTCTATTTTTTATATTTGCTTCATTGTGGTATAGAAAGTTCTTAGGAAACCGTACATCATCGTGGCTTACATTCCACATATCTGGTGTGCAATTCCTAAATTCAGTTTACTAGTATGTACCTAGTCAGGTCATAAGTATTGTCACACAGTAAAAACTTTTCTTTTAGAATGCTGGCCACAAAAAAGTTTATTGAATTCGAATTTCGAATTATTCATGAACATAAAAATGTGTACTTTTTAGAATTTTACCCATTTTTAAATATGGAGTGGACGCTTAAAGAAGACCGTGTTGCAGTTATTGCGTTGCATCGTTGCGGTTACGCGCCAATTCAAATTTTTGACATACTGAAAAATTTGAATATAACCAAAAGATTCGTTTATCGCACCATCAAACGATACAATGAAGACTCTAGTGTAGATGACAGGTCAAGAAGTGGTCGCCCTCGGTCTGTTAGGACTCCAGCAGTGATAAAAGCTGTGAAGGCGCGAATTCAAAGAAATCCCAAACGTAAGCAGAAACTGTTGGCCCTTCAGATGGGGTTAAGCAGAACCACGGTGAAAAGGGTGTTAAATGAAGACTTAGGGCTTCGGGCATATCGAAGAAAAACATGACATCGTTTGAATGCTCGTCTAATGGATCTGAGACTGAAGAGATGCCGCGCTTTGTTGAAGCGGTACGCGGGAAAAAAATATCGGGAAATTCTTTTTTCGGATGAAAAAAATTTTACCGTAGAAGAGAGCTACAACAAACAAAATGATAAGGTGTACGCACACAGTAGTGAAGAAGCGAGCAACCGTATTCCGCGTGTCCAACGAGGTCATTTTCCATCCTCGCTCATGGTATGGTTGGGAGTTTCTTATTGGGGCTTAACAGAGGTACATTTTTGTGAGAAAGGTGTAAAAACGAATGCAGTTGTGTATCAAAATACAGTCCTGATGAACCTTGTGGAACCTGTTTCTCATACCATGTTCAATGACAGGCACTGGGTATTCCAACAAGATTCGGCGCCAGCTCATAGAGCGAAGAGCACACAAGACTGGCTGGCGGCGCGTGAAATCGACTTCATCCGGCACGAAGACTGGCCCTCCTCCAGTCCAGATTTGAATCCGTTAGATTACAAGATATGGCAACACTTGGAGGAAAAGGCGTGCTCAAAGCCTCGTCCCAATTTGGAGTCACTCAAGACATCCTTGATTAAGGCATCCGCCGATATTGATATGGATCTCGTTCGTGCTGCGATAGACGACTGGCCGCGCAGATTGAAGGCTTGTATTCAAAATCACGGAGGTCATTTTGAATAAACTTTAGTGTCATAAGAATCTATGTTTTGTTAAGTTCATTTTGGTATATAAATGGTTACATAATGAATAAACTTGTTTCAATTATTTTATATTAAACATGTGACAGAATTTATGACCTGACTAGGTATATTTTCTTCGTTTGTTTCAAATGTAATTAATTATATGGTATGCTAAAGTTGTTCAAAAAATGTATATCTATTTTTATGTCTAAATTTTAAGTTTTTGTTACAGATCAACCTGCGTCTCATACTGGTCTCCAATAAATCGAAGGAATTCGTGTTCAGTCCCACCGATTCGGCGGGTGACATCGCGTTACATGTCTACGACAATTGGCCTGAAGGTAAACTCAAACAAAACTCAATACTCAATCGTCTATTTTTTTTTTATACTACTTATATGGCAAACGAGCATGCAGTCCACCAGATGTTAAGTGGCTACTGCAGCCCATGGATATCCACATATAATTCAAAACAAGCTATTATGTTGTCTTGATCTCTATGTGGATACGTTGCCATGCTATAGGACTTAGCAGTTATGCCTATGTGCCAGTAATTACAGGAACATACCATTACCATCTAACCGGAACACAGCAGCACAAGTACTACTATTTGGCGGCAGATAAAGGTAAGGCGGTGGTGCCTACTTCCTCCAGCCCGTTCACAAAAGTTCTACCACCAGTATTCCACAATGTATTAATAGGTGGTAATTGATAGGTACGTGATCATTATGGACCCTGTAGGGCACAACTATATACAGGAGAGAGGAAGACATCATTGTTCTTGTTAGGTTATATTTTCTTTTTTTAAAGAAAACATTCTAATCTTATACAAAGTACTTAGATAGTTAGTAGATGAGTATCTAAAATTTTCATTAAAATATTCGTCATTGTGTAGTAGTTAGTAAGCGTTTTAGTTGTTTTATAAATTACTAGCTGACCCGGCAAACTTCGTACCGCCTTGACATGCATATGACGCGGGCTGCCAATGTATGTACGTCGCCGGTAGAATTGCCAATGGGCCATCATTAGCTGCATCTATGTATGAGAAAATGAATTTTCTTCCTAATTCTTTTTTTTTATGTGAATTATTCCGATATATATTTTAGTTATTCTGCTATTTGGGGCGGAGACAAATCCAACAAATCAAAGATCATCAAAATCGGTTCAGCCGTTCTTGAGTTATAAATGGTGTAACTAACCCGTCTTTGTTTTATATACATAGATTAGTCTCATTTTTCATCGCGTCAGGTAGTTTGTCAAATATTTTGATCGACATTACGTCGGGAAATAGGTATCCTAAGCTGGTTTTGTATCGCAATGAGCGCGTCGTGACTAACCACTGAAAGTGAACACACTTAAAAATTTAAATATTGCTTTATGGATGAGGCAACGTTTATCTTTGATGACTTGATTTTGGGTGATTCATAAGAAACAAAGCTTAAACAACTACTGCAAATTCTATTAATAGATTGTGTTTTAGATTGAGACATCATAGTTGTCTCTGAAGGTTGATTACGTAGTTGTGAGGTGAATAGGCCATGATCTTGCAAGGCCACTTATGTGTGACGCCATAAACACTGTCACTGGAGAGTTATACAACCTGTTTTGTTATGTACTACACTAATTTAAAACACACATCCGGAATCATCGTATTAACTGATTTTAGGAGGTGGGTTTAATACCAGTGGTAGTTTGTATAATTATCCAGTAATCGATACATTTCCAATAAACAATTTTTAACGTAATTCTGCGGCGCATTTGCGAAGATGCCGCTTAGTCAGTTTAACAGGTACCCTACCTACTTACATGATGAATGAATATTCAATTCAATTCATTTATTTCAGATGTCAAAAATCCATATTTGTTAGTAAACTTAATTATACATGTCAAATGGTTAGTACAATTGTGACATTACAACAATTAAATAACAATATATGTGGTATGTGAGCATCTAGTGTAGGTACTGCGCATGTACCATACAACAATGGTTTAGATGCTCACAGTCGAACCTGTTTGCGAACGTATTCAGTATACCGTTGGAGCTGGCCCGAAATTTGATATGATAAATATGATTTGTTTACCTATTTTATACAGGCTGTATCATTGATATTATGGTTCTTTTAAGAATTAAAAATTTACCATGGTACTTAATTAATTTGAAAAAAAACCTATTTTACAGCAATACATAACATAACACGTAGTATAATTTATATTGAATTTAAATATTTAAGAATTAGCAAGCTTTTAATTATTTGTTTATTATCAGATTCAAAAAGCTGGTTACACATTAATTCTATGATGTCTTAAAATCTATACTAGGTTTATCCAGACACCAGGTTCTCGATAACGTGGGTTCTGGTCAAAAGTATGTAAATCTTAAAAATATTCATTGGATACAATATTTGATGGGGGTTATCTAATGGCATGTTTTAATGCTTAATGACCTATTCGTACGATTCAGGAAACAAGTGTTTATAAATGACTATTTATTTATGTATATCACACCGAATCACGCGTCATAATGATAATGCCAAAAGTATCGCACCAAATGCCCTTGTTTTCCGTAAACCGGTAGACTTTGCCTTAATAAAACCCAAGGTTGAGGCCGAAACGAACCGATTGCAATTAATTGTTGAATTAATTGTCGTAATTGGACCTTCGTTCTTCTTTATACGAGTAACGCCTTTTGTAGTATTGCATTTGCAATTGTTAATTTGCATGCAACTTGGTATACCACTAAACTTGTTAGGTCTTATTCCGCATTTTTTACTATTCTTTTATATTTGCTAACGTTTCTAAATGCACAGAATTTGTAACATGATAATAAGAACAGTTGGTAATAGAATAGGGGGAAATGATCTGCCTTATAAAAAGAATAACCTCACTTTCACTCTACAGAAAAGTGTGTTTTTCAATTACGCTGTACATCATACATAAGGCATTATTTTTATTTATGCGATATTATATCGCTCGATAAATATCGAATTTGAAGTGAGGGTGCGTTGGGGTGTTCAATGAGGTGCTATGACGCTATGGAAATCAGTTTGAGCTTTTGTGGAATACGCATATCATAGGGGGTTCGCCGTCAATTGACAGCGACATAGCCAGTTTCGTTTATGCTTTTTTTGTGAATTAAAGAACATTCAGACTTCTATTACAATGGTGTTTTATGTCGAAGGTTATGGTTTCTTTTATAACGCGAGAGACACTCATTATGATATCGAAAATAAATAGTTTAGATGAATTCATTGAGCAACTTGTTGTCGTTTCATCTTTATAACATAATTTCGTCTTACCTAGCGGGAAAAGAATCGAAGCGATAAATCAAATTGACTATGTACTTTTTTCGGCCACTTACATCTCCATACAAATAAGCCGTGAACGTACTAATTGGCTTCAGACACACGCGAAGAAGAATAACGGTCCCAATCGCGCGCCCGGGGGGAGCCCACAATTACACAGACTTGTTCGCAAAGCGCTTCTAAGACGGAAACAAACTACTAAACTTACTCCTACACTCCTACTCGTAAGTTATATATAACTTATCGGTTTGCAAGCACTTCAACTTTATATCGACAAAGTTGTTTGATATAAATATTGTCATACAACTTCCTTTATTAGATTTTTAGTTGAATCAAATGTTTCACAAAATTAATGTCGTTCATTTTGTTTTGTACAAGAGTTTATGAAATCACTATCTCGCCCGATCGGGCAAGTCGACGATTGCCTCTTTCGTTTAATCTTCCCTATTTATACCTTACCATCTTAAAACTCAGCTTAAATAGAAGAGAAGTGTGTTCTGAATTTCGTGATATTAAAAATCTTAGTTCATTTTCGTTATCATGTAAATTTACTCCATTTTTTACGTGCGCTGTTTTGAAATTTTGCATTTATGATACTTGTAAATATTAATTTCCATAACGCTTATACTTATGTATGCAAAAAAGCGTACGTTAAACTTGCTTGCGCATATTGACTGCGTATATCTGCAACGACGAACATCAAAAAGAAGCATCAAGTATTTCTTGCAGAAGTCCTCCACTACTCCCACTAGCCTTAATAATATTGTTATCTGTATTTATTAATATACATGTAGTCTTTTTATATTTATGTATATACTAGCTGAACGGCCCGCGGCTTCGCACGCTTGAAATTTCCCGTTACCGTGGGGAACTTCGGGATAAAAACCATATAAAAAACAATCTTGTCAAAGTGACGCGACACTTCGTGTAAATGACTTCACGTCATCGAACGACGGTTAAATTATATGGATATTGTTAATACAAAAATACTAAGATCACGATTAAAAAATGGGGGGGTGGGTATAGGAGGGTGAAAAATACTTTACGACCTATTCTCTTACCTATCAAATAGACAAAAAAATCATTAAAATCTGTAGACCCGTTTCGGAGGAATGCGACCACAAACACCGTGCGTGACACGAGATTTTTATATATTAGATTAGAAATTGTAATGTTTTTTTCTAATTATTATGTCAAGTACGTTTATGTATTTATTATTTGTGATTGGAGTTTATTGTTATGTGCTTAAGCTAGCACGTCAACCTGTTTTGCTACCTCTGAGATTGGTAGGTAGAAAATGATTTTAGCATTAAGCCCACCTTATATACATTTTATGTTTATTTTATGCAATAAACTATCAAATAAAAAGTATAAAAAAGAGAACAATAACAAGCAAGCATTTCTTCCTAAAAAAAGCTTCTACATAAAGTTTCAGTGCTACGAATAATAGACACAAGGGAAATAATAATATTCAGTCCTCGGGCGCTTTCGGAATCCGGAGCGCGGACGTGATGGGGACGTGACGGGATTCCGTGATTTTTTTCTCTGAATAAAAAGGAGAATAATGCCAATGAATGATACCCGTATTACGGACGCTCTTTTATAGATTCTAGCGAAATTAATATTAGGTCGATGCGAGTTTTCAAACGGATTATGGGCTTTCAAATGCGACGTACGTTTTTAAATAATTTCTCTGTATTTGAGTTCCTGCTAAAAAAGATATTCTCGTATAAAATGAAATGAGCGAGTCGTGCAGAGGAATGACAGGCACGTGGGGTTGGCGGTGCGTGCCATGTCGCACCCGAAGGAAAACTTGTATCGTTACATAAACAACATTTCTAGCTAGTTTATTTTTAAATGCGTACGTTCTCCTTCTCATAAACGATAATTGAAAAGAAAGAAATGACAATTACAGAACCTAATAACAATTTTTGCATTTGGGCTGGTGCGTGGTATTGGTATATGTCTAAAGATATAGTATTTATTTGTAACATCGAATACACACACACTATTATTAACAACTAGTAACTTTTTAACAAAAATATTAGGTTGGAGAAAAGTTTCTACGCTTATTTTTAGAAAATTCAAAACTTTTTTTAATATAGTTTATTTACATTTAACTAAAGTATATAGGTACCATTTTGTTCGAGAACCATCTTGTAGGTAGGCACATGATCCCATTGCTATATAAATTTCGGGCTTCTAATCAATATACACAAGTAGTTTTGGCAGTCCTCTCGTGATGTTAACCTGACACTGCCTAAAGAATTCTGAAGAGACCGAAATAGGTGGAAATCTGAAGGTCCAGCCAAACTCTCTTAATTTTTGCTGAGTGCCTAAAGATGTGTGAGGTCCAGCGTTATCATGATGAAAAACCACACCCCTTCTGTTAAATAATTCAGGCCGCTTTCTCTCAACTTCTTGCTTTAATCTCATCAGTTGTTTGCAGTAGAGTTCAGAATCGATGGTCCTGCCTGGTGTTAACAGCTCATAATGAATAATGCCCTTCCAATCCCACCACACACAATGTTGCGAGTTAACCCGGGTTTCGCCAGTCTGTGAAGCCTGACCGGCCTTTGACCACGACCTTTTTCGCACGTTCTTGTCGTACGTGCTCCACTTTTCATCACCAGTTATCAGCTTCTTCAAAAATGGTTATGTTTCATTACGTTGTAATAAAGAATCACAAATGATTACACGGTTCATTAGGGTTCTTTCAATGAGCTCGTGGGGTACCCAAATATCGAGCTTTTTTGTGTGCCCAGTTTTTTTCAAATGCGCCAAAACCATTTTGTGGTCAATTCCCAGTTCTTCAGCTACGTAGTAACTACTGATATGCCGATCTTGCTCCACTTTCAAAAATGCCATCAATTTTAGCCGTAATAACGGCGACCAGAGCGACGTGCATCTTTGACATCAAAATTTCCGGATTGAAAACGCTTAAACCAAATTTGTGCTACTCTCACAGACACTGCACTAGGTCCATAAAAATCGCAAATTTTTTTCGCGGCTTGCGTTGCATTTTTACTTCTTTTGTAGTAGAATTTTAAAATGTATCGAATTTCTTCTTTAGATTCACTCATCTTTACAGTACGAAAAACAAATAAAAATGACACATTTTCCTAATTTGAATTTGGAATTACCTTCTTTAAAATTTAAACTTTGAATGATACCAAAACCAGCCAGATACAAATAGTATGGCCAAAGAAATTTTATTACAAGTTCATACATACTATAATGCGAAAAGACTTTTTCCCCAACCTATTATAACCGACTTCATATAACAGAAAAACAAACTATTGAACCGATTTCGATGAAATTTCTATCGGACCAATCAGAAAGTATATCCTTTCAAATAAAAAAATAATTTTGAAAATCGGTCCACAATTGACGGAGAAATCGGTGAACATACATAAAAAAATATATACAGTCGAGCATAGAACCTCCTCCTTTTTTGAAGTCGGTTAAAAAGACTCATTAACAAATAATTTAGAAGTTTATAAAATAAATAATAAGAAAAATATATAAACAAGAACATAAACTAATAACATAATAAAATGTGTGCGTTGCGATGTGACAAAATGGTCATAACTCAGCGAATAATTTTGCTCGAGGAGCAAATATTGATTTTCAGTTATAGCCTTCCGGGAAAACAAGTGAAACGAGATGCACTGAGACAAAACAAGTAATGTGTGTACTTATGATGTGTGTTGCAGTATTATTGTTGCTATTCATCAGCGTAATATTAAGATGAGTTTGGAAACACTATGGTATAGTGTTAGAATTGGTTGTCCAAGTCGAGATTCCCAGTTATTAATTTCGATGAACCCTCAACTATCAGAACAACTGTTATAGCAATGCAGGCATGCACGGTCTTTTTATTATGATTCGAACGAGAATATCTTGTAAATTCTGAGACAATTGTTCACATTGTTGTAATATGGATCAGATATTGCGTATAGGTATTAATATGTTGACGTACGTGTATATGTACACAGGGTGTCCGAAAAAATAGTGTCAAGCGGAAGTCCAGAGGTAGAGCACCACTAGGGCTGCCCAAATCACCCCCATGTATGTTCTACTAATTTGTATAGTTTAGAAATTATGGTATAGTGCGAAGTTTTTGTGCATTTCTTAAGGAACGTAAAATAATCAAGTTTTCATGATGAAGAATCTGGATTAACCCGACAAAATTATTTGAAACCAGCTGACCCGCCCGCGGCTTCGCATGCGTGGTATTTCAATAAAAACATTACCCTCCTTTTGCGATATACCTAATCTATCTCCTTGCCAAATTTCATTACGATCCGGTCAGCCGTTTGGTTATGAAAAGGTAACAAACAAACAGTTACTATGTATGTATTATACTTACGTATAAACCTTCCTCTTGAATCATTCTATCTATTGCCGAAAAATGCATTAAAATCCGTGGAGTAGTTTAAAACATCTAAGCGAACAGACAGCGGAAGCGACTTCATTTTATACTATTACCCGTGCGCGATAAGTTGGGACCTGAGCGCGGTGACGTCATATTCGCGTGTTTGTACCGCCCGCAAAAAAGCGAACATAACAAGCGGCCGCCCGCAGCTTCGTCTTTGTTTTTTTTAACCTAATTTATTATGTTACTCAGGGAGGACGCTGCTTTTTATTTGAATAAAACTAATAATAAAAATACTATTTGAATAAAATAAAAATACAATGTTTAAGTTTATACATTTATTTTATCTATTATTTACATTATCTCATCTTCGTCACTACTTAGTGGATTTATGACTTCTAGAGGTTGTTCTTCTTCGTCCTCAGTCTCACTATAATCACTTGACGAAGAGGTATCCGATAAATTTACAACATTTACTATAACAACAAAAACTACAACAACAAAACAATGACACAAACTATAACAACAAAAACTACAACAACAAAACAATAACACAAACGAAAACTAAAAGAATTCCAGAGCGCGTCGTTACGTGACGTAGGCCAGTACGAGACTAAAAACTCTAGTAAAAAATAGTGATGCGAACGGTACAATACGGGCGCCATCGGGGAAGTGCAGGGGAAGCGGTCGGGGAGTCGCATTCCTAGCAGGTCCCAAGTTATCGCGCACGAGTAATATGTAAAGATAAAGAAGGCTTTAAAAAAGTCCGAAACAAAACGAAGAACAAAACGAGAAAGTTTTTAAAGTTCACGGTCAAAACTTTTGCGCTAAAATAATAATAGTTCCGAAACTATCAACATTTCTATAGAAATGACTTCATAATTTATTACATTTATGTAATGATTATATTTGTGAATAAATAAATATTGCTGGACATTTCACACAGCGCTATCTAGCCCCAAACTAAGTAGAGCTTGTAGGTACTATGGGAACCAGATAAATGATAGAAAAACTTATATACTTGTTTTTTTGTAAAAACATACTTATAATATATAGAAAACGGAACATCTGTAGGTCATGCAACAAATGTTTGCATGACCTACAGATGTTCCGTTTTCTACTCTACAGGGGGAATCGAACCACCTCCTGCGTCTCAGCCGGCTATTCGCCCGCTGCGCCACGAATCTATTGATGTTTATTGTGCAATATTTCATCAGTTCAAACTATCCAAAAACATACATGGGGTGATACGGATAGCCATAGCGGTGCCCTACCTCTGGCCTTCCGTTTTACGCAATTTTTGGGACACGCTGTATTTATGCAAATTCAAGTGTTATTCCATAACTCGGTTACTTGGCTATTCTCCTCGGATTCCGTATTTCGCCAGTTATGCAAAGGAACGCGCGCGATGGATCTCGGCGAGCTGATGTTATGGTAATTTTATTATGTTTCTGTCGGGTTCTTTCCATCGTTACGTTCGTTCGTGCAGGCAATTGAAATGAAGACAATAATGCATTTAGATGTACTCGTTTGCGAATCAAAATCTCTTTGTGTTAAACAAAAAAGAAATGTCGTTTCTCACTACCAGCAGAAGTATACATAGTAGTAAATACGTAAGTTTATAAATATAATATTGCTGGACATTTCACACTGCGCTATCTAGCCCCAAATTTAGCAGGTCTGGTACTATGGGCACCAGATAACTTGTAGAATACTTATATATTTTTTTGTTGTAAATACATACATACAAATAATACACAATAAATAGAAAACAACAGATCATGCAAACATTTGTTTCGCATCTCTTACCACCTGCGTCTTACCTGCGCTATTCACCCACTGCGCCATGGAAGTCTTCAAAGTTTGTTAGAAGATTTATTTTCAAAAAATGTTGCCACTTTTTATTCTTCTTATGGTAATTTAGTTGGTAGCACTTTAGATAATACAACAGTCATTAATATCTAAGGTGAAAAAAACTGGCTGCCGGATATAAGGAACTTTATCCCCCGTTGTGTGTATATAGAGGTAAGTATGTTGTTGCAATTACCTAAGAAATTAAAATAAAAAATAAAAAAGCCTTTATTGTTTCATAATTTCTCTACGTAGTATTTTATTCCATATTATCATCATCATCATCCATAGACGACTTCACCCACTGCTGGGTACCTATAGGCCTCCCCAAGTTTGTGCCACCCGCCACGATCCTGCGCTAGTCTCACCCATTGCCGGCCCGCGACTCTAACGATGTCGTCCACCCGCCGGACGTCCTACCCTTCTACAGCCATTCCTCGGCCACCATTCAGTAGCTTCCCATAGTATAATAATTGTTATTTTTACTGAATTAAGAAACCCCTCGATGGGTATAGGTCTCCTCCAAAGTTACCAGTTTTCCTGTTTTTTGTTACCTTCACCCATGTCTTCTTGCCTGCTATCTCTGATATCTCGTCCTGCCATCTTTCTTGTGATCTTCCCTTTCTCTTCTTGCCAATCGGGTCCTTCCATAGGGTCCAACATACATGTATTACCTATATACTTACCTAAAAATTAGCTTAGGCCCATCCACTATCGTTTATTCCTTCTGACTTGTCCTGTCGTTCGATCAAACTATATAGAAACGCGACGTGAACTCAGAACAAATTGTTTTGAGTATTACCGTCACTTTTTCTCGCTCTTGCAAATTCACTGCCGTTCATTCCATAGCGATTGTAGATTTCGGCAGAAATTAACGTTAATAACGCTTTACCGTTAAGTAGTAAGGAACGCTATTAAATGATGTTAGTTAAAAACACGGTTTGAACCTACCATTTTCAAGAGTACGTTGCAAGAGTAGTATAGTTCCTTGTGAAAGGGCTCGCCCGGGGATGTACGACCTATTTCTGCCGCTAAGCAAGCATTGCTGCATTTCGGTTTGAAGGGTATGGTTGCCGGGGAAATTACAGGCACATGACGCTTCGCGCGTGTAGCCTCAAGTTGATGGACACAGGGTAGCCCATTGTAGGGCACATATCTAAGATGCGTGAACTACGAGGTAATACTTTGTTCACACTTCCTAGACAGCAGTCTACAACGCCGAGCACGATATCCATCATTTTCTCTATCTTTGACATTTAAGGATAGACAACTTTCTTCTGAAATTGTCTAGGTCTTGCGGTGCCTAGACAACACTGTCTTCTCAAGTTGTCACTTTCGCACTCTTTTCAATAGCGCGCTTGGCAACAATTTTTGGTTAGATATTTAATTAATTATATATACAACGTAAGTTGCTACAGACAGAGTATCCTTCTCTTGTCTAGGAAGAAAACTTATTAAGCCTGCTCGTGGCAAAGACAATTTCAGAAAAATCGACATGGAATAGAATAGCGCAAAAAATACAAGTTGTGGTCAGAGCCTTGTCGTCTCTTCAAAGAGTAGACAAGGAAATCGCTGTGCTAGCCTTGTGCTGGTGGGTCATATGCTTGTTCCTTCTCCAGGTCGTATAAAAAGACGTCCGAAATAGGTGGGCTTATGTGCTAGTGTATAGTTTATGTAAAAATATTCAGTAAGTCAACTCTGACTATTCCAAGATTATTTACATACATAAAAGCAATAACTAAGTAGACGATTCAATGAGTCACTCATTAACGATAAACAATAGTACTTATTTACATAATACCTACTTTAAAACCTACCTTTAAACTAAATTATAACACCTGTATTGTGACCACCTGTAGTTTTAATAGGTACCTTACGTTCGTACACTGACGATTTTCTACGTGTGTAAGGTCAACATAGCAAATGAAAAATAGCGGAATTTAACCATGTTTTTGTTGTGACCAAAAATCTTTTCAGTCTGTTTTTGAACTGTCCGACAATTCAGACATGTAGTGGAAGCTCGTGTGCGTCAACGTGGTAAAAAAATAAAAAATGTTATTAAAGCGAATTCGACCTCGCTCCATGAGCAAAGTTACGCGAGGTCAGTTACCCGTTAGTTAGTGGAGCGTTTTTCGCGCGTATCTCTTTGCACATCGGGTTCGTGCGGGCGAGCCTTTACTTTTCACGGATTGTACTGTATTTGTTCATGCATAGACATATCCACATGTAATTAGACTGGTCATATTAACAAAAATATAAATTAACTAGCTGACCAATCCGCAGCTGTAAGGGTAATGTTTTTATTGAAAAACTACGCGTTTGCCTGTTTCTGCGCAGTTGGGTAAAAAGTAGCCTATGTCACCCGGGGATAGTGTAGCTTCCCAACAGTGAAATAATTTTTTTAAATTGGTCCAGTAGTTTCGGAGCATATTCAATACAAACAAAAAAATAAATAAATAAACTTTCTGGATATTTCACACAGCGCTACCTAGCCCCAAACTAAGCAGAGCTTGTACTATGGGAACCAGATAACTGATAGAATACTTACATAATTTTTTTTTGTAAATACATACTTATAATATATAGAAAAACAACCAGACCCGGAACAAATATTTGTGCAAACATTTGTTCCGCGGCGGTAATCGAACCCACTACCTCCTGCGCCTCAGCCGGCTATTCGCTCACTGCACCACGGAGGTCGTCAAAAATCTTTCCTCTTTATAATATTAGTATAGATATAATTAAGAATTGGTTATGATTTTACTATAAATTAATTGAATGAACTGTGTAGTGTATAGGCTCTGACTGTATTACAAGACAAGTCATTTGTATATTATAGTAAGGGACACGTATATTCAGTATTCATTTATTTACATTTCATTACATTGCATAATAATAGTATGTCAAAAATATATTACAAACTAGCTGTTGCCCGCGACTTCGTACGCGTTACACTGCTAAATGTGTGAGTAACCTGGAAATAAAGCTATACTCGCTATTGCAACTTGACATCCCATTTTTATCCCATGGGACAAGATTTGTGAGATACAAAGTACTCTGTGTTAATCCAGGTTATAATCACGTACATACTAAATCCCATGGGACCATGGGATAAAAAGTAGCCTATTTGTTAATCCAGGTTATAATCTACGAAACTACTAAATCCCATGGGACCTGATTTATGGGATAAAAAGTAGCCTATGTGTTAATCCAGGCTATAATCTACGTTTATACTAAATTTCATCGAAATCGGTTCAGCCGTTACGACGTGATTGACTAACAAACATCCAAACTTTCGTATTTATGATATTAGTGTGATGTCAGTTATCAATAGAAATAAATAAAAATAAACTACTTAATTACAACTAAGCAGAATTGGAAAAAATGGTCACACTAGATAACTAGATACTACTCATACATTTTGAAATTATCATGATTATGGACACTATTAAACACTTTTATAAACACAATTTTTGATGTTGTTAAGACAAAACGGGTATTTTCGCGCACAGATTTATATCAAAATCATAACTCTCGTCTCTCGTGACCACGGCCGATGTAACTTGGCCGAAACGTCGAGGTTAGTCAAAATTATGATTTTGTCATAAATCTGTGCGTGAAAAGACCCGTTTTGTCTTAAAAACATGAGTATAGTTCGCAAAAACTTAAAAAGTTCTACAATTTTTGATTTATTGAGTTTTATGATTTGGGAGTTTTTGAGTATCCCGATATTTTACCCGTTATCATGGCGCATGCAACTGCCTTGAAATATTCAACTATACTCATAAACTCACAAATCGTCGTAAATATCCCGTTTTTGTGCAATAGAAAAGGAACAGCTCATACTGTATGTAGCCCACTAGGGCTATATACATAAATAAGTCTCCTACCTGAAATGTAAACGCCACTCCATCCTGTCCGAGCCTGTAGCTATATGGCCTCGATATCGTCCACACATCGGGCTGATGGTCAGCCACGCCGTTTTGTGCTCTCATTTAGATGTGATTAGATTCAACTAAAAATAAACCTACAGCGCGCGTGTTACACGAACTCCGAGAAATAATTCGTTTCATATTTTTGACGTTTATAAAATGTCATTTTGCAATAAATATTAATGTTGCCACATCCGAACCGCTAGCGTTGGACGTTGGACGTTGGACCAAAAAAAAATATGCTGTACCAACTTGGTACAGCATAATTTTTTTTACATAGGAAATATGTTATTTAAATTGAGTCAAAGTCAGAGTTAATTTTTTCACATGACTATTTATTTTACCTCTATAAGTAGCAGCCCGCTAAATTACAAAAAATATACTTAAATAAAAATAATTAAATAAATTAATGCTGGGCATTTTATACAGCGCTATCTAGCCCCAAACTAAGAAAAGCTTGTGCTTATATGTAGCTTGTACTATGGGAACCAGATAACTTAAAGATTTTTTTGTATGTAGGTACACACGGCTACACATCAAGCTATACATTTCCAGTGTAAGCTGACCTCTCATTCTACGAAAAGCTTACACAATGCGAGGTCAGCTTATACTGGAATTGTATAGCTTGATGTGTAGCCGTGTGTACTATATGAATCGAGAACCTATAGATATACAGTTGCTGTATTTTTACGCATTTGCGTTTGAGAGAGTTCATTTAAATAATTCCTTTGCGTGAGTAAGTTCCATTTATCTCTCGGTCCCTTAAATCGTAGTTATTATCAGTGGATAACCTTCATCCATAACGTTTAGTCGTTTATTACTCCGCAGCATCGTCGTAGATCTATCAGCTCAATTACATTCAGCCAAACACGAGAAACACTATTGGGGAATAACAACGTATGTTGGAGTTATAGCGATAGAGGCGCCGCGAACTGACCAGTCTGATTTACTGGTGAACAATAGGGATGGGCAAATTGCCTCTAGGTTTTATATCATACTCTATATAGCTTTATTAATTGGTAAAAATGCTTCAGTTCAATATACCTACTATTTATGGGAGTACTTGAGATTATAAAGAAATTGTTGACGTGTGGTGGGGCCCATTAGTGGAATTTCTTAGCTGTCATGTTGGACTAACAAGCTTCTAGTGATGTATAAAGATAGCGATGTAAGGTCTACTCAGTTACTCCAATATCAAGGTCTTGTTTTTGAATCATCCTTACCTGCGTTAGTTAGCACGGGTATGTTATGATAGGATTATGACTTATGTATGAGCCACTTGAGTCTGGCTATAATATATTATAGACGAAGCATAGACGAAATGGGTTCCCTATTTATAACTAGAGTTGCGCCCCGAACTTAGGTCTCGCGAGTCTCCCATAAAAACAAAAAATATTATTTGTAATCTTTGACTATCAAAATAGTGCCACAAATAAATAACCAATTTACTTGACCTACAGTTTCATTTAAATTACAGGTAACGGCGGTTCATGTTCATTGGTTTTTTGGGGTACATATTGCAGTTATTCTAGATTTCAGACTTTTGGCTACCTATATTTGCAGGGCCGGATTATCCATAAGGCGAATTAGGCAACTGCCTAGGGGCCCCGCACTGACTAGGGGCCTCGCACCGACTAGGGGCCCACGGGGGGCTAGTTGATGCCAAGAACCAAGAAAAAAAACGTTTTATTCGTGACTTTCCCCATTATTTACATCCGGTAATGTTGCCACAGAAAAATGATTTTACTTAGGTACTGTAAAATGCGGTACAATCAACTTTCCCGAATGTAATAATAGCATTGCAAATATATAGAAGTCTGATGATATCAAACGCTACACGGTAAACGAATTTTTTTGAAATTATTATTAATAAAAAAACTGTCTTCGTTCAACAATATCACAGAACCATTTAAATTCATTGTCGATAATGGCGATTGAAAATGATGTGTTGGAAAAGGTCAACTTCCAAGATGTTTTAAACGATTTGTATCTAAAAAAGTTAGAAGAGTTGCTATTTAACTTATTGTGAATACTTCACAAAAATATTTTATTCGTTGTACACAATATACTTTATTGCAATTGACAAGATCAAGTTTAAAATAACCGCGTCGCGTCTCATTTCTCTTTCCTACTGCATCATGAAACCTGGAACATCACTTATCTATAACTATTATCCATTCAATAAAATCATTTCAATGAAAGCAAAAAGCAGGAGTCGATCTGATCGACTCGACTTTTGTAATAGAAAAAATATATTTTAAAAAGTAAGAAAAGGGTAAAGGAAAGGGGCCGCGAGAATTGCATTACCTAAGGGCCCCGATAAGGTTAATCCGGCCCTGTACATTTGTGTTACCTAAGCTACACGCATACCCAAATTACAGCACTGTGGGGTTACTGGTGTACCCTGTGAATTTCGTCAAAGTTCAGTTTTATTATGGCTAATATCTAAAAAACTATAAAGACTACTAAAAATAAAAACGGAGTCTAAATGTACTAATGAAGACCTTTCATTTGACGTCCCACTTGACCTAATAGTCTCATTTTTTTTTTTTTACCCTGAACCCAATAATCTCAACAACCCCCCAATATTTTTTGCTCATTTAGTCCACCAAAGTTGTGCCATCACTACCTACCTGTATATTAAATTTCACGATGATCGGATCAACGCTTCTAAAGTTTTCCTCGGACAAACAAACATACATACAACGCCGATTACCCAAGTTGATTTTGAAATCTCGCTTCGCTCGATCAATAAAATAATGTTAATAGCCACATTAGCCACACATGACGATATACGATAGACGACTACATTAGTATTTAGGCAAACTAAAAGAAAATATGTTAGTCTAATATAAAAAAAATATTTTTTTTATATTAGACTAAAATATTTTCTTTTGTATTAGTAATTTTCTTCTGAAATTCCCTCATTACGGTAAATATGTCGGAGACAGAGCGCGCCGCCGCCCGCCACCGCCACCGCGAAGAGATTTTTTTTAAGTTGAAACAATTGGTGTTCGGATTTTCTAGAGTCTATGAATGCGTCGAGCGGTGATAGAATCCAAGTTTTATTATCGAGTAAATCTCGAGCCGATTTCAATTCTTTGACCAGATCCTTTTGTGTTAATAACTTACAGCTTCGGTTACTTCATACTGTGCACAATTTTTTTGTTATTTTATGAATACTGTTCGACAACTGCGCAAATATCTGGTGGTTATATTGTGTTAAGTTCACTTGCTGAAACAAAGTTAGTCAGGACATTAGTTGATTAACAAGTTGCATAGGTATCCAATACATATGAACCTAACTAGCTAACTAGCATTATATACAAAAAAGGTTTCTTATATTTATAAACTTAATAATTTCCCTGAGTTTATTTAATTCGATTTAAATTTGATCACTAATTGTGCTGATCGAAATAAATCTGGACCAATGGATTTTTTTAACAAAAGGTACGCTGTATTTATTTACTAATGTCTTGTAAAAAACATATTTTTTTCTGAATGATTTGAAACAAATATTTTCAAATCCCAAATTGTTCATCAACTTATGGCGCTGACTGTACCATTATACGAACACGACAAAATAGAAGTTTTTGATTTCTATCTTTTTATCAGAGTTTATTGTGAACATCACTAAGTAGTAAAGTCCAGTAAGTGCGATCCGACACGCGATGGCCACTGGCCGGTCGGCATCAGCTGAAATACTGTCAGACGGACGGCAGATAAGGGAATTCAGTTCACACTTAATTTTATGAGCTGAGTTCACCTAAATTACGACTTTGTTTGCAGATTAGATAGTGGTAAATAACATTGGAAAAAATCGGAGGTTCTGTTTTAGTTGGCGGAACATAAGTAGGTTTAAAATGAAACACTTCCATATATATATATATATACCACTTAGTGGGTTTAAAATTTGATACATAAATATAAAGTAAATGGAATGGTCTGAAAGTGTGGTATTTTTTTGCAAGATGGAGTACAACCCTTGGCTCAACTGATGAAATGCATTAGGTACCTCACAGGTTACTTCTAAAACATGGCCTACATGGCATTCCCATCACATAGGTGACATAGGTTCAGGTAAAAAAGTCTGATGTGCCTGTAATTGTACTATGGGTTTTGTAAATTGTTATCGAGGCCCAATTTACATGTTTGCTTCGCAAGGAAATGTAAAGTCAGATTTATAATCTATACCGAAACATCAAATTAATCTTAAATAGGTATAAATTTAATAAATAATTTTATTTCCGATATTTTACAACAGCGCCATCTGTTGATTCCAGTCACACTCCAGTGTAGTGATAAAGAGTACTCCTGTGTACCTCTTACAGTTTTGTGTGTGAGTTGGCGCTGCGATAGCGGCCGGCACTTACAACGCACCCGTCGCTAGCCTCCATAGCTCAGGGGTTAGAGCACTGGTCTTGTAAACCAGGGGTCGAGAGTTCAAATCTCTCTGGGGGCATGTTATATGGACTTTTTGGTTTTTGTTTTTACGTTTATATTTTAATGATTTGTTATATTGAGTACTAGCTGTTGCCCGCGACTTTATACGCGTTACACTACTAAATTTGTAGGTAACTTAGAAATAAAGCAAAATTCGCTGTTGTAAGTTGACACCCCATTTTTATCCCATGGACCTGATTTCTGGGATAAAAAGTAGTCTATGTGTTAATCCAGGTTATAATCTACGTACAATACTTTTCATCGCAATCGGTTCAGCCGTTGCGACGTGATGAGTAACAAACAAATAAATAAATATCCAAATTTTCCCATTTATAATATAAGCGAGATGTAAAACAAAAAAATACTGTTAACAGTTACATCATGTTACTGTTACATCATGTTACTGTTACATCATGTAAGGTTAACAGTATTTTTTTTTTTATAATTAATTTGGTAGGTAAACTCGTATCGTCAGTGCTAGTAAATGCTTGCAAATTCGAGTGGTTTTTCGTATATTCTCTGATGTCTCTGTGGTGAAAGTTCGATTCTAAATTGGCCATTTAATCTGGAAGCCACGCTTGCCCGGCTCAAAGGACCATTGGATAAACAAGAAAGAAAATACATTTATTTGTCACAAAAAAATTAACAACACATATTTACACAAACATTAAATAAACGATACATTAAAATAACAAAAGCTAAAATACAATGTAACAAAACCATGCGTCTCCCTTGATTTAACGGACGGGACGCCACAAGAAGACGTCCAAACCACCCATTTGTTGCGCTGGAGATACCAGCTTATCTCCGATTTAAGTTCAATTTATATTGCCGCGAACGGTATGGCTGTGAATTTTAGTAACGAAATTGTACATAGCACAATGCACTTTATGTCAGTTGTGTAACTTACTAACTAGATACGAGCAAGAAAAGAACAGATCGCGCGTCTTCTTTCCAAGAATTCTCGCGCATCTCGGGAATTTCCGCAGCTTTGTACGTAACACAATCGACGTAAAGTTCATTAATGTATGTACAATTTCGTTACAAAAATTAATTTGCATTCCGTTCCGCGGCAATGATAATTGAGCTTAAATATAGACAAAACCACATAACAAAACAGTGAATAACTTTGTTTTTTTTTTGGTAATTCCAGCGGACTGGGCAGCCGAGCTAGTGTCCCGCGCTGAGATCCTGCGACTAATCTACCAGGGGCGCTTCCTGCACAGTTCGGTGACGCTGGGCGCGCTAGGCCTGCCGCTCGGGCGCACCACCGTCATGCACCTCGTGCCGCGCGAGCACTTGCCTGAGCCCAACTCACACGGTACGTATCACGACCAGACTCATGCCGATCCATTCACAGATCGGTGACACTGCTGCTGCCTCTCGCGAACCCAGTACGTAGCGTCTGACATACAACCACTGAACATAAAGCCTCCCCCCTAGATTTCCAGAGGCCGATCTTGTGCGGCTTACACCCAACGACTTCCAGCAACTTTTGTTATATGATTGTTAGGATTCTTCTGTGCTAATGTGAAGATTAAAGGACTTTGGGAGGCTGGGATGTGAATCTATGGCCTAATAAAATGTTAAGACACTCAAATAAAGTGACCCAATTTAGGTATGTTACAGATGAAAAAAAATCCTTGCGGCTTTAGTCATCATGAAATGACAAAAGCAAATATAAACTTTTTATTGCCTTTTCAGAAGTTCGATGGAGTTAACAAATAGTAAACCCACCCGTCCCATCCTTCCTTGCTCCTTTCTGCGTAAGTCCTATCCATCTCGTATCTTTAGAACTCATCTGCTCTGTACCTTCATAAAAACAGTTACAATGTGACTATCTCCTTCCTTATTGTAGTTTCATTTATTGTTTTTAAAAACTAATGGGTTCTGATTTATTTTGTTTAATTTCCAGATCAGAGACAAAAGAGTAAAGGCGGTTCCAGCAGTTGTTGCACAGCAACCTGCAGCATATTGTAATGCCGCCTGCTAGAGGGGGACAGAGCGATACAAGCGGCGATACGGGCGAGTGAGATGGCGTTCGACCACGGACTCTTATGTGTTCAGTGTAGACAGGATACCACGTCGCCCCCACTTACACCTTACTTGAGATGTTTTTTAAATGCAGAAATAGGGATTCGGAATTCAACTGTCAATTTGATAATTTATTTCTAAGCACAAATTGGTTTGTGAACGCACATTCGAAGCTTCGTTTGAAAATATGGCAAGTATCGAAGGATCTTTCGTTTTCTGTAATTCTGGATAGCTTCATAAGCGATATGTAATCTCACTGCGTAAATTATAGCTCGTCTAGAATATGCTGCCGTTTTTAAATTAAATAGAATTTGGAATTAGATTCATCTAAATTTATCGTAAGAATCGTCTCTCGTTTCAACAGTTCCTCGGATCGGTTTTCATTTCAAAATCCAGAAAACTACAAATGTTTAGTATTATTTAGGCCATCTTAAATGAATTTAAAGTATATTTATATGAAAAAGATAAATGACAAATTAAATATAGTAATAAAAACGAAATGTAAGTGAAATTTCATTTGCGATGTAAATAGTATATTTGGTGTTATACTTTTAAGGGAGGACTTTTGTGATAAGTTCATGCAATATTGGATTATTTTTTACAAAACTGTTTTTTGCGCTAGTTTAGCTATTTAATCGTACCTAGTGTTCTTTATCTATGCAACATATTTACTTAATCAAACACTTTGATGTAAAGCTAACTATAGCGAACGAGAAATATAAAAATAGACCGAAGTTACTCCGAACAAGTAAATAAATAAGTGACAACTAAATTATATTTTTGGGAATAGAAATATCTTTATCAACGAATATTTATTTATGGGCCTTCCTTCATCACGAACCCACGGAACAACAATTTCCATACTAACGTAGTTCCATGATAGCGCCGCCAGTTTAAATTAGTAGGGAAATTTTAGTCACGTGGGATATGAAATATCGCCGTTTCTGGCCCCTATTAAGTACTTATATTAGTCACGTTAAAATTAATTGTATAAAAAGTAAAAGAATAAAGTTTGTGCCCTTATTCATTTCTACATCTTATTTGATAGTTTTGAACTTTTGCTGGTTTTATGTGTTACCAGTGTTCTCATGTTTTGTAAATATTTGTACAACTTTTTACTATATTTTATTATCACGCGTATTTAGTTATATTTTATGTGGCAATTGCGTAATAAAATGTTAATTTTTAATTGGCTTAGGATTTTTTCCATTCACATTTTTGGCTTAGCCCTATTTTTTGTAGTAAGCTTAAAACCAAGACAAGAGATGCATATACATTTGTGATAGTACAAATTTATTTCTCGATTGAAATTAAGGTCAGTTACGACTCAATACCAGTATTATGAAATAGTTTCATTTAATATCTTTATATTAGTACACATTGCTTCATTTTGTACTGAAATGTATGTGTCTTGCCATTAAAACACTGAACGTTCATCCTTTTTATCTCGGAAAATAGTGCAGATAATTATCACTGTAAACGACATGCAAAATCGTATTCAGTTTTGTGGTTCAACCGAAAAACTGGTCTTGTTTGCAATAATTCTTATATTTGAGTCGCATAGAATCAAAGTTGGTAATCTGTCATTGTGAGTAAAAATTTGTTATGAATGTGGCAACACGGGAAATTTAAAAAGACAGTAATATTAATAGTTGAATCAGGATCAAACATGGCTATCTGTGTCTAATGTCAGAATCAAAGTCTAATGTCAGAATCGACTATCTGTCTTGTTCGACCAATCGTAAGCGTTTATTCCATCATGACCTGCGACAGATTTCAGTTGGACGTTTCAATGGAGTCGTTTTTTTCGATTTATCAACATTCTGAGAAATAATAGATTGCCAACTTTGATTGACTTAGATACGACTCATTTACAATGATAATTATAGTCTTAGCCATTATAGTTTCTATAGAATGCGGATGTTGAACAAAATTTGGTTTGTTTTGTTTGTAAACGCCTGACGACAGTACGGACATTTTGGTTGCTCTGTTTATTTTGATGTATGTATTTTGTTAAGAGTTGTGTAAAATATCCTAGTTTATAAATAAATTTAATGATACAACTTTATTTGCCATGTTTTATTTTTTCGCTTTTTTTATGAGCCTACCAGGGGAAAACTGATTTCCTGAAAGAGTTTAATAGTTTCATATTTTTTGTATGAAATTAAGTGCTATTTGTCAAAACAAACTGCAATTATTAATTATAACCATAATGCAGATTATACATTAGGGGTATTCATATTGTTTCATAGGAATTATCCTGCATCGATGATTAAACAAATTTACTCAATGTGTAGTGTTCTGTGGGTTTAAGAATGCAGTAACATAGGCGATGCAAGTGGCGAGAGTATTGAAGTGCTCGATATAATTATCTAATAAATATATAATGCTTTTGTAAACATTTCGATATGTATAGAAATATGTAGGAAAATTCGCATTAAGGTGATACTTAGGCCGATAGATATCTTCATTGTATTTTAATATTATTCCTAGAATAGTTAAAATCTGACTAAGCGTACCACAAGCTTTGATGTCAATTCTTGGAATATTTTAGGTGAATAGCACGTTTTAAACTATAATCATCAACGCACAAAATGACTATAAATATGTAAAAGTTGTCAGAGCGCCCTTACGGCGACCTCCGTGGCGCAGTGGCCGAATAACCGGCTGAGACGCAGGAGGTAGTGGGTTCGATTCCCGCCGCGGAACAAATGTTTGGATGATCTATAGAGTTCCGGGTCTGGTTGTTTTTTTAAGTATTTTAAGTATGTATTTACAAAAAAATATATATAAGTATTCTATCAGTTATCTGGTTCCCATAGTACAAGCTCTGCTTAGTTTGGGGCTAGATAGCGCTCTGTGAAATGTCCAGCAATATTTATTTATTTATATTAGCATCTGCGTAGAAGATGACTAAATTCAAATCGAGACAACTTAATTTAACTAACTCAATTTCAAAGCGTGAGCTCCATTTGTATTTAGTTTTGGAATACCAGTCGTTATTAAGTAACATCTTATAATTAATTACACATGACTACCTACCAATCAGATTATTCAAATACCGAGAAAAATCTTTTCATGAATATACGAGGGGGGATCAAAAAGTAGTGAGAACGACTTACTCCTTGGTAAGAAAAAAAATAAATACTGGCAGGCATAGCTCAGATACATATTTGTAATATTAATAAAGAAAAAATCTTCGATTCTCTTTTGTTTCTTTCTGAATGTAGTCATTTATTTGCTTCGTGTCGGAACGTGTTCTCGAAAATGGAGAAAAACGAAGTGCGAGCCGTTATTAAATACCTCTGTTTAAAAAAGTTAACGACGCAAGAGATTCATTGCGATTTGGAGGCAACATTAGGAGAGTCTGCTCCGCCGTATTCCACAGTCGCAAGGTGGGCTTCTCAATTTTGAGTAGGGAGAACGAGCACGGAAGACGAACATCGTTGCGGCCGTCCATCGACGTCAGTCACCCAAGAAAATATTGCGAAAGTCGAGAAAATTGTATTGAGCGATCGAAGAGTTACTATCCGATACTTAATTCAAGAAACGGGCATTTCATATGGAAGTATTCAATCCATATTGAAACAATCTTTGAATATGAGAAAAGTCTCCGCAAGATGGGTGCCGAGAATGTTAACCGACAGTCAGAAACGAAATCGACTTGACATTTCGAAGATATTGTTGGACAAGTTTCAAGAAGATTTTGAAAACTTTTTGTCTCGTTTCGTAACAATGGACGAAACATGGGTCCATCATTTTGATCCCGAGACAAAACAGCAATCTTCGCAATGGAAACGGCCATCATCACCGACCCTGAAGAAGTTTCGTGCCGTGGCATCGGCTGGCAAGGTTATGGCCTCAATATTTTGCGACTCAGAAGGGATATTGTTGATTGATTACCTGGAGCGTGGAACGATTATTACAGGCCAATATTATGCAGCTTTAATTCCCAAGTTGAGGAATGCCATCAAAGAGAAAAGGAAAGGGAAACTTCGAAGGGGCGTGCTGTTTCCTCACGACAACGCACCCGCGCACAGGTCGGCAGTTGCGATGGCTGCCATTCAGCAAGCTGGCTTCGAATTGGTTGACCACCTTTGAATTGAAATGGTTGGTGATTGGTTATTCACCAGATCTGGCGCCTAGCGATTTTTATCTGTTCCCCAAATTGAAAGAATACTTAAGGGGAAACAGGTACGAAGACGATAACGAGGTGATGAATGCCGTGGAGAGCTTTTTGCAGGACCAAGACAAAACTTTTTTTCGAAAGGGATTGTAGCCTTGGAAAAGCGCTGGACTCGGTGTGTAGAGAGACTCGGAGACTGTAGAAAAATAAATTATTAAGTTATCAATAGTCATTATATTCTATCTCATTCTCACTACTTTTTGATCTCTCCTCGTACTTTTCAATATTCATTCCCTGTAAGAATTAATTTATATCCCTTACTAGCTGACCCGCCCGCGGCTTCGCACGGGTGGTTTTTCAATAAAACATTACCCTCATTATGCGCAGTTGGCTAAAAAGTAGCGTATGCCCTTTCCCAGGATATAATATATCTCCTTGAAAAATTTCATTACGATCCGTTCAGCCGTTTAGTCGTGTAAAGAAACAAAGTTATATATGTATTATACATATATAAACCTTCCTCTTGAATCACTATCTATTGCTGAAAACTACATTGAAATCCATTGAGTAGTTCAAAAGATCTATGGACAGCGGAAGCGACTCCATTTTATACTATGTAAAAAGATGTACACGTTCACAGATGTTTACAAATTCTATCTTGTAATACTTCGATAATATTAGTAAAAAATTCCATGAAAGTTGGGCAAGTAATGTATGTGATCAAAACCACCTAGTAACAATAAAAAAATATATAGCCTTGGCCGGTTTTCAATAAACATTTCGACTCTAATATAGGACCTAATGTTTATTTTTAAGGTATTGGACATGTTTAGTATGAATCTTTAGAGAAAATTCAGTGTGTTATGACATCAAGCTGTGGTCGATTCGATGTGTAAATATTCATATTCTAATTTAGACAAATATTAGAATTAATTAGCTTCAAGTGGATATCTTACGGTGTTGTTGACATTGACTCTTAAAGGAACATTAAAAATACCTACACGGCCCTCATTCTAACTGAACTCAAAACTAAATCGAGACTCTTAATCAGCTATCTCTGTGCTCAAAGGTTTGCTGGAAGAAAACTCGTGTTAGGGGTTAGCTCGTCTTTGTAAATTGCCCTTTTTGTAAGTTTTTATGTCTGTAATCTATCTGCGTATTGTACACAGATAGATTACAGACATTACAGATAGATACTGTGAGCAAGAGACTCCGAGCTTTTTAGAAAGCAAGATTTTTATAGTTCGTTGATTAAAAACTAGCTTTCGCCCACGAATTCGCACACGCATTTTGTCAATAGAAAGTAGCCTTTATTTAAATATGGTATGTATTTTATCAAAATCGGTTCAGCCGTTACGACGTGATTGAGTGACAAACAAACATCCAAACTTTTGTATTTATTAGTCTCGAGTTCAGGTAAAAAATATGGTGTTAAGAATCTACTTTTATAGACGGATCTTGTAACAAACTTGTGCAATTACCGTTTTAAATAGTTAATCTGAAATATCTTTTAGTAATTTCATCTAATGTAAACTTAAAATTTATGACGTATTGCGTGATATGTAGAAAGAAGATTTAAGTGTACGTAAGCATTGATATGGGTCATAAAGTGAATGGTACTTAAGTATTGAAGCTGAACTTTAGAGATTGTAGATCTTTTCCGCAATTAAATTGTTGTACATCTTAAGGTAGCATTCGGTTCTTAGCGACCGCGACCCGCGACCTCGTCCGGTAGCCTTATTACCTAAGCCAATTGCTGTCGTGTCGCTATCGCTAGTCAGGCCATCCCTTTCACACGTACAGTATTTACGTACCTCACGTGTGAAAAGTATAGCCTGGCCAGCGATAGCGACACGACAGCAATTCGGCTTAGGTAATACAGCTACGGGTAACGCGACCCACTGCTTAGTACTTATGGATTTATATGGAACACTAAACAAACCCCGCGACCCGGTCGCATCGGAGGCAGTGCAGTCACGCGACGCAGGCGAGAAACACATCAAAATGGCGGCGTTTTCACCGAACGAGGATGAGATGATAAGAAGTTGATAGAATTAGTAAATAAAAACCCACCTTTATATTATGATGTAAGGCTCGCATCTTATAAAGACAACATTGTGAGGGATAATATTATATATAGATAATAACATAATCATCCTCTTCATCCTCCAATAGCTGCAGAATAAGTTTTTTCCTAGCTGCGGATAAATTGTACAGCAATAGAACACAGCCGTCACCCATAAAAACTGCGGGAAGAGCGGCGATGTCGCCGTCGCGGTCGCTGACCATCGGAAAACTAGGGGTCACCCCGCGACAGGCGTCCACGGTCGCGTCGTTCAATGGTTGCAGTCGCGCGTCGCGGTCGCTAAGAACCGAATGCTACCATGCTTAGTAAATGTAGATTTAAACATAACTGAAAGATTTCTCTCCCTTTCCAGCATTCCTTAGTCTTTGTCAACACACAAACAATAATTTTCTAATAAATACATAAATATAAAAATATTAGGTGTCACTGTATAACAGATGTTTTACTACGTACATAAATCTATATACTTGTTAATATAAATTAAATTAATGATTATAACGATGTTGATTCATTGCCCACTTATGTTTTTGTTTTTAAGTGTGTATGAATTAGTGCATTACAAAATTTACGAAGTATTAAAGACATTAAATTACAATTCGATTCAATATTGACATTCCATGTTTTGGCTGATAAAAAAAAATCTTACTAAGGCTCAATTTACGTTGCCGCGGAATGGAATGCAAGCGAATTTTTGTAACGAAATTACAATTTGATTCAATGACTTTCAATGTTTTGGCTGCGAAAAAAATGTACTTACTAATGCTTAATTTACTTAGCCGCGGAACGGAATGGAAGCGAATTAATTGTACACTTTGTCAACTATGTAACACATTATAATATTTTTTACGGCAACTGTGTAACACATTATAATATAATGAATTTTACGGCAACTGTGTAACACATTATAATATAATGAATTTTACGTCAACTGTGTAACACATTATAATATAATGAATTTTACGTCAACTGTGTAACACATTATAATATAATGATTTTTACGTCAACTGTGTAACACATTACAATATAATGTATTTTACGTCAACTGTGTAACACATTATAATATAATGATTTTTACGTCAACTGTGTAACACATTATAATATAATGAATTTTACGTCAACTGTGTAACACATTATAATATAATGAATTTTACGTCAACTGTGTAACACATTATAATATAATGAATTTTACGTCAACTGTGTAACACATTATAATATAATGATTTTTACGTCAACTGTGTAACACATTACAATATAATGTATTTTACGTCAACTGTGTAACACATTATAATATAATGATTTTTACGTCAACTGTGTAACACATTATAATATAATGAATTTTACGTCAACTGTGTAACACATTATAATATAATGATTTTTACGTCAACTGTGTAACACATTATAATATAATGAATTTTACGTCAACTGTGTAACACATTATAATATAATGAATTTTACGTCAACTGTGTAACACATTATAATATAATGTATTTTACGTCAACTGTGTAACACATTATAATATAATGAATTTTACGTCAATTGTGTAACACAATTGACAAAGTGTACAATTAATTCGCTTCCATTACGTTCCGCGGCTAAGTAAAATAAGCCTTAGCAAGTACATTTTTTCTCAGCCAAAACATGGAAAGTCAGTATTGAAACAAATTGTAATTTCGTTACAAAAATTCGCTTGCAGTCCATTCCGCGGCAATGTAAACTAAGCCTCAGGCACTTATACACTTCTAGTGTACTTCAGCATGAATCAATACTCAAGCCTAGATTTCTTGACAGCTCAAATAAAAAGAAACTGTCAATAGCTTGATTCTCGATTCAATTTAGAGTTAAGTTCTGGCATACAGGCAAAGCAAAGGGTTCAAAAACATCTTACTCCTATTTCTAAGGTGCAAAACACATGATACTGACTTGTATGCCTCAAGTTGATGGACGCAGGGCAGGACATCGGAGGCCACGTTCCTAAGTTCCGTCAAATACGAGGCAATGTTTTGTATTAGACGATGGTTATCACTTAACATCAGGTGGGCCATTTTTTTGTTCCATCTCATCTTCAGTTGTATAAAAAAACCCCAAAAATAAAGACACGTCTCAAAAAAATAGGTATGGTGAGGTGAAGAGAAACAACATGAATGTAATCCGTTTTATTTAAGGTGGTTCCATTTCTAAACAAACAATCAGATCACATTCATTATATAACTGAACAGTAAAAATGTCTAATAGATACATGCGTATCGAATAAGTTAATTCTTATTATTGTGGGCAAATTAATAAAATTCCACAATTTCATTCATAAAAGACATAATCTAAAAATCACTGTTTAATCATTCTACCAACGAACAACAAACAGAAAGAATAAACAATTACAATAAAATACAGTAGAAACAGTTGAATCATCTAAAGACCGTTACAATCGATCTATAGATAGCTCAACTGCTCCAGATCACTACCAGGCGGAAGTGTCCCCAAGACACTGGCTGCATTGGCCCGCTGAATTGCAATGTTTATGCGTTGACCCAGGTAAACGCCAGCTCTCGGATCACACGTCGCTGTATACTTAGATATTTATGAACAAAAGTGCAATTTTATTAATTTGGCGACAATAATAGGACGTAACTAATTCGATGTGCATGTGTTTAGAAATTTCTACTGTTTACTTATCTAATGAATGTGCACTGATTGTTTGTCCACAGGAATCGAACCACCTTAAAGCTAAGTAACGCGCGGAACTACTAACCGCGCGGTACAAGATCAAACTAAACAGTGTTTATCGTCTACATTACGCGCACTACGGTAGCGCGCGGTGTATAAACACTATTTAGTTTGATTTTGTACCGCGCGGACATATGAACTTAACCTATAGCAAAAATATGTGTATGTATGAATTTAAATAATTTGATCCTAGACCACCTGAGTTTCAGTTTTATTTTAACCGGGTAGTGTAAGTTCTATGATCCCGTTTAAGCGTGTTTCTGTGTCGCATCCGTTTTGTAGATAGTCGGAGAGTATTTTATAATTACCTATAAATTAATCGACACTATAGGTTGTAAATTGTTTAAATGACTTGAGTTTCAATGGGGTCAAATAAAATTTTAAGAATGTACTATTGGCTTTTTTTAACCCTTCCTATAATATTTTTAAAAGTAGTAAGCTCACGATATGATATATAATCTCATCCTCAGATCTCTAACTCAACCCGAAGACCTAGAAAAATATCCTACCAGGGGGTAGTCGGCGACTAGTTCAAACATAGTTATTATTAATTTATTCATTATAATCACAAGGATCACTTTGAAACATCAAGTTTACCACCTGTTCCTCCGCGACCAAGCCAGGAAAGAATCGGAAACAAGGCTGGTTTAGGAATAATAAAAAAACTTTTAGAAACTAATTGAGTGAATTGAAACTTACCAAACCGCTATTCATATAATATTTGAATGCAAATTAGTAATTAGTTTTATTATATATAGTACTAGCCGACCCGCCCGCGGCTTCGTACGCGTTGTTTGCCAATAAAACATTACCCCCCTGTGCAGTCGCGTAAAGTGTATCCTATGTCTCAAGTCATTCATAATCTATCTAGGTATATAGATACCAAATTCCATCGAAATCGGTCGAGCCGTTAAGTCGTGAAAACGTAACACGACACAGAGACAGAGTTACTTTCAAATCGGTATGTACGTAGATTATAACCTAGATTAACACATAGGCTACTCTTTTTGTTGACAAACAACGCGTGCGAAGCCGCTGGCGGAAGCAAGTTATACATATTCTATACTAGTCATTTCTGTGGCGTGCAAGCGACAATTTTAATAAATTGTGCAAAAGCAATGATTTTGATTTATTCAGCACGAGTGTCAAATTAGCTAGACAGCGATTGAGCAGACTTTTTTGTTGGCGGTAACGTTAGTATGGTTTAACGTACTAATTAGTAAATTGATATCGTATTATTATTTTAGTTAACAGTTTCTCCGAGTGTTGGTGCAAATGATGTTCTTACCTAGATGTGTTGCTAAAAAGTTTCTAAACGTGAAAACCTATAATTGGCTTTCTGTTTTGTATTGGTTAATTGTTAAGTTAATATAGCTGTTGGTTTACCATAACATAAATAAATAAATAAAATAAATATAAACCTTCCTCTTGAATCACTCTATCTATTGCTGAAAACTGCATTAAAATCCGTTCGAGTAGTTTAAAAGATCTAAGGTAACAGACAGCGAAAGCGACTTCATTTTATACTATGTAAAGAAGATATATAGGGCGTTTAATAATATACGCACAAAAATGAAAGGGTTTATTTCGATGAGCCTAAAAAATAAATTTGTGAAATGTTTACCATAGAAATGTGAAATTTATTTTGGTATGTAAACACAAACACTTAATTAAACTTATCTTGTGCTATTGCATAATGCTTGCCATTTAACAACTGATACTGTATTGGTGACGTCTCGAGATATCTCTTGTTGTCCCTTTCTAACCCAAAACCCGCAGCCATTTCCGAAAGAGATATCAAATCGGCCTTTATTTTTGGATGTCGATTGCAAGAGTAGGCAGAAAGTTTTATATCGAACTAATCACCTAAACTTAGTCGATTTATTTAATACTTTTGATAGTATTGCTACTATAAAATATCGTATTATTTAGATGATAGAGAAGCTTGGGATTGAAATTGCTCCAACTCATTCAAAATGTTACACGTTATTAGTAACGTAGTTTAGACGTAATTTATTTCGTGTATTGTTATGTATTCTAAAAGGATCATTAAAAAAACAACCCGCCTTGTTTCTTGCCTTTCTTTCCTGGCTTGGTCGCGAAGGAACAGGCAGTAAAATTGACGTTTCAAAATAATTAAATGATTTTAATGAATAAAAGATTTTGACTTTGATAAACCGATACCTTATCAACTAATATTTACATGAGCAATTCTTTTAACAAATCTGTCAAAGATTAAACAGTCGTTAGCATATATATATATATATATCTATTATATTCGCATATATATTCAAGTTGAAGGTGAAACACCATTACCTGACGATGTCATCTTCCTAGCGTTATTTATTTGCTATTTATGTACTTATTTTATTTATTAGTATAAACTACTCAAAACAAAATAGGGCCCACTTGAAATATTTCGATATTTTGCCCGACACATTTTTTTGCGAGTTGTTGGCATACTGTTGTTAGTATGAAATTTTAGGCATATTTATTGATCATAAATTAACATTTAAACGCCAAGTTTAGGGTAGCTCTTAAGTGGGTAGACAAGAAACAAAATCTTACGATATACCGCAGAATCTATGAGTGCCATTACATTGTTGCTCAGTGGGGTTTGTTGTGTCTAACGAAGAAGTTATCGTAACCTTACCTTTAATTATCGATTACATTACTGTTTGCATAAACAATGCCTGGTTCTCGACATCACATGGACACGGAATCCGCGACTAGAGCCATTGTTTTGCTTCAGCAGGGAAATTCGCAAAGATCGGTAGCTTCAAGCTTAGGTGTGTCAAGACGAGCTATTCGAAATGTGTGGGAACGCTTTCAAGAGACAGGTAGTGTGAGAAGGAGGCGCGGTTCAGGTAGAACCCGAGCGACAACCTCCCAAGAAGACCGATACATCCGACTCTCTACACGTCGCGAGCGAACTGTAACTGCACGCATATTGAGAAACCGCTTACGTGACGCCACTGGAACGCGAGTGAGTGACCAAACTGTTCGCAACAGACTTCATGAAGACCAACAACGCTCCAGAATGCCAGTTGTTCGGCTCAAATTGACCAGAGCCCACCGTGCAGCGCGATTAAGGTTTGCACGTGATCACCTCTAATGGACCATGAATAATTGGAGGACAGTGCTTTTTACAGATGAATCTAAAGTAAAGTTTTTTAATGATGGCAGACGCGTACGAGTTTGGCGACGACCTGGAGAACGTTTTACAGTACCATGTATTTGTGAAACTGACCGCTTTGGTGGACCCAGTATTATGGTATGGGGTAGGATTAGCATAATGGGCAAAAGCGAGCAAGTGCTTTTGGATGAGGGCAATGTAACGGCCGCCAGCTATGTTCAGCATGTCATCCGACCTCATGTGATCCCATATTCACAGCGAGTAGGCCCTAACTTTATTCTGATGCAAGACAACGCTCGCCCTCATACTGCCAGAGTGACCCAAAGTGCAATCTCCGAAGCTGGTATCGCAGTTCTACCCTGGCCTGCCATGAGTCCGAACCTGAATCTGATCGAGCATATCTGGGACCAGTTGAAAAGAAGCCTTAAAGACAACCACACTGAAATTCATAGCCGACAGGAGTTGATAACTGCTTTAAAAGTGTGTTGGGAGCAAATTCCAGATGAAAACGTCATGCACCTTATAGAGAGTGTTCCGAACCGACTCAGAGAGTGTGCGCAATAGGGGAGGACCTACGCGTTACTAAACATAAGGCATTGAAGCAACCCTAAGAACATGTTTAAAAAAAAATGTGCTCGTGTCTTCAACGTGTTATTTTGGAAAACCGTGTAATTTTAAGTTAATGTGTAAAACGTGCATTTCTTGACGATTATTTTGGCAAAAATAAGGCATTGTAATGTTTTTTAATGATTCTGAATGTGTTAACCTATTTCTAAAATTAAACTTGAAATAAATTGTACGTATTTTTTTTATTTTAATTTAAATCATATTTTATTGGGTGGGCCCTATTTTGTTTTGAGTAGTTTAATTTGCTATATGTATATATTAGTCTATTTTATAAGTATATTAAGTATTAGGAATAAAAACTACATCATTTTTATGTGTAAATGTATCCTCTACCTACAATACACCGCACTCCGTATCTTTGTAAATTACGCTCCATCCAAAGGTTGCCTGGAAGAGATCGCTTTCAGCGATAAGGCCGCCCATTGTATTGCCTTATTATTTTAGCCTAGTACTTATTTTTGTATTATTTATGTTTGTGTGGTAATTCAATAGAGTTATCTATCTATCTATCGGTATTATTTTACTAGTGGAATAAAAGATTTTTTATCGATCTATTTAATCTTTATTCATTGCAATCACAAGGATGCAATGAATGTCGACGACCTCCGAGGCGCAGAAGGCGCAGCCGGCTGAGACGCAGGAGGTAGCGGGTTCGATTCCCACCGCGGAACAAATGTTTGCATGATCTACAGATATTTGCTCCGGGTCTGGATGTGTTTTTTATATCTTACTAGCTTCCGCCCGCGACTTCGCACGCGTGGTTTGTCTACAAAAAGTAGTCATGTGTTAATCCAGGTTATAATCTACGTACATACAAAATTTAAGAGAAATGTAGAGGTTTCTACAGGGTAGGGAACGCATCGACAATACCCCGGGTGTTGCCGGTGTCAGAAGGCGACGGTAACAGTTTACCATCAGGTGGGCCGTAAGCCTTTTTCCCGACAAATAATATAAAAAAAATCATCGAAATCTGTTCAGCCGTTACGACGTGAAAGAGTAACAAACATCCACACATACATCCATACAAACATCCACACATATATCCATACAAACTTTCGCGTTTATATTATTAGTGGGATGCCTATCCCACTAATAATATAAACGCGAAACAACAAAAAAATTATATACGCGTAGGTATTCTTATTATAACTGAATCCACCTCGGCCTCCTTATCGAAGTTGTGTCTACCCAATCCACTATCTGGTCGATCCTCGGGGATTCAGTTAGGCTGGCAGGATTTGGGAAATTAGGTCGAATCTTCTCGTCACCTATACCACAATGCCTGAAAACTTTAATCAGTGCGTCCTACCCGTAATGACCTACGGTGCTGAGAAGTGGACGCTCACGGTAGGACTAGTCCACCAATTTAAGGTTGCGCAGCGAGCTATGCAACTGGCTATGCTCGGAGTTTCTCTGAAGGATAAAATCCGTATCGAGGTTATCCGACAGAGAACTAAGGTTACCGACATAGCCCAGCGGATTAGCAAACTGAAGTGGCAGTGGACTGGCCATATATGCTGGAGAACCGACAACCGAGTGGAGGCCGCGTCTTGGAAAACGTAGTGTGGGGCGTCCCCCGGCTAGGCGGAGACATGACATAAGAAAGGCGGCGGACAGAAATTGGATGAGAAGTGCCGAAGACTGGGCTCAGTGGCGCGTATTGGGAGAGGTCTATGCCCAGCAGTGAACTAATGTGGGCTGATGATGATGATTAAATATTCTAACGGTTATCTGGTTACCATAGTACCAGCTCTGCTTAGTTCGGGGCTAGATAGCGCAGTGTGAAATGTCCAGCAATATTTATTTATTTACGTCGTTTGCTTTGAGTAAAGTTTACTCACAGTACGAATGACGTTTCAATTATAAAGATTACAAAAAATATTATAAGATAGATTTTTTTTTGTATAAAGCACTTCATATCATTTGCGTAATAATTAGCGGTAAAGTAACCGAAAAAATCTATCTATACTACGTGTTTCATTATGTACGACATTAAATGAAAACACGGGTAGGGCTAATTGCTAGTATGGTTATATAATAGGTTTTTTCAAATTCATTACCATAGAAAATCTTAAATTATCAAACTACTTTATTATCAAGTCCTAAAATATCAATGAAACAGCCTGTGTAAAATAGGTAACCAAATCATGTTCATTTTGTTGTTTGGTCGTGAAAACCTATTATTGGCTTTCTTTTATTTATTGTGTTTGATATTATGTATAATTAGCTGGTGGTTTACCAAATAAATTAATATAAATATTTATCATGTAGGTAGGGTATCTGTTAAACTGACTAAGCAGCATCGGCGCAAAGGCGCCGCCGATATACGTTAAAAATTGGTAATTCGAAATGTAGCGATTACTGGATACATTTTGAAGCCCGGTATTAAACCCACCTCTAAAATCAATTAGAACGAACTTGGATGTGTGTTTTAAATTAATGTCGTACATAACAAAACACGTAGTCTAAGCTTGCGATGATTTCAAATGTATATTTTTTGTGAAAAATAAAAAACGTTCTTTACTTTGTTTTTCTATTTAGGGTACATAATAAAGTACCACCTGAGTAGAAACAGGTTTCGGTCGAGCTCCAACTCCGCCGCGCTGAGTTGTTTGAGCTGGTTCTCAACTCCTTGCAGCACCGCGAGCTCGGGCGGAGTCAGGGTTTCTTCTACCTGGAACCACAACAACAATTATAACAATAATACTTATAATAGAAAAAAAGATGATGATGATGATGAAGACATTTAACACAGCACCATCTAACCACAAACTAAGCAAAGCTTGTACTGTGGAAACTGGACAACTGATGGGATACTTGTGACACCGCGTTGTACTCACATCAGTGATGTTCTGTTGAGGCTCTGTTCTAGCGCGCATGCCGTGCACTATGCTGCGCACGCGGCGCTGCTTGTCGAGCAGGCGCGCGTGCGCCGCGCGGCAGTACGACCCGCGTGACACCGCGTTGTACTCACGTCAGTGATGTTCTGTTGTGGCTCTGCTCTAGCGCGCATTCCGTGCACTATGCTGCGGACGCGGCGCTGCTTGTCGAGCAGGCGCGCGTGCGCCGCGCGGCAGTACGACCCGCGTGACACCACGTTGTGTAGCGATCTGTAGCACATCTCTTCTACCGTGTGGGCTACCTGCAAATAGAATATACAAATTATAAATCATTTCATAATTAAAATACAGATGAATCCAAAACAATAAACTATACAATAAATTAACTCCCCATCTTGTAAGGGACGATCATGAGAGGTTGTAATGTTTGCAGATGACACGTCACTTTTATTTAAATTAAAGCGACGACAAACCGATTTTGACGATGTAAACAATGCTATTTTAATCATTAATTTAAGCATTTAAAGGGCAAGGTGTTTGCTTTTATAACAAACTCCCAAGTGATGCACAAAAATTGACAATTAACAAAATTAAAAACGAAATTAAAAATATCTTTATAAAAAAGCCTACTATAAAATATCTGATTATTTAGATGATAGAGAAGCTTGGGATTGAAATTGCTCCAACTCGTTCAAAATTTTACAATTTAAACGTAATTTATTTTCTGTATTGTTTGTATTCTAAAAGGATCATTAAAAAAACAACCAGTTTTGTTTCTTGCCTTTCTTTCCTGGCTTGGTCGCGAAGGAACAGGCAGTAAAGTTGACGTTTCAAAGTGATCCTTGTGATTTTATTTATTTATTTCGGAACAACAAACAGTTACACTATAAAGGTTAGGTAAGATACAGTATTCATGTGATAGAAGTATTAATAATGTAACCCACTACGTTATCCACATATTGGTAAGACAGAGTCGAAAAGTAGATGCAACTAGAGGGCCAGAAGGGCTTTATATATATTTAAGACAAAAACTATAATTATATAAGTAAATTAAAAGAATACAAAGACAGAAGCGACTGAAGGTCGTCTTTTCAAAGTATTATAGACACTAAGTTCTTAAATTGATAAGTTGAGCATGCAAATATGTCTACAGGCTCGAATGACGTATTGTAAGACTCAACCATACGTCGGATGGGCGCGCGTAGTCCCGAGTTAGTGCGGCAGGTGCCAGTTGCAAACAGGGAACGGGAGCGAACTGCTCTTAGATTGCTCGTTCTGTGAACTACATAACACAGCTTTTTCACTAGTTCAATGCAGTCATAGTTGTTATGAATGATGTTGTACAGGGTAACAGCCTCGAGATATTTACGTCTAGAATCCAATGTTAATACCTAGATTGTATTTAGAAAGCATTTCGGAAAAAATCTATTTTAATGAATAAAAAATGTTGACTTTGACTTTTGACTTTATATGTTTGGCGTCCTCTTTATACAGTGCGGTTTGTATGAAGCGGTGGATTTTCAACTTCAATATTGGATTAAAATAATATATATTATTTTTCTTGGGAACACGTATAAATTAGAAGTTGGTTTTCCAAATAAAAAAAATCGGTCGTTAAACGTCAATATAAGTGCACATAGAAACTAGCGCTACTAGCAAAGGAACGGCAATAGATAGAACCATTTTCCACATGGTAAATTTGACGTTTCCCGGTCGATTGCTGTTGTGTTGCCGTCGCTAATTTTAGGCAATAAGCCGCCGATATCGTATAGCAGTACCGTTAGTAAAACGGAAATGCACATATCCACAGATACATCGACCCCGCCGGCGAGGTCGACGAATCATTTCAGTCGCCGCCTACACAAGGTACAGACATGACCCGGGCGTTTCTCTCCTAACCCCTTAGCAACGGCCCAAGCCGAGGCTCGCACCTATGTGGTGTCCTTGCGCTAGTTGCCTCATCAAAACTTACAGGGCTGAGCGCTCTCTGCGGTCGCCAAAAGTTCGGTTAAGCTGCATTATCAACCCAAAGTCCTGCTCCGTTACTTCAAGGAGCTAGGATGGCTGGGGTCAGGTTAGAACGGGGGTAATGCACAAGTAACCCTAATGCGGGACCTCAGTGCAGAATTAGAAGCGCCTTCTGCGCTCGCCAAGAGTTCGGTTAAGCTGCATCGGCCTCAGAGGCCAACAGCGAGACAGCCAGTTAGAAAAAAAAGGAAGCACATAATGTTAATCTTACATCATGTAGTTTGATATGGTACAAATAGATCGCCTTGGCCATCCCGCCGGCGGAGGCCGCCTTCCTCATCGGCTGCAAGCTGATGAAGTTCTCTTCTAGCAGCTTGTACGTGAGCTCCTTGCATTGCTTGTTTGGTAACATGGCGTTCTTCTGTATGTCGTCTTCTTCTAAGTATTTTTTTGCTCTAATTAATCTGAAATAATAAGATAAAGTTAAGAACATTTTAATTGGATTAATTACCGCAATTTTATTGGTCATTTTTACTTAGTCCGGTCACACCATGGCGTCAATTACTACTAGAATCAAAAAGAAAAAATACCAATTATTACCTAAATAACATAATAACCTACTATGGTAACACCCTGGTTACCGGAGGATGGACAGCGACGTCGGGGTCGGCCGCGAAAGCGTTGGCACGACGACATCAGTGGATTCGAGAAGGAATGGTGGGAATCTGCCTAGGATCGCGATAGGTGGTAGGAGTTGGGGGAGGCCTTTGTCCAGCAGAGGGAAAATATAAGCTAGTTAAAAAAATAATAGAGTAGGTACAAGAAAAGGAAGTCATTCAATTATGCCGTGTGTTATAATTGATATAAGGGTAGAAAAGTAGGGAGGAAACGGATTTCAAGTTGAGACCACGCATTGGAAACCGCATCGTAAAACGGCGCCCCACCAGATGGAAAGACAATCTAATATAGCATTATATACGCGATAGCGAAGTGTGCGCAGGCGACGTACAGCGCACTCCGCGTCCGGTGTAAAAATGCACTCAGGGCGTTGCTGGGACTGCCCTGCTACTGCAGTGCATCAGGGATGTTCGCGACGGCGCGGGTCTGGTCCACGTCCCTGGTGCGCAGGCTGCGGGCCAGCGCCAACACCGTCTTGGCAATGATAGCCGGCAGAGTAGACTGCCCGTACACCAAACATTGCTGTCACAAACATGCTCTCAAAAACCCTGTATAAGCCTTAGCTTACCTATTGTGTTGTGCCATTCCCTATATGAGCTACATAATTGCTTGAAATAAATGTATTTTATTTTTTTATTATTATACTACGTGTTTTATGATATAAAAATATTAGCGTGATTACCAATTAAAATTTACTAACACAGTTTTAATGAAATGTACAAATTATGGATGTAATATCTGAAATAAATCTGAATTGAATTGATATGATGATGATAGTGTACGGGTCAAACCGTACATTTTTTTTTATATATTATAGACTAGCGTTTGACCACGATCTCGCCTGATGGTAAGCGATGATGCAGTCTACGGTGGTACACGCTTGCCTAAATGAAACCTATTCACTCGCGACTTAAAGATACCCAGGTTGTAGCTATTAGGAAACACAGACTCTAGCAAGGCGTTCCACTCTTTGGCGGTGCGCATAATAAAGGTCGAAGAGAACCGCTTTGTGCGAATGGGAGGTATTACTACCATATAGCGGTGGCGCACCGCAGGGCGTCTGGTTGTCCGTTGATAGAAAGGAGATGGTGGGATCAGGTTGAAAAGTTCCGCCGCACACTCCCCGAAATGTACTCGATAAAAAACCGAGAGGCTAGCAACCTTTCGTCGATGCTCCAGGCTGAGGAGCCTTGCATCAACCAGCTCATCGTTGCCTATGAGCTTCTTAGCTCTTCTCTCAATTAATTCTAGAGCTTCAAGTTGGTACTTCGCTGATCCATCCGAAACCAGAACAGTACTCCAAACACGACCGGACTTGTGGTTGGTACAAGTTGAGCAACTGTCCCGGTGTGAAGTAGTGTCTCACCTTTGCGAGTATACCAAGCTTTTTAGCAGCCAACTGGGCTGGTAAATTCAGCATTATCATTGTTTAGCAAGTATTTGATCGAGCAAAGCGAGATCTCTAAATCAACTTGGGCAAATCGGCGTTGTATGTATGTTTGTCCGAGGATAATTTTCGAAGCGTTGATCCGATCATCGTGAAATTTAATACATAGGTAGGTAGTGATGGCACAATTTTGGTGTGACGAAATGAGCTAAAAATATGGGGGGGTTGTTGAGATATTGGGGTTCAAGATGGGTAAAAACAACAAAATGGGACTATCCGATCAAATGGCAGGTCTAATAAAAGGTTTGTGTAAGTACCTAGTCAGGTCATAAGTATTGTCACACAGTAAAAACTTTTCTTTTAGAATGCTGGCCATAAAAAAGTTTATAGAATTCGAATTTCGAATTGTTCATGAAAATAGAAATGTATACTTTTTAGAATTTTACTCATTTTTAAATATGGAGTGGACGCTTAAAGAAGACCGTGTTGCAGTTATTGCGTTGCATCGTTGCGGTTACGCGCCAATTCAAATTTTTGACATACTGAAAAATTTGAATATTGATTGATTGATTGATTGAAAATACTTTATTGCACTTATAAAACTAGTACAAAGGCGAACTTAATGCTAAAGAGCATTCTCTTCCAGATAACCTTTGTGTATTGTAGACAAAGATGTGTAGGTAGTGCACAGAAAAGGTAAAAAAGAAAATTTGCACAGGACTAATAAATATAGCATAATATAGGTACATACTACTTAAATAAACCTACTTAAATACTTTATATGATAGACTAAACTATACCAATATCGAATTAAAATACATACATAACAATAGAAGAGAAGTGTTATGGAAATATTAAGTTGCTCATTTTTGGTCGGTTTGACCGAGAAGGTGCCTATAGATTCTCAATCTGAATGCTTCCACTGAAGTAGCCTCGAAATAGTTTGGTGGCATATTATTCCAGAGACGAGTAGCGGTTATGGTGTAAGAGTCAGAGTAAGTAGCCGTGTTATGCTGTGGAAATAATTAGTTGGAAACTACGAGACGATCGCACAGGTCTGTCCTCAGTTGATACGGATGCAAATCGCTCTCTGAGGTAGCTGGGAGATAGAGGGTTGCGAAGAATATTATATAAGAGGGATAGCATGTGCGCATCTCGACGAGCTCTGATGTCAAGCCATTTTAGCTGCTGACGAAATACCGAGACATGATCATATTTTCGTAGGCCGTAGATATAGCGAATGCAAAGATTCTGCAGACGCTCCAACCTGTTCAGTTGCTCTTCCGTAGCATCGGGATAGCATACATCTGCATAATCTAGGATGGGTAAGAGTAACGCATTAACCAGTGTGGACCTCGTAGATTAGGGCAAGAAATTTTTTAGGCGTTTCAGAGTATGCATGGTACCATACATCCTCCTACTAATCTGGGTAATATGGTGGTCCCATGACAAATTATGGGTAATGAAAAGGCCTAAATTCTTAACCTCCTTGCAGAACTGCAGTGGAATATTATTATATTTAACCGGAGGAAGAGTGTTAAGATTAATTTTGACAATCTGTCTGTTACCACCAATTATTATCACCTGCGTCTTGTTGGGATTAATTAGTAGACCAAATTTTTGAGTCCAGTCATACACAGCGCTTAGATCATTAGTGAGATTTTCAATTCCAGATAGAATTTGATCGGGATTACAACTGAGATATAACTGAACATCATCGGCATATAGGTGATAGGATGTGTGATGTATTACCGATACCAGGGTGTTGATAAAAAGAGAGAAGAGGAGGGGTGAAAGAACGCCTCCTTGAGGTACACCTGCTTCGATTTTACACCAGTCAGAGGACAGATCATTAATTCGCACACATTGTTCACGTCCGCAAAGATATGAGCTGAACCATGTTAAAGAAGACTGAGAAAGATTAATAGAGCGTAAGACGGCCAGCAAAATTTCGTGGTCCACACAGTTGAAAGCGTTACTAAAGTCTAACAAGGAAAGAAGAGTGAGTTTACGGTTGTCAATAGCAAGCCTGATGTCGTCTGTAATTTTAATAAGGGCAGTGCAGGTACTGTGTGCAGGGCGAAAGCCTGACTGAAACGGACTAAGAAGATTATTACTGTGGAGAAAAGATGAAAGCTGGCGATGCACAACTTTTTCAAGAATTTTAGAAAGGAAAGGGAGAATTGATATTGGGCGATAGTCTTTCAGTTCAGTTATGTTAGACTTTTTGGGAATGGGTATGATGAAAGCTTTCTTCCATATAGTAGGGAAATTGCTACTTGTGAGGGAAAAGTTAATAATATGAGTGATATATGGAAGAGTCAGTTCAAGTATTGGAGTTAGCATCTTTAAACCGATTCCATCATGACCAACCGCCTTGCTGCTAATGCTAGCAATAATCTTTGCAACATCACCTTCATCTACCTGCCCAAAAGAAAAAGAAGTAAAATTTTCTAGCGGCTGCCTAGCTAACTGCATTATGGTGTCAGCCTTAACAATGTTGTCAATTTTAAACGGAACAACTGAAAAATGGTTGTTGAGAGCATTGATATCGACCGTTGTGTTGACAGCAGCCTTACTCTTCCCAAATCCTAAGTTGTTGAGCACTTTCCAGATGTTATTTGGAGTACAGTTCTCAATGGCTCCGTAGATGTTACGACGCTTAGCATTCCTAATCTCCTGATTGCACCGGTTTCTCGCCTTTTTATAGCGAAGAAAAGTTTCTTCATTAGAGTCTCTCCTATATTTGCGGTATAGTTTATTACGCCTAGCCATTAATTTGCGGATATATTCAGTCAACCAAGGTGCGGGAGGTCTTTTCATGCGAACCGCCTTGAAAGGAGCATGCTTATCATATAGCGATGTTAGTATGCCATTGAATATTGTGATTTTTTCATCAACATCGCTAGCAGATAAGAGTTGAGACCATTCGGTGGCACTTGTATCAGTACGGAGCCTATCAAGATCCATAGCGGCAAAGTTACGTTGCATTATGATCTTAGGTTTTATTTTGTGTGTTCTAATTTTAAATGATGCAAATATAAGGTCATGATGTGAAAATCCCGGGGCTGGAAATTGACCATAAGTAGAAACGCGTTTGTGGTCTCGTGTAATTATGAGGTCCAGTTTAGTGTGCCTATCATTGATATGATGCGTAGGATCTAAATCTAAGATGTTAAGGTTGAAAGAAGATGTAATATTGACTAATTGTTTACATCTAATATCATTTTTTAAAAGGCAGGTATTAAAATCTCCCATTAAAATTATCTGATCGTACAGAGGCACAAAAGTTTCAAGCAACTGGTCGAGAGAATTAAAATAGTCAACTGTAGGGGGCGCATAAACCACTCCCAATAGTACTTTACCAGTGCTCACCTGTACCTCAACAAATAGATGCTCCATAGAAGCAGAGTAAGCAGAAGGCGAACTGGAGATAATTTTATAATTAAAGTCAGCGCGTAAATAGATCGCAACCCCTCCACATCTAACATTGGTGCGATCATTACGAACAAGCACAAAACCGGGTAGACAGAAAAAAGGAGAAGGAAGTGAAGGTTTGAGAAAACTTTCGGAAACGAGACAGGCGTGTATACAATCGCCCGTAAAAGTGGCTAATAGCTCCGAGTAGTGAGCAGGTATGCTCTGGGCGTTGATGTGGCACACGTTAAAGTTTTTTTTAAAAGGAGCAAACGATTTGTCAAGCTGTTCCCTAAGCAAAGGCTCAGCAACGCTATCATCCACAGCATCCACGAAGCTATCAGAGTCGAACGATTTAAATAAATCAGAAGATATTGAGCAATCCATTATAAATAAATAAGATAAATATAAATAATAAAAATATAAATATATAATTTATTTAAATAATAATACTGGTAACAGAACAATACAAACAAGAAGCCATCTAAAGCCACAAACACTGCCAATTAGTCTGGAGAGTTGAATGCAGGTAAAATTATTGTGTACTTATGTATGTTAAACAACTACAGTAAGACTACAGTAAACAATGTTCAAAAATTATAACCAACAGAAAAACAAAATAAAAACATAAATTTTACAAACAGAAATGTCTTCGTAAAACGGAACGGAACGACGACACAGCGCTGGCGGCCAACGGCTTGTAGTACGTCAACGTCAAGAATGACAGGTACGTCACAGTCACGAACACACGGACACGTTATGTCAGACCAAGTGTCAGTTATCAAAAATAAATGTGGTAGGTACCTACCTAGGTAAAAAAAAGAAAATGTACTACTGCCAGGATTTGTTAAAGTATACCGCCAAAAACGCCCGAAATTGGCCAGATCTACTCGATTACTTCGGCCTCACAAAGCGCCCGGCCTTCGAACGCGCTGGTGCAGCTTTCCCTGGTGCCAAGGTGGCCGCAGCAACTGCGGCAGCTTGTGCCTCCTGCATTGGTGGAAACTTTTGTATGATTTCTCCAAGCTGAGCCTGGGAAACAACTCTATGCTTCGTTCCGTCCGGTGCCAATAGATAGACGTTACCGTCCTGAGACCAGCACTTTTTTACGCCATATACACGGCGTCCTTCATTGAAGAAGCTGCGCCGGGTGGCCGTCAGATACTCAGCAATTGACACTCCTGTTCCCTTAAAGTTCTTCTTGCTCCGCCAGACACTGGAGCGAATGTCCAGATTGTGAAATCTCACGAGAATTGGACGAGACCCACCTCGAGTAGCGTCCTTGCCGAGACGATAGCTGAACCGAATACAATCCGGGGTGAAGTGGCTTATCTTGAGTGTGTCCTTAGCGACCTCAGCAATGACTTCCTTAAGGTTTTCTCCCTCCTTTTCTTCGACTCCACGGAACAAAAGAAACTTGCGACGGCTTCTGTTCTCAGCATCATCCACAAGTGCAGTGACCTGAGTCACCTGGCTGCGGACGAGGTCAATCGCAAGCTTCATGCATACCTTGAACTGCTTCACTTCCGCCGCCAGCTGCCCCAGAGAAGCTGGTGAGGCAGCTGACATGCGCGCCTCAAATGTGGCCATGCAGCTGTCCAACTTATCATCAAGCTCCTTGATGGCGGCCAAAGGATCTGTGGTGTAGATTTTCGCTCCAGTAGACATTGTATGGCAGTGTAGAACAATGCAGGTTTTTAGTGAAAAGTGTGGTGGTAGTGCTTGTGGCTGGTATAAAAAGTGTGTTTATTTCATACCCAGTGCTCCAACAGTAACTTCAATTAGTGCTATCTCTTCAGGGACAGTTGATGAGTATAAATTAATGTACTGTTAATACTATAATGCAACGTAAGTATTTTATTTCTTTAATATAAATATTGAAGCACAAAATCTGTGTTTTACTTGTGCCTACCCACACAATGTAATGTGTATATAACCAAAAGATTCGTTTATCGCACCATCAAACGATACAATGAAGACTCTAGTGTAGATGACAGGTCAAGAAGTGGTCGCCCTCGGTCTGTTAGGACTCCAGCAGTGATAAAAGCTGTGAAGGCGCGAATTCAAAGAAATTCCAAACGTAAGCAGAAACTGTTGGCCCTTCAGATGGGGTTAAGCAGAACCACGGTGAAAAGGGTGTTAAATGAAGACTTAGGGCTTCGGGCATATCGAAGAAAAACAGGAAATCGTTTGAATGCTCGTCTAATGGACCTGAGACTGAAGAGAACGCGCTTTGTTGAAGCGGTACGCGGGAAAAAAATATCGGGAAATTCTTTTTTCGGATGAAAAAATTTTTACCGTAGAAGAGAGCTACAACAAACAAAACGATAAGGTGTACGTACACAGTAGTGAAGAAGCGAGCAACCGTATTCCGCGTGTCCAACGAGGTCATTTTCCATCCTCGCTCATGGTATGGTTGGGAGTTTCTTATTGGGGCTTAACAGAGGTACATTTTTGTGAGAAAAGTGTAAAAACGAATGCAGTTGTGTATCAAAATACAGTCCTGACGAACCTTGTGGAACCTGTTTCTCATACTATGTTCAATAACAGGCACTGGGTATTCCAACAAGATTCGGCGCCAGCTCATAGAGCGAAGAGCACACAAGACTGGCTGGCGGCGCGTGAAATCGACTTCAACCGGCACGAAGACTGGCCCTCCTCCAGTCCAGATTTGAATCCGTTAGATTACGAGATATGGCAACACTTGGAGGAAAAGGCGTGCTCAAAGCCTCATCCCAATTTGGAGTCACTCCTCAAGACATCCTTGATTAAGGCAGCCGCCGATATTGACATGGACCTCGTTTGTGCTGCGATAGACGACTGGCCGCGCAGATTAAAGGCCTGTATTCAAAATCACGGAGGTCATTTTGAATAAACTTTAGTGTCATAAGAATCTATGTTTTGTTAAGTTCATTTTGGTATATAAATGGTTACATAATGAATAAACTTGTTAAATTATTTTATATTAAACATGTGACAGAATTTATGACCTGACTAGGTACATTTCGATCCCGTTTTTATTTTTAGTTTAAAACTTGTAGTTTTTAAGTTATAAGCCATAATAAAAACTGAACTTAACTTTGACAAAATTCACAGGGTACACCAGTGACCCCACAGTGCTGAAATTTGGTATGCGTGTAGCTTTTGTGACACAAATATAAGGAAAAGTCTGAAAAAATTTAACCAATTAACACAAACTCCCGTTATCTGTATTTTGAATGTCAAAGATAGGTACAAATAATATTTTTTTGTTTTTATGGGAGCCTCGCGAGATCTCAGTTCGGGGCAAACCACTAGTATTAAGTTACTCAATAAAACAGTTGCAAACTCTCATCGGTCGCGTGCGGTCGTTTTAATCTAACAAACCCTGTCCCATCTACTATCAATATCAATCGTTTTGTATAGGGGTGGCAGCAACCCCCGAATTCGAGCCGGATTAGCCGGAGTGTTGTGGTAGGTACCTGAAGATCCTGGCAGCCTTGGAGCCGAACCGCTCCGTGACAATGTGATCGAGGGCGGCGTGCAAGAGCTGCTCGACCGCGAGCTTCATGCGCACCACGTACTGCCCGCCCGACGCGTCACCCGTCTGCCGGATGAAACCGCTGCCGTTCTCATCTGCAAACATAACAATAATCATTACGGATAATCGATCCATTACAATTCACCCGATATCAACCTACACGATAAAACAAATAGGACCGTTTATCTGCTTCAACATTGCAGTTCCTAACACCGATATTACCTCACAAAATCACACACAGAGAAACTTACAAAGTATACAGATATACCTACACCGTACCTACACGGCCCACGACGAGGCTCGCATCTGCCCTTGCTAACTACGCCGCCATGTGGTCTCCGGAGCCGAGGAACTACAACCAGGGGAGTCCGTGTTCGGCCGGTACACTTTCCGGTCTCCGGAGCCGAGGAACTACAACCAGGGGAGTCCGTGTTCGGCCGGTACACTTTCCACCGCGTGTCTATCTGCTCGCTTCTGTCTGTCTGCTTAAGAGAGAGAGTAATTAAACCCACCCCCATAGCCAGGTCTAAGGCTCTTCCAGCCGTAGCTGCTACTCTATTCATCTATTACTTCCTGTTAGTATTCTTAAGCAAATATATGTTTTAAACTATTTATCGTTTTCCTAGCTATTTCTCTAATTAGCTATCTACTAGGTAGATAACCTCTATCTTTATCTATCTACCTTTATCTGTTGCACCTGCGACAGACGTGACACTATCAATAGAAATTAAAACACAGTGGAGAGTAGATGTAGTAAAAACCATACCCATCATAGTTTCATACACACTTCATATTATTAGTCTCAAAATTTTTGATATACATAAACTCACACACGTCCAGCTGCAGAAAGCGGACATCTTCAATACTTGTCGCATAGTTCGAATATTTTTATCTATTAATCAATAGTAAAAAACTCACGATTTTTAATTTAAAAAATTAAAATAAGTTTTTTTATATCAGTTGCTAAAAAATAGTGTTCCCGGTGCCCCTTATTTTTTGCCACAACTGGAATGTAAATAGTTTAAAGAGTTGGGATGGATGGGGTCAGGTTAGAAGGAGGTTAATGTATAATACACCTCAATGCGGAACGTCAGTGCAGATCTTATTCCCCCACCCTAGAATTAAAACGAAAATGCGGACAATTCCATTTTTAAATAGATATAAGGATTTGTCGTTGAGATTATATTTCATTACATCATATTATTAATGCAAATAGCCTTTTTCTATTTTAAAATTTACTTTCGGCCGGGAATCGCATTTTTTGGTCAGTTTTCGAGTTAAAAATGACCATACAGAGCATGAGTGAAGAAAACATTGTTTTGTATGTCAAAATTTGTGTTTTTTTATCTTTAATAGATCTTAGTTTGACCACAATCTCACCTGATGGTGTGTGATGATGTGGTCTAAGATGAAGCACAAAGATCTAGAAGACACCTATTCACTCCTACCTTAAAGAGGCCCTTAAGCAGCGGCGGATTTACCAGCAGGCTGAGTAGGCTTGAGCCTAGGGCGGCAACTTTTAGGGGTGCCAAATTAGGGGGGGGGGGGGCAAACTTTTTAAAGATGAGGCTGTTTTATGATGTTTCGGCGTGCAAATTACAGTTACATAAAATTAATTAAATTATACACAGAATTTCATAAAGATCTAATAATTGTTCGAGCGAAGCGAGATTTCTAAATCAACTTGGGCAAATCAGCGTTGTATGTATGTTTGTTTGTTTGTGCGAGGATAACTTTCGAAGCGTTGATCCGATCATCGTGAAATTTGGAGTATAGGTAGGTAGTGCTGGCCTCGTGTGACTAAATGAGCTAAAAATGTGTGGGGGTTGTTGGATATTGGGGTTCAAGAGGCGTAACAAAAAATCAAAATAGAACTTTCAGGTCTAATGGGATGTCTAATGAAAGGTCTTCATCAGTACATTTCGACCCCGCTTTTATTAGGTTTCCGTACCTCAAAAGATAAAAAAGGAACCCTTATAAGATCACTCTCTCGTCCGTCTGTCCGTCTGTCTGCCCGTGTGTCACCACCGATTTTCTCAGGAACGGGTGGACCTAGCAAGTTGAAATTTATATCAGATACTGAGGTCTATAGTCCCTATTAAGTGAATAAAAATCAAGGTCCTGAGTCAACACAATAAAAAGATATCAAATTTAGATTTTCGCAAGAACTTGTAAGTACTAAAGTTTACCTTAATTTTCAACTTTTTTATTTTTCGGAATTTTCCCTTTCCTTGTGCTGTAGAGAAGTGAAGACCTTGCTTTTAACCAAAATTGACAACTAGGGCAACCGGAAGTGCCCTACAGGTTTTGGGTCGAAAACCTATATGGTAGTTCCCGCTGACCTAGAATCACGAAATATGGCAAAAAGCAAGCAAGCAGCAGAACAAATAAAGGAAAAATTCCAAAAAATAAAACAAGTTGAAAATTAAAGAGTCCTCTGAGTTGTATGGGCGCTCATACAAATAAAATTGAGCTATTGAATAAAATAGATATTTAAGTGGGACTCCCATACAACAGACGTGATCTTTTTGCCGTTTATATAGATAATGGTACGGAACCCTTCGTGCGCGAGTCCGACTCGCACTTGACCGGTTTTTTTAGTTTAAACCTTGTAGTTTTCAAGTTATTAGCCATAATAAAACCTGAACTTTGACAAAATTCACAGGGTACAACAGTGACCCCACAATGCTGAAACTTGATATTCTTGTAGCTTTAGTGACACAAATATAGGAAAAATGCTAAAACCCAGAATAACTACAATTTCAACCCCAAAAAAATAACCAAATAACATGAACTCCCATTACCTGTAATTTGAATGAAACTGTAGGTCAAGTTATTTTGGTTTCTATTTCGTGGCACTATTTTGATAGTCAAAGATTACAAATAATATTTTTTTTGTTTTTATGGGACACTCGCGAGATCTTAGTTCGGAGCGAACCACTAGTAATCAATCAAAAATATCAATCATTATGATATATACCTAGTCAGGTCATAAGTATTGTCACACAGTAAAAACTTTTCTTTTAGAATGCTGGCCACAAAAAAGTTTATAGAATTCGAATTTCGAATTGTTCATGAAAATAAAATTGTATACTTTTTAGAATTTTACTCATTTTTAAATATGGAGTGGACGCTTAAAGAAGACCGTGTTGCAGTTATTGCGTTGCATCGTTGCGGTTACGCTCCAATTCAAATTTTTGACATACTGAAAAATTTGAATATAACCAAAAGATTCGTTTATCGCACCATCAAACGATACAATGAAGACTCTAGTGTAGATGACAGGTCAAGAAGTGGTCGCCCTCGGTCTGTTAGGACTCCAGCAGTGATAAAAGCTGTGAAGGCGCGAATTCAAAGAAATCCCAAACGTAAGCAGAAACTGTTGGCCCTTCAGATGGGGTTAAGCAGAACCACTGTGAAAAGGGTGTTAAATGAAGACTTAGGCCTTCGGGCCTAAAGAGATGCCGCGCTTTATTGAAGCGGTACGCGGGAAAAAAATATCGGGAAATTCTTTTTTCGGATGAAAAAATTTTTACCGTAGAAGAGAGCTACAAGAAACAAAATGATAAGGTGTACGCACACAGTAGTGAAGAAGCGAGCAACCGTATTCCGCGTGTCTAACGAGGTCATTTTCCATCCTCGCTCATGGTATGGTTGGGAGTTTCTTATTGGGGCTTAACAGAGGTACATTTTTGTGAGAAAGGTGTAAAAACGAATGCAGTTGTGTATCAAAATACAGTCCTGACGAAATCATTATTATAAATACGGGATTTATCACGTACCGTCTTATCGGTGTTTCGACCGACAATGTTTCGGTTCAATTCGTGAACCTTCATCAGGGTGAGTGCGATCCGCTCCGAATAACAATTGATAATTAATAATTATTGAAATCAATCACGAAAGTTTTCTAAGTAAAAGTCCTGACGAACCTTGTGGAACCTGTTTCTCATACCATGTTCAATAACAGGCACTGGGTATTCCAACAAGATTCGGCGCCAGCTCATAGAGCGAAGAGCACACAAGACTGGCTGGCGGTGCGTGAATTCAACTTCATCCGGCACGAAGACTGGCCCTCCTCCAGTCCAGATTTGAATCCGTTAGATTACAAGATATGGCAACACTTGGAGGAAAAGGCGTGCTCAAAGCCTCATCCCAATTTGGAGTCACTCAAGACATCCTTGATTAAGGCAGCCGCCGATATTGACATGGACCTCGTTCGTGCTGCGATAGACGACTGGCCGCGCAGATTGAAGGCCTGTATTCAAAATCACGGAGGTCATTTTGAATAAACTTTAGTGTCATAAGAATCTATGTTTTGTTAAGTTCATTTTGGTATATAAATGGTTACATAATGAATAAACTTGTTTCAATTATTTTATATTAAACATGTGACAGAATTTATGACCTGACTAGGTATGATACTTATCAATTTTCATTGTGTTGCCGATAAGCCCGCCCAGAGTATTGAACTTTTAGTTTATAGAGTTTATATTGTTTCTGTGTTATATTGATCAATAAAGAGTTATCATATGTTATCTTTTTTTATATATTATAGGCTTGCGTTTGACCACGATCTTTTTTTTTTATTTATTTATTTGTTCATAAAACAATTAACCAATTGTATTTGAAACTACGTTATACATTAAATTATACTAACTATACACTAAAATTTTAAAAATAATCATCATTAAATACAAAAACAATCAATAAACCGACACAATTCAAAACACAAGTCACATTAAAAATCACAAAAACAGCACTTGGGTAAAAAATGTCATAAATTAATTGAATAAATAAATCATTTTGAATTGCATTGTGACTTGAAATCATCCACTGAATAAAAACACCCTTCCAGCAAAAGCTTTTTTAGCCTAGTCTTAAATATGATTGGACTATCAATAATTTTCATGTCAATGGGGAGAGAGTTGTATAAAATAACTGCTTGATACCGAGAGCCATGCATCGCTACATTTAATTTTGGACATAGTGGAGCATCAAGATTTTTCCTTCTTGTGCTCAATCTTAGCACTTTTTGTTCCGGTGTCTCATACTTATGTGGATGCCGGACAACATCCATAAGAACTACTAATATGTAGAGGCTAGGCAGTGTCAAAATTTGTAGGCTCTGAAAATGATCCTTACATGTTTCCCACGGAGGTATCCGCACCATGGTACGAATAGCACGCTTTTGTAACACGAATGCCCTGTTAATATTATATTCGTAACTATTTCCCCAAAATTTTACACTATATCTCAACTTAGACTCCACCAGTGCGTAGTAAACTGTTTTAAGTTGCTCAAGCGTCACCTCATCTCTTAAGCTTCTTATAGCATAGCAGGCTGAACTTATTGAGTTCTCAACAGACTCCAATTCAGGTTTCCAGTTTAGGAACTGATCAATATGTACTCCCAAAAATTTTACACTATTGTTGAATTCTAACTTTATACCATTGGATCCTTTATATATGGAACCATTTATTAAATGCTATAAGTGCATTGCTAATCTTACTGTCAAGTTCTTGCAAACATCTGGCTGGGATGACTGCATTTGTATCATCTGCATAAACTACTAATTTAATATCTGGGATAGAATTACTAATAAAATTAATAAGATCGTTTAAGAAAATTACAAAGAAAATTGGTCCTAATATTGAGCCCTGTGGAACTCCGCGTGTTATATTAGTTAACTTAGATTTCGTCAAAACTTCTTGACCATTTACAATATCTTTAATTTCGATAAATTGTTTTCTGTTGCTTAAATACGATTTAATAAGATTAAATACATTACCCCGCACTCCGTAGAACTCTAACTTAGCAAGTAGAATTTCATGATCAATCGAGTCAAATGCAGAAGACAGATCCAAAAATAGACCTGCTACTTTCATTTTGTTATTCAAATTACTTATAACTTCATTGATTAGCAGATCAACCGCATCGACGGTACCCAGACACCTTTGGTATCCAAACTGGCGCTCGTTTAAAATTCTATTTAACATTAAATGTGATACTATTCTATCTTTTATTAGTTTTTCATAGATTTTAGATAGAATAGGCAGTAAGGAAACAGGTCTATAATTCTTTGGATCACTCTTCTTACCCTTTTTATAGATAGGAATAACTCTAGCAATTTTTAATTGATCAGGAAATATACCTAAATTAATACAATTATTAATAAAGTTTGATAGTGGTTCAGCCAAGAGATCAATGTTTTCTTTTATTATTGTGATTGGTATTTCGTCATATCCATAAGATCTCGCCTGATGGTAAGCGATGATGCAGTCTACGATGGTGCATGCTTGCCTAGAAGAAACCTATCCACTCGCGACTTAAAGATACCCAGGTTGTAGCTATCAGGCGCATAATAAATGCCAAAGAGAGAACCGCTTTGTGCGAATGGGAGGTATTACTACCATATAGCGGTGGCGCACCGCAGAGCGTCTGGTTATCCGTTGGTAGAATGGAGATGGTGGGATTAGGTTGAAAAGTTCCGCCGCACACTCCCCGAAATGTACTCGTTAAAAAACCGAGAGGCTAGCAACCCTTCGTCGATGCTCCAGGCTGAAGAGCCTTGCATCAACTAGCTCATCGTTGCCTATGAGCTTCTTAGCTCTTCTCTCAATTGATTTCAGAGCCTCAAGTTGGTACTTCGCGAATCCGTCCCGTCCCCTGTGCGAGTATACCAAGCTTTTTAGCAGCCAACTGTGCTTTCGTTTCAATGTAGGAGCCGAAATTGAGAGTCGGAGTTAATGAGATACCAAGAAGATCGAGGTGGTCAGATATCGGCACGGATACATTCCGGAAAGTAGGAGTTAGATTAAATTGACTACGTTGTTATCTTACCTAGCACTTTTAAATACTGGTCTAGGTACTGCGCCAGCAGTGGTCGGTCAGTCTGCCGCCGACACGCCTCTCGCAGCTCTATGGCAGGCGTGGGATTGGACACGGCTTCCCACGCCTGGGACGTGATGTACATCTGTTGTAGCATTAGACGGAGGAGCTCACCAGCTGGAAAAATATACAAACTAGGTTTTATCATCATCAACAACAGCCGTCTGACGTCAACTGCTGATCATAAACTTTCCCTGTAGATTTCCTTATTACGTCTTTCTATCTAGTGGGGGGCCGTCCTACACTGCGCTTTCCGGTAGTGGTATCTGCCCCAACGGCCGCCAGTTTTCGCCACGCGCCTCTACCACGAACACTTCTAGCCGTCCGGGCTATGGCGGTGTCTTTTATATCTTTAGTATATTTAATGAGGTGTTTAATCATCACGATTATGACACCCTAGAAAAGATACTAAACCGAATCGTGTCCTTACACCCACTTTAACAAACTTAACGGTGTCGTTAATTAGTCTACGGATCGCCTTATTTCTGACCAGCTCTTGCCCGCGACTTCGTACGCGTTACACTACTAAATGGGTAGGTAACCTACTAATTTATAGGATAAAAGGTAGCCTATGTGGTAAATTACCACATAGGCTGATTACCACTGGTAATCCAGGTTATAATTTACGTATATAGGGGACGTTTAAGTATTACGTAAGCAGATTTATTACAATTATTTACCAATGGTTACGTAAACATTGGTATAGAGGACTTCAACGCACATAATATTTTGACAACTTTATTAACACGGTATTCAACATAGAGTAAGAAACGAATATCTTAAGTACAAGTAATATTACGAACAATATTACTGCTGACGTAATCACCATCTAGACCCCCACCCCCATGCCATCAAATATAAGCAAAGCATATACCCCCCCACCCCTTATTGTGCTTACGTAATACTTGAACGGATCCCATACCAAATTTCATCGATATCGGTTCAGCCGTTACGACGTGATTGAGTAACAAACAAATAAATAAACAAACATCCAAACTTTCGCATTTATAATATTAGTGTGATTCGATCTTGCAGTTAAGCGATACACTCTTTTAGAGTGTAGAGAAACGCCAAGCATTATCATTTTACATCGGTAGAAGATGATAAAGTGAAGAGCACGCACTGGAAAACGCAGCGTAGGACGCTCCCCCCCCCCCCTCCCCCCCCCTCCCTCCACCCCTAGTCGAAAAGACGACCTGATAAAGGTTGCTGGGAGCCGTTGTTTCTGGGACTGACAACAAGATCGGTCGCTCTGGAAAATGGGGAATCCTATGTCAGGAGTGGACATCCGTGGATCATCGACAAAGGTTATAAGTTGAACAGCGCTGTGATAAGTTGGTAACTACACAACACAGCTATGGGTGAACAACACAACAATTTAAGTTGAAGCCTAGTCATCTATTAAAATGAAGTGGTACCGAGAAGTACCACCCATACCTGGTCGGGATACCACCCTGCCGTACCAATCGATTTGCTTCAACTTTTCTTGTTAGCAAGAGTAAGGAGTGGAACTCACTTCCGGCGTATGTTTTTCCGTACCAGTATAAATCTCGGAGTCTTCAAGTTTAAGAGTGAACAGGTTCTTTCTAGGCAAGCGTGCTCCATCTTCGATCACACCATCACTTACTACCAGGTGATGTAGTGGTCAAGCACTTGGTTATCAGCAGTGCCTACAGTACAAGTCCCGTACTTAGTGTTTTTTTAAACATACAAACATTCGCATTTATAATATTAGTGACCACAATCTCACCTGATGGTAAGCGATGATGTGGTCTAAGATGTAGCACGAAGATCTAGAAGAAACCTATTCACTCTTACCTTAACGCGTCGGCGAACACTGAGCGCAACTCCAATTCAGCCACGTCAAAAACTTCGGCCTGAATATCGCTATCCCTGTTTAATGACGAAGTTTAGTCACGCAGAGCGACAGTGATAGCAATAGAACGATTCTAAATTTGATTAGATTTTGACCGTGTTCCGTAATACCAAAAATGATGACTGAAAACTTGTTGTATTTTTCTCATTGTGTTGTTATTCTGTAACTAGACGATATAATCTATGTTCCCATGACTAGGATACGTAAGATGTTGTTATTTTTAATACGAAACAATTAGGTTGAAAGCAGGTCTTTTATGACGTAAAAACATGCAGAATGCGATACGCTTCTATTTTATGTAAGTATTTTGATCTAATATATGGTTGGAAACCTAGATAAATACTATTAAAATTAAAATAATACCTTATTAAGCTAGAAATATGCTCCAATTAGAAATGATCTTGGTAGTACGTGTTGTATGGGCGATTGTCCCTCCGGTGCCCCCTTAAAGAGGCCCGGATCGTATTTATTAGGAAAAACAGACGACGGTAAAGTGTTCCATACCTTAGCTGTACGCATCACGAACGTAGAACCAAAACGGTGTGTGCTAATGGGTGGTATACAACTAGGTACGGATGGTACTGAGCCGTGCGCCTACTTGTCCTTTGATGGAAGGGGGATGGCGGGATCAGATCGTATAGTTGCTGGGAACATTCCCCAAAATATATTCTGTAAAAGATACAACTTGCAACTTACAAGGCTTGCAACTTTACGGCGGTGTTCGAGACTTTTGGTCTTAGTCTTTGCCATATGTTGCTCACCTGTAAGCCTAAAAGCCCTACGTTCTATCGAGTCTAAGGTAGCGAGTTGGTATTTGGCCGAACCATCCCAAAGGTGGCAGCAGTACTCCATACCAGACCGAACTTGAGCTTTGTAAAGACTAAGAAGCTATCCTGGTAGGTACATGTACAAGCCATTATAAAATGTATTCTAATTAAGTTTAATATAAATATGTGTGTTATAAATGTATATTGCATGATCTGAGAAATATTTTTTTTTTTTTTTTTTTATTATCATCAATAAAAAAACGAGTGTGCTTCAGACCACACGACTGAAGTAAAACTTCTTTAGCTCCATCTATAAAATATAAATAATGTATAAAATAAAAAAAATAATGTTTTAAGGAAATGTCAACCTTATTTCGAGGCGTAACATAAGTTATTGTCTGCTGTTGCCTGCCATCTGTTGTGGAATTGCTGAACTTTTTCGTAAATCGAAGCTGGTAGATTCAAAATACGAAACGTCGTAAATACTTTTTTATCTATAGCAAAATGAACTCTATTATACAGCATGAAGGAGTGTTTTGTTTTTGCAGTTTGTATAATATAGGCTAATTTGGGATAGGAGATATGCGACAAATCAACTGGCTATGAGATAAAGAAAATGTGTGCTCGCACCTCTCTCTCTCTCTCTCTCTCTCTCTCTTGTCCCTACAGTAATATACGAAACGTAACTTTCTCTCTCTCTGTTTATATCTTCATATCTTAGTTAGTTCTTAATTCTATGTTATTCTATCTTAGGTTTATTTTTATTTGCATGCAGTGTTAGCCTGTAATTGATTGTGCAATTAGCTTTAATATGTAATATAAAGAATTAATTGAACGTATTGTTGTAACTATCGTTGGTTGACCTAAATACATAAAATAACATATCTACTTCTCAACTTCCGTTCGCACTTGTCGTAACGCATTCCCCAAGTCAAGCGTGCGTAAAGAAGTTTTACTTCAAAAAGTGGTAAAACATGCAGAACTAAGCCATGTTTCCTTCGCCATATTTTTTTTTACCATTATCGTCAATCCGTCGTGTGACAGCCTTGATCATGATGTCATCTCTAAAATCTTGGTGGAACCTATCGCAGTTCACGCGCCAGTATATCTCTGGGAAAGAAAACAGTACAGGTTATTCACAGGGACTTATTACTTATTTAACTAGTGATAGCCGAGATTGACATCTTAATATACCCCCCCCCCCCACGCAGTAACATTACAAATGGAGTTATAAACTTTAAAAACTTTGAAGTCATGTACAATTAAAATTAACGTTCATGATTTATTTAAATTATTTATAAATACGGGAGTGGGACAGCAATGCGACAACAGATTACAAAAAAAAATTGGTTGTCTGTAAAGTCGGTTTACGGACAATAATTTTACGTTATAAAGAGTGATAGATGCGTCACAATCCGAACGCTTAGGCCGGTCGTGCCTCTCTATCGCTTGTTCCGCGCTCTCGCTTGCACGCTCGGCTCTGGTGGAACGTGACACATTTTCGTGCGTGCAGCCGGCGTTCAAAAAAATACAGATCACAATAAATTCATCACGTATTGTTTATCGGTGTTACTGCACAACAATAGTCAAAATTCGACCGTTATCATAATTTTTTTAAAGATAGTTTTATGTTTCTGCACTTCTTTTCTCCATATTATAAACTATAACTCCATAAAAAATCGCATTGCTCCGTGCGCTTTTTTTCGTTTGGTCTCTTTGGTTTGATTAAACTAATAAATAAAAATCTTTTTCATCACTCATGCTATGAAAGTTGGTCATTATCGATATTCGTATAATCAATTTGAGTATACTCGAGTAAATTTGAAAATAGAATAAGGCTCATTATTAAAAATCCCGTATTTATAATAATGATTGAAATCAATCACGAAAGTTTTCTAAGTAAAATAGAATAAGGCTAATTGAATTCATAATAAGCTAAAATGGAATACAATCTCTATGACAAATCCTTCATTATGTTTAAAAATAAAAGAGGTCACATTTATAAATGTTAAAATGAGGTACAATCTCTATGACAACCCCTTAATTATGTTTAAAAATAAAAGAGGTCACATTTATGAATGTTAAAATGAGATACAATCTCTATGACAGCCCCTTAATTATGTTTAAAAATAAAAGAGGTCACATTTATGAATGTTAAAATGAGATACAATCTCTATGACAAATCCTTAATTATGTTTAAAAATAAAAGAGGTCACATTTATTAATGTTAAAATGAGATACAATCTCTATGACAAATCCTTAATTAAGTTTAAAAATAAAAGAGGTCACATTTATAAATGTTAAAATGAGATACAATCTCTATGACAAATCATTAATTATGTTTAAAAATAAAAGAGGTCACATTTATAAATGTTAAAATGAGATACAATCTCTATGACAAATCCTTAATTAAGTTTAAAAATAAAAGAGGTCACATTTATAAATGTTAAAATGAGATACAATCTCTATGACAAATCATTAATTATGTTTAAAAATAAAAGAGGCCACATTTATAAATGTTAAATTGAGATACAATCTCTATGACAAATCCTTAACTATGTTTAAAAATAAAAGTGGTCAAATTTATAAATATTAAAATGAGATACAATCTCTATGACAAATCCATATTTCTATTTAAAAATTGAACAGGTTGTGAAAACAAATAATACCAGGAACGCAAATTCTCTTATTAGCAACAAGCTGTTATGAAAAAGACTTAATTTCATCGCTTTCGAGCCATCAATAACATCTTCGACTAGCGTTGTCCCTCGACTTAGCTCGCGCGTACGCCTAAATATCTCGGGCGTACAGTAACGGAATGATAAGGTTCGTCAATTTTCAAATTGATTCGTTCAACGTATTGCGAGTACATATTACCTTTTGAAACTTTGTTACAGAATAGACTGAGTTACAGAAAATAATGTTTAATTGTTCGTTAATATAGTTCAAAATTATTCAGATCAAAGTGGTTTGACTCTTGTCAAAAAGAATTAATTGGTTCTTGCATTACTGGTGCAAGCGAAAACCGACTCTTAAGAGTCACCTTAAGGTGACGAACCTTTTCATTCCGTCACTGTTTAATAGATCGCATACAGCCCTTGTATAACTATTGGGGTATTGTACTGGAATTAGACACGTGACAGCTAGTGACATGTTATGAACAACGCGAGCTTTGCCAAAGGCCTATGCTATCGCCCATGCAGCACCAGCGTGGTACGCGCTATGTTCCTCTACCAACAAAAAGAGGATAGAAGCTCAACAAAGCATAGCTCTACGTATCTGCACAGGAGCAGAATGCTACGTCAGGAACGACGCCATCCCCCGCGACGTGCAGATGTCCAGCGTCGAAGACTTTGTGATAATGTTAGCGCGTCGCATGTACGATCGCGCCGACAATTTCCGCCACGCTCACCTTAACGTCATCGCTCCGCTGCACGCACGGCCACCTGACATTCGAACTCACTGGCGTCCATTACCGCGGAAGGTCTTATGCTCACTATCCTCTTCATAGCGTATACCACAAGAGGACCAACGTTAGCCAAGACATCGGCCACGTAACGTCGAGAGGCCATACTGCAAGCCCGGATAGCACTCCGGACTTCACCCCGTGCCTCAGAGATAGTCGTCTCTGACGTTGAAGCACGAAAGTCCGACCCTTACCCACACTACCCAAACAAAAATGGTCGAAGTGTTTAAGACCCATGATGATGATGTGGGCTTTACCAAACGCGCGGGTATCGTTCTATAAGAAACATAACTCACTGTCATTTGTTTCGCTGACATCCCCCGAACTGACCGCTTGTATCAACGTCCTCGTATCCAAGTCCGGTACTATAGTGGCGACTGGAACTAGTGTTGGGACCTCGCTGCCTTCGTGCAGTTCCGCTACAGGCGCCTGCTGGATGTAGGCCGCTGTGACCAGACTAATGAATGTGTCCTTCAGTTTCACTATGTTTATGTTTTTTTCCTGAAATTTACTAGTATTATATGGCTTAAATACAATTCATGTAAGGGGTGTTCAAATATTACGTAACGCAATTTAGGGGGAGGGGGGTTACGTTACATAGTTTTTTTTATGTAAATAATTTTTTGTTTTATTTATTACTAGCTGACCCGCCCGCGGCTTCGCACACGTTTTTTCGTAAAATATTATCCTCCTGCGCAGTCAGGTAATCGATCTTTTTAAGATATACAATTCCGTAGTACATTAATTCGAACTATCTCGAAAGGTTTAGCCAGCGTTTGCAATTAAAGCGTACAAAAATATATTTTTCGACTTTTCTGTTCTATAATATGTATGTATTATACATATAAACCTTCCTCTTGAATCACTATCTATTGCTGAAAACTGCATTAAAATCCGTTGAGTAGTTTAAAAGATCTAAGCGAACAGACAGATTACCGCAAACGCGATTAAAACAATAGCATAGGTATTTTAGCGATTTTCCGGTACTTTGCGCGGCGCGGGCGAAGTGCCGGCTGAGATGCAGGAGGTTGCGGGTTCGATTCCTGCCGCGGAACTAATTTTTGTAAGATCTACAGATATTTGTCCCGAGTCTGGTTCTTTTTCTATATATTGTATTTAAGAATTACAAAAAAGTATTAGTTATCTGGTTCCTATAATACAAGCTTGCCTTAGTTTGGGGATAGATAGCGCTGTGTGAAATGTCTAGCAATTTTTTTTCTGCTCATTCCTCTGTGTGACATCACCCGCTAGAGTCTACAATAAAGTCAACATTTTTATACCTGTTTATTCTCTGATACGTTTGGTAGGTACGATTTCTACATAAAATGTTCTAAAATGATTACCTTATCATCTTTATATTTATTGGCAACGGTGACCAGCAGCACGGTGGCTGTGCATGTAGACTGCTGCAGCAGCTCCTCAGTCAGAATCTCGGCTTCAGTGCCGTATTTACTTTTCATTTGAAGAAGGTACCTGGAATTCAATTAAGATGGTGTATGTTAGACCAGTATAATAGGTTGGGGAAAAAGTCTTTTCGCATTATAGTATGTATGAACTTGTAATAAAATCTCTTTGGCTATACTATTTGAATCTGGCTGGTTTTAGTATCATTCAAAGTTTAAATTTAAAGAAGATAATTCCAAATTCAAATTAGGAAAATGTGTGATTTTTATTTGTTTTTCGTACTGTAAAGATGAGTGAATCTAATGAAGAAATTCGATACATTTTAAAATTTTACTACAAAAAAGGTAAAAATGCAACGCAAGCCGCGAAAAAATTTTGCGATGTTTATGGACCTAGTGCAGTGTCTGTGAGAGTAGCACAAATTTGGTTTAAGCGTTTTCAATCCGGAAATGTTGATGTCAAAGATGCACGTCGCTCTGGTCGCCCTATTACGGATAAAATTGATGCCATTTTTGAAAAAGTGGAGCAAGATCGGCATATCAGTAGTTACGACGTAGCTGAAGAACTGGGAATTGACCACAAAACAGTTTTGGCGCATTTGAAAAAACTGGGTACACATAAAAGCTCGATATTTGGGTACCCCACGAGCTCACTGAAAGAAACCTAATGAACCGTGTACTCGTTTGTGTTTCTTTATTACGACGTAATGAAACCGAACAATTTTTGAAGAAGCTGATAACTGGTGATGAAAAGTGGACCACGTACGACAAGAACGTGCGAAAAAGGTCGTGGTCAGAGGCCGGTCACGCTTCACAGACTGTGGCGAAACCCGGGTTAACTCGCAACAAGGTGATGCTGTGTGTGTGGTGGGATTGGAAGGGCATTATTCATTATGAGCTGTTACCACCAGGCAGGACCATCGATTCTGAACTCTACTACGAACAACTGATGAGATTAAAGCAAGAAGTTGAGAGAAAGCGGCCGGAATTAATCAACAGAAGGGGTGTGGTTTTTCATCATGATAACGCTAGACCTCACACATCTTAAGCCACTCAGCAAAAAATAAGAGAGTTTGGCTGGGAGGTGTTAATGCATCCGCCGTATAGTCCTGACCTTGCACCTTCAGATTTCCACCTATTTCGGTCTCTTCAGAATTCTTTAGGCAGTGTCAGGTTAACATCACGAGAGGACTGCCAAAACTACTTGTCGCGGTATATTGATTAGAAGCCCCAAAATTTCTATAGCAATGGGATCATGCCCCTACCTACAAGATGGTTATCGAACAAAATGGTACCTACATACTTTAGTTAAATGTAAATGAACTATATTAAAAAATGTTTTGAAGTTTCTTAAAAAATGCGAAGAAACTTTTTCCCCAACCTAATAGTATGTATGAGTTAGCATAGTAACTGTAGTTTCTTACCAGGCTTCAAATTAAAAGCTCAGAATTAACAGAATGGTCTGTATTTTCTTTTTTCTTATGTTCTAGGTTTACAATATAAAGGCGCGCACTTATTGATCACAATTTTGTATGTTTGCGCTAAACATAAACAAATCAGTTCCTTGGCCTAGCGCCTACCGCGCAAAGCGCATTTTACAATATTTGACATTTTCAGAAATCATGTATACCTAACCTAACTTAACTATACGACCAGCTATCTCGTTCTTGGCCATCTGTCACAGTAACTTTGGAAAAATAATAAAAGTATAGCTCACATCTATTTATGATAGACATCCTCGGATCTCTCACTCAGAATGCAGCCTAATAAGAGGGGGATGCAGAGGCAAGTCTAAATATTACGTTTGATATATACCCACTTTTTGCATAGAGAAGCATTCAAGGTTGCCAGCCTATACAAAATTCTTAAATGCTAACACACAATATTCATAAATTAAAAATTTAAATCAAAAGCATAGATAATTTGTATAAAAAATGAATAATACAGATAATTGAATAATAATAATAGAATGTCAATAGTTAAATTAAATTTAAATAATTATAAATAATATACTTAATTGTTAATTATTAATTATCAATTTTTTACATATAGAAAACACCAAATTTGTTTCATTAAGTCATTTAGATTTTGTGTGAAAGGAAATAAGATAAAATGTATGGCTAAGCTATACCTACCTCGGATATCTGATAAGTAGTAGAACATTTTCAGGAATAAGTTTGTAGTCAGCGATGATTTCATTGGCTGCAGGTTCAAATGCAGCCAATTCAAACTTAAGTAAAGTACGGAGGCTCTCTATCACCTGAAAACCACCGAAAAACATAAAAGCGGATCTATTTATTTTATTTTATTTCTTTTGCAATTAAAAACCAGAAAAGCATGTAAGTTTATTCAGTTTAATCTTTCATAAAATAGTATCATTGTGTGTAGGGTAGCATGGATAAGGTCAGAACAGCAGATGTACCTACAGAGATACTTCAGCAGATGAGAAAATGAACAGCTAATGTATTCATTTAAATGATAAAAATGGTGGCTATATTGAAGTATGTACTGATTCTCTAAACTTCTACTTTAAACAGGACAGATTCGATCATGCGCTCTGATATGACTTACATACTAAAGTGGAACAATGTTTATCCTACGGATAACGGTTGTTTAATACACTATTGTCATACATACACTAATACACAGCCATTTTTGCCATAGATAAATGAGAAATATAACTATTTGATTAAAACAAAATTTTGTTCAAAAAAATTTACAAGCAGCTCGCTTCAGGGTGAACTTTAATTTAGGCAACAGAAAAAACTATAAATACAGTAGGTATATACACCAAAGGCTACAATTATTTAAGGGGGAGAGGTATAATACACCATGTGAAAACATAACCTATTGATTAGATACAAATTATGCAAATACCTGTGATCGAGATAGCCCTGAAGATTTAACTATTAAAGCGATGGGTTTAGTGCCGTAATTGAATAGATCATCACCAACTTTTTGGACAATTTCACCGAAATACCGGTGCAGAATCACTGACACTACTCGTCCCATTTGATGAGACATTTTTATTTGTATTTAGACTCCTGCGGCTAGTAATAAATCCCTATGAAATAGTAATGAGCTTGAAAGTTTTTGAGAAATTATTATAAGTTTCAGGACGTTTTCATTTTATTTATTCTATTTTTCTTTCTCGCAAGCAAACGAGTCGTGTGTGGTATGTATTGTTTACATTTTTCATAACGTTCCTTTATACTTGCTTTATACGTACACACTTCTAAGAAAGAGAATAAATCACTGCGTGCGGACTTTTATATATGAATGGCCCAATTCATGAAGTCACTAAGTCCTAAAAGTGACTTTTGAGATAAAGTAATTTTACAGTGTTTATTGCGTCCTGAAATAACATGCGATGATGGAAAAAAAATAATATAAAAGTATGTTTTAGTGTGAAATACGTAGATTTATTTAGCAAAAGAAAGAAAACAATATAGTTAATAGAAACCTTGTAATAAAATATCAAAATCTATGGACTTTACATTATTTATTACATACATACCTCTGAGTAGCAGCGGGTAGGTGAATGTCAGCTAAAATTGTAATGGATTTCGTTTGTCTTGGAATATTCGGAGTCCATTAATCCCCAGATGACGCGTAATAATCAACAATATCATCTGTGTTCTTATCGTTACTATTTCCTCAGAATCAAAAAGACCGCTTTCTTGCATTAATTTGTAATTTTGTAACGTTAAAACGCTAATTATTTTTAGTATGTTGATAGTTTGCAGTAGTTTGACTTAAATAATATACTCCCACGGCCCACCTATAATACTCTTACTTATAGTTCGATAGTAAAACTTTTGACTTACCTACTAATAAAAAACCTACTTATAGTTTATGGTCAGTATCCATATTTTAATAAGGACAACACTGTTACTGCAAAATCACAACAAAAACAAATATTTAAATCTTCTTTGTAGAAAAATCGTTATAAAAAAACTTTAAAATGACAGACAGGTGTGATCTGTGTTCCATTAGGACTTAGACCAAAACATCAAGGACTTAGTGATTTCTTATAAAAAAATACGTGATTTCATGAATTGGGCCATTCATAGACATATATGAATTCTAATAGCCATCGTGCACAAAAACGAATACCCGTCGGTCGTGTCACAAGAAAGTCTATCGATTGTAATAAAAATAAATATCTTATTGAACTAGATAAAACAAATCTGAGGGAATTACTTCATAATTTTAAAGTTGTACCAGCTTCAGCGACCTACAACGAATAATGAATTTATGATCATTGTAAGCAACCGACCTACAAATTATAATGCAACGTAATAATTTGTCAGACAGCAGGTTTTTGACAATTGGCATTGACATTCTTTTTTCTATTGTCCAATGTCATTCATTGTTTTGAATTTGCTTTTTCTTTCATTTGTGCTTTGCGTAGGTAGTGATTACATTCTCTCTCTCTGCTTTGTGCTCTGTGATGTTTTCGTCGGGGAAAAACAGAAAAGAAAGCATTCTTTCTTTTGGTCTAGGTAGACGGTAAATTCAGTTCTGTGACGGTACGGTCCGGTATTTAATTGTAGTTATTCGAATAGTCTTAGATTCTGCGAAAATGAATATAGACAGTACTGCAATAAATATACTCAAGCGTGGCGTTGAATTGGACACAAAGAAACGTTATACAGAAGCTCTAATATGCTATCAAGAAGGTCTTCAAATACTGGTGGACAAGATGAAAGGTAAACAAAATAATGAGTAATATACTGACTCCACTGGGGTATTAATACCTCAGTAACTGACCCTGTTACTTTGAAAACAGTGCCAATGGTAGTCCAAAATCAAGCGCCAAGGCATATGCTTGCTTGCTTTAATAGTGTGTATTAAGGACCCACCATCCAGTAAATAATTTTCAGATTAAATGGTACTTAAAGCTACATATTATTATGTTTTGAAAGGGTTCTAAATATAAAATACCAACATTTGATATTTTTAGATGAACCTGAAGAAAAAACCAGGCACTACCTAAGAAAGAAGGTAGAGGAATACATGAATAGAGCAGAGAAAATCAAGAAGTTAGTGTTGCAACAGAAAGAAGCCGGTCTGTTCCACGAACAAGTGCATATTGAGAATAATTCAACAGGGCATAGTTACAAAACATTGTTTGGTAGGTTTCTAGATGAAGAAGTTGAGTTTGTGTTGGTAGAAGACCCTTACATTAGGAGTTATCATCAGGTGTGTATTTACTTCATACACAACATTTTAGTGTGGTTATGGTGCTTGAATTAAGTTACATTAACTTTTTCTGTAGAACATTACAAAGTAGTCTGCTCAAAATCAGTATGATAAATTGATAATACCTCTGTCTTCAAAGCTATTACTTGGGATAACACTACAAGAGTGTATTTGTGTATAAAAAAGAGACTATAGATCCACATTGCTAGGTACACTATATCAATGCCTTATCATTTCCAGTGTCAGAACTTCCTCCGTCTCTGTGAACTGGTAGTCCAATCCTGCCCTAATGTACGGCTCATAGAACTACTAACATCCAGAGACAATAAAACTGAACGAGAACAAAGAGATGGGTTTAATTACCTGGCTAATGACCTTAAGAAATATAATGTCAATTTGAGGATAGAGTATTCCGATACGCTTCATGATAGACAGATTACGTAAGTATTTAGGCTAAAAAACACTAACAACTCAGAATCTTACCTACACCATTCCACTTTAGGCACTTGTCTCACCGCCGGCGAGCAAGCGATTAGTTATCAACTATTTTCTCGCTCGAGAAACGAACAAAAGATATAGATTCCGTGTCAGTAAAAGAGACACGTATATTAATAGTTGATCGTTGGCCGTTCACATTGTAGGCGAGAACTCGCTCTCCACTATTTTGACGCAGCGACTACAACACTCGCTCAGCGATACGCGCTCAGCGATGCTTGCTTGGCGGTCAGAACACACGCCGTGAGATGAACTACGCGAGATGAACTAGCGAGTGGCGCGAGTATCGCCCACCGCACTCGCTCACTCGCTTTATAGCCCAGCGAGACAACGATAGGAACTACACACTCGCTTCTCGCTGCTCGCCAATTTGTTTCTAGTTTCTAGCTCTATTTGCTTCTCGCGCCGCCGGCGGTGAGACAAGTGCCTTAACCCCCTTCTCAACCTTACCTACTCTCAACCACTCGCAAATGTAGTATTCATCTGGGCATCACATCCTTAGCCTGGAGGAGTTAATAGTCATCACTACTAAGAAAATCATTTAGTTTCTAAAAGCTGTAGAGCTTGTGGTTTACTTTGAATGCCCCTATGAACTAGGGGCTACATAAACATAAATGGTGATCACAATAAGCCTTATTACGGTGATGATCAATGACCAACTCATTACTTATTTGTATTTTGTGTTTTAATAAACAATTTCCTAACTTTCAGGTTAAGTTCCGGTTGGATAATCAAAATAGGGAGAGGCTTAGACTTCTATAAAGCCCCTGAGAGTAAATTCTCGCTCGGAATGCATGACATGGACCTCAGGCAATGCCATGAGACCACAGTTGATATTGTGCATTCTAAAAATGTGAGACAATCTAATGGGTGATGTAATAATTTTTAGGTAGGCTATAAGATTTTGTATGATTGTTGAATCAGATTAGTTACTAAGAATGATTTTTACATGAATAATTAATATTGTATGTTTTAAATCTGTGCTTTTCAATATATCACTTTTAAATTTAATATATTTAGGTACCATTACTATAAATTCGAAAGTAATTCTGTCTGTCTGTTTGTTTTTTTCACGACTAAACAGTGGGGCCGATATTGATAGGTTATGACTGGGATTGAAACATTGATCATTATGAATATGGCCTTAGATATACTAATTTAAATTATAGCAATTTAGCAAAAAGTATGTAATATCGTACTTATGTAACTAGTGTTTAGTGACCAAGAACCAGTCCAATATAATATTGGAATAAAACGCTTGCGAAGTCGCCGGTGGGTTAGCTCGAAACGCTGATATTACCACAAAACGCAGATGCGTAGAACGCAGATACGTGTAAAAAAATAACTAAGGCTCGGACTTTATGGCATCCGGGCTTGTCAGGGACCGTTTTTTAACTGCCCCTGACCTATCCGTCGCACAACCAAACATTTGAATTTTTCCTGCATCGACTACACACGATCTGAGGCCATTCGACTTCGATTTTTGCCTGGAAGCAACCGGGAGATGCTCCGGATTCGCAGGATCGGGGAGACCCTGATGCCATAATATTGTCCTAGCCTAAAAGTTCAAGTTATTTTTCTACACTACTGGGCAGAACTAGTGGCGAGAAATAATATGGGAAATTATTTTAAATCAATTAGCTAATTTAGAGAATGCTTATTTGCGATATTTTTAAAGTTGATAGAGAAAACGCAGATTAATGATATACTTTATTTTATAAACATCCAACATTATTACAGCAAACTGTTAATTTCATAATGGATTTCTTTACAATGTCTTTTATTACAATATAGTCTTAAAACTAATACAGGTGGTGATTCTAAAAGGTCATTAATGAATTTATCTATTTTAAAGAAAACTATATGTACATAAAAGTGAAACGCAAATCATGGAATAGAGAGATTACATATTTAATTAAGTTGAACATAATATTAATGCAAACTTAAAGTAGGCACAAATATGACTTTACCAACATAAATACTAAGTTTTCGTATGAAAATCATCTTCTGTGGTAAAGTACGTTAACTTTATCTGGACCATACCCTTATTAAGTAAATCAGTTGTTGCCGCCCGCCTGTCGGTATCACGTGTGTAACTGACGACGCGACCCAGCGACAGCGACTGACTTACATAATAAAGCTACTGGAAAGATGTTTTTTTTTGCATGTATTTACAAAAAAGTGCGTATTCTGTCAGTTATCTGGTTACATAGCTTTGCTTTGTTTGACGCTAGATGGCGCTGTGTGAAATGTCCAGTGTTATTTACACAACCACACCACAGCGACACTACTGTGTGAACTGTAGCTAGTGCGAATGGGAACCATGAAGATGCGTTGTGGTCGCTATGTTTGGTATTGACCACACGTTCGCGACACAGTTGAACGCGACTGCAAAATGTGGGACGTGTGAATGGAACTCCACGTTTTCATGCGATATTGTGGCCGCTCATATTTTTGTCGCTGTGGTGTGGTTGGCGCCCGTCTGAACGAATGCTCAGTTAACCAATTATAGCTGTTTACGACCACTAAGTTTCAGCGTTGCTATTTTGAATGACGGTTTTCATTTTTGATTTAAAAAGAGACTTAGTTCCAACTAATGTTGGCGCTGTCTAGAGATGCGCCGCAAAAAATAAGGTTTATGATGCCAAAATCTCAAAGACGCAATATCAAAATCTATTTGAAACAATCTCATTTCGTCAGATAAACAAACACAAATGTTTGTTATTTTAATTCAAGATCCTCGGAAAGTAATCCTGATACGGCAATTGACATTGACAATTAATTTTTGTTAATCGCAGCATGACAGAGCAACGCCATCTGTTAGCAGTTATAAAAACATGGTTGTGAAAGCCCCTCAGTAAATCTACCCGGCCAGATATGATTAAAAATGTGGCTTATAATACATTGTTGGTACAAATCTTACAATATAAATAAAGTGGATACAGAATTGTACGAAACTAAAAAGACTAGGTAGAATAATCGTTATGGCCTCAAGTGAGAACTTAAATATAAATAGTTTTATACCAAACTAAGCGGTATGTACAAAGCGATGCTAAATTAGATAAACTTTTATATACAATAACACTTTTATTTAAAAAAGTGGGATGTATGGCATTTATCGAAGCATACCTAATAATTAATTTTTTGGAGGGTTTCAAGATTTTTTCTTGCTACTTGCCAACAGATGGCAGCACTAGTGTCTAGCGTTATGGTGAGTGGAATGTTCTAAATCATTGTTTTAACCTAAAAACAATCAATTTAAGATTTTTCGGCCTTTCGGCGGATCTGATTTCGGTTGAATTTCATTATATCAATCACGGTTTTTGGTAAACGCCCAAATGCCTAATAAAATTAGATTTTTCTCTAAATACATTTCATTTAGTTTAATTCTAAAATTCGATCAGTCTGGTATAAAATAGGTAGGTACTTTTGAGTACATTCGTATAACGCTACAAAGACACATTTATGCCTTAAACATGGAGGTAGGCAAAACTTTCCTTATTCTTGGCTAAGACACTATCCCTGTCACAGCCACATAAATGTAAAACGTGTGGTACAAGAGTGACTGTTAGTGACCAGTAGCGGATCCAGGAGGGGGGGGGGGCTACGGGGCTCAAGCCTCCCCCCCCCCCCCCCCAATCATAGGGAATAATATCTTTTTATAGTGATTTCGAAGTTGGTCCTATTATAAGAGTAATAAGGCCTACCCTCAGCTGTGTCAAGCCCCTCCCAAACCAAAATCCTGGATCCGCCGCGGTCAGTGACTTCGGTAAGCTATTATTTTTATTAAAATCTCAAACATAGCTCTCCTGCTTAGCCGAGAACAGCATAAGTGATTCCATCAGATGCGGTTTGATCATTTCGTCCACATCCTTCTCGTAGTCATTGAAAGCCATAGGACAATGCTTGTACAGAACCCTCAGTGCCTTGAGGCAGTGGATAAGCGTCTGGTCTGGGTTGGTGTCGACTGTGGGCCGCGTTCTCTGCGCTCTAACCATTCGGGTTAGGTGCGGAACGCCTTCTAATTGGACGATTTGGTGCGCCACGTCCGGCATTACTGATAGTCTGTGGAAGAAAATAGGTTCATTATTGAAAGATAGTAGAATAGAGCTGATGAGTGCTTTTCATTTTCGATTTAAAACGAAAAACTAAATAAAAAACTAGTTCCAACCAGCGCAATAGATGGCGCTGCGTGGACACGCACCAAAAAATATGGTTAGCATGCCAAAGATACATTAAAATTTGTCTAAAATAATCTCACTTCGTCAGATAAACAAACACAAATGTTTTTTTTATTTCAAGTTTCACAGAAAATAATGTTGACACGGCAATTGACATTGACAATTTACTTTCATCATCAGAGCTCATGCTCTGATTAACAACAGATGGCGTTGCTCTCTGATCAGAGCAAAGCCATCTGTTAGCTGTTATAAAAACATGGCCGTGAAACCCCTTAATTGTTCGGTAAGTATTATTGTCGTAGAATTGTTACTGTTACTGAGCAACACAATTATTGGCAGATTGAATACCAGTAAGAGACATCTACAGGCTGATCAGTCTTTTTATTTTCATAAAGTTTATCAAGAGTTGAGATACTGTTCTAATACACTTATTTTGCTTAGTTTTGAGCCCAAATTATTTTTCTTGTTTACACTAAAAGAACTAGGTACCTAAGTTTCTTGCTTTGTTGCCTGAGGTGAGAGTCGAAGCCGCTTCACAATTTTCATAATTTTTGCAGTTTCATCGCTCTATCTGTAATCTGTTTGTACTACTTGTTCTAAATTAAATGAAACAATAGGTGGCAAAGTGAGTTGAAGTCGAGATTTTGGTCACCCACCAAAATGAGGAATAAACTTACCAAAAGTATAACCCGCATTTTGGTGGGTTCATTGGTGTAGTTTTACTGTTATCTGTAAATTTATTGATCATAATCTTTCTCATAAAAGTCTTATAAATTGTAGTGTACAATAAACAATCATTGACGACTTCCGTGATGCATTGGGCGAATAGCCGGCTGAGACGCAGGAGGTAGCGGGTTCGATTCCCGCCACGGAACATATGTTTGTATGATCTACGGATATTTGCTCCGAGTCTGTTTGTTTCTCTATGTAATAAGTATGTATTTACAAAAAAAATGTATGTAAGTATTCTATCAGTTATCCGGTTCCCTTATTTATTTATTTATTATTTGTTTATTATCAGATTAAAAAAGCTGGTTACACATTGATTCTATGATGTCTTAAAACCTATACTAGGTTTATCCAGACACCAGGTTCTCGATAACGTGGGTTCTGGTCAAAAGTATGTACATAGTACAAGCTCTGCTTAGTTTGGGGCTAGATAGCGCTGTGTGAAATGTCCAGCAATATTTATTATTTTTATTATTATTATTTATTAACTACCTACAATAGCACACATTACCGTAAAGTTTTGAAACAGACAGAAAAGTTACAATTAAGGCGGAGAAGTTTGAAGGGTGACGACTTTTAGGTTTTTTTAACAACTGTATCTGCTGAAATGTAAAATATGCACAAAAACATATTTTATTAAAATTGAACATATAATCTACCGCTTTGTGAAGATAGAAACGCGAATAATAATACTTTTCTCGATAAAAAAAAATCATAAAGTTGACACTTAATTGATATTTAAACGGTCGACACTAAAAGGTTTCCTTTTTAAATCATGTCAAATTTATACCAAATGATAGAACTTATTATTAACTAAGGAATTGTGAAAAAACAATATGTAATTCAGTTATTATTAATCTCTGTGTAAGAAAACTATCAAAATCTACTCGTTCAGGCGCTCGCGCCGGGCGGCCAGTGACCGTCGAGACGTCTTCGAGGTCGGACGCACGCCGTTTGTCTCCCGAAAATTCCCCCGCGTTTCAAATTAGTTCAGTGCAGATACGTTTAGGTTGGCGGGGCCTGAGGTAGCATAAAATACCTAAAGTTCCGAAACAAGCCCGCCTTAAATAGCCAGTTAGTTACCTGGATATAGCTTCAGTAGCGTGGCAATGCAGCCGGGTTTGCGCGCGCAGCTCATGCGGGCGCGGCGCGGGTGTGGGCGCGGCGCGCGTGAAGCAGACGAGCGCCACGCTCACGACGCGCACACCGGACAACATGGCGACACAGCGCGGGATGCGGGAGAGAGACACGAGGAAGGATGCTGTCTGTTCCTGCAAAAGGCTTAAAGTTATAGTTTGGCAGACGACAGGTTGATAGTATTTAAGGAAAAGAGAAGATCTCCCACCGAGCAACTTTTGGCTTCGGACAGGAATTGCTGATTTTGCGTGATTTAGGATAGTTCTTCCATTTGCCGTTAGATGTCACTGACACTATTGACGTTCTCTCTGTAAGTTAGCTTTATGTCCAAATATTTATATTATGTGGTGATAGATGTCGCTGTCGCTACAAAGGGTTTCGAACACTAAAAAAATTACAGGTTACTATCTGAAAAAGGCCTTTGTGATTAACCCCAATGTGAAGAAAGAGCTAGATTTGCAAAAGTATGTGAGCCTTCAAGAACCTTTTTGGTACCAGGCCTAATGCAGGTCGTGGAAGCACTCATAAAGTCATAATCACTAGCCGAAGAGCTCTAAAGCTAGACATTTATTTGGCATGGCTTCCATTTTTCACCATTAACCATTCGGTATGGCATACTTGTTGCTACTCTAATCGATTCGGAGCCGGGGAAACAAGGCAAGAACGACCACTGAATAAGGGGAGACTAGAGACATTAATTTGATCAAACTCACTTGCAAAAACACTGATATGTTCGGCCCCCGTCTCTTCACAGCGTCTAGTAGTCTCTCCACCGTGTGATGCTTGGTGATAACCTCCACTATGTCTGAAGTAGGTTTGGTATCCTCTGGTCTTTCAAGCTCCAACTCTCGGACTAAGTTGACGAGGCACGCGGTACATAGGAGTACAAGCTGACAGCATTCCGTACGGGATACGATTCCTGGAAGAAAAAACAATTAGAGGTTTTCACGGCCATGCTTAACGGCTGGTTAGATGGTAATGGTATGTTCCTGTAATTCAGTAATTACAGGAACATACCATTACCATCTAACCAGCCGTTAAGCATGCCAGTGCACATAGGCATAAAAGCTAAGTCCTATAATATGGCAACGTATCCACATAGAGATCAAGATAACATAATACCTTGTCTTGAATTAAACGTGGATATCCATAGGCTGCAGTAGTTACTTAACATCTGGTGGACTGCATGCTCGTTTGCCATATAAGTAGTATAAAAAAAATGCTTTTATAACCGCTAACAGATGGCGTTGCTGTGTCATATGCTGATAATCAAAGGAAAGTGAATTCTCTTTTCCGAGGAACATGATACTAAAAAACATCATTTGTGTTTGTTTTCTGACGAAATGAGATTGTTTTATACAAATTTTGTTATTGTGTCTGAGATTTTGGCATATAAATCATATTTTTTGCCGGTATATATCCCCAGACAGCGCCATTTGTTATGCTAGTTGGAACAAGTTTTTTTATTACCATAATGAGAAGCCCTTATTCAATATGTGAATGTTATAAGTATTCGACAATAGAGGGCGCCATACTAAATTTGCTAAATTGAAAGATACTTTTCAAACATGATTCATCATATTTACTGTTAAAGATTAACAACAAATCTGTAAATTATAGACATGATGAAACAAATAAAAATAAGCCGACATCGGTCACTGTTATTTTAAATTATTTACAAAATGTATACTCACAAAACAATCAAATCCTGCTACTTGCCGCTAGATGTAGCTACTTATACTATTTTGTAACTTACCAGTGATATTGTAAACTATGCTGTCTAGGTACATGTGTAGCTGCATCAGGTCATAGTGCCCTCTGAGCCAGGGAGCGGTGATCTGCGTCAGTACGGTGATAGCCTCTCGCATCTGAGGCTCAGGGTTGGAGCGGTCTGAGAGAATATCTGATAGGATCTCTATGCCGCCACCCTGGGGAAGAGAATTTCTAGATATAGACAGGCCGAAAAGAAGAGATGTAAGTTAATTCAGCGGTCTTATCGCTTATATTTTTTTTCTATGTTTTAACTGTGATCAGTTTTACAACTATGGGCAAATTATTTGTGGGTTTGTGTAGGGTAAAGTGCACTCTTCATTCTTTTCAGTCACCAAGTAGCATGACATTTTTTCTTTTCAGACGCTTCTTATAATGAAGGCTTTGTGAATTGTTGTGACAGCTTATTTGGGTGTAATTTCAGCTTTTTCTGGTAGGCTTGACCTAGAGACCGTGTTGATTCGAAGTATTGTTATGCAGCTCAGTATTTCTGATGAACCAGGGTGAATTTGTACGTAGTATAAAAAAAGTCGACTCCCGCGTAGATCTTTAAAACTACGCAACGGCTTTTGATGTGTTTTTTTAATAGAGTGAGTGATAGAGTGATTCAAGTGGAAGGTTTATATGTATAATACATGCTTAATATAGTAGAGAAATACTGATAATTTTAGAGGTTTATAATGTGATGTCGTAAATACTCTCAATACTCTTTCAATTAAATACTCTTTGAGTAACCTCTAAAGAAAACATGTTTGTATTGTCTAATGACAAAAAAGCTGTGAACTTTGTATAAAAAGACATTCTGTAGTACATTTAGTGTCAGCATTGCACCCGTGCGAAGCCTGGGCGGGTCGCTAGTCGATAATAAAGTAATATTTTCCAGACCACTTTTGAATGGAGAGGCGTATGATTATACTTTTCCTAATTTTTTAGTATCGTAATACCTATGTAATTTGTAAAGTAGAAATAATAATAATAAATATTGGTAGACATTTCACACAGCGCTATCTAGCCCCAAACTAATCAGTATGTTCTACCAAACTATCTTGTACTATGGGAACCAGTTATCTGATAGAATACTTATATACTTTTTTTTGTAAACAGGTACATACTTATAATATATATAAAAACATCCAGACCCGGAACATATATTTGTAGATCATGCAAACATTTGTTACGCGGCGGGAATCGAACCCGCTACCTCCTGCGTCTCAGCCGGCTATACGCCCACTGCGCCACAGAGGTCGTGAAAAATACCTAATCGCATTTTCTCACGCCACATTAACTAATCCACTACTTATCACATTCACAGCAATTACCTAATCAACATAATTACCTCGATTATAACAGAGAAATTCTATAAATTCATAAAAAATATATTTCTTTTTGCAATTACCTCTTCAAATTGTTTAACTGCATCAGCGGACACGCACACCGTTGCCAGAGCTCTCAGCGACAGAGCCTTTATAGAGCTCTTAGTGCTCTCTATAATAGCCGTTAGAAGAGCCCGAGGGACTCCACAGTCTACGAAAGGCAGCTCAGTGATTTCCTTCATGATTTTAGAGCATTTCTCGTGGATGGCGCTTTCTGGGCCTTCGCTGAGCATGGCCAGGTGGCCGATGGAAGTCAGCGTGCTTTTGAGGATCAGGTCTGAAGGTGGCTCCTCGATTATGGAGACTAGGGTCTGGAAAAAAATTTAAGTTAGTACAGAGGTTCCCAAACTTTTTTGGTGTAAAACTTCTTTACGCACGCTTGACTTGGGGAGTAAGCTGGTGAATGCGTTACGAAAAGTGCGAACGGAAGTTGAGAGAGAGATATAAGTTAGTGAAGATAGAAAGAGAGGGAGTTACGTTTCGTATATTTTTAAACGTTAATGTGTAAGTGCGTGTTGCGTCTGTCCAGAATGAACATTGACTGATTGACCTACAGACGTGTGGACAATTTTGTAATTGTTAATTTTATAAATTAATATTTTGAAACAACACTTTAGACCACACGACTGACATAAAACTTTTACGTCAGTCGTGTGGTCTAAAGCTCACTTGTTTTTTTTCATAGACCACTTTCAAAGTGTTGCTGGTTCCCCTGTAGCTACATTTCTACCATATTCACATGCGACAAAAAATTTAAAGATTAGATTCGAATTTTGCGTTGCGACTGAATTCCAACCACGAATTAACAGTTCTCGATGCAAGTTTTTACAAGTAACAGTCGCTGAGCTTCTTAAAATATTACCTGCCTACATTGATAGGTGAAGTCAAGCCAACATTTTAGTTCTTCACTATCGTAACCAGATAAATTTTCGTGGACCACTTACGAATTGTGAACCCCCATTTTTTGTCAAGCCAACGTAGACCCCCGTCGAGTTTCCCGTGGACCCCTGAGGGTCCACCTGTTCCACTTTGGGAATCAATGAGTTACTTCCGCAGATAAATAATGTACTAAGTAGTACATACTTCTATTAATTTGATTCATAACTTTTAAGTATTTGCAAAACATTTTTTGGGGTTGTAGGCTCTTCAGAGCTGTAGTACCTAGTTACTCTTTAATTTGTACTCAATTAATAATGTGAAACATTTTGATAAGAGGAACAATTTGACAAATTGCTCTTTTTAATAATTATTTAAATATATAACATACGTGATGTTTGACTTGAACCATAGAATTTTGGGGGAATTCATAACTATTATGAAATCAATAGGAATAAATGAGGAGATACGTAGGAGAACTCAAGTCACCGACTTAGCCCGACGGATTAGCACGTTGAAGTGGCAATGGGCAGGCCATATAGCGCGCAGAACAGATGGCCGATGGGGCCGGTAAGTTATCGAATGGAGGCCACGGACCGGCAAGCGCAGCGTAGGACGTCCACCTACAAGATGGGCAGACGACTTGGTAAGAACCGCAGGTCGGCGTTGGATGCAGGCCGCTTCCAACCGCAGTTCCTGGAGATCAATGAGGGAGGCCTTTGTCCAGCAGTGGACGTCCTACGGCTGATATGATGATGATGATGAAATCAATACAAATTCAAAATGTCTTCATTTGGTACATAAAACAGCGTACAGAAACGAAATAGCGACGGTGATACCCGCAGGAGTAAACATACTGTGTCGCAGGCATCAACGCACTCCTCCATAAACCTTAACAAATAAAGAGTTCAAAATTTAGACTAAAAGAGAAGCTGAGTTAAAGAAAGACTTAAGTTAATTTAATGTTAAACAGACAATTTAAAAGTATCGAGTATCGATACGATTACAAATATATAATAACAAGAATAGATATAGATAAATTTTAATTATCTAAATTATATGAAAACATATAGTTGTTTACCCGTCGTATAATTTTTGCAATGACTTCACAACTCAAAGTGGCCTTAAGTATTTATATATGTACTAAAACTAGGTACATATTTTGGTTAGTAATGTCTTAAAACCTATGTAAGGTACAACTTAAGTACATAAGAATTATTAGAAAAAATATCCTCACCTTCATCTGCTGAACCAGCACAGCCTTAGTCGTCTCCAGAAAAATACCAATCAACGTATCCAAATGCCTCGTCACCAAATTCCACTCTGGATTGCTCTCATTCAACTCCACCTTCACATCTTCCCCGATATCTATCAGCTTCTGAAGGTATAGCTGAAGGGATCTCTTGATCTTGTCCCATCGTTCAGGGGTTTCCCCTGGTGGCTTGGTGTTGAGAGTGATGCTGTGGGCTAGGACAAACTCGTTGATGTTCGCAACGAGAAGGCAGATTTGGTCTTCGCTGCTTATGTTTGATTCTATTTGCCTGTGGAGTGTAAGGGTTTTAACATAAATATAATTAAACACAGTTTAGTGCGTGTTTAAAAATATTCTAAAAAAAATTGGTAAGGGAATTTATAAACACGCGTTAAACAGTGGTTTATCTTTTTGTGGTAACGAGGTAAGTGTTTTAAAAGTCTGTAGATTTTTAGAGATGTCTCTTTACGAATACAAATAAAACCGGCCAAGTGCGATTCGGACTCGCGCACGAAGGGTTCCGTACCATTTTCTATAAAAACGGCCAAAATTCATGTATGTTATATGGGAGCCCCACTTACATTTTTTTTATATTAATTTAATTATTTATTTTTTAATTGAATATATCACTAAATATTCTTTAAATATTTTAAGCGTCTACCTGTTGCCGTTATCAATATCGAGCAAAAACGAGCAAAAAAATCACGTTTGTTGTATAGGAGCCTCCTTAAATATTTATTTTAATCTGTTTTAGTATTGGTTGTTATAGCGGCAACAGAAATACATCATCTGTGAAAATTTCAACTGTCTAACTATCACGGTTCATGAGATTCAGGCTGGTGACAGACAGACAGACGGGCATACAGACAGCGGAGCCTTAGTATTAGGGTGCCGTTTTACCCTTTGGGTACGGAACCCTAAAAATCACGTTTGTTGTATGTTAAATACTTATTTTAGTCTGTTTTTAGTATTTGTTGTTATAGCGGCAACAGAAATACGTAATCTACGAAAATTTCAACTGTCTAAATATCACAGTTCATGAGATACAGCCTGGTGACAGACGGACAGACAGAGCGGAGTCTTAGTAATACGGTCCCGTTTTACCCTTTGGGTACGGAACCCTAAAAAACAGGTAAAGTACCCGTATACTGAATGCATAAAATTAAAAATAACCCAATCAGTTATCGGGAACCGAAACGAGACCGTGAGTTATTTCATAAATAGGTAATGTAAAAGTGAACGTTTTATTTGCATAATGCTATTTACATTTTACATAATCGTCACGCGTGATTAATGACCAATTTGATGTAAACTGGTTCCTGTTTCCTTAACTTAATTTTAGTATAACATCTAACAGCTGCATATCTGCCAATTAGTAACTTCTACCTCATCATATAAATTTTGTTTTCCATCCGACATGCGATGTACGTACTGCTAATTTACGTGATAAGTATTAGCTAAGCATAGACAAACTTATATATATATTAGGTTCGTTATTATTCTTGTGAATTCCAATGCCTAGGTCGTCTGGAAGAGATTACTTTTGAGATATGTCTGATATTTATATTTGCGAGTGTCAGTTATTTTATACAAGCTTTTTATTAACTTGCAATGTATGTATGTTTGTCCGGGTGGGATCTTGCAATTGAATTTTAAATTCTCCTCAACCGATTGAGCTGTAAGGAATACATATGTAACTTCGGTGACAATGTAATAATATGGTACCATGGAGGTGGTCTCATGATGGAGACGGATGCTGGACAACGGAACTTCTAAATGGATTATAGTCTGCTAGTGTTTGGGCTCATTTCAATCTGCTTGCGGTTCCGATTCATCATCATCATCATCATCATTCCAGCCGTAGGACGTCCACTGCTGGACAAAGGCCTCCCTCATTGATCTCCAGGAACTGCGGTTGGAAACGGCCTGCATCCAATGCCGACCTGCGGTTGTTACCAAGTCGTCTGTCCATCTTGTAGGTGGACGTCCACGAACGTGCGGTTCCGATTATAAATTTTATAAAAGCTTGTTTTGAAAAAGTAATTTTACAACAAAAAATTTATTATTTTTGATAATACTGTAAAGAATAAAGTTGCATTTAAATGATGCACTGTTGCAGTCATATACCTAAGTACCTATGTGATTACTCTCTTCTTATAGTACGAGTACCCACTCTGTTCAAAGACGAGCTGTGAGAATTGTTGACGATCCCATTCTCACAAGCGGTATTGAGCCCTTAAGTCTCAGGAGAGATTTTGTCTCCCTGTGTGTGTTCTACCGCTTGTATAATGGGATGTGTTCTGAGGAGTTGTTTGATATGGTGCCTGCAGGTTCATTTTATCAACGCACCGCTCGCCATCGGCAGGGAATCCATCCACACACCTTGGAGACGATCTGGTCGCGTACCGTGACGTTCTCCCCCGAAATTATCTCCCGCGAACACTTCGCTTGTGGAATGGTCTCCCTGCCGAGGTTTTTCCTAGGGACGGGTATGGGGTTCTTCAAAAGGGGCGTTTTGAAAATTTTAAAGGGTCGGCAACGCGCGAGTAATAAATACCTTTGGTGTTACAAACGCCCATAGGCTACGGTAACCGCTTACCATCAGGTGGGCTGTACGCTTGTTTGCTAACTAAAAATCCACAACCGAACCATTCACAAAGGAACTTAAAACAGTAAACGAAATCCAAGGCCCTCGAAGAAAATGTATTATTTAAATTATTGATATTTAAGGTACTTCTTTTTCAAATAATATTATGTTGTTGTGGTTATATTTAGTATATTTTTAGGGTAAATCTAAATAGGCATTATGGCATCTTGGAACGAACTAAACCACAGAAAAGGAAGGAAAATACGACAGCCGGGTAATAATAGGAATAGCTTAGTCCATAGGCCAACGTTGGGAACGTCTATGCATGGAAAACTGACACCTTGCATACTATTAGGTAACTATCGCAATAAACCCGCAATGGCGTAGCAACCACCACACACTAATCTGAGATTAACGTAACGGATTCTTGGAATTTATTATTATTGTATACAGCCCCTGAGTTGCAAGAACCAGTTTTATTTGATGAGCTGAAGGTGAAGGCAAACGACAGAATAACTTGTTTAAAATGTCACGACACAGGTTAAGTATTTTTTCTTTTTCTATTATTAAGTATACTATTTATACACGTCGGCCAATCATCCATTAAACGATGATCCTCTCCATCCAAAGGCTGTCTGGAAGAGATCGCTCTGTTAAGCGATAAGACCGCCCATTATGCTTACATTTATTTGTTTTTTTATTTTCTATTAACTGTTGTGTCTAGCTTGTAAGGATAAAGAATTTTCATTTATTCTTTTGGCCATTTTGGTGTGTAGACACATGAGTCGAACTGTCCTAATAGATTCAATATAACCTACTGTTCTTTATAATTGTTTCATGTGTCATTTTGTGTGTATCAAATAAATGATGATTCTATTCTATTCTATTCATTCAATACACTGCATAATTACAGCAAATAGTTACGGAATGGAAATACCTACGTGACTCAATGTCGAATAGTCGGGGTTTCTCCTTTAACAAAGTACCCAGTGGTTACGATAAATTAGAGAAAATAAGCGACAAAGGACGAACGTCCTGTTACAGAAAAATAAGGAAGAAACACTTATTTACCTTAACACATCGCTGTATTGATGTACAATAATCTGTCCATGAGTTTGAACCTTCTTGATGTTCCCAGTAATAGTGGCAGAGCTCGCAGACACTTGGGCCTTCATCTCGGCGCCCAAAGGCTTGCTTTGAAGCGTCGTCATGCACTCATTCTCCGGGGAGCTGATGAGGTCACACAGCCAGTATTGAACGGGCTCTGGTTTCCGCTCGCAAAGACGCTCTAGGTTTGTCTGATCGATGCTGCGTTCGCGGTACAGAATCTCATTTTGATTGTTGAGGACCACTCTGTAAAAGTTTTAAGGAAATGCTCAAGAAAAGGGTAGTAGGAATAATTGCGTTGTATATATGTATGTTTGTTTGTCTGAGGATAACTTTCGAAGCTTTTTTCCGATCATCGTGAAATTTGGTATATTGGTAGGTAGTGATGGCACAATTTAGATGTGACTAAATGAGCTAAAAATGTGGGGGGACGGGGGGTTTGAGATATTAGGGTTCAAGTAGGGTAAAACCAAAACAAAATGGGACTATCCGGTCAAGTGGCACGTCTAATAAAACGTATTTGTGAGTAAATTTCGACCACGTTTTTATTTTTAGTTATGAATTATTAGCCATAATAAAAACTGAACTTTTACAAAATTCACAGGGTACACCACAATGCTGAAATTTGGTATGCGTGTAGCTTTAGTGACACAAATATGGGGCAAAGTCTGAAATCCAGAATAACTGCAATGATTATCTGAAAAACATGAACACCCGACCTGTAATTAGAATTAAACTGTGGGTCAAGTAGGTTGGTTATGCATTTCGGGGCAGTATTTTGATACTAAAAGAGTAGGTACAAATAATATTTTTAGGTTTTTATGGAAGACACGCGATATCTCAGTTCAGGCCGGACCACTAGTATTTTTGTAAATTTATTGTAACTTCTCATGCTGCGATGCAACAAAGTGTAATTCATTAATTTTCATTACTGTAACAGGATATTGCTAGGGTACGGAATTGAAAATTTATGAGCAAAATAGTTACCATCTATTATGGCTACTAGCTATCTTAATCTTTCCCGAACGACTATCTACTGTTATAGCAACGAAAGCATAAAATTAATAAACGAAAATAGGCACAGTTAGCTAACTAGGTATGAAATATTGCCGAAGACTTCAATAATTTATACGATGTTACACAAGACCGAACTGGTTATTATGATATTAAGCAAAATAACTTACCCATTTAAATTGTTTAATAAATTAAATCTTCGAGGCAGGCTCTTCCTGTCGCTTGATCTTAAGCCATTCATGTATTCGTGAGGTGCTAGCATCTTAGGTGTAGAAGTTGAAGCCAGGTTCATTCGAACTTCAGTAAAGTTTTCTACATCATCCCTTGGAACTTTTAATTTCTCTCTTTTAGAGTCATGTGACAGATCTTTACCACTTTTGAAGTCAGCTTCGTTTGGTGTTTTTTCATCTTGGAACTGAGGAGGTGGTGTAACGGGTGTGACTCTTTCTTTTAAATCATCTTGTTCTTTCGCACTCTTTATTTCTCTTTCTCCTACAAGCCTTTCGTTGTAGTGTGGGATAAGCATTTCTTGCTCTGCTGGATAACCAACAAAGACCCAGGAGTCGTGTTCAGTAGATCTGGGAAGACCCAGAGACGGTACTCTACTGCCACTGAGGGTACCTCCAGCATGTTTGTCCACGGTTTTTGGTTTTTCTTTTTTTGGGAATATCCTAAACACATCCTTAGTTTTTTCCGATTTGTTGGTTCGGTGCTTAGCTTTAGGGCCAACTTTTTTTTGTGGTTTTAGATGAAGACTATCCGTGATATTCTTACCCATTAAAGCTTGCTTAGGTTTGTGAATTGGATCGATTTCTGGAAAGGTTCCTTCATTGGCATCTTCGTCGATGAATCCTAGTGAATGGTAGCCCTCTTGGATATCCAATATTTGTTGATCTAGTCGCTGTCCTTCAAAGTTTAGTGATTTGTTTAGCCTTGACCTTTGAAACACTGGAGTTCTTGTGATAGATGGTTCGTATTCATTAGAGAAACTTCGTTTGTATTCCTTCTTAGCGATAGAGGATCTCTCAGTTGGCACGTAGGATACATTTGATATGGGAGTGCGCATTCTAGGCTGATTGTTAACAGCTATTTCATTATTGTCAGACAATTTGATGATCTCAACACTTTCATCAGACTTGTTCTTGCTCGTCTCTAAGTCTTTGACAGTTGCCACTTTGATAGCTTTTGGTTCACCTTTTGGGCTTGAAACAAAAGTTTTCACAGGATATTTTTTAGACGGACTTATTATATTAAGATTTTTATCAGGTACATCTTTGGTTTCTTTTTGTATTGCACTTTTGTCTGTCGTGTTCTGCTTATTAACATTCTTTGCCGGGGTCTCATTATTTACTACATTGTTATCAACATTTATGTTAATTTTAGTAATTTTAGGACTAATACTCTTAACATTCGTTGATTTAGGTTTATTAAGTTTTTCATTGTTAACTTTTTTAGGCGTAGGATAGTTTGGTTCTGTATTATTTAAGTCTTCTGTATCCTTGTCTTTGAGCAGATCCATGTGTTCTTCATCGGTATGAATCTCGTAATACTTTTGTAAATCATATGGAGTTTGTATGAGACTGCTACTCCGATTTCTAGGCTTTGGAGTTGGTGTTCCATTGATTAAATTTTCTGGCACATTTGGACTATCAACGACATCTTTGTGTGGTGTGTTTTGGAAATCTTTCGCCTGTTTTACGGTGATATCTTCATTGTTATTCGAATCACTGCTGCTTGAGTTATTCTTTGAATCATTGGCATCAGCTGGTGCAAAGTATTGCGAGGGAGGCGGCGAGCTGTCAGAATCTGAGAATCCGGAATCTTGACTCTTATGGCTGCCAGGACTGCCGTGTCTGAGAGGCCACTGGTTTATCTGAATCTGTACATTAGGTTGTGCAATGTTATCGGCGCTATTGTTTCTTTGTTGCTCCGGCTGGTTGGCGATCCAGTGGGGAAGTTGAGGTTCCCAATCTTGTTCCCTAGGGTTCCCTGGGTTGTTCCAACTCGGCTGTGCGACCGGGCTGCCAGTAGCCGGTTCATCACCCCACCATACCTTACTGCGCGTTCGTTGGAAATTTGACATCCTGAAACAAAACAAATTAACAAATTAGCAAGTACCTACGTGGGAAGTGTCGAGTTAATGATCGCCCGAATGACGTAATGAGGAGTTTTCATCCATTATGAGGATTTAAGGAGGTGCGTGTGCCTTCGTGCGTGAAGTCTTCGAGGCCATTACCTATGTTTGTTTATTTTTACTGTCATGGGAATTTGTTTTTGTGATGATTGCTCACCAATTGAAATTTGACAAAAAATTGCTACTACTCGTAAGATGTGGTCGCTGTTGACTGTAGTAATAATGGATTATTGTATAATATTATCTCGAGGTCCGCCGGGCCGTCGGCAGATGTTAAAAACCGTTGCATGGTCTATTGTGCGGAATGCAAGGGTGTTTGCTGTGATTTTCGTCCCCTTCGATTAAAGCTTAGACATAACGGCGTCCGACTATTTGTTAAGAAACTTGGAGACTTTTATGTAGTATGTAAGTACATTTGTACCGGTGCTTCAAATTTTAAGTAAGTAGAATTTTGATATTAAATTCGATACGAAGAATGTATCAGTATATCTTCAGAGTTCATAAACAGCTCCTGATAAAATGTTGTACCTAGTCATGATAACATGATGAGAATTTTTTATGATAAGACTTTTGTACTTTCATTCGGCATTTAGTGCTATACCTAAGTAGCAAAATAATCATTTTAGGAGTGCGCTAACCTAATCTGAATTTAACTGTTTTGAACTATTGGAATATTAATTTTCTTATTTTGTTGGCTGCTTGTTTCATTTACCTACATTTGGTCTTAATTTGATTAGAGGTTTCAATTTCCACAAAGTGTTACTTCCAAACCCGGTCACTGCGGTCTGACTCAAGCTGAATCACTTTGTTATAACAACTAAGTAAATAGCACAGTGGTTATTTACTTCATAAACTTTTATTTTAAGTCTTATTACTATAGTTTTAAAGTTCAAGGATTTTTATTTTATTTTTATTTATTGAGGAACAACAAACAACTACACTATACTATTTAAATACAAATCTTTTACATTCTGGGAATGTAAAAGTTATTGATAATGTAGCCCACAACGTTATCCACATATTAAAACAAATACTTGTTACAAATAAGGAGCAGTTAATGAGTCTAAGAGTACAACGACAAGTGTCGAAGTCTCATATATTTACATGAGTAAGTAAAAATAAAGATCTACTTAGGTACTAGAACATAGGGATACAAAATCAAATTATACAACTAAAGTAGGTAACTAAGATGAATACAGGACAGAATCAGCACTAAAAAGGATAATATTAACTAGATTTTTAAATTTATAGATATTACAAGCAAAAATATCTAAGTATATCTACAAAGTATAAATTATACATATACATATGTACAGTGTAAACTCCATGTAACGTCACTCGTTTTAACGACAAACTCTCTAAAGCGTCGAAATCACTCGGCTTTGGTTGGTTTAGCTTGTCTTGCATACAATGGTACACTCTGTATAGCATTACACCCACTCTCAATAACGACAACAATATGTAATAAAAAGTTCTTTTAAAGTTGCCAAATTAGTAAAAACTGCGCAGCTGTGTATATCCTTTTGTCGTTTTATTATCCTAGACCATAATAAACTCGACTGTCGGCATCATACACACCAAACTTTCTAAGAAATCCGTTCTTTTGTTTACAAAATGGGATTGCTTGCACGTGTAGCTGCAGACTGTTGTTAGTAATAGTGATGGATTTTATCTATACGTTGTCATATTCTTAGTAGCTCACAAACTTTCAAATTGTAAACATGGCTAGTAAGAGAAAATCACTGTGACACACACAAATTTTACTTCTCTCCATTTAACGACAACTCTCTATAACGTCAAAATTTGCTCAGTCCCTTGAGTGTCGTTATATAGAGTTTACACTGTATAGAATTTGTTAGTAGTCATATTTTATATCAGTAATTTAGTCATCTTGGCGTTTATATACTGACAAATACTTATTTATTGTAAAATCGTTACTTTTTGGCGTTCTACCTTTTATTCTACTACTATAATACAGCAGTATAATTATAACTAGTGGTTCGCCCCGAACTGAGATCTCGCGAGTCTCCGATTAAAACAAAAAAATATTATTTGTAATCTTTGACTATCAAAATAGTGCCACGAAATAATTAACTTAATTAATAACTTGACCTACAGTTTCATTAAAATTTATTTATTTATTTAGAGAAACCAACGGCGATACAAATTGTTTGGTTAAATAGCTTAGAACTAAACGTAAGGCTAAACAGGTTTCTACGTTTGAACATTGTAAAGAAAAGATGTCGGGAACAAAAACAAAAGAAAAACAGCCTATAATAGTTAGCCTATTTATAAAGTTACAATCAAAATAGTATTATTCAGTTGTACACTGCACTTATAATAAAAAGAATCTAATGTGAAATTATTGTGTTAGAAAATAAAGACTGAGCATAGGAATAAGAAAAAAATCGTCTCTAAGTTGAAATATGTACCAAAAACACGTTTCAATTAACCCAAGGTTGGTAGGTATTGTAGAAAATTCAAAATAAATCGCATGCAATTTCATAGGTACGTAAAATTACAGGTAACGGGAGTTTATGTAATTTGGTTACTCTTTTTTGGGGTGCAAATTGCAGTTATTCTGGATTTCAGACTTTTGCCTATATTTGTGTCACTTAAGCTACACTCGTACCAAATTACAGCACTGTGGTCACTGGTGTACCCTGTGAGTTTTGTCAAAGTTCAGTTTTTATTATAGCTGATAATAAGTCAAAAACTATAACTTTACTAAAAATAAAAACGGAGTCTAAATGTACTAATGAAGACCTTTCATTTGATGTCCCACTTGACCTAATAGTCTCATTTAAATTTTTTTGCCCCTCTTGAACCCCAATATCTCAACAATCCCTCAACATTTTTAGCTCATTTAGTCACACCAAAATTGTGCCATCACTACTTACGTATGTATCAAATTTCACGATGATGGGATTAACACTTCGAAAGTTATCCTCGGACAAACAAACATACATACATACAACGCCGATTTGCCCAAGTTGATTTGGAGATCTTACTTCGCTCGATCAATAAGTTGTTTTTTATAAGGTGAAAAATTTTAGGTTTTTATTGCTTTATTTTTAAACTTGATTTTAAAAGGTATCTTAGTAGTTTTGAGCGTTTTCTATGTTTTTAGTAGATCAATACCATACTTAGGTAGAAGTAGTTAGATATGGCCCTATGATTCTTATTTCGAAATTCTAACAGTATTACACTAATAGCCGTCTGCACTCGTTAATAGTACTAATTACGTTGGAGAAATATTTTTTAAAGGCGACATTGGATAATCGCCTGTGCAATAAGGAACCTTACATGTTGAATGCACGATAGAATTTACAAGTTGGTTAAGTCTGAAAGTCTGGTTGAATATTTGTATAATAGAACTTTTTAAATTTTCGCAAACTAGACCCATGTTTTCCTGGCAATGACACCCGCCCGCTTCAGTCTCTCGTGACCACGGCCGATGTAACTTGGCCGAAACGTCGAGGTTAGTCAAAATTATGATTTTGATAAAAATCTGTGCGCGAAAAGACCCGTTTTGTCTTAAAAATATTTGTATAATAACTTATTTTTTATTTAGTATAAAACCTATTGAAAATCTACTTGTAAATCTAATAAATTTTGAAAGAGCACCTTACAACGGTTTGTACCCGTATGCGGGATAACGTTTGTTTTATTTGTAAACGGACATTGAATGCTAAATGACTAAGTAGGTACCTATAAAATATTTTATCCACCAAATGTTAAGGTACAATAACTTCTTTGATTTTTCGTTAGCATTTTCTCAAGAGAGACACACCGGAAGAACATTAGCATTCAAATTAATTCATAAATCGATAAAGAATTCCATATTCAAATTCCTGAACAAGTGAACCTTGACGTAATCTCGCAACCTTCGAGTGACAGGCCCTTGTCAGTTCCTTCGCTTTCTGTGCGCCTGGTACCGAAGATACGCTTCACTTGAAACAATACGATCACAAGACATTGACTTTGAATGAGCTCGTGACGCATAGTTTTTGTTTGGGTTGAATAATTTGCTTTATAATGAAAATGTACAAAAAATTACATTTGAATTACTAAAGTTACGATTTGAAAGTGAGGTTTTGTTTTTGACTTTGACAAAGTGGTTTGGCCATTTGTGTTGTCTAGCCTCTGGGTCGAATTCTTCGACATATTACACAGTTGATGACAGGTTAAACAATCACGGAATATGATTTACAAACAAAGCATGTTAATAAATAAGAACGGTCGCCTAACGGCGAAAGCATGACCAAGTTCTGATAATTTCATCTGACGTGCTCCATTAGCGATGCTGCGGATACAAATCATTATTACGCACTTATCTCTGAGAATCTACAAATTATTATACTTGGATTTATCAACACGTGGAGGATAGAAAGTCGGTAACCTAATTAGGTATCTAAGTAAATTAAGCCAAGTAATGTAAAATTAAAAACAATATTTTCACAAAAAAAATACACTTGCAATCCACTAACTACAACTATGAGCTATATATAAGGTTATGAGCAGACATAGTGGTCGCAGGAAGCATCATTCATCATCATCATCACTACAGAATGTAGCTGTCGAATGTCTTACCACATTTGGGAGTCAAACTCCTTAATGTTACCTATATAGACAAAGTCATACCTTTTTGTCAAAACTGCTATGAACAAAAAACGAGTGTGCTTTAGACCAGACGACTGAAGTAAAACTTCTTTTTCAAAATATTAATTTATAAAATTGTTCAATTACAAAATTGTTCACACGTCTGTAGATCGATCAGTCTATGTTCATTATGGACAGACGCAACTCGCACTCGCACATTAACGTTTTAAAATATACGAAACGTAACTCTCTCTCTTTCTATCTTCACTAACTTATTTCTCCCTCTCAACTTCCGTTCGCACTTTTCGTAACGCATTCACCAGCTTACTCCCCAAGTCAAGCGTGCGTAAAGAAGTTTTACTTCAAAAACTCCCGGTGCAGACGTTACCTTGCGAAATTTCCATATACATATATTATATATTATTTAACTTCCATTTATAAATGGAGACGTATAACACTATAACGATAAATTTCAGGCCATACGATTAAATATCCAACGTAACAACTAGTTAACCTTCTCAAATACGTTTCATCGTTATCATTTGCGCACACGCTATGATATTCCTATCGCGTCGAATGAAATAGGCGATGGCAAAGTGCACCTGGCATAACGGTCGACTGTCATCTGCCTTCTTCCATACGCCTCGCATGACCGTACGGCACGCGTCCTGTGCCTCGGCCTTATTTAAAAAGTATCGTTCAAATTTCGGAAATCGAACACGGTTAGTTTTTTACTCGACTAACGAATATTGGCTGCCAGTGCTAGTTTTATTTTTGAATGGGGAAACAGAATGAAGATTTTTGACACATAAACAAGTTCATAGAACAAGATAATACTTATTTGTTAGGCCTAACTCAGCTTTTAGAATTTACTGCGAGGAAAAATTCAACGAAGTTGACGAATTCAGAGAATGAACATAAACAAAACCATTTTCAGATCGTAATCTTGAAAGAAGAAAATCTCGTTTTATTTTTTTTATGGCCTAGTGCCTCGAACATAATTTTTATCACGAAAGTTAATCTTTTATTTCGCTACTGTTAATTAGATAACTTATGCTTTTACTCAAGTTACTATATAACAAAATCCTTGTTATATAAGACATCTAACTGGAATTGACTGGTTATACAATCTTACACAACGCTCATCAGTGCACGATTGACCTAACAAACTATATTTTCCACCGGTTCCTGTCAAAACATAAACAAAAGAAAGCCGTTATAATTCACACGGATAATCGATAATCGTTTCAATCGTAACAAATACGCATCAAAAATGCAATAATAGTCTTTATTTGTAAGACAATAGTGGTTTATAATTAAAAAACAATACTGGTGTAGTGATTTGATCTCTATGGTTACGACCAGGTGTTTAGCTACGCTTTTTTCTGCGCGTACGCAAGGGGGGTTGGCGCCCTACTGCGGGTGTGCTCTTGGCCTTATTTTGATGCGTGTCGATTAGCATAGAGGGTGATTTATTTTATCTATACGGTAAGTTCATATTTTCGAAAAGGCGAAAGAGAATGAAGTTCTTTTTTTTTTGAGAATCATTATTCTCAAATGCAAATATTTTACATAGTCTATAATTTACTAGTTTTTAACAGATTTGTGTAAAACTTGATTGAATGATTGATTGAAAATACTTTATTGCATTTATAAAAAAAATACAAAGGCGAACTTAATGCTAAAGATCATTCTTTTCTAGACAACCTTTGTGTATTGTATATAAAGATGTGTAGGTAGTGCACAAGAAAGGGAACTAATGAAAGTTTACACAGGACTAATAAAAATAGCATAATATAGGTACTTACTACATAAATAAACCTACTTTAATACCTACTTTATATGATAGACTAAACTATACCAATATCAAATAAAAATATATACTTAACAATAGAAGAAGTGATAGGGAAAGATTAAGTTGTTCATTTTTGGTCGGTTTGACCGAGAAGGTGCCTATAGATTCTCAATCTGAATGCTTCCACTGAAGTAGCCTCGAAGTAATTTAGTGGCATATTATTCCAGAGACGAGTAGCGGTTATGGTGTAAGAGTCAGAGTAAGTAGCCGTGTTATGCTGTGGAGTAATCGATTGGTAACGACGAGACGATCGCACAGCTGTCCTCAGTTGGCACGGATGCAAATAGCTCTCTTAGGTAGCTGGGTGATGGAGGGTTTCGAAGAATACTATACAAGAGGGATTATTAAGTTAAGGATTTAGATAAGATTTATTATTATTTAATAAATAATAATAATAATAATAAATATTGCTGGACATTTCACACAGCGCTATCTAGCCCCAAACTAAGCATAGCCTGTATTATGGGAACCAGATAACTGATAGAATACTTATATACTTTTTTTTTGTGAATACATACTTATAACATACTATAGGAAAACATCCAGACCCGGAACAAATATCTGTAGATCATGCAAACATTTGTTCAGCGGCGGGAATTGAACCCGCTACCTCCTGCGTCTCAGCCGGCTATTCGCCCACTGCGCCACGGAGGTCGTCAATGCGATAAGTACCTAATAAAATCGTTATTAGTAGCCAGTTTGTCTTCTGTTCAGCTGCTTCAACATAGTGTAGGTAAATTAAATATATTTTACATGACTAAGGTAAATCTCATTAGCATGTACGTAATAGCGCCCAAGAATGTCGTTTACGTAAATTTTATTAATAACGAAGTACTTATGTATTTGTCCTTTAATATTTATATAAGTTTCTCTAAATAATGATAATTTAAAATAATTTACACGAAAGGGTATTTTGATTTACATAGATAAGAACAGTAGTAAAAATTTGTAATACTCACTTTTTTTGTAAACTATTTATTGTAATTTTTTTTTTGTAAAAATTTAGTTATTATAGGTATGTTTTAAAGTTAACAGGCGGGCTAAGTTAAACTTTAGTATTACATAATGTAGATTCAATTTGGTTTAAGTTCAGTACTATGTTAATTAGTTTAAAATATACGGGAATGTAACTGTAAATCTAGGTATTAATAAATAAAATAAAATAAAGTAGTAACGTGGATTTAATTTTTCGTTTTGTATTAAAAATATCAGAATTTATTTCATCGATTGATATTTGTTGGCCATTGTTGTTTTGTGTAACCAAATGCTAATTGATTAGCAGACCATATAGGTATCTTATTTTATTAGCAAACCAATTGACTATATTGAATTTGAAGAAGAATTTTCTTATATATACGAATATTTATCTAACGTTACATATATGATCAATTAAAAATATCGCGAAAATAAATTTTGTTTGTCCACTTAAATTATTTCTTTATTACTTACTTTATATTCATGAATTTCTAGTTATTATTCGTTTAAATAGTTATAAATAAAATATACGAATACAAAAATACTTATTTTGTGTCTAATTAAATATATTTATAAATAACTACTTAAATAAGTAATATTAACACAGTAAGGTAGGTCAACTCTCAGCCCTCAGCGTACGCTGCCGTAACAATACGCTCTTGAAACTTCAGGAAGAAGAGACGGTGCGAGACTTTGCAGGAGCTCATTGAATCCTAGTCCGCCAACACCACAGCAACATCTTGGAAAGCTGCGCACGTCAACCCAAAGTCCTGCTCTTGCTACTTCAAGGACCTAGGACGGCTGGGGCCAGGTTAGATAGTTCAAAATTCAAATTTAAAATTATATGTTGTTAATATTCTATGATATTCTGACGTCTCATGCGTAATATTATATTTAAATATAAAAGGTTCATCCTGTATACCGTCAAGAGCTACCCTTACGAATCCCAAATGCAATACCGGTTCCCTAACATCTGTCCGTACTCGGTACAATGTAGTGGAAAGTATCGATATTGTATCGGAATCGATAATAATTCGATTCTTCGACGAGGGACTTCCGCACCGGAATGCAAACGGTGAAAGTTATATTATTATGTAACTTTAATTATGTGTACCATCCATTGCTATACGTAAATCAATTAAATTAATAGCCGATATTTTGCATAAAAATAAAGAATAATAAAGAACACGGAAGAATCACGAATCGCAATCAACAAGTGTTAAATAAAAAACCGGCAAAGTGCGAGTCGGACTCACGCACGAAGGGTCCCGTACCATTATCTATAAAAACGGCAAAAATCACGTTTGATTGTATGGGAGCCCCGCTTAAATAATTATTTTATTCTATTTTTAGTATTTGTTGTTATAGCGGCAACAGAAATACATCATCTGTGAAAATATCAACGGTCTAATTACTATCACGGTTCATGAGATACAGCCTAGTGACAGACGGACAGACAGACAGACAGCGGAGCCTCAGTAAAAGGGTGCCGTTTTACCCTTTGGGTACGGAACCCTAAAAATATATTAGGTAGCTAGGTATTTATTTTATCTTTGGCCAACATGTATTGACTAGAATTTTTTGGCTAGTGTGATTTACGATGCAAATCTGATTGTGACCACTGAATATATAAAATCTAGGTGAACAGGTAGCTGCCAAGAAACTTATGGCACAGCTTATTAATTTATGCTCGGATCTAAAATGATTACAAAATTGCATCCGTTTTGAATTCCATAAGGTCTAATCTCAGAAGTTGTTTACCTAATATTGGCTGAACATTTCGTCAGACAACTATGTATTTTTGTTTCTCAATATTCACATTCAAATTAGATACGCATCTTAGTTTTAAAATTCTAACCGATCGATGATTGTCGGAGATTGTTTTCCAAAAATTTTGGTACTATTTTGTATGCAAGCACTATTTTGGTTACAAGAAAATTAAAGTTTTACGAGTGTGCTTTACCAAGAAGGTCGTAAATGTATAGGTACCTATATAAAGATGCAGACTGCAGTTTTTTGGATATCTATAGCTATAAGTTCAATGTCAAGGATCGCGCCATTATTTGATTTAAACCCTTGGATCATTTAATGTCAATGTCACTGCAGGATGTGACATCTGATGAAAGGTGATGAAAACGTGTATCTCCCGTTGATCTTTGAATACAATGCAATAGAATTTTACCCTTGGAATAAAAGTGGCCCTGCTCTTCCGTTTCAAATAAGTCCCTACCATTGTATTAAAAATATTCTTGTTGTATCCACATGCCTAAATTAATGCATAGGTTTGATTAAAATTCTAGTCTGGACTATGGTCATTTGTAATTTATTTGATAATACATAATATAAATTATAGATTTGCATATAGAATTTTATTACGATCATGTTAAAATTTATTATTCATTTACTTGTTCTTCACAAAAGCGCATCCAACTATAGTTTCTTATTGGTTTCGAACACGGACGTTTCGAACTATACACACTGCTACTACAATAGTTAAGCACGATTGACAGCTGTCAAATAGCAAAGGCGCGTTGTTTTGCATTCTACCCCGTTAAACCATAGAAACTTATGCGCGTGTTTGCACTGTTCTTTTCTTCAAAGTATCATACAGACGCCAGCTGGTAGTGGGACTACTTGTTATCAACTTTTGAGATACGGTTGGCTGAATGCAATACACCGCCCTCGCCTCGTAGGGCACGCGCCCCGTGGCATATGGCAGTTAATGCAGCGCACGCTTTTACAAAAACTTAAACGAGCGTGCCACGTGCCGGCAGTTACGTTGTTCATTCGAGGTGTTGTTTGTCTTGGTCAAGTTTTTCTTCTTGTGTCCCACTATCATAATCATAACCTATGAATAAAGTGGCAATAAATAAACCAGTGTTTTACTTAGAAAACTTTCGTTTTCGTGATTGATTTCAATAAAACAGTGTTTTATGGTTTATTGTATTACTGTACTTTAAAATTACATGGAAAACATTGAAGTTTTCAGGAGCTTCAATTTAATGCAATTTTGCCAGACTGGAGTGATCAAAATTCGGACAATCGTTCATTACAACCTTTAAATTTACACATAATAAATCAACAATAAATAATTTGAATCCCTCCCTCAAGTCTAATTCGGGCAAGACTGGTGCGAACGTCTTTTATTTCTTGTTGACACTCGCACGATTCTTGTTTTCGTTTGCGGGTTATCACTTTGGACGAAACTCTTTTTGTTTTTCGTTTTCTCATTTTAATTAAATCAGGATTTGAGCTGCACTATGATTCATCACTCGTGATTGATTTCATGTCACTCATTGTTTATCTTATGCAAGTAGTCGTATGAGTGCAGTTTGTAGGTAATCAGTAATCACAGAAATGAATGCCTACCAACTCCGTGATTGTAATAGACAAGACACTTATTTAATAAAGCGAATCAGCGTTCAATCGTAACCAATAAGCTTCCTAATTGATGGCGGGCAAATACCTGAGAATGTAGTCATATTGGCGCAATTACATGGTTGATCACGTAATTACTGCTAGTTGATCACTTTGTCCATCAAATGAAACGACCTTGGTAGACATGGGCATTGAGTTTAATGATAAAATAAAAAGGCAAATTGCGAAATAACGATGACATTCGGATTAGTTTTGCTATTTCTCGTAGACTAGTTGATATTTTTTATAGCATTTGACATTTAGTAACGGTGGGCAGGTGAGCAGTCAATAATTGTCTGCGCGCGCAGATGTTTGACCGTGAATGGCAAGCTTTTGCAATTCCGCGCGAAACGTTTGGCTTTTTTTATACACGTAACTGCGGAAAACTGACCACCAAGCAACGTTTCTTAGTTTATAGGAACTGATAGTCTTCTAGATTGTCCGCACAAACAATTTTACAGGAGTTATGTTATGGCAGTGTTTAAGTATGGGATGACGCTTTCAAATTCCTAGTTTCCACTATACTCTCTGCTACTGTAGAGTGGCTGACTGCAATGGAATTATCTTTGTTCGGTCTCCTTACTTGGGCGCGTTAATCATAGGCCTGGAATTTACACGTGCAAACCAACTTGATAGCTTAGGAAAATATGGTAGTATGGACACACCTAACTTTGCTGTATTTTTTGATTTTATTTTTAATGGATGGGTATCTCTTTGTTTCAAATTTAAAATGTGTGAATACCTATTCTATTCTATTTTTTTTAATAAACAGTAAAGGCTTTCGTCAATCAAACTCGATTGCACTATAACAGTTTAGGTATGTAACTATAGCCAAAAAAATTGTAAGTACCTACATCATTACTATAAACTAGCTGACATATCTGCAGCTTCGCACGCGTAGTTTTTCAATAAAAACATTACCCTCCTTCTGCGCAGTTGGGTAAAAAGTGGCCTATGTCACCCGGGGATAGTGTAGCTTCACAGTAGTGAAAGATTTTTTTAAATCGGTCCAGTTTTTTCGGGGCATATTCAATACAAACAAACAAATCTTTCTTTATAATATTAGTATAGATAGAGGATTTGTCACATACCGTATTTATAAAGATGATTGAAATGAATCACGAAAGTTTTCTAAGTAAAATAACACACTATGATATTACATAGATAGACAAATTATAGTCATCTGAAAATCAAACAGAATATCTTAATTTAGCTCGTGGCAGCAAGTTAATGACCTCTCAACAAAAACTATTTTCCTATCAATCAACAACTCCATATACATCAATCTAGTATTTGTATTAAACGATTTCCTACGTAAAGTTTTCCCATGCTCTAGTTGTTATTGAACCAGACTAGTCTCATGGTTAATATGTAACTTATCTAAGTACTAGCTGTTGCCAGCGGCTTCGCACGCATGGTTTGCCAATAAAAAGTAGCCTATGTTAACTACGGTAAGTACGTAGATCATAACCTGGATTAACATCCAGGTTATGATCTACGTACTTACCAAATTTCATCGCAATCGTTTCAGCCGTTCCGGCGTGAAAGAGTTACAAACATCCATACCTATACATACAAACTTTCGCGTTTATAAAATTAGTAGGATTGTTTTATTTATTGAAGTAAAACTTCTTAACGCACGCTTGATTTGGGGAGTAAGCTGGTGAATGCGTTACGAAAAGTGCTGACGGAAGTTGAGAGGGAGATATAAGTTAGTGAAGATAGAAAGAGAGAGAGTTACGTTTCGTATGTTAAACGTTCATGTGCGAGTGCGAGTTGCGTCTCTCCAGAATGAACATAGATTGATCGCTCTACAGACGTGTGGACAGCTCGTGGAAATTTATCCGCAGACGCATCTGTTGACGTGTAGAGGAGGCTTAAGACACAGTGCAGGCCTATCGTCTGTATCACACTGTAGGATCAATAGAGAGCAGTGCGCGCGCACATTTTCTTTCTCTCTTCCTCTCATAGCCAGTGCATGAAATATATAATATATATATATAATAATCAAGCCATATGGTGATATAGTCATATAGTGATGGCTTGATTATTTTTCGTAATTTCATTTCGATCTTGAACAATTTTATACATTAATATTTTGAAAAAGAAGTTTTACTTCAATCCTGTGTTCTAAATCACACTCGTTTTTTTATTTTATAGCAGAATTTGTAAAATAGGATTTGAGAACTCAGTAACTATTTGTAAATTGTATAAAAACTACTGTTTTTGATTTTCCAGTAAATTGAAAATAGCAGAGCAATGAAGTTTTGTTTTAGTAAAATAATTAGGTTTAAGTAAATATATTTTTATTATGTTATAATATTTTTTTTAACTGCTTCTTTATGTTCATATATACTCAAATAATCTAATCTCCACGCGTTTGAGATAAAATACACATGGAATCATGAGATGTGATTACAACAAATTTTTTATCTGTCATTGAGACTTAAATATTCCAAAAACTACCGATTACGAAAATATTTATTTGGTTTTGCCAATGGAAAATCATTGAGCTACGTGCCCTGCACACTGCATCTTCAGCTTGATAAAGGTTGGGTGATAGGTGTTGGGAGCCGTTGGGTGCAAGCCTCACAAGATCAGTCGCTCTGGAAATGTAGAAAAGAGGCCTGTGTTCAGCAGTGGGCATTCTGAGGATGATATGATGATGCAGATGAAAAAATATTTTTTAATCTATCCATTTTCAGCCAATGTATGGCTTTTATTATTTAATAAAATATTGTGACTAATGGCAATTCTGAGAAGACCGTAGAAATAATATTTAAAACATTAAACCGATGACTGGAGTTGCGATCTATCAAAGAAAATGAACGGTTCCATCCATGCATAAGCTATAATTATCACCTCTATTACCAGCTGTTAAGGTTTATTACGATGCATTGTATTACAAATGAATCGACTCATAGTTTGGAATGCGACAAGTGGAGTGTAAAGATCACCTGGCACACTTGGGAGAACTATATTATTGGTACAGACAGCGTCGCTAACTGCTAACCCACTGCATCTTAAAAGATTGAAGAAGAAACTTGTAGAAGGATGATCCCAAAAAGTTTTTATAATACGTCATGCTTTATTCTCGAAATCCCCACTTCTACGTCCCCACCGGTGTGTAGAGGCCTTATAGTTATAACCGGGCAATTATTACAAACATACATGCTTTAACACGGGCAATTTCTTATTCAATTATTTGTAATTAATAATTATTTTTTGAAGTAAAACTTCTTTATGCACGCTTGACTTGGGGAGTAAGCTGGCGAATACGTGACGAGAGCGTTACGAAAAGTGTGCGAACGGAAGTTGAGAGGGAGATATAAGTTAGTGAAGATAGAACGATAGAGAGTTACGTTTCGTATATCTAACACACAGTGCAGGCCTATTATCTGTATCACACTGTAGGAGTAAGAGAGAGCAGTGCGCGCACACATTTTCTTTCTCTTTTCCTCTCATAGCCAGTGCATGAAATATATACACTTGAGAGCAATAAAATCGCACATCCGCACATTTTTACTTAAAAGTTAAATTTTTTTTTATTTGGAGCTTACAGCAAATTAAAATCAAATTAAATTAAAGTGCATAATCTAGGCATTCGCAGAACTGATAAAGGGTTGACATTTACCTTTAAAAACAACTCATTAGCAACAAAACAATAGACCCCCTTATGTCGCTCGATCCAGGTAAGGCCGGCGGCGGGATTTATCGCAGGTATAAAAGAGTGCATATTGAGGGAATGGTCATCATTTGCATACCAACGTACAGTGTGAAAGGTTCTCTATTGATATTGGCTTCAAACGGAACACGAAAATGGATACTACACCAGAAGTAGCCGCTCAAGTGGTTGCCCTTGTTGAATCGGGGCTTAAGCAAAGTCAAGTGGCTCGACAATTGAGTTTGAGCCGATTTACCGTTCGGCGTGTATACCAGAGGTATCAAGAGACTGGTGGCTACCAACGGCGACAAGGATCGGGCCGTCCCCGTGCTACAACAGAGCGTGATAACCGCTTTCTTATAACGACATCTTTAAGAAATCGTCGTTTGAACGCAGTTCAACTGGGCCAACGACTTCAAGAAGTTCGTGAAGTAGAAGTTAGCCGGTGGACAGTCAGAAGACGATTGAGAGAAGGTGGCCTGACTGCACACAGGCCAGCAAACGGGCCGAAATTGACCCCAGCCCACCGAGAAGCCCGCCTTCAGTTCGCTCGAGACCATTTGAATTGGACCGAAGAGCAGTGGAGTGCAGTCCTGTTCTCTGATGAGTGCAGGATGTGCTTGCATGGCAACGACGGACGGGGGAAGGTGTATAGAAGATCGGGAGAGCGATTTGCCCAATGCTGCATAACAGAACGTGTCGCCTATGGCGGTGGATCAATCATGTTTTGGGGAGGCATGTCTATGGAAGCAAAAACCGAGCTTGCCTTCATCACCGGACCGAATACTGGTCGCCAATCAAGAGGATTGACTTCCATACGATACATTGAGGAAGTACTCGAGAGCCACGTCGTACCTTATGCTGGGTTTATCGGCGAAAACTTTCTGTTTATGCAAGATAATGCAAGACCGCATACTGCTGGCATAGTGATCGAGTACCTTCAAGAGGTGGATGTGACCGTTATGGAGTGGCCAGCTCGAAGCCCAGACCTCAATCCCATCGAACATCTATGGGACGAGCTGAAAAAAAGAGTTCGAGGCCGAGATGCTCCTCCATCGACTCTACAGGAGCTGCAACAGGCGATCGCAGAGGAATGGGAGGCTATTCCTCAAGACTTTATCAAAAGTCTAGTAACATCAATGAAAACACGGATGGAGTCAGTGATTCAGGCTAGGGGAGGGAACACTCGGTATTAATAACAAACTTTTAATTAATTTTATCTTTTAATTTCATAACTTTGACACCAATACTTGAATAAAGAATTTTTTACTAAACATGCATTTTTGTTATTGATCCACAAAAGCATTTTTATGTAATGATTGAAAGACAAATCAGATACCACTGGATAGGTATTAAAATAGACTATGAATCTGCATTACAGAAACATAATATTTTTTGTTTTTTTTTTTAGTTATGTCAAAAAATCATGAATGTGCGATTTTTTTGCTCTCAAGTTTATATATATATATATCTCAGTCAGTAGTTCGTTTGCGAGTTTGCTAGCGTTACGCGATTTTTTGATTATTTTTCGTAATATCATTTCGTTCTTGAACTATTTTATAAATTAATATTTTGAAAAAAAAGTTTTGCTTCAGTCGTGTGGTCTAAAGCATACTCGTTTTTTTGCTTCAATGTGGTTTAGTTATATAGATCTTATAAAATGATCACATTCCTCATCCGGGATGCGAATGTACACAAAAAAACCTAAAACAAATCTCACTTATTAAAAAACACATGGCAAGAAATAAAATGTCAGAAAATTAACCGCGCAATGAATTAATTATGTCAGTTTTTATGTATTGTAAACTGTACAATAAATAATGCCCGAGTTAAAGAATGTAGGTTTGTAGTAATTGTCCAGTTACAAAGCCTGTACACACCGGTGGGGACGTAACAGTGGGGATTTCAAGAATAAATCCACGTCGTGTGTTTAGATAAAATCTATAATCTAATGAAAAAACGTTTTGGAATGAACATGCAGGGTGTTACCAGTTAACGACGCTGTCTGTACTACATATTTTTTTCGTACCAACATATGTACATTCTTTGTATGGTTCTCATCTCATTGTGTGTGTTGGTATTTGCAGCTTAACAAGGTGTTTTTCTTATAATGGATAAACTAGTTTATACTGTTAATATATTGGATTGTAAAATAGCACCTTGAAAGTGACAGGTGACACTAAGTAAGTATTTAACTAAGCTAACATTACAATATATAATAGTTATATTAGATATAATATGTTTCAGTATTTCAGAATAGTTCAGAAAAGTTCATATTGATGAAGTGAAAACTTCTTTAGGCGCATTTTTGGGCATTTTTTGAGATGGGATAAAACGATTGAACTCGCGACACTGTTACCGTTACCGACACCTCTGTCCATAAATATCTGTGGTGTAGTCTGCTTTAAAATTTTGAATACCCAAACATTGAGCGCTAAATTTAAAATTGAAAACTAAATTTCCTGCATAATAAAATATTTCCTGACGATTCAAAAAATGCACACGTAATTGTTCAAGTTTTTACTTTTTATGTTATTTAGTTGTATGGTTGTATGTTGTATGGCTTACGGTCCACCTGATGGTAAGCGGTCACTGTCGCCATTGCCTATTGACATCAACAAACGGGATATTGTCGATGCGTTCTCTATCAAAGACAAAGGTACATAACTACACAAAGGTCAGTCTTAGGTGTACTTCTGGTACTATACTAAGCTAGATGTTTAACACTAATTGTCTTTAATTGACCTTATCAAGTTACTTAACACCTAGGCACTGTAAGCTTCATTGATTCCACTTCAAAGTCTTCAACGGAAGAAGATTAGGGCGATTGGACTACGAATTAACGAGTTTCGTAATGTTTCGCCCATTGTTCAGTGAAAGTCAAGGTAACAATTTTTAAATCCTTCTGTCATTCGTTCTATAAGTACCAGTGGCCTGTGGGTTACCTACACCAAAAAGTCAATCAGTGCCCTACGAGTCGTCTATAATAATCTGTTTAGAGCAATGTTGGGGTTACCTAGATTCTGTAGTGCTTTTGGAATGTTCGCTGATGCCCGTGTGAAAGACTTTCATGCTATCATGCGGCAAAAAATCACATCGGCTCAATGCAGAATTCTGAGTAGCCCCAATAGGATTGTCGGGGCTCTTGCAGGCGGGTGTGACAGTGCACTGCAAGGTTTCTGAGTGTCAGCCCTGATCAATCCATTTGCTCAACAAATATTTTATATTAAATAAATAAATAAATATAAATATTGCTGGACATTTCACACAGCGCTATCTAGCCCCAAATTAAGCAGAGCTTGTACTATGGGAACCAGAAAACTGATAAAATACTCATATACTATTTTTTTTTGTAAATACATACTAATAATATATAGAAAAACACCCAGACCCAGAACAAATATCTGCAGAACATGCAAACATTTGTTCCGCGGCGGGAATCGAACCCGCTACCTCCCGAGTGTCAGCCGGCTATTCGCCCAACGCGCCACGGAGGTCGTCATATTAATTAGTTTGTAAGGATAATTATGCAATTTTTATGTTTATACCTATTTATTTTAAATATTATTAATGTATGAATTTTGATTATGTAACTGCCTATTTGATTTAATTTAATTATGTAAGTGGATGTATTGGACCTATGTCGTCTGAATAAATAAATAAATTATATCAAATCATTATCTTAACAGCCACAAGACTTATTTTCTAAAGAAGAAGAAAAATTCTGAAGAAGAAAAACAAAATATTTTTATACTATTGCGGAATATTTTAATTATAAGTAGGTACTAGACATGACATTACTCGTATTTTATTTTATAGACATTTTTATATCGTGTAGGAATAGTAAATTTTAATTTTTAATTATTTTCTATGTAATATTTGCACACCAGGACATTATCTGGTAGAATGTTAAGAGCTTAAATTGTACATTAAGACCAGTGTAAAATTAACTAACTTTCTGCAAATAAATTATCTTTATCTTCCACAGCTGAACATAGGCCTCCCCCATACATTTCCAGAGGGACTGATCTTGCTCGGGCTTTACCATCTAGTGGGGGCAACGCCGTCTTAGGCTATGCCGGGGCTCTTGAACACAAAAGAATTTGGGGCCCTGTTGGAAAGTAAAAGTGAATGTAAAAAATATTTTTCTGCTATTCGAAGTGGTTTGTGTCGGTGACCGCTAGATGGTGCAGTTAATTAGTTTTAGTTTCTAGATACTTTTTAGGTATTATTTATAATTAATTACTAAAATGTTCACTGTTTAGAAAATGATTAAAAAAACTGTTCTGGCGTCCGATTAAAATTTGCAAATTTTTTAGCTGTAATTATGTATAAAAGAGTTCAGGCTAAAAAATCCAAGCTATACCAGAATAAGTAAGACAATTTGTATAAATCCGCCTTTCGGGGCCCTCGTGACGACAGGCGCCCTGGGCAGGGGCCCTGGGCACGGGCCCGGTGTGCCTTTATGGTAAAGACGGCACTGCGTGGGGGACCATCCTACGCTGCGCTTTCCAGTGTGTTTACACTTGAGAACGTTTTTGCCCCAACGGCCGTCAGTTCTTCGAGCTATGTGTACTGCCCATTACCACTTCAGCTTGCTAATCCTTTGTACTATGTACGTGGCTTTGGTTCGTCTACGAATCTGTTCATTTGTGAATCGATCTCGGAGAGAAACACCAAGCATAGCCCTCTTCATAGCACGCTGAGCGACCTTGAGCCTTCTTATGAGGCCCATAGTAAAATACCACGTTTCTGGACCCTAATTCATTCACCACTGAATGATCACACGAACGTCTTAGATCGTTGAGTAACACAGGCTCTGAGGGATTCTGGACGAGAAGATGTCATGAAGTTTCCCGAACGCTGTCCTGCCGAGTTAATTACGTAGGAGGGTAATGTTTTTATTGACAAACAACGCTTGCGAAAACGCGGGCGGGCAGGGCCGGATTAACCCTATCGGGGGCCTTAGGCAATGCAATTCTCGGGGCCTCTTTCCTTTACCCCTTTTCTTACTTTTTAAAATATATTTTTTTCTATTACAAAATTGGAATCGATCAGATCGACTCCTGCTTTTTGATTTCATTGAAATGATCGTAATGAATAGATTATAGCTGTAGTTAAGTGTTCCAAGTCACATGATGGAGTAGGGAAGATAAATGTGACGTGACGCGGTTATTTTAATGCAATAAAATATATTTTATACCGATAGAATATATTTTTCTGAAGTAGGGAAAATTAGTGTAAATAGCAACTCTTCTAACTTTTTTAGATACAAAATCGTTTAAAACATCTTGGAAGTTGGCCTTTAAGTAAAATATTTTTTATATGGCAACATTACCGGCCCGCATCGACTAGGCCCCTGTGGGCCCCTAGTCGGTGCGGGGCCCCTAGGCAGTTGCCTAATCCGCCTTATAGATAATCCGGCCCTGCGGGCGGGTCACCTAGTACCAACATGAATCATTCGGTGACTAAAGCAAAAGTGATTAATATTAAACAAAGAACAGACTATAGCCTATACCTTACGTGACTATACCATCGATAGTACACACGGCTACACATCAAGCTATACGTTTCCAGTATAAGCTGACCTCTCATTCTACGAAAAGCCTACACAATGCGAGGTCAGCTTATACTGGAATTTTATAGCTTAGTGTGTAGACGTTTGTACCTAAGTTATTGTGTTGTTACATCAGTTCGTACCCCTGATGAACTACACTTAAAGTAAGACCTAATAATAGTAACGTGTCGATTTACCCTGACATGATACTCGTATGTCAACTAGGATTGCCAACTTTTTTTAAAAGAAATAACGTATTTCTGGCTCCAGGGGCTAGAAAATAAAGAACAGTCGTAAGAATTTTAACAGCGTTTCAATCGTGTTTCAGTTTGTGGCTCTGTATTTTGGAGAGATAATTTGTATTTTATATAAAAAACAAATATGTTACCTACTGAATCGTTTCGGACAATATAATAGTAGATTATGTAAAGCAGTGTATTGCGTCACGGGCGCTATATTGAATCCCGAACGTAACGAAGGATTCTAGAGTTAACTCACGAGCGGAGCGAGGCAGTTACTAAAATCCTGAGTGCAGAGAAGGATATAAGCACGCCCAAGATGCAGACAGCCTTATCCACGAGGAACACACTCTAGTTTTCACACTTTCTGCAAGACAATAATAATCAAATCTAGGTTGGTGCATTCTGTGCAGAGGTTAGTTCGATTTACGAATATGTTCTTATTGTGTGGGTATCTTTGGTTCAAATTTTAATACAGATGAGGTTCCAAATTCAAATCACCCCTCGCGGGCATAATGAAATTCAGTACAACTTTACTCCCGGCTCAGCCATAGGGATATAATGACCCGCTTTCGGTGAGGTTTACATGACATATAATTTGACATTGTCGAGCAGGTGGTGTGAAAAGTATATTTTGCTATTCAAAAATATAAAACACACAGATGTAAAATAACGTAGAATACTTAAATTTAATGTAGGTACGTTTGGAAACCCTAGTGTCAATCGTGAATTCGTGCTTCATCGTGGATAGGGTTACGACACAATTTTAGTGGTAAATCAATAGCAAAATTATTGTACGAAAACTGCCTATATTTAAAACTTAATCACCTAACCTTATATGCCTATCACATTAATACGTACGCATTCCTAACGCGAAAACAGATCAATTTTAAGTACTTAGTATGTAATTGTACTTAAATAATGAGATGACAAACTCATAACTGGACAGTCAAGGAAAATATCACAAGGAAATTAAATTGTTATATTATGCCCTAAAATATTTAATTTAGTTTGTTAAAAGTTACGCCTAACAATCCCTGAAAACTCTTGTTAATCCTAACTGAAACTTTGATTAAGTCTAATGACTTCCAATCCAAGGCAAAAAAAAAAATACGTCAATATAAAATTAGGTAAATAAAGTTATACTTACCTAACATAAACATATAACCTTTTGCCGATATACAAAATCACAATGATGTCAATGCCACTTCCAGTTACGCATATCTGTGTCACTTCATAGTTTACACTGAATTGGATGTGCCAAATGATACAGAACTACCCGCACTTAACTTTTATCTTGTACAAACTTTTGTATCATTTTTAACTTTGTAGGATTAGTCCAACAAATTTATAAACTAATATTTTTAAGTTTCTCTATAAGTGAATTTAAATTCTTTGTGAAAATAAATATCTTAATTCTGAACAATGCGTTATTTTTGATGGCACTGATTTGATTGTCAGTAGTGGCAGTTGGCACGTTCAAGTATATTCCACGAGGACCTTTAGCTGGTATTTGCTCTGCAATCATCGTCCACTATAGTATAGAATCCATGGAACATTGTTGGTCATGCACAATTGACTCTGGATTGGTCAATTCTAACATTGTCATGATGACATGCTGAGCTTTTGCAAGCCTTTCGATTTGATTCCTTAGGGCTCAAAAGTTAGAGTCCTAAGTTGTATGTAGTGCTCTAATATATAACTAGTGGTCTATCGGTTCTGCGACCACAGATTTCCGTAGTCTGTACCTACAGCGGAGATAAACGATTTTCCTTATTAGGTACAATAAAATGGAATATTTTTAAAATGCTATAAGTATTTGGTCGAGCGAAGCGAGATCTCAAAATCAACTAGGGCAAATCGGCGATGTGTGTATGTATGTATGTTTGTTTGTCCGAGGATAACTTTATAAGCGATTATCATATCACCGTGAAATTTGGAATATAGGTAGGTAGTGATGGCATAATTTTGGTGTGACTAAATGAGCTAAAAATGTGGGGGGGTTGTTGAAATATTGAAGTTCATGAGGGGTAAAAAACAAAATGGGACTATACAGTCAAATGGTACGTTTAATAAAAGGTCTTTGTGAGTACATATTGACCTCGTTTTTATTTTTTTGTTTAAACCTTTTAGTTTTTAAGTTATTAGCCATAATATAAACTGAACTTTGACAAAATTCACAGGGTAATCCAGTGACCCCACAGTGCTGAAATTTGGTATGCCTGTAGCTTTAGTGACATAAATATAGACAAAAGTTTGAAATCCAGAATAACTGCAATTTGTACCCCAAAAAGAATAACCAAAGTACATGAACTCCCGTTACCTGTAATTTGAATGAAACTGTAGGTCAGGTTAGTTGGTTATGTATTTCGGGGCACTATTTTTATAATCAAAGATTTTGAATAATATATTTTTGTTTTTGAAGGGAGACTCGCGAGATCTCAGTTCGGAGCGAACCACTAGTTAGTTGCTATTCATAGTTTGCAAAATGACCTGAAAAGCGAACAAACCAGTAATACCTATACTTATAACCTTACAAAATGTATTTTTGCTACCAAACCGTAGTCTGTTTTGTTTCACACGTTTAAAGCAAAGTCCTTCGCATTCAAAGACATATTTCACTGCGCATCAAGTCACGGAGTTCCATTTTAGAATCACAATGAGTCAGTATGCGAATCACGTCGACTCCGCGGCACGATCGACCGCTTCTACTCGCTACTGTGATACTCAAAGGTACCAAGGAAGTTAAACCTCAATCAAATTGCAGTAAGTACAACTCTAATCAAAATGTTTTTATTGTCATTTGAATACCATAGGAGCCTTGTTTAGACATACGTTGCCAGTACTATACATACAATATATCTACCTGCACAGATAAAGAAAACTAGTTGTCAGTGCTCAGTTGTCGAATTTCGACAGTAATTCATTTCATTTCATTTCATTTCATTTATTCATATCCTTCGACAAATTACATGTGCTTGGACAAGTCAGATGAAACAATTAAAATATGTTACCTACGTAATTATTACATAATCCATAATACATAAAGATACCTATACTTAATAATTTTTTATAAAAAAAAGAAACAGTTCTCAATAATAACAACTTAAAATAAGGTCTGCAAAAGCATCATCAAATTGTAAATAATAATTATATAATAATGAGAAAAAATGATAATAATAAATTAATAAATTTATATATGTCAGGTAATCATTACAATTCATCAAATTTAAATATTGTTTTATCAGCAAAAGCATATTTTTAGGTTTCCGTATCTAAAGGGTAAAACGGGACCTTATTACTAAGACCCTGTCTGTCTGCCTGTCCGTCTGTCACCAAGCTGTATCTCATGAACCGTGATAGTTAGACAGTTGAAATTTTCACACATGATTTATTTCTCTTGCGCCATATAACAATAAATACTAAAAATAATATAAAATAAATATTTAAGGGGAGCTCTCATACAACAAACGTGATTTTTTGCTCGTTTTAGCTCGATATTGATAACGGCAAGGTAGACGCTTGAAATATTCACAAAATATTTAGTTATATACATATTCACTTTAAAAATAAATAATTAAATTAAAATAATACAAATATTACCATACAATAGATGTGATTTTTTTACCGTTTTTATAGATAATGGTACGGAACCCTTCGTGCGCGAGTCCGACTCGCACTTGGCCGGATTTATTTGTTATGCCGACGTTTCGACATACAGGATAAATACCCGTTTATATCAGTCATTATGTACAGTGATCGCGAAACTTTGAAAAATACAATTACTTGTTAGTAAAATGTTACCTGTAGTTTTCAACACAAAATACATATACGTTACTAAGATATACCCTCAAAAGATTTTGATTGGATTAAAGGTATAAAACAAAGCGATATAAAATTGCTTATTTTCTTAAAACTTAAAAAAATCGCTGTCATTGTTGTGGCTACGTAGACGCTAAGCTTTGTATTTATTTTCTCAACTAGCTGACCAGTCCGCAGCTTCGCACGCGTAGTTTTTCAATAAAAACATTACCCTCCTTCTGCGCAGTTGGGTAAAAAGTAACCTATGTCACCCGGGGATAGTGTGGCTTCCAAACAGTGAAAGATTTTTTTAAATCGGTCCAGTAGTTTCGGAACCTATGCAATACAAACAAATCTTTCCTCTTTATAATATTAGTATAGATAAGGCCGGTCACACATTTTGTTCGTTGTGGTTAGTAGACGCTTATCTTTATATTTTCTCATAAAACATATAGAATATGGCCGGTTACATAAATACATTCGGAATATCGTAAGGGAATTTAGAAGGCAGCAAATCCATACATAATCAAGGATTTTATCACACACGCACGTAATTGTTTCCCATTTCGTATGGATTTGCTGCCTTCGTAATTCCGATTTGATATTCCCAAACGGAATTCCGACTGGCCTAGCTGTTTTCTCACGAAAATAACGACATGACACCTTTTCTAAAATAAGTTGGTAACTGATCGATTCTTCGCACCATCCGGTCATCAAGGTATCATTATTTACATATTAGAGAAAAAATCAACACTCAATCGTGTTACTTTCCCATCGGCGATGAGGTTGAGCGATTGTCCAAAAAAAATAAAAAAATTGATAGACCAACTAAAATAAATAAATACCGGGCAAGTGCGAGTCGGACTCGCGCACGAAGGGTCCCGTACCATTATCTATAAAAACGGCAAAAACACAAGTTTGTTGTATAGGAGCCCCTCTTAAATATTTGTTTTATTTTAATTTAATTATTTATTTTTAAAGTTAATATATAACTAAATATTCTGTGAATATTTCAAGCGTCTACCTGTTGCCGTTATCAATATCGAGCTAAAACGAGCAAAAAATCGCGAGCCCCCGTAAATATTTATTTTATTCTGTTTGTAGTATTTGTTGTTATAGCGGCAACAGAAATACATCATCTGTGAAAATTTCAACAGTCAAACTGTCACGGTTCATGAGATGCAGCCTGGTGACAGACGGATAGACAGACAGACAGACAGCGGAGCCTCAGAGGTGCCGTTTTACCCTTTGGGTGCGGAACCCTAAAAAACTGGAATCGAGTAACACATCGTTGTGATATGAAAATTTTACCCTGGTACAAAAAGCAAATGATATCCGCAGGATATAAAAACGGTAAGAGGGATTATTTATAAATATTTTATTTAACAAAATACAGATTACTAAACACATACCTTGTTACCACGAAAACGTGTTTACAATCCTTATCAATTTTTGTTTAGGATTTTTAAAAGAGTGTTTAGCGTGTGTTTAACTTTTTTGTGGAAAGGACCATGACGTTTGTAAAACCAAATTAACATTTTATGGTACGTACTATATCCCTGTATTGTAAACAGCTATGCTTACAAGATAATTCGTTCTTATTCAGCATTAAATATTCTTTGTGTATTTCTCAGCAGTGAGATAGACTCAGTCCGGTCAGGTCTTTCGTAAAGGTGGTCGCGTCCGAGGGATTAAAATAATATTATCCTTATTTGTATTTCAACCCTTTATTAAACCTTAACTAGTAAAAACATCTTTTTTAAAAACTTCCTCGGACATCCCTCGGATAACAATACGTATATACCTACAAGACCTACATATCTTTTTCATATCATACCTACATAATCATCAGTTTTATGTTTGAACTTCTGAGGGGATTACTCCGTTTCCCCTAGGATTATTCCTTTCCGTTTTTAAAAAAAAATATTATATATAGTCATTTTTAGTTTGATTGAAAGCAAATCCAGTAAACATTGTTTTTATGATTCATTAGAATGCATGACATCAGAATAAGGCTATGCGCAAACGAGCCACCGACAACAGGGCGGCCAGCGACATCCAGTTCACACGCGTTTACGTTTTGTATGGATACGCCGCACACGTCGTCGCTGTTCTGACTTATGGAGGGTTCTTATATCCGTCGGTAAACAACTACGCCTCGTATCTCCTTGAAAAAGTGTCAAACTAGTGTCAAGCTTTTGACAGGTTTTCAAGGAGAAACAAGTCGTAGCTGGTTAACGACGGATATAGGAACCCGCCATAAGTGACGTAACCGACATTTTAGAAAATATTACTAAAAGTCGTAAGTGTACTTAGAACACTTCGAATGATTTATAACTTTAAGATATGTAGATACGTCTAGACATAGGTAGAAGATACAGATACGCCGATTAGACGGATCTGTTTGTCTTCAAAAGTAGATAAAAGTAACATTACAAATGTCAGTTACGCCATAATGTCGGTTAGGTCACTCATGGTGGGTTCCTATATCCGTCGATAAACAGCTACGACTCGTTTCTCCTTGAAAACCTGTCAAAAGTTTGACACTAGTTGGACAATTTTTCAACAAGATACGAGGCGTAGTCGGTTACCGACGGATATAGGAACCCGTTATTAGTCAGAACAACGACGACGTGTAGCCGGTGGTGGACACTCGTGAAGTCGCAACAGCTGCTGAAACACTTCACGTGCTGAGTGTCGCCAGCCACCGGTGGCTGTGGTCGGTAGCTCGTTTGCGCAGAGCTTTTTACAATTGTATTCTATTGAATAGAATAGTATGACACAATGACACAGTTTTGAATAGGAATGGATAGGATTATAAATAGGTAGGTATTGTTGACATTATCTCTTCCGGTTTACTCATTATTATGCAACTATTTATCGTTTTCTAGCCAAGCCCAGGACCTGTAGATAAACGTTCATTCAAACGATAGCGTAAGGCGAAAACAAAAACGCTCTTTAATGACATTTTATTAAGCGGCAAGTGTTCTAATCTCTATCAGAACTTATACATATAGTTTACCATAGGTACGTTAGTGATTTAAAGATGTTATATTTCTAAAATATGTATTATGTAATTATTGCAATATGGTAAATAATAAATAAAAAAATCATAATAATATAATTAACCTATAGTGTAAGTAAAGTGTAGTGTACGTCAACCTTTAAGAAAAAAAACGAGTGTGCTTTAAACCATACGGCTGAAGTAAAACTTCTTTTTCAAAATATTAACTTATAAAATTATTAAAGAACGAAATGAAATTACGAAAAATATTAAAGAAATGACCGTTCGCGTAACGCTAGCAAACTCGCAAACGAAATGCTGTATGAGATAGATATGTATTTCGTGCACTGGATATGAGAGGAAAAGAGAAAGACAATGTGCGCGCACTGCTCTCTTGCTCCTACAGTGTGATACGGACAATAGGCCTGCACTGTGTCTTATATATACGAAACGTAACTGGCTATGAGAGAAAGAGAGAAAGAAAATGTGTGCTCGCACCCCTCTCTCTTGCCCCTACAGTAATATACAAAACGTAACTCTCTCTCTCTCTCTTCACTAACTTATATCTCCCTCTCAAGTTCCGTTTGACTCGCCTGATCACACTTTTCGTAACGCTCTCGTAATGCATTCACCAGCTTACTCCCCAAGTCAAGCGTGCGTAAAGAAGTTTTACTTCAAAAATATCTTCATGTGAGCGATAGAGTAATGCAAAAACTTTAACCATGTTACCACAAAAAAATTAAACAACTATTCAACGCTGTTGTTGTTTAAAAAATGTTTAAAAAAATCCTTATCAATTTTTCTATAAGATCTTCTTAAACACGTGCTAAACAGTGTTTAATTTTTTATAGTAAGACCCTAAAGGATAAAATAAAGCTTTTAAAGTAGAAGATAGCAAAATATACTGTATTAGCTGACCAATCCGCAGCTTCGTATTTTCAATAAAAACATTACCATCCTTCTGCGCAGTTGGGTAAAAAGTAGCCTATGTCACCCGGGGATAGTGTAGCTTCCCAACAGTGAAAAAATGTTTAAATCAGTCCAGTAGTTTCGGAGCCTATTCAATACAAACAAACAAATCTTTCCTCTTTATAATATTAGTGTAGATAAATATTATAAATATTGTTCAACTATTCAATTTTAAAATCCTAGTTGGATTCAATTGCCAAACAGAGAAAGTCGTAAAAATATGTCACAAGAGTCACAACAGGAAAACTGCACACAATATTTTGTCACAAAACATCCATCTGTGCATAAACATCTAGTTGTCTGTTTTCCTTTGAAAAAGAAAACAGACAAATGCTGACGTATCGATTCAACTGAAGCGACATGCGATATAACGTAAGTTACCGTTATCATAATAGTTTGCATAATTATATTACGTTATGACTAGGATTTTTTTGTCCAATTTAAATGTTGCTAAAATAGGGAAACGTACTCGGCCACAATTTTTATAAAATTAAGATCAATATCTATGATATCTACATATTTTGAGCATTTATCTGCGTAGAACATAAAAATATAGGAACGAATATTTTTATCGTTTTATGACCTACAGAACAATATTAGTACTTATTTTTTATTATTATACTAGCTGACCCGCCGAACTTCGTACCGCCTTGACATGCATATGACGCGGGCTGCCAATGTACGTCGCCGGTGGAATTGTCAATCGGCCATCATTAGCTGCATCTATGTATGTGAAAATTAATTTTCTTCATAAGTTTTTTTTTTGCGTCATTTTTCTTATATTTTAATAGTTGGTCCGCCATTCGGGGCGGAAACAAATCCAACAAATCAAAGATCATCAAAATCGGTCCAGCCGTTCTTGAGTTATAAATGGTGTAACTAACCCGACTTTGTTCTATATATGTATTTAGATTAGTCTATCTGTCTGCTTGTTACTTTTTCACAATTAAACGGCGTGATTGATTTCGATAAAATTGGGTATATGTATAGGTAACTTATGACTCGGATGCTTCCAGGGCCATAGGCTAATTTGAAAACCACGCGTACCAAGCCACAGGCGGAGACATGTAAATAAATGATAAAGAAGTGTGTACCTTAAAAAACTTGGCCAATTGTTTTATAATCTTATAAGTCCAATTTATGTTGTCTATTGTCGAAGTTGACCGACATAAACAATCAAAGCAATTTGTAATAAATATACTCGTGCACAATTAAAATAAATATCATCCACGGTTCATCAAACGCTGATTTAACGATTAAATCAAAATTAAAAAAAAATCGAGGGCATCGTACACTCATTCGTGAGTCATCGATACGTTCATTCATAATAAAGTGAGGTGTCTTGAGAATGTCGGCCGGTTCCGAGAAAAGGAGTTATCTTACGGAACTGAGATTTAGTGAGATTTTTGTGACTCATGCATGATATTTAGAATAAAAATAAAAAAGAAAACGTTACATTTTTAATTTAGGTTCTATGTAGTTCTTCAATAATTCCGCGTAGTTCTAGTAAAATAATTTATCTGTGGTTCAGCCTTATATGAATGCTATGTAGCGTAATTCAGTGTGACTCACGGAATTTTAAGTAAACGATTAAACGTAATTTTTTGGTTGTTTTTCGGTCAATGAATGGTAATTTGATGAAATGAATGGGAAGTAGGGTAGAAAAAAGTAACCTGCATTTCGATAAGAATAATAAAATCCACATTTTCATACATCTTTGCTACAGCTATTTTCATACAAAAAAATAGAAAACACGAAAAATAAAACCGGCCAAGTGCGAGTCGGACTCGCGCACGCAGGGTTCCGTGCCATTATTTTAATTTAATTTTATATTTTAATTTTATTATGTATTTTTAAAGTGAATATATAATATAATATTCTTAATATTCTGCGAATATTTCAAGCGTCTACCTGTTGCCGTTATCAATATCTTATTATTTTATTCTGTTTTTAGTATCTGTTTTTATAGCGGCATCAAAAATACATCACCTGTGAATTTCAACTGTCTAACTATCACGGTTCATGAGATACAGCCTGGCGACAGACGGACAGACAGACAGACGGCGGAGCCTCAGTAATAGGGTCCCTTTTGACCCTAAAAACGCTGGAAACGTAAAGAAAATGCGTAAAAATCTACTGTGGTAATTGGTGCTTTATATTGTAATTCTTAGGTCTGAAATTCATTAAAATAAGTAAAAATATCGTTTCTTATCATTTTAATTATAAGCTTCATTTATCAATTTTATCAACTTTCATAATAATCTCTTCAGATTTTATAAGCAAAGTAACTTATCAAGAATGAAGTAACATTTGAGAATGTCTTGTATCCATATTGCATAACTTGCACTTGAGGTTACTTTTGAACTTATGTTTCATTACTTTCTACCGCCTCGATTCCCACGAACAATACAAAACTACGAGTGGTTTTTTACGTGTTAAACATTGAATTCATCTCGTTTAAGCTTTAACTTACATTCAGTTTATTAATAATTTTAGAAAAATATATAAGTCCTGCATCGAGCCTAATTTTGACTATATACCTACGGCAAATGCTCGCCTGTTTAAAAAAATTCCTTACCAATTTGTGTATAGGATTTTTTAAACACGCTTTAAACTGTTAAATAAATAAATATTGCTGGACATTTCACACAGCGCTATCTAACCCTAGCTTGAACTATGGGAACCAGATAACTGATATAATACTTATATACATTTTGTAAATACATACTTATAATATATAGAAAAACATCCAGACCCGGAACAAATATCTGTAGATCATGCAAACATTTGTTCCGCGGCGGGAATTGAACCCGCTACCTCCTGCGTCTCAGCCAGCTATTCGCCCACTGCGCCACGGATGTCGTTGTTGTTCTACTAGTGTTACGTTTTAAGACATATTATGCTGAACACATAAAATATAATGGGCGATGTTTTCGAGTGAAACTCACCCGAGTCTAGACTGGTATTTCCCGGAAAAGTAGACTGGTATCTGGCCGGACCTGCCGAGGAAATGAAAGATTAGATTTTCTAATAAAATATCTCTCACAAGTACAAAGTTCGTATCTTGTTATTGGTTGAGAAAGTTACGAGTATACTCGTATTTTCATATATCTACGACGGGGCATCCTTGTCTGGGGTCATGAGTGTATTTTTAATCATATGAAATCTATCAGATTAAGGCCGGCATGCACAACGGTCCCTAAAAGTATTTAGCGACTTAAAATGTTATTTTGGCGTATTTGTCTGATTTGACAACTCTATATCATATTTAGCCACTAAATACGCTTAGGGATCGTTGTGAAAGCCGGGCTAAGTGTCCGCATACTAAGGTAAAGCTTACTTTTGTAAAAGAATAAAATAGATTAAAACTAATCAGAAACAAAAAAACTAGAGACTAGAGAAGAAATAACTTGAAACGTATTTAATTTTAATGTGATAATTTACCAAAATATTTATAATTTCGGGCAATAAGACACAGCAGAAGACTAAGTTCGACGTTAGTGTAATTTTTAGGGTTCCGTGCCTAAAGGGTAAAACGGGACCCTATTACTAAGACTCCGCTGTCTGTCTGTCCGTCTGTCACCAGGCTGTATCTCATGAACCGTGGTAGTTAGACAGTTGAAATTTTCACAGATGATGTATTTCTGTTGCCGCTATAACAACAAATACTAAAAACAGAATATGATAAATATTTAAGGGGGGCTCCCATACAACAAACGTGATTTTTTTGCCCGTTTTTGCTCGATATTGATAACGGCAACAGGTAGACGCTTTAAATATTCACAGAATATTTAGTTACAAATATATTTATACACACTAAAAAAATATACACTATAAAAATAAATAAATTACTTAAAATAAAACAAATATTTAAGGGGGGGGGGGGCTCCCATACAACAAACGTGATTTTTTTGCCCGTTTTTGCTCGATATTGATAACGGCAACAGGTAGACGCTTTAAATATTCACAGAATATTTAGTTACAAATATATTTATACACAATAAAAAAATATACACTATAAAAATAAATAAATTACTTAAAATAAAACAAATATTTAAGGGGGGGGGGGGGCTCCCATACAACAAACGTGATTTTTTTTGCTCGTTTTTATAGATAATGGTACGGAACTCTTCGTCCGCGAGTCCGACTCGCACTTGGCCGGTTTTTTCAGTTAGGTATTAGTCTTTATCTCTATATCAACTGATTTAATGTTTAATGGATAGCTGAAAGGTGATCTTTAGATCGCGAATGAAAGTTGACAGAAGAAAATACCATAGGGATTAGTGGTACTTTAAGTCCATTGCAGTAAGATGCAAAGAGTGGGCAACGTAATGTTTGGACTGTCTACGTGACTACTCCACCATGTGGAACGGTAGGTATACTGAGTAAGTTACATACTTTAATCTCATACTTATACCTACGCATACTTTTCCTAGAATAAATTAATAAGAGATCTGAGGATATCAATTAAAATTAAGCTATTGGCCAGTTCGGTGTCAGCCTTTGTGATGCTAGATAAAAAAAATAGCTGAAGCATTTACAAACCGAGGCCATGACTGTTGCCATACAGCCGAAACGTCGGGATAACAAAAAACAAGGTACCTACATACGCGATAATTATGTACAATTTTTATGTACAATTTTTTTTTTTTTTTTTTTTTGTACCTACAGTGATCGCGAAAGTTTGAAAAATACTATTTACGTAACTTTTATTATATTTTCTTTCTTTACTTTCTACCAATGTTTTTGTTCTCACTTACGGAGGCCTTGTCCGAAAACCAGCGCTGCATCCTACCCATCGACGTTCGAAGCAGCATTATGCTGAAACTGGGATCGCTTTGTCCCCACGCAACATCATCATTACATACCTTATAACATACCTACATAAATATATTTTACTTAGAAAACTTTCGTGATTGATTTCAATCATTATTATAAATACGGGATTTATCATGTACCCGTCTTATGGGTGTTTCGACCGAATAACGTCTCGCCTCGCACTGTCGCAGTGCGAGGCGAGACGTTATTCGGAGCGGATCGCACTCACCCTGATGAAGGTTCACGAATTGAACCGAAACAATGTCGGTCGAAACACCGATAAGACGGTACGTGATAAATCCCGTATTTACATAAATATAGTTGTAGTCTCTCTTAATTTTTTATGATACCTAATGTAATATGAACGAGTGTGTATATAATTAAAATGACGAGGGAATAAATAAATGTATTATCTTTCTTTCTGCTGCAGATACAAACAGCGTGTTTGTGCTGCAGAAGAGGGCTGTTCGTGCAACTTATAATATGGGCCCCAGAGAATCATTACGCAATAAGTTTAAAGAAATAAATATTATGACATTCCCTTGTCAATACATCTATGAAAATCTGATGTATGTTCACAAAAATATTAATTTGTTTAAGAAAAATAGGGATAATCATAATTTTAATACTAGAAATAAAGATAAACTCGCTGTTGCCACTTGTAGACTCCATAAAGTTAGTAAATCGTTTACAGGGCAAGGTGTTCACTTTTATAACAAACTCCCAAGTGATGTACAAAAATTGACAATTAACAAGTTTAAAACCGTAATTAGACAAAATCTATACTAAAAAAGCTTACTATTAAATATCGGATTAGATGATAAAGAAGCTTGAGACTGAAATTGCTCCAGCTCGTTCAAAATATTACAATTTAGACGTAATTTATTTCCTGTATTGTTATGTATTCTAAAAGGAACATTAAAAAAACAACCAGCCTTGTTTCTTGTCATTCTTTCCTGCTCGGTCGCGAAGGAACAGGTAGTAAAATTGACGTTTTAAAGTGATCCTTGTGATTTTAATGTATAAAAGATTTTGACTTGACTTTGACTACTTGTTTTCTTTTTTTTGTTTGTATTGTGTACTTTTCATTCAAAAGTATTTTCATTCATTCATTCTCTCAAAAATATAGTAAATAAGACAATGTTTTAGCTCTTCTATGAAGAGCTTTCTCCTGAACACGTTTTGTCAATAAGTCACCGACCGACGCATCAAGCCAGTGAGTCACACAACTACGCTTGGCACTCAAGCGCACCCATACAGTTTACCATACAATCACCTCGTTATTATACTCATTATGACGATGAGAAATTACTATATTCTAAAATTTAAATAAACTTAGAATGCATCATTACATATTAAATTTGAAAAGGTTTTTTACGCCTGATGCGGAAAGAGAAGTGTGATAATACTATTTACATTCCTTTATTTCCTCGATTACAGCTCCTGTGAAACCTTGAACGAGCGTCTTTTTTACATTATGTATGCATTATTTTATAAAAGTATGACGCTTACGCACGTACAAGGTTATACCAGAGTCGGAGAAACTGATAGGGATGGAGCTAACGACAAACGTAACACAATAACAGAACCGATATTTTTTTACAAAATGTAAGAAACTAAACTACTGCCGGATACTTATGTACAAAATTAACTAATATTATATTTCACTACAAGATGTTACACGTATTAATTCTTGATTGATAATGCCAACTTCTTTAATATTATCGAAGCTGTTGTAAAATAAGTAGGTATAGATCGACAATGAAACGAAATAATTATAACGACAGGTAATTTTGATATTTGACAGCTGGGCAGCAATCAACACGGAGGAACACAAAATACACAACGTAACGTATGGATAATGCGAAAAACCTCAGCGAACAGAAATGTAGTGACTAGCACGACCGTCTTGTTGCGAGTGACAGATTAAAACAAACACAAAATGGCGGTGGGTCATTGAGTGTTCCCATCTTGAAAAAATATATTTGAATGTTTTTGTTGTATTTGTCTTTGTTCAGAATATAATAAATATATGCGATCGATATCATTGCTTATTTGGTCACAACTATCAAATTAGAACTGTCATCGAGAATATAAAGAAATGAAAATGAAAATAGTTATAGTTTGTTTGTCCGTATCTTCTTGTCTGTTCGTGGTATAGTTGCTCTGAAACGGGTTTAAGATTTTGTAAAAAATGTGATTGCGCGCCGGCTCGCAAAGATAGAATCGGATACCTAGATGCTAATATTTTTATTAAAGACACAGTGACGGGCAGGATTAAGATAAAGATGGGATTAAAATCAGGACCAACCTTAGTTTCAAGTCAAGCCAAGTCAAAATCTTTTATTCATTAAAATCACAAGGATCACTTTGAAACGTCAATTTTACTGCCTGTTCCTTCGCTACCAAGCCAAGAAAAGAAGGCTGGTTGTTTTTTTAATGATCCTTCATACATAACAATACAGGTAATAAATTACGTCTAAATTGTAACATTTTGAACGAGTTGGAGCAATTTCAATCCCAAGCTTCTCTATCATCTAAATAATTCGATATTTTATAGTAGGCTTTTTTATAAAGATTTTGTATATTGCGTTTTTAAATTTGTTAATTGTCAATTTTTGTACATCACTTGGTAGTTTGTTATAAAAGCAAACACCTTGCCCTTTAAACGATTTACTAACTTTATGGAGTCTACAAGTGGCAACAGCGAGTTTATCTCTATTTCTAGTAATAACATTATGATTATCGCTATTTTTCTTAAACAAATTAACATCTTTGTGAATGATATATATATACATACATCAGATTTTCATAGATGTATTGACAAGGGAATGTCATAATATTTATTTCTTTAAACTTATTGCGTAATGATTATCTGGGGCCCATATTATAAATTGCACGAACAGCCCTCTTCTGCAGCACAAAAACGGTTCAAGAAACTTTCGCCAAATATCGCCAATCCTTTGTTCTTCCAGTAATTTCAATTTCTTCTCCTCGCGAAGGACAGAACATTATACTGGTCAGGTCTTATTTCACAGCAATTTTTTAATTAGTTATTTTGGTACAGAGCACTTTGCGACAAAGGTATCGTTATAACCATCTTTTCAAGACTCATTGATGGTAATTAGGGAAGAGGGAGATGGGAGACATCAGATAGAGGAAAGATAAGGACAGAAAAAGTCACTGTGCTCCTACCCACATATCAACAAAAATTTTATCTACAGGTTTCCAAAACTTTGTAATTAACAACCTTACACAAGAAAAACTTTCAAAACGCACGTTATGTTTACAATAACGTTATTTTATGTATATTACGTTATGTTATGTTACGTTATCACACTTCACACTAATATTATAAATGCGAAAGTTTGGATGTTTGTTTGTTTGTTACTCGATCACGCCGTAACGGCTGAACCGATTTCGATGAAATTTGGTATATACGTAAATAATAACCTGGATCACCACATAGACTAACATTTATCCCATAAATTAGTTCCCATGGGATAAAAATGGGGCGTCAAGTCAAGTTGCAACAGCGAGTTTAGCTTTTTTTCTAGGTTACCTTTGTTAGTGTTTATCATAAGTGGATAACGAGAGAATTATAGTACCTACTTATTGCATGTCTTTGCCATTTGACATTATAGTTAGCGGAAGCCATGCACTGGAAAGCGCAGCGCAGAACGTCCCTTCTGCTGGGAGCCGATGGGTACAGACCGCACAAGCCCTGGAAACCTATGGAAGAGTTCAGCAGTGGACGTCCTGGGGCTGATATAATGATGATGATTATATTTCAACAAAGAGCAATCCTTAAGGTATCCACTTTTCGTCCCTTTCTCTATCCAACCAACTTATTATATAAGTCGTGTAAAGTTGTAACAGTTAGGCAGCTATTTATACTAAACATAGTTTTAAGACAACACAGAGCACTTTCCTATAGCATTGAAAGATTTAACAAAAGAAGAAAAGATATCGTCCGCACTAACAACACCCCAGTTAAGCAAGCTTTTGCATCAAGATTTCTAATGCTCCTAGGACCATTGCTGTACAACAGGCTAAATCGTAAATTGAGCATCCACTGAATGAACTTCTCTAACTGTAAAAGAGCCTTACAGTCTGCTCTATCCAATCTATCTTACGAGGTAACTGAGGAATCACTAACCGTAATAAAGTAAGATTTTAAAGGTTGTATAGTACGTAAACTCATACCTGCCATGTTTGCACTTAGTTTATTAAGTTATTTTTATTTTTTTCACCATGTAAATAGATTCTAAGTTTTGTTAATTTGAGTATTCATAAGTTACCCCAATCCATTCGCCTGAGATACAGGTTTTCCTAATTCAGGCAATGTATAAAATCTTACCTATAAGTAGATATTAATCCCTAATGATAATATAAAAAATGAATAAAGATTTATTTATTTAGTTGGTATTTATACTAAGATTTAAAAAGCTCGCCATTTTAATTTGCCCTGCACGTTTCTGCGAACCTACACTAAAGAACATCAAAACACCGGAGTACTCTACTAATCTAGAAGTGTCAATTTAGATGAATAGAATGTTAGAAGTCAACCGTCTCTTACTCACTGCCAAAGTCGTTATAGCTAGTTGAGAAAAAAAAAATACAATACTCATTCTAATATTCATAAAATCTAACGCGTTATTGGATATATCCTAATTTATTAACGTCATCGTAAAATATAACTCGTGACATTAACAGTGCAATTGCGCATGCGCGTAAAATCGTAGATGACGGTTTAATGACCACATTTGACGTATATGAGACTGTTATTACATCTCCTGTGGATTATTTTACCATAATACAATAATATCTTCCATTACTGAAAAACACGTGTCCAGTATTATTTAAAGTATCGAAGAATAAATCCTCCTTGCTATCTTAAAGAACGTTTTTCTCTTCTTTTTCCACCTGATCGCTATTCTCGTTCTTCTCAACATCTTTTACTCAAGACGCCCGAGCATAAAACTTCTTTCTTCACTAACTCTTTCACTGTGACTGCTATCTGCTTGTGGAATTCTCTTCCAGTAGAAATCCGCAAGGCCGCCTCTATGGGAATCTTCAAAACCAAACTCTTTAAACACTTCATGTCTTTTCAAGATACCCAACAAAATTGAGCACTTTATGTAGATATAATAATAATATTGCTGGACATTTCACACAGCGCCAAACTAGCCCCAAACTAAGAAGAACTAAGAATTTGTATTATGGGAACCAGATAACTAATAGAATACTTATATACTTTTTTTTTGTAAATACATATGTACATATAATACAACAACCAGACCCGGAACAAATATCTATGTAGATCATGCAAACATTTGTTCCGCGGCGGGAATCGAACTAGCTACCTCCTGCGTCTCAGCCGGCTATTAGCCCACTGCGCCACGGAGGTCGTAAATATATGTATGTCAATATATTTATGTATTTCGTTTATGTATGTGTATTATGAGGACAATGTGGGCTGATGATGGTGTGTATTATTATTATTTTTAATTTTTGTAAGTTTATTTCTAAGCTAAAGTTTGTTTAACTTTCTGGCACTACCTCTTTCTCCACACTACACAAAGGTTCGCTTAAAGAAAATAATAATTAGCATTAAGTTCGCCTATGTATTATTTTATTAGTGTAATAAAGAATTTTCTAATCTAATCTAATAAACTATAAAACATGATAATATTTATGAAAAATTATTCTCTTATATAATGTAAAGAGTAACATTATAATAAATATGTATATATGACCCTATAATATATATTATGATTATACAGTGATTTTTTAACTGTAACAGTACGGCAGCACCCATAACCAGAGGATACAGATGCAGTTTCTTTTAAAACATCAGCTCGTTTTCAAAGAAAAACATTTTGGCATTAAATTTTTTTTGGTCAAGTGTGAGTAGCGCCTTAAAATGAATCAAGTTGGTAAATTTTTTTTTTGATGCCGATCGATGCAGTCCTTTGTAAGGATCATTTTATTGTAATGGATGAAAAAAATCTGAACAGCGGAAGTTAGTCAAATTTGATATAAAGTATTCTCATACAACAGGACAAACAAAATTTATTCTACAAACATTTTATTAGATTGTAATTGAACGTTAAAGAAGTATTAATACTGTAGCGATTAAGAAGTTTGGGAACTCCATGCTCTCATGAGCAATTCAAAAACATTTCGTATTTCAGAACAATTTTGAATTTCGAACATGGTTCTTGCACCTGTCGGACTTTTATATCAGTCAATGCATCATCTTATTTGTCCTATCATGGCATTGTCAAATACGCAAAAAGTAGACTTAATTGAAGCACACTTCCTCAATCGCGGTCTGGGTAGCGTTCCTGATACCACTTGAGCGCATTAGTTGGGCTTCGTCAGTTAAGGAAGTATGTTTCAATTAAGTCTACTTTTTGTGTTTTTGACAATGCCATGATAGGAGAAATAAGATGATGCAATGACTGATATAAAAGTCCGACAGGTGCAAGAACCATGTTCGAAATTCAAAATTGTTCTGAAATACGAAATGTTTTTGAACTGCGCATGGAGTTCCTAAACTTCTTAATCGCTACAGTATTAATACTTCTTTAATGTGCAATTAAAATCTAATAAAATATTTGTAGAAGGAATTTTGTTTGTCCAGTTGTATGAGAATACTTTTTCCAACAACCCCCCCGCATCTTTAGCTCATTTAGTCACACCAAGATTGTGCAAACACTACCTATATATCAAACTACCTGTGCAAATCGGCGTTGTATGTATGTATGTTTGTCTAAGAATAACTTTGTTCATCCGATCAACGTGAAATTTCGTATACATCTATATAGATACCTAGGTAGTGTTGGCACAACTTTGGTACGACTCTAAATCTGTGTGTGTGTGCGGGGGGGGGGGGGTTGTTGAGATATTGGGGTTCAGGAGGGACAAAAAAACCAAAATGGGACTATCCGGGCAAACGGCACGTCTAATAAAAGGTCTATGTGAGTACATTTTGACACCGTTTTTATTTTTAGTTTAAACCTTGTAGTTTATAAGTTATTAGCCATAACAAAAACTGAGCTTTGGCAAAATTCACAGGGTACACCAGTGATTCCACAGTGCTGATTTGGTGTGCGTATAGCTTTAGTGACCCAAATATAGGCAAAAGTTTGAAATCTAGAATAACTGCAATTTGTACCCCAAAAAAAACCACAATACATGGACTCCCGTTAGCTGTAATTTTAATGAAACTGTAGGTTAAGTATTATGATTATATATATTTCGTGGCACTATTTCGATAGTCAAAGATTAGGTACAAATAATATTTTTTTGTTTTGATCGGAGACTCGCGAGATCTCAGTTCTGAGCGAACCACTAGCTTACATAAGTCATCAATCCTTTATGTCATAATTTACTACGAGTAGATAGTCCTTACAAAAACTTCATAACAACGCTACATTTTAAGACTGGCGATAACGTCGTTCTCATAATAAATCCTCGACAGTAAATCTGTCCGTTTTGTAAAAACTAGTCTTGTCAATCATAACTCCTAGGCCTGTCTGAAGAAACATTGGATGAGGAAATATCAATCAATGTGGATTATATTGTTCTGGTGATAGATACAAGTTAGTCGATGCAGTTGTGGCCAATAACCGTGCGAAAATTCTATTGAACGTCAACAACTAGATAACCAACGAAAAAACACGGCCAAGTGCGAGTCGGACTCGCGAACAAAGGGTTCCGTACCATTATCTATAAAAACGGCAAAAAAACCACGTTTGTTGTATGGGAGCCCCCCTTAAATATATGTTTTATTTTAATTTAATTATTTATTTTTAAAGTGAACATATAACTAAATATTCTGTAAATATTTCAAGCGTCTACCTGTTGCCGTTATCAATATCGAGCTAAAACGAGCAATAAAAATGACGTTTGTTGTATGGGAGCCCCCTTTAAATATATGTTTTATTTTAATTTAATTATTTATTATTAAAGTGAACATATAACTAAATATTTTGTGAATATTTCAAGCGTCTATCCGTTGCCGTTATCAATATCGAGCTAAAACGAGCAAAAAAATCACGTTTGTTGTATGGGAGCCCCCTTAAATATATGTTTTATTTTAATTTAATTATTTATTATTAAAGTGAACATGTAACTAAATATTTTGTGAATATTACAAGCGTCTATCCGTTGCTGTTGTCAATATCGAGCTAAAACGAGCAAAAAAAAACGTTTGTTGTATGGGAGCCTTCTTAAATATTTATTATATTCTGTTTTTAGTATTTGTTATTATAGCGGCAATAGAAATACATCATTTGTGAAAATTTCAACTATCTAACTAACACGGTTCATGAGATACAGTCTGGTGACAGACGGACAGACAGACAGCGGAGCCTCAGTAATAGGGTGCCGTTTTACCCTTTGGGTACGGAACTCTAAAAATTACTTAATAAGGTTGACTATTAATAAGTGCCAGGCGAGATGTAGTTCGGAGCGGATCGCACTCGCCCTGAAGGTAAGTACACGAATCGAACCGAAACATTGTCGGTCGAAACTCCGATAAAACGGTACGTGATAGATCTCGTATTGTTAAATATATTTGCAAAGAGGCCCCCTTTTCTTTTCACTACAAATTCCATCGGAAATGTATATGTGAGAACTGAGAGGTGTCAGTAATATAACACTTTCATCTAACGGATGAAGGGTATTGTATTCCTCGTTCATATTACGTTAGCAGAATATTATCTCTTAATGGGTGGTCAGGGCATTCGTTAATGGATCTTCTTAAACTACCTTGGGAACATAGGTATACATTTACATAGACAGGAGGTATCGGGTTCGATTCTCGCCGCGAAACAAATGTTTGCATGATCTACAGATATTTGTTCCGGGTCTGGTTGTTTCTCTATATATTATATGTATTTACAAAAAAAAATGTATAAGTATTCTATCAGTTATCTGGTTCCCATAGTACAAGCTCTGCTTAGTTTGGGGCTAGCTAGCGCTGTGTGAAATGTCCAGCAATATTTATTTATTTATTAAGTGTAAATATATATATATAAATACGTGAAGAGAAAACTTTGTTCCTTTATATTAACTAATATAAAATTTAGCTACTAATATAAAATATATAAAGGCTACTTAAACAACTTTTTAAGATAATTGCGCTTGCGGTTGAATGCGAGATTTGGCATAGTTCAAATTTAGATGAAAAAGTATATATGAATTTCGGTTGAATTTTGATCACTGTGTACTAGTATACCTATATAAATATGTCTAGTTTTTAGGGTTTCGTACCCAAAGGTTAAAATGGCACCTTATTACTGAGGCTCCGTTCTCTGTCTGTCTGTCACCGCTTTATCTCATGAACCGTGATAGTTAGACGGTTGACATTTTCACAGATTATGTATTTCTGTTGCCGCTATAACAACAAATACTAAAAACAGAATAAAATAAATATTCAAAGTGGACTCTCATACAACAAACGTGATTTTTTTGCAGGTTTTATAGGTAATGGCACAAAACCCTTCGTGCGCGAGTCCATTGGCCGGTTTTATTGTCTATTTTCTGTAAGGATAGGTAGATATGTTTTCAAAGCTTTTTCTCTTATTAAAATCTTAATTCTATTTCGATTTTTGTTTTTAGACGACATTTAATATTCTGCAATTCTACCCTGATGGTAGAATAGGCCGAGTATTGCACAATACTAAAACAGCTTGCCAGAGTACGATGAAATCGGCATTGTTTAGAAGAGTAACGTAATTTTATAGCTCAGTGCAACACCGCTAGGACCCTATAAGGTCTTGAGATGAGCTTCTACGAAATGTCTCTATCATGACGTAATGGGAAATGTTGAGAAAGGACCACCTTTGAGCTTTGTTCGTTATGTTTACGTGGCATTTTTTTATTATTTTAAATGGATAAGGTAGGTATTTACAATATCTATGGGCCTGAGGTAAGTAACATTGTACATTTTTGTTTCCTGGAATAATATGTTTTTATTATTTAAGAATTTTTATCGTATTTAGCCTGTAAAGGAACTTTTTATGATTCTAATGAGAGAAAAGTTACATAGAAGAACGATTTTGTTTATTTTTAAATTAGTTTTGAATTTGTTTTAGTTTATTTCATGTGACAAAAAACTAGTAGGTACGCTAAGATAGAAAGCGATTCAATAACGGATGTTTAATTGCTTTAAAAAACCATAATAATCTTTGCATAAATTTCATCCGAAATACCTACTCTTGATTTCATCTCATTTATACATAACAAGTTGTATAATCTGACGAGGAACTTTTAGTTATGTACTTACTTAAAATGATGTGGATATGAGTGACCGGTGAAACCAGTTTCTGTGAAGGTCTGGTTTTAGGAAAGGTATCGGATTATAAAATGATAGTTATACTTATACGTATTGTAGTTATCATCTAACAAATTTCACCGGAATAAGATACTTTTTTTGAAGGACATCACAATAATAATGAATAAACTTTGCTACAGTGATTTTCTTTTGTAAAGGAATGAGGTGTATGCCATCATCCTGAATTCATGTTTTGGTGTTACGGTACATCATACTAATGTTATAAATGCAAAGCGAGTTTGTTTATTACGCTTGCGCGTACGGCGTGAACCGATTTCAAAGAAATTCGGTACATTGATATATTAACACCTGGATTGAGACATAGTCTACTTTTTATTTGCCATTCCACGCGTGCGAAGCCGCGTGCGGTGGTTAGATATAAGAGCATAGGATTTAGATACAGAGTGGACTCTATCCAATAGATCCGCCCGCGAACAAAACCCTTCGTCGTCCGAGACACGACCTCGGAGATCCGGATGACGAAATCACCTCCGCTAATGCGGAAGAGATTTCCGAGTCATCTACATTAGACAGAGCAAACACTTCACAGATACACCGACCTCGCCGGCGTGGTCGACGAGTCCCTTCAGTCGCCGCCTACACGAGGTACAAGCACGTACCCGGGCGTTTCTCTCCTATTCCCATCCTGGCAACAGCCCAAGCCGAGGTTCGTACCTAAGTGGTGCCCTTGCACTAGTTGCCTCATCAAAATCTTACAGGGCTGCGCTGGCCAAAAGTTCGGTTAAGCTGCAACGGCCTCAGAGGCCAACACCGAGATTAGTCCATTCGAAAAAAAATACAGAGTGGATTTGTAAACGTCGACAAAGAACCGGGTCTGCCCGAAATCTATAACAAAAGCCCAAAACTACCTAGGTACTAACTGTAACCAGAGTCTATAAAATTCCATATCTCTTTGTACTATGCTATCTAAATACCTACTATTTGTAGTGTTGTGTAGTTGATTCAAACAGACAGTAAACCTTAAAAATGTTGTATAGGATAAGTTCTGTATGAAAAACATGTTTAAACAAACATCGTAACAGCTCTGAGCTTTTTATTTAAAATAGTTAGTAGTTCCTCTCACCAAAGAAATAAATAAGTACCTATAACTACTTATCTAAGTAATTTTAGTAGAAAGAGCCTTTCTTTTAAATAGTCACTTAAAAGTGGTTGGATTCCTGACCTTTTTTAATGGATTAAGAGCTATCTATGATAGGAACAACCGTATCTAGCATTAATGGAGTTTTTTTACCTACCACTTACATATTGATTAGGGCACAATAGTAGATTATTAAACGAGAGGGTAAAGCAGTGTATTGCGTCACGGGCGCTATATTGAATCCCGAACGTAACGAAGGATTCTAGAGTTAACCCACGAGCGGAGCGAGGGTGTTACTAAAATTCTGAGTGCAGAGAGGGATATAAGCACGCCCAAGATGCAGACAGCTTTATCCACGAGGAGAATACTCTACTTTTAACACTTTCTGCGAGACGAAACCAAATCTAGGTTTGTGCATTATGTGCAGAGGTTAGGTCGATTTACGAATAAGTTCTTGTTGTACCTGTGGGTCTCATTGATTCAAATTTTAATACAGATGAGGCTCCAGATTCAAATCACTGAAATTTCATACTGAATTTAATTTTGCTAGTATGAATTTTCTAAATTTACGCCTGGCTCAGCCGTAGGGCTTTAATCACCTGCTTTCGGTGAGGTTTACATGACATATAATTTGACATTGTCGAGCAGGTGGTGTGAAAAAAGATACATTTATTTAAATTAGAAATAAATGCTCAAAATAGTATAAGTAATGAGTGACAGTAATTCTAATCATAAAAGTGAATAGCTTATCTCTAAAAACATATATTGGATAATTCAAATTTCAATTAATACTAAATTAATTGAAGTATTACTGTCAACTCGTCCATAAATTCGCGTTTAATTAACAGTAACCGGCTTTTGGCATCAAGTGGACATAAATAAGGTTATGCCAATAAGTATTTATGTGATTGATAAAATGCACCGTCTACTTTCATTATCAGTATCAAGTGTAAACAAAACACACTATCAGTTTCGAACTAGGTTGGAGCATGTTTTCCGATTTATCTTATCCGATCATAAAAAACCTACGTTAGAATTTCATAACAGTATATATCATAAGAAAAGTAAGTAGTAAATTTATTGACGTTGTTTAAGAGTTATCGAAATGGTCTTAATGTTTTGAGACGTAATAATGGGGCATCGCGCTGGATAGAGATAAGTGGAAAGAGTTAAGACATTTTCCCAACAGTGGAACAATGTAAAAAGTAGCTAAAATATACATAAACAATCGATTTTAAGCACGACGTTGGGCACCAAGTATAGGCAAGTTAAAGTGGGACTGGGCGGGCCATCTCTGCCGCATTTCGGAGGAGTTACGGGCAAAATCCACCACAGAGTGGATCCCGAAACACAGAAAACTACCACCCGGCAGACCGCGACGCCGATGGAAAGACGAACTCGACTCATATGTGGAAGACTGGACTACACACTCGCATGATAGAGTGGAGTGGAAGGAAGGAGGAGGCCTATGCCCTGCAGTGGGACAGTACAGGCTCCAAATAATAAAAAGTAGCACTTAGTGAAACTGCAGTTTTTGATGTAAACTTTTAAATCCAACTACAGTAGGTCAGTAGAAATATGTTTCGACATTTGTTGAGCTTCTGTTATGTATTTGCATTCACAACTAATGATATTATAGAATCCGTATGCAATGAAATGTGCATTGGTTTGCAATCTGACCATGGAATTGCGACTAAACGGCTTACGGGATTAAAATGTAAGTATGTTAGAAGGTGAAATGCAGAAATTTAGCCAAGAAGGAGAATTCAAATCTTCCCTAGGGATAGATGATTTGTATATATTATTATAGGTATATTTATAAACCATGATTTGTGAGTTTTTTTTCTGCTTTTAGTACAAATAGTGTGACCATGATAGTTTCAAAAGTTACATTTACGTATGCCTAAAATAGAGACACTAAACTCCACAACACAGGTTATCCTAGTGTGAAGTTTAGATAACTATTGTACTACTAACTTCGCCGTAGTATGTAGCACGAGTATTGGCGAGACAACATGTTAGATGGTCCTAAGTATAGGTACATATTCCTGACATCCCCGACACCGGGAATCTTAGTGTAGGTTCAGGACTGTATGCCTGTGAGCCTACCCAACGTGCTATCTACTAATATTTTTAAGATGCTTTTATGTACTAAAAGTACGTACGTACGTAAGTTTTTGCTCTTTAATAGTTCAATAAAAAAAATTGTATTTGTACATAAAAGAGATTACTGCTTGGACAATTAAAAGACAATGGATACAATGTACAAATCTCATTGCAAACCTTTTGTGATGAACATAATTTATTTTGAACGCTACAATATAAGGAGCGCGTTGAAGTCTTTCGTTCTAAATATATTATTTTATTTTGAAATGCGTTTTAGTTTTTTTTTTAATTAAAGTTATATGCAGCTATATTAATTATGAGACAATTCTATATCAAAATAATTAAATACTAAACTGTTTGCAAATGTATGCGCTGATTTATTATAAATCTAGTTATTTGTTCCAAAGAGGCAATATACACAAGGAAAATTTATTCAGTATTAAACGGACTCCATAGTTGTCTGTTTACGTCAACACAATAAATAGGAATAATTAATACCTACTACATATTATATAGAGAAATTGCACATTTTGCATTGCCCTATTCATTTATGCTATTGGGGTTTTAGTTGCATGATCTAGGATACTTGTTACAATCCCACTGTTGGGAATCAAGCCTACGCTTAGCTAGTGAGATATAAGGCCGTATGAAATTCTCATTTGAGCATCACCTAGTGGATGTGTTCCGTCCAAAGTTTGCCTGGAAGAGATCTCTCTCAGCGATAAGACCGCCCATTGATCGAGCGAAGCGAGATCTCTAAATCAACTTGGGCAAATCGGCGTTGTTTGTATGTGTGTATATCAGAGGATAACTTTCGAAGCGTTTATCTGATTATCGTGAAATTTGGTATACATATAGGTAGGTAGTGATGGCACAATTTTGGTGTGACTAAATGAGCTAAAAATGTTAGGGGGTTGTTGAGATATAGGGGTTAAAAGGGGGATTAAAAAAATGAAAATGAGGCTATCAGGCTAAGTATGACGTCAAATGAAAGGTAATTAGCACATTTAGACTACGTTTTTATTTTTCGTGAATTCTTTAGCTTTTGAGTTATTCGCCGTGATAAAAACTGAAATATGACAAAATTCACAGGGTACACCAGTGATTCCACCGTGCTGAAATGATTAACAAGTGATTAATAAAATCCTACGTCATTTTCAAAGAGCTTTTCACATAAACACCACATACACTGGACACTAGAGTCCTAGCAAAATTTATTTCATCCCCTCTTTACCTTATTAAAAAGTAGCTTTTTATAAGGCCATTAATAAAAAAAAGAATTATCAAAATTAGTTCACCCAGTTATGCGTGCACATAAAACATACATAAAAAATATCGACCAATTGAAAACTTCCTTTTTTCTGAAGTCAGTTAAAAAGAATTGAAGTTAGCGTACGAGATGACGATAGTTCGCAACTCTTATTGAACTTGATTTCTCCGACTCATCCTCACTTCCAAAACCGGAACGGAATGGAGAATCATGCAAGAATTACTACAAGTCGGAACCTAACCAAGTTGATTGAGTGACCAACCCTGAGGTCGGAGTTTATATCCCACACAAAGGCTTCTGACGTGGCTTAGCTACTGTTACAGCCCATGTTTTAACTCGGCATGGATGACTGGTAGAACTTTTATCTGACATTAAGTCCTTTTTATGCTCTTAATGGGTGAATAGCCGGCTGAGACGCAGGACGTTGCGGGATTGATTCCCGCCCCGGAACAAATGTTCGCACGATCTACAGATATTTGTTCTGGGTCTGGTTGTTTCTTTATCTATACTAATATTATAAAGAGGAAGGATTTGTTTGTTTGTATTGAATTGGCTCCGAAACTACTGGACCAATTTAAAAAATTCTTTCACTGTTGGGAAGCTACACTATCCCCGGGTGACATAGGCTACTTTTTACCCAACTGCGTAGAAGGAAGGTAATGTTTTTATTGAAAACTACGCGTGCGAAGCTGCGAATTGGTCAGCTAGTATATTATAAGTATGTATTTACAAAAAAACCCGTATATAATTATTCTATCAAATTATCTGGTTCCCATAGACATCCTTTGCTTAGTTTGGGGCTAGAAGGCGCAGTGTGAAATGTCCAGCATAATATATAAATATAATAATGTGCAATTAAAGATAATATTATAAATAGTTTCTGCCCGCGGCTTTGCACGCGTGGTTTGTCAATAAAAAGTAGCATATATATCTAATCTATTAAAAATTTAGTGATATTTTATTTAGTTGGGAAGTTATACAGTCATACATTATGAAGTTAATAAGTAATGCTAATTACTGATTAAAACGGGTATTTATAGCGTAACTATGTACCTTTTTTTATTTTTGTACAGTGATCGCGAAAGTTTGAAAAATACTTTAACATAGTAGTAGTTATATAAATAAATGCATGACCGACGACGGATTTTATCCACGGATAAAAATTGTGATGCTTTTAATAAAGCCTGGATATAAAAACTCGATGATATATGTATGAATGAATGAAAATACTTTATTGTACACCACCGAAGAAACAAACAGAAAAATAATAATTCCCAAAGCAACACGTACACACGGCTACACATCAAACTATACATTTCCAGTATAAGCTGACCTCTCATTCTACGAAAAGCCTACACAATGCGAGGTCAGCTTATACTGGAAATGTATAGCTTGATGTGTAGCCGTGTGTACCTACAATGGGCGGTCTTATCGCTTAGAAGCGATTTCTTCCAGATAACCTTGGATGGAGATGATTTTTGTAACATTACAATAGTTGGCATGGTGCCCCATGAGCTTTGTTTATAGCTTCATACATAGTCAATATAAAAAGACTTCTCCCGACCGATAAAGTTATGCTTACCAATAAAAAATTCTCACGTAACTTCATACCTCAATATTGCTGTATCGTAAATCTACCATCATGCAAGGCCCGTATTTAGTCTACAAATGGATAAGTCGCGACCCCATTACGCGTTTTAGCGTGCAGGAAGCCGTATGAGGGTAGTCGGTCGCTAAACGGTAGAATGATGTACTGCGCTATGCCAGGTGAGATTAAAAAGTTAACTGGCCATTATGGACGGTAGAAACTTATCTGGCAACTACATTAGAACTGATTTATTTAACTAGGACTGAGTGAAGCAGTGGATCTTGATTCTGTGAATACAATGTGGAAACGGATAATTCATGATTAGATTCTGATTTTTAAACGAAAATTTCGCAAATAAAAAAATATTGACGATGATGATTATGAATTTGAGGATTTGGTAGTTACTACGGTATTCTGCGATGTCTACGTAAAATTTACGCGACTTCTACGTAACATCTAAGCGCTGTGCGGCATCTACGCGACGACTACGCATCTTCTACGGGCTACTACGCGGCGGCTTAGGGGCTACTACGCGGCGGCTTAGATTCGTATACGTTCAATAAACGGCAAATTGGAATATTGTTATTGTCTGGTCATTTACATACGGAGTATTTTGTTGATTCCTGGCAATAGTTTGACGTCACTCTTGTATAACTTCCCAATCACAATAAATACATACTTATCCATTAGTCATAAATGTGGATAACTTAACATAAAAACATAAATAAACGAATTTATTTTTCCTGGGCGAATCTACCGCGTTATGAGAGCTACGAAATCCTGGGTTTCTCACCGATCAGTCACAAAGTTGGGTACAATAAAATGAAAATGACAAATGGTTAAACAAGAGTAAATACGTAGGTAAGCGCTTATATAGAACGAATTTGTTACATTGCGGTTATGACACTGGGGTAAAATAATTATCATAGGATCTCTAACAAATAAGGTTGGTTGTTTCTGAAACCCATAAGTAGGTACGTCCTATCTGTATAATGGTGTGTCAAGAGCCAAACTAGATTTTCTGTGTCCCGGTTTTTGACGTCTTCCATTGGACAAATGAGGCTTATCTTAAAATACCTACGTTAATTGAATGCAAACAGTATAAATGCCTATGGCAAATGCACAAAACCGTGCGACACCAAAAAAAAACAGTAAGTATAAATAGTTTTGATTTGACCAATATTTATGAGATAGTTAATGTAAGAATTAGTTTTGATATCAGTGACTGACTCACCGTTTGAAAAGGTACCTTGACAGTTTTTTAAGTTATTTAGAAGTAGGTTTTGACGAATTGTTTTTTTGTTCTTATGCCATGTTACTTGTTTCACAGCTTACTTACTGGTATTTTTTTATTAATAGGTTAATAGGTTTCTGAACTATTAGCTGCTAAAGTTAAGGGTAAGAAGTGGTAGGTACCTAATCTACCGTAACCTAATAAAATACCTACCTTTTTCAAGTACGAATCTAATGCGGAAACATTATTTCTTAAAAATACATTCTTGACCCGGTTTGTGAAAACAATTTTTCGTTACTTGCTACAAGTAGAATATATTTACCGATCAGTAAGAATGATACATAAATACTCAATAAATTTGAATTTTTATATTAAAAAAAACTAGCTTACCTTCAATTTCTTTGAATCTGCAACTCACAGAATTCGTAAAATCCAGTTCAAAACAATCACTCCACTCATAAGTTTATTACATAAACAGTAATTCACGAATTTCTCCTGTTTTATAACTTATTCACACTGTTTTGTTAAAGTTCTAAATAAGCGCGAGAATGTTAACTTTTTCGCGGGGCATTGTATGTTCGTGCGCTACCGTGGTGCATTCCGCACGACTCGACACTACCGATTACGTTCATTGAATACAAAACACGCAAGGCGCAGAGTCTCCGAGTGCGATGCGATGTGTTGACTCACAGAGCCCATCGCCATACCCTCATAGCTCGTGCATAAATCATGTTTTCTTATTTAACGCCACCTAGCGATTTTATCTGTAACTAAAAATATTTGTATTTGCACCTCTATTGAGTTTTTGACGAAACTAATAGTGACATGTAAGTTCTACTCGACGCTAGATGTCGCAATATGTTTCCGGTTGTATTATGTTGTGTGCAAGCAGCGCGAAACCATTCGCACCTTTTTTTATTTGTTGTTCATATAATTTCATTCACCCATTCAGTCTTTTTGTGTCAAAATGGCTGCCGTGCAAGAGGTGTGTGCCGAATTTCCGTGATTTTTAATGAAAATCCAGTGATTATAATTAATTTACTAGTGTGGGATAGTAAAAAAATAATGTGGAATTGTTTTATTTCAGGCGAGACGTGAACCAATTCAGGCCGTCCAAGTTTTCGGACGCAAGGTTAGTGTTTCTGGCATCCACGTGTTGGTGCCGAATATCTAGTGATTATTGCACGAATTTGAACATTTTATTTCAGATAACTGATTTATAAATCTTGTTCGTGAGTATAAAGTGACAAAAGATAGTCTGCTCTTGATTTTTGACCGCGGAACGTGTGGTGCTCCGCTTTTGCTAACCGTGTTTTAGCGCCTTCACGGGCTTACCTCGCGAGAAGTCAATTGTTTGTACCTACTTTACGACATTTTATCGTCATAACTATCACATCAGATTCAATAATCGTTGTTCCCTAGAAAAAATACAATGGTGTCAATGAAATTCCTAACATAACCTCAAAGTCAGATCCCCCTCAGTAATAAAAACAACAGTATTTTTTTACAAGGTGATGATACAACTATCATAGATCAGATCCACTACATCAAACTCAATCAACATTTTACGCAACAGGAATTTTTATTATTAATAATAACAAATTCATGGTAATTATTTACATTTCAGAAAACAGCCACCGCTGTTGCATACTGCAAGCGTGGCCATGGAGTGCTCCGTGTGAACGGCCGCCCCCTGGACCTCGTCGAGCCCCGTCTCCTGCAGTACAAACTCCAGGAACCTATCCTACTGCTTGGCAAGGTAATTGTAAAATGCAGCATTCTTAGTTATTTGTTGTATGTTGTGTGTGCCACAGGGTATTTTGGATTGTGTATTAATCTGAAAATGGCCATTGATTGTCCTCACTCACAAATCATGTTTGATATGGTGCCTGCAGGTTCGTTTTATCATCGCATCACTCGCCATCGGCAGGGAATCCATCCACACACCTTGGAGACGATGTGGTCGCGTACCATGAGGCTCTAAAGGATTTTCCTCCCGCGAACACTGCATGTGGAATGGTCTCCCTGCCGAGATTTTCCCCAGGGACTACAGAATGGGGTTCTACAGAAAGGGCGTTTTAAAAATTTTAAATTTCAAGGTTTTTAGTGTTACAAACATCCATAGGCTACGGTAACCGCATGCCGTCAGATGTGCTGTATCCGTATGCTTGTTTGCTACCTTAGAGGTATAAAAAAAACTTAAAGATTCTGTGTGAGCTGGTAAGATGAATGAAATGAGTAAATAATTCTTTTCACATAATAAGAAAATTATGATGATTACTTTGCATTTCATCATCATATACCATAGAAGGTCCACTGCTGAACATAGGCCTCCCCCATAGATTTCCAGAGGGGCCTGCATGTCCTCTTTCTATTTAGCGCAACCTATACTGCTGATTAATTTTAGCATATATTTGTTAATGTCATGTAAATAAAGAGAAATATTTTTTTGGTATATTATATTTACTTATCTTCTATAAGTAATATAATATTTGATTGATTGATTGAAAATACTTTATTGCACTTATAAAACTAGTACAAAGGCGAACTTAATGCTAAAGAGCATTCTCTTCCAGATAAGTATTTCAAAATGTTTTCTCTTTGTTAATAAATTAAACTCCCAAGAGTATCCTTTCATGATGATCAACACTTATTCCGAACCTGAGCATCTTTGGATGTGATGTTAAAATACATCTGAACCCATCCTATCTCAATACCTAAACTAGGTTTAAATTGTGAACTGTTTTAACCTCATGTTATGTGTAATTCCAGGAAAAGTTCGCCGGTGTTGACATCAGGGTTACAGTGAAGGGTGGTGGTCATGTAGCTCAGGTCTACGCGATCAGACAAGCCATCTCTAAGGCCCTCATTGCCTTCTACCAGAAATGTAAGTCATATTTTATTTGTTGAAGTCTATAATGCCTTAGTTTCTTAGTTATCTTAAGATGAGCTCCTGAACTTGGTCTTTCGCTAAGGGCCTTTTGAAGGCTCAAGGTCATTCAGTGTTCTATAGAGAGGGCTATGTTCAAATTCACCGACATAGCACAAAGGATTAGTAAGGTGAAAAGGCAGTGGGCAGGGCATGTTATGGCAGAAAGTTTCTCGAGTGGAGACCACGCAATGGAAAGTGAAGTGAAGGATGTAGGGACATCCTGTAAGATGTATCCTGTGGATGTAGAGAATATAGACTCTCAGCCACCTTTTTCCATCTAGTGGAGGGCCACTAGATGGAAAAAGGTGGCTGAGAGTCTATATTCTCGAGTGGACATCCTGTGGTTGATGTGATGATGATGAGCTCTAGAACAAAAACCGATCTTTTCGTGATTATACAGAAAATACAAAACATTGCGGAAATTGTTATGTTATTGAGTGGCCCTGCCAAGTTGTTATATTTATCAGATTTGTTGCAGTTGTTCATGGGGTAAGACAGGCCGATGACTGGCTTTGACAGGACCGGGATGAATGGCATAAACTAGAAGAGGGCTATGCCCAGCAGAGGATCGAGACAGGCTAAAACGATGATGTCTACCTTTTTAGTCATCTAATTCTAGGGTGGGGGAAATAAGATCTGCACTGACATCCCCTATTGCAGTGTATTGTGCATTTATCTCCCTTCTAACCTGACCACAGCCTTGAAATAATGGAGTAGGATGGGTTAATAACAGCAGTTTTTCAGTATCCCTGTAGGTTGTTTAAATACATATTTCATATGATTTTTACAAGATTTAATGTAGTCCAAGGAAAGCGTGTGAAAGTAGCATTGATGGAAAATTAAAAATCATGTTTTGTAGTAAAGTGAATTTATCGGTTTTTGTTCTGGAGATGTTTGACTATGAATGATTACATAGAGAAACTTTAGAACAGATTTTTACATTTATGTAATTTATTCAAATGTATTTCAATTCCTATGATCAAACTTGAATTTTCGGTAATGATGTGGAACCCCGGGTAGCCCAGTGGTTATGGTGGCTGACTTCCACTTTTACGACGAGCGGGAGTCACGGGTTCGATCCTCTGCGACTGCATATTTTCGCGATGGATATTTAATGTTGTTTCGATATCCCTTTCTTCCAAAGCTGTCTTGCCTCCATGTAAGTCAGTCATTTCAGGGAAGGGAGAAAAATAGTGACATTTACCAAACGGCAAATGTCTTCAATACCTTGCTTGTTTGAAATGTACACGACATTATTTTAAGAGACTGATCATATTTTTTTCTTTTATTCCTAAAATGGTCAATAATTTTAGATGAATTGGGAGTAGGAGTTTTTACTCAAACAGACTAAAAATAGAGGTGTAGAACTAAAATACAGTATTAAACCTAGTTACATTAGACACCCCCCAATATTTATAGAATTGCGGTTTATTACTGACACAAATCTTAAGTTTTACAACATAGCAAAAATATTACAAATCATAATGATTTCAATGCCTTTTATGACAATATTTTTTTGACGTCTTGATAAATACAACAGTGGATAGAAAGTAAAATAATTCGTTATTCGAGTGGCGAATATATAAAAAAAATATTCTAAAGCCTACTTCTCCTTCTCCAGATGTTGACGAAGCCTCGAAGAAGGAGATCAAGGACATCCTAGTCCAATACGACAGAAGTCTGCTGGTGGCTGACCCTCGTCGCTGCGAGCCCAAGAAGTTCGGTGGTCCAGGCGCCCGTGCCAGATACCAGAAATCTTACCGATAAACTGCTCCTTTTATTTCTACTGCGCGCTTTGCTATCGTATTGTTGATAGTCAAGAGTACGACAGCATTGGGTGAATAAAATAAGTAAAAAGTTTTTTGTTGTTTTATTTTGTCATAAGTGAATACCAGACAGAAGAAAGGTGAGGACGAGGCGGAGACGCGACGCAAAATATGCAAAGACGGGACGTAGCCGCGACGCCTCTATAAATTTTGTATGAAATTACATCAAAGGCCACGCCACGTCTTCGCCCTGTGTCTGCGGTCTACTATTAGGCCTCGTACATAGAATCTCATGGTCTCTTATCACCCTCCTAATATAAAACATTTATAAAAAAATACACAAGTGCCTGTTACGGATATGTTACTGTTATAATATGCCTTGGTTGTTGACTTCAGCGAGAAAAGAAGTTAGATCTGCATGGGTGCCAAGTTCAGTGATCAGTTCTGAAATTTATTTATAACAACTTAAAAAAGATAAATAAGTTGTTTTTAATATTGATCTTGGCTCTCATTTCACATTTATGTTTTTGATGGGATTTTGTTTACGCTAAAGATCAAATTAGCTAGTCAGGTCATAAGTATTGTCACACATTAAAAACTTTTCTTTTAGAATGCTGGCCACAAAAAAGTTTATAGAATTCGAATTTCGAATTGTTCATGAAAATAAAAATGTATACTTTTTAGAATTTAACTCATTTTTAAATATGGAGTGGACGCTTAAAGAAGACCGTGTTGCAGTTATTGCGTTGCATCGTTGCGGTTACGCGCCAATTCAAATTTATGACATACAGAAAAATTTGAATATAACCAAAAGATTCGTTTATCGCACCATCAAACGATACAATGAAGACTAGTGTAGATGACAGGTCAAGAAGTGGTCGCCCTCGGTCTGTTAGGACTCCAGCAGTGATAAAAGCTGTGAAGGCATGAATTCAAAGAAATCCCAAACGTAAGCAGAAACTGTTGGCCCTTCAGATGGGGTTAAGCAGAACTACGGTGAAAAGGGTGTTAAATGAAGACTTAAGGCTTCGGGCATATCGAAGAAAAACAGGACATCGTTTGAATGCTCGTCTAATGGACCTGAGACTGAAGAGATGCCGCGCTTTGTTGAAGCGGTACGCGGGAAAAAAATATCGGGAAATTCTTTTTTCGAATGAAAAAATTTTTACCGTAGAAGAGAGCTACAACAAACAAAATGATAAGGTGTACACACACAGTAGTGAAGAAGCGAGCAACCGTATTCCGCGTGTCCAACGAGGTCATTTTCCATCCTCGCTCATGGTATGGTTGGGAGTTTCTTATTGGGGCTTAACAGAGGTACATTTTTGTGAGAAAGGTGTAAAAACGAATGCAGTTGTGTATCAAAATACAGTCCTGACGAACCTTGTGGAACCTGTTTCTCATACCATGTTCAATAACAGGCACTGGGTACTCCAACAAGATTCGGCGCCAGCTCATAGAGCGAAGAGCACACAAGACTGGCTGGCGGCGCGTGAAATCGACTTCATCCGGCACGAAGACTGGCCATCCTCCAGTCCAGATTTGAATCCATTAGATTACAAGATATGGCAACACTTGGAGGAAAAGGCGTGCTCAAAGCCTCATCCCAATTTGGAGTCACTCAAGACATCCTTGATTAAGGCAGCCGCCGATATTGACATGGACCTCGTTCGTGCTGCGATAGACGACTGGCCGCGCAGATTGAAGGCCTGTATTCAAAATCACGGAGGTCATTTTGAATAAACTTTAGTGTCATAAGAATCTATGTTTTGTTAAGTTCATTTTGGTATATAAATGGTTACATAATGAATAAACTTGTTTCAATTATTTTATATTAAACATGTGACAGAATTTATGACCTGACTAGGTAGAATGCCATTTCTAAAATTAAGTATTTTTAATAGGATGGCGTGTTTTTGGGCTAGTTTTAGTCAGCAGTCAAATTAGTGCTGATTAAAACGCCCGCAAACAAGTTTAAATAAAAATTACTTAATTGTAGAAAAATCACTTTAAATGTCATTCTGATTTGATCTGTAACGTAAACAAAATAATACCGAATTTTACACAATTGTAGTTAGCTTAAACAACAGAATCGACACCAATATTAAAATTACTTAAAATTTAGACATACTTCGGAAGTAAATCAATTGGTTAGCTGTTGTTTATCTTTAGATTATTAGGGCTCGTCTGCAGTAGGGCACACTACACGAGTGAAAAATAATTAAAACCACTTTTATTTCTGGTAAATCACACTTTAATTTTCATATAAATGCAACAATCAAGGAAATATTATTTGTGGGATTATTTAGTGATTCAAGATAGCCTCTGAAAAATATGTGCTAAAAATACTTATCAATTTTTAATAACGAGATTCGTCTTAGATCTAATAACTTATAACTAATTGGTCACACAAATTAATAATACAGTTAGTGCTGTCTTTTAGTTATTAATTCAAACATTTTAGAGATTACAACATGAGATTATCAACGTTAGATTAATTTTATTCTATATTTTGGCACCATGATCAGTGCGATGGCCATCTGGCGGCAATACCTATTTTTTATTGCTACTTTTGTAGTACCTTAAAGAATCTTGCCGAAATAATACATATTCTAGAGTTATGCCCAATCTATAAGAATAAAGAATACAACTGAAAGCCTAGTCTGTTTGCAACTATAAAAACAATGCGAATGTAGAATGTAACACGATTTTTTGTACGGAAAGTAAAGTAGAATCTGGTAAAAATATTATATATTTGGAGCGATTCTATTAAAAATCGAGTCAAGGTTGTATAATTTTCTGTTTCTACTAAAGAATAATGGCAACAATTCAACCTATTTTTTTTGTGTATTTGTTGGTCATCAAAATAGTTAGTGTTCCAAAATGTAGTTCCAAATCGATTTTTTACTAGTATGTCACATCCTTAGGGCAAACTCGGACTACGCCTCGCATTTTATTTTCTATCTCCTAAAATCTTTGTCCCTCCTCCCTCTGCCTCCCTCTCTGGGGTTTCGCGAACGTCTTCAAACTTGGCTCCCATCCGTTTGAGTGCGATGACGGCCGCCACCGCCTTCGCCCATCGCTTCTTGATGACGTATCTCTTGAGCTTCGCTTTGGTGACGACTAGCTCGGTGCAGAGCGCTGATTGGAGGAGCCAGCGGTGCGTGAGGGTGTCTGAAGCGAGAAGCCGGTCTCTGGATGAAAGAATTAGGAAGATAAGCAAAAAATCGAGTATAGTTTGAAAGTGCTTAGGTAATTGAAATTAAACGTAAGCTTATAAACTCATCCTTGAAATAGATACAGCCAGAGTTCGGAAAAAATGTGATCGTAACGTAGGGTTGCCTACTTTTTTTAAAGAAATAGCGCATTTCTGGCGCAGTTAATTCATAAGAATTTTTACATCATTTAAATCGCGTTTCAAATTGTGGCTCTATTTTGAAGAGATAAGTAATTGTATTTAAAAAACGAGTGTGCTTTAGATCACACGACTGAAGAAAAACTTCTTTATCAAAATATTAATTTATAAAATTGTTCAAGAACGAAATGAAATTACGAAAAATAATCAAACGAACACCTGACTGAGATATATAGTGTTTTTTTTTACTGTAACAGAACGGCAGCACTCATAGGAGATACAGGTGCAGTTTCTTTTAAAACATAAGCTTGTTTTCGAAAAAAAACATTTTGGCATTAAAATTATTTTGGTCAAGTGTGAGTAGCGCATTGAAATGAATCAAGTTGGTAATTTTTTTTTGATGCCGATCGATGCAGTCCTTTGTAAGGATTATTTTATTGTATCGGATGAAAAAAATCTGAACAGCGGAAATTAGTCAAATTTGATAAAAAGTATTCTCATACAACAGGACAAACAAAATTCCTTCTACAAACATTTTATTAGATTCTAATTGCACATTAAAGAAGTATTAATACTGTAGCGATTAAGAAGTTTAGGAACTCCATGCTCTCATGAGCAATTCAAAAACATTTCGTATTTCAGAACAATTTTGAATTTCGAACATGGTTCTTGCACCTGTCGGACTTTTATATCCGTCAATGCATCATCTTATTTGTCCTATCATGGCATTGTCAAATACGCAAAAAGTAGACTTAATTTATGAGGCAAATTGCTGATGCCACTGCTGATATTCAGCAGTGGCATCAGCAATTTGCCTCATAAAAATAAGACTTCGTTCCATAGACAGATCAATTTTCATAAAGAAATCACAATGCTCTTTTGCCATTTAACATTTCTTTTAACATTTTGACATTTAAGATGAATTTAACATTTTCTCCAAGTCGGTTTCAGTAAAATCTTCATCTTGTGATTTATGATGTCTCCTGAATGTCACTTGATTCTATCACTTCGAACTCAACCCATTCGCTATTTCGGAAATGTTTGCAGTTACTTTTATTTTAGTTTTTCTTTTTTTCTTACTTTTTTATTAGTCCATTAGTCGACGCATTTACTTACAAAGGATACCGAATGCTTTTTATTAATATGTATATGTACCGATATACCGTTTAGATCCGCGAATAAAGAAATCTTTCGCCGCGAATATAGGAATTCGGTCGCATTTGTTTAATCCGCGAATAGTGAAAACGCGAATGAAGGAAGCGCGAATCAGGAGCTTTTACTGTACATACCTACCACGGGCGTAGATATGTTTATACTCCTCGCCTCATCTTATTTCAATATAATATTTAGAATATTTCGGAGAGGATTTGAAAATAAACTAAAAATGTAAATGAAGCGTTCTTATATTTTACCAACATTTTGTATTATAACAATAAATTATATTAATTATTTTAAATTAAATATAAAATAAGGAACAAAAATCGTAACTAAGAATTCTATAATTACATAGAGTAAGTACCTACTATTACTTATAAAAATTGCAAAAATTCACATACAATATACCTATTCCTATTGTCATTATGCGTGAAGTGTATTTAGCAACTTCAGTCTTTATACCGAACGAAAAACCCAAATTTTGAAGACTAGAACGATAAAATCTAAACCGAAAATTTAATCTCAAAACTGTTACTTTGGTAACATTGTCATGGCACAAAGTCCCTGCCAAAACCGACTTCTATTCAAACCCAAACTTCATTATTATTCTTATCATTCATTCACTTCTCTAGCAGCCAAAGTAAATTGAAGTCGGTTTTATTTATATTACTGGAAGTTAAGTCATTTCTGCGCTTCGTCCATTCTGTTTCGCTGCATCTTCTCGTCTGAAGTTTGCCTTTTAAAGAACGCATGGAGACTCGACATGGAGTTTTGTGCTAACTGGCTCGCCGGTGAAAACCCTAAAGATATCGACTGATGACGTCCACCGTTTGAAGTTCCTCCTGCAGTCCTCTCCCCTTGGTCATTCCCTCCCCATTCTTCTAAAAGGTGCAAGAGGAGATCTTTCGTTCTGTGAGCGTTGTCATCACCTCTTCTGTAAGTCATTTGTCGGCCATTTTCCGTACCGTTCACTAACTTGTCTATCTTCTCTCGTCGCTTATCGAATTCGCTGAAGAAGGTGTTGCGTATTTCAACTGGTTGGTCGGGCACGTCTCTACTTTGGTTGGTCACCCTTTTTGATCTGAAAGAGGCTGATTTTGCCCAGGGCATTTTGCTGGTCATGGGTCTGTCTGAGTCTCTGTCCGTTAGGAAAGAAGATGTTATTTTATGGGAAGATTTTGATGTGAATATTCTCTTGCCTTTACTTGAAGCATCACCATTCATAACCGATCTAGTAGTTTTAGTTTCTTTCTTAAATCCATTGGTCAGTTTTTCTTCTGTGGTTTCTTTAGTTTCCGTGATATTCTTGTCCAATTCTTTAACACTGTTGTTATTCGTTAAATCAGTGTTCATCGTAGACAGCATGAAAAGGTGATCTGATAGTTTCTTGATTTCCTCGGCCAAGTTTTTCCTGACGTACACATCATGTCTTTTATGCAAGAAACAGCTGCTGTCTGATGCTCTCCTCTCTACAGGGTGCGATCTTGGTGCTAGCACGGTGTCCCTTAAAACAGGTGGTGGTTCCAAATCATTCTCATCGAAGACTCTGTCCGGGGAACTGCATAGAGAACTTCTAGGGGACGGCGAACAACCACCAACTGAAGACCTCTCACAGTTTCCATTAGGTAAACAAGTTATCTCATGAGCTTCGTTATCAAACACGTAGGGAGAATTGGGGTGTTCACTCCATCGTTCGACGAACAGTCGAAGGTTGTCTTTGGCGACGTCTAGCTCGTGTTTTGGCGACGGCAGGGGTTGTGGGGCTGGCTCTTTCTTAGGTGGCGATCTCCGCTGAAGCCAGCAGTGTCGAAGGCACTCGGTAGCACTTGGACGTGACCTGCGACAAAGACCCTCGTTATTATCACCCCAACACCTTTCAGGATGGGAGGCGGCATGGATGAAGCTGGGAGTTTAACGATCTACTGAATTCTATGACGTGATAATGCGATTTTCTATTTTATTAGCTATTTATTACGACATGTTATATAATTAGTTACATTCTTGCAATGTTAGTCACTGGACTCGATCAGTGTTGGACAATAACGCAGGGTCTTTATCGAAACAAGGATCTAAACATCAACATGCTTAATTCAAAACAAAAATAAATCTGAAACGCTCAAACTATTCGAACCGGCCTTTCTACTGCCGCCGTCTTGAATCCGCAATGATAAAAGTGCGTCGATGTTTTATAAAAACAAAATAACTTACTCTTTATCCTTAACAAGAAGTCTTTTGATGAAGTCCTTGGCATCTTCGGAGATTTCATTGAAGGCTTCATCGTCGAAGTCGTATTTAGCGACTGTGACGTTCGCCATCGTCTCTATGTCAGTCTCACCCATGAACGGCGACAGGCCTGATAAGCTGGAAAGAGAAAAAAGCTGTTAGGGCAAACTATTGGTACCTACTAGCTGATTCACCCGCGGCGTCGCACGCGTGGTTTGTCAATAAAAACATTAGCCTCCTGCGCAGTCAGGCAAAAAGCAGCCTTTGTCTTAATCCCGATTATAATCTATGAATGAATTAATGAATGAATGAAAAACCTTTTATTGTACATATTAAAAAAATAGAAATTACAGACAAAATAGAAGACACAAAGCAAATAGTACAATGGGCGGTCTTATCGCCTTGAAGCGATTTCTTCCCGACAACCTTTGGATGGAGAGGATTTAGTAATGTCAAAGATATGATCGGGGGTGCACTTAAGATATGGATGAAGGGAGTGCAACTAATACCTAAATAAAATTATGATATACTCGTATATAATATTTATAATACATACATTAGTTAAATACGATAAATATACATTAATTTATCTATCTATCTATTTCATCCAAATCGATCCAGCCGTTTAGTAGTGAAAGCGTAACAAACAAACAGACAGACGGAGCTACTTTCGAATTTATAATATTACTAGCTTCCGCCCACGGCTTCGCACGCGTGTTTTGTCAATGAAAAGTAGCCTATCTATCATCATCATCATCATCATCAGCCGGGAGACGTCCACTGTTGAACATAGGCCTCCCCTTTAGATCGCCACAACGACCGGTTGGCAGCCGTTTGCGCCCAACGGCTCCCCGCGATTCTTACTAGATCGTCGGTCCACCTTGTGGGGGGCCGGCCTACGCTGCGTCTTCCAGTCCGTGGTCTCCACTCGAGAACCTTTCTTCCTCAACGGTTATCGGTTCTACGAGCGATGTGGCCCGCCCATTGCCACTTCAACTTGCTAATTTTGAGAGCTATGTCGGCAACTTTAGTTCTTCTGCGGATTTCCTCATTGCGGATTTTGTCACGCAAAGAAACCTCGAGCATAGCCTTCTCCATAGCTCGTTGAGCGACCTTGAGCTTGGTCATGAGGCCATGAGTAAAGGACCACGTTTCAGTGCCGTAGGTCATCACTGGCAACACACACTGGTTGAAGACTTTAGTCTTCAGGCTCTGGGGAATTTTGGACGAGAAGATATCGCGAAGTTTCCCGAACGCTGCCCAGCCGAGTTGGATTCTTCGTGCGACCTCTTTATCGAAGTTAGACTTACCTAATTGGACAGTTTGTCCTAGGTATACATATTCGTCGACAACTTCGAGAGTATCGCCCCCAACAACTACCGGTACGGGTGCAACATGAATATTTGACATGATTTTCGTCTTATCCATGTTCATTTTAAGACCCACCTGTTGGGAGACCCACCTGTTGGGAGACCCTACTCAGGTCGCTGAGCATGGTACCGAGTTCCTCGAGCGATTCGGTCATAATGACTATATCATCGGCAAAACGAAGGTGAGTGATGTATTCGCCATTGATATTGATGCCAAGTCTGTCCCAGGCCAAGAGTTTGAAAACGTCCTCCAATGCGTTCGTGAACAGTTTCGGAGAAATTACGTCTCCCTGTCTCACGCCTCTCTGCAATTGGATTGGTTCCGTACTCTGGTCCTGTAGACGGACTGACATAGTGGCGTTACTATACAAACACTTCAACGCTTCGATATACCTATAGTCGATTTGGCATCGCTGAAGAGACTGCAGTACCGCAGGTCTCGATTGAATCGAAGGCTTTTTCATAGTCCACAAACGCTAGACATAACGGCCGATTATACTCCTCGGTCTTCTGTATAATCTGGCGTATCGTGTGGATGTGGTCTATGGTACTAAAGCCTTTTCGGAAACCGGCTTGTTCGGGAGGCTGGAAGTCATCGAACCTGCGTGCGAGACGGTTCGAAATCATTCTTGAAAATAGCTTGTAAACGTGGCTAAAGAGCGAGATGGGCCTGTAATTCTTTAATAAGGTTTTATCACCTTTTTTAAAGAAAAGCACCACCACACACTTATCCCACGCTTTTGGCGTGGTTCCTTCAAGGGCGACGGAGTTAAATAACTTCTAGAGGACTTGAAGTACCGGTTTTCCACCCGCTCTCAGAAGTTCTGTCGTAACTGCATCCTCACCTGGTGCCTTGTTGTTTTTAAGCTGTTTCAGAGCGATCCTAATCTCGTACAGGATGATGTCCGGGATGTCTTCGGTATAGTGTCGGGGTTAATTGGGCTCTGGTGTCCTGAGCCACCAGAGCTATCTATCAATTCAGGTCAGAATCTATAGACATACCAAATTTCATTGAAATCAATTCAGTAGTTTTTGCTTGAAAGAGTAACAAACATCCACACATACATCCATACAAACTTTCGCGTTTATAATACACTAGCGACCCGCCCCGGCTTCGCACAGGTGCAATGCTGATACTAAATATGTATATTAAAAATGTCTTTATATACAACGTTCACAGCTTTTTTGTCATTAGACAATACAAACATGTTCTCTTTAGAAGTTACTCTTGAAAGAGTATTAAGAGTATTTACGACATCACATTAGAAACCTCTAAAATTATCAGTGTTTCTCTACTGTATTATGCATGTATTATACATATAAACCTTCCTCTTGAATCACTCTATCTATTAAAAAAACCGCATCAAAATCCGTTGCGTAGTTTTATGTAGTGAAGTGGGATTAGTATAGATCATGAAATACTTTGCTTACGAAGTTATGACTACGGATGAAAACGGCCCGTAACCCGTAGCCATCCGTAGCAATGTTAAAATCAAAATCGACCCTCTAGTTGCTTGTGTGTCAATTTGTGATCGAAATCGCAGCGTTCTTTGTATTTTAGAGTGATTGATTATTAAATAAGCAATAGTGTTGTAATCTGGAACAGTTGAGCTATCTATAGATCGTTTGCAACGGTCTTAGATGATTCAACTGTTTCTTTTGAATTTTATAGTCAAGTAAATAAATGTATCACACTAACATTATAAATGTGAAAGTTTGCATGTTTGTTTGTTACTCAATCACGTCGTAACGGCTGAACCGAATTCGATGAAATTTGGTCTCGTATGTTCGTAGATTATACATACCTGGATTACCACATAGGCTACCTTTTATCCCACAAATCAGTTAACATGGGATAAAAATGGGGTGTCAAGTTGCAACAGCGAGTTTAGCTTTATATCTAGGTTATACCTACACATTTATGAGTGTAACGCGTACGAAGTCGCGGGCAACAGCTAGTATAAAATAAACAATTAGTGGAATACTTACAGCACATAACAGATAACTCCGACGGACCACATGTCAGTCTCGTATCCGATCCGGTCGAAGTTGACCACCTCGGGCGCGACGAACTCCGGCGTGCCGAAGAGGACCTGCAGCTTCTTCTCCGGGTCGTAGAACCGGGCGAGGCCGAAGTCGATGATCTTTATCCGGTTCCCGGCCTTTGTTAGACAGAGGATGTTTTCTGGCTGAAATATAATTATGTCGTTGGAAAGAAAATTCGTATTGAGCGTTGGATAGTAAATAATACATAGGTTGTCCGTAGTCTGCCTTAGGGCAGCTTTCAGTTTAAAGAATTTTTATTTCTCATTTACAAACACTGTAACTTACAATCAAAAATAGTTATGAACTGACGACCTCCGTGGCACATTGGGCTGAGATGCAGGAGGTAGCGGGTTCGATTCCCGCCGCGGAACAAATGTTTGCACGATCTACAGATATTTGTTTCGGGTCTGGTTGTTTCTCTATGCAGTGAGTTTTTTTTAACTAGGACAGTACGGCAGCAGCAGCACCCATAACCAGAGGAGATACAGGTGCAGTTTCTTTTAAAACATCAGCTCGTTTTCGAAGAAAAACATTTTGATATTATATTTTCGGGTCTGGTTGTTTCTCTATACAGTATGTCTTTTTTAACTGGGACAGTACGGCAGCACCCATAACCAGAAGAGATACAGCTGCAGTTTCTTTTAAAACATCAGCTCGTTTTCGAAGAAAAACATTTTGACATAAAATTTTTTTTTGGTCAAGCGTGAGTAGCGCCTTAAAATGAATCAAGTAGGAAATTTTTTTTTGAAGCCGATCGATGCAGTCCTTTATAAGGATCATTTTATTGTATCGGATGAATAAAATCTGAGCAGCGGAAGTTAGTCAAATTTGATAAAATGTATTCTCATGCAACAGGACACAGCAAAATTCTACCAACAAACATTTTATTAGATTCTTACTTCTTTAGAATTATTTATACTGTAGCGATTAAGAAGTTTAGGAACTCCATGCTCTCATCAGCAATTAAAAAACAGTTCGTAGTTCAGAACAATTTTGAATTTCGAACATGGTTCTTGCATCTGTCGGACTTTTATATCAGTCATTGCATCAACTTATTTGTCCTCTCATTGCATTGTCAAATACGCAAAAAGTAGACTTAATTGAAGCATACTTCCTCGATTCCTTTTTACCAACTCGATTCATTTTAAGGCTTTTAAGGCTCACGCTTGACCAAAAAATATTTAATGTCAAAATGTTTTTCTTCGAAAACGAGCTGAGGTTTTATAAGAAACTGCACCTGTATCTCCTCTGGTTATGGGTGCTGCCGTACTGTCCCAGTTAAAAAAAAACACTCTGTATATTATAAGTATGTATTTACAAAAAAGTATTTGAGTATTCTATCAGATATCTGGCTGCCATAGTACAAGCTTTGCTTAGTTTGGGGCTAGATAGCGCTGTGTGAAATGACCAGCATTATTTATTTTTATGTCGTCTCATACATTACATAAGTAGGTAGGTACATAACTAAACAAATTTTATTAAACTGTACCATCCGACTACCGACCGTGCGCTTCAGAACTCAGACAGAAGAGATCATCGTCATCATCTTCACCGGACAAAGGGCGTCCAGTGCTGAACATAGGCCACCCCCATAGATTTTCATAGCTACCGATCTTGTACGGGGCTGCAGTCTCGAACACCGCCGTAAAGTTGCGAGCCTATCGATCTTTTACAGAATACATTCTTGTACTGGTGGTAGAGCTTTTGTGAACGGGCTCGAGGAAGTGGGCACCACCGCCTTACCTTTATTTGCCACCAAATAGCAGTACTTGTGCTGCTGTGTTCCGGTTAGGCGGTTGGTATGTTCCTGTAATTACTGGCACATAGGCATAACAGCTAAGTCCTATAGTATGACAACGTATCCACATAGAGATCAAGACAACATAATACCTTGTGTTGAATTCTATGTGGATATCCATGGGCTGCAGTAGCCACTTAACATCTGGTGGACTGCATGCTCGTTTGCCATATAAGTTGTAAAAAAAAACATTTTGGGAAATGCGCCCAGGAACTATGCGATCTGATTTCGCCATCTCTTTTCCATCAAAGGAGAAGCAGACGCACTGCTCAGTACCATCCGTACCTACTCGTAGTTAATATACCACCTATTCGCACACACCGTTTTGATTCTACGTTCTTCATGCGTACAGCTAAGTATGGAACACTTTACGGTCGTCTGTTTTTCCTAAATACAATCCGGGCCGTTAATAGGTTTCTACTAGATCTTCGAGCTTCATCTTAGACCACATCATTGCTTACCATCAGGTGAGATTGTGGTCAAACGAAGATCTATCCAGATTAAAAAAATCCTTTGATCATCAATGAAAAGGCCTTTTGATCATCTTTTGTGCTATATCATATATCAGTGACTTTGGTTCGTCTACGAATCACCGAAACACCAAGCATGTCCCTCTCCACAGAACACATCTGATGACGTACAGAGAGAGTAAATGAAATATATAAATAATATATTTTTTTTGCAAAACACCTTTATCTTTAGATAGTATAAAATGAAGTCGTTTCCACTGTCTGTTCGCTTAGTTCTTTTAAACTACTCAACGGATTTTAATGTAGTTTTCATCAATAGATAGAGTGATTCAAGAGGAAGGTTTATATGTAGGTATAATACATACATATTATAGTACCTACAGAAAAGCCGCTTTGTGCGCTTAAATTGCAAACGCTGGCTAAAGCTTACGAGATAGATCAAATTTAATGTACAACGGAATTGTATCTAAAAAATCTTAAAGATCGATTACCTGACTGCGCAGGAGGGTAATGTTTTACGAAAAAACGTGTGCGAAGCCGCGGGCGGGTCAGCTAGTTAACAATAAACATATAAAAAAAATACATTTTTAAATCATAGATATTTATTGTTTCATGTGTGTTTTTGCAATAGATGTTTTACTCATTTTTTTGGTCCGATACATGAACCCCGCTGGGGCACTCAGAGAGACCGGCCTTGTGCGTCTTGCACCTAACAATTCCCAGCAACCTTGATTGCCTTAGCTTTAGATAGATAGATAGAAAACGCTTTATTTTAAATATCACTTAAAATAAAAAACGAATAAAAATTAATTTGTATATCACTGACATTATCATATTTTTATTTATGATACCTACACATCACTTATTTCATCCTTGACATCAGACAATTATTATAATTTTGCTCTCACAAGGTCTAGTCACTACAATACAAAAATGCGGTCTTAATCGCTAAAAGATCTCTACCAGTCATCTTAGGATGGACGAAGGTAGAGCTTAGTTGTGAACTCCACTAACGGGTTGCTTGAAGTACCTACATATACAAGTTTTGTTTCTATTTAACTTGGTTTTCATTTAATTAGATTTTGTTTCAGATAAAAACACTGGAACTGAATGAAACACAACTCTACTAACATGTTGTCTGAAGCTTCTTGCTAATGTACAAAATATTTAAGCAAATTAACTCATTCTAATCTAAAATGAGAGCTATAAAAAACTCACAAACATTGTTTTGTTTTTAAAAACTCTTGTTAAAAATAAACCTACAATCGCCGGCGACGGCACGTAGGTACTGTCAGACAATCATAAAACTCACGCGCATGCCTTTCCGCCATTTTGATTTACGAGTTGGAAGTGAACCAAGAGAAGACTTGCATAGTTTTCATCAGCCTGCAAGTGGGCGTGTGATCAGCAAGAATTAGTTCTTACGAATACGGCATGGTAACTACTTATAGGTACATAAACCTATGTCACCAACGGTTGTTGCCACCGCGTTTATTAAGGGAAGATAAAGAGGAGGCCTATGAGCAGTGGACAGTGGATGAAATGTGAGCACTTATGACTCGCTTGCACCTGCTGCCTAGCTAGTATACAGCTACTCGGCTTGTCTACTCCTACGCCAACGCCAGTAGCTCAGCTCAACTTAGCTGTCTACACAATACATAGTAACTGCTGCCCAGTAGTAGGTAGTCTTACGAGTTGTCGCGATGTCGAGTGAACGTGTTTGAATTTAAATAATTAAATAAATATGGCTGGACATTTCACACAGCGCTATCTAGCCCCAAACTAAGCAGAGCTTGTACTATGGGAATCAGATAACTGATAGAATACTTATAAATCTTTTTTTTGTAAATACATACTTATAATATATAGAAAAATATCTAGACCCGGAACAAATATCTGTAGATCATACAAACATTTGTTCCGCAGCGGGAATCGAACCCGCTACCTCCTGCGTCTTAGCCGGCTATTCGCCCACTGTACCACGGAGCTCCGGTAAAAAACCGGTAACAACAATATTATGTCAAGAATTGGAAAATACAGGTTGTGCTCATAACTGTCCGGCTGGCACTGACGAGCTACTGCCGAACGCGTTCAAACGATGCGAGTGATGATGATGACTGAACTGCTGCCATGTGCGAGTTGCTGCCGGGCGACCAGGCGAGTGAAAACAAAATATGTTGAAGTAACTCGGATGCGAGCTACTGTCCAATTCGCACGTACGTCGTAAGTTACGAGTTACTGCAGCTACTCGGCAGGCTGACTCGTACGCTACCTCGCTTTGTGTAAACTAGCCATGTGGTGGCGGAATGGTCTCCCTGCCGAGGTTTTCCCCAGGTATTGCAGTATGGGGCTATTCAAAAATTGCGTTTTTAAATGTGTCAGGGTCGGCAACGCGCGTGCTTTGGTGTAACAAATATACATAGGCGACTCGTGGGCCGTATATTTCGTTGCTGTCAGTTCAAAAAAACGTATAGTCCCGAAAGTCATGTTTCAAGTGAAATTTGTTACCAGGCACCTTACAAATCCATAGATTTGTTTAATTTAAAGCTTGTCTCTGAATATTGTTAGTCTATCGTTCAAAATGTTACCTACAATTTAATGTAAAATGATCATTAAAAAAACAACCAGTCTGGTTTCTTGCCTTTCTTTCCTGGCTTGGTCGCGAAGGAACAGGCAGTAAAATTGACGTTTCAAAGTGATCCTTGTGATTTTATATTTGACTTTATGAATCCAAATTTAAAAAATACACAGTGTGTCTCCTGAAAACCTACTGTTTTATCATACAACCTTTTGAACTGACAACGACGATTTGTAGCTTATAAAAAACCATTTTGCATTAAACATTATTGCACTAAGCACAATACACGTGCTTATTCATTATTGCACTAAGCACAATAAACGTGCTTATTCATTTAAGGTTTTGGTATTACTTTTTTTAACAATGTTATCTAAGATTATTTTTCTGTTTATCCAACGGTTGCTGTTATTTACCTGGTTTTGTATTCCAAAAATAAAAAGATTTAATGAATGAGACCTTAGATGCCTGAGTGCTTTGAACGGGAATGTTGAACATAAAAACACAGACGTATTTAAGTTATGGACTGAATTTTTGACCAACTTAAAAAAAGGAGGATATTCTCAATTAGTTTTTTTTATGTTTGTTACCTCACAACTGCGACATTTTTCAACCGATTTGGATAATATTTATTATTTAAAACATTACCCTCCTTCTGCGCAGTTGGGTAAAAAATAGCCTATGTCACCTGGGGATAGTGTAGCTTCTCAACAGTGAAATAATTTTTAAAATCGGTCCAGTAGTTGCGGAGCCTATTCAATACAAACAAACAAATCTTTCCTCTTTATAATATTAGTATAGATTGGTCCTATAGAAACTTCATTAAAATCGGTTCAGTACTTGGTTTAAGTCGGTTATATTTTTGTTAAAAAGTTGTGTGTCATAGATTATTATCAGTATGAGGTTTATTATCCAACATCCGTAATTTATCATAATTAAGAATAATACAATTGTATATATAAATTATTGTTAGGTAACATATACCTACCTTGGTAATTGACTTATAACATTGTGTTATCAATAAAGATATTGTATTGTATTGTACCTTCATATCCAGATGCAGGATGTTCTGTCTGTGTACGAATTCAATGCCTTCGCATATTTGCCGCATGAAGACTGTGCACGCCCTCTCTGTCAGCACGAAATCTTCATCTATGACACGCTCGAATAATTCTCCGCCTGTTATCCTAAAAAAAGAAAAATAAATGAATTAAAATTGGAATGTGATTTTAATTCTGAAAAGTACCTCCAAATAGCTTTATGCCAGCTTTATGCAAAATGGCGCGCAAAACCATGCAAGCCTCTGTTGGAAGAATTTATTCAAAATTATAGGCTGCGCAAAGTGCGCAAAGATATAGTTGACGCGTGTGGGGTCTATGAAGACCATATGACATAAAAATAGTGGCGCTCCGTGAGTGCCGACAGAAGTGAACACTTGAACAGACTACACTACAGATACTTATATACAGAGGTGTCGTTAACGGTAACAGTGTCGCGAGTTCAATGGTATTTTCCCATCTCAAAAAATACCTAACGCGCCTAAAGAAGTTTTCACTTCAATAAATTAGGATGTTGCAAAATGCATGATCATTTTGCAACATCCAAATTTTTTGATGGATGTCGCATAAACATGAAAGTTTACTAAGATTCTTGTTTTATGCCCCTCCAGGCCCTCCACAAACTAAAAGAAAATCAAATTATATACAGAGGTGTCGGTAATAGTGTCACGAGTTCAATGGTTTTTTCCCCATCTCAAAAATGCCCAACGCGCCAAAAGAAGTTTTCACTTCAATAAATAAATGCTGAAAGTGTGCGATCTGAAGAGGCTATTATGTAGTAAAAATAGTTTAGCCAATTTTATTTTACGACACCGCCTAGCTAAATTTTTATTTTAATCTGTGCCGTATCAACAATACCTACATCGTAAAACAATCAGCATGTTTTTAAAAATAAATGTTTTTAAAAGTGCGCGAAAAACACGCAATAAGGAAACGTTGCCAAAGTTTGTGGCTGATCAAATTATTGAGCTTCGACATACGGAGGCGGCTGTTGGCGCCAAAATAAACTTACTAGGGGCGACGAAACTGCAAGGTCGATGTCAGCCATTTTATTCTGACTCGACTTTTAGGCTGTGTTTCCACCAGAGATATGCGTAATGCGAGGTAGCTAGGCGGTGACAAAGAATAAAATCACCATTAGTATTTAGTACTTCAGATAATATATGGACTGCGATTCGTGAGGGAGAAGACCCAGGGCGGGATTACAGGCACGTTCCGAATGTCTCTCCAGCGAGTCTAGTAGAACTACTAACTTCATTATGTATTATCACATGACCATGAGCCAATAACAATTGCCAAATTATTTAAATGTAAATGTTTTATTTAAAACACTGGCTTATAATGCCTCAGCAAACGTTCATGCGTTATAACTAAGTAGCTACATACTGTACATTTCAATTCGCTTAAATTATAATATGGCACACACATTTTGTACAACTATTAAAGCATACCTACCTACCTATTTGAATAAATTGGTCAAGAATATCTTATTTTCTATTCTCACTTCTTAAAATATCTCTAGTTTTTTTACTAATTAGTTACGCAGCATTCCTTGTTAAATCGTCGAAAGCATTTAACGACAATGAAATTTCTGCCTTGACCTATAATTCTAGAAGGCACGACCATGAAAATAAATAACGTAAGTATTACATTTTAGCGAAAATAGTAAAGGTTTGTTTCGAAACGGAACGTCCACAACTCGCATGATGATTCTTGCTTGTTTACTTCATCTTACGGCTGGGAAACGTCATGTTTTCGTTATAATTTAAATTTAGAATGTTTGAATGAATCTTCCGCGTCAACAGTTCTTCTGTTCCAGTGACGCCATTACCAAAAGGCCTGTTAGAGTAATTTATGCGTTGAAAATGTTTTGGATGTAAGCGTTGGATTCCATTGGGTGTGACGAAGGCAGGCGAGTAAATAGCCAGGTAATAGGAACAGGTGTTTTCTTTGTGTGCGAAAAACATTTTTTAGTTAGCGTATTTGCAAATCTTTCTTTTTCTAAAAAGGTTATTTCTTTCTATCAGTTTAGCCCTGTCACACATGTTTTAGAAGTACGTCCGAATTAAAAAAAACACTTGTTACATGTTGGTTTTTGAATAGAAATCTTCATATAGGCCTCAATTGATATGATTCCTACTTAAACATTAACACGTCTGATAGCTTTATAACAACACAGCCCAGACTGCAAACACGTTTGCAGTCCTGAGCCCAGACGGTGATCGATCTTCGGAATGACGTCATTTGAAACTTTCAGCTGAGAATTATTTTTGCGAAGAACCATTTGTCAATGATTGTCATGCAAATCTATGAGAAAAGATCAGCTAATTTCGTGTGAAGATTTATAAATTAAATCAGGTCAAAATATTCTGATCTGGTTCTAATAGGGTGAGGTATAGTGTAGATATCTGTGGAATCCCAATGAGGGCTTAGGAAATGTTATTTCAGACGATGGTCGATATGTTAGTGGACATTTGTATTTGCTTAGCTTACTTAAACTTTGCTCACCAGGGACCTACTGATTTTCTTTAATCTTTTTTAATAATTTCTGGCCCCATTTCGCGCTCTTGTTCCGACCCTGCCCTAACCTAAAAAACTTGTATAAAATATTTTGAAAGACGAAATAAATGGGCAGCACACTAGCAACTACTGGCAAGGCAAGATTCGATCATAATCTTTCACATTCGTCGCCGAACAAAGATGGCGTCGCTGTGGCGCCGCGCCAACTATGCGCAGTAATATCTGACGCGGCTTGACGCCACTGATTTTATTTAGCAGACGTTTATCCGTCGCCATTTACGGGGATACTTGACTTTGAATCGCCTCAATATTAAGTGCTATAAAAGCGTCACAAAGAGATTATTCATAGTAATTTTACTCCTCGTTTTTCATCCTGTTGGAATTGACTATTTGAGAATTCTCTACTTCAACCTAGGTATAGGTACTAATATGGTAATTAACTAAAGCAATAAAATTATAATATTTAAATGCAACATACGGACTCCTAAGTAGGCAAAAAAGAAACATTGGCAATAATCAGAACGCGGAGCGGAGGCAAGTTTTAAATTTAGACAGATAAAAGCAAGAAATTACTTCAAAAGTCAATTGCCATTTTTGGTAAACAGCACGAGTGAGTCACAAGTTCACAACCTCAACAAATAAAACAAAAATGAACACAATGCACGCAGTAAAGTTCGCGGTTAACCGCGACGCGATAAGAGAACCGAGTTATGTTTGATTAACTGTACATTTCATTATTACTTTCCAAACGCTAGGAAAGTATCTTGTGACTCATCAGTAAGTATTTGACTTTACTTTCTCCTTTTTGACATGTCGCTGATCTGATTTAAGAGTATCGATCGTTTAACGGTTCATTAGTGTTTTGTTCCACTTTATGCAGTTTTAAACCAAAGCTTCATATAAAACATTTACATCTCGCCCTCGCATCATTACTCTGGCCTGGTACAAAACTTGGCGATGTAGAATACAATTAGGTATTTCTAGATGTATATTCTTGGTCAATGAATGGACGCACTTCTAAAACATCTTAACATGACATACGCAATCATAGTGATCCGTTATAAAAGGGAAAACTCCATCATGAATGTCCATAGGGCGTGTCCCACCTGTCCACTATGCTCGGCCTGTCAACGACTAATGTATCTGTCTACTCTTTGCTGTCAACGACCTAATTATTCCACCTGGATCCATCTATTAATAAGCTCCTGAAATACGAACGGAAAATACCTGCCAGCTCGAAAGTGATGTCATTATGACTGATGACAGCTAAGAAAACAATTGTGATAAAAAGTACAAAATAACTGCATATCTAGTTTTGCGCAGGAGGTTACAGCAATGAGGTTGTACTTTCAAAAGAAAATAAACACTTTAATTTGAATAAATGAGAGAAAGCAATACAAAAACGAGAGTGCTAAGTAGATGCTAATTTAAAATGATTGATGATAAATCAAAGAGAGTTCCAGTGTTCCAGAGCTGTCCTTAACCCAGATCTCAGAGATATTCCAGGATTTCAAATTCAGAATAATCACTGTGGATATAATTGAAGCCAAATTAGAAATCCTATTATAGAACAAGTGATTCAGTACAACACCTACGATTTAAATAAATAATTACTAATATAAATATGCGTGGCTTGGTGTAGAAATGTTTAGAAATAAACCCGAATGACGCGGAAATGTGGTTTTAAATTCTCGAGTTTGGCGGAATGGCTGAGTGCCGTGTGATATTCTGCGCGTTTCCTCGTCTAGTAATCTATCTTTGAGATTGAAAGAAAGGTCAATGTAGGTACTCACTCAGAGCAAAATAGATATACTGTTTAGTCAGAGTAGAGCGCGTGCGCCGTTTACGACTTACACCCATATGACATTGCGCTGTGTGAATCATTTTCGTATTTTGTATGCAGTGTGGGCAATATTAACATTGTTTATTTCGTTTCGTAAAAGGAAATGATCATTTTTACAAAAATAAAGATGTTGATAGTCCATTAAGGTTTGTTTATTAATTAAAAGCAGATTTTTGCAGTAGTTAAGGCATTGTTTGTTTTTATCTGTTGAATTTTTTGCGAGGTGACTGACTGAACAATATGAACTTAGCGTAGTCCAAATCAGGCACTGTATATTTTAATTTGGTTGTTCTGGCTGAGTCACCTCAAGTTCAATTTACGATTCATGCAGCTTGTGCATTTTTAAAGTCTATATTTTGGCTAACTTTGTCTCCCTCGGTAAGAACCAAGTAATATAACACTAGTTAGCTTAGCATAGCTTAGTGTAAAAAATTTGCATTGAAAAATTTGTTGATTTTTAGCTGCGTTAATTTTGAACTGCTCTTAGTACATGTGCGACTATTATGAGCGTACATTACTTAACTACTACGCAAAAGGTAGGCATGTGCAAAAATTAGGTATGTGAGCATTCTACATTAGCATTCTATTCTAGTCACACACCGAGGAGGATAATCATTTATCTGCGTACCAGGTAAGAAAACTGAGTGGTGATTCTTGGACAAATCTCATGCACGAGATGATGTCAAACCTCGAATGGAAAACAAATCTGAGATCTGAGGTGTGACGTCATCTTGTAGAAGAGATTCAACCGAGAAGCACCATGCGAATATCTTACCTGAGAATCATGAACAAATCTCAAGCACGAGCTGATTTTTAATCTCTACTGAATAACAAATGTGAGATCTGAGGTGTGACGTCATCTTGTAGAAGAGATTCAACCGAGATGCATCCTGCGAATCTCTTACATGTGAATCATGGACAAATCTCAAGCACGAGATGATTTCTAATCTCTACTAAATAATAAACCTGAGATCTGAGGTGCGACGTCATATTGTAGAAGAGATTCAATAGCACCCTCCTCTTACCCAGTGCGCATATCAATGATTTAACTTTGAACACTTCCTCTGAGGATCTGTCCACCGTGAGTTTTTTTTAATAAATAAAAGCAAAGGTACTTACAATTCAAGCACGACGCACATATATTTGCCCCACTCGTAAGCGTCGTAAAGCTGTATCAGTCTCGGGTGTCTCAGCCGCCTCATCACGTCCACCTCTCTCTCCACATTTCGTCTCTCGTCTCTTCGGCTCACGGAGACGAGCTTTGCTGCCAACTCCAGCCCTGTGCTCTTCTCTCTGCATAGATATACCGTGCCGAACTTGCCCCTGGTGAAATAAATAGTTTTATTTTATAAGTCCCTAAAAATGGAAAGGAATTGGGGGAACCTTTGTCCAGCAGTGGGAAAGAAAAGGTAGAGAAAAAAAACCTCCCTGTGCTTTTTCTATGGTACTTATTCATGACAAAAAACCAAGTTTTATATCTCTGCAGGTAAGGTAGGTAAGGTACACGTCATGTCATAGCCCATGTCGTAATAAATTATATGCAAGACCTAATTCATTTCTTGATTTGTCCCCGACGAATTATTACGAACGATACATTTTTCTTTTCAACTCTCCTGTCAATTCAATTGAATATATATATGAATTTAATTTTTATATTTGAGACCATTTTGTCCATATATTGTTTGTTAAATTTGTTATTATAGCTCACATTCCGATTCCGATTGCTGATTGAAAGCATATAAGTTAATTGGCAACAGATTTGAAAAAAATAATGTATCTACGAGTTAGGTAGGCAACTATTAGACACAGGCACAATGTTTGTTTTTACTATTGTGCCTGAAAGTTAAATTCAGCTACAAGTGAGTTGGCAAACACATCAACGGAAGATTTTTAATGTTTTAAAATTATATCTTGCTCTTTAAAAATTAACCTTCCGTGTACGTTCAAAAATTAGATACCGCGCAAATTATATCCTTATTCATTTTACAGCTACTTTTAAAGTGGATTTTTTCTTCTGATATCGAATTTTATAATCGGTCGGTACAGTGTTTTAATTAGATTATTCATCATCATCATCATCCACAGCCCGACTTCACCCACTGCTGGATATTGGCCTCCCCAATTTTGTGCCATCCGCCACGATCCTGCTTTAGTCTCACCCATGGACGGCCCGCGACTCTAACAATGTCGTCCATCCATCTCGCTGCCGGACGTCTTACCCTTCTACAGCCGTTCTTCGGCCACCATTCAGTTGCTACCCTGCTCCACCTGTCATCACTACGTCTTGCCAAGTATCCCGCCCAAGATCGTTTGAGCTCCACAACTCGATTCCCAATGTCATGAACCATCGTTCTTCTACGGATCTCGACGTTTGGAACTCGATCTAAGAGTTTGATGCCGAGCATGGTACACTCCATGGCTCTCTGTGCAACTCTTCTCTAGATTATTCACTTACGTATTATTAGCAAGTAGACAATCGTCATAACATTAATTTTAATTGGTCTAGAAACGCCATAGTAGCTCTATCTAATTTATTAATTGATAGATAATTAATGTATTTTAAGATTAGACTAGTAACCTAATTGTTCTAGTGAGATAGACACAGACAATTTTCAAGTTTAAAAGGTTGAAGTTCGATTACCGCTGCGAAACACATGTTTGCATGTTCTTCAGATATTTGTTCCGTGTTGTTTTTCAAAACATTTTAATTATGTAGTGCAGCTATTCAAGCCAATTCATTTAATTAGGTATCTACCGCCACAGAAGCTTACCTAACACTATGACGGCATTCTTACTTCATTTGTTGAAACAATTATTCATTCTGACTCACCTGCCGATTTCTGATAGCATTTCATAGTTATCGTTGACGTCTGTGTTCCTTTTGATCGTGACATCTCGGCATGGGAATGGCGGCTCGATTTCTGAAACAAAATATAACATTATCCATATTTTTTTAAATAAAATTTCAGTCAAATTTATTGAATTTTTGGGTATTCATGACTTGTGATTGTGAATTTGTTTTTATGCTATAGAAGCTATAGCTAGATGATTTGCAACGCTCTTTAGATGATTCAACTGTGTTTTTTTTATGTTATTTGTGGGGAAACAGGCTTACGGCCCACCTGGTGGTAAGTGGTCACCGTCGCCTATTGACACCGGCAACACCCGGGGTATTGTCGATGCGTTCCCTACACTGTAGAAACCTCTTTACATTTCTCTTGAAGCGTGCCATGTCGAAGTCTAATGGGAAAACCTCAATGGTAGCTCATTCCACATCTTGCAAGTATGTGGTAGAAAAGATCACGTGAAGCGTGTGGTGCGTGATACCCAATTATCGATGATATGTCGATGAGCTTTATTACGTTGTCGAGATGTGCGGTGGTAAAATCTCGACGACGGGATGAGATCAAATAGCTCCTCAGAACATTCACCATTATACAGGGGGTAGAATACACTGAGCAATCCGATGTCACGGCGTTGACTCAGCGGTTCCAGCCTGTCGGCGAGCTTGGGATCACCGATGATTCTAATGGCTCTTCTCTGAAGGGAGTCAAAACGAAGCAATTGGTACTTTGGAGCTCCGTGCCAAAGATGGGAACAGTATTCTACGTGCGGCCGAACTTGCACTTTGCGCTTTGTATGTTAGTTTTCTGTTAATAAATCATAGTTTTGAACACTTTTATTAACCATGTAAGTATACTACGTGTTTTGTTATGTACGACATTATATGAAAACACAGGTATGTTTTAAAATAATAACAAAACAGGTTGTATAGATGCTAGTATTAAATTACAGGCATTTATAATTAAGTAATATTAGGTCATTTGAATCGGGTATTTAAAAGTTAAGCTGATAATTAGGATCATATCATATCTCTACTCGTACACACGGCTACACATCAAGCTATAAGATTCCAGTATAAGCTGACCTCGCATTGTGTAGGCTTTTCGTAGAATGAGAGGTCAGCTTATACTGGAAATGTATAGCTTGATGTGTAGCCGTGTGTACAAATAAAAGAATCATGCGAGCTGATGCTTGCGACGCGACGCGATGTGTCGTTTCGTTGCATTTTGGCAACGTTTCAACAATGGTATAAAAGTGCACGTTGACTTCACTTGTTATTTTGGTACGTCTATTGTTTAGTCTGCAAAATTAAGCTAGTCATCTATTTTAATAAAATTTTCATAAATAATATTAATGATCTGAAGGACGAGCGTAAGGGGCACTTGCGCAATGATGCCTAAACGTACCTATTTAGTGGCTAAATATGATCATGGATGATGAAGTTATCAAAATATACAAATACGTCAAATTTAAACGTGTTTAGTCGTTAAACCGTTTAGGGATCGTTGTGCAAGCCGACCTAAAAGTATATAAATCAATCTTTTCATTGCAAATGTCTGAAGTGTAAATTTTAGCATTTCACTTCGAAGTTTTGGCAAATATGAGTGCACATATTTATTATTAATATTACAATGAGTGCACATTATCACGTGTTAATTACTAAATTTAACTTAACATTCAGTTTAGGAATCTATTTATACACGGTGTCCTTTAAATCACTGTTTTCCCAGAACAAACGTTGCTCAGACCATGGTCTAATAACTGTTTATAGCATCAAATCAGAGAATAAAAAATTTAAATCTTGACCTTCTCAAATAAGTCTAACTTTGTTCAAAAACTAACCGTGACATAATGTTCCCATGAACTTACGCTAGGCGTAGCGTATTACCTACTCCTTAGTACCTAGTAGCTACCGGCCAGCGCGCTATGTTGTAGGGCGTGACGTTAAAATAGACGTTTTTAGTTCGCAAGTTTTTATATTTTTCAAAGACCAGTTTCGTTTTGTTTTTTAATTTGATGTTATAAACTGTTAGTAGTCCATGGTCTGAACAACGTTTGTTCCGAGAAAACAGTGATTTAAAGGACACCGTGTATACTTAGGTATGTTATATGATATCTTTTGAATGAAATCATTATTTTAACGCGATTTGCAGAAAACCTGTTAGATTTGATTGGAAATTAGGTACAAGATACCTACTGCATTTGATAGCATATTGTATTATCGAGCATTTCATAAAATTCGAATGCAATTCTTGTAAAGTGTGGACAAAGATTTATACTTTTTAAGATCATCGATTGAGGTGGACGAACGCGGCGCACTGCGGGATGTTTTTCAAGCTTCCGTTTCATATGTTTTTACAGTTCTAAGTATTCAGTTTTGTCAAAAACATGAAAACATTCAATAATATGGCAGTCTTGAGATTTTTTTTGATTAAAACCGTTTAAATCTGAATTTGAACATTTGAAATGTATGAAAATGTGAATTTATTTTCCTCATAACTTCTTTTGTTCTTGCGCGGTAAAGCTGAAACTTTCAGGTATTGTTTCTACGTCTATATTAAAGCAATATAACCTTGATCGCAAACGATCCGGTATAAAATATATGAATTCATTAAAAATGCGTATGTAAGCCATGTTGTCATATGAGGATATGTATCTAAAATAGGTGTTTTTTTTTTTTACTTTTTTTCCTTACATTATTAGGCACCTGATAGATAACGGCCTCATAATGACTTTTGGTCTTGGCCAAGAGCATTCACATTCAAAATATACCTATTAATTATTAATAATAATGTTAATATATGGTTATGGCAAAAATTGTTTTAACAAAACCTCAATATTGTATAGGTTTCCTAAGGACTACCTACATATTTTTCTTGTTTTACTACCTAACTTAATAACAGGTACGTACTAGGACCCTCAATGACAATTGTTATATCACAGCTGTGATACAATGTTTTGGTTTTTCTAATTAGGGTTATTTGTTTGTAGAAGAATGGGTGATTTTGAGTGCATGATCTATTTTAATACTATTTTAATGCTAATTTAATTGTTATTGTAGATAAGATTTGAGTTATATTCTAAATTAAAACCGTATAAATACTGATTGCACCTATATTTTCGATTTCGAAAACTTCTTTAGGCGCATTGGGTATAGTAAAAAACTTCTTTAGACGCGTTGAGCATTTTTTGAGATGGGAAAAATCCATTGAACTCGCGACACTGTTACCGAAACCTGTCACTGACTAATGACTGTTGACACCTGTCACTGACACTGACACCTCTGTATATAAGTATACGTAGTGTAATCTGCTTTTATTCAAGTTCTCACTTCTGTCAGCACTCCCGGAGTGACAATTTTTTTATTAATAATTAATAGATACATTTTGAATATGAACGCTTTTGGACAAGGCCAAAAGTCATTATGGGGTCGTTATCTATCAGGTGCCTAATAATATACGGCAAAAAAGTTAATAACAGATCTATTTTAGATGCATTTACCCCGTATGACAATATCACACAATACGCATTTTTAATTAATTCATATCTTTTATACCAGATGGCCCGCGGAGAAGGTCAAAGATTATATTGCTTTGTTATAGACCTGTTAACAATATCTGAAAGTTTCAGCTTTACCGTGCAATACTGAAAGAAGTTATGAGGAAAAGAAATTCCATTTTCATACATTTCAAATGTTCAAATTCAGGTATAAAAGAATTTTGTTTAAAAAAAATCTCGAGACTGCCACATTATTGAATGCTTTCATGTTTTTGACAAAACGCATACTTAGAACTGTAAAAAATCAATTATCATTTTCAAAAATTCTATGAAAGGGAAGCTTGAAATACGTCCCACAGTGCGGCGCCTCGCGAGGTTTATTCAACTCATGACATGACACTCGTCAGTCGTCACTACCTAACTAGATTCGTAAGGTTAATTTTATTCTACTGTGCCACGGAGCAAACTATTTATACCCCCTGTCTACAAGCCTGAGTACGGCCTATATTTAACAACATTTGAAAATTGAGTATTTTACATAGCATTTTCCATCTGGCCAGTGACAACTGACAATAATTTATTATTACTTAGTATCAACCACGGAACAAAAATAATTCTATTTTCAATAACTATTGACGTGATAAACGTCTTATAAATCGATGAACGCCGGCTGCACGCACGAAAAAGTATCACGTTCCGCCTGAGCCAAGCGTGCAAGCGAGAGCGAAGTACAAGCGATAGAGAGGCACGATCGGCGTAAGCGTTCGGCTTGTGACGTATCTATCTCTCTTCCACTCGTTATCACGTAACATTATCGTCCGTAAACCGACTTTACAGAGAACCAATTTTTTTAAGTAGGCCATCATCATAGACAAAGGAACCGGAGAAGATACCTAATGGGATATTTGTCAAATTACCACTTACAAATTGATACAATTCAACTGGTTGCGTATTAAATACTTGAGATTGGGAATTTATATGACTGTCAAAGTGAGTGGAAAGATATCTTAATCACTTAATGTATATGTAAGTGTTCCGTAATTATTGGTATCCTAAACGATAAGAAATAACACAGCAAGTGATGTTTTGCACGTACGTACTGCAATTGCTAACAGCTGTGGGTGAGTATTTATTTAAACACTTGTGATATATCACTGGGTTTTCCTGACTAGTGATGATGGCCGTCAAAGCTTTATGACGCCTAGGCACTAATCATACAGTAATTTGAGTGTCTTCGATCAAATCTTCCTATATTTTTTATACGAATTATTTTATTGCCCCAGTCATGAATTTTCACTCCGCCCCTGTATTAAAGGAAGAGGTGACGCCGATGTAGTCCGACATCCTATACACGTCAAATAAATAAAGGAGAAATGGAATAAATAAGAATATCCTTTCTACGAAGTAAACATTTCTTCAACCTATCTAAATGATAAAACGTATGTTTCCATTGTCTTTTGAATGCATGTCTAGATACAAAAAGACCTATAAATAGAAACCTATGAATGGCCGGACGGACAGTCGGCCAAAGACTTGCGACCTTCATGCTGTGTGTGATGTGAGCTAATAGAGCTTACTGACTGGGAATATTCGTGTGCAGAACTAAAACGTTCTAAAAATGTCAGAGTACGGTTTGAAGCCCACTTCCAAGTGATGAATTTGACGACCTCCGTGGCACGCAGGAGGTAGCGGGTGCGATTCCCGCCGCGGAACAAATATTTGCATGATATACAGATATTTGTTTCGTGTCTGGGTGTTTTTCTATAAGTACGTATTTACAAAAAAAAGTATATTAGTATTCTATCAGTTATCTGGTTCCCATAGTACAAGCTCTGCGTAGTTTGGGGCTAGATAGCGCTGTGTGAAATGTCCAGCAGTATTTATTTATTTATGAAAAGTCACGTTTAGTGTCAGGTTTTTTTTTATTTGATTTTATGAACCCTTATGAGGGAAAGCGGGTACAACCGTACAAATAAGGTATTTTATAAGTCCCATCCGTAGGGTTCCGTAGCCAAATGGCAAAAAATGGAACCGTTATGGATTCGTCATGTCTGTCTGTCTGTCCATCCGTATATCACAGCCGCTTTTTTCCGAAACTATAAGAACTATACCTACTGTTGAAACTTGGTAAGTAAATGTATTCTGTGAACCGCATTAAGATTTTCACACAAAAATAGAAAAAAAAAATTTGAGGGTTTCCCATACTTGGAACTGAAACACGATTTTTTTTTTATTTTTTATTTATTTCCGTAATCCAACAGGGTAATACAAAATACAGTACACATTTTTTTTGTCTTATAGTAAAGCCAAAAATAGGATTACTTAATTTAACACATTTTAAATAACAATAAACAACAGTGCCAAGTTGAAAGATCCCTAAAAAACAACAATAACCAATGATGAATTATATTCTTAACTATGAAATGGGCCTATGGTCCACACCAACATGATCATTCACTATGCAGGCACATATGCCTACATAATAAGTAACATATTGATGTGGTTGTGTGTGTATTTGTGTGTGTGTGTGTGTGTAAGACTGTGCGTATGTTTGTGTAAGAAGGTGTGTGAGTGGATGTATTTTGCAATTGTGTGGTGCTTTATAAATGTCCAAATAATTGAAATTGTAATACATACTTATTAAATACATTAGTTATGCTGAAAAAAATATTTTGTGTGGGGTATCTATGGATAGGTCTTCAAAAATGATATTGAGGTTTCTCTTCTAATATATTTTTTTTCTAAACCGAATAGTTTGCGCAAGAAACACTTCCAGTGGTAAAATGTGCCCCCCCCCCCCCCCTGTAACTTCTAAAATAAGAGAATGATAAAACTAAAAAAAATATATATGATGTACATGCAAACTTCCACCGAAAATTGGTTTGAACGAGATCTAGTAAGTAGTTTTTTTTAATACGTCATAAATCGTAAACTGCAATTTACCTTTCATTCAATCAACTCAAATATAAAAAAAGGTACAACGAACTACAAGTACTTTTATATCATGTTACTTGCTGCTACGGAACCCTTCATGGGCAAGTCCGACTCGCACTTGGCCGCTTTTTTCATTTTTCTCCAGTTTCTTTGGCTTTTTAGTGCCAAGTAAAATGAGTTATGATATATACCTACATAAAACACAATAGGAACAACAAGCCTTGTTTCTGGTACGGTATTCTTTCGCGACTTTGTCGTAGAAAAACATGGAGTAAAATTGACATTTAAAAATGAGTGTGCTTTACACCACACGACTGGAAGTAAAACTTCTTTAGCTCCATCTATACATATGCATAGATTATATATTATGTTTATATGTATTTGCAGTTTGTATAATTTAGGCTAATTTGGGATAGGAGATATGCGACAAATCAACTGGCTATAAGAGAATGAGAGAAAGAAAATGAGTGCTCGCACCTCTCTCTCTCTCTTGCCCCTACAGTAATATACGAAACGTAATTCTCTCTTTCTAATTTAACTAACTTATATCTCCCTCTCAACTTCCGTTCGCACTTTTCGTAACGCATTCACCAGCTTACTCCCCAATTCAAGCGTGCGCAAAAAAGTTTTACTTCAAAATTCTATAATGAGCCCCACACTCGTCAATGATTCTTTGCCTGGCTGAAGTCTGGCTTGTGCAAGGGTCGCAGGCCTCTGTGGATATTGACAAATTTCTAAGTTTACCTACGCAAAGAAATCGTTGAGGAGTGTGGGCTCCATAAACAAATTAATATTCACTTGAATTTGACTTTCATATACCCATAAAAATGGTCAAAACTAAGGTTCTACAACTTATAGGTTATGAAACTTATGAATGACCCTCGGCTGTGTAGACATCGATGCATAAAAAACAGAAGAAGACCCCTTAATCTTCTATATCTATAGGTATATTTATTTATTTATTTCCACTGACATCTATCATTACAGGTCTAAACCTAATACAATGATGTGGTCAACTTAATTTATATCTTAATTGTCTAACCTATGCTACTCAATTTCAATTAATTAATCTATTTGCAAACATAAAATAAACAATGTGGCCTTTGCGAATTCATTCAGAGTAACATCGAACACATCTACTATGTTCTCCGCAACTAGATTGAGCGTGTGCAGGGTGCGCGTCAGAGGCGCTTTGTCCATTAAGTTGGTTCTGCCTCGGGGCACCTCGAACAGACGCGGTCGCCTGCGCCGATGTACGTATTCATTGGGCACGCACATACCAACTCTCCCTAATATGGCCGGGTTGGTAATGTTACCCCGGAGCACCTTCATCACGTACAAAGTCAGCGCCAGATCCCTCCGTGTATCCAACTTGTTGTATCCAACCATGCCCAGAACGAACAAGGTTGGATACATCAATGGATAGATGGGATAGACTCCGTATCGCTTCCAGTACAAGTACCGCGTGAATTTGTTCTGTATGCGCTTCATCATGAGACTTTACTTAGCTTCGTGAGGAGCCCATGCAGCAACACTGAACTGTAATTGGCTCGCAAAGCATCGTACAAAACTGTTAGCGCCTTCATATTTGTAAAGGCATTTGCACGACGAAGTATAAACTCCAGTCTCCTAAACGCCTTTTTACAAACACCTACAGCCTGCTCTCGGAATCTCAGCTCCTTGTCCATTCGAACTCCCAGATCCTTCACTGAGTCGACCCGCTTCAACAGCACCTGCTCTACTTCATAGTTGTAATGGAGAGGTGTTTTGGCTCTGCTAAACGTTAAAATCGAGCATTTTTCCACATTAAACTGAAGTTTATTCCTCTGGCTCCACTCAACCACTCTATCTACGTCTTGTTGAAGGCGTTTGCAGTCCCTCTCATCTTGTATGGGTAAAAGCAACTTAAGATTGTCTGCGAAAAGTAGGCATTTAGCTTCCTTGACCACTTCTGGCAAATCGTTTATCATAATGATAAATTTCACAGGTCCCAAGTTACTTCCTTGGCTCACTCCTGTGTCTAACAAAGTCCCTAACAAAGGGTTTATTTATAACTCAAGAACGGCTGGACCGATTTTAATGATCTTTGATTTGTTGGACTTGTCTCTGCCCCGAATAGCAGAATAGCTATTAAAATATCGAAGAAATTCACGCAAAAAAAATTATGAAGAAAATTAATTTTCTCATACATAGATGAAGCTAATGATGGACGATTGACAATTCTACCGGCGACGTACTTTGGCAGCCCACGTCATATGCATGTCAAGGCGGTACGAAGTTTGCCGGGTCAGCTAGTAACTAATAAATAATTCTAGTCATTATTATAAATACGGGATTTATCACGTACCGTCTTATCCGTGTTTCACCGACAATGTTTCGGTTCAATTCGTGAACCTTTATCAACCCTCATCACCTTCACCTGTGCGAGGCGAGACGTTATTCGGAGCTGACGTTTATGAACGGGCTCAAGGAAATGGGCACCACCACCTTACCTTTATCTGCCGCCAAATAGCAGTACTTGTGCTGCTGTGTTCCGGTTAGATGGCAATGGTATGTTCCTGTAATTACTAGCACATAGGCATAACAGCTAAGTCCTATAGTATGGCAACGTATCCACATAGAGATCAGGACAACATAATAGCTTGTTTTGAATTCTATGTGGATATTCATGGGCTGCAGTAGCCACTTAACATCTGGTGGACTGCATGCTCGTTTGCCATATAAGTAGTATTAAAAAAAAGGTTCACGAACGAATTGAACCGAAACATTGTCGGTCGAATCACGGATAAGACAGTACGTGATAAATCCCGTATTTTTAATAATGATTCAAATCAATCACGAAAGTTTTCTAAGTAATTTTATTTTCTTTATTGACTTGTATTCTTTTTCTTTTGACTTTCTCTTTATTTTTAGGGTATACTTAGTCAGGTCATAAGTATTGTCACACAGTAAAAACTTTTCTTTTAGAATGCTGGCCACAAAAAAGTTTATAGAATTCGAATTTCGAATTGTTCATGAAAATAAAAATGTATACTTTTTAAAATTTTACTCATTTTTAAATATGGAGTGGACGCTTAAAGAAGACCATGTTGCAGTTATTGCGTTGCATCGTTGCGGTTACGCGCCAAATCAAATTTATGACATACTGAAAAATTTGAATATAACCAAAAGATTCGTTTATTGCACCATCAAACGATACAATGAAGACTCTAGTGTAGATGACAGGTCAAGAATTGGTCGCCCTCGGTCTGTTAGGACTCCAGCAGTGATAAAAGCTGTGAAGGCGCGAATTCAAAGAAATCCCAAACGTAAGCAGAACTGTTGGCCCTTCAGATGGGGTTAAGCAGAACCACGGTGAAAAGGGTGTTAAATGAAGACTTAGGGCTTCGGGCATATCGAAGAAAAACAGGACATCGTTTGAATGCTCGTCTAATAGACCTGAGACTGAAGAGATGCCGCGCTTTGTTGAAGCGGTACGCGGGAAAAAAATATCGGGAAATTCTTTTTTGGATGAAAAAATTTTTACCGTAGAAGAGAGCTACAACAAACAAAATGATAAGGTGTACGCACACAGTAGTGAAGAAGCGAGCAACCGTATTCCGCGTGTCCAACGAGGTCATTTTCCATCCTCGCTCATGGTATGGTTGGGAGTTTCTTATTGGGCCGTAACAGAGGTACATTTTTGTGAGAAAGGTGTAAAAACGAATGCAGTTGTGTATCAAAATACAGTCCTGACGAACCTTGTGGAACCTGTTTCTCATACCATGTTCAATAACAGGCACTGGGTATTCCAACAAGATTCGGCGCCAGCTCATAGAGCGAAGAGCACACAAGACTGGCTGGCGGCGCGTGAAATCGACTTCATCCGGCACGAAGACTGGCCCTTCTCCAGTCCAGATTTGAATCCGTTAGATTACAAGATATGGCAACACTTGGAGGAAACGGCGTGCTCAAAGCCTCATCCCAATTTGGAGTCACTCAAGACATCCTAGATTAAGGCAGCCGCCGATATTGACATGGACCTCGTTCGTGCTGCGATAAGACGACTGGCCGCGCATATTGAAAGCCTGTATTCAAAATCACGGAGCTCATTTTGAATAAACTTTAGTGTCATAAGAATCTATGTTTTGTTAAGTTCATTTTGGTATATAAATGGTTACATAATGTGTGACAGAATTTATGACCTGACTAGGTATTTGTTTTATTTTATTATTAAGTATTAATTTGAATTTTATGAAATTTTTTAATTGTGAATATTGTATGTAATTTGTGATTGGAAATATGATTCTTAATTGTATTTGAATAAATGAAAATGAAATAAAATGCTTTTAAAAACTGTTAAGATGACGATCTCAGCTCTTATCTTAACAGATCTATGCCTCTGGCTAGTAGGTACGTTCTATTAGCATCCTCTCCGATTCTTGGCCACAATAAGAGACGAGACACGTGCTACGAGTATGTGTATTGTTTTAGATATTATTTGAGACGTGAAGCTGTTTCCGCAACTGTTAATTTGTAAGATACTAATTTGATCAGGTTATGGATTCAGAGGGGAATCGAGGTCTCGGGAAATCTTGAATCGTAAATACCATAGCAAATATCTGTGATTAACGGATTTGAGTTTGTGGTACAGCGGTTGGTACTTTTTAAATTCTTTATTGCACAAAAAGAAAAATGTACAAATGGAGGACTTAATGCTAAAAGCATTTTCTACCAGTCAACCGTGACAGGTAAAAAAACTTAGGTTGGCGTGCTTAACTAGGTACTAACAAAAAATACAAAAAAAAATATAAAACTACTAACTACATAATTATCTATACATATACATACATTTAATAATACTCACAAATCCTACTATCCTATCCTACTCCTACTAATATTATAAACGCGAAAGTTTGTATGTATGGATGTATGGATGTTTGTTCCTCTTTCACGCAAAAACTACCGAATGGATTTTAATGAAAGTTTACAATAATATAGCTTATACATTAGAATAACACATAGGCTATAATTTTTAAAGATAGTGTGTGAATTGTCCAAAATATAACGATAGTTGTCAAGTAAGTCGGAAAAAAAATCTGCCATCCGCGAGCTATTCTGGCGTACGCTGCAAAAACTGTAGAGTTTACACGCATATAATGTATAAGAGAAATGTTTATTTTAATTAGTCCTACAAAAAAGTCCGCACCAGCATATATCTAGCTTATATGAGTAAGCCATTATCGCCAAAAGAATAAACAATAAATCCAATAAACATTGATAATATATTTGTAATGCACATTTGGTAGTAACAAACGAAGCTACTCGAAGTACTTACTAATCCTGCGCAGACTAAGTCGCGGGTACCAGCTATATATATACATATATTATATATTATATTATACGGAAAGCTCTAGTGGAATTAGAATTTCAATAGTTTTTTTTATATTATGTACTTTTTTTTATACTACATGGAGATGGAACAAGCGTAATGTCCCACCTGATGTGGACCCATCCCAGTGTGGAGCGAGGACTATTTATGTGCCTGTTGGGTGTTATTTATTATATATCTATCTATCTATACGACCCCCACCAATATCTATCTATACGACCTCCACCACGCACTTTTAGGTATAGGCTCCACTGAATTATTTACAGCAAAACAATGTGATGTGGACCCATCCCAGTGTGGAGCGAGGACTATTTATGTGCCTGTTGGGTGTTATTTATTATATATCTATTTATCTATACGACCCCCACCAATATCTATCTATCTATCTATACGACCTCCACCACACACTTTTAGGTATAGGCTCCACTGAATTATTTACAGCAAAACAATGTGATGTGGACCCATCCCAATGTGGAGCGAGGACTATTTATGTGCCTGTTGGGTGTTATTTATTATATATCTATCTATCTATACGACCCCCACCAATATCTATCTATCTATACGACCTCCACCACACACTTTTAGGTATAGGCTCCACTAAATTATTTACAGTAAAACAATGTGATGTGGACCCATCCCAGTGTGGAGCGAGGTCTATTTATGTGCCTGTTGGGTGTTATTTATTATATATCTATCTATACGACCTCCACCACACACTTTTAGGTATAGGCTCCACTAAATTATTTACAGTAAAACAATGTGATGTGGACCCATCCCAGTGTGGAGCGAGGTCTATTTATGTGCCTGTTGGGTGTTATTTATTATATATCTATCTATCTATACGAACTCCACCACGCACTTTTAGGTATAGGCTCCACTGAATTATTTACAGCAAAACAATGTGATGTGTACCCATCCCAGTGTGGAGCGAGGACTATTTATGTGCCTGTTGGGTGTTATTTATTATATATCTATCTATCTATACGACCCCCACCAATATCTATCTATCTATACGACCTCCACCACACACTTTTAGGTATAGGCTCCACTAAATTATTTACAGTAAAACAATGTGATGTGGACCCATCCCAGTGTGGAGCGAGGTCTATTTATGTGCCTGTTGGGTGTTATTTATTATATATCTATCTATCTATACGACCTCCACCACACACTTTTAGGTATAGGCTCCACTAAATTATTTACAGTAAAACAATGTGATGAGGACCCATCCCAGTGTGGAGCGAGGACTATTTATGTGCCTGTTGGGTGTTATTTATTATATATCTATCTATCTATACGACCCCCACCAATATCTATCTATCTATACGACCTCCACCACACACTTTTAGGTATAGGCTCCACTAAATTATTTACAGTAAAACAATGTGATGTGGACCCATCCCAGTGTGGAGCGAGGTCTATTTATGTGCCTGTTGGGTGTTATTTATTATATATCTATCTATCTATACGACCTCCACCACACACTTTTAGGTATAGGCTCCACGAAATTATTTACAGTAAAACAATGTGATGTGGACCCATCCCAGTGTGGAGCGAGGTCTATTTATGTGCCTGTTGGGTGTTATTTATTATATATCTATCTATCTATACGACCTCCACCACGCACTTTTAGGTATAGGCTCCACTGAATTATTTACAGCAAAACAATGTGATGTGGACCCATCCCAGTGTGGAGCGAGGACTATTTATGTGCCTGTTGGGTGTTATTTATTATATATCTATCTATCTATACGACCCCCACCAATATCTATCTATCTATACGACCTCCACCACACACTTTTAGGTATAGGCTCCACTAAATTATTTACAGTAAAACAATGTGATGTGGACCCATCCCAGTGTGGAGCGAGGTCTATTTATGTGCCTGTTGGGTGTTATTTATTATATATCTATCTATCTATACGACCTCCACCACACACTTTTAGGTATAGGCTCCACTAAATTATTTACAGTAAAACAATGTGATGTGGACCCATCCCAGTGTGGAGCGAGGTCTATTTATGTGCCTGTTGGGTGTTATTTATTATATATCTATCTATCTATACGACCTCCACCACGCACTTTTAGGTATAGGCTCCACTGAATTATTTACAGCAAAACAATGTGATGTGGACCCATCCCAGTGTGGAGCGAGGACTATTTATGTGCCTGTTGGGTGTTATTTATTATATATCTATCTATCTATACGACCCCCACCAATATCTATCTATCTATACGACCTCCACCACACACTTTTAGGTATAGGCTCCACTAAATTATTTACAGTAAAACAATGTGATGTGGACCCATCCCAGTGTGGAGCGAGGTCTATTTATGTGCCTGTTGGGTGTTATTTATTATATTTCTATCTATCTAAACGACCCCCACCAATATCTATATATCTATACGATTTCCACCACGCACTTTTAGGTATAGGCTCCACTAAATTATTTACAGTAAAACAATGTGATGTGGACCCATCCCAGTGTGGAGCGAGGTCTATTTATGTGCCTGTTGGGTGTTATTTATTATATAACTATCTATCTATACGACCCCCACCAATATCTATCTATACTTTTAGGTATAGGCTCCTCTGAATTCTTTACAGCAAAACAATGTATGGTGGAGATTTATTTTTCATTTTCATTTCGAAACCAATGTTTTGGTTTTATTTAGAGTTTTTTGGCAATTATGTTAGTCGGTGTATCCCAAAAATAATTTAGAAATGTCAAAACATATGCTTTATAATGATTAAATCTTGGTCTTATTATAATTGTCTCAGTTCCAACAAAACATTTATGCGATTAAATATTGCCATTACCATGTATTTGGGTTAATTCGTCTGACATTATCACATTAAGCCTAATCGCAGAGTTCGATGACACTTCTTGTTTTGCGTCCACGAAATAGCTACTAACCAATCTAGTTTTAATACCAGGTATGAATCTAATTATAAGGTACTAGCTGTTGCCCGCGACTTCGTACGCGTTATGTTACTAAATGTGTAGGTAACCTAGAAATAAAGCTAAACTCGCTGTTGCAACTTGACACCCCTTTTTATCCCATGAGAACTGATTTATGGAATAAATGGTAGCCTATGAGGTGATCCAGGTTATAATCTACGTATATACGAAATTTCATCGAAATCGGTCCAGCCGTTACGGCGTGATTGAGTAACAAACAAACATTCAAACTTTCGCGTGATTAAAAACTGAACTTTAGTGTGATTTGACGACCTCCGTGGCGCAGTGGGCGAATAGCCAACAGAGACGCAGGAGGTAGCGGGTTCGATTCCCGCCGCGGAACAAATGTTAGTATCTGACAGGCCCACTGCGACACGGAGGTCGTGTACTTTTGAATTAAGTCAAATATTGTTTGATGAATTCATATTTGAACGAGCGAAGCGAGATCTCTAAATAAACTTGGGCAAATCGGCGTTGTATGTATGCATGTATGTATGTATGTATGTATGCATGCATGTGTCTGTTTGTTTGTCCGAGGATAACTTTCGAAGCGTTTAACCGATCATCGTTAAATTTGGTATTTAGGTAGGTAGGTAGTGATGGCACAATTTTGGAGTGACAAAATAAGCTAAAAATGTGGGGGGGTTGTTGAGATATTGGGGTTCAAGAGGGGTTAAAAAAAAACAAAATGTGACTATCCGGTCAAATGGCACGTCTAATAGAAGGTACATTCCAAGGTACAGGTTCAGAAAGTAGGTGAGTACATTTCGACCCCGTTTTTATTTTTAGTTTAAACCTTGTAGTTTTTAAGTTATTAGTCATAATAAAAACTGAACTTTGACAAAATTCGCATGGTACACCAATTACCCCACAATGCTGAAATTTGGTATGCATGTAGCTTTAGTGGCACAAATATAGGGAAAAGTCTGACATATAACTGCATTTAACAATAACTGCATTTTCTACCACAAAAAAGAGTAGTTTGTACTCCCGTTACCTGTAATTCGAATGAAACTGTAGGTCAAGTTAGCTGGTTATTAATTTCGTTGCACTATTTTCTTGGTCAAAGATTAAGGCCAGCTTGCACAACGATCCCTAAACGTACTTAGTGACTAAACTGTTGTTAAATGTTTAAATTTTACGTATTTGTTGGATTTGACATGTCCTTAAATCATATTTAGCCACTAAATACGTTTATGCATCGTTGCGCGAGTCGCCCTAAGAATATTTTTTTTGTGTTTTGGGAGACTCGCGAGATCTCAGTTCGGGGCGAACCACTAGTTACGTAACAAACAACAAAACGTAAGTATACCGAACATATGATTTTCACTTTAAACTGTCATCGTAGGCATGTCTCGACATTCGACCGAGTCGAAAATAAAGTCGAATTCCGTGCGACTGCCAAAACGTATTTGTTTATTTTGTTAGTTGACTGGAGAGGCCTACGAGGATTATTGAGGTCTCGGAGAGTCAACGAACTTTAAGGTCATTTTAAAATTTAAATATAGAATACGAATGTGACACACCAAGCTTATGAGATTTGTAAACGTTGCGAATTGTATTGCCCCTCTAGATTTTACCTTAATAAAGTCCCTGAATTTTATGGATTAAAATTTTAAGTATGTACATACTTAAGACTAGACTTGACGACCTCTGTGGCGTAGTGGACGAATAGCCGGCTGAGACGCAGCGGGTTTGATTACCGCCGTTGAACAAATCTTTGCATTATCTACAGATGTTTGTTCCGGGTCTGGATGTTTGTCTACATATTATAAGTATGTATTTACAAAAAAAAAAGTATACAGTAAATCAGTTATCTGGTTTCCATAGTACAAGCTCTGCTTAGTTTGGGGCTAGATTGCGTTGTGTGAAATGTCCAGCAATATTTATTTATCTAAGAATATTTGTTAGTTTGCTGAAAGACCGCCCGCCAGATGGTCAAAGTCAAACGACATCGCGCGAGTTGTACGTTGGATGAGGCAATGGATGCGCTCGGCATAGAAAGATAAGAGTCTATCAAACGAAAGTAGGCACTCGCATTTTTTCGTAACTTTTTACATGGCAATACTAATGTGTTTCCACCTACGGACGCTATGTTCTACAGCTGGGTAAATTTAGGGTGGTATAAAATAATAATTGCACGTACTATAAATAACTATAGTAATAACGAATTGTAACCCACTCTTATCAACTGCAGATTAATAATATTGAACTATTTTATAGGTTTTGTCATTCTGAACCAGAAAAATAGGCAAAAAATGCCTTTTCCCGAAGATGTAGGCAGGAACCACGGATGACCATTTCCCATGAATCTGACTTACTTCTTTCGTTTCAGTCACTCTCTTAATATTCTTCAAATAGGTCGTCGTTTAAGGTAGGTACTCTTGACTTTTTTTCAACAGATTAGGGAAAATGAGAATCGGAGTGTGGCATCATTATTATTCCCTAATGTTTGGTTTGCCACGCTGATATTTTTTGAATTTGCCGCGATTTTTCAGGATCTACTTTCATTTGACAGACTCTAGATATAAATTTACGTATGTGAAAAATCTTAGCTAACAACAATGTTAAAACATACTATTCTCTCCTATATGTACACATATAATGTCATAAATGATGATGTTACCTCCTTAATGGCCAAAAAGGCTTTGTGTTTGAGGTATGAAAACGTTTATTTTGTGTCTCAAATAAAACGGCTCTCGGAGTCTTCAAGTCCAGAGTGAATAGGTTCTTCCTAGGCAAGCGTGCTCCATCTTCGATCACAGCGTCACTTACCACTAGGTGAGGTAGTGGTCAAGTTCTTGACTATCATCAATACAAAAAACTACATAAAAATAAGTAAACTGGTACATAAAATACAAAAATGGACACCAGCTTGGGCAAATCGGCGTTGTATGTACATATGTATGTTTGTTTCTCAGAGGATAACTTTCGAAGCGTTGTTCCGATCATCGTGAAATTTGATACATAGGTAGGTAGTGATAGCACAATTTTGGTGTGACTAAATGAGCTAAAAATGTTGGGGGGTTGTTGATTTATTGGAGTTCAAGAGGGGTAAAAAAATGAGACTATTAGGTCAAATGAGACGTAAAACGAAAGGTCTTCAATAGTACATTTCTACTCCCTTTTTATTTTTAGTGAAGTCTTTGTAGTTTTTGAGTTATTAGCCATAATATAACCTGAACATTGACAAAATTCACAAAGCTGAAATTTTGTACGCGTGTAGCTTTAACTACACAAATACAGGGAAAAGTCTGAAATCCGGAATAACTGAAGACTCGCGAGATCTCAGTACTGGGCGAACCACTAGTTATTTCGTTTTTTATCGTTATAAATGCATCATCATAGTAGAACGTCCATTGCTGGCTTAACACAGATACCCTATAGATTTCCGAACGAATGATCTTGTGTAGCCTGGGTTCAACGCGTTTATTGACTGTTATTTTGTTTGCCTTGGTGTTCAATACATTTATGGCTCCGGAACAATTTCAACTTATTGAAGTAAAACTTCTTTACGCACGCTTGACTTGGAGAGTAAGCTGGTGAATGCGTTACGAACAGTGCGAACGGAAGTTGAGAGGGAGATATAAGTTAGTGAAGATAGAAAGAGAGAGAGAGTTACGTTTCGTATATTTTTAAACGTTAATGTGCGAGTGCGAGTTGCGTCTGTCCAGAATGAACATAGACTGATCGACCTACAGACGTGTGGACAATATTGTAATTGAACAATTTTATAAATTAACTAGCTGACAAATCCACAGCCTCGCACGCGTAGTTTTTCAATAAAAACATGACCCCTCATTCTGCGCAGTTGGGTAAAAAGTAGCCTATGTCACCCGGGGATAGTGTAGCTTCCAAACAGTGATATATTTTTTTAAATCGGTCCAGTAGTTACGGAGCCTATTCAATACAAACAAACAAACACATCTTTCCTCATTATAATATTAGTATAGATATTTTGAAAAAGAAGTTTTACTTCAGTCGTGTGGTCTAAAGCACACTCGTTTTTTAATTATTAACTTTTGGAGCAGGGTAGCGACCAAATGGTGGCCGAGGAGTGGCTGTAGAAAGATAGGGCGTCTGGCAGCGAGATGGGTGGACGACATCGTAAAGGTCGCGGGCCGTCAGTGTGTGAGACTAGCGCGGGATCGTGGTGGATGCCACAAACTTGGGGAGACCTATACCCAGTGGGTGAAGTCGGGCTGTGGATGGTGATAATGATTAACTTTTTAGGTCTCAGTTCTTGTATATTTTAGTCTTATAACACATTCACTGTTTACTGGAAGACAAGATCTCCGGTCGGGCACTGGGAAGTTGGAAATGCGATACAGTTTCATACTACTGCATGTTTCTGTGTTTACTCTGTATCCACGTACTACATATGTGTATTTTATTTTATCAACAAAATAAATTAATTATGAATTTGAATTTTATATACTTTGACGTGAATACGTTTTTAAACTTCCATAGTGGGAGGCAATTCAAAAAACGAATGACCACAAAATCTGGGGATACAGTTTGGTGTTTCAGCTGTATATCTATCATCTCCATCAAAAATTTAAAAATACCACTGGATAGCTAAAAGATCAAAGAATCCGTTACGCTAAAGGAGGACTGTGATGCATCGTGCGGTGGAGGGGGAAGCGCCGCCATTTTGAGGTCAGTTTGATGTGTTTTGAGATTTCCATTTAGGAACCCTTAGGACTTCGTAGTGTTCAAACATGATTATAACATATATAAAACAGCGATTTTTATTTTTTGTATAGAAAATATTACCTGTTACGTACACGTATTCACATTTACAACACACCGCCGTGTCCATGACACAGTCACACCTAATTTTTTTTAAATGAGTTATATTGACCACTATTGCAATCGATAGACAACTGTCTATACAAAATGTCAACAATGACCAGTCTATTAGTATTTCTCTATGACTATGACGCGGTAGATGACTGAATCAATGAAAACACTTTATTGTACACTAGGGTTGCCAACTGTCCTGCTTTCCCAGAACATGTCCTGCTTTTTGAGGTGTCCTGGGCTGCCCTGGATAGTTTTTAAAGGGTCCTGTGTAAAATTCACGCGCCACTTCTGTCTCCAATCGTTTTGTCACTGGGCCCGCGTGTGAAGGTCGTTGACACTCATTAAAACAAAGAAGCTACGTGGATAACTTCATGAGCTCTCATGAGGACTCCAAACACAATAGTGCGTCCTGGTTTGAAACCGAAATGTCCTGGTATTTCTACCTTCAAATCCTGGATTTCAAAATTTAGCGATGGCAACCCTATTGTACACCATATATATATATTTATACAAATTATATGGCAAACGAGCATGCAGTCCACCAGATGTTAAGTGGCTACTGCAGTTCATGGATATCCACATAGAATTTAAAACAAGCTATTATGTTGTCTTGATCTCTATGTGGATACGTTGTCATACTATAGGACTTAGCTGTTATGCCTGTGTGCCAGTAATTACAGGAACATACCATTACCATCTAACCGGAACACAGCAGCACAAGTACTGCTATTTGGCGGCAGATAAAGGTAAGGCGGTGGTGCCCACTTCTTCGAGCTCATTCACAAAAGCTCTACCACCAGTAAAATAAAAGAATACAAACAAAATAGAATAAATATTTCATGTCTGCATCTAACAGCTATCAGCAACCTTCATTATATCTTCTTTCCTCCATTGTGGAAAACTATAAACGAGTATAAAAAAGTATCTTACCTCCAACAGGATCCGTTTCGTCGACGTGGATCATATCTGACGATCTGCAACAATATAAACGTGTTTTTGTAGAGCTTTTGACACAGTTCTCTACACTGGTTTGGAGATCGGGTGGTCAGTTGGTGACGGTAAAAAAGGCAAGTGACAGGCACTGACAGTGACAGTATAGGTCGCGTCATGTAAAAAGAACGTTGGAAAAGAGTGGAGGGGTTTGCGCATAAGCACACCTTTCGTTCGCGGCTTCGTATATTGGTTATTGGTAGGTATGTACATTGAAAAATATATTAGATAGAATATAATATCATTAAATAGAATTAAAAACATGTTGACGGCCAGCATTCTTTTTACATGACGCGGCCCGTTCAGATTAAGTTTTAAGTTCTGACAGCAAGAAATTGGACTAAGACAAAATTGAAAGAAAAAAGAAAAGATAGAAAGAAAGAAAATTTATTTGACACACACACAGGACATACCATTCAGAACACTTACCTACTTACCTAAAGATTATAATAATAAAAAAAAAATATTTAGGTACAGAGTTAGAATAGAAATCAATCAATGAATAGAATCAGAATTGAACTTAGAATAGAATAATTCTTTATTATACACCAGGAATACTTAAAAAAACTAATGTATGTTAAATATAGTACAATGGGCGGCCTTATCGCTGAAAGCGATTTCTCCCAGGCAACCTCTGGATGGAAAGTAAAGAGCGAAGCAGTAATGGACAGCGGTGCCCAGAGTATATTTACAAATGAAAGAAATGCTTACAATCCTAATACTTAAATAAATACCTAAAGATAGACTGATATATACCAAACTAATAACTTAATTCAATATTCTTACGATTCTAATCAAACGAGGACAATAAAATAAATAAATAAATAGGTACCAACACAAATGACGAATAACTCGAATTAAGAAAGCTAGGCATTTAGGTAATGCTGCTTTAATCAGGGGAGACCGGAGGGGAATCGCCCATACAACACGTACTACCAAGATCATTTCTAATTGGAGCATATTTCTACCTTAATAAGGTATTATTTTAATTTGAATAGTATTTATCTAGGTTCCTAACCATATATTAGGTCAAAATACTTACCTAAAATGAAATAGAAGCGTATCGTATTCTGCATGTTTTTACGTCATAAAAGACCTGTTTTCAACCTAATTGTTTCGTATTAAAAACAACAAAATCTTACGTATCCTAGTCATGGGAACATAGATTATATCGTCTAGTTACAGAATAACAACATAATGAGAAAAATACAACAAGTTTTCAGTCATCATTTTTGGTATTACGGAACACGGTCAAAATCTAATCAAATTTAGAATTGTTCTATTGCTATCACTGTCGCTCTGCGTGGCTAAACTTCGTCACGAAACAGGGATAGCGATATTCATGCCGAAGTTTTTGACGCGGCCGAATTGAAGTTGCGCTCGGGGTTCGCCGGCTTCTTAAAAGAGTGCTGTGAAGGAGCCCGTTTAATTTCCACAGGCAAAGCATGCCAAAGGCGCACTGCTTCGGCAGTGAATGATTTTCCGTAGAAGGAACTAGAGTGTACGGGTGTCTTTTAGATTTTTATTAGTAGTTTAGTTTAATGACTTTTACCCAGTTCAGGTAAGGACAGTGCTGATAGATAACCCTTGATAAATTCAGAGATTAGAATTATAAAAGTTTCCATATTTTTATTATCATACTTAGTGTGTGATAGATAATATATGTTTACCGATATATAGATTAAATCTATCACACTAATATTATAAATATTGTTTGCTTGTTACTCAATCACGTCGTAACGGCTGAACCGATTTCGATGAAATTAAGTATGCACGTAGTTTATACATAGGCTACTTTTTATCCCATAAATCAGGTCCCGAGGGATAAAAATAGGGTGTCAAGTTGCAACTATACATCTACTGTGCGCGAATTCATTTAGGAACAGTTGTCCTCAATACAGGCATAGCCTAGTGAGGTTGACAGGTACATATCTCTACAAATGTTTACCATACTCTACGAAATTGTACTTGCTAAAACTGTAACCTTAGTTAAGCTATGTACCTACGTGCATTTTGTAATAATTCCTTTACAGCATCCTTTTCATCCCTTCTACTCCGTCCTACCTCAAAGAACGCTTTGACTTTCTTCACCTTTCCAACTATCGATCCTTACGTTCCTCTGAAACCCTTCAATTAAAAACTTCCCACCATACCTCAGTATTTTATAGTACCTCTTTTACTCTGCACGCTACCAGACTATGGAATGCCCTACCTGTCTCAATTCGTCATGCAAAATCTCTCCCTATCTTTAAAAGCATGGTCAGAAAACACTTTCTGTCATCCATCGCTCACTAGGCCATTTATTTATTTATACATTTTTATAATTTATGTATGTAGGTATGACAATATATATATATATATATATATATATATATATATATATATATATATATATAATGTATCTTAATATTAATATTTATGTAATTTTATGATTATATTGCTTAATATAATTAATCATTTTATTTTATATTAACTATATTTTTTTAAAATTGTAATATATGCTTGTTTTAAAAAAAAACTGATTCTAAAAAAAAAAAATCTTATGCCGCCGTCCTTATTTGTTCATATAGATCCTGTCCATCCAAAGGTTGCCTGGAAGAGATCGCTTTTAGCGATAAGGCCGCCCATTGACCTATGATTTAAAATTGTATTTTCTTTTATATGTTTGTATTTAATGGTGTGCAATAAAGAAATTATCTAATCTAATCTAAATAAATGTTTTCATGTTCATTTTCAGTAGTGTAACTCGTACGAAGTCGCGGGAAACAGCTAGTAGCAAATAAATCTTGAGATAAATTGGTAATGTCCATGAATGACAGCAATAAAGTACATTAAAGTACATAATATGCTACTTTTTATTGGCAAACCACGCGTGTGAAGCCGCGGGCAGTAGCTAGTATTTTCATACCTATAGAGCGGTGACCAATTAATGTATATAATAATAATATTATTTATTAATGTACTTGTGGAAATCTGATTTCGTCATAATATAAGATAAGACTTCAAATCGGAACTACCGTGTAAACTCTATATAACGACACTCAAGGGACTGAGCATATTTTGACGTTATAGAGAGTTGTCGTTAAATGGAGAGAACTTTTTCGTCAATACACAGTGATTTTCTCTTACTAGCCATGTTTACAACTTGAAAGTTTGTGAGCTACTAAGAATATGACAACGTATAGATTAAATTCATCACTTCTACTAACAACAGTCTGCAGCTACACGTGCAAGCAATCCCATTTTGTAAACAAAAGAACGGATTTCTTAGAAAGTTTGGTGTGTATGATGCCGACAGTCGAGTTTATTATGGTCTAGGATAATAAAACGACAAAAGGATATACACAGCTGCGCAGTTTTTACTAATTTGGCAACTTAAAAAGAACTTTTTATTACAAATTGTTGTCGTTATTGAGAGTGGGTGTAATGCTATACAGAGTGTACTATTGTATGCAAGACAAGCTAAACCGACCAAAGCCGAGTGATTTCGACGCTTTAGAGAGTATGTCGTTAAAACGAGTGACGTTACATGGAATTTACACTGTATTTGATTTCCTTAGTGTATTCCTTAGGGTATTCTAAATCACCCTGCAGAACCTGTAAAATCTGTAAATGATGAAAAACACCAAATGTGTCTATTACTACATAGCATTAGTTTGAACATGTCCTTCAAAATATAGGCCAGTTCATCAAAACCCTGGCCTTGTCCTGTTTCGCGTGAATACGGACTGATATGTTAATTTCAACGTTTTTACGACCTTTTTATGTTTTTTTTTCTCTCTGATCTCGTCTGAATTCAGTTTCCGTTCCATTGTTTTGATAAAGAGCAAAACAATAAAAGTTTGATGGACTATTGTTTACATGCTTAGAATCCCTAACAGTTCTACAATAATACTAATATTTCTTGGACTACTAACTACTTCTTAGACTACTAAAAACCTATTTTATCATAAATAGATTTTCGTTTGAACACAATTAAGCATTAAAAGAGTCTAAGATGAAGAACCTAGAACCTAGAAGGTACCCTTCACTCTTGAAGGGTATCTGGGTCTGTACCCAGATTGCAGTTTTCCAGGACAGACAGTCGACAGTAGAGAATTTAATACTCGTACCATAGGTTGCCTGAGTCTGTTCCCTAGGGTAAAAGAACAACCTAAGCGTCTTCAAGCCGCGAGTGAATGCCTCTTATAGCCTGCGTGTTCCATCGTAGACTGCATCATCGAGATCAGGCGAGATTGTGGTCAAACGCTAGCCTATAATTTATTAAAAAACAAATAGCTAATGCATTAAGAACGTAGAACCGAAACAATTAATGTATTAATTCAAATGCTGTGTTTAAGATGCCATTAAGGTATAGCAGTCCACTAGATGGAAATACGACTTAAATAAAGTTTGTTAGCCGTTGGGTACAAGCCGCAAAAGATCCATTGTTGTGTAAATCTATGTACCTACCTCTTCTGTACTGGTGAACGTTTTATGGCTGATATGTTGATAGAATTTCATATTAATTACATAAGCTACATAGGTACCATGAAATTCAAACTTATTGATCGAGCGAAACGAGATCTCTGAATCAACTTGGGTAAATCGGCGTTGTATGTATGTTTATCCGAGGATAACTTTCGAAGCGTTGATCCGATCATCGTGAAATTTAATACATAGTGATGGCACAATTTTGGTGAGACTAAAAATGTTGGGGGGTTGTTGAGATATTGGGGTTCAAGAGGGGTAAAAAAAATTAAATGACTGGTCAAATAGGACGTCAAATGAAAGGTATTCATTAGTACATTTAGACTTCGTTTTTATTTTTCGTAAAATCTTTATAGTTTTTGAGTTATTAGTCATAATAAAAACTGAACTTTGACAAAATTCACATGATACACCAGTGACCTCACAGTGCTGAAATTTGGTATGCGTGTAGCTTTAGTAACATAAATATAGGCAAAAGTCTGAAATCCAAAATAACTGCAATTTGTACCCCAAAAAAAATACCAATTAACATGAACTCCCGTTACCTGAAATTTGAATGAAACTGTAGGTCAAGTTATTTGGTTTTTCACTATTTTATTAGTCAAAGATTAAGGCCGGTTTGCACAACGATCCCTAAACGTATTTAGCGACTAAACATGTTTAAATTTTACGTATTTGTATGATTTGACAACTCCTTAAATCATATTTAGCCACTAAATACGTTCAGGCATCGTTGCGCGAGTCGTCCTAAGAATATTTTTTTTGTTTTGGGATACTCGCGAGATTTCAGTTCGGGGCGAACCACTAGTATTGTAAATTCGACAGTAACTGTCTGTCTGTTTGTTAGATTTACGCGAGTAAACGGCTGGTATACAGATGGATTATGACCATGATTACGCAGAGGGAGGTTGTTTTATTGATAAACCGCGCGTGCGAAGCCGCGGGCGGCACTTAGTTATGGTAAAAACTGGGTTAGTTTCTAATGGATGTCCACACCATCAAAGAATGATGTCTCGTATAGGCTTAAGTTTGATTGTTCGCCTTGCATTAATATTATTATTTTATTTTGTATGTGCTCTATCACGATCTTACAAATCCTTGTAAACTATAGACTCTATTGCTATAACAATAAGCAATAATTTAAATTCAATTGCCATGTGGCTTTCGCGATTCAAGGTGAAATTCTTTCGTATTGATATTGATACCAGTATGGCGAAATAGTTGAATAACACAAGATACCTATTGCGAGCGTGTTTACAAATTTGCAATACGTCTCTAGGTCACACATTTTATAATTAAAGGAAAGTAGCATTTCGTTCTCCTGTCCAATTTTATGTTATTTAGAACGTGTTTGTTTTTCGGGTAGGTATGGGGGGAGCAGCTTTCGGCAAATTAGCTAACATATTAAAATCCACTCGTATTCCATAATGTCTTAAAACACGTCTCTATATGTGTTCCAATGTGTTCTGCCAACTATGGCTTATGGTGCCGAGACATGGAGGCTCACGAAGGAGGCTGTGTACAAAATAAGTGTAGCACAGAGAGCCATGGAGCGCGCCTTGCTCGGCATCACACTCTTAGATCGAGTTCCCAATACCGAAATTCGCAAGCAGACTAAAGTACAAGACATCAGCAAGCGAATATTGGGGCTCAAGTGGAGTTGGGCAGGACACTTGGCCAGACGTAGTGACGACAGGTGGACTAAGGCCCTAACAGAGTGGAGGCCGAGAACTGGGCATCGAAATTGGGGACGTCCACCAGCGAGATGGGTCGACGACATCCATAAGACCGTGGGTCGTACGTGGTTCAGACTGGCACAGGATCGGGAAGAATGGCAAAAACAAAGAGAGGACTATGCCCAGCAGTGGGTCGACACATAAAGCTATAAATTTCCAGTATACGCTGACCTCTCGTTCTACGAAAAGTCTACACAATGCGAGGTCAACTTATACTGGAAATGTATAGCTTGATGTGTAGCCGTGTGTACCAACCTAATTTACCCTTTTTAACTGACTTCAAAAAAGGAGGAGGGTCTCAATTCGACTGTATTGTTTGTTACCTCAGAACTTTCGACTGGGAGAACTGATTTTGATGATTCTTTTTTTGATTTGAAAGCTGGTGCTTCCTGTGTGATCCCATTTCCATTTGGTCCAGTTCTGACAATGGCTGGATGCGAAAGAGATGAGAAACCAAGTCTTAAATTTGTTTAATTTTTATGTTATGTTTGTTAGCTCAGAAGTCCGTTATATATCAACCGATTTGGTAAATGAGTTTTTTATTTGAAAGGATATACTTTTAGATTGATCCCATGGAAATTTCATTAAAATTGGTAGAGTAGTTTGGTTTTGACTATTATCTGAAGTCGGTTATATTTTTGTTTTTTTTTTTTACTTAAAGATATTACGTCTCTTCCATTCAAATTTTTCTTATTAGACCTTATGGCCTTTCTTTCGTATCTTTATGAATTTTCGGTTTTCAACGGCAGAATCTATTTACTTACATTTGTCTCTTTGTCTTCTTAAATACTGGCAACGGAGACATTTTCAAATTCACATCGTAACCGTCTTTCTATTTAGAACCACTAGAAGCAATCAGTACAATCACTATAATGCACTTATGAATTCCAACACATCAGAAAAGTGGGATTGTAATTGATAACGCGCGGGTAGCAATATACTTTTAAATTTAACTGGCAGCTTGTAAAGTAATCTTGTTCATATTATGAAAACAGAAGAATTTGACGGAAGCTTGTTTCCTTTTATACATAATAAACTGTCAACTGTTTTTTCTTATCATTTTTAACGAAGATTTCGTCGCGATTATTTTATTCGTTAATTTTATTGATGCACTGAGACATCGAGGAAGTGACAAAACAATACTAATAGACTGAATTGAGTTGATTGCTTCGATCGACGACACAAAGTTGGCAGTTGGCACAGTGGAAAAGCAATGCCAATCATTCGGGTGCGTCTATACGTCATGGAGTCCTATGATGGGTAGGTAAGTATCTATGCAAATAGATTTTGTTACCATTGTTTGTGTGTTCATCCGGTGTACGTGCATTCCATGACGTAAAGAAGAAAATGAATATTCATTGAGCTTCTGAGATGCGTACTACTAAAAGGTAACTACAAAACTAAACAAAAATAACAATATGCTGTAAATAATTGAAAGAATTTTATCCGAATAAATAATTCGAAATTCAAAACTGCAAAGGAATATTGGAGGCTTGTAACACAGGCTGAATATAATATAACCAGAAGAATTAAAAGAGGTTTCATTCCATTAGGTAGTAAAAAGGTTGGCATTCAATGAATCACCAAACAGGTTGACTCGCTTTTTCTTTTTAATATTTTAAAAAGCCAAAATGTTTGTCACAAAACCCGCTTGATAGGAGAATGTTTATGCGAGTTCAACGGCCGGAATACGCTTTCCAAACTCGTTCTTTAGAGTCACATGGTGTTACACATATGTACGAGATAGGTTTTATTGTTGACACTTCGACAATGGCTGACCAGTCATGGCCTGTTCCATATAAGGTACGTGTGTGGAATAATAAGAGGTTCCAGCTAGTGAGACAAACGCAGAATTTTTATTTCTTAGCAAACAAGCTTCGGTGTACGCTTGGCGCATCGGTGATTTTATTCACCTGTTGGTATATTAAACATCTTAAAACTATCTTAACTATAAAAGATAACTATCAAAGAATAAGACGGATCTATTGAAGCATTATGGTATCGAAATTAAACTTTACTCAAAAACGTAGATAGCTTCTATCTCATAGTATATTTAATTCTCTACCTATAGCAAAGCTCTTCAAAATATTAGCAAGGAATATAAGAAAACGGTTGATCATCCTTCTTATTATGAAACTTAAAAATTGTCCAATGACAAGTAAAATGCTTAAGGACTTACCTGGGGAGACGTTAAATCGCTTATTGAGAAGCAATGTTTTGTTCAACAAATTATGTGCTTTCAATCTGTAATTCATATATGTTATAGTTAAGGATACGTGCTAGAACACCTGTGTTGTGAAAACACGATTCCGTAAAATTTTCTCGATAGAAAAAAAATCCAAAGATGACTCCAGATTTATCTTAAAACCGTTCTTATGAGATGAATACTACAATTTAGATCTTGAAACTTTATACAGTAATTCTACACAAACATAAATAAGGGCACCTGTGTTTTAAATTTTCAAAATACCTTTTGATTTTACCATAAAATGAAAATATCTAAGTTTTGCACTAATGAAACCATTCGCTCCGGACACCCGGTCCGCGATATAAGTCTGGCCTCGGCTTTCAGACGGGGTACCCGTGACGCTTGTCGCTCCAAACGAACACGTAATTCTTAGGTAGAATTTAAATTTAGTTGGTTTTTGTAACGACGCTGTACTGAGAAATAAGCACAAGATAATGAAGGGACTGAATGAAAAAAAACCGGCAAACATATGAACCACGGCGAGATAGGACGTGCAGCGGCGCGCGGAGAAGCTGGGGTGAAATTCGAGTTTGGGCTGAGGTATAGTCAACTCTTAACAACTGCATATACCCACTTAGTTACTATCAAAATTTTGACAAATAAATTTATGACCCTACTCTCACAGAGTGATTTTCAAGACGAAGACGGTGAAGAAGAAGGGGTTAAGATGCGACAATTAAAAAAGATATAGGTATACAAACACAGAAAACATACACATTTGAATTTAAATGTTTTGTTGAAAATAATTTAATACTTGTTCAAAACAAGCTTTTATAAAATTCATAATCGGAACCGCAAGCAGATTCAAATGAGCCCAAACACTAGTAGCCTACTATAATTCATTCAGAAGTTCCGTTGTCTAGCATCCGTCTCCATCATGAGACCACCTCCACGGTAGCATTTATTATTGCATTGTCACCGAAGTTACATAACATAAGTATTCCAAATTTCAGCTCAATCGGTTGAGGGGAACGGGTTTAAAATTTAGTTGCAAGATTCCACCCGAACAAACATACATACATTGCAAGTAAATAAAACGCTTGTAAAATATAATGCCCCTCGAGGTCGTAATAAGAAATAGAAACAAACTATTCTTATTTTATGTACTTGTTAGTGAGAATAGGATCTTATTGAGTTAGTCCATGCACGTATCAAGCCAGTTGTAGTTTTTTTTAATTATCAATTATAAATAACCTTTATTAATGATACAGGCCATCTCTGTAAGTGTCAAAAACGCTACGATCCAAGTTACGCAGAATGATTTCGCGGTCAAGTATCCTGAACATTGTGAAGTGTCGGATGGTTGGGATGCCGGAATCATGAGTCATGGAGTATTGAACCGAGGAGTGATGTGATTGCTTACGGGATTACGTTTGGCTATGGCTACTCTACCTGTGCGTACAATTTGTAGAGCTTGCCCATATGAGTATGTTTGGCTTCAGGTAGGCAAGATAATAATTGTAGAGCAGATTAATCAAAGATAGAAGAGATGACCTCCGTGGCGCAGTGGGCGAATAGCCGGCTGAGACGCAGGAGGTAGCGGGTTCGATGTTTGCGGAACAAATGTTTGCATGATCTACAGACATTTGTTTCGGGTCTGGTTGTCTCTCTATGTATTATAAGTATGTATTTACAAAAAAAAGTACATAAGTATTCTATCAGTTATCTGGTTCCCATAGTACAAGCTATGTTTAGTTTGGGGCTAGATAGCGCTGTGTGAAATGTCCAGCAATATTTATTTATTTATTTTTATTACATACCTCTTTTTAGACAAACTGTATAACAAACAAGGGTTAAAAATAAGGATTTTTTCCTTGGGGAAGTTTCCAAAGATAAGATTATCTGTAAACAACATGGCAATTTTTAGTTAGTTGCAAATCAAACCCAAAATCTCTGCAAATGGGAAATATTGTGTGAGACAGTTTATGCCTCTCACGTTTTTGAGATCATGCCTTGTCCATCTGCAAAGACGGATGATCTCAAAAAGGCCAACGCTATGTACAAAACATCTATACTTACGAAAAAGAGTTTCTTGTTTCTGTGATATCTAATAAACTACTGAACCAATTCTGGAAATTCTTTCATTGTGAGAAAGCTACACTATCGTGCTATATATATGCTGTTTCATATTGATAAAAATACTTGCGAAGCCGGGGCTGATCAGCTAGTTATTTATAAACAGTTTAGATTTGATTAACTACAATCCAGAAAAAGAAGAATAGAGATTTTACAGTCTTTAAGGATCAATTAACAGTATCTTACTATAAGTAAATTTAAATAAGACGCGGCGGAGTCGCTCAATTTTAGGATGGCATGGGTATTTTAACTAGTCTATTACCTAGAGTTAAACTGCTAAGCTGAAGTGGCAGAGGGCGGGGCACATAGCTCAAAAAACAGACGGCCGCGAGTTTCTCGAGTGGAGACGACGCACTGGAAAGGTCAACGTAGGAAGGCCCCCCACTAGACGATCTAATAAAGGTGCTGGAAGCAGTAGGGAGCAGTGCAGGACGCACAAGATCGGTTGCAGATCAGCAGTGGACGTCCTCTGATTGATATAATGATGATTTCCTAGAGACATCTTTTCGACGTCATAGAGCACGATTATCTAACTATCAATTTTCTCAGCTTTCTCATTTGAGATGGCACGGTTGATCTGAATTTATAATATTTCGCATTATAATGATGTTACCTAACTATGTAGGTAACAAAACAATCAACGATACGTTTTCCTTAACCAAAACTTGCGTTGGATTAAACTGGTTCTTTAATATTGTTTTATTTATTTACAATGCAACTAAAACCAAACACTTGGATATTTAAATAAGAATCAAGAATAATAAAGAACTCAAATGGGAACTATTCAGAATAAATGGGGAAAGATGTTTAGTTATTTTAAACCACTTGGCTTTATACAATCATCAAATGGGATATTGAATAAGAAAACTAGGAATAAGACCGCGAAGAAGTGCCTGATAAAGGCACTTGTCTCACCGCCGGCGATGAGCGAGAAGCGAGTAGAGCTGGAAACTAGAAACAACTTGGCGAGCAATCGAGTGTGTAGTTCCTGTAGTTGTCTCGCTGGGCTATAACATAGCGCTTTGTTTCGCGCATCGCTGAGCGAGTGTTGTAGTTGCTGCGACAAAATAGTGGAGAGCGAGTTCTCGCCGGCAATGTGAACGGCCAGCGATCAACTATTAATATACGTGTCTCTTTTACTCACACGGAATCTATATCTTGTGTTCGTTTCTTGAGCGAGAAAATAGTTGATAGCTAATCGCTTACTCACCGACGGTGAGACAAGCGCCAAAAGAGAATATCGCTGTATCATGTAATATCGTGTCGTATTAGAAGGTAAAAGAGACCGCCTTAGAACGAGACAAATGGAAGAAGTTGCGCCGACAAGAGCGAAGTTCGCGAGAGACACAAATTATAATTGAATCTTGGATATGTAGCTTATTATCGCGTTATTGAAAGAATTGGTTTAACTATGATCTTTGCCATTTCATTATAGCAGTCCACCGGTGGACGTAGGTCTCTTCAAAGGAGTGCCACGGAGTCCAATCCTCAGCTCTTCTTATCCAGTCTCTACTACCTACAGCGCGCAGATCTTCGCTCCATCTAGCGGTGCGGGCGTCTACTTGCCTAAATGGACTCCACTCCTGAACACATTTCATCATATAAACAGTAGGATATATGCTGCTGAACATGCCCCCCCCCCCCCCCATAGATTTCAAGAGCGACCTTGTGCGGCTTGCACCCCGACACCTTTATCAGGTTGAAACGGTGCACAGTTATCCCAATGTTTATCAGTTCCGCAGCAGATAGTCATATGACCGCTTTAACTGACGACCTCCGTGGTGCAGTGGGCGAATAGCCGGCTGAGACGCAGGAGGTAGCGGGTTCGATTCTCGCCGCAGAACAAATGTTTGCATGATCTACAGATATTTGTTCCGGGTCTGGTTGTTTCACTATATATTATAAGTATGTATTTACAAAAAAAATGTATATAAGTATTCTATCAGTTATCTGATTCCCTTAGTACAAGCTCTGCTTAGTTTGGGGCTAGATAGCGCTGTGTGAAATGTCCAGCAATATTTATATTTTATTTTTAACTTTTAACTTGTTCAAGCGCTCAATTCGTATTTTCTTCCGCAGATAAGTATCTTACGGAACACGGAGGTCAGGAAGATAATCCCCAAGGTTAGAAAGACGATATATTTTCAGTGTTCGCAAAAACCAGCAGAAATAAAAATGAGCGTTTGATCAGCACCAGAGAAACACGGAAATAACCATTGAATTTATTTGTAACAGGGTGATTTATGTGAAGTCAGATGTTTTATGAGAGGTTATGTAAGTCTTCCGCAGAGATTTTTGATAAAATATGCGTAGCGTTTTCTCTACAACATTAATGTTATTTTTATGATGCTCTAACTCTCGTTCGCAAAAAGACTAGATCAACGTCTAAACACCAAGAAAAGACTAGCAAACAATGAACATTTTAAAAATAATGTAAAAAAATTATTACATTGTTATTTTTTTCTTATTTAATCGTCCCTGTTCTTGTCTACTCATTTTAACAAGCATTTTATTATCTTGCAATGTTTGCCTGTTTGTCCGGGTGGAATCTTGCAACTGAATTTTATACCCGTTCCCCTCAACCGATTGAGCTGAAATTTTGAATACATATGTAACTTCGGTGACAATGCAATAATATGATACCATGGTGGTCTCACGATGGAGACGGATGCTAGACAACGGAACTTCTGAATGGATTATAGTAGGCTACTAGTGTTTGGGCTCATTTAAATCTGCTTGCGGTTCCGAATATACATTTTATAAAAGCTTGTTTTGAAAAAGTAATTTTTCAACAACAATCTTTTAAATGTTGAGCTTTATATTGGTCTGCATTAAAAAAATAACGAAAGGCTCTTTGTGTTATAAGCTCTATTTTTGTTTATTGTCTGAAGCAATTTTGTGATTTTTTTAACCTTTCGTACTCTAGAGCAGTTGAGTTATCGTTTAGTTGCTCTTTAGATGGCTCAACTGTTTTATTAATACCTTCTTTCAGAAAATAAATGTATTATTATATTTATATCAATTCAAAGTACTAACTACCTACTTCTATTTACCCGCATCGATGATTTATTTTTAACCATATCAGATATCTGTTGGAATCGACACCAGTTGCGGTCGATTCCCAGCAGATGTTCAGCAAAAATGCTTAGCAGGTTAAGATTGGATTTTATTTTTAGAACAGTTACTGACCTTAGCTTTATAAACAGAATTAACTTTGCACTCTTAATAAAATTATTATAAATGAGATCAGAATCATCTTGATTGTTCAGGATTATAAGATTGGAACTGAATATTCAGTGAGTGGACGATGCTGTAGATATTATCAACGTCTCCCTCATCTTAAGACACTGGGAGACTTTGTAAACGTCGACAAATTTTGAGAAACGGTTTTGTCCATGATCTAGAACAATAATCGTTTATTGATCGAGCGAAGCGAGATCTCTAATTGCGGGTTCCTATATCCATCTGTAACTGACTACGCCTCGTATCTCCTTGAAAAGTAACAAACTTTTGACAGGTTTTCAAGGAGAAACGAGCTGGTTACCGACGGATATAGGAACCCGCCATAAATCAACTTGGGCAAATCGGCGTTGTATGTATGTCTGTAGATCATGGATGTATGTAAGTATGTATGTTTGTCCGAGGATAACTTTCGAAGCGTTGATCCGATCATCGTGAAATTTGATACATAGGTGTAGTGATGGCACAATTTTGGTGTGACTAAATGAGCTAATAATGTTGAGGGGTTGTTGAGATATTGGGGTTCAAGAGAGATAAAAACAATGAAAATGAGGCTAACTGATCAAGTAGGATCTCAAATGAAAGGTATTCATTAGTACATTTAAACTCTGTTTTTATTTATCGTAAATTCTTTATAATTTTTGAGTTACAGCCATAATAAAAACTAAACTGACAAAATTCACAGGGTATATCAGTGACCCCACAGTGCTGAAATTTGGTATGCGTGTATCTTTAGTAACACAAATATAGGTAAAAGTCTGAAATCTAGAATAACTGCAATTTGTACCCCAAAAAATGTACCAATTTACATGAACTCCCGTTAACTGTAATTTGAATGAAACTGTAGGTCAAGTTGTGAGGATCCGCATTTCGTGGCACTATTTTATTAGTCAAAGATTAAGGCCGGCTTGCACAACGATCCCTAAACGTATTTAGCGACTAAACATGTTTAAGATTTACGTATTTGTAAGATTTCACAAATCCTTAAATCATATTTAGCCACTAAATACGTTTAGCCATCGTTGCGCGAGTCGCCCTAAGAATATTTTTTTTGTGTTTTGGGAGACTCGCGAGGTCTCAGTTCGGGGCGAACCACTAGTTTTATTAAAGTATTCATCAAAAAAAAATATGTCTTTACAAACCACGCTGTCTAAAGACTGCAATATATGAGAAAGTGGATTTTTAACATCATCATCATCTTGTTGTTCCCTGCTGAACATAGATCTTCCCCATAGATCTTTTGCGGCCTGCACCCCAAGTATATCAAGTATTTCCGTCTAGTGGGGGGTCGTCCTACGCGCTTTTCAGTGCGCAGTCTCTTCATTTGAGAATCTTTCTGCCTCAACGACCGTCAGGCCTTCGAGCTGTGCCCCGCTCACTGCCGCTTCAGCTTGCTGATCTTCTAGGCTGTGTCAGTGAGTTTGGCTTGTCTACAAATCTCCTTATTTTTAATGCGTAGAGACGTGTGGTGTGTTTCAATTCTTAAAAATATTTAATGAAGTGGTGTACCTGCAATTTATGGAAATAGAATGGATGATATACCTACTATTGTACCTACTAGATGTGCTATTTGATTGGTATTTGTGTATGAAGAAAGGCTTCATTGTATCAAACTGTCGAGTGTTTCATAAAACATTCCCTTTGTTTATATTTAGATAATTTGTAGCACAATCTCAAGATGTTATCAACAAGAGGAAATCAGTAAACATGCCAATAAAATTACCGATAGGAGTAACATTCTAGCTGGCCGATGTCAGATGTTTTTAACCATTGATACCTACAAAATGAGGAGTGCTAGGCTTGAAGTGTTTGTCTATCTGTGTTTAATTCACAGGATTATTGGTAAGATAGCTGAGAGGCCAGAAGAGCGGGTTCGATGTATTCATGATTTGCAAATAATTTGTTATCAATATAAAAGGTACTATGTACTAAGACCAGACTATCATAAGACCAGCCTTAACGTATGGAAGCGAAACTTGGGCCGTAACGCAGAAGAACATACATACCATCCAAGTCGCCAAATGAAGATGCTGAGGTGGATGTGCGGCATCACCAGGCTCGATAAAATCCGTAACGAGTACGTACGAGGAAGCCTGGGGGTGCGCGATATCGGCTGTGATGGTACGGTCACGTGAAGAGGAGGCCACCTGACTACATAGGGAATTTGGCACTACAACTTTCCATCCCCGGTCGAAGATCTAGAGGTAGACCCAAGACAAGGTGGAGAGATGTAGTGTCAAAAGACATGAGAGAGTGCCAAGTTTCTAATTACAACCGACGTCGAGGATAGAGCGAAGTGGAGAAGAACGACCAGGAAAGCTGACCCCACCACCATGTTGTACATAGCTGGGAAGAGAGAGATAAAAGGTACTATGTAACGGTACCACATGACTCAGATCAAAATATTTGCAGATCTTGCTAACATAACCATTGCGCGAGTAGACGACGCAAGGGTTGCGGGTTCAATGTTTGCACGATTTGCAACGGTCGTCTACAACAACCTTAGTTGAATAATATAGTTATACACCTACTCACATAAAGACATCACTTTCGTGTCACTCAAAGACGTAGTTTCAGTTGAGTTTATGTGCGTTCTATGTTTGACCTTTGCTACAAGATAAATTTTAATCATAAATTGCTATCTATCAATTACCAAGGGTTATACATAGGTTTTTGATAAGAATTATATCACTACAGACTGTATCCTACTAATATTATAAACGCGAAAGTTTGTATGTGCGGATGTTTGTTACTCTTTCACACCGGAACGGCTGAACCGATTGCGATGAAATTTGGTATGTACGTAGATCATAACCTCGATTATCAAATAGGCTACTTTTTACTGTCAAACCACGCGTGCGAAGCCGCGGATTGGTCTGCTAGTATAATATATATGCAGAAAATTGCATAATTATATGTCGGCACCGGATCAAACCAGCTAACTCTACCTTATCATCATCATGGTATCCATGATGTCCATTGCTGACTATAGCCCTCCCCATAGACCTTTGGGAAAACACGTGGGGAGGATCACGAAATACGGTGTTTTTATTTTAATCTGCTCTGACGAGTAAACACACGAAGATTGAGCTCACAAAGAAAGTTAACAACTACATAAATTTCCCGATCGTTTATAGGTGCCGGGAGCGTAAGCATCCACGAACAAACAACACTTATAGCAATGATAAAGCGGCCGCGCTTGATAATTCAGGATGAAGCAGCCTGAAAGACCCAGAGATCCGGTCCAGAAACAATGAATTCCCCAGAGAAAAATTAATGCGGCTGTTTTCTTTTGAACGATCTATTCCCCCTGTCAATGTCATTTTTTGCCGCGCCTTTCGTTCGGAAACGTCACAGATCGGCCGATCTTGCGCGACTTGCACCCAACGCCTCCCAGCAAACTTTATCAGGTCCTTCTATCCAACTCTCATAATCTTCTCTAATCTTTTTAATTATTTCCTTGTCATATGAAAAGTATGACATAATTATTAGGGTTGCTAATTGTTCCGTATTATTGCCGTATATTAATATTCCCCGCTGGGATTAAAGTTGTGCATTTCCCATACTAAAGTACCTAGGTAGGTTACCTTACTACTTTTGTACCAATTGGACATCAATTAACCGGAGTTAATACCCGAATTCCTAATTGATAATTGATTACACATAATTATCTTTCGACCTTCGCGAACTAAATTTTTATACCGAGTCAAAGTCTTGTTAGTACACATTCATTTACCTGACAAAAGCGTGAAGCTGTATAGCTTGATTAGGTAACTATTTTAGGGTAGGCCTAGGTTTCAACTCCAGATCGAAGTTTGTAGGAATAAACTTGAAGTTCTTGTTTAAAAAAATTTTTTCAAAACAAGCTTTTATAAAATTCATAATCGGAACCGCAAGCAGATTCGAATGAGCCCAAACACTAGTAGCCTACTATAATCCATTCAGAAGTTCCATTGTCTAGCATCGGTCTCCATCACGAGACCACCTCCATGGTACCATATTAATGCATAAGTTACATATGTATTCCAAATTTCAGCTCAATCGGTTGAGGGGAACGGGTTTAAAATTAAGTTGCAAGATTCCACCCGGACAAACATATTACCCGTGCGCGATAAGTTGGAAACTGAGCGCGGTGACGTCATATTGGCGTGTTTGTACCGCCCGCAAAAAAGCGAACATAACAAGCAGCCGCCCGCGGCTTCGTCTTTGTTTTTTTTAACCTAATTTATTATGTTACTCAGGGAGGACGCTGCTTTTTATCTAATCTTTTTTACACTATTTGAATAAAATAAAAATACAATGTTTAAGTTTATACATTTATTTTATAATAAAATTTTATAATAAACACTTTTAGCACGAGGTTTCTTTCTTCGCTATGCAAACGTTTACCCTTCATAATGATAACAAAAACACTTAACAAGAACTATAACAACAAAAACTACAATAACAAAACAATAACACAAACGAAAACTAAAATAATTCCAGAGCGCGTCGTTACGTGACGTAGGCCAGTACGAGACTAAAAACCCTAGTAAAAAATAGTGATGCGAACGGTACAATACGGGCGCCATCGGGGAAGTGCAGGGGAAGCGGTCGGGGAGTCGCATTCCTAGCAGGTCCCAAGTTATCGCGCACGAGTAATACATACAATGCAAGTTAATAAAAAGCTTGTAGTAATAATAACAGCGTCAACTGCTAACCCAGTTAGCATAATACTGAGTCGAGGCTCTTTTGCTGCTACAACACACAACATACCTACCTCTGTTTAAAATTAATCTATCTATATATATAAAACAGAGTAGGGTTGGTTACACCATTTATAACTCAAGAACGCCGAACCGATTTTGATATGTTGGATTTGTCTACGCTCTGAATAGCAGAATAACTATTAAAATATCGGAAAATTTAAGCGCATAAAAGTTATGAAGAAAACTCATTTTCTCATACATAGATGCAGCTAATGATGACCGATCGACAATTGTACCAGCGATGTACGTTGGCAGCCCGCGTCATATGCATGTCAAGGCGGTACCTGGTTTGCCGAGTCAACTAGTTATTATATAAATGTTTGTTTCTGTTTTTGCGCGTACGTATAATTTTTATTTTTATGTTTAATATTTTATATCATCTTTCTTTCTCTCTTGTGTCTCACTCATCGTCTTTTTTTACTACTATATGGCAAACGTGCATGCAGTCCACCAGATGTTAAGTGGCTACTGCACCAATGGATATCCACATAGAATTCAAAACAAGCTATTATGTTGTCTTGATCTCTATGTGGATACGTTGCCATACTATAGGACTTAGCTGTTATGCCTATGTGCCAGTAATTACAGGAACATACCATTACCGTCTAACCGGAACACAGCAGCACGAGTACTGCTATTTTGCGGCAGATAAAGGTAAGGCGGTGGTGCCCACTTCCTCGAGCTCGTTCACAAAAGCTCTACCACCAGTAAATAATACCATCTGTTGTAAATGTAATATATGTGCAGTTTAGTAAATAAATGATTGTATATGTAAGGCCTTAGAACATGCTCAAGTGTTGTTTTTAGATATAACTTCTGAAACATCATGGTTTATGAATATAGTAGGTATATTTATTAAAAATTGTCTAAAATTCATTAATATCACTACAAATAGAGAGAAACTTGCGCAACGATGCCTAAACATATTTAGTGGCACTATATGATTTAGGAGTTGTCAAATCATACAAATACGTCAAATTTAAACATGTTTAGTCGCTAAATACCTAAATATTTACTTTATATTTACGTTGTGAATATTTCATTTGTAGCGATAGACAATTTTGATAAAGAAACTGACAGAAATCGGAGCGTTGAGTTTTTTATTATTTCCTTAATATTTTAATCTTTCTTTGGGATCAAATAAATGTATTTTCTTTCTTTCTCAGAGTCTCAATTCAGGCCGACGTACGTGTAAAGTGTTCGTGTCAAAAGCTTTTTAAAAAGCTCGCAAGCAAAACTGGACGTCACGTAGGTAATCTCTGATATTTCAACCGCGCGTTGCGAAAGTTTAACCCACTGGCGGGCGGATGCATTCGCGGACACGTGAACTAAAAACCACTTATCCTACAAAAAACATACGTTTCGCAATAAAAACAACGTGTATACTCACTGTCGTGTTGTATCACCAAATTTACATCACAAGATACACCATCCAAATGAACTTCTGACAGAAAAATCACTGTAGCACTTTATATCCACTGGCACAGAATCAGTTTCGTAACACTGAACGCAAAAATTCAAAACAAAAGAAAACAATTTGCCGATTTTAAATTTGAGCTGCGTCAGGATTGTCCGCTGCGAGTGCTGAGTCGCGACTGAGGCGGCGCGCGCGCAGACTACGTTTCTAATTTTATCGTGCCAGTAATACGAGATAAAGCCTGTCTTTATCGAGTTTCTTTTATTTTGTTTTGCGAAAGGAGAATTTGTCCTTTAAACTTTAGCTCCGCGAGATGAGACCCTACTTTTCGTACAAAAGATTTCAACGCGCACTTTATTTTTTCTAACTTTCGTAGAAGACCGATTGATCTCAACTAATGAAATAGTTTTGTATGTTATCCATTTCTTATCGGATAATGTTTATAGATATAAAATCGGTAGGTACACACGGCTACACATCAAGCTATAAATTCCAGTATAAGCTGACCTCGCATTGTATAGGTTTTTCGTAGAATGAGAGATCAGCTTATACTGGTATTGTATAGCTTGATGTGTAGCCGTGTGTACAACTACAAGGTAAACTCTTGTTGATACAGAATAATGTATTAGTTCGCGGGTGTGTCCACAGCTCTGTGGTTTACGGACTCGAAAAATGTAGAGCAATAAAGCAAGGCAATGAGCTAACTAAGCCACGTGAGTGGGTAAGACTAACTAAGCCGGGTCTTGCAAGACGCTAGGAGAGCCTAGGTATACTCTAATAAAAAATCGCTTTAAGCAATAATGCGTTAAGTTTTCTAGGTTAAGTAATTGTAATTTGGTGTTACAATAACAAAATATCTATTTAACTATCTACTTCAGCGGCTGCGTCCTTCATCCAGCTGTAATATACGCCAACGCTTCTGGCAGACGGGGTCATAAAACGTGGGACAAGCGACGATGATAATACCATCTCGCTCGCTCTTGCAGCCTTTCAGGGAGCCATTAGTGATGCGCCGAGTAACTATCGATAACACTAATTACCATAATTGTATTGACAAGGGAACAAACATGTTTATTGCTTGGCCCCGTCTGCCACGAGTCTTGGTGTATACTATAGTGCAGCAATTTGCTACTACGCGCTGTATAAATGTATTTAAATTTAATTTAATAAATAAAGATTGCTGGGAGCCGTTGAATACAGGCAGGCCGAACAAGCTCAATCTCTCTGGAAATCTATGGGGGAGCAGTGGATGTCCAATGGCTGATAAGGATATGATGATGATGAAGGATATACAAAGAATTTAGACGAGTAAAGTAAAAGAGTGAAAATAAATTAGGAGTCACTACAATACCTTGCACGGCTCAGTACCATCCGTACCTAGTTGTTATACCACCCATTCGCACACACCGTTTTGATTCTACGTTCTTGATGCGTACAGCTAAGGTATGGAATACTTTACCGTCGTCTGTTTTTCCTAATAAATACGATCCGGGCCTCTTTAACCTAAGAGAGAATAGGTTTCTTCTAGGTCTTCGTGCTACATCTTAGACCACATAAAAAAAAACCTAGGACTTTAATACGTTAGATATTTATTAGAAAACAGTGACCTTGATGGAGAGCAATGTTTCTTCGTAAGTTCCATTAATTTAACTTAGCTACGAATAACGTAATCTGTGGAACCACAGAAAACAACATTGAAAATGTTCCTCGAGCTGGCCTTGGTCCGTGTGTCACAAAACATTGTAACCTTGATGGAAAGCAATGTTCTTTCGTAAGAAATTAGTAAGAGTTCCAATAAAAACTTACGAAATACGTTACGTTTGGAACCACAGAAAACTTGAAAATGTTCTTCGACGTAACTACGGTCCGTGTGTCACATGCATTAGTCACTGGACCGATAAGGTACCTGTTTAAATGTTTATGGACGAACAAAATAAATAGAATGGAATAAAATAAATATGCCTATAATATCGAAACTATTTATTGATGACTAATTTTATTTTAGTCATCATTAACGGAAGTTTTCGGAAAAAATAATTTAAAAACGAAACTAATGTTATACAAAGCTAAATACCTAGATTTCAATTAGCATCACACATATTTTTATTTGTCGACCTCTGTGGAGCCGGCTGAGACGCAGGAGGTTGCGGGTTCAATTCCCGCCGCGGAACAAATGTTTGCACGATCTACAGATATTTGTTCCGGGTTTGGGTATTTTTCTATGTATACTAATATTATAAAGAGGAAAGATTTGTATTTTTGTGTGTATGTTTGTAACGAATAAACTCAAAAACTACTGGTCCGATTTCAAAAATTCTTTCACCATTAGAATGTTACATTATCCCTGAGTAACATAGGCTACTTTTTAGCCGACTGGGCAGAAGGAGGGTAATGTTTTTATTGACAAACTATGCGTGCGAAGCCGGAGGCAGGTCAGCTAGTGTATAATAAGTATACATTTACAAAAAAAAAGTATTGTAAGTCTTCTATCAGTTATCTGATTCCCATAGTTTTGCTTAGTTTGGGGCTAGATGGCGCTGTGTGAAATGTCCAGCATTATTTATTTATTTTATATAACGCAACAAGTTAGCATGTAGGTAAAACCGCCCATTATACATTTACTTGTTTCTAATTTTACTGTATCTAGCTTGTAAAAAAAAATTTGCTTGTTGCTAATAAATAATTTGTCATTCTCTATCAGTGCATGTTGGTGTGACCATGATGTCTGGGACAGTGTTATGAGCACAGGGTGAGTACCTAACATTGATTTATCTTGGTCATAAACAATCGTTCGAAAGATTAGCAAGAATCTACTTGTGAAAGTATGTAATGATATGAACGATGTTGCCAAAACACACTAATAACTTCTTCCTTGACGAGAATAAGATTGTAGATAAAACAGGAAGCAAATCCAATACCTACGTCAAAAGACGTGTAAATCTAACGAAATTCCCACATTATTCACAAGTGAGAGCAAAAGAGTCATACCTTTTGGAAGTATGGGAGCGTAGCCGTCATGAGCTAGGGACGTTGTCATGGAAACGTTTTCAAAACAAACATTTTGAGCGATGATGTCGATTTTCTTGCAGAATAAAAATATCGACGTAAAATCGTAAATAAACTAGTCTACTTTGTATTGATTAAGGATATAAACATTTGTGACTAAAACTAAGATGGATTTAAAAATAATGGACAAACTGCGTCTTCTAAAAATCGACACAGAATTGCGTCTTCAAATAAAAATGAAACCCATGAGTCGATACTATTTTGTGACTTCCACCAACCCCGGAGAACAGTTCTTCGTCTTCGCGTCAACAGCCGCGTGGCTCATCAGGAAAACTGGCAAGGACTTCGAACAACCAAACGAGGAAGACGATCCCAATTCCATCATCGCTTCAATCATTGACGTCCTACGAGAAAAAGACGTAGTCGTCGATTTCTCGTCACACAAACTCAAACAAGGTTTTGGAGACCAGGTTTGCTACATACTAAACATCCTAGCTGATGAGGCTTTGAGGAAGGAGAACTTCGAATGGCAGAAGCCTATAGTAGACATCCCTGAGACAGAGGAAACCGCCGATGACGTAGACCAAGTCGAAGACGAAACCGAGATAATCCTGGACAAAGTTGAGGAAGAAATGGCGATATACTCTGAAGAATCAGCAGACGAATACGCAGAGGAAAAAGAACTGAGCAACTTGGTAAATAAAGTTCACGATTGGGAGGCGTGGAAACTTGAACTCGAACGTGTAGCTCCCGCATTAAGGCTAAAGATATCAGCTGACGGAAGGGACTGGAGGGCGAGACATTCCCAAATGAGGAGTTACAGAGACGAACTACTCGATAGGTATAAAACTACAGGATCACAGCTGAGCAAGCTTCATAGTAGCATAAGCTCAGTTCTAGAGAAAGTAGCGGCGAGAGAGAATATTTTGAACGAACAATTCGGTCCTATAGTTCAAGAATACGGTTCTTTACTAGATGAATTTAATAAGGTAACTAATGAATATAAAGATGTAAGTGTAGGTGTGACTGATAGACAAGAAACACTTAATGAGTTGACCTCAAAAGTGGAAAACATCAAGCAGAGAACAGAGTCAAAAGGTTCATCCATGAATGATAACTCTCCTCTGGTGACAGCAAAAAAGGCGGTGTCTACACTCAAAAAGGATATCCAAGATCTAGATTTTCAGATTATTGTTCTAATGTGGTTGATAACTACTAAAGAGAATCCGAATAGTAATAATTTTCTTACTAATACTGAAGCTAGGATGATTGGTCCTGAAGCCTACTAAAGTTTGGTCGCTGAGGAAATATATTGGTGACGCCTATTTTCAATAGTGGACTTCCTATTGCTGATATGATGGTTATGCGTAAGACTTTATACCTTAGTAAGTAAAAACTATGATTAATCTAATCTAAAGAGTGCGTTGAATCTCACTAATAGGCAAAGTCTCCCTTCCTTTCTTTCATTCGTCCCGTCTTGGACTTCTTTTGGTTCGCAAATAACCATTACTACTACAATTCCATCAAATATGTTTTATGGTTCATACTAGTTTATTACAATTATGCATATATTATATATATCATATTTATTATATTATCTATATTTTTTTATAAATTGTAATACAGTCAAACCTGAATAAGCGAGAGTTCAAGGGAGCACAATCTCATTCTCGCTTATAGAGGTTTATCACTAACCCGAGTTTCTCGCTAATGCAGGTACATGGGTAGCGTTTCTCTCTTATAGAGGTACGCAGCAATAACAAGTCACAGCAAGTACGAATGTAGTAAATATGTAATATGATAAAATTATGTGCTTATTATGCACAACATATATGTACATACTTTAATTTTCCGTTTTGATATGATGCAGAACAGAACTTTCCTTATGAGTATAGTTCGCGAAAATTTAAAAAGTTCTAAAACTTTCCTTCGCAATTGATTAACTATAAACTGAGTAAGTCCGACAAACAGGACGGTACACATGCACACGTGTCCATTCGAAAAGAATGCGATAAAATAACAACGTTATTTAGTTCCACAAAATAGAATAGGTACAATATTGACGAGAAAACAATACAAAAACAATGGTAGGAAATTCCACGATAGTTAAGAATAAGTTATAAAATAGCAGATGTGTCAATTCGAAAAGAATGCGATAAAATACAAACGTTATTTAGTTCCACGAAATAGAATAGGTACAATATTGACGAGAAAACAAATCCACAAAAACAATGGTAGGAAGTTCCACGAAAGTTAAGAATGAGTTATAAAATAGCAGATGTTAAATTTGTAAATAAAGCTCGACTGTCGCTTATAGAGGTTAGATAAGTAGCAGTCTCACTTACGGAGGTCCATGAGGGAAAAACTACTCTCTCTTACAGAGGTTTCTGTTTCTCGCTAATAGAGGTTTTGGGAGCTTAAAATGACGGGTCCTGGATCTCTCGCCTCGCTTCTGATTCATGAACTCTCGCTTACCCAGGTTTGACTGTATATACTTGTTCCAATAATTCTAATGATATCTTACGTTGCCGTCCTTATTTGTTCATATAGATCCTGTCCATCCAAAGGTTGCCTGGAAGAGATCGCTTTTAGCGATAAGGCCGCCCATTGTACCTTTGATTTAAAAGTGTATTTTTTATATGTTTATATATCATGGTGTGCAATAAATAAATTATCTAATCTACTAATTATTATTTCTCGGTCATACTAAAGCTTCTATTTACGCAAGTGTATTTATAATGTACTTCGAGATATGTTGGTTTAACCAAGAGTTTGTTGCCATTAGGCGAACAATGTCTGTTTCATTTCTCATTTCGTTCAGTTCTCGGAATCTGTTTTTTTTTTCATTACCTTTGGGTAGTTCCGACCATTGTCTGGTGAAATCTGTATCTGTCTACTCCCCGCCCGATCTTAGCCCTAGAGGCAAGCGAAGATTATGGCAGTACAAGTCAACTGATTGGGATGAAATGCGTGCATTCTTCGCATCATATCCTTGGCAGCAAGTCTGTTTCTCTTCGGATGATCCTTCAGATTGCGCGGATGCGGTGACAGATGTGCTGCGCCAGGGGATGGAATATTTTATCCCATTCTCTGACGTAACAGTGTCAGGCAAAGCTCAACCTTGGTTCGGGGCCGGATGTAGACGCGCTGAAATGCAGAAACATGAGGCATACCTGGCATGGGTTGATGCTCGAAACCGCAAAACGAAGGACCTATCTAGGAAGAAGACAGCTTATAACAAAGCTGCCAAGTCCTGCAAGAAGGCTTTACGGAAGGCTCGATTTGACCACATAGGCCGAATAGGGAACAAATTGGCGTCGTACCCATCGGTCATTAAGGCGTTTTGGTCCTTGGCTAAAGCGGTTCAGTCGAACTTCTGTCGCCCCTTACTACCTCCACTGCTGAAACCTGACGGTACTCTGGCCCATACCACTGAAGAGAAAGCGAATTTGTTCGCCAATCTTTTTGCGGAATCTTCTCGTCTAGATGCTGCAAGCGCGATACCTCCGAATCTACGTGCAGAATCTGGACGTGAACAAAGCCAGTGGCCCTGACGGTATTCCGGCAGTTGTTCTTAAATTCTGCGCGCCTGACTTCGCTCCTGTACTGACACGCCTCTTTCACCGCTCTGTGAATTCTGGACAAGTGCCGAAATCCTGGAAGCTTGCAAACGTGCAGCCCGTGCCTAAAAAAAGTAGTCGTGCCGACCCCTCTAACTACAGGCCCATCTCGGTCACGTCCGTCATCTGTAAGATTATGGAACGTGTACTGAATAACAGGCACACCTAGAAACGCATAACCTCCTCAGTGATCGACAATATGGCTTTCGCCGAAATCGGTCCACTGGGGACCTTCTAGCGTATGCCACGCACCTATGGAGCGAGGCCGTTGAGAAACACGAAGAAGCACTGGCTGTTTCTCTTGACATCTCAAAGGCCTTTGATAGGATCTGGCATGATAGCCTTATTAGCAAGTTTCCATCATACGGTTTGCCCACTGGTCTGTGTGTCTGGATATCGGACTTCTTGAGGGACCGTTCGATACGAGTTGTCGTTGAAGGCTGCTCGTCCGATCAATTGGCGATTAACGCCGGGGTCCCACAAGGGTCAGTACTTTCCGCAACTCTTTTCTTGCTGCATATCAACGATCTGCTATAACCCGGTACCATTGGGTATGCAGATGATAGCACAGTTGTGGAAAGCTATACATCCAGTGCACGAACCAGTGGAGCGCAGATTCAGTCACTCAGGGCGGCCATGGTCGAGCGCTTAAACTTGTCCATGAAAGCAATCTCCGACTGGGGTGATGCCAATCTGGTCAAGTTCAATACGAATAAGACCCAGGCGTGTCTGTTCTCCGCAAAACGAAGTCAATTTAATCTGACTCCTACTTTCCGAAATGTTTCCGTGCCGATATCTGACAACCTCGAACTTCTTGGTATCACATTAACTCCGACTCTCGATTTCGGCTCCTACATTGAGTCGAAAGCCCAGTTGGCTGCTAAAAAGCTTGGTATACTCGTAAACGTGAGGCACTACTTCACACCGGGACAGTTGCTCAACTTGTGCCAAGCACAAGTCCGATCGTGTTTGGAGTACTGTTCTCACCTCTGGGACGGATCAGCGAAGTATCAACTTGAAGCTCTGGAATCAATTGTGTGAAGAGCCAAGAAGCTCATAGGCAACGATGAGCTAGTTGATGCAAGGCTCCTCAGCCTGGAGCATCGACGAAGGGTTGCTAGCCTCTCGGTTTTTTATCGAGTACATTTCGGGGAGTGTGCGGCGGAACTTTTCAACCTGATCCCACCATCTCCTTTCTATCAACAGACAACCAGACGCTCTGCGGTGCGCCACCGCTATAAGGTAGAAATACTTCCCATTCGCACAAAGCGGTTCTCTTCGACCTTTATTATGCGTACCGCCAAATAGTGGAACGCCTTGCCAGAGTCTGTGTTTCCTGATAGCTACAACCTGGGTATCTTTAAGTCGCGAGTGAATAATTCCACTTTAAAGTGGGGGTGTTCAAAATGACTGACTTGAAAGCGTCGACTGCTTCTTCACCGGACTGGAACCTTTGACCACGAAGACTTTTCTTAATTTTAGGAAATGTAAAGAAATCGTTAGAGCGTAGGTCAGAACTGTATGGAGGATGGTCAAGAATTTCTACTTTTTCCTGCTTCAAATACTTAATCGTTTGACGAGCCCTGTGTGAGCTTGCGTTGTCGTGGTGCAGGATGATGCGTCGTTTTGAATGAGATTTTCCAAGTTCGGCGATGACTTGTGGTAAGCAAACTGTGGTATACCACTCTGCGTTAACCGTTCTACGATCTTCAAGTGCAATAGTCGCAACATGACCGGTTTTTCCAACGAACGTGGCCACCATCTTCTTTGAAGTGCTTCGAGAACGAACAACTTTAGTCGGCTTTGGCTCGTCTTGAAAGACCCACATTGTACATTGTTGTTTGGAATCAGGATCGTAGGCATAGATCCAAGATTCGTCACCACTGATGATGTCGTAGACGTGATTTGACTCTCCTCGGTTGAACCTTTGCAGAGTTTTCTTACTCCATCTGACGTGGGCCGCCTTGTGATCGTCGGAAAGCAGATGCGGTATCCAACGGCAAACAAGCTTTCTCACACCAAGCGCTTCATGCAAGATCTTCTGAACGGTTGTCCCTGAGATGCCTAATAGAGCCTCTATCTCTCGATACGTCACATGACGATCTTCGAGAATTAGTTATCTCACAGCAATGGTGTTATCTTCAGTGAAGGCGGATTTTGGGCGTCCTTCGCGAGATTTGTCACTAACACTAGTATGTCCACGCTGGAATTCTAAATACCAGCGTTCGACAGTTCGCAGACATGGGGCTTCATCACTGAACACAGATGTTAGCTCTTCAAAAAACTGAAGCCGTGTCAGGCCTCTTCCAAAGTTGTAGAAAATTATTGCACAAACATTTTCCTTACAAAGATTCATTTTCTGACCTGACAGATTCCAATCGACGCTGTGACTAAACAATAGCATTAATCCTAATACTTTCAACTGTTTTGAGATTCAAAATTTAAACACATTCGAATATAGAACAGTTCCAAATTCAAAATTGCCGGGAAATATGGAAACGACAGAACTTAAAAGGCATGCCAGGTATATTGATCATTTTTATAGGTCGAATCAATTTCGAGATAACATACTATATAGGTGCACCTTTATATTTAATATTATGCAGCTTAAAAGTAATAAAAGACACTATCATAGAAAACTTTGTGTTATATTTATTTCAAGTTAAGTATAATATAAATTGAGATAAAGTTAAAAAAATACAGTTAAAACAATATTTGGTGGGTTTAAATAAGACAAATATAAAAATATACCTGAAACTAACACCTGAAATTCAACTTTTACTTAAAATATTAAATATTAATAAAAAATATTAACGAAGGTAAATTGCCTAAAGTTTAACAAAATATTTTGTACATATTTATTCTAACTTTGATCTAAACATAATATACTGATTGATACTTAAAAACGAGATAATTAAATACAGAAATTAATTTAAAAAATAATCACTAAATTCCATAATCTTTGGTACAAAATAAATAATAAAATATCAGTTGATTCGAATTCGCTTACTAATATATTACTAAAGCATGTATAACAATATAAACTTCGCGACTTCGTTTTAGGCTAAGTTCATATGACCGCGCGGTACCGCGCGGAACTACTAACCGCGCAGTACAAAATCAAATTAAATAGCGTAGCGCGCGGTAATGTAGACAAGTAGCGCGCCGTAATGTAGACGATAAACCCTATTTAGTTTGAACTTGTACCGCGCGGTTAGTAGTTCCGCGCGGTTTATTTAGTTTTTGTATTGAAATAATAATTTTTAATACTTAGAAATCTCATGATTAATTTCAAGAATTTTTATAAATACGGGATTTATCACGTACCGTTTTATCGGTGTGCTAGAGGCCCGTAGCCAAGTTACATTCGCTTCGAATCTATTCGATTTCTACATAGGTTTGTTGTCGATATATCACGTGATATTTCCATAGCACGTGTCAAATTCCATACATTTTCGGACTTATCGACTAGCGTCATCGCTAATCGAATGTAACTTGGCTTAGCACTCAAGTTCATTTAGGAGTCGGTAGTGCGGAGCGGATCACACTCACCCTGATGAAGGTTCACGAATTGAACCGAAACATTGTCGGTCCAAACACCGATAAAACAGTACGTGATAAATCCCCTATTTATAATAATTATTAAAAATTAGTTTAGTTCTGGAATACAAGTCTAGTTTTAGTATTTTAGCTCACAATTATGTATAAAATTACAATAATCAAGCGCTTGTATATAAGAACATACTTACAAACATGTAAATAATATACTTCACAGCCTATAATAATTACTTCTAATCACATAGTGATAAAAATTGGGACATTATATATGATTTTTATTTAGGCCAGGCAATTCGTGATAGTGTCACAAAATATATAGGTAACTGTGTATAATAATAGTTGCTCAAGGACGTGTCCGACCACCCACACAGTGACTCCACACAGGGTTCCGTACTCAGTACGGGTGCATCTTAGATATTTTAAAACACAAAGATTGTTTTCCAGTTTTCATTTTACAAAAACATTATAATGACCACCAAGGATTTTTAAAACCTATCTCAAAAAATTCAAACCGTAGAACCAACGGCGCTTTGAGTCGTAATCTGAATCATGTCACTAATTTCGACCCTGACGTGACAAGAGCCTGTATCACAATTGGTAGTGCATCCTCGTATCAAGAGGAAGGTTGCGGGGTCAAGTCTCCTGGCTTGAAAGTTGAAAGTCTCTAAATCAACTTGGGCAAATCGGCGTTGTATGTATGTATGTTTGTTTGTCCGAGGATAACTTTCTAAGCGCTTATCCGATCATCATGAAGTTTGGTGCATAGGTAGGTAGTGATGGCACAATTTTGGTGTGACTAATTGAGCTAAAAATGTGGGGGCGTGGTTGAGATATTCCCCAATACAAACCCCCCACATTTTTAAAGGAGGGGTAAAATTAAACAAAATGGGACTATCTGGTCAAGTGGCATGTCTTATATAAGGTAAGTACATTTTGACCCCGTTTTTATTTTTAGTTTAAACCTTGCAGTTTTAAGTTATTAGCCATAATAAAAATTGACAGTGCTAAAACTTGGTATGCGTGTAGCTTTAGTAACACAAATATAGGCAAAAAGTCTGAAATCCAGAATAACTGCAATTTCTACCCCAAAAAAGTATATCCAATTAACATGAACGCCCGTTGCCTGTAATTTGAATTAAACTGTAGGTCAAGTAAAGACGTTATTCATTTCGTGGCACTATTTTGAAAGTCAAAGATTACGAATATTATTTTATTTGTTTATAAGGGAGACTCTCTGGATCCCAGTTCGGGGCGAACCACTAGTTTAGATGGTTTTAAAAATCTTAGAACTTTCCGTAAGTGTATATAACACTATAAAAATACTATTCTAATGAACAGTTCACAAACCCAACTAAACTCATAAGTTGATCGTCTACCGCTCTTAAACTAGAAGTCTATTGAGCTTTGATACAACTACCGTATACTGCATGCCACTGCATTTACGACATTAATTTAATACACGAGTAGGGCTGATGGCTAGAATTGTTGTACAAGCGTTTTTTTTTCAAATTGATCACCATGAAATTTATTTAATTTTCAATCTACCTTGCCCAGTCACACTTGGCTGGGTGGGCTTGGTGGGACTGGGCAGGACACGTTTGTCGTATGCCAGAGGAACTACGGGCGAAAGCCACTACAGAATGGGTTCCAAACGGGCGGCGGCCGCGTGGTAGACCCAGGCGGAGATGAAGGGATGAACTGGATGCATTCCAGAAAGAGTGGCCTCAATTAGCCAATAACCGGAATTCGTGGAAAGAGGAAAGGGAGGCTTTTACCCTACAGTGGGACTTTACGGGCTGATGATAATAATAATTTAATCTACCTTAATTTCAAGTCCTAAAATATCAATTTAACAGTCTGTATTAATTAGGTAAACAAATCATATTAATTCATCATGTAAGTAGGTACCTGTTAAACTGACTAAGCGGCATCATCGCTAAGGCGTCGCCAATTTACGTTAAAAATTGTTTATTGGGAATGTATCGATTACTGGATAAATATTAAAGCTAACGGTATTAAATCAATCTCTAAAATCAGTTAATACGATTCTGCATCTGTGTTTTAAATTAATGTCGTGAATGCGGTGATAGACTGAATGCAGATACTAATGAATACAAGATATAGATACAATTTGGTTTAAGTTCAGTGCTATGTTCATTACTGTATAATATACGGTAATCTAACTGTGAGTTTAAGTAGGTATTAATATTAGGTTGGGGAAAAAGTGTCTTCGCATTTTTTAAGAAAATTCAAAACATTTTTTATTATAGTTTATTTACATTTAACTAAAGTATGTAGGTACCATTTTGTTCGATAACTTTTTGCCATCTTGTAGGTAGGGACATGATCCCATTGCTATAGAAATTTTGGGGCTTCTGATCAAAATACAGCGACAAGTAGTTTTGGCAGTCCTCTCGTGATGTTAACCTGACACTGCCTAAAGAATTCTGAAGAGACCGAAACAGGTGGAAATCTGAAGGTGCAAGGTCAGGACTATACGGCGGATGCTTTAACACCTCCCAGCCAAACTCTCTTAATTTTTGCTGAGTGGCTTAAGATGTGTGAGGTCTAGCGTAATCATGACGAAAAACCACACCCCTTCTGTTGATTAATTCCGGCCGCTTTCTCTCAACTTCTTGCTTTAATCTCATCAGTTGTTCGCAGTAGAGTTCAGAATCGATGGTCCTGCCTGGTGGTAACAGCTCATAATGAATAATGCCCTTCCAATCCCACCACACACACAGCATCACCTTGTTGCGAGTTAACCCGGGTTTCGCCACAGTCTATGAAGCCTGATCGGTCTTTGACCACGACCTTTTTCGCACGTTCTTGTCGTACGTGATCCACTTTTCATCACCAGTTATCAGCTTCTTCAAAAATGGTTCGGTTTCATGAATGAGTACACGGTTCATTAGGTTTCTTTCAGTGAGCTCGTGGGGTACCTAAATATCGAGCTTTTTTTGTGTACCCAGTTTTTTTTAAATGCGCCAAAATATGTTTTGTGGCCAATTCCCAGTTCTTCAGCTTCGTCGTAACTACTGATATGCCGATCTTGCTCCACTTTTTCAAAAATGCCATCAATTTTATCCGTAATAGGGCGACCAAAGCGACGTGCATCTTTGACACCAAAATTTCCGGATTGAAAACGCTTAAACCAAATTTGTGCTACTCTCACAGACACTGCACTAGGTCTATAAACATAGCAAATTTTTTTCGCGGCTTGCGTTGCATTTTGACCTTTTTTGTAGTAAAATTTTAAAATGTATCGAATTTCTTCATTAGATTCACACATCTTTACAGTGCGAAAAACAAATAAAAATCACACCTTTTCCTACTTTGAATTTGGAATTATCTTCTTTATAATTTAAACTTTGAATGATACCAAAACCAGCCAGATACAAATAGTATAGCCAAAGAGATTTTATTACAAGTTCATACATACTATAATGCGAAAAGACTTTTTCCCCAACCTATTATATAAAAAAAGTACAATAATAGCAGTTTGGCTTGTAGAGGACGCGACAACACACTACTACGTAAATAGCTATTTTAGGGTTCCGTACCCAAAGGGTAAAACGGCACCCTATTACTAAGGCTCCGCTGTATGTCTGTCTGTCCGTATGTCACCAGACTGTATCTCATGAACTATGATATAGTTTGACCAAAAGCGCTATACCGCTCCTTAGGTAAGTGCGGCGAGGGGGGGCCGAGGAAGAAAGAGCAAGAGTACACATGAGATCGATATTGTCGGATTTATCTTAGGATATCGTAAACGATATGTTTATATTTTTTTATAACTAAATTATCAACGGATATTCTGATTTTATTTATAGCTTTCTCTGTCTGCTTTTCGTTTCTAAAAATATTCGGTCACTTTAAAAATGACGGTCTTGACATCGCGAGATAGCGCTCGACCCATCTTTGGATATTTATCTCGTGTGCGTCTGACATAGACCGTCCAGTACAAAAGCTACCTACCGCCGTGAGCGTTGACGGCAGACTGATAGATCGGAGCGGCCGACACTTCCCCCCCGTCTCGCCGCGCGCATACCTCAGGAGCGGTACAGCGGTTTCGGTCAAACTATAGTTAGACAGTTGAAATGTTCACAGATGATGTATTTATGTTGCCGCTATAATAACAGATACTAAAAACGGAATAAAATAAATATATAAGGGGGGCTCCCATTCAACAAACGTGATTATTTTTCTCGTTTTAGCTCGATATTGATAACGGCAACAGGTAGACGCTTGAAATATTTATTCGATTGTAATGTAATGTAGAACGTGTCTTCCACGAGTTATATCGACATATATTGAGCATTCTTATTCGCAGTATTTGCAGTCGATTATATTTGCAAATAGATGTCGCCATTTTTGTATTGATCTCTGTACTTCTGTAAGGTTAGTTCGATGTCCAAAGTAGTTTTAACGGTTAGCGATAGATGTCGCTACAAGCGTTTCACTCAAACGTTATTAAATTTATACTTCTTTTCCTTTAGAAGAACCAGATCAGTGTATTTACAAGTTGCGCGCGCCGATGTATCACACCATCAAGTTCTTACGATCTGAAGTTATCCAAGTGGTGCGTTATTGACTACAACCTGTTTTGTTATGTACGACATTAATTTAAAACACACATCCGGAATCGTATTAACTGATTTTAATGGTGCATTTAAAACTCGTAGCTTGAATATTTATCCAGTAATCTCTACGTTAAGAAGCCGGCGAACCCCGAGCGCAACTTCAATTCGGCCGCATCAAAAACTTCGGCCTGAATATCGCTATCCCTGTTTAGTGACGAAGTTTAGCCACGCAGAGCGACAGTGATAGCAAATGAACGATTCTAAATTTGATTAGATTTTGACCGTGTTCCGTAATACCAAAAATGATGACTGAAAATTTGTTGTATTTTTCTCATTGTGTTGTTATTCTGTAACTAGACGATATAATCTATGTTCCCACGACTAGGATACGTAAGAGGTTGTTGTTTTTAATACGAAACAACTAGGTTGAAAACAGGTCTTTTATGACGTAAAAACATGCAGAATGCGGAACGCTTCTATTTCATTTTAGGTAAGTATTTTGATCTGATATATGGTTGGGAACCTAGATAAATACTATTCAAATTAAAATAATACCTTATTAAGGTAGAAATATGCTCCAATTAGAAATGATCTTGGTAGTACGTGTTGTATGGGCGATTCCCCTCCGGTCTCCCCTTAACAATAAACAATTTTGAACGTACCTAAATCAGCGTCGCCTTTGCGATGTCGCGCTTTCATATAATTTCGTACATAACACAACGCGTAGAATACTATTATATCCAAAGAAGTATTACTTCTTACGTGGGTACATAAGTTATTCCTCGTTTCTCGCCTGATTGAGTATGAAGTTTTTCGACTGTCCCAAGTATGCGTCAGATTTGGCTGCGTCATCAAAAGTAACGTTGTACTTACGTTTAAGGTCATCCATAAACTCTTGTTTTAAGAGGGCAAGGCATCTGAAAAAGAGGGAATGTTTATTAATACTAAATAAATTAATTAACAAATAATGTTTTAAGCTTAAATATCTGACTAGACTCATATTAACTTTTTCACCAAGAAAAATCATGTAAATTATTTGACAGTAATTTTATTACACTTATAACTAACTTTATGGTTATCAAAATCTTAAATTATTCGCTGTTGTAGGATCTTTTTTTTAAATAATTTACCTCTATCGAGAGAGACCTGTAATTGGCTGTATAACCTCATTAACTAGCTATTTAAGACACTTTGTATTATAATTAAACCTGTTGGTCTTTTCAATAAATAAAATAATAATAAATCTTCATCTAAATCGCTTTCAGCGATAAGGCCGCTTCTTGTATTATATTTAGCATTAATTCGTTTTTTAAGTATTCCTGGTGTACAATAAGGCATTATTCTATTCTATTCTAAATATTTTATTATGCAACCTGTTTTGTTATGTACGACATTAATTTAAAACACACATCCGGAATCGTATTAAATGATTTTAGACAATAAACAAACCAATATTTTTTTTAACGTAAATCACGTGATTGTATTACATGATGAATACGATTTGTTTACCTATTTTATACAAGCTGTTTCATTAATATTTTGGGACTTGATATTATGATTGTTTGAAAATTTAATATTTTCTATGTTTCTGGAAATGAATTTGAAAAAAAAACGTATTTACAACAACTCTAGCCATTAACCCTACCCGTGTTTTCATTAATTGTCGTTCATAACAAAACACGTAGTGTAATAATAGGATAGAATAAAATAATGATATATTGTATACCTCAATATCCTCTTGTAGCAATATTAAAATAATAATTACACTGACATTTCGTACCATGACCCTCAATTAGTAAGCTTGTCAGTTTCGGTGACGTCACCATAAATCGTTCACACAAAACGCTTTGAGCTCTAATGCGAAAGCATTAGAGCTCAAATAATGTGTAAAAAGTAAATAAATAGTGTTTATTTTCTGAATGTTTTATACTGAACGTGGTGTAATCACTAGAAAGCACTAAATATACAACATTATTAGGACAGTAATGTTTAAAAGTTTTGTGGTTCAAATCGAAGTAATGTTGCTACAAGCTTGAAACAAAACGCTCCTGAAACATGATGGTATTCTAAAAGATTGTGGTTGGCGCCCTGGAATACTTAAAAAACGAGTTTATGCTAAATATAGTAGAATGGGCGGCCTTGTCGCAAAAACGATTTCTACCAGGCAACCTTTGGATGGAAAGTAATGACCGAAGCAGTAATGGACAGCGGTGTACAGAGTACAATTACAAATTAAGAGGAATAAAAACATACTTATAATCCTAAAACATAAATAAATACCATTATGTAATGATACAAATCATACGTGCATTCGATAATGCGGGTAATAAACTTATATCATTATGTAATGATTACTGATCGGTGCAGGTGAACGCTATTCACGGGAATTAGTAACCGTTAACTTAACATGGATATGCCTTCTAAATCCCCGGAAATATGTTTTTATTTTATTTAACAGGTTTTTTTAGGAATTCGTATTTTACATAGTAACTATTCAGCTTTATGCAAATACATTTTGTATTGGTCACTAAAGTCCTTTCCCTTTCCCTCACGCTTTTGTAGCTTATCGCGGGTGAGGCGAGGACTCGGTTTCACTATACGCACACATCTACATTAACATTTTAACTTAATTTACATCTTCTTCTTCTTCTTTCGTGTCAATGGCTATTTGACTTTTAAATTTGATTAGCCCAATAGAGAGCAACTTCCACACCCCTCTCTGTTGCCTGGTACAAGTCATTCCGTGTGCAGGTGGTTGGGCATAGAGGACATGAGAGCGGGTGGGCCATTGTTTATGTCGTGGCCCCGCAGTGGCATTGGCTCCGGATTGGGTCGATGTAGCCCCACTTATCTAAACTGTCTTGGCAGCGGCCAACTTGAGTGCGCAACCGGTTTAGAGACTTCCAAATTGGCCACTGCAGCTTGTAGCCGGAAGGAAGATGCTCCGCTGATGGAATGCAATCAGGAGGGGCAGTGTAATGGGAGGACCATAATTCAAGTCTCGCTACTGCCGGGCTTTTGTCCGTGGGATTGGTAGATCGGAGGAAGCTCTTACGGCTTTTCATTTACATCGACATAAAATATTCCAGGGAACCGGGGAATAAATCCCGGGGCATATCCATATTAACTTATCGTTCAGGTTCATTGACCCAAAATAGCACTACCTACGCCGATCCCTAGCAATGATACATACATTCGATAATGCGGGTCTGCGCGGAATGCAGAGATGTCCCGGGACGGCGCGTGAGGCGTGTGCACGACGAACGCGGCGGGCAGTACTACAGCGCGGTAGCCTTGCGCTCGCAGCTCTACGCTATGAGACACCTGTAATACCATAAACAACAATCTTGTACGTCAGTTTGTATTGGCTAGGTCGTTTTTAGGTCGCAGTTTATAGCAGGCAGACTACAAGCTTTAATGCGAATAATTGTTTTCTGTGTTAAAATCAACATCCCACCGGAAACAGTTGTTTCTGCTTCTTCAATAAACTCATTTAAAAACAAACTGGATAACTGGCTACAAATTAATAAGACATTGCTACAAAAGTGAACATTAAGACTTTCAGCACTGATATAGACATATCAGCAATAATGCTGCTCGTCTATAAACAAAATAAATTAAGATAAATAAAATCCTCTTGCGATATTTCAGCGCAAGTTTTAATTCATACGATAAGAAAATAAATACACCAACAATATACAAAAAACCGGCCAAGTGCGAGTCGGACTCGTGCACGAAGGGTGGGTTCCGTACCATTATCTATAAAAACGGCATAAAATCATGTCTGTTGTATGGGAGCCCCACTTACATAAATATTTATTTTATTTAATAGCACAATTTTATTTATTTAACTTATTTGAGGTTGGTGCCGATGAAGCTACTTCTTTAAATTGTATGAGCGCCCATACAACTCAGAGGACTATCTTAATTGGCGTCAACTATGTATGTATGGGGAGTGGGGAAACCTTTAATTTTCAACTTTTTTATTTTATGGAATTTTTCCTTTATTTGTGCTGTAAGACCTCGCTTTTTGCCAAATTTCGTGATTCTAGGTCAACGGGAACTACCATATAGGTTTTCGACACAAAACCTATAGGGTACTTACGGTTGACCTAGAATTGTCAATTTTGGTTAAGTGTATAAAGTTAAAAATTAAGGTAAATTTTGGTATTTACAAGTTTTCGCGTAAACCTAAATTTGCCCATATCTTTTTATCGTGTTAACTCGGGACCTTGATTTTTATACACCGAATAGGGACTATAGACCTCAGTATCTGGTATAAATTTCAACTTGCTAGGTCCACCCGTTCCTAAGAAAATCGGTGATGACCAGTGATCGGAGTAGGTAGAGCTGTTTAGTTTCATTGACCGCAAACATTGATGTTAATATGGATATTCCATTAGATTCCGACTAATCCTCCGGAATTGCTTGAAGCTGCATCGTATTATAGAAAATATTATGAAGAAATAATGAATGTTGTTTCTCGATTAAACAGCTTTGAATCAATGGCAATACGAAATGCGAAAAATATTCTAGAAAAAGAGAATCTACGGAATCAATTAGTGTATATAGAAAATCATTAAACGATTATTTTACTTTCTTTAAAAGAGTTGCAGAAACGAAATTTAACATTAAGCGACTCATTTTTGGCTTTTGATCAAGTCAAAGCTGCTTTAAATGAGTGTGATTCTGATAGAATAAAAATTGAAAAAGTTTTGGATAGGAATCCTGACTTTGATATCCTCAGAGGATTTGAAGAAAAATTGTCATAAAATGAAGTAAATGATGTAATTTTGTCATATAAATTTGTTCCACTAACATCCACAGATGTCGAACGCTCCTTTTCTACATATAAATGGGTGTTAGATGTAAAAAGAAATAGACGAAAATTTAGAAAAAATAATGGTAATATATTTTAACTTAGGTCACTTAGGTACTCACTCTTCTACTGAAGCTGAAAACGAACTAGACCAAGAAATAGATAATTTCATGGTCTAGTTCGTCTTGAGCTTCAGTCACAGATGTCAAACGCTCCTTTTCTACATATAAATGTGAAAAATAGACATTAGACATTAGATGTAAAAAATAAAGGAGCGTTCGACATCTGTGGATGTTAGTGGAACCAATTTGTAGACAAAATTTCACCATTTACTTCATTTTTTGACAATTTTTCTTCAAATTCTCCAAGAATGACATTTTTTGTTTGAATAAGTAAATTATTGTTTAACGTGTTGATCAATTTAATCAGGATTTTATTGTAAATACATATAGCTTGTTCTGTTTGTATATTTTAATGTTTTGAGGAACAAATAATTTGTATGGTATTATGTTCTTGTACAACTTCAGAATGGTAATGTTAAATGATTGTTGAGTCTTGTATGAATATAAGAAATTGTTACATAAAAAAATATATGTGGTTTAATGAATCAAGTTTTTATCTATTTAGTATTCTATCCTTAAACCCGTCCTTATACTTGCCCGTCGGAGAGGAAGTGTATTATTTCATTACTCCTTAAGGCGTAAATAGCTTTTTATTATTTTTCTACTTAAAAAGCAAATCCCGGGATTTTGGGAATATCCATATTATTCTTACATATGGCAAGTACACAAAATAGCTCTACCTAGTCCGATCACTGGTGATGACACACGGACAGACAGACGGACAACAGAGTGATTTATAAAGGTTCCTTTTTTACCTTTTGAGGTATTAAAATATGTACCTTATTCCATCCAAATCCAGAAAATCTCGTGTCATATTTGGGGACTGTCCGATGTACTACGAGGTATGGTTCGTAATCTGGCTCCCAATCCACCTGAAAATAACAAATTGTAATAAGCTATAAGATTTCACGATACAAATAAGCTTCCTTTGGTCCAATTTCAATGTGAACTCAAAGTTTAATACATCGGGCTCGAACCCGCATTCATTATCACCTATTATTATGAGACAAGAGATTGCAAGACGCACGTAAAACGCCTGGAAAAGCTATTGCTCCATGAAAGGACTACCGATTTGTACGCATCATGCAACTACAGTTGCATGCTCCCCGGGAAGCAAAGCGCCCGTGCAACCACAGCTGCACATTTTTTAGGCCGACTCATATTCTGAATTTACCGCCATCATAGATCCTACCATGTGTTTAATTTGATGGTAGAATATATTTTCTTGAAGCAGCAACACTGAAATAACAACCAATTCATTTGGCACTCCATAAAAAAAAAAACTTCCGCCTTTTTACACGGTACTTTTTCACTGAGCCGTAAATTTAAGTGGTTTTGATTATATTTTTCTGATTATTTTTTGTACCTAACTATATCGATATTTTTATATTATTGGAATGCTAAGTTCATATACTATTGAAATAATTAAAAAGAACAGCATGTTATCGCTTTTATTTTCAAAATAAAACCTTTTTTCCCAAAACAACATCTCATGTTTCGGCTAGGCCATGTTTGCCCTTTCATTACTTAATTTTTTATTACTATACTAGTCTCAAAATGGTTTTCATAACTCATTCCTTAGTTATTCAACTACACTTGACATAAATTTCGTCCCATAGCTCGAAAAAAAAGCCCTTGAAACGATTGTTTACATAACGGGCGAATACACAACACGATGCCAGATGCATTTGGCGGGGCACCACCGCGGGGCGGGGTACTTTTTAATGCAATGGTCAGCGCGTCACTCGCGGTCAAGTCGCTAATGAAAGGATCGCTTCCACTTTCTCCAAAGCGGAAACTCATGGACATGTGCTTTCTCCCCATCATCACCTATGGTGCGCAAATCTGGTCGCTAACAAATCTTCATAAGTCCTCCCTTGGGGTATGCCAACGTGCAATGGAGTGTAGTATCCTGGGCGTGAAACTCACGGACCGAATCAGGAACTCGGTTAAATGCTCCCGAATGCCAACGTCGCTCAAAAAGCGGGAAGACTCAAGTAGGACTGCGCCGGACACGTGTGCCGTATGTCAGACACAATGTGGGCGAGGACCACTACAGAATGGCTCCCAAACAATGCAAACAACGGACGACGACCGCGTGGAAGGCCCAGGCGAAGGTAGCGGGATGAACTAAACTCCTACCTCACGGATTGGCCCTTACTCGCGAACAACAGAGACGAGTGGAAACAGGGGAGGAAGGCCTTTGAGGAAGACCTGCAGTGGGACACAACAGGCTTATAATAATAATATTATTATGGATGTTTCAAACATTTCGGTTAAGGATCAAGTTGAAGGAAGTAACTTCTAAAATCCCATAAGTGGTTTTTTTACCTCATAAGGTTCAAGTGCAGTCCGCCATTTAGTATAGTTGGTAGGCCTTTGGCCTCTCATCCATTCTCTTGGCCTGAAGGGTATATCGCCCCCTTGAGTAATACGTTTTGTGGCTATTCAATCTTATAACAAGCAAAATAAGTTATACCTCATAAGGTTCCAGTGCAGTCCGTCATCTTGTATAGTAAATAAGTATGTGTCCACTCGGACTTTCCTTGATAATGAAAGGGCCAAAATTACAGTGTAGTACCCAAATACATTGCTAACTGAGTATTATATTATATTGTAATGTAGGTTTAATTACCTCATAAGGTTCAAGTGCAGTCCGCCATCTTGTATAGTAAATAAGTATGTGTCCACTCGGACTTTCCTTGATAATGAAAGGGCCAAAATCACAGTGTAGTACCCAAATACATTGCTAACTGAGTATTTTATTATATTGTAATGTAGTTTTAATTACCTCATAAGGTTCAAGTGCAGTCCGCCATCTTGTATAGTAAATAAGTATGTGTCCACTCGGACTTTCCTTGATAATGAAAGGGCCAAAATCACAGTGTAGTACCCAAATACATTGCTAACTGAGTATTTTATTATATTGTAATGTAGTTTTAATTACCTCATAAGGTTCAAGTGCAGTCCGCCATCTTGTATAGTTGGTAGGTCTGTGGCCTCTCGGCCATTCTCTCGCCCTGAAGGGGGCGACATCGCCCGCTGTGTGGGTGGTGGCTAGTCGAGCTAGTAAGGCGGTTTTACTGCGGGGTGGGGAGGCACGGTAGCGCTGGGTCTCGAATGCTGCTACTACTAGACACTGGAAGATAATAAACATAGGAGATCAAATGTTAGAACTAAGTTAAAATTAGCTTACTTTTACCGGATGTATTTGCTTACTTTTAGCGGATGTTTTTGGTCAGACTGCGTTAGGGCAGTAATTAGAGACCACAGATCTGTATTGAATAGAATACGCGAGTGCACGTAACTTGCGTGTGCTTTAGTTGGAGCCTTCAGTGCATTGCATCATTCCGAGCTTCTCCAGCTTGCTAGTAGCACGTCAGTAGCACGTATCAGCGGCGCCGGCACGGTGCCTTTGTATCAGCTGAGCGCGATGTGTCCCAATGCTAAATTGCTCCCGGGGCGTCATAGTAAGAAAAAAAATTTGGCACAGTTGGTTTTCATACAGATTGACGCACTTGCGTTATCTATTCAATATAGATCTGTGTTAGACTTATCTATTATGCAGAAAAACACAGAAGTTAAATGTTTTTAGGGTTTGTAGTCATAGGCAATCTTATAATTTTGCCATGTCTGTCGGTCTGTACGTCCGTAGTTCAATTCATTTTAATCGAAGACCATTCGTGCTGTAAAGCTGAAATTTAGGTATTCATTTACATGATTATACAAGTTAATTAATATCTAAAACATTGTAAATTATACAATTTTCACTTACCTTTTTCTGAGGGTAAGGGTTGATCAGTTTGATAGCGTTTCGCAAGTGCTCGTAAAGTCCCGACATGGGTACGAAATCCACGTCCATTAGGAACACGTAGGGCGTGTTTACGTTCTCCAACGCTACGTTACGGAGGTAGTTTACTGGGTAGTGTACCTGAATATAAAGTATTATATTAATAAATAATGAATATATATATAAAGTCTTAACCTATCGTTTTCGACCTTAACGTCACAAGTCCAAAGTCAAGGTCTGCCAGCATGCAATGAAGCGCAGCATTTTGGGTATCCGGTTAGCTTATAAAATACGTCTCACAGAACTGTGCTCGCGGACCCAAATTATGGATGTGGCTTTGAAAGCAGCTAAGCTGAAATGGGATTGGGCTGGCCACGTCTGTAGCACGCCAAGCGCGCTGTGAGCTAAGGTCGCCGCTAAGGCTAAGGCTAAGATGGCACCGCGACCCAGCGAGAAGGCGACGCGATACACCGAGACAAGTTACACAAATTCCTAGAGGACTGGGCAGATTTGGCACTGGATCAAGATGTCTGGAATGGATGGGGGGAGGCCTTTGCCCAGCAGTGGGACAGAAGTGGCTAATAGTAATAATAATACTAGTTATATAGTTATAGTTTTATACATATTACATATGCATAACTAGTATAAAACTAGTGAAATATATCAATAATAGTAATAATAGGGGAGGGGGAAGTGGAAGAGGGGAGGGGGTAAGGGCTGGGGGGGTCCAGCTAGTATTTAATTTGTATAAAGATGATATGTTACCGAATCATGTTTGAAGACGAGATGGTATCCGATATTTCGTCTTGTACTCAGCGTATCTGACCAATCTCGTATAAAGCTTTCAAGCTTCGTCACTTCACAGTCGGATAAGTAGATAGCTGCGCTGAGAGGACCTACAAAATGATGTCAAAGGGTCTTATCAGAAAAAAAAAATTAAACATTGCTTAGCGCGAGTTTAAAAAAATCCTATACAAAAATTGGTAAGGAATTTGTTAATCGAGCGTTAAGCAGTTATTTAACTAGTTTGAGGCTAGATGGCTCTGTATGAAATGTCCGGCATTTGTTTATTTTTTTATATTGTCCCACTGCTGGGCAAAGGTCTCCCACAAGTCCTTCCATCTGTCTCTATCCTGTGCGACACTCCACCACTCCTGCTCGAAGGTAACAAGATCGTCTCGCCAACGCTTTCTGGCTGACCTCGACCACGTCTTCCATCAGGAATCCAGGTTGCAGCTAGATTGGTCCACTTATCGGGGTGCATTCTGCTAATGTTTCCAGCATCATATAAAAAAATGACCAACTTTCAGATCATGTGTGGAGAAAAAATAATTACCTCACCTTCCCAGTAGTTGACGAGTCGCTCGAGAAACTGCAGTCTATCCATAGACAGCTGCAGAACTAGCGTCACATCGAAGTTGTCTGTGTCGTCGTAACTATACTCCATGTAGTACAGATGCGTGCGCAGCTTCACTCGCTGCGCCGCGCGGAAACTGATGCACAGATCTGAGTAGTTCATCTAAAATTAATTATACTTTTAACAACTAAAAAAACTAGCTAAAAACTTTAAAAAAGTGTGCCACACGACTGAAGTAAAACTTCTTTTTCAATGTATTAATTTATAAAACTGTTCAATTACAAAATTGTCCACACGTCTGTAGGTCGATCAGTCTATGTTCATTCTGGACAGACGCAGCTCGCACTCGCACATTAACGTTTAAAAATATACGAAAGGTAACTCTCTCTCTTTCTATCTTCAATAACTTATATCTCTCTCTCAACTTCCGTTCGCACTTTTCGTAACGCATTCACCAGCTTAGTCCCCAAGTCAAACGTGCGTAAAGTAGTTTTACTTTAAAAATACAGGATGTGTGGCGTTCAGCAAGCTGGACGGTATTTTAAAATCTTTCACAGTTCCACAATGTCTGAAGACCCGCCTCTACAACCAATGTGTCCTGCCAACATTGACCATGGACGCTCACGAAGGAGACAGTGCACAGAATTAGAGTCGCACAGAGAGCCATGGAGCGCGCCATGCTCGGCATCACACTTCTAGACCGACTCCCCAATACCGGAATTCGCAATCTGACTAAAGTTCAAGACGGCAAACGTATATTGAGGCTCAAATGGAGTTAGGCAGGACAGGCCAGGCGCGGTCATGACAGGTGGAGCAGGGGCGCTGACTGAGTGGTGGTCCCGAGATGGACCAGGAACGTAGCTCGTCCGCCGGCAAGATGGCTCGACGGCATAATAAAAATCGCAGGTCGTATGTGGGTTAGAACAGCGCAGGACGAGGTGAATGGCGACAACGAGGAGAAGCCTGTGCTCAGCAGTGGGATGAGAAGGGTTGACGGTCATGATGATTATACAGGGTGTCCCCAGAACTTGTATGTTATCCCGAATGCGGCTAATTCTAGACACTAACGAGAACATCAAACGTTCTAAAATTTTGTGAGTTCGATAATTTTCACTAAAAACAGATGATTTCTGTTAAAACTCTGTTTATCAGCTATTTTAGGTCAAATAACTTGAGTCAAACATTACGTTTGTTTAAAGTAGTATGTTTTAGGGAAGGCGCATAGTTACTACATCTAAAAATCAGATTATTTAACGTCAAATCAAAAAGTTCAACTAAATTATTCTTGGAGTTATTGGAGTACTTATGGAGTATAGTTACGACGACACAGACAACTTCGATGTGACGCTAGTTCTGCAGCTGTCTATGGATAGACTGCAGTTTCTCGAGCAACTCGTCAACTACTGGGAAGGTGAGGTAATTATTTTTTCACCACACATGATCTGAAAGTTGGTCATTTTTTTTATATAATGCTGGACTCATTAGCAGAATGCACCCCGATAGGTGGTCCAATCTAGCTACAACCTGGATTCCTGATGGAAGACGCGGTCGGGGTCGGCCAGAAAGCGTTGGCGAGACGATCTTGTCACCTTCGTATATATGTACCTCTCATAAATATATGGTTTCTTTTTTTTTTTAATAATATAAATGTAAATACACAAGCTGACGGACCTCCTGGAGCCCAGTTCTACTTCACTATGACAATAGAATCGTATCAAAATGGCCACTTAAGGCACTTGTCTCACCGCCGGCGAGTAAGCGATTAGCTATCAACTATTTTATGAGTAGTTATTATTTAGATTCATGTAACTTTCGAATCAGAAATGAGGAGATACGTAGGAGAACTCAAGTCACCGACATAGCCCGACGGATTAGCACGTTGAAGTGGCAATGGGCAGGCCATATAGCGCGCAGAACAGATGGCCGATGGGGCCGAAAGGTTCTCGAGTGGAGGCCACGGACCGGCAAGCGCAGCGTAGGACGTCCACCCACAAGATGGGCAGACGACTTGGTAAGAACCGCAGGTCGGCGTTGGATGCAGGCCGCTTCCAACCGCAGTTCCTGGAGATCAATGAGGGAGGCCTTTGTCCAGCAGTGGACGTCCTACGGCTGATATGATGATGATGATGTAACTTTCATTTATGTAAGTTTTATATTTTTATTTTTTTTTATTTTTATATAATTAGTAATAGTATGTATGTACATGTAGTATGTTAGGTACACCATTACACCCCAGGTAATGTCTACACAGTCCATTCCATCCAAAGGTTGTCTGGTAGAGATCGCTAATTAGCGATAAGACCGCCAATTGTATCCATAGATTTACGTAGTTAAGATAAGATAAGATAAGATAACTCTTTATTGTACACCAAAGTAAAATACAGAACATAATTCTAGTAGTTGTTTTTTATATGTATTTGATTCGTGGTGTGCAATAAAGTATTATCTAATCTAATCTATTTTCTCGCTCAAGAAACGAACACAAGATATAGATTTCGTGTCAGTATAAGAGACACGTATATTAATAGTTGATGAGAAAAGATGGCCGTTCACACTGCCGGCGAGTACTCGCTCTTCACTATTTTGTCGCAGCGACTACAACACTCGCTCAGCGATATGCGCTTGGCGGTCAGAACACACGTCGTGAAATGATGAGTATCGTACGCCGCACTCGCTCACTCGCTTTATAGCCCAGCGAGACAACTATAGGCTCTACACACTCGCTTGTCGCTGCTCGCCAACTGGTTTCTAGTTCGCCGGCGATGAGACAAGTGCCACATATACCTTTGGTATTTTACTAACACTATATTTTGTCAATGACCGCTGTTGCTATGACAATACCATTGAAATTTGGCAGCTAATGACAGGAACACCAATCATAACCGTTAATTAATGGTATGGCTAATGAGAAAAATTGCAAAGCGGAGAATTCGACGCGATATTATATTCATTTGACCATTGCTATTGTACGTTAATTGTACCAATATAATATATGCAAAAGTGAGTTTTCTTATTTATTTTTTACGCTTTCACGTCGCAATGGCTGAACTGATATCGATGAAAATAAATCTCGAAAGTTTGCATTGCAGACTTTACATTTTTTTTTAACAGGATAGGTCTTCGTTTGACCACAATGTCACCTGATGGTAAGCGATGATGTGTTCTAAGATGAAGCAAGAAGATCTAGAAGACACCTATTTACTCTTACCTTATAAGTAACAGGTTCATTCTGATCGCATTTATGCAGTTTCTCCCTCAGTAAGTTTCCATCCAAATTAACGTACGATTGGTGGATATTCCGAAAGAACTCGGCATCTCGTATCCTGATGTTGTACTTAGTCGGAGAGTTCCAATGAATTATCTGTAATTGAGAACACTCTGAGGTCAGTCAATGAGTCTTTCGATCAGTTTTATCCTCTCCATCCAAAGGATCTGGAAAAGATCGCTTTTAGCGATCAGGAGATAGTAAGCATTGTACTTACCTTTTAGTATGTATATTTATTTGTAATTTAATTTTGTTTGATATGAAATAAAAAGTTTAACTATTTATCTAGAAAGAAAATAAGGAAGAGAAAGATAAACTGACATAAAACTTACCTACCATAACAGGGAAAAAGTTAATAAGTGAGAGATAACTGACATAAAACTTACCTACCATAACAGGGAAAAAGTAAGTAAGTGAGAGAAACTGACATAAAACGTACCTAACATAACAAGGATAAGGTTAGTAAGAGAAAGATAAACTGTCATAAAACGTACCTACCATAACAGGGAAAAAGTTAGTAAGTGAGAGAAACTGACATAAAACGTACCTAACATAACAAGGATAAGGTTAGTAAGAGAGACATAAACTGACATAAAACGTACCTACCATAACAGGGAAAATGTTAGTAAGTGAGAGAAACTGACATAAAACTAACCTATCAGTAATAAGGATAAAGTAAGTAAGAGAGAGATAAACTAACATAAAACGTACCTACCATAACAGGGAAAATGTTAGTAAGTGAGAGAAACTGACATAAAACTAACTTATCAGTAATAAGGATAAAGTAAGTAAGAGAGAGATAAACTGACATAAAACTTACCTAACATAACAAGGATAAGGTTAGTAAGAGAGAGATAAACTGACATAAAACGTACCTACCATAACAGGGACAAAGTTAGTAAGTGAGAGAAACTGACATAAAACTAACCTAACATATCAGTAAATAAGGATAAAGTAAGTAAGAGAGAGATAAACTGACATAAAACATACTTTTACAGGGAGATAGTGAGGGATAGAGAGATAAACTGACATAAAAGATACCTTAACAGAGATAAAGTAAGAAGAGAGAGGTAAAATGAAATAAAACATACCTTAACATTCCCCGTGTCCTCTCCATAGCAATTCTTAGCCAGCGTCTTCGTAGACATCTGCACGTTATACTGACAACTGATATTATAAACCAAGTGAGGACTGGTCTTTATCAGCGCATTTATAACATCTTGATCGGCTAGCGTAGTCTGTTTCAGCCTTACGATATTGTCTATAACTGCGTCGTGCCATAGATTAGACCAGTCTATGTGTTTACGTATCTTCTGAAGGTCCAGAAGCATAACCCCTGTGTTGTATCCTCGGCCTAGTGCCGGCCAGCGTTTGGTTTGATCGTCGTAGTACCAGTTGCTTTCGTTTTCTACTATGCCGATTAGCTAAAAAAAAAATTGCTTGACATTTCACACAACGCTATCTTGCCCCAAATTAAGCAGAACTTGTACTATGGGAACCATATAACTGATAGAATAATGATTGATCGAACGAAGCGAGATCTCCAAATCAACTTGGGCAAATCGTCGTTGTATGTGTGAATGTATGTTTGTTTGTCCGAGGATAACTTTCAAAGCGTTGTCCCGATCATCGTGAAATTAGATATATAGGTAGGTGACCCCACAGTGCTGTAATTTGGTATGCGTGTAGCTTTAGTGACACAAATAAAGGCAAAAGTCTGAAATCCAGAATAACTGCAATTCGTACCCCAAAAAAGAGTAACAAACAATAACTCCCGTTTTCTGTAATTTGAATGAAACTGTAGGTCAAGTTATATGGTTATTAATTTCGTGGCACTAATTTGATAGACAAAGATTACGAATAATATTTTTTTTTTGTTTTTATGGGATACTCGCGAGATTTCACTTTGGGGCGAACCACTAGTATACTCTTTGTTTGGTTTACATACTTATAATATATAGAAAAATACCCAAACCCGGAACAAATATTTGTAGACCATCTGCAAACATTTGTCCCGCAGCGGGGATCGAACCCGCTATCTCCTGCGTCTCAGCAGGCTTTTCACCCACTGCGCCACAGAGGTCGTCAAAAGTAAGTTTGATAGAATAAAGTATAGTTTGATAGAATATAGAAGTAAATATATATAATATAGTAAATAATATAGTTCGTACAAATAAAGTTCGCGCGAACTAGCGATGATCGACACCGCCATAGGCTACTATTGACAAAACACCCGGAAGCTAGTTGATTACAAAGCCGTACCTGATGACTAGTCATATTCCTGAATAAAACCCACAGCTCAGCGATATCACACAGGAACGTTAGATCAGAGTCCAGTACAATCACTTGGTTCAGTGTGCTGGGCAGGATATCGGGGAAGAGCAGTTTGACTAGAGCGTAGATGCCAGAGTAGTGGCTGTTTGGAATCCATCGGACGTGGGACAGCTTGCTCTGAGCATTATAGCATGAACATTTTACTGGAATAATTCAGTTCATTTTAAAGCAGTTTATTATTTAGTAAGTAGTTGAAACATTAGCTAATAAATCTAAAAATACCTAAATTAAGTAATTGTAAAACAACAAATTTATTAATTTATATGTCAAGTGATTTTTGTGACTTTTCACATTCTTAGTAGTTCCTCATCGAATTTGAACCATAAATATATATTGAAGTTACAGTATAGGCTGTTTGGGTGTGGAAGGCTTTGCTTGAAGAAATAAGACGGTTATCCTCCTTACACACATTCAAGTTGAAGGTGTAGCAACACTACCTGACGATGTCATCTTCCTAGCGTTATTTATTTACTACTTATGTATTTTATCTGTTAGTATAGTTTGCTATATGCATATACCTATATACTTATTATACTATTTCCATTTCTTTATTTTCTCAATAACAGTTCTAATTTGATAGTTGTAGTGTTGTGACTAAATAAGTAATGATATCGATCGCATATATTTATTATATTTTGAACAAAGACAAATACAACAAAAACATTGAAATAGCCTGTCGTTTAAATTATTTCGTTTTATTGTAAAGTACCTTACCTATACCTACTTATTTTACAACAGCTTCGAAAATTTTAAAGAAGTTGGCATTATCAATCAAGAATTAATACGTGTAACATCTTGTAATGAAATATATAGTTAATTATATATTTATATATATATACAGTGTAAACTCTATATAACGACACTCAAGGGACTGAGCATATTTTGACGTTATAGAGAGTTGTCGTTAAATGGAGAGAAGTAAAATCTGTATTAGAAAAAGAAAACGTTTATTTCTGATTTGTCTTGTTAAATAGTACCTACAATAAAAATCTGTTTTAATTTTCTCTCCCGCCTCTATCGCGCGTATCATCAAAACTTTTTCGTCAATACACAGTGATTTTCTCTTACTAGCCATGTTTACAATTTGAAAGTTTGTGAGCTACTAAGAATATGACAACGTATAGATAAAATCCATCACTTCTACTAACAACAGTCTGCAGCTACACATGCAAGCAATCCCATTTTGTAAACAAAAGAACGGATTTCTTAGAAAGTTTGGTGTGTATGATGCCGACAGTAGAGTTTATTATGGTCTAGGATAATAAAACGACAAAGGGATATACACAGCTGCGCAGTTTTTACTAATTTGGCAACTTAAAAAGAACTTTTTATTACAAATTGTTGTCGTTATTGAGAGTGGGTGTAATGCTATACAGAGTGTACCATTGTATGCAAGACAAGCTAAACCAACCAAAGCCGAATGATTTCGACGCTTTAGAGAGTTTGTCGTTAAAACGAGTGACATTACATGGAGTTTACACTGTATATACATATATATATATATACATATATATATATATATATATATATAATATAGTACATTAGTTAATAAATTTGTACAAAAGTATCCAGCAGTAGTTAAGTTTCTTACATTTTGTAAAAAAATATCGGGTCTGTTATCAAGTTACGTTTATCGATAGCTTCATCCCTATCAGTTTCTCCAACTTTGGTATAATCTTGTACGTGTGTAAGCGTAATATTTTTATAAAATAATGCATACATAATGTAAAAAAGACGCTCGTTCAAGTTTTCACAGGAGCTGTCATCGAGAAAATAAAAAAATTGAAATAGTATAGTCTATTATATAAGTAATTTAAGTATTAGGATTAATATTTTAACATATTTTTTAGTACCCTAAGAATATATGTGTACCTAAGTGTATCCTCCAAAGTACACCGCACTCCGTAACTTCGTAAATTTCGCTCCATCCAAAGGTTGCCTGGAAGAGATCACTTTCAGGGATAAGGGCACCCATTGTATTGCCTTATTTATTCTAGCCTAGTACTTATTTTTGTATTATTTCTGTTTGTGCGGTAATTCAATAAAGAGTTATTATCTTATACCTATAACAAAATTTATAGTTTTATAATATACCTAATAATAAAGTATCTTACCATCAGGTAGGTCCCATGTGTCAAATAGTTTATTAGTAGTATGCTGCGAAGCTGTATCCACTATCATGTGGAAGTGAATTGGGTTCTGTCGGTGCCTCAGTAATGATTTCAGCATGGGTGTGATCTGACGAGTGCATTTACCCATGCATACTAATGCTATGTGGATAGTTTCACAAAGTGTGCCGACTGCATCTGGAATCTGAACACATACTTGTAATAATTTTATTTTAACAGGTATCACATAAAAATGTAGTGGACAAGAGTTGGTACATGAAAAGATATAAAGAAATAGAAATACTTACAACAGGTACTTGATAAGTAGTGGCAGAATCAACGGACATCTGCCTCATTGCAGTCTGTGAAATTCTCAACTGGGTTCTGTATGTTTTGTTCTGGGACTCCAACAAGGCTATTCTGGATACTAGCCACCAGTAGTACACCATAGAGACGGCCAGCCATGCTCCTAATGGCACTCCAAGCCAGGGTCGAAGAAACAGGCATGACAAGATATTTCTACACCTCATAATGCTAATTAACTCCTAAGTGCACGCAAAGTTTAAATATTCGAACATTTTAGGTTAAACTCTTATCTATGCGGAACATTTCAAGGACAGCAGGCGAAATCGATTGGTAGCAAATTAATTAATTTTAATTCCAAATTGTTTTACGTTGATAGTTTTAACGAAAATGCCTTGATATTTTGTACCACAGCTTGGATAAATTGGATTACACAAATAGTTTGCTGTTTAATGATATGATGAGGTTTTTTTACATTTTATTTTAGGAAAGAATTAGCTAGAACATACAATTTTTAGGTCAGATTTTGTTTTGGACTTTTGTTTGGGTGTTTCGTTTATTTTTTGAGTGAGCACAGTTGGACTTGACAGGTGACATAAATGCATGTCTATCAATGTCATTGACAAATGACATTGATACTACTTATATGGCAAACGAGCATGCAGTCCACCAGATGTTAAGTGGCTACTGCAGCCCATGGATATCCACATAGAATTCAATACAAGTTAATATGTTGTCTTGATCTCTATGTGGATACGTTACCATAATATAGGACTTAGCTGGTATGCCTATGTGCCAGTAATTACAGGAACATACTATTACCTCTAACCGGAACACATCAGCACAAGTACTGCTATTTGGCAACGATTATTATTTAACGATTAACGATTATTTATTTGATAAAGGTAAGGCGGTGGTGCCCACTTCCTCGAGCCCGTTCACAAAAGCTGATACAACCAATAGTGTGAATAGTGGCTTTGTTTATTTGCGTAATGCAGGTAAACTCTAAACAAAACTCGAGAGGCACATAATTGTGGTTATTAAAGTCAGGCCATTTTAATAGGTAACATTTGACGTCTGTCAGTTCGGTAGAACTCGTACGAACTCGTACTCGTATCGGCCAATAATACAATAATTAGGTAATTGTAATTGAAAAAAAGTTATACAATTGTGCAGTTCTAACAAAACGAGAAAATATATTATATATTATACCCGCCGTTATAAGGTTACGTTGTTGAGATTTGATGAATTGTCAAAGATTACCTACTAAAATGGCTTGACTTTAAGACATAGTGGTTTCATTAATAGAGGGAATGGACAACGTAACTTCAGATCTACTGATTCTCCCTCTCTCCTTCTTGCCAGCCCGAAACACTCAACGTCCATCCGAGGCAATTCTTTTGAGGTGGTAGCTGTCGATCTATGGGACTCTCTCCCTACTCATTTAAAACGGCGTCTAGTAAACCGGTTTTCAAAACGACTTCTACATGACAGTTTTTTCTCGACCTCCACTAGCTGTTAAAATAATATGAAAACTTAGTACCTAATATGTGGTATTTATATGTAATAGTATTTTATATTTATAATAAGTACTTATTATTCTATGTAATTATATTGTTGATCGAGCGAAGCGAGATCTCCAAATAAACTTGTACGTACAACGTTATATGTTTGTTGTCCGAGGATAACTTTCGAAGTGTCCATCCAATCATTGTGAAATTTAGTATCTAAGTAGGTAGTGATGGCATAATTTTGGTTTGAATAAATCAGCAAAAAATTTGGGGGTTCGGGGGGGGGGGGGGGGGCGTTGTTGAGATATTGGGGTTCATAAGGGGTAAAAATAACCAAAAGGTCAAGTGTCACGTTTAATAAAAGGTATTTCTGAGTACATTTCGACCCGTTTTTAGTTTTAGTTTAAATCTTGTAGTTTTTAAGTTATTAGCCATAATAAAAACTGAACCTTGAAAAAATTCATAGGGTACACCAGTGACCCCACAGTACTGTTGGTATGTGCTTTAGTGCACAGACCACTTAGATGTACTACGTACTTTAGTGACACAAATATAGGTAAAAGTCTTAAATCCAGAGTAACTGCAATTGCTACCCTAATAAGATTAACCAAATTACATGAACTCCAGTTACCTGTAATTTGAATGAAACTGTAGGTCAAGTTAAATGGTTTTATTTCGTGACACTATTTTGATAGTCAAAGATTATGAATAATATTTTTTGTTTTTAAAGGAGACTCGCGATATTTTAGTTCGGAACCACTAATTAGATCAAGTTGGTTTAAGGGGTGGGCTTTAGAAACGGGCTGCACGAATTTGTGGTTTCTGAAGGTTGGGTTATGAAGGGGTGGCTTTCCCTTGGTACCATAATTATTAATTAAAACGGGTATATTTAGCGGGTTGACGTCAAACCGAGACCATGACTGTTGCAACACAGCCGAAACGTAGGGACAACAACCCGAGACTATGACTGTTGCAACACAGCCGAAACGTCGGGACAACAAATAAAAAAGATACACACGCGATAAATACCCGTTTTAATCAATAAGTATGGTACCAAGGGGTAGGGAAAAGCAACCCCTTCATAACCCAACCCTCAGAAACCACACGTTGACGTCAACCCGAGACCATGACTGTGCAACACAGCCGAAACGTCGGGACAACAAATAAAAAAGGTACATACGCGATAAATACCCGTTTGAATCAATAATTATGTAGATTGATCGCGAAAGTTTGAAAAATACCCTTGGTACCATTTTTTCCGCAAGGAAAAGCGAACTTTATTTTTAATTATTATTTTTGATACGTGTAACGGAACGTAATTTAGTTCTGAATGCTCTAAGACCTGTGTCATACTTTCCTCTGCTGTGAATTATTGGTAGAATGGAACGTAAATGTGGCATTTTGTGCATTATGTGACATCGACTGACATTTCAGAAAAAAGAAACAATGTTTCAGATATTCGTCGCCGGTCTTCCCCGAATAGAATAGAATAGGTTAGGTAAAATACGGATACAGAACCGTATCAGTCAGAACCCTTCAAAAAAACCCTATGCTTGCAGCCCGTTCCTAAAGCAGTCCCGGTTTATGTATTTATTCTTATTGTGATTGGAGTATACTGTTAATTTATGTTAATATTGTTTTTATGTTAGCACGTCAACCTTTTTTGTTACCTGTGAGGTTGGCAGGTAGTAAATGTTGTTAGCATTAAGCCCACCTTTTGTATATTTAATGTGTGTTTTTGTACAATAAAGTATATAATAAATGGAGGATCGAGGGAAATATTCATTATTTAACCTATATTTTCCCACTGCTGGGCAAAGGTCTCCCCCCCCCCCCCCTGTTCCTCCACATTTCACGATCACTCGCCACGTCCCACCAGCCATCTTGGAATGCATCGAGGTCGTCACGCCAACGCTTCCTCGGCCTGCCCCGGCTTCGACGCCCATCTGCAGGCACCCATTGTGTGACGACTGTTGCCCATTTGTCTGTGACCATACGACTGACGTGACCCGCCCAGTCCCACTTCAGCCTGGCAGTCTTGTCACCAACATCTGCGATACCGGTCTTCGCGCGCAGTGTGGTATTGCGGATCCTGTCGATTCTCTTTCACGCTGCGTTCCATGACTCTTTGGCAGACCTTGAGTTTGGACTTTTGAGATTCTGTCAATGCCCAAGTTTGGGCACCATATGTAAGGACGGGCAGAATACACATCTCGATGAGTTTACGCTTAAGTGACAATGGAAGGTCTCCCTTCATTAGCGTCTTCATGGACCATAAGCTCCTCCAGGCATTTACGACGTGGCGATCAACCTCTTTATCTTGCCTGTTTTTGAAGGAGACAATCTGGCCCAAGTAAATGTACTCATCGACGTAGTATAATTCTTGCCCGTCTACCATGATTTTGTGTTTGTTGGTGTTAGTCATTAGTTGTGTCTTTGACCGAGTAATCATTAGTCCAACCTCAAGGCTTGCAGTGCTCAGGTCTATATATACAAACTTAAAACAAACGTTACCCAAAATAGTAACGCGGGTCGTTTTTTTTAAACGTACCCATGAACCTACTTTAGTATATATTTTCTCTTCGCCTGCTACGTGAAGTTGGCAGAAGGTAATGTTCCTCGTGTCATACATAATAGAAAAAAACTGTTGCCATTAAAAAAAATATAAGTAATATTTGTTTCTCGGAAGTCGGAGCCCGGTTTGTTGACTTTGTTTACTAAGTTTTCTTTTTGATTGGGAAACGAAAGGGGCCTCGCCATACTTCAATCTCCATGGTTGTCAATGGTTTATTCCAGTTTTTGCTAAAGTTTGAAGCAGTGTGATTGTATGTACCTAGTAGGTGGGTCCTCCCTCCCGGGAGGAATAAACATAACAAATCTTTTTGGTACACGTTGTTTTAATATATCAAGTAGATATGTAGGTAGCTTATCATTTTCAAATTTTCATAAAAATGGTGGGATCCTTCGACATCTTAGAGCTAAAATGTTAAATACTTATCCTATATTCATAATCTGATTATTTAAACTTATTACCTACTATCATCATCTTAATTGGCCCGTTCGTCTGTATAAAACAGTGGCTGGTTGGGAAAAACATTTTTCTCGTGATTTTAATAGTCCTATAAGGGAGTAGATTTACTCTAGGTAATTTAAAATCTTCAAAAAAAAATAAAAAAATAAACATAATGCAATAAAGTTAGAAGAAGTCCGCCAATAGATGGCGCTAGTAATCTTCATCGTCAATAGTCTGACTAATGAAAGTAGATTAAACAAGTGCGGCAATTATAAGCAATATCAGTATGGCAGCCCCAAAATTAGAAATGAAATAACTAGAACTAAAACTCAAATTTATATCTTGTAATTTAACCACATTTAATGCAATAAATATCACTACATTATTTTTTTTTACAAAACACCAATTTGATACCTACTTTAGAATTATTATTTGTATCAAATTACATAGGTAGGTTACTTAAGTACCTATTCTAAAAGAAAGGAAGAAAACATTTATTCACTCATACCAGCAAAAGAAACAAATGATACAAAAAATACTATTATTAAATTTACTAAAATTATAATTATCTGCTGGCGAACGGGTCCTCAGCTCAGCATTCTACATAGGTATTTTATTATAATTTTGAGGCCGCCAAGATGATGTTTTTTTTTTAAATTTGCCGCAATTTTTCAGCCTCTACTTTATTAGCCAGACTCTATAAACTTCCTAGGTATCTTTACTATAAAAAAAACCTTAAATAATATTCTAACTACCCCTAGTTTATCTCCGTCTCTCCAGCCCAATTTCTACCCTGCGCTGGCTGCAAAGGCTGGGTTGCTGAAATAGGGTTCTCAGGGTCTCCGTAAGGGTAGCCCTGTTGGTACCCTTGATTTTCATTATCTGGGACCCTGACTGGGTCGGTGGGCTCGGGGCTATCTTCCATGTCCTTCTTGTAAGGGATGCTCTCATCATCAGAGTTAATCTTCACTGACTCATCTGGGTCGATAGGGCGGGACCTGAAATAAATTAAAAATAAATATAAGTATCAATAGCTATCAATGGGTTTTGTTTGGACCACTATTTTCAGGACATTCTGTACGTACCTATACCTAGGTTAGGGGTCTAAAGTTGCCTGGTCACTGTAAGCAGAACACAATGTGGGCCTTTCTTCATGGTCTATGGCATAGACATGGAAGAAAGGCCAACATTGTGGTAATCTATGTGACCATTGCATAGACTCTATGCCAGTGATTCTTAAAAGGTGGTCCGCGGAACCCTGGGGTTCTGTGGATTGGTCACAGGGGTTCCGCGGTCTGTCCGAGAGTTAAAGTTGAATTGTACTTAAAGATGAATACCCGGCAATCGTTGAGAAAGCTGTCCGGGATCTGATTAAGTTTGTGATGACTTACCGATGCGAGATTGGTTTGCGTTCAATTGTCAGACATAAAGCCTAATTTTACGGCTATTATCAGAAAAATGTGAAAAATTTCATTCTTCACAATAAATTATTACCTAGGTACGTTGTATTTCTTTGTTACAATAAATTATTTGCAATACTTCTAATAATTATTTTTATTTATAATTTGTTCATTCTTCGAGACTAACATGAATATATTCAAACTACAAGGTAAACACTTTAGTTATCAAAATAGGGTTCCGCCAAAAAAAGTAGGATCAATTAAGGTTCCATGGCCAAATAAAATTGGGAACCTCTGCTCTATGCAATGGTCATCTCTCACATAGAGTCACGGACTTCACATAGAGCGCCCTGAAATTACGGGTAGAGTATTGCGTTTTTGTGCTCCGAAATACCGCACTAGACATGGGTACAAAGTTATTGCTGTATCACATACAACAACTAACTATGCACAACATTAAAGAGTTTGTATTATGGAGTTCTTCTCGATTGATATTTTTCATAACAGCAGGAGAACTTTTAAAAAAGAAACTTTAAAAATAATTATGGAGGATGACACACATGCATGATAAATAACAACGCAACACAAAATACTGGTTAGGTATTATAGTATTTATTATGTATGAATTTATGATTCATCTATGTATATTCTATGTAAATATTTTATCATCATTTTTGTGTTTTTAGGTACATCTAATTTATTTAGTTCGTATATAGTTTAATTTAGACTGTCTATTTATACATTCTGTTTTATTTAAGTAGTATTAGAGTAAATCCATTTTTGGCCGTATCTTAAGCTTAGTAATAGGTGGTAATAGTATTAAGGGCTGTGGATTTTGTTAAATAAATAAAATAAAAAAATGTGTTTCTCTAGTTTTCGTTGTGTTGGCACTAGGGAATGCAATCCCGACTCGAGATTGCAAATTCGAGATCCCGCGGGATTAGAAATATCAATCCCGCGGGATCCCGGAATTTTCGGGATCCCGTCTAGTTTAAAAAAAATGTTTAATTCGGATGACTGAAAAAGCTAATAACTGCTTGTTTGTGATAGTGAGGTTAACTAAAATAACATATTACTCGAAAGAAAATAAAAATCTTTATTCTTTAATCTTACCAACTAAATAATTATCGTCACCTGTCGCTAATATTCGGAAATAGTCGGAATAGTTTTCTAACGCTGTTTGGCGTTCCTGCCGCTCGCGGCCGTCAGTCAACGCGCCGCTTGCGCCCCGAGTGGACGTGTGTAGCGTCGCTGACCACTGCCGCCCAATCCCGTCAATCTCGAACGGGATCTCGTCATATGATGCGTCGGGATTGATCCCGAAAAATTACACGAGATCGGGATCCCGCGGGATCGGGATTGCATTCCCTAGTTGGCACATACCTACATTTTAAAAGATTATAAGCAAACATTTTTTTTTAATAATTTGAGATTAAAGTTTCCATAGCCAGTATTCTAGAACTCTGCTCAAGCGTATATTTTTGACATCTTTCAATAAATGTAGGTAAGTAATCCGTTTATTACTGCTTTGCGATATTTATATATTTCATGGCCTAGACATATTTGTGGATATAATGTAGGAACACGGATTTTATTGCCTTCTTACCTAAAGGCCCTGTAGCACGAATCTATTTTTTATCTAATAGGGCCCTTATTGGGTCATGTTCACGGGCGTGCCTACTACGCGAGTACCTACTTGCTGTAACTGTACAAATGTAAATATTGGTTACGCCATCAGGTTCATATAAATGCTAAGTCACATCAATGGTGGAATAAGTTTGTGGGCGCTACTTACAGATTATTCAGAGTGAACCAGCAAAACAAGCCAATGAGAGTTGTTTTGTCGAGTGGTTTTTAGAAGCAAATTATGTTATGTAATTCCTCCTCTTATAATCACCTCGATTCCTTCTTTCAGAGGACACTGGAACCCTACATTCTAGAAGTTACTTTATCATCCTATGCCATTGCCACTTCTTCTTCTAGCGTGTCAACAGACAACGATTAGCGAAAAGCTAGTTGAGATAGGTAACTAGAAACTAGTTGACGAGCAACTATAGTACAAGCGAGTGTGATGTAGTTAGCTAGGTAGGATTATTTTGTCGCTGGGCTGTTGTACAAATGGAATCTTATAAAAATACGTACAAGTACAATAATTATTTTGAATGATCTACAGTTATTTGTTCCGGGTCTGGTTGTTTCTCTAGGTATCTATACTAATCTATACTAATATTATAAAGAGGAAAGATTTGTATTTTTGTATTTTTGTGTGTATGTTTGTAAGGAATAAACTCAAAAACTACTAGATCGATTTAAAAAAATCTTTCACTGTTGGGAAGCTACACTATCCCCGTGTGACATAGGCTACTTTTTAGCCAACTGCGCAGAAGGAGGGTAATGTTTTTATTGATAAACTACGCGTGCAAAGCTGCGGATTGGTCAGCTAGTATATTATAAGTATGTATTTACAAAAAAAATGTATATAAGTATTCTATCAGTTATCTGGTTCCCATAGTACAAGCTCTGCTTAATTTGGGGCTAGATAGCGCTGTGTGAAATTTTCAGCATATTTATTTATTTTTAATTTAACAGTAGGATATATAAAAGAGGACCAATCTATGAGCGAGTGTGCGAGTGCGACGGGCTCGTAGAATGAATCAGTAGAATGACTACCCAGTCACTTGCTGGTAAACGCACCAAGCGAGAGTCTCTTAGCGAGTGTTCTGACAGCAGATTATCGCTGAACGAGATTTTACTATAGTTCTGTCGCTGCGACAAACTAGTGGAGAGAGAGTTCTCGCCGACATCGACAGTCTGAACAGTTAGCGATCAACTAAGTAACTATTAATATAATGCATCTCTTATATTGACACGGAATCATAAATCAATTAATATACGTTTCTTGAGCGAGCAAATATTAATTAGCTAGTCGCTTTTACGTCATCGGCGGCCGGCGGGGGGTGGTGGGGCAAAATTGCCACTGCAGAACACTGCAGAAGGATGGGGTGTGGCCTTGTTGAGATCACTTACTTGATAGTAGAAAATTCGTTCTCGTCGTGTTCTTCCTGCTTCTTTCGGAGTAAGATACGCCATCCGATGCAAATCATCACGATCACTATCGGCACCATGATCGCGCTGATGATGCCCCATGTCGATCCAAGGGTTCGCGAGGAGTATTCCTGCTTACCTGAGGATTTGTTAAAAATATTTAGTTATATTTTTCTTTTAGGATTGTAATAGGGCTGGTGTTTTTACATTTCTCTTTATTGGTATTGCCAGTTTTCTGTGGCAATCTGACAATACAAACAATAAGTATTTCTGAAACCGTTGCAAGAGTCCACCAAGGAAAATTATTTACACCCGTTTATATCAATAATAATAGGTAGGTAAATCTTTATTCGATTGATATCCTTTAACTAAATAATAAAGATGAAGCTAATTACACTACCGTAAGAATAGAACGAGGTACCTGCTTACTCTACCAACGACAGAGAGGTATAGATACTAAAAAGTGCATTAATAAAAGGTTGCTCTTTGAGTTGACGCTTTAATTTAGCCCTTGTCTGTCTTTAATCCTATCGCAATTTATCTACAATATTATCAGGCCACTATCTACGCTACGCTATATAGGTACCTAACCAACTTATCTTTACATCAAATAAAAAAATGATACACTTACCTGTTGTGACCCCAATTTTTTTATGTACACAAGATAAGAAAGCAAGTAATAACCTCAAAGATAAAAAATAAAACGCATCACAGAACAGAGAAAATTTCTATTCCACAAAAATGTGGTCGCAAAAATGTAAATCCACGGAAATGTGGAAGCAAAACTGAATTAATTATTGCTTGCTTTCTTATACTAAACCCAGCTGTCATATTGAAAGTTATTTTACCCACGGAACAGAAATTTCCTCTTCTTGTGACTAGAACTTGGTACAATAATTTATTTGATAAACTTTACATCGATAACATTTCATAAACATTTAACAATAATGGGAAAATCACTGGACAATACTGTTCAATTTCATAACATAATACAGACAAAAGTGCAAAAAGCTAGCCTACTCGTGTATCCTATTTAATTTTAAACCTAGGAAAATGATTGCTTAATACTAAGTCTAATTTGAAACCTATATATTGTTAGTTTGCTAGTTTCTACTGTCATAATTGGGTTATAGGATCTAACCTTATTTGGGAAATCTGATCTTAAAGGTGGGGAAAAACAGAGACTAGTTAGAAAATCTAAACCATAGTAGATTTACTGCTAAATGTAGGGACCTCAGTCACAGGAGGGTCTATAAGAGTCTCTAAAGACTTGCCCCTCTGACGAGGCATTGTGAAAGTCTTTATAACATCAGCAGGAGCGCTTCTAGGTGCTTCTGGTAGACCGGGATTGTTGTATGTGCTTCTCGGACTGATATCAGAAGTAGGACTTAGAGGCGGTGAATAGATTTCGGAGTAAGTCGGAGAATATGCAGAAGGGATAGGACTGTATTGGGATTCATATCTATTGCCATAAGGGTCTTCAGAACTGTCCTTGGAATCTAAGCCAGAGTCGCTGGCTAAAGCATGACGACCGGTCTGTCGGGGCCTGCTGATGTATTCTATGTCCTTTGCTGGACGGGTAAGGGTTGATTCAGAATCTGATGGGGAAGTTATGGAAAGAAGGTCTTCCTCAGACAGATCCCAGAGTTTTTCAGGGAATTCGACTTCAGGTGCGTTAGGTAGTGGTTCGTTTGTTCGGTATGTTTTGTCGTAAGCTCGTCGCTTTTTCGGGTTTGATTTGTCAGATTTTCCTGAATCGCTCTTGCTAGAATCTGGGTAACCAATTCCAGAGCTATCACCATCTTGTGGTTCGTTGGGAACGGGGGGAGCAGCTCTACCTATCATGGCTGATCTATTCATAGGGGTTTCCTCCGTAGGAGTTTCAGATAACTTGGGTTTCATATCAGAATCGCTACGCAAGGTTGAGGATTTTAACGTATCCGTGATGTTTCCCATTGATTGTGATCTGAGATTAAGTCTAGACGCGGATTTTGATCGTGGTATGTCTGCGAAACTAAAGGTGTCTTTGCCTTCCGATCTTGGTTTGTACCAGCACCAGAACCAAAGCAGACAGATGAGCAGACCCAGGGGTATAATAACTGCAAATATGACGCCCCAAGTCAAGAACAGTGCCCGTTGTGAGTATTCTTGGTTACCTGGATAGCAAAGAGTTTGGTCACAATTTGTACAAATCTAAAATATGTCTATAAAATCAATAACTTCTATTAGTTGAAATGAACCTTTCTGAATAATTGGAGTATTTTTGGGGGAACTTCATCATAGCCTCTTGCTTAAAGTATCCAATCAAAGAAATATATTTACTAATCATGGATTTTTAACACATTCGATATTGTCTTTAACACATTCGATATAATACCAGTTCTCATAGAAACGAAAGGAACACAGTTTGTTTTTATGTTAAATTATTTAGTACAGGTAATGTATAAGACAAAGTACTTACGCAAACATTCAGTATATCCATAATCTGGCAGGTTCCATTTGCCGTTGTCCTCACAAACCCTTCTTTTGTCACCGATCAGAATGAAGTCTTGGTTACACTCGAAATTGACCTAGCAATGAAACATGTTTATGCATTGTTAATCCACAATAAGGAAAACGAAGATCAATCATAGGAAAACCAATAATGACGTAATATGAAGTTTAAGGTCAATACCTATCAATAAATATGGCAATAATTACCTATATCGAATCATACTAAAATAAAATTAATAAAACTAGTGTGTTATGTTACAAAAAGAATACATAAATAAGTAAGATGTTTCCAATGACTCTCGGTACGTCAATGAAAAGAAACTTTAAAGATATTAGAGATAAAGATAATATCAATAAAGTAATAACTGATACATAAGAGAAGTAAATGATACTCACTCTAGTGCCAGGCGTAAAGAAGAAATTACTCTTTCTTCCGAATCGAGGGGTTTCCAAGATACCGCAGCTGACAACTCTTCGAGCGTTCTGTTCTTTGATATTCGTCTAAAATAGAAAATAACAGTTGAATATCATGCCATGGTCAATAAAAATGGATTACAGACAAAGGAACGTCATATTTAGACAAGACATGAAACTGAACTTCTAAACGAATGATGACATTGAATAATTGTTTTTGAGTACCTAAGTATAGTGAAGGTACTGTTTGACTGTATCAAAGGAAGTCAAAATTAATCTAATAATAATTACCTAAAATTAACCACACAGGCAAAATTATATCAGTTTAAAATAAATAAAGAAAAACAATGTTTTATTATTTACTTAATTATTAAAGAGAGAATTCAACGGCTTCCAAACAAAGACTGACGCATCTTACTACGGTTTGAAGACAGACCCATAAAAGACCTTGACCGATGCAACATAATTAAAAGAACAATAGTTGACAAGATGCATATATAAAAGCACGCAAACATAATTGTGGGAAAATGAATATGATTTAGGGAATTAATAAGATGCATACAATGGCGATAAAAAAGCAATGAATTCAAAGGGGAAAAAACTTTATATGTGATAGTCTTAATAAGATTTACGCAAGGGTCTTCGTTTGGTCAATTATAAAACAATGTTCGCTGCTAGGCCTAAGGGTGCAATTATGTCAGTGGGGAATATAACTCCCAGATTTAAATTGCTATATCAGTTAAAGGTTAGTATTAAAAAAAAAGAACATTGAGAAGTTACAATGCAAGTAAAACAAGGAACATACAAAGTTCATGTTCGTATGTTCGTACTTAGGCAAGTATATTCAATTCAAACCGTGAGAAAGTAATAGCCAATGTTGACAATAATACGATAGATAGGCTGATCTTCTTTATGTCTAGAAAATTTAATGATTCATACCTTTGTATGAATCACTAAATTTTCTAGTCCGACTCATATTGTGGAAATCCTGAACTTAAATCATTCTCTATAATAATAGTGTCAGTCTAAATAATTATAGTGTCAATAGTTCGGTTGTTAGCCTCGATGACTGATCTACTGATACTTTTAGGTATTAATAGTCCGGTTGCTACAGAACACCGAACCTTTAAAAGCCGTTAACCGAAGGATTGCTTTTAAAGAACGAAAGTAAGTAAGAAAAAAGTAGAGTCAGCCCGAAACCATGACTGTTGCAACACAGCCGAAACGTCGGGATAAGAAACAAAAAGGTACATACGCGATAAATACCCGTTTCAATCAATAATTATGTACAGTGATCGCGAAAGATTGAAAAATACTAAGAAAACAGTAAAGTACAAAAATAACCTGCTGCCAACTAGGCTCACTGGATGGCAGATGACGGGTTTTTTGTACCACTGACTTCGAAAAGTATTAGCAGTTCGGTCAACCGGACTAACAACCAAACTACACTAGAGGGGCATTATATAAAATTGGCAGATAAAGATTTAAGTTATTAGAATTTGTAAGAATTGATGAACTAGGAGAAATAATACTTACAATAGAAGCCAGATAGTTTTTCGTAAACTCTGCCATATCTCGATTCAGGGTCATGCCATAATCGTATCGACACTGATATGAATCCTGACATATTTCTATAGCTCTTGCCACGTCGTGCGATCGATTCGTTGGTAGGAAGTCCACTGGTTCTCGTATAAAGTTCGGTATAAACTGGTTGTCATTGTAGTATGATGCTGTTCGACCGTATTCTCGAGAGAATAGTGCTACACCTATGTCTTTTTGCTCTCGATCAGTTAGTTGCCCTAAAAGAACCAAAATAGGGTTAATCTAAAGTCGTTCATCGATCCGCATGTTCTGAAGCTAACTTAATCTAAGAGCACCTTTGCAAGAATTGCAAAGGTGCGGTGCTCTTTTCGTCCAGTAAAACTGAACAGAAATAAGCATTGTGAACTGTGAATTATTTGTAGCATTGTTGGTATAAAATCTAGAGCGAGGCAAACTAAATTTACTTGATTTGTCCCTATTACTCGCATTAATTCTCATAGCGGTATTCTTTGAGGAAGATCAAATTAGTAGGTATATAATACTTACAATATTGTGCAAACTCTCGATGTGCTGTTTGGAAGTTATTCAGATCCACTGTCGCTCGCGTTCCATCCGGCCTCGTGAAGTCATCATTAACGTCAAGAGACCAGTTACCAAATAGTCCCCGTGTTTGATTCTACAAATAAATCATCAGTCTTAAGAACGAGTCCGTTTTCTAGAACTTCACGGTAAAGAAAGGTTTTATCAATATGACAACAAAGTTTCTTACCACAACCAAATCTGAAATTTAGCGCCCAGGCGTCAAATTTAGACGCAGATAATCCCAATAACCTCATATTTTCACCGTTTTTCAGATACCATTACGTCTGGTCGACCACTCAACAGTCGTTATATAAACTCACCATGTAATTCCAAGGGAGATAAACCCTGGCAGACATGAAGCCCTTATTTTCGACGACTTCTATTCCAGCGCCGGAAGCGAACATGATAACTATCTCTGACTGATTGAGGATATACATAGGCTGGTAAACAGTAACACCTGTTGAAAAGACAAGGCAGATTAAAAGAAGTTTTGCAAAGAGAAGTGATGAATTGAATCTAGAAAAGACAGTACTCAAATTTTAATTATATGTTTTTATTCCAATAACAAGGATCTTAATGAAGCGTTATTTTTACCACCTCCTTTTAGAAAATTCTGCAAATAACACTAATATTCTAATACCATCGATCGCGATAAGGTAAGCAAATGTAAAATTATAAAACTAATAGGTAAGGTATTCTCTAGATGGAAAGACGACCTGATAAAGGTTACGTGGACCCATAGGGAGTAGGCCGCACAAGATCGGTCGCTGAAAATATATGGGGGAGGCCTATGTTCAGCAGTGGAGGTTTTATGGCTGATATGTTTGATGATGACGATGATGGATATTCTCTAATGAATCTGACATTCAGCGGTGAATATAATAAACATACCTGGGAAGTATTGAACCCTGAGGGCAGTTCTGTCAAAGTAAACTCTCTTGTTATCAGCGAATACATCGAGCCGATATCTCCACTGTGAGTGAGTGGGACGAAGGCGAACCTACAAAAACATATTCGGGTAAAATTTTGGGTATTACGAAAATGTTCGCTTTTATTTTCGATAGAGTACAACCCCATAAACACTACCTTGTGGAACTCCGGACCATAATTATTTTTCTGTATATTGACATTTCAAAGAAACGGCGATTAAGCCCTATAAAGTTTTACTGATTACAAAAGTCAACTAGAAGTTCAACGATGCCAAAATAGAATAGTAGTAAGGCAATCGTTACCTACCTCAATAGGCACAGAGTTATTTGAAGCGGCCACGACAGAAGTAAGATGTGTTGCGTTGACAGGCCCGTAGACATTACGAGGCACTTGTTCGAATCTACCCTGAACATCCAGTTTGAGTTGCGGGAGGTCTACCCGAACCAAAACATATTCACCTGAGACAAACAAATATATGCAACAAAATTAAGTAGCCCACCGATTTTTGCTCATTAAATTAGAAATAAAAATTCCTTGGAATAAAAGGTATTTTCATACAGAAAAGTTAATGAGAACTGCACAAAATAGGGGGTTTGGAATAGACAAAAAAGAAAATACATTACTAAGAAATGATGTATTCGGGTAGTTGACCGAGTGATAATTGTGTAACTTGTTTAGGTCCTTATAATCCTGAGGACAGAAAGAAGTAAAGATAGACTTACCTTTGCCGTTAAAAGTGTACTGCAGATCATCGAAGGTGACGATATGAGGATCTCCGAAAATACCAGCGACTCCTGGAGACTGGTAGGCTACGCAATCTTGAGATGGGCGACGTTCAAATCTGTAAAAATTTAGATTTTATAAATTCTTTATTGCACTAATAAAATGATACATAGGCGAACTTAATGCTAATTAGCATTTTCTTCTAGCTAACCTTTGTGTAATATGGAGATAGTGGTAGTGCCAGAAAAAGGAAATTTAATCAAACTTTAGCTTATAAATAAACTTACAAAAATTAAAAATAATAATAACACACATACATAAACTAAATACACAAATATATCTACATAAAGTGCTCAATTTTGTTGGGTATCTTGAAGAGAGATGAAATATTTAAAGAGTTTGGATTTGAAGATTCCCATAGAGGCGGCCTTGCGGATTTCCACTGGCAGAGAGTTCCACAAGCAGATAGCAGTCACAGTGAAAGAGTTAGTGAAGAAAGAAGTTTTATGCTCAGGCGTTTTGAATTACAGATGTTGAGAAGAACGAGAAGGACGATCAGGTGGAAAAAGAGTAGAAAAACGTTCTTTAAGATAGCAAGGAGACAGAGGATTTTGAAGGATGTTATAAAGAAGACAGAGTATATGAGTATCCCGACGAAACCGGATTTTGAGCCAATTTAACTGTGAGCGGTACTGTGATATGTGGTCGTACTTTCGTAACCCGTATATATATCTGATGCAGAGGTTCAACAACCGCTCCAGTTTATTAAAATTTACACATATTAAAAGCGTTATTAGACAAGGAAACATTTTGGCCCGTGTTCCTGTCCTGCTAGCCCCACCTAGTGGAATAAAGAATATGAGATAGAATAGAATAATGCTTTATTGTACACCAGGAATACTTAAAAACTAGTTAAAGCTAAATATAGTGCAACGGGAGGCCTTATCACTGAAAGCGATTTCTTCCAGGCAACCTTTATTTTATTATTTACTTTGGATGGAAAGTAATGAGCGAAGCAGTAATAGACAGCGGTGCACAGAATATATTATTTTGTATAAATTTGACATATATGAAATTATGAATTATAATTATTTATATTTGTATTCAATTTATATTGTTTGAAAATTTGAATATTATTATTTTTATCTTAGAATTTCGCAAGACTCGATGAGGCAGAATTTAAATTATTCTTATTTTATAATTGACGAACTATGCATTCATGCAAATAAATGAATAAGATCAAGAGAAAAAAATTTGGAAGGTGTAAAATTTACCTGAACGTTTCACAACCAACAGCCTGTTCTTCTTGCCACATGCAGCACTGATAGAAGGGAATCATGTCGTGGAACCAATGGGACAATGATGGCACCTGTCGAAAAAACATTGTAGTAGAGAACAAAACATCTCAAAATGTACTGATGGTACAGCTACCTTGGAAATTAAACTGTACCTTGTTAGCCTCGTTGTAGGGTGTGAATCCAAAATCGTGTGACCTAGAAGGCCTTGAACCCCACATTTGATCGTAGGACATCATCAAGAAACCGTTCTTGTCGTAGCAGCACTGTTGTCCGGATCCTTCCGAGCTAAAACCAATTAAAACAATGATCAAATAATGTCTGTTACGCGGTGTAGGTATACTGAATATCTATATATATATCTATATATGTATGACTCTAACTTTGTGAATCTTGTGATCATTAAGATTAGACTAAACACTTGAATTCAACTAAATCAATATTCAAACATATTTTTTAGACAGTTCTTTTTTTTAAACTGTAAAAATCTCTGTTTGAGTTCTAGAATATAAATCGACCGCCACTTACCTTGGAGCACCACTCCTAACACAATGAATGCCTCCCCAGTGGTACCTACAAGTAGGGTTTGTATCCTTGTCACAAGCCAAGTCTGGCATAAACCTTCCTTTGTCCAACAGTGCATGTTCTAGGGTACAGGGGCATACCCAGACTTGAGAGGCGAAGTTTTTGAGGAAACGGTCGGTTCGGAGCCAGTTGTTGCACATGGATTGAGGCCAGCGTTGACCGTGGAGACGCTCCCATTGAGGGGCGAAGTACCAACCGAGAGGGATCGGTCGGGACCAGAGGATCCTGTGGACAGTATAAATGTTAATAAATAAGATGTATTGTAAAATACAAACAGTACAAATTGGATGTGGAACAGGCAAATGGCCAACCTGATGTTAAGAAGTAACCATCACCTGAATCAAACAAACCATTGCCTGGTAGGTCATGTAGCTTAGAAACGTGCCTTACGATTCTGCCCTGCCTCCATTAATTTGAGGAATATAATGTGATAATAATAATAATTTAAATTATTTGTTATTCAAAAAACATGATACTAAATCAGCACTTATATCATGAGGGTGTGTAAGTAAATTATGTATAAATAAACGTTAATATGAAAAAACAAACATGCATTTTACAACTGTGCACTGGGAGTCGGACGAGAATATCTGTTTCCCGGCTTCCAGCGCCCTCCATCGAACTACAGGTGAACTTTAGGTTTAGTCAGTGGTCGAACTGGACTTATTCACGAACGTTCCCTTCAAATCTTCCGATATCTTTAAATGGGTAAATAAAAATGAAATAGGATGAATATTTTTTTACGCCGATGAGAATTTTTACGAAACAGAACGGTGATTTCACGAACCAGAACGATGTCCGGTCCATTTCGACCTCTGGGTTTGGTACATAAACATAATCATCGATAGGAATAGCAAAGATAAGATAATAACAATACGGTATTTATCAAAATGCTTTCCTAGCATAATTTTTTTACACTAAAAGTAAGTTAATACGTACGGAGAAATTGTAACACCCTTGAAGACCTCTGGCGTAGTCAAGTTAATTTGGAGAAATCCGAATTGCATATCATTGTGCATAATGTTCTCTCTATTTCTAAAGTTCTGGGGATTTATTACATATTCACCAGTATTGGCCACGCCAACTTCAATCATATCAATGTATTCAAGCTGAGGTCTGATGGTAACTTCCTTGTAACCCCAAAGACTGATTTGTAGTTGAACATTCAGATTGGTGGTAAGATTGAAACGGTCCCAAGTAATGCGAACTTCAGGAGGGTATCTCTCGTGGACCGAGTTTTCGGGGAAAAAGATTTTTTCGGTGGCTGTTCCTGGGGTTTCTGGAAAGTTACGAAGAACGTACGATAGACAAAGTGAACCTTAATAAATTTATAAAAGAGCTACTCTTATAGCCGGAAATAATATCAAAAAATCACTTACCGACAAAGAACTTTCCCTTCCACTTGTAAGGTTCATTATTAATTGCAATCTCAAATCTGGCATAACCATTATGCCAAAACCGAGGTTGAACGCAGATGGCTCTGTTCACGTCTACCACTGCACCGACAACGGATTCCGTGTCAAATCTGCAGGTGATTCTGTCATTAGGATTGAAGCAAGGTCCAGTGATGTTGACGATGGTACCACCTAACATGTTACCACTTTCAGGGGCGAACATAAGGGGAAGATTGGCGCCGTCTGTGAAATTGATTATGGGGTTTGTAGTTGTGACAGCCAGGAAAAGTGACAATTATCGAATTGACGATATTGGTCTAAGCATTGTAGAGATGATAAAATAAATTAAAAATATGTTTATTTAAAAGTGTCAAAGGTAAATTAAATAACTGACGTAAACTTTACGAAAAAAAATATTAAAAACAGAAAATATTCAGTTTTTTGTAATTTATTGCTTTCATACAAAAGTGGATTAAATTATTACATGTCAGAATTGATCAAGATACATTGATTATTTGCATACCTATATCCTTATTGCAAGTGCCCATAAGAATCTTTTCATCTATCCTGAAGATATGTCGACCTGGAAAGCCGTTGGCCCACCCTCTACCAGTTAAATCGCGGAGAACAGACGCTTGGGAGTACGGTTTGTATTCATAGGATTGCGTTCCGTTACCAGCGTTGAAACCAATCTAGAACAAAAACCAAAACTTCAAACAATCTTTGTTCTACTAGTGACAATATGTCTGATTTACCATTTATTTATCATTTTAATCTTCATTTCTTCCTGTAAATTGTTAACTGTGTAGACACTTACATAAGCTGGTACACCTCCTTCTCCAGTGGTGGTATCACCACCAGCCTCAGTATGGGAGCTCCAGTTGATCTCGAGATAGTTAAAGATTGCGTACGTAAATACTTCATCAGTCACCAGGACCATTTGGAAGGTGTTTGTCTGGAAGAAAAGAAGGTAATCCAAATATTATCTCGTTTAAGTCTTTTTTGTCCTAATGACATATAGCATCATTGTTGCAAGGAGAAAAACGGAATACGAAAATTAGGCAGTATGATTACATTTTCTCAAATTACATACAATCTAAAAAACGCACATTACGTACCTAGTGAAATAAGCTTCTTTTAAATTATCACGTTTAGAAAAGCTAATATCACATTCAACTAATGACAAGATTACAAAAAATCATATCTAAGAATTTACCCACCATATACAGAGAGTTGTCTATACCACCAGCGAAAGACATATTCTTCCAAGTGACGGTGACGGCGTGCTTTGGGAAGAAAGTCTCAGAACCGATAACACCCTCGCGGATGTCCCACGTGATTCTTTCACGCATCTCCACGCCAAGTTGGTCGGTACGAGTCTAGAAATATTAAAAATAATTATAGATGTCGTTGGTACAAGTAATAAGTATTAGTAAACCTGTATAAAATTGTGGATTATTTTAACGAAAAGGTCAAGAGCTCAACCTCACTGCTTTTTAGCCTTGTCTAAGCTAAAGAGTTATTCCATAATTTAGTGTACCTAATACATTTTGTACTACTCGTAATTAAAATCTATCACTAGGATTTAAAATGAGAATCTACAATTTAAACTAATAGTTATCTAAGGAAAATGTTACCTGCAAATCCCTATCCATTCTGAAGTAGATACCAGGTCTTCTCTGATCAGGGTCTTCTGGTCGCTGGTTTCCGATTCGACACTTACTAAAAAAGATGCCGATGAACGAAGGATCGTTGACCTGAGGCCAGTCTCTCACGGGGAATGAGAGAGGGTAGGTATAGTGGTCTGGGGGGTCACTGAAGTACAGGTAGCCGTTCATTGAGAGCTGGAGGAAAATTGAGTAGAAGAGTTAATTAAACTGGATAGACAAACTAAAATACTGCTGATACTTAAACATTAGAAACAAAATAGAAATGATCAGTCTCGAAAGCGTATAACTAGTAACAATCCATCTTTTTTCATAGAATCCAATTTGATGAAAAAATGATCGTGGTTATTCTCTAAATGCCGTAATATCCTGTAAAAGACAAAGAAGACTTACAAATACCTGATGCATAACTTACCCGGGTGTAATTGAATCTGAACCCAAAGAACGGCAGCTGAAAGTTAAAGTTCTTATGGATCTGCGGCGTCGACGTGTGTATATCTCTCTGGTAGTCACCGATATTTTCATTCCCGCCTTGATCGTAGAACCAGTACATGAAGTTAGCTCTGATCTGCTGGAGCCGTTGCGTGGTGATGACGTAAGGCTGCCCATTGTTCTGATAGGTGGTGGATGGGAGAACACGGCCGTCGATGTGAGCTAGAATGAATAAACAACGTTTGAAATTGAAGTAAAATTAAAAGGAACAAAAATAAGAGATCAAATGTTAAAAAAAACCATTATAGAACCCTCTGATCATAACAAGATCTACCAAGTGCTAGATGAGAAAGGTTGTCAATGATAGATTATGCACAGGTCAGGAGCAAAATTAAATTAGTTGCAATAAGCATGTATTAAATTAGTATACATTTTCTTGTTGTGAAGTAAGGCGTTTTATTCGTCTATCCCACGGTGTTTTTCGCTTGTTCAACTTGTAGTTCAGCTTGCAGCTAAAGAGGTGAACGCGGTTGTTGTTGAAAAGAACCATTTAATAATATGATGCTTCTCACAAAAAGATAGAAATTAAGACAGAGTAAGATACCTTGATTTTTTATCTACACAATTAATATTTTTACCGATTGCTATAAAATGCTAACAAGTACAAAACAACACAAAAACATGAAACACGAAACAAAGAGGCAATGCAAGGTGCAGTGACGTCACCTGTCGATACGATAGCTTATCGTATCGATGACTGATACTCCGTACAAGGAACTTATTGATGTCAATGAATAAGGATCGCTTGAAACTGTTGCTATAGTTTAAACAATGGCTTTGGTTGATGCGGTATCTAGCAAACGACATAGAATAATTATTTATATCGTAATCTACCCACTTTTAAAATATAATATTTTTTGTTACAATATGTTTATATTATTCCTAAAATATAAAATTTTGACTTTTATGTTACATCATCATTATCATCATCAACAGCCTGACTTCAACCACTGCTAGTATAGGCCTCCCTAAGCTTTTTATTTATTTTTAAGTTTCATCAGGTAAGGCTTATTTCAACTGCTACCTACTACTTATCTAAATAATGTTGTTTGTCCTGCCTGATATGTGAAAATGTATTTGTCAACTAGCGTCCGCCCGCAGCTTTGCACGCGTAGTATAGTATGTCAATAAAAAGTAGTATATGTCTCAATCGAGGTCATAATAAATTATATCCAAATTTTTACCAAAATCTGTTCACCTGTGTGGTGATATACAACCTCAATCCACTTACCATAAATCTAATGTCATCTGCGACAAAGTACCTATATGTCCATTATACATTCTATGCAATTTCAATGCTGAAATGGTTTAATATACTACAACTTATTCGTTAAATATATATTTTTAAAATACCTACATCATGGACAAATATCTAAAGCCCGAAAGATTTGAAGCGGATCCAACAACGAGCTCTGACCAATCAATCAACACTATGGATTGGAAGCGAACTTTTGACAACTTCATACAAGCTATACAATCGAAAGAAAACGCAGTAAGTCCCATTTGCAAGTATCAGTTGCTGGTCAATCACCTATCCGCTCCTGTATACGCACAATAAAAATTCCGAAGAATATGCACTATAGTCTAACTTTTTATTAGCTGCAGTAAAATGACGTTTTGTGGGTTGCCGGTTTTTGAAGAAAAATAAATAGGGATGTAGCTAAATGAGTGAATCATAAATGAATAATCAGTTTGGTTTTTTTTAGAGATTTAATATTAAGTTGTAATGTATTTTTTTAACCTATTATTATTACTATACTAGAGGATTGATCTTTTTTAGTGGAAGTATAGGGAGGTACATTCAAAATGAAACAAAAACGTCATAATAATGTTATTTAATTAATTATTGTGAACTGAATCACATCCCTATTGAGATTAGGCTGGCAACATTATTTTACGGAATGACATTTAGAAACGTCATTTTACTGCAGCTAATAAAAAGTTAGACTATAGCTATACAAAAACTATGTAGATGCGCTATTTATAAAACCAGTAAACGAAGTTTACTCGCGATATCGATTGACCAAATGACAAGAAACGCCTGGAGAGTCGATTGATCAGTACATTGAAACGCTTAAACTGTTATCGAAGAATTGCAATTTTAAATCTGTAAACGCTGAACAAAACGAGAGTGAATATGTGCGAGACGCAGGGCTATCGTCATCAGCAATACGCCAACGACTTTTAGATGATTACCTAATGCGGAAAAGGTTTGATATACCACAACCTGTTTAGTCGTAAAAAACGTTACAAACAGACAGACAAAGAGGCAAAGTTAATTTTGAATTTATTGATCGAGCGAAGCGAGATCTCCAAATCAACTTGAGCAAATCGGCGTTGTATGTCTATGTTTGTTTGCCCAAGGATAACTTTCGAAACGTTGATCCGATAACCATGAAATCACACTAATATTATAAATTCGAAAGTTTGGATGTTTGTTTATATAATTATTTGTTTGCTTGTCACTTAAACACATCGTAACGGCTGAACAAATTTCGAAGAAATTTAGTCGGTAGATTATAACATAGATTATAACCTGGAATAGAACATAGATTATAACCTATGCTACTTTTTATCCCATAAATCAGTTCCCATGGGATAAAAATGGGGTGTCAAGTCAAATTGCAACAGTGAGTTTAGCTTTAGGTATTTCTAGGTTATCTAGTTTACACATTTAGTAGTATAACGCGTATGAAATCACGGGCCACAGGTAGTTTGATATATAGGTAGTGTTTACACAATCTTGGTGTGACTAAATGAGCTAAGGATGCGGGGGGGTTATTGAGATATTGAGGTCCCAGAGGGGTAAAAAAAAGTGGCACTTCCGGAGTGCCGACAGAAGTGAAAACTTGAACAATTAGGTACGTCTGTATTCTTTGAATCGCCAGGAAATATTTTTTGAATTGTCAAGAACGGTGTCGGTTACGGTAACGGTAACAGTGTCGCGAGTTCAATAGTTTTTTTCCCATCTCAAAAAATGTCCAACGCGCCTAAGGAAGATTTCCCTTCAAACAAAATTTTAATGTTGCAAAATGATCATGATGAATGTCGCATAAACATGAAAATTTACTAAGAAAGTTGACTTATACTCCTCCACAAATTACAAAAAAAATTATGGATGTTTCAAAATGATCATGATGGATGTCGCATAAACATTAAAATTTACTAAGAAAGTTGTCTTATACCCCTCCACAAACTAAAAAAAATCTAATTATATACAGTGGTGTCGGTAACAGTGTCGCGAGTTCAATGTTTTTTCCCATCTTCTAAAATGCTCAACGCGCTTATAGAAGATTTCACTTCAAAAATGTGGCACTCCGGGAGGGCTGACGTGAAGTAAAAACTTGAATTAAAGCAGACTACACTATATATTCTTATATATAGAGGTGTCGGTAACACAGTGTCGCGAGTTCAATGGTTTTTCCCATCTCAAATTATATACAGAGGTGTCAGTAACGGTAACGGTGTCGCGAGTTCAATGGTTTTTTCCCATCTCAAAAAATGCCCAATGCGCCTAAAGAAGTTTTCACTTTTAAAATTAAAGTGAGACTTTAAGATCAAATGGGACATTAGCACATAGACCCCGTTTTTATTTTTAGTTTAATCCTTGTACTTTTTGAGTTGTTAGCCATAATATAAACTGAATTTCGACGGAATTCACAGGGTACACTAGTGACCCCACATGGCTGGAATTTGGTATTCGTGTAGCTTTAGTAACGCAACTATAGGGGAAAGTCTGAAATCCAGAATAACTGCAATTTCTACCCCTAAAAATAGTTACCAAATAACATGAACTCCCGTTACTTGTAATTTGAATGAAACTGTAGATCAAGTAAGTTGGTTATTCATTTCGGGGCACTAATGAAAGGTTATGAATACTATTTATTTTATGGGAAACTCGCGAGTTCTCAGTTCGGGGGAACCACTAGTTATATTGGTTGGTATACCTATTTATATTCATTTATAATTTTTAATCTAAAAAACAAAGTCGGGTTTGTTTGAACACTTATAATATAACTCGAGAACGACTGGACCGATTTTGATGATCTTTGATTTGTTGGATTGGTCTCCATTCCAAATAGCAGAATAACTATTAAAATATCGGAAAAATTCACGCAACAAGAAATTATGAAGAAAATTCATATTTTCATACATAATGATGGCAGATTTTCAATTCTACCGGGGTGACATATATTGACAGCCCGCGTCATATGCATGCATGTCAAGGCGGCACGAAGTTCGAACACAGTTCGAAGCCGGGTCAACTAGTTAATATATAAGTATCGGCAAAGCAATCGTCATTTTACCCTTTTAGCCACTTCATTGAATATCTATTCTGTCTGATACAGATTTGTTTACCTATTTATTTTGTGTACTTAATGTGTTGTGTAGGTATGTTATTGTTTGTTATATTTTCTAACGTTACTAAGTAAGTATCCAATAAAGTTGGTTACGTACAAAAATTCATACAACGACGTAAATTTAACAGACATGTTAAACGATGAGTACTTGCGAAGAACAATACTTACGGATTTTGACGGTTATGTAATAGCTTGGTAAATTATAAATATCATATCGCCATACGCATTGATAGCGCGTTCTAATCTACTAGAGGCGACATCTAGTTCTGATTTCCTTAAACTTAGTCTGGCCATAAATACGGTTACAATTAAAAATAAACAAAAAATTACATTTGAATTTGGAATCTGTCATTTTTATATGATTGTTCATTGTGTTTTCTCATTTTGGCGCCAATACATTGTACAAAATTTTGCGATATTGAAATGGAGTGGGGTGATAAAGAGAACCGAATCGCTGTGATTGCATTACACAAAGTAGGTATGGAGCCAAATGCAATTTTTAAAACTCTCCATACGCTTGGTATTAGTAAAATGTTTGTGTACCGGGCTATTAATAGGTACAATGAGACCTCCTCTGTTTGTGACAGAAAAAGATCTGGCCGTTCACGTAGTGTTCGTACGAAAAAGGTGGTCAAAACAGTAAGGGAAATAATTCGAAGAAATCCTGTCCGAAAGCAAAAGATTTTAGCTCGGGAGATGAAGATAGCACCTAAAACCCTGTCGCGTATTTTAAAAGATGACTTAGGACTTGCATTCTATAAGTGACGTACTGGTCATTTCTTAACTGATAATTTAAAAAAGAATAGGGTGGTAAAAACGAAAAATCTACTGAAGCGGTACGCAAAGTGAGGTCACAGAAAAGTTTTCTTTACGGATAAGAAAATTTTTACAATTAAGCAACATTTTAACAAACAAAATGACCGTATCTATGCTCACAGCTCTAAGGAAGCTTCCCAATTAGTCGACAGAGTGCAACGTGGGCATTATCCGACTTCAGTGATAGTTTATGGGTATTAGCTATGATGGAGTGACTGAGCCATACTTTTGTGAAAAAGGTATCAAAACTTCGGCACAAGTTTATCAAGATACCATTCTTGAGAAGCTAGTGAAGCCCCTTAACAACACCATGTTCAATAACCAAGAATGGTCCTTCCAGCAAGACTCGGCGCCGGGTCATAAAGCTCGGTCTACGCAGTCTTGGTTGGAAACGAACGTTTCGGACTTCATCAGAGCTGAAGACTGGCCGTCGTCTAGTCCGGATCTTAATCCGCTGGATTATGATTTATGGTCAGTTTTAGAGAGTACGGCTTGCTCTAAACGGCATGATAATTTGGAGTCCCTAAAACAATCCATACGATTGGCAGTGAAGAATTTTCCCATGGAAAGAGTGCGTGCTTCTATTGATAACTGGCCTCAACGTTTAAAGGACTGTATTGCAGCCAATGGAGACCACTTCGAATAAGCTTTTTATTTTTTATATTGTTTTATATTTATGTATTAAACTAACATACTGTAAAAGTAATAAATGTTATTTGCAAGAAAAATATTTTTTTTCTTTGTTACAGTATTTATGGCAAGACTAGGTATATCATATCATATCTCTATATCATCTCATAGTGTCTCCAGTCAAAAAAGGCATAACACATATTCAGGGCTGGATTCAGACCCTCGGAAAATTATTGCACATGGAAGTTAAAATTATACTACCTTATCGTCATTTTTGTACTGCCAAAAGGGCTTATTTTAACGAATGACGTGATTAAAGGTCATTACGGTCATCACGATTTCTTTAATTTTATGTGTATGTATAATGTGTAGTTAATGTAAGAAAAATGCCCTATTTTATGCCTTATTTTAAGAGATTTTGACATAGCTACATGTCAAAATCTCGTACATAACTGTACGAGGTTACACAACAACCAATGTTCCGTATTGGAATTGATTAGTAATAGATCACACACTCAAAATAAATAGAAGCAAAACCAAGATGATGATTGTGGACCGCGTCAATGACAACTCGCCGGAAGTCACAGAAAATGCGAACTGGGATGTTGTCAAATCATACGTTTATCTTGGAGCATTGATTACAAACAATGGAGGATGCGTTGACGAAATCAAGAGGCGTATGGCGATTTCTAGATCAGCAATGGACAAACTGAAGAAGATATGGAGAAATAGGAACATTACGAAAGCCACCAAGACTCGTCTTGTAAGAGCACTAGTGTTTCCTATATTCCTGTACGCTTCAGAGACATGGACTCTCCGGGAAAGTGAGAAAAAGAAGGTAGACACTCTCGAGATGTGGTGCTGGAGAAGAATGCTTGGGGTATCATGGACAGAATTCTGTACAAATCAGTCCATACTTCAAGAACTCGGCATCAAACAGCGTCTCTTTTCCACGGTACAATCTCGCATCCTCACCTTCTTTGGACACGTGTCGCGGCGCAGGAAGCTCTCCATTGAACGCTTGGTGGTGCAACGGAAGGTTGACTGCAAAAAAGCGCGTGGCAGATCGCCTATGAGATGCACGGATCATATAAAGGCTGCCATAGATGTTCCTTTGAACGAATGCGCCAGAAGAGCAGCGGTGCGAGAAGAGTGGCGAAGGGTAGTTAAGCGCGCCACAACCCTGACATGACGGCCACGACCACTCTGACAAGAGTGCTACGACTAATGGCGGGTTCCTATATCCGTCGGTAACCGACTATGCCTCGTATCTCCTTGAAAAAGTGTCAAACTAGTGTCAAACTTTTGACAGGTTTTCAAGGAGAAACGAGTCGTAGCTGGTTACCGACGGATATAGGAACCCGCCATAAGAAGAATATCACACAATCTGGAGAGTACAACAACCCTCATTTTTCTTGATATATCTACCCTCATCTGGCTGAACGAAGTGACATACGAAGGTGACTCGATGCGTCTCAACGGGCCGACCAGTCCTCACGCGCCTTGCAAGCACCTACCAAACAATATTAAATAGTGTACAGCGCCGGCCGGTGGTTAAGTGCTAGTTTTCGCGCGTGCGTGTTAGATTTTTTTATAGTACTATATGGCAAACGAGCATGCAGTTCACCAAATGTTAAGTGGCTACTGCAGCCCATGGATATCCACATAGAATTCAACACAAGCTATTATGTTGTCTTGATCTCTATGTGAATAAGTTGCCATACTATATGACTTAGCTGTTATGCCTATGTGCCTGTAATTACAGGAACATACCATTACCATCTAACCGGAACACAGCAGCACATGCTGCTATTTGGCGGCAGCTAAAGGTAAGGCGGTGGTGCCCACTTCCTCGAGACCGTTCTCAAAAGCTCTACCATCAGTCCAACCATCCCTCAAGAATCACACATCTATCATCAACCACAGCAGCCTATGGAAAGAGGAATTGCGGAGTTCATAAGGGCATGCGGAACGCAAGACGGAGTAAACCAAGGTTAGTCGCTCTCGCATCGGCCTTTTATTGAATTCCCGTCGGTACTACCAATAATATAAGTCGGTCGACCTGAAGATAAAATTGTGGTATTTACGCGTAGTATACTGGCATTATGATACGTACATACTACAGAACATAGAATAATGGTACAAATAGTACGAAATCCAATACTGCTCATATTTGTAATTTTTCAGGAAAGGCATCTATGCCTTTACTGAAAAAGAAAAACAGATTTTAATAGCGAAACAAAAAAAATATTAATAAATATAAATTATATAATATGTAATTATATTTTTTTATTTCGCAATTAAAATCTGTTTTTCTTTATCCAAGATATATGTAGGTAAAAAATGCTCATTTAATTAATGGGAGTCAGTTCCACAATAAATCACTTTTTTAATTTTTTTTATGATTTTGATTTGTTTTGTTCCCTTGGTAACAAACTATGAATGGAATAACATTATCTATGCTAGTCGTTTTGCTGACATTTACAGAAAGAGTAGCCGACCCGCCTGCGGTTTCGCACGCGTAGTTTGTCAATAAAACATTACTCTCCTGCGCAGTCGGGTAAAAAGTAACTCAATCCGGTCTTAATCTATCTATGGCTGAAGGTAAGCAGAAGCACGGTGTAAAAAGTAGCTCAATCCGGTCATAATCTATCGTATGGCTGAAGGTAAGCGGAAGCAAGGTGGTCACCATCTGCGCTATGGATGTGTTAAAAAGACATCACTATTGATGCCGCAGATTGGGAAATCATATAGATGTACCATTACTGAATGACCCAAACAATTTTGTAAACAGAGCGATGAAAATCATACTTTGCAGTTTAAAATTTTGAAACAAAATGATACGTACATATGTTTGCTTTGATAATACGGTCGTTATCATTTAGGTATAATTTAGGTAAGTAGGTATACGCCGACTTTTGCTACTGAGTGCTTCGGAATAATATGTTAACATGAATAGGATCAATCGTTCAAGACTCTACACAAACAACTGTTTATTACTTTGACTCTCGAAATTCTAAGTTTTTTATTCAAGAAATATTTCACTTAAAATTATGATGTTTTTTCAGTAAAAATATATGAAAACTAGCCAAGTCAGGCCTTAGTTATCCTACGTACACATTATCCTAAGTTATAAGAAGAATTGATATTTTATGTTGTTATAAATTTTCAGGACTGACCATTGAACTTGGCACCCATTTAGATCTCCCTTCTTTTGTCGTTGAAGTCAACAACCAAGGCATATACTCGTATCACACTCGTATTAATGAACATGGCTCTCATTTCACATTTATGTTTTTGATGGAATATCATTACTTTTTGTAAAGAAATTATTAGTAAGTACTTATTTCACTTAAAATTATGATTTTTTCAGGAAAAATATAGCCAATTAACTCGATTAGTTTTGATTAATTAATGAGCATCTGTTTAAGTTTACTTAACCATAATCAAACATCTTGTAAATTGAATATAAGCACAAAGTGTAAGAGGCGAGAAACAATGTTCATGATTTCCTTCTAGATCTTTTTTTATTCTCGATTTATTTAGAAAAGTTGTACATATGCAGAAGTTTCTTAGTTTTATTAAAATAAACGTTTTGTAATTACCCGGTATAAGCACGCTAAGGCGTGGCCCTTATCTGACTACTTATACTTGATAATAATGTGATATGCCACAAATTTATAGAAAACATATCAAAAATCAATTATTATAAACCAAACCATGAGTACTCAATTCTGTACAATTATCAACACAGATTTGCTTCAAAGGCAAAGCTTTTATTGATATTTTGATGATTAGATTGATGGTTAGAAAGCTACTACATAAATGTATATTTTGATACCTCCCACGTAAGTTATTGTATCTCCAAAACTAGTATCTTACAGGAGAGCGTTTTAAAGATTCAAATTAACCTAAAAACTGCATTGATTTTCATATCTTTATCAAATTTGGTTTATGAGTATAATTTATAGTATTCTTGACTATGTTAAAAGATAATTAGGAAAATATATGTATTTTCTGAGATATGGTTCTTACAACAGTTTACTGCGGAATAAAGGTTGCCCCAGTAGTTGTATCTCATACTTACAACATTGTTCTGCGGAATATAGATTTCTTCAGTAGTTGTATCTCATACTTACAACATTATTCTGCGGAATCTAGATTTAATCAGTTGTTGTATCTCATACTTACAATATTATACTACGGAATTTAGATTACGTTCGTTGTTGTATATGATAGTTACAACAATATACACTGTAAATTTTAAACCTAATTCCACCGTATGTGACAATTACAATATCTAAAGATTTAACATTTGAGTATGCATTACAGAACGCGCGATTCCCTCCGCCCCGCGTAAACCGTTGGGAAAGACTATACAACGTTTTAGTCCGTTGTCGTTCGAATGTTACAACAACTTACGTCTGAAAAATTCTTATAAAATCGTGTTTTTGTTGTTTGTTCACTTTGAATGCATATATTACTACAAATTAGGTTATTTTTTAGTAAAAACGCTATATGGTAATTTTGTGGGATACAACAACTTAAGTGGGAGATTTCGATTTATATGTTGGTGACTCCCTTTTCCGCATTTGAACTCTTAAGTGGTCCACAGACAGTCTAACTCCGACCAGAAGCGTAGAAGTTTCCTGGTGTCATCGCAGGCTTCACGGCGTGACCTTGGATTGTCCAGGATTTCTGTACGTTGTGCTGTTACCCCCACGCATTCTAGGACAGCGTGGGCTAGAAGCTACCATCAACCTAATTTCCTATTCCTGATGGTTTGGACTGGGTAATATAAAATATCACAGTGAGAGAAGTCAATGCAGATATTATTCCCCATATCCTAGAATTATCATTACTCGTAATGTGGCTACTAAAACTCCATTACAATACCAGAGAAGCAAACAATGTAATTAAAATGTGAAACATCACATACATATATTATAGGGTATTAGATAATATACGCACAAAAATGAAAGGGGTTATTTTGATGAGCATAATAAATGAATTTGTGAAATGTTTACCATAGAAATGTGAAATTTATTTTGGCATGTAAAAACAAATATATTATATTGCTGAAATAAGTAATTTAGTGATAGTTTTTTACTAGATTACCACACCATTACCTATGCAAGCACATTCAAGAGACAGCTCTAGCGAGTTGCTACGAATAATAGGAAGATAGATATTTGTTTTTTCTGTTCTGTGGATATTTAAGACGTGTTTCGCTACATCGTTTCTGCGTTTAGTAAACATACTTTTCGTACCACTTGCTCAAAAAAGTGACATTCTATGCCACAAAAAACGAACATAACAATAGTCATTTTTAATCTGTTAAAAACAGGGAAAGAAAATTGTACTGAATTTCCTTCATCCTTTAGGGAGAGAATGTGATTTAAATTTGGAATACTTACCGAAATTTATACTGAACTACATCTGTGTTTACACCATTGAGTTTGTATATAAAGCATTATACATCTTTTGGAAAAAGGAATACGCATTTATTATGCAGTTATGATTATTAAATAAAATTACGAAAACCGACGAGGCCGTATGAGCTTGATGCCTTTGCTTTTCCGACAAAAAAATATTAGTCTAGAAATTTGCCGCGTTTTTGTTTTCTTCAAATACATAAACGTTAAGTTTATTTTAATTTATTTTTATAAGTAAGTTAATGTTCTAAAATACTCAAATCAACTCATCAACAATAAATGTACCAAACAAAAATGTAACTCTCTCTATCAATAATTGGACCAATGTTTCGAATGTTAACTTTTACTTTTAATTGTCATTATTTTTTAATAAATGCTTATCTCATATTATTATTGTGTTAATTTTTTCGCAAATGGTACGAAAAGTAGAGTATTTTCCTCGGTGATAAAGCTGTCTTAGTCTTGGGTGAACTTAAATCCCTCGCTACACTCAGGACTCGTCTTAAATCCCTCGCTTCGCTCGTGATTCAAGTTTTTAACACCCTCGCTACGCTCGGGAGTAAACCTCGAGTCCTTCGTTACGCTCGCGATTTAAATCGTCACCAGCGACAGAAGACATTGCTTTATCCCCTTGGTTAATAATCTACTATTTCGTACCACTTGCTCAAAAAAGTAACATTCTATGCCACAAAAAGCGAACATAACAATAGTAATTTTTAATCTGATAAAAACAGAGAAAGAAAATTGTACTGAATTTCATTCATCCTCTAGGGGGAGAATGTGATTTAAATTTGGAATACTTACCGAAATTTATACTGAACTACATCTGTGTTTACACCATTGAGTTTGTATATAAAGCATTATACATCTTTTTGAAAAAGGAATACGCATTTATTATGCAGTTATGATTATTAAATAAAATTACGAAAACCGACGAGGCCGTATGAGCTTGATGCCTTTGCTTTTCCGACAAAAAAATCTAGGAATTTGCCGCGTTTTTGTTTTCTTCAAATACATAAACGTTAAGTTTTACTTTTAATTGTCATTATTTTTAATAAATGCTTATATCATATTATTATTGTGTTAATTTTTTCGCAAATGGTACGAAAAGTAGAGTATTTTCCTGGGTGATAAAGCTGTCTTAGTCTTGGGTGAACTTAAATCCCTCACTACACTCAGGACTCGTCCTAAATCCCTCGCTTCGCTCGTGATTTAAGTTTTTAACACCCTCGCTACGCTCGGGAGTAAACCTCGAGTCCTTCGTTACGCTCGCGATTTAAATCGTCACCCGCGACAGAAGACACTGCTTTATCCCCTTGGTTAATAATCTACTATTTTTGACAATTGTGCATCAATGGCGCCATTGTTTAGTAAATGTGAGCTTCGTTTACGTATTTTGTTAAAACTAATTGATATAATTAGTGTGTCGGTATTAAAACTTACTAAAATCGAGCAATAAATTAATGATCATTAAAAAAAAGCTGTAGTTAAGTCGTGACACAGCCGAAGTAAGTTTCTATTTCATAAGTTCTGACCGTTGTTTCTTAGTGTTTTTGCTAAAGTTTTGGCTACGTATTTGAGAAGGTAGCTTGAGACCTATTTTGCGCTTATATTAAAAATTAACTAGAGAAGTCTAATATAGTATTTTTATTTATAGTGTTATCCGAACACATGCGGAAAATTCCAAGATTTTTAAAATCATCTCAAAAATTTCAAACTAAGCTAGGTCCCGTCTAGGCTTGAAATTTTTGAGATAATTTTAAAAATCTTAAGTCTAATATAGACTTCGAAAGGTATTATTTTGGGTAATTCGTTAATGTGTTTTATTTTGAATTTGGGGTTGTTTTTTTATCACCAAATTACCTACACAAGTTTTTTTGTTATCACCAAATAACCAATTTTTTTGGTACCTCTAGATTGGCAATGGAAAAAGAGAGTAAATATAGAAAGTAGTGTTGCCCAAATTCAGTCTTGGTCTTGCAGTCTTGGTCTTGTTCTTGCGTTTTTGCAAGACCAAGACCAAGAACAAGACCGCGTATTTTTAGCAAGACCAAGACCAAGACTGACCGTGCAAGACTTGAGCAAGAACAAGACATAGCCTGCAAGACTCTTGCGTCTTGCAGCTAGGACTTAGCGCTATTTCACTGAGTAGTTAGGTGTAACAGTTCGGTGTATAGGTAGGTACGCTTAGGAATTCTATGAGACGCAAAAAACTGTATCAAAGAATATGAAAAACTGGACCTATGCGCATTACGACTAATACCATAAACATAGCGAATAAAAAAATATCTATTAAAATCAAACTGAGTGCATGCATAGTTATGTTTTAACCATCGTCGGCACTTTGATAATGCGGCGTCAAAGGTTTTGTACTTACTTCTCAAAGAAATTTGCCGCTTTTCGGAAGTACATGGTTATGATACACGCGCCGGCGGCTTCTTTTGAAATCTAAAACAATCGTTGCCGCCACGCCGAAATCATAACATTTGACACTATTTGATTGCCGCCATAGGGCGTAGGTATACTCATGCAAAATAATTTCCTAGTAGAGTACCTACAGGTGTTCCAAAGAATAAATAAGTTTCAGAGTGCTTAGAATGAAAATGAATACATTATACTGATCACGCAAGTAGTATTATGATTAGGATAAAATTGTAAGGATAGGTAGTAGATGTCATATTAATTCATTATAGTAAGTATATATTATAATATTGATTACTTATATGGTTTTAAACTAATTACTTAGGTACTATTGTTGTACATTTAGTCATTATATTTCTTAAGTTTTTACAAGAAAAAATAGCAAAAAAGTGTTCAAATATCACCCGTTTAATAAATATTGTAGCCACTTTTAAATATCCTTGAAACGTGTAAAAAAATTCTACGAAACTAATAAAATAATATAAAAAGCGTAGGTACTTACCTACTAATAAAATAAAAAGCCTGCGATAAGAGTTTTGTATTACTTACCAGCCCGAATATCTCTGAGAGAGATGATGAGAGTAAGTATTTACTAGCTGTGCCCGCGACTTCGTCCACGAGGAATAGTAACTTTGGAGGTATAGTGACGTTCAGGACTTATTTATTTATTTTAAAACTTCTGTCATCAAACATACAAACGAACTCTTCAGCTTTATAATATTAGTATAGATGTACGCCAAAACATTCACTTATATGTAAAGAATAGTGATTGGCACTAATTCTATTTTATTCACGCGTCGCGTCTGTACAAGTAGGTTATATTTAGTGTGTGTTTGTACGCCGCACGCGGCATTGTTTGATTTGCGGCGGCATCCTTTTCATAGAGCCGGCACGTAGCGAGGCGGCGCGGTAGAAAGCAAGGAAACGTACTATAAATAAAGGAATTATTTTAATTCCAGTCATTTCCAATTGAGCTGTGCTTCGAGTCTAACTTAATAATTGTTTTTACTAATTCTCGTTGTTTTCTAAAAACGTATCACGTGTACAATTTAATATGAGTGACGAAGATTCAAATTATTCTAGTCCGAGTAACGAGAGTTTGAGTCACAGATCTAAAAGACCCAAAAGCAAATTTGAGGAGTTTTTCGAAATAATTCATGCATCCCAAATTGCCTTCTGTAAATTGTGCCAACATAAAAAGATTGAAATAAAAATGAAAAACAGAAACACTTCAGGCTTAAGGAAACATCTAATATCTTTCCACAAAAAGGAATCAGAAATATTTCTTCCTGTTAAACCAAAATTAAGTGGAGATATCACAAGCTTTTTAGTAACCGCTGGAAGAAGTGGACAGGTAAGAATATGTTTTTAACAGTTAAAAGAATTTTAACTCCGCGTAGCTATTCATGCGATACTTTCAAAAACGCCATTAACTTACGTAAGTATTTTTGAGTTAGTGGTGTTTTCACAGTTTTCATCTAGGGGTGCGACATATTAAGTATGTAATTATCGTCTTAAATATTTTTTTATAAACACCCATATTTTCATTTAATCGGCCAGTACCTAACAACTAAGTACTTTATTTTGGTAAATTACAGTACAGTGCAACCTTAATATAACAAATATCAATTTAACGATTTTCTCGATTTAACAACAACAAACCTCCTCCTCTTATACGCTCAAACCTAGTATGTTTTAAATAATAACACAAGATTTATTGTTTTGTTTCAGTCGGAAAACAGCAGTGACAACATCACGACAGCTACAGTTGATTGGGTGGTGAAAAAATATCTTCCCTTCTCATTTTTCGATGACGAAGCTACACAAGTATATTTTCGACGTATTTGCCCTAATATGGTGTTTCCTAAAAGGTCTACACTTAGAAGGAAAGTCAAAGAGCGATTTGAAGAGCTCCAATTGAATCTCAAGGAACGACTTCAACAATTATCATCTAAAATGTCTTTTACCATTGATGGGTGGACGTCAATTGCTGGTAGGAGTTACTACGGGGTTACTATTCATTATATAGACAACGAATGGAAGTATCAATCTGTAGTTCTTGATTTTATACCATCACGCGGTCGACATACTGGGGAAGATATTGCAACGATTTTCCATGAATGTTTATTGGTATATGGCATAATTGATAAAATACAAGGTATCACGGTCGACAACGCAACTGCAAATACCAAATTTATGTATGAACTGGGCAAACAGCTGCCGCCACACTTTGATTCAGACAATCAACATTTCCGGTGCTTTGCTCACATTTTAAACCTTGGTGTACAAGATTTATTAAAGACCTTAGCATTACACTGTGAGTCTGACACTAACGCGCAAGATCAGCAGTACGAAGACTATGCAGACGAAACTGAGGATGAGGAAGATGAAGAATCTGCACCAAATATTGCTGACTCGCGTACATCTGTAACAAAGTTACGCAGTATTTCCAGTAAAATAAAAAGAAGTGAGATAGTGAAGAAGAAGTTTCAGTCTGCTTGTGAAGCAGCTGGCGTGCCATCAAATCTAAATGCCATTCTTGACTGTCCAACGAGATGGAATTCCACACATGATATGATTGGATTTGGTTTAAAAGTGAGAGCGGGCATTGACATATTGTGCAGTTCTGTCACCGAATTAAATGATTTTCAAATCACAGCTAATGAATGGCAGGTACTCGAAAAATTACATAAATTTCTAATAAACTTTAAACTTTTAAGTACAAAACTTGGTGGAGACAAATATGTTACATTACCGCTAGTCATTGTATCATTCAATCTCTTGCTAGATAAAATTGAATCCATGGTAAAACAGTTAGATGAGAAACCTAATCGATCTGAAGTGGATGAAAGGCTCATTCTAGCTTTCCAAGCAGCTCGAGACAAAATGCTTAAACATTACAAGAAGAGCAACTGGATTTATTGTACTTCTTTAATTTTAGACCCAAGGCATAAGGCTCAGACTTTTGACCTGACAATGTGGGGGAAGCAACTTAAAACAGAAAGTCTGCGCAAGTTCAATGAACTTTATGAAGAATATAAAAGTCTACACTCACTGAACAAATCTCTGGAATTACCAGAAAAAGAAAATAAAGTATGTGATGAAGATGAAGACGTAATAGACTTTGATAAACTCTATGAATGTCCCTCGACGTCATCTGGATCTTGTCTTCAAGGCTTGGTGATAGACGAGTTGGAGGAGTACCTAAGAAAACCAAGAACTGCCAGCTCGGAAGACATTTTAGATTGGTGGAGGACGCATGAGACAGAGTATCCGATTTTATCGAAAATGGCCCGTGATTTTCTCTCAATACCTGCAACTTCAGTACCTGCTGAGAGGTTATTTTCTAAAGCATCATTAGTAATTAGAAAACATAGAAATAGGTTAAGTGATGAGTCAGCCAGATGGTTACTTTGTATTAATTCTTGGTCAAAAAAAATTATATAAAGTATCATAACCTAATGATAAAGCTGTTGATTTGTGTTGTATTTTATTTTTTATTCAAATAAATGATAAATCGTAAAACTCTTTTATTAAATTTCTTATAAGTTGAGGGTTCAATCTCTTTCTAGACAGATAAGTATTGTTCTTTAAAATACAGTCAAGTTATTGTAATTAATTTGTTTTTTTACATGTTTTAGCAAATGTAAGCTTATAAATCATAAATGTTTATTAAGAAACAGTTACTTCCATGGAAAACGACATATAGGACAGTTGATTTTTCGAATTTCTTATCAAATCTTCAGTTATTTATTAATCTGCTTGATCTTTACTATGGCTATGTTAATTTAAGCTCACAATGTTCCAATTCTAATACGTTTTTCTAAGATTTAAAGTAAACTTTAATAAATAGTAATAGACTAATAGGTAATTGCAAGACTTGCAAGACTCTTGCTGCAAGACCAAGACCAAGACCAAGACTGGGAGCGCAAGACCAAGACCAAGACCAAGACCAGGTGTATTGGCGCAAGACCAAGACCAAGACTGGCTAAGTCTCGTCTTGTTCTTGCATTTGGGCAACACTAATAGAAAGTAGCAACTTCAATAAGCCGTCAATTTAGTAAGAAATAATAATAAAACCATATAGTACGAAATGCTTAACAAATGCTTATGCAAATGAAAATAGGTTTAAGAAAACCTTCAGCATCAGCCCTCAACATCAGTCAAATCTGCTCAAAAAGCAAAAAAAATAAAATTCAAGAGACAGAAGATGATTGGGAGTGTAGATTGTGTGAGGTCTTGTATTTAGCTGATGTTATAAAAAGGCATGGAGCCAAATGGATCCAGTGCTCGTATTGTTTGACGCCATACCACGAGATCTGGCGCATTTATCGAAGATTCTGATCCCGTGATCTAGCGATATTATAGATGTGATCGCTCCATGTAATGATATTTATTAAAGGGTCAAACATTTTTAAATTTAAGTTCAAATTAGCTGATTAAATAGACAATTTCCATTCTATCACAATATTTTCCTACCTAGTATCACCAATCTACCGGACCGTGTCACCAAATTACATTCGATTTCTTGTGTATATTCAATTGATATTTATTCTCAATATTTTAAGTTATTTGTTATCTAAACTATTCTCAGTATGTTATTCATACAGTAAATAATGCAATAAAACAAAAGTGACTTTTTGCTTAGTTGCCAAATCTTATAAAATAAGTATTTGTCATTTTTATCCATTTACATTCCTTACCTTACTTTACTAAACTTATGTTGTGCTATTGCATAATGCTTGCCATCTAACCACAGATACTGTCGGTGACGTCTCGAGATATCTTCGATTTTGTGAAATAAATAAAATAAAAATAAAAATAAAAATCTCTTGTTGTCCCATTCTAACTCAAAACCCGCAGCCATTTCCGAAAGAGATATCAAATCGGCATTTATATTTAGATGTCGATTGCAAGAGTAAGACAGTGAGTTTTAATTCGAATTAATCACATAAACTTAGTCGATTTTCTTTAAAATTTGATAATATAACTAGTAGTTTATTTTTTCGAGAAGTCTTTTTATGTTTTGAGAAACCGTCACTTGAATATCGTCAGTATATTACCAAACAGCCTGTATAATGTACCAGAGATAACTAAATGTACAACGATATTTATACTGAATGAACGTAACTCTCAGTTTATGTACATAATGATTTACACTGACTCATAGTTGTGACACATTACTAACTAAACATCTTAATAATATACAGGCATGACTCTCTGTTAAGGAATTCATGAGTGCATCATAGACCTAATAACTATAAATAAAAAAACGAGTGTGCTTTGGACCACTCGACTGAAGTAAAACTTCTGTTTCAAAATATTAATTTATAAAATCGTTCAATTACAAAATCGTCCACACGTCTGTAGGTCGATCAGTCTATGTTCATTCGCACAATAACGTTTAAAAATATACGAAACGTAACTCTCTCTCTCTCTTTCTATCTTCACTAACTTATATCTCCCTCTCAACTTCCGTTCGCACTTTTCGTAACGCTGAATGCGTTACGAAAAGCTTACTCCCCAAGTCAAGCGTGCGTAAAGAAGTTTTACTTCAAAAAAGTGGCACTCCGGGAGTGCCGACAGAAGTGAAAATTTGAACAGACTACACTACAGAGGTGTCGGTAACGGTAACGGTAACAGTGCCGCGAGTTCAATGATTTTTTCCCCATCTCAAAAAAATGTCCAACGCGCCTAAAGAAGTTTTCACTTCAATAAATAATGCTGGACATTTCACACAGCGGCATCTAGTCCAACAAAGCAAAGCTTGTCCTATGGGAGCTGGATAAGTGATGGAATACTTTTGCACTTATTTTCGTAAATACTTTTACAACCAGACCCAGAAAAAATATCTGTAGGTAGATCATGCAAATATTTGTTTCGCGGCCGGAAACGAACTCTGCGTGTCAGCCGCCTATTCGCACACAGCCTCTGCCGTCGTCGATGTGATTATGAATCATATGAACAATGGTTTAGTTATTAGTTAATATTAAAATCATGATGATGATGATGTCCTTAAAACCGGTTTCGGCTACGGTGATATTCCATCTGTTTGATTTTGTTGCTGCGCTCTAATATGACTTGAGTCATAATGCACATAGAATACGTGCCAGTCTTTTCAAAATAATAGACCATGTCTAGTATCTTATTCATGGTTACGAAAATGCCAAAGACACGTACAGAGTAAAAGTAGGCACATGTTCAACAAATATTGATTTTGGTAATGTAGTCTCTTGGTCTCTTGGTAATGAGGGTAGGTAAAGATTACAATGTAATTAAAATACAAGATAGAACGATACCAGATATAAAATAACAAACAAAGGCAATACACTCAAAAGAAAAAAGAATCTACGTGCCTCTAAGCACCTTTGATTAAAACTCGCCCCGAACTGAGATTTCGCAAGTCTCAAATTAAAACATAAAATATTATATGTTATCAAAATAGTGCCACGAAATAAATAACCAAAGAATATAATAATACTTCATTGTACACCAGGAATACTTAAAAAACTAATTAATGCTAAATATAGTACACACGGCTACACATCAAGCTATACATTTCCATTATAAGCTGTCCTCTCATTCGACGAAATGCCTACACAAAACGAGGTCAGCTTATACTGGAAATGTATAGCTTGAGGTGTAGCCGTGTGTACAATGGGCGGCCTTATCGCTGAAAGCGATTTCTTGCAAATTACTTGCCCTACGGTTTTATTTAAATTACAGGTAACGGGAGTTCCGGTTATGTGGTTATATTTTTTGGGGTACAAATGGCAGTTATTCTGAATTTCAGACTTTTGCCTATATTTGTGTCACTTAAGCTACACGCATACCAAATTACAGCAGTGTGGGGTCACTGGTGTACTCTGTGAGTTTTGTCAAAGTTTAGTTTTTATTATGGCTAATAACTCAAAAACTATAAGGACTTTACTAAAAATAAAAACGGAGTCTAAATGTACTAATGAGATCCTTTTATTTGCCATCCTATTTGACCTAATAGCCTCATTTTCATTTTTTTACACCTCTTGAACCCCAATATCTTAACAACCCCCCCACATTTTTAGCTCATTTTATTTTTATTTCATTATTCATTTTTAGTTACACCAAAATAGTGCCATCATTACTTACGAGTACCTATGTATCAAATTTCACGATGATCGGATCAACGCTTCGAAAGTTATCCTCTGACAAACAAACATACATACATACAACACCGTTTTGCCCAAGTTGATTTATGGCGGGTTCCTATATCCGTCGGTAACCGACTACGACTCGTATCTCCTTGAAAAACTGTCAAACTAGTGTCAAACTTTTAACACGTTTTCAAGGAGACGAGTCGTAGCTGGTTAGCGACGAATATAGGACCCGCCATTAGAAATCTCGCTTCGATCGATCAAAAATACGGATAATGATGGTCTTCATAGTACAATTTACAAGAAAACTTATAAATTGCTGTTATTAAACTCTGTAATGAAAATCAATACTGACGCATCACTATTGATAGTGTTATCTGTATCAATTTCACAACTTACTAAGAATTACCACTTCAGTCCAGAGCTAATAACTAAACTTCAGAGAGGATAACAGAGCGGCTTAGTTGTATCGGACTTATTGTACAGTCATCATTATCATCAGCGGTGTCAAATCCACCTGTCTTATAGAATGCCATGACTTCTTGTGATTGCGATGTCAACGGTCCACAAGTGGGAAGTTGTCCTACATTGTGTATAGCGATTTTTAATGTACCTATATTTTTGTATTCGATATATAGCTTACCGTACTCATTATTCGTGGTCATAGTCGTAGGGGGTAGCAGAAGCTGCCTCTCGCTCTCCCCATTGTTATTCGAGGTAAAATCAACAGATTCCAGATTGACCGGTTCCTCTCCAACTAATCCATCATTCAACTGATACTTTCCATTTTTCACTGCTAACTCTTCTGCATCTTCTGATACTTCAACTGGAGATCCATTATCCTCTGCTTTCACATCTATTACTTCTGCTTGAGGTTCTATTTCAATCACATTTTCACTTATAACTTGGTCCTCTGTATCTTGTCCACACACACTTACAATTAAAAGTAGAAAAACTAGTTTTTTGGCACCCATATTAATATCTATCACTTTTTTATCCTCATCTCTCAGTATTTTTTTGTACAGGTTTACAACAGGTGCGATTCTATTGTACTGGTGGACTGAAGTGCGGGCTGTGTGCTCAGTGATATGGTTTATCAACAAGATAATATGATAAGATAGCAAATAGGAACGTTAGGTGTGCCAAATTCTTTGTCCTAATCGCCAGCCCTGCTTATTTAGGGCTTACTTGCGTAAAGTATGGACTAATTTATGTTGAATGAAAAGCATGATACACGACCGAGTCTTTAGAGTTTATTTGCAACTTTGATTGAACCTGCATCATTGATTAGTCGAATTTTTTTTTGGTTTAATTTTCTTGTTTGTTTAAGTTTTGATAACCTCTACTTACAGTTTATCTACTTGCTTTGTAGATATTTGCATTTCGCTTTGACCGTAGGCAAGCAACTTAGTGTTAAAAATTCCGAATCAAACATCATCATATCTCATGTCGGTTTTTCTGTATTCTTAAAAACTTACTGCTTTATCTTCTAAATATACTTTATATAACAACCACTCTTATATACACTTTCGCCACCACATTAATCATTTGGTTGTAATTTTACAAGCTTTTATTTAACTTGCAATGTATGTATGTTTGTCCGGCCGGAATCTTGCAACTGAATTTTAAAAAAGTTACCTTTAACCGATTGAGCTGAAATTTGGTATACACGCTTATTTTGGATGACAATGCATGCTTAGCCATTCTAATTCCAATATGGCGGATCATCCAAGATGACGGACTAGTTATTTTTTCTGCAATACCACGGTATGGGTATCAAATGAAAGGGCTTGCTGAGGAGAACACAAAAACGAATACAACGTCACATTAAATCCAAAATATGGGGACTATCCAAGCCTACTATAAATTCAATATGGCGGAACCTCCATGATGGCGGAGCATGTTTTCTGGTTTTATGAAGTCAATAACAGTTGAATTTTAACAAAAGTATGCCTTGGTCGACTTCATACTTTGACTTGTGTAATTTGGCGAGATAGGCGTCAACATCATTGGTTTGCTATCTATCTAGGAGAAGGATATTGCTATAAAGCCCAATATGGAAGCGGCCAAAACGCCTATACTTCATGCTTACGTGCGTCGCACGCCGCGCGTGCGTTTTGGCTTATTTGAATTTGCTTGTGGTTCTGATTATACATTTTATACAAGCTTGTTTTGAAAAAGTAATTTTTCAACAAAAAAACATATTATAGTTTATAGGTAAATAGTGTTTTTGTTTTCTTTATTTCTTGTGATGTATAAATAAATGTTTTTTCTCTCTTTCTTTATAGACATGGTTTTGTTATGCAAAATACAAGCGTTAAAAAGAACCGGCCAAGTGCGAGTCGTACTCGCGCATGAAGGGTTCCGTACCATTTTCTATAAAAATGTCAAAAAAACCACGTTTGTTGTATGGGAGCCCACCTTAAATATTTGTTTTATTTTAATTTCATTATTTATTTTTAATATGAATATATAACTAAATAGGTATTATGTGAATATTTCAAGCGTCTACTTGTTGCCGTTGTCAATATCGAGCTAAAACGAGCAAAAAATCACGTTTATTGTATGGAAGCCCCCCTTAAATTTTTATTTGATTCTGTTTATAGTATTAGTTTTTATAGCGGCAACAGAAATACATAATCTGTGAAAATTTTAACTGTCTAACTGTCACGGTTCATGAGATACAGCCTGGTGACAGACGTACAGATAGATAGACAGACAGACAGACAGCGGAGCCTCAGTAATAGGGTGCCGTTTTACCCTTTGCGTACAGAACCCTAAAATGTAATTATTGAAGTCTTCGGATAAAATGTGTATTTGCTCTTTTGCGCTGTCTATAGTTCGATAGTTTCGGCGCCTTTAACCATTTTTTTTTGTACAGCTTGGAGATGAAACAAGCAAATGGCTTACTTGAATTTAAGTGCTAACTATTCTAACACGGCAATGCCTCGCAGCCTAGGTGCGTAGGTACCCGAGGAACGTGCCCAACAAAACCACAATGCATTTCCCTGCTTCCATTAACTTGAGGGATACAACATTAACTTGAGTACTTGATTGGTGAATTGGATGCTCCCGGACTGAATTCGACTGCGGAGCACCCATTCAGTCCATGTCTCATCTGCTCTCCTGTCCCTTGTGCCCTAACACCTGCAAGGGATGACCTCAACAAGCCAAAACGAACTGCAAGTAGTCCTACATTATAGAAAGTATAGATGTATGACAATATAGTGTAAATTAATATTAGTGTAAAGTAGTGAAAGTGTTACTTTAAAGAGCACATGAACAAAGTGTCTTCCCCTTAAGGGGATACCGGAGGGACAATCGTCCATACAACATGTACTACCAAGATCATTTCTAATTGGAGCATATTTCTACCTTAATAAGGTATTACTTTAATTTGAATAGTATTTATCTAGGTTCCCAACCATATATTAGATCAAAATACTTACCTAAAATGAAATAGAAGCGTATCGCATTCTGCATGTTTTTACGTCATAAAAAACCTGTTTTCAACCTAATTGTTTCGTATTAAAAACAACAACATCTTACGTATCCTAGTCATGGGAACATAGATTATATCGTCTAGTTACAGAATAACAACACAATGAGAAAAATACAACAAGTTTTCAGTCATCATTTTTGGTATTACGGAACATGGTCAAAATCTAATCAAATTTAGAATCGTTCTATTGCTACCACTGTCGCTCTGCGTGGCTAAACTTCGTCACTAAACAGGGATAGCGATATTCAGCTCGAAGTTTTTGACGCTGCCGAATTGAAGTTGCGCTCGGGGTTCGCCGGCGCGTTAACTAAAGACAGTAAGAAAAGTGCTATTGGACACATTCTTAGTTTAAGTTATACTATAAAGCTAGGACATAATGAAATTAGTCGTTAACCTATACATGGCTTGATTGTAATAATATTAGGAAATTGCCAAAGAGCCATGGAACGCAGCGTGTTAGGGGTAAAGAGAATCGACATGATCCGCAATACCACACTGCGCGCGAAGACCGGCATCGCAGATGTTGGTGACAAAACTGCCAGGCTGAAGTAGGACTGGGCGGGTCAAGTCAGTCGTATGGTCACAGACAAATGGGCAACAGTCGTCACACAATGGGTGCCTGCAGATGGGCGTCGAAGCCGGGGCAGGCCGAGGAAGCGTTGGCGTGACGACCTCGATGCATTCCAAGATGGCTGGTGGGACGTGGCGAGTGATCGTTAGATGTGGAGGAACACCCCCCTGTTCCTCCCAGACCCCAGGTCTCCCCCCAGACCTTTGCTCAACAGTAGGAAAATATAGGTTAAAAAAATGTTAAGAATTGTACACTAGGAATAATTAAAACAAAGCCACGCCCAACGATAAGTTATAAGTGAGTAGATAAGTGGCGAAGTACTACTCTAAAATAGTTATCTTCCATTGACACGAAAGAAGAAGAAGTACCTACTTGGGGTATACAGGTGTACATCTCTGGAAATCTATGGGGGAGGCCTATGTTCAGCAGTGGACGTCCTTTGGCTGATATAATGATGGTGATTGATACAGGTGTAAAGCCTCATGTGCCTGTAATTTCACCGGCACCTTCCAACCGAAACACAGCAATGTTGTTTTGTGGCAGAAATCTCTTTTTGTTCTTTATGAAATTCTTTTATAAAAAAACTCTACTACTAAGTTTAAAATATGAGTAGGATATAAAATATATCCAAGGTACTTATTGTCCGTTTGTCTTATCGGTAGATAACTACCTTTCCTCGTACATCGATAACAGCTTGATTCACTCTAGCTACTCGAGTATTTACAGCTAAAGGCTGAAATTAATGAATCATGATGTTTTTCAGTTTGTGCTTCCAATGCGGAACTTCGGTATTATGGTATTCGGTCATACCGGATGTGATAAGAAGATTGTGAAATAAATAAATAATGTTGGACATTTCACACAGCGCCATCTAGCCTCAAACTAAGCAAAACTTGTATACACGGCTACACATCTAGCTATACATTTCTAGTATAAGCTGACCTCTGATTCTACGGAAAGACTACACAATGCGAGGTCAGTTTATACTGGAAACTATAACTTGATGTATAGCCGTGTGTACTATGGGAACCAGATAACTGATAGAATATTTATATACGTTTTAGAGAAACCACCAGACCCGAAACAAACATCTGTAGATCGTGCAAACATTTGGTCCGCAGCGGGAATCGAACCTGCAACCTGCTACACCAGCCACCCGACAGTGCTGAAATTTGCTATACGTGTAGCTTTAACACAAATATAGTGAAAAGTCTGAAATCCAGAATAACTGCAATTTTACCCCAAAATAGAGTAATCAATTTACATGAACTTCTGTAACCTGTTATTTGAATGAAACTGTAGGTCAAGTCTCTGGATATTCATTTCGTGGCACTATTTTGATATTCAACGTTAGTAAATCATTTAAAGGGCAAGATGTACGCTTTTATAACAAACTCCCACGTGATGAACAAAAATTGACAATTAACAAATTTAAAAACGCAATTAAACAAAATCTTTTACGACCTACGATCAACGAACTACCTATGACATTGCACATATGTACATAATTATGATACTCGAAACAGAGAACAATTATACATACCAAGAATCAGACTTATCAAAACCTATAAACAAGGTACCTGTATAAAGCTCGCTATATAAGCTTCCGTTAGAAATAACACGACTTCCTTTGAAAGGATTTAAACTAAACTAAAAACTTTCTTAGAAAACCACCCATTTTATCATCTGTATGAGCTGTTCATTTTCTCATCTGCATGAGTAGTATCTGCTGTAACCTCTTAGTATAGTTGGCTTAGTTGTAATTATGTTGTACTGATTTTATTTATTCTGTAGTTACTTAACTGACATAATTTGTAATATATTTTTGACATACCAATATTATGAAATGTAGTGAAATGGTGAATAAATGAATACTGAATACTTTATAAAAAGCCTACTATAAAATATCGGATTATTTAGTATTTTAGATGATAGAGAAGCTTGGGATTAAAATTGCTCCAACTCGTTCCAAATGTTACAATTTAGACGTAATTTATTTCCTGTATTGTTATGTATTGTAAAAAGATCATTAAAAAAACAACCAGCCTTGTTTCTTGCCTTTCTTTCCTGGCTTGGTCGCGAAGGAACAGGCAATAAAATTGACGTTTCAAAGTGATCCTTGTGATTTTAATGGATAAAATATTTTGACTTTGACGTTGACGCGAGATCTCAGTTCGGGGCAAAACCAATAGTACAAAACAACAAAATTATTAAATTAAGGTATTTACTGAATCAATAGGTGCGCCTGTATATTATCGAATGTATGATAGAGCAGCGAATACATTTTTATAAGGCGTTTTGATTTTACGCCTATTCAGTTTATGACATACGCGTGATCAATTAACTCTCTAAATAAAAATGAATCCCTATTTCCCTTGGTCACGACATCACGCGTGAACGGCTGGACCGATTTCGCTAATTCTTTTTTTGTTGTATTTATTATTGTCAGGAGAAGGTTCTTATGAAAGAAAAAAATAAGAAAATTGCGCGCAAAATTAGAAAATTTAGGAATACTTAACCACCATATAAAATTATTTATAATCTAACCTTAGCGCTTTTATAATGTAACCTTATGACGTTTGACATAGAATTGATAGAATGCGTGCTGCAAATATCGTCAAAGAGGATGTAAAAAAAATTAATATCGTTTGAAACAAATGCTTCGGTCGGAGTTATCCCGACATATTGTCTATATATATATATAAAAATGAATTGCTGTTCGTTAGTCTCGCTAAAACTCGAGAACGGGTGGAGCGATTTGGCTAATTTTGGTATTGAATTATTTGTGGAAGTCATTCATTTTCTCATACATAATGATGGCCGGGGGCAACAATTGACAATTCTACCAGGTGACGTACGTTGACAGCCCGCGTTATATGCATGTCAAGGCGGTACGAAGTTCGGCGGGTCCACTAGTGATATTAATAATTGTAAACTTTTTGTTTGTGGACATCTCAAGGGTGAACTGAGTTGGAGAAGAAAATGCCGCGTTCCGGGGTAAAATGCTGATGATAATACTGTCACTAACTAGAGCACGCAGGAGTTTCCGCCGTGTCTACTAAAAAGATTTGGATAATATCTGAAAATCCTACCTATTTTTATCATCATAACTGGCACGTTGACTGCTGGACATAGGCACCTTATATAAATAAATAAATAAATATTGCTGGACATTTCACACAGCGCTATCTAGTCCCAAACTAAGCAGAACTTGTACTATGGGAACCAGATATCTGATAGAATACTTATATACATTTTTTTTGTAAATACCTACATTCTTATAATATATAGAGAAACAACCAGACCGGGAACTAATATCTGTAGATCATGCAAACATTTGTTCCTCGGCGGGAATCGAACCCGCTAGCTCCTGCGTCTTAGCCGGCTATTCGCCCACTGCACCACGGAGGTCGTATCCAGAACTACCACTTCAGTTTGCTAATCTCGCAAATCCTCTCGACTTTGATTAGTCTACGAATCTCCTCATTTGTGATTCGATCTCGGAGAGAAACACCAAGCCCCCTCCACAGCACGCTGAGTGGGACTTCTAACGACTATTACAGTAAGGGACCACGTGTCTGTGTCATGATGTCTGTGTCATCACTAGGTTCCTCCCGCGCCTTCGCACGCGTGGTTTGTCTATAATAAAAACCGACCAAGTACGAGTCGGACACGCGCACAAAGGGTTCCGTAGGTACTATAATCTATAAAAACGGCAAAAAAATCACGTTTGTTGTACGGGAGCCCCCCTTAAATATTTGTTTCGTTTTAATTTTATATTATGTTCACCAATATTATTATTATTAATTTAATTATTTTTTTTTAAACTGAATATATAACTAAATATTCTGTGAATATTTCAAGCGTCTACCTGTTGCCGTTATCAATATCAAGCTAAAACGAGCATTAAAATCACGTTTTTTGTATGGGATTTTTTTTACCAATTTAAACAAGTCAAATCTTGACGCTCGGGGCAGTTTGCAAGGAACAGAAAAGTATATGGACGCCAACAAACCAGGTTGATAAAATTTGGTATATATGTACGTAGATTACATAGGCTACTTTTTGTTGACAAACAATGCTTGCGAAGCGGAAGCTAGCTATTCATAAAAACAATTAAACAATTGTATTTGTAACACTATAGACATAATAGTCATACACATTAAACACAAAAATAAACAATAAAACTAACACAATTCTAAATTCAAACCTTAACAAAAACAACAATTCAATTACAGTGTCAAAGAGCTAAGCATGAGCTAAGCTTATAATCTAGTCCTCTAAATTGTATGAGCACCCATACAACTCAGAGGACTATCTCAATTGGCGTCAACTATGTATGTATGGGGACACCCTTTAATTTTTTTCTTATTTTATTTTTTGGAATTTTTCCTTTATTTGTGTTGTAAGACCATGCTTTTAGCCAAATTTCGTAATTCTAAGTCAACGGGAACTACCATAATTATAGGTTTTCGACCCAAAACCTATAGGGTACTTCCGGTTGACCAATATTTGTCAATTTTGGTTAAAAGCAAGGTATTACAGCAAAATAGTATTAAAGGAAAAATAACGAAAAATAAAATAAGAAAAAAATTAAAGGGTGTCCCCATACATACATAGTTGACGCCAATTGAGATAGTCCTCTGAGTTGTATGGGCGCTCATACAATTTAGAGGACTAGCTTATTATAAGCTTATTAATATATATTTTTGACACGAGTAATTGTTGTTTTTGTTAAGGTTTGAATTTTGAATTGTGTTAGTTTTATTAATTATTTTTGTGTTTAATGTGTATGACTATTATGTACACATAGTGTTTTAAATACAATTGTTTAATTTTGGTACTTACAAGTTTTCGCGAAAATCAAAATTTGCCCTTAGCTTTTTATCGTGTTGACTCAGGACCTTGATTTTATACACTTAAAGGGACCTCAGTATCTCGTATAATTTTCTACTTCCTAGGTCCACACGTTTCTTAGAAAATCGGTGGTGACACACGGACAGACGGAAAAGAGAGTGATCTTATAAGGGTTCCTTTTTTAACCTTATGAGGTACGGAACCCTAAAAGTAACAAGTAACGACTTCTGATAACAGGAAAAACCAAACTACTCTACCAGTTTTGATGAAATATCCATGGAATCAATTTAAAAGTATATCCTTTCGAATAAAAAAACTAATTTTTCAAATCAGTTGATATATAACGGAGTTCTGAGCTAACAAACATAACATATAAATTAAACAAATTTAAAACTTAAATGGTTTTCTCATGGATGACATGGATGGATGTCAAAACTTAACCAAATGGAAATGGGACCACACGGGAAGCACCAGCTTTTAAATAAATAAAAAAATCATCAAAATCTGTTCACCCAGTCGAAAGTTCTGAGGTAACAAACATAAAAAAAAATACAATCGAATTGAGAACCTCCTCCTTTTTTGAAATCGGTTAAAAATGTCATAAGTAATAGAATTACATCATTTATTTTAGAATTGCATTGTAACTTGAAATCATCCCCTGAATAGAAACACCCTTCCAGCAAAAGCTTTTTTAGGCTAGTCTTAAATATGATGGGACTATCAATAATTTTGTTTGTGCATTTGCTACGCTTTCACAATGCCGCTGAACCGATTGCGATTAAATTTGGCTCTGTCTGTCTGTTTGGTACACACGGCTACACATCAATATACATTTCCAGTATAAGCTGACCTCGTGTAGGCTTTTCGTAGAAGGAGAGGTCAGCTTATACTGGAAATGTATAGCTTGATGTGTAGCCGTGTGTACGTTTTCACGGCTAAACAACGGCTAGACCGATTTCGATTAAATTTGGTATATACCTCGTAGATAGATTATGACCTGGATTGAGATATGGGCTACTATTTATTGCCAAACCAAGCGAGCGAAGCCGCGGGTGGAAGCTTCTATTAGTATATACTACGTGTTATGTTATGTACGACATTAAATGAAAACACGGGTAGGGCACACGGGCAGGTATTGTTGTAAAATAGAGTTTTTTCAAATTCAATCAATAGAAAATTTTCAATTTACAAACAACCTTAATACATAAAATATCAATGAAACGGTCTGTTTATAATAAGTAAACAAATCATAATTCATTAATCATGTAAGTAAGTTAGGTACCTGTAAAACTGACTAAGCGGCATCGTCGCAAAGGCGCAATTGTTTTTTTGGAAATGTACCGATTACTGGATAAATTTTAAAGCTACTGGGATTAAACCCACCTCTAAACTCAGCTATTACGATTCTGGGTGTGTGTTTTAAATGAATGTCGCACATAACAAAACAGGTTATATGTGCCAGTAAAACAACTACGTTCTGTGATAGATAGGTACTTTGTAGAACACTTTTCATCGAGTTCAACCACCTTATTATTAGACTCGAAGGTAAGTGTTTCCAACAGCTGAAATAAAAAAATATGCCGGACATTTTTCAATCCATAGTGAAATTTGATGCTTATTAATTAATTATTATTATTATAATTATCAGCCCACTGCTGGACAAAGGCCTCCCCCCATTCTTTCCAGACACTTCTTTCAAGCGCTAAGATGGTCCAGCCCGCTCGGAAATTAGTGAGCTCATCCCTCCATCTCTTCTTTGGTCTGCCGCGACGTCTTCGGGCTGTGTCGTGGTTCCACTCGGTGGTGAGCTTAGCCCATTAATATTATTAATCTGTTCAATAAACAAAAAAAAAAAATACTCATTGTTATAGTGTTGTAACATCATAATTATTTGTCACTAGCTGACCCGTCCGCGGCTTCGCGCGCGTGTTTTATCTATAAAAGTTAATTTTTTACGTAACCATAAGAAAGAATGACTGTATCTGTCAGTCTGTCGTCTATTAGACACAATATGGTTGTTTTCTACGTAATATAAGTATGTATTTACAAAAAAAGTATATAAGTATATAAGTATATTATTATGTTATATCAGTTATCTGGTTCCCATAATACAAGCTCTGCTTAGTTTGGGGCTACGTTTTCTAGCCCCGAACTAAGCAGAGCTTGTATTATGGGAACCTGTATTATGTGAATTGTCCAGCAATCTTTTTTTTTAATACTATAACCTAAATAGGCAATTCCCATAGAAAATTACTAACTTTGAATTTTTTAAATTTTCAGCTGTTTTCATGGGTTTTCACCATATTTTTTTTCTTATAAACCACCCCTTGTATTACATCAGTCAAGCTGTTTTTTGAGTTTTAGCTAGACTAACGAGCAGAAATAGATTTACTTTATGGGTTTCCACATTTCATTTTCTTTTAAACCACCCAACTATTAGAGAAACAAAACAAAAAAAAAATTAAATCAGTCAAGCCGTTTTTAGAGTTCCGTACCCAAAGGGTTAAACGGGACCCTATTACTAAGACTCCGCTGTCTGTCTGTCTGTCCGTCTGCCCCCAGGCTGTATCCGTGAACCGTGATAGTTAGACAGCTGAAATTTTCGCAGATGATGTATTTCTGTTGCCGATATAACAACAAATAATAAAAACAGAATAAAATAAATATTTAAGGGGGGCTCCATCAACAAACGTGATTATTTTGCTCGATATTAATAACGGCTACGGATAAACGCTTGAAATATTCACCGAATATTGAGTTATATTATTCACTTTAAAAATAAATAATTCAATTAAAATAAAATTAATATTTACGGGGAGGCTCCTATACTACTAACGTGATTTTTTTGCCGTTTTTATAGATAGATTTTTATAGAGTACGGAACCCTTCGTGTGCGAGTCCGACTCGCACTTGGCCGGTTTTATTTATTGAGTTTTGGCGAGACTGGGATGGCGTCCGATGATAGGCGTCAAATCTATCATCATGCATTAGATTTTAGAGTTGTCTCTTTTGTCAGCGTTTTTTATTTGTCCAGTTCCGAAAACTAAATTAAAAAGCCTTTGATAGAAGTAGCAAAACAAAAGTATTTTCAAAACCAACGTGATAATGCCTTTTAACTAGTGGCTAGATCTAACCAAATGATTCTACGTTGGCAACAACAAAACAACAAAATAAACCACTTGAGACATCTGTAACAAGTTCTAACAAGAGGCCTATTGTGGGCTGTGTGCAAAACAAAGGCGCACGGTCCTAATAGTCTACCTAGCTACCTACACACAACTTACAAGATACTAATGGACAGTTTACACTGCTGGCTACCAGTTTGTAAAGACATTTGATTTTTAGGCGTAAAGTATTTCACGTGAAAGCTTTTCTTCCCAGGCAATGCCATGACAAGCAAGTACAGCAATATTACCTACTAAGATTAGTAAGATTATTTTTTACATTCTACGTGATAATAACTAGTGGTTCGTCTCCAACTGAGATCTCGCACATAAAAAAGGAAAAAAAAATATTGTGATCTTTTACAATCAAAATAGAGCCATAGTGGAAACGCATAACCACCACCATTGGGGTATAAATTGCAGTTACTCTGGATTTCAGACTTTTCCATATATTTGTGTCACTAAGCTACACGCATACCAAAGGAGAACGGGCATCCTGGTCTACAGTCCAATAAAAATGAGCAGCACATTTTCGAATTGGCATACAATAGTACATCAAAATATACTATCGGAACTTTCCCCAAAAGTCTGTCCGTTTCGAGTTACAGCCATGCAAACACCAGCATTTTTTGTTTTAAAGAACATAAAATAACGGTTTCACAATTACTATATCCATACATAAATGCTCCTATACACTGCAGTAGCAAGAGCGAGAAGGGAGAAGAGCGATGTAAGGGCCGTGGGGAGAGGGATGCGTACGCGGGGGAGGGGAACGGTTGTGTAGGCTCCGCGCCGGACGGCTACAATAATCAGTCGCATCGCATCAAGTGAGTGGCTACGTCACGTCTTGTTACGATAGTGCTGTGTTTGCTGTGCTCAGATCGGACAATACTTAGAGAAATGCGACTTTCTACATATGAAAATACATAGAATTACCTTTATATTGACATATGACTCATTTTTATTGCAAGGTAGACCAGCTTCCATACACTTATGCCCGTTCTCCTTTCAGTACTGTGGGATTGCTGGTGTACAGTACAATGTGAATTTTGCCAAAGTTCTGTTTTATGGCTAATAACTTAAAAACTACAAGGTCTATAAACATTATTATTTTATGTCACGTTACTAGAAAATAATTATGATAGTTTCGTAGGATCACGAGCAGCATAGATCCGTCGTCCAGGAAAGCATGAGCGGCACTGACGGCTCGTCCCTCGCACCGCGCAAGGGCCCCACAGATACTCGGAAGTTAAAGTCGTAAGCGCCAAATAGATTTCTTTTAGCGAATCTGTTACCCATTCTTTAGCTTTATTTTTCAATATAAAAATCAAGTCAGTAATTCATATTGATTTGGAGAAGAAGGCAAATATGTATCAAAATTGAGATATACGACCTCCGTGGCGCTGTGGGTGAATAGCCGGCTGAGACGCAGGAGGTAGCGGGTTCGATTCCCGATGCGGAACAAATGTTTGCATGATCTACAGATAATGGTTCCGGGTCTGGTTGTTTTTCTATATATTATAAGTATGTATTTACAAAAAAAAAGTATATAAGTATTCTATCAGTTATCTGGTTCCCATAATACAAGCTCTGCTTAGTTTGGGGCTTAGCGTTGTGTGAATTGTCCAGCAATATTTATATATTTATTTATATTTTATATGTTTTTTTTTCATCAAACGTGCAACTAATCAAAAAACTAGCTTGGCGCTTTTGTACAGAATGAAATGGAATATTAGGCGTAGGAGTCTAAGAATACTAGGTTTCATATTTGGACAGCAGTAGGATGTCAAAGATTATGAAAATGTTGATTTTTTCGAAAGATCAGCTTTAAACTAAAAATACAAACGGGGTCAAAATTTACTTACAAATACCTGTTATTAGACGTGCCACTTGACCAGATAGTCCCATTTTGTTTATTTTACCCCTCTTGAACCCCAATATCTCAACAACTCACAGTTTAAGCTCATTTAGTCACACCAAAATTGTGCCATCACTACCTACCTATATACAAAATTTCACGATGATCGGATAAACGCTTCGAAAGTTATCCTCGGTCAAACAAACATACATACATACAACGCCGATTTGCCCTATTTGATTTAGAGATCTCGCTTCGTTCGATACATAGTACATAATTGTATGTACTTTGAAATTTTCATGCATTTGGTACATATAGTGTATGCTACTGAAACAGTAATGTAACTCAAACAATCCAATTTCATCGAGTCCTTAGTTGATAGAGTAGAAGGGCATACTTAAGAAAATTAAGCATGCGAAGACTATTGAGCTGCGGTTGCGTTCGGAAACCGTCTCACAAAACTACAATATATTATTATAAAGGAAATTCATACATTCTTGTACTACTTAAAACTGGGTCGACAGTTACGTGATTTTGTAAATAACACGTATATTTTAGTAATAAGACTTCCGTTGGCAAATGTTTTGATGCTTGTATAAATAAACTAAGAACACTACGGCTTGCACAACGATCCCTAAACGTATTTAGCGACTAAACATGTTTAAATTTATGAATTTGTATGATTTGACAACATCTTAAATCATATTTAGTTACTAAATACGTTTAGACATCGTTGCGCAAGTCGCCCTTACTGGATTGAAAATGATTTTCTCTATTTAATTATGCAACGTATTAAGAAAAACGTTTTAGTTATGCAAAGCCTGTGGAATATTTTGTGATCTATATACATACTTCTTCTTCTTCGAGTAAAGGATTCACTTCTCAATCACAATAAGGATGAATAAAATATTTGCCAATTCTATTGCGTTGTCAGTGGCAGAGTTTAAGTCTTCCTTTGTGCAGATGGTAGGGCACAGAGGACAGGTAAGCGTGTGGGCCATGCTTTGAATGGGTTTCCCGCAGTCGCAGCCAGTTAATGTAGGGTCCCGCATTCCTCATCTACACAGATTCTTCCTGCACCGGCCGGCTTGAGCTCGGAGTCGGTTCATGGACTTCCAAACTGGCCACGGAAGGCCGTGTCCTGGAGCGCATAAGTCGATGGTGATAAAGTCATGTGGCGGTGGCTATTTTTCCTTCCATAGGCTAAGCTTTTCGGTGGCCGTGTGGTTACCGGCAGCGTGTGTATATTTATATATTCTATATCTGAGGTACTTACCTACTAGGGTCCAAAATAGAACTGAACTTACCCGTTGAAGCATTTTATAACTTTCAAGAAACTCTGTACTGCAAAAAACTTTATAAACAAAACTCTTTGGTAGTTGAATGTCAAAATTATGCAGGTAATAGTAGATTATTAAACGAGGGAATAAAGCAGTGTCTTGCGTCACGAGCGCTATATTGAATCTCGAACGTAACGAAGGATTCTAGAGTTAACTCACTCAGCGAGGGAGTTACTAGAATCCTGACTGCAGAGAGGGATATAAGGACGCCCAAGATTACAGACAGCTTTATCCACGAGGAAAATACTCTACATTTCACACTTTCTGCGAGACAATAAAAACCAATTCTAGGTTGGTGCATTATGTGCAGAGGTTAGTTCGATTTACGAATAACTACTTATTGTGTGAGTCTCTTTGGTTCAAATTTTAATACAGATGAGGATCCAAATTTAAATCAAATCGTTCAAAATTCAGCACAACTTTACTCCCGGCTCAGCCGTAGGGATTTAATCAACTGCTTTCGGTGAGGTTTACATGACATATAATTTGATATTGTCAAGCAGGTGTTGTGAAAAACAAATTTATGTTTCTATGCAGCCAGTGTCATCTTTAGTTATCAAATTATCATAAATAAATTTATCGATAAAACATTATCTTCATAATATTTAAATTATTATTTAATCCTACAACGGCTTTCCGAACGGACTGTAGCTATACTTATCCAAAACAAAACACTGGATTGGTTGTTATAAATTGCATACGAGTTGGGGCTCCGGTTGTGAACGCGCGCTTTGCTTCATTGAGTTTACATTTAAATTTTTGAAAAAAGAATCATGCCTTGCGGAGGTTGCGGTGATAGTGAGTGTTCATACTTTTTGGTCTATTTTTTGTTGTTTTTTCTTTTATCCAGTCTTGATTGTTTACTTCTCTCTTAATAGGATTAAAAAATAATTGATATTCGGTTGCAATCAACTAAATCAAGGTTTAGTTGATTTTCTTTATGGGCGCTACTTGCGCAACGATGCCTAAACGTGTTTAGTGATTAAATAAAATTTAAGGAGTTGTGAAATCATACGTAAAAATTAAACACATTTAGTTAGTTGCTAAATACTTTTAGGGATCGTTGTGTACCTAAGCCTGCCTAAGTTTTTGCTTAGATAGTGATAGAAAAGTAAATTTTTGATAAAATTCTAATCCGTTTTTCTTAAATTATATTGAATATTTTTTGCTTTTTTAATGTCTCGTTCAAGTGAATATCTATGCAGTTTATCAAATGTTACGCGAGTTTAGTTTCAACGATTACTTGTACCTAAGGTTAACTCATTCGACTATTATGTTTGTTTTCGTTCAGAGCACGATAGCCCTAATCCATTCGCATTTAGAAATCCATTACATACTTGAATTATATTTTTTTTCTGAGTAGTTTGTCTAATAAATAAATATGGCTGACCATTTCACACAACGCTATCTAGCCCCAAACTAAGCAGAGCTTGTACTATGGGAACCTGATAACTGATATAATACTTATATATATTTTTTTGTAAATACATACTTATAATATATAGAAAAACATCCAGATCCGGAACAAATATATGTAAATCATACAAATGTTTGTTCCGCGGCGGGAATCGAACTCGCTACCTCCTGCGTCTCAGCTGGCTATTCTTCCACTGTACCACGGAGGTCGTCGTCAATATTGTTATGTAGGTAATATATGTATTTGAATAAAAAGTTTAGAGTTTAGCTAGGATTTTATATCTGCAACTAGCCTACCTACACCCTTAATTCGCATGGGGTTAATTTGGCCCCCGAAGCAAGCTTGAATGCTAACAACTCTTCTAATTTTTAGGGTTCCGTGGTCAAACTTGCACTTGTATACTTCTTTTAGCAAGTGCCGTGATGCAAAATAAACTATTTTTTTGTTCTTTCAAATAAGTATATATTTTTTATTCAAACTTACAAAGAATTGATTGAAGAAATCTTAGATTTAGTCTCGAAATCCCCACCGCTATGTCCCCACCGGTGAGTAGAGGCCTTGTAACTGGACAATTACGGGAAATATACATGCTATAACACGGGTAAATTTTTATTATATTATTTGAAAACAAATAGCCCGTGTTAAAGCATGTATGGCTTTGATCAAGCCTATAAAATGCCTGGGGGCTTATCAAATTACATTCGATTAGCGATGACGCTAGTCGATAAATCCAAAAATGTATGGGATGGACACATGCTATGGAAATATTACGTGATCTATCGACAACGAACATATGTAGAAATCGAATCGATTCTAGGCGAATGCTTTTTTGCTAAAGCGATATCTTAGTAGATGTCCAATATTACCGCATTCTATGATTTATCTTTTTTATACCTACTAACAATATTTTGTAAGATTTGTTTGTGTTTACTAACATAAATTATGAATCCCTGTCTAACAATAGGGCTAGAAAGGGCTAAAGTCTAAATAATGCAATGCAAAAGCATGTACGTTCGTAGTTACAAGGCCTCTACGCACCCGTGGGGACGTAGCAGTGGGGATTTAGAGAATATACGTTTTCTATATAGTCCTGGCATTGAAATAATTCAAAACTTATACAAATTGCACATCAATCATCGATGAGATAGTGTGACTTATTTATAAGCCGCATTGTCAAGAAACACATACGAAATACCTAAAGTACATAATAATTAATCATATTACGTATAGGTAACTGCTTATTTACTTAATTGTGCCACTTTGATCCATTAGTACCTAATTATAAGTACCTAATTATAAGTACCTTTGATTATAAGTACCTAATTTGTTTAGTACACCTGTGTTCGTTCGTAAACTTATCATTAAAAACAGGAAAAGTGCTGCAACTGTTGTGTAGACCGGACATGATACGAGTAAGTATGTTACGGCGATCGAAGGTTTCGGTTGCGACGTAAATTGTTAAAACATTGAAGGGGCCCTCTTATCTATGCAAACATACCATTTCTATACTAATGTATAGGTTCTAAAATTATAAAAAAGTGGAGTTTGTTTATTTGGATGTAGGGGATAATCACCGCGTAGTGCGCGAATAGCCGGCTGAGACTCAGGAGGTAGCGGGTTCGATTCCCACCGCGGAACAAATGTTTGCATGATCTGCAGATATTTGTTCTGGGTCTGGGTGTTTTTCTATATGTTATAAGTATGTATTTACAAAATAAAAATAGTATCTAAGTATTCTATCAGTTATCTGGTTCCCATAGTACAAGCTCTGAGTAGACGTTTTTCTTATAATATAAAGGTTATTAACCCTGAGCGCAATAGGATATATTTTATTCTTATAAAAATCATTGCGAGGCCAGGGTGAGCCAGCTAGTGATATACTCGTATGTAATATAAACTCAAAAGAGTGATATTCTAAAGATAAAAATATTTAGGTCAACACTTTTGCGCTAAAATAACCATTGTATCTAAACTAACTAAATTGATATAACATAAATGGGGGTGATACGGGTAGCCCTAGCGCTGCTCTACCTCTGGACTACCACTTGATGCAGTGGCGTAGCGTAGTAGGGGCGGCAGGGCGGCTCGCCCCGGGCGGCACCTTTAGGGGGCGGCAAAATTTAACAATAAATAATAATAATATCATGTAAATATTTTAACCATTACATATTTTTCACATAAGTAATGCCAGCTGTGAGAGAAGTTTTTTAAAATTGAGATTGATCGACGAAGCCCAACTAATGCGCTGATGTTGTATCTAGAACGCTACCCAGACCGCGATTGAGGAAGTATGCTTCAATTAAGTCTACTTTTTGCGTATTTGACAATGCCATGATAGGACAAATAAGATGATGTAATGACTGATATAAAAGTCCGACAGGTGCAAGAACCATGTTCGAAATTCAAAATTGTTCTGAAATACGAAATGTTTTTGAATTGCTCATGAGAGCATGGAGTTCCTAAACTTCTTAATCGCTACAGTATTAATACTTCTTTAATGTGCAATTAGAATCTAATAAAATGTTTGTAGAAAAAATTTTGTTTGTCCTGTTGTATGAGAATACTTTTTATCAAATTTGACTAACTTTCACTGTTCAGATTTTTTTCATCCGATACAATAAAATGATCTTTACAAAGGACTGCATCGATCGGCATCAAAAAAAAATTTATCAACTTGATTCAGTTTAAGGCGCTACTCACACTTGACCAAAAAAATTTTAACGTTAAAATGTTTTTCTTCCTAAACGAGCTGATGTTTTAAAAGAAACTGCACCTGTATCTCCTCAGGTTATGGGTGCTGCCGTACTGTTACAGTTAAAAAAACACTCTGTATTATCCAGTAAACGATACATTTCCAATTAATAATTTTTAAACATTATATTTAATTATTAACAATTTTTAACATAAGTATGTATTTACAAAAAAATATATATGGATAAGTATTAAGTACATCAGTTATCTGGTTCCCATAGTTCAAACTTGGCTTAGTTAGGGGCTAAATAGCGCTGTGTAAAATGTCCAGCATTATTTATTTATTTATTAGCCCTAACCGTGTTTTCATTTACATCGTACTTAACAAAACACGTACCTAGTATAGACGTACATACTCAAAACTCTACCTACCTAACCATGAAAAACCGTATATTCAAATTGCAAATCTCAGTTATTTAAATATGGTTTTGTTGCAGGTTGCAAGTGCAGCACCAGTCAGTGCGGCACGGCATGCAAGTGCGATTCTTCTTGCTCCTGCTCATGCAAGAAGTCCACGCCTGACACCGGCGACAAGACCAAGAAGTAGCCAGCAGATCCCAGAAGATGAGTCTACAAGTACTCTACAATATTTGTTAAGCAAGATATTCGACAGAACAACGTTAAATTTGCCTTAAAATTTCGACAAATTATTCCACTACTGATTTTTCAATAATCGGTTGATAACTGTGGTACTTGTACAAAAAAAATATTCATGTTTCAAAACTTTTATAGACAGTACACTTTTATAACAATGCCATTTTGCACGAAAAGCTAACTTCTAGGATTTATTTTTGTTTAGTTTACTTTTGCGTATTTTCCTTTATTATCTTCATAATAAAATGGAAGACTTAACGTCCCATTATCATTTAGTGTTTTATTTTCAAATTACATTTTGTAAACGGTGTAAAGGGGTCTAGCCAAATCTCACCCAATCTCACTTGGGTGAAAGGGGGGGTGACTCGGCTAATATTAAGTTTTTTTTTCAAAAGTTTATTTCTCAAAAGATTTACAATAAATAGCTTACTGAGAAACATAAATTTAACATTTTAAATAATGGTTTTGATGAAATGAGCTACACAAATCATTTTCCAATTAAATATTAATATACTTACATTACATACACTCCCATTAAAGGTTGTCTAGAAGTAATCGCTACAAAGCGATAAGACCGCCCATTGTTCTATTTGCTTTGTGTGTTCTATTTTGTCAGTAATTTTTATTTTTATGGTGTAAGTACATTCAAGTTTTTTCATTCATTCATACACTTATTACTTTCCATTACACTATAATATCTCCACAAAACTAGATAAACACTTTTTTCACTGTAAATCTAGATTACGAGAGAAGCAATCTTGAAAAAAATAAAGCCATTTGTTTTAGGCCTAACGCATTTACACTATGAATATACTTAAATTTAGAAAAATCTTACGTGAGATAAAGGGAGGGAGTGAGGGGGTCGAAACAAATCTCGCGACATCTCACCAGGGGTGGAGAGGGGTCAAAAATCGTCAAAAACGTCTCACGTAATTAATAGACGCCCACTAACATATATTATAATATACAGGTAGTTATAATTAATTTAAAATCCCTGATATTTGAGTATACGCTAAATGATTCTATAAAAAATCATATGTGCTAAATGATATATATATACATATAAATGAAATGAAGTCCCAGGACGTCCGTCGGCGCGGTGGGTCGACGACGTAAAGAAGACCGGGAAGGGTGGAGTTTACAAAAGGAGGCCTACACCCAGCAGTGGGTAATTATGGGCTGTGGATGATGATGAATGAAATGTATTGTTGGCAAGTAGTTAGTACATGCCATCTTAGTTTATTATTAAAATCCAATTAATTTAATCGCTCAGCATAAAATATTAATGCATGCAGTCTATTATCTGTGACTAACTGATTATAGTAGGACTAAGTTCATTTGTAAATGTAACCGCTGAATATTGTCAGTGTATGTGTTGATGATTCTTATTAATAAAATTAAAAAAAAACAACAGAGTTGCTGGAAAATTTAATTAAGCGACTAAGATACTTACAGAGTGGCTCAAATGTTATTATTTTAAACAAATCAAATTAAATTAGTGAAAGCTTAAGACTTCAAAATAAGATTAGGTAATATATTTATACAAATTAAACTGTCCACCCGTGACCACGGCTGTTGTAACACAGCCGAAACATCGGGATAGCAAATAAAATGCGTACATACGCGATAAATACCCGTTTTAAAAATTAAATTAAATTTTATCCCAGTTACCACAAAAAAGATAAACATCTGTTTAACGCGTGTTTAAAAAAACTTAACCAACTTTTGTTCAGGATACTTTAAAACAGTGTTCAGCGTGTGTTTAACTGTTTTGTGGTAATAAATACCCTATAAGTTATTTCATCTTTAAGGTCATACCACACTTTTGTTGGAACTTCCATATTAAATTAATTACATCATGTCTGCATAATGAGGCTTTCTTTCAGTTAATTTATGCACGAACCTGTAAACAAGATGTTTGCATAAGTGTTAGTACTTTTGATAAACATGTTGTATATGCTAATAATCAGACGATATTTGAACAGTAGTACCACTTTATTTTTTAGTCGCTTAGGTTGAATAAAAACTTATGAAAAGGTATATAAAGGTTTACAATATCTATGGCTCATTTTGTAGCGAGTTCATCGAGATATACCTAAGCGTAGATTTTTGATAGTTTTTAATTAACAAAAAAACCAGCCAAGTGCGAGTCGGACTCGCGCACGAAGGGTTCCGTAACACGGCAAAACTACGTTTGTTGTATGGGAGCCCCCGTAAATATTTATTTTATTTTAATTTAAATATTTATTTTTTAAGTGAATATATAACTAAGTATTCTGCGAATATTTCAAGCGTCTACCTGTTGCCGTTATCAATATCTAGCTAAAACGAGCAAAAAATCACGTTTGTTGTATGGTAGCCCCCCTTAAATATTTATTTTATTCGGTTTTTAGTATTTGTGCTTATAGCGGCAACAGTAATACATTATCTGTGATAATTTCAACTGTCTAACTATCACGATTCATGAGATACAGCCTGGTGACAGACGGACAGACAGCGGAGCCTTAGTAAAAGGGTGCCGTTTTACCCTTTGGGTACGGATCCCTAAAAATCTGGGTTTCAGTCAGTTTATTAATATCACAGGCCTGGATGGCAAACCACCAGAGCTCAGACAAACTTACTTACTTTTTTACCACGAAGATACCCACCCATAGTGGATATCTTACTAAATGGAAGACAGAGGTAAGTCCCCAAGCTGACAATTACTATAACAGAAAATAAGATCGGTACTTACTGTTAATGTGAATAGTATGACAGTCACAGCCCGGAATGCAGTCAGAAATGGGAGGCGTATCGGCTTCCAGATAAGAACCTGAAAGGAATTGATAACAGTTAAGACATTCTAATACTTTTACCGTCAGGTACCAATTTGTTATTAGTTTTGCTGCATTTTACCTTTTTGATCTTCTACCTTTTTGAGACAGGTAGAAGATCAAAAGGAAGGTTATAAACGAAAAGATAAGAGGATGAAATAAAATTGACTGCTGGTCTATTGGAAATACAGACTGCCTGGACACTCTCAACTAGATATACCTATTTTAACATTTAAATTTAAATTTACTCAATGTAAAACGTCAGAATAATGGCTTATTATTATTATTAATATCTAATTTAATACACTAATAAAGAAAAATAAAGATAACACAAGAAATTCAAAACATACTTGCGATTGTTTTCTTCATTTTCTAGTTCTAGGCTAGAAATGTTAGAAATTCTGATATCTGACTTCCTTGTTTCAGTAACTATGATACTAAAGATTAATTTTATAATTTAAAAAAAAATGTCAGTCTGCAAACGGAGAAACAATCTACTATTTTTCTAAAAAGCAGTTCGAGACGTCTTATCAAAATGACAGGCGTCGTGATTTGTAACCGAAAGTGAATTATTCCGTATTGTCCTCTAAGTAAGTTATTTGTTAACTTGACATTGGCAATGCCAAAAACATTATTCAACACCGTCAGAGGTGAATGATGCGAAACGAAACAGCGCAGCGAAACCAATTGAACTAATTACGGTAAGTAAATACCTATCTACCAACTTTTTAAATGGATAAAACAAAAAATAAATTTAAAATAAAAAAGTCACATTGTTTTGTAGTGTGTACTAAGCCGCAGCATGGCTAAAATGTCGAGAAGTAACCGGTGTCACCTGCGACAAAAGAATGCCAGTAAAACTTAAAGGTCTTATTTATAAGACTATCATAAGACCAGTCTTAACGTATGGAAGCGAAACTTGGGCCGTAACGCAGAAGAACATACATACCATCCAAGTGGCCGAAATGAAGATGCTGAGGTGGATGTGCGGCGTCACCAGGCTACGAGTACGTGCGAGTAAGCCTGGGGGTGCGCGACATCGCTGACAAGATGCAGGTGAGTCGGCTGCGATGGTACGGTCACGCGAAGAGGAGGCCACCTGACTACATAGGGAATTTGGCACTACAACTTTCCATCCCCGGTCGTCTAGATCTAGAGGTAGACCCAAGACAAGGTGGAGATATGTAGTGGCAAAAGACACGAGAGAGTGCCAAGTTTCTGATGACGACGTCGAGTATAGAGCGAAGTGGAGAAGAACGACCAGGAAGGCTGACCCCACCACCATGTGGGATACATTGCTGGGAAGAGAGAGAGTTTTGTAGTGTGTACTACGATTAGGTGGTACTAGTACTTGACACAAACCACAGAATGTTTCTTTGATTGAAGGTTCTACGTCATCATCATTATCATATCAGCCATAGGACGTCTACTCCTGAACATAGGCCTCCCCCATATAGTATAGGTATTTACAGAGCGGCCGATCTTGTGCGGCCAGCAACCAACAGATCCCAGCAACCTTTATCCAGATCTTCTTTCCATCTAGTTGGGGGCCGTTCTACGCTTTGCTTTCTAGTGCGCGGTCTTCACTCGAGAACCTTTCTGCTCCTACTGCTGTCAGTTCTTCGAACTATGTTCTTTCAGCTTGCTAATCCTTTGTGCTATGTCAGTGAGTTTGGTTCGTCTACGAATCTCCTCATTTCTGATTCGATCTCGTAGAGAAACACCAAGCACAGCCCTCTCCATAGCACACTGAGTGACCTTGATCCTTCTTGACCATGTAACAGTAATATTATTCCCTAAAAATGGTCCCTACTAGCGATGAAATGTTTCACGAGTAGCATGTGCAAAATCATATGAAATGTTAAATCATTTAATCAACCTGTTAATCAACCTTCCGTATACTCAAAAACTTTTATCTCCATGAAGTCGTGATTCATCTGATCTCTAATATTAATAATATATGTATAAGTATGTAAGTGCATATTTATTTATTTTATATTTGATATTTATTTATTAAAAAATATTTATGTACCTAATATGTATGTATATAACTATTTAAGTTTAAGTAATTTTTCATTTTCTATTAATAAGTTTATTCTTTTTCCACCTCGGCCAATCTTCCGTTAACCAATGACACTCCATCCAAACGTTGCCTGGAAGAGATCGCTTTGTTAAGCGATAAGACCGCCCATTAGGCTTACTTTTATTTGTTTATTTCTATAAATCTGTTGTGTCTAGCTTGTAAGGTATAATAAAGAGTTTTCATTAATTAATTCATTCATTTATCACACTTGCATCTTTCCTTCGCGTAACCTGCTAAAAATAATTCAGATCTGCAAAATCACAGTCATGTTGTTCGCGTTTCTTCGGTATTCGAGCGTTTTCGTAAATAACAGGTCATTCGTTTTTCCTCGCAAGACTTCGGTCGGTTTCGTGTTGTGCACTGCTAATTACAGCATATGAAAAACCATTGCCATTTCACATGCGAAATAGCAGTAATAAATAAAATAATTTAAAACTAGCAATCATTTCCATGCCTAGTCTCTACTGTAACACACCATTGTAGGTACCGTGGCATAGCAATGTAGCGCATCTCTAGTGGTAAGGCCGCTTAGCACCGTTCCAAATTTAGTCCAAGCTAAACGTTTTACACCAATATCACCAAACTAAACGACAAAAGGTATCTGTAAAAAATTCAAGGTTCATTCCTTGTCACCTTGCATTTGTTCTTGTGGTAGGTTTTTACGCTGCACATGAAGTACGTATATAAGCCGTTTAATTTACAGTTAGATCATTGTGTTCTGAGCGCCCTCTCAGTTTCAGTACTTCAGTGCTTTTACTTTTAAAACATCGAAATGCCTGCCCCTTGCGAGCCCTGCAAAGGTAAGTTTCCTATTTGCAGTAGACTAGCACTTAAATTAAGAACATTTAGGGAATTTATTTCATATAAATATTAATTGTAAAATAACACGTAAGAATGTTTTTTAAATGAAATAAAATTAACATTTACCCTAAGACTTCTGTTTGCCAATTTTATTGACCAACAAAATTGCTTGATATTTGTGAATGGTATTTTTTGCGCCTGTGCCAACCATACTATTCAAAACACAGTGATTTTCCCCGTCTTAGTAGTTCGACCTTTACGATGTCGTCCACCCATCTCGCTGCTGGTTGTCCTACCCTACTATACCCGCTCCTCGGCCACCATTCAGTCACTGTCCTGCTCCATCTGTCATCACCACGTCTAGACAACTGTCCCGCCCAAGACCATTTGAGCTCCATAACTCGAATTCCAACGTCATGAACTTTCGTGGGCCGTCAGTGGGTGAGACAAGCGCAGGATCGTGGTGGATGACACAAACTTTGGGAGGCCTATACCCAACAATGGGTGAAGTCAGGCTGTGGATGATGATGATGATGAAGTAGTTCCCGTAATTTATTATTATTATGTGTAATACACAGGCAGCTCTTAGAGCTGATGCGTGTATATCTTATTTATTGTAAGTGCGCTTTAAATATTTGTCCAGTCTGTTTTTGAAAGCGTTCAGTGAGGGGGCACTGATCACTGACTCTGGTAACCGATTCCAAGTGTCCACTACGCAATTGAGCAATATGTGCTCCCTTGGTTTGCTGGTACTTGGCCCGCGTTGCAGCTTCAGTGAGTGTCCTCTCAACCTTGCATTATTATTCATGGTATATAGTGTTTGTGACAAGTCAGGTATGCTGTAATTTCTTCTTCAGATTCGTGCAAGGATGACGCCTGCAAGGAAGACAGTGGCACCAGCTGTGAAGACAAGTGCAGCACCGACTGCTCCTCAAGCCAAGGTGAATATAATATCATCGAGCTCCTGAATATATTTACCTAAACATTTCATTAATTTAGGAAGGTTTAAACAGGCCTCTTACTCGTTGGCTTCGGCAGGTCCAGGCCTAAAACCTGAGTTAAGTAATACATTTTTGGAATAATAACAATAAGTTTTAACAAGCTATTATAATTAATATCCTCTTCTCTCTCCTGCCATCACACCAATATTAAAAATGCGAAGGTTTGGATGTTTGTTACTGAATCACGACGTAACGATTCAACCGATTTCGATAAAATTTTGTATATACGTAGGTTTATAACCTGGATCACCACATATGCTACCATTTATCCCATAAATCAGTTTAAAAAAAATGTCAAGTCAAGTTGCAACAGCGAGCTTAGCTTTATTTCTAAGTTACCTACACATTTAGTAGTGTAACGCGTACTTTAAAAATTAAAAATGTGTGCTAGACATAAAAGTATGTGTATCAAGCTAAGTGCATAAAAAGAATTATATAAGTTCTAGATTTACAACGTATAAGAGTTAATAACAATTTTGTTAAAAGGCTTTTCGAGGCGCTCCAGCCTGTCGAGTCAGTGGATTATTAGATGTTCAAAATACCTAGACTGTGTTTAGCGATATTTTGTTATTTATGAATTTTTTTTAACCTTTGAAAACAAACAAACAAAGTATAACGCGTACGAAGTCGCAGGCAACAGCTATTAATTTTTTTTTATACTACTGATATGGCAAACGAGCATGCAGTCCACCAGATGTTAAGTGGCTACTGCAGCCCATGGATATCCACATAGAATTCAAAACAAGCTATTATGTTATCTTGATTTCTATGTGGATACGTTGCCATACTATAGGACTTAGCTGGTATGCCTATGTGCCAGTAATTACAGGAACATACCATTACCATTTAACCGGAACACAGCAGCACAAGTACTGCTATTTGGCGGCAGATAAAGGTAAGGCGGTGGTGACCACTTCCTCGAGCCCGTTCACAAAAGCTCTACCACCAGTTATATATTAGAGGTATTAACGATTGAGGACTTAAATTTTGATATAAACCTTTTTTTATTACAGGCGGATGTTGCTGAATCCTCGTGATGGAGACCTCAATAAAACAATTAAATCAGTTGTTATAAGATCTCATTAAAAATGCTATAAAATTGTTCAGTTCAAAAACACTTTTTTTCTTTATCATCATCTTTCTCAGTGTGTATCCCCCTGATGTTGCTGTTAAGACTGCTTCATTTTATGCCATGTAGTTAGAGTATTATGTTATCTGTATTATGTGTTACTGTCTTGGGCTGATGGGATCCAGGTTTCATCAGCAATCCTCTCAATGTCGTCTGCTTATCTATAAATAAATAAATAATACTAGACATTTCACATAGCGCCATCTAGCATCTAGCATTTAAACAAAACGTGTACTATGGGAACCAGATACCGATAGAATACTTATATACTTTTTTTAATTTAAATACATACATATATAATGTATATAGAGAAACTACCAGACCCGGAACAAACAGTCTGTAGATCGTGCAAACATTTTTTCCGCGGCGGGAATCGAATCCGCAACCTCCTGCGTCTCAGCCAGCTGTTCACCCACTGTGCCACGGAGATAGTTAAAAAGTAAAAGTGGTCACTTTGTGTGTTTCATATTTCATTTCTGATAGAGCATAACTCTTTTGTTATTCTCCTAGATATAAAAGTTCGTTTTTCAAGATAGTTTGCCATGTTTGTACAAGCCCATAGTACAAGCCCTGCTTAGTGTGGGGCTAGATAGCGCTGTGTGAAATGTCCAGCCATATTTATTTTATTTATTTTACTTTAAACCCCAGAATGTATATATACCATAACTTACCTGCAGATGAGAGGACCATACAGGAATGCGTAGTGTAGGACGGCAACTAGCTAGATGGAAGGACCTGATAAGCGTTGCTGGAAGCCGTTGGGTGCAAGCCGCACAAGATTGATCGATCTGGAAATATGGGTGGTAGGTAGTGGACATCTTATAGCTGATATGGTAATGAGGATGCTGATGAAGAGGACAGGATGTGTATAGAAATTGTGCTGAGCAAGCCTACTACATCGTAGGTACCCAAATAACACAATAATAACCCCGATTGTGGTTCGCCCCGAACTGAGATCTCGCGAGTCTCCCAAAACAAACATAAAAATATTCTTAGGGCGACTCGCGCAACGATGCCTAAACGTATTTAGTATTTAGTGGCTAAATATGATTTAAGGAGTTGTCACATCGTAAAAATACGTAAAATTTAAACATGTTTAGTCGCTAAATACGTTTAGGGATCGTTGTGCAAGCCGGCCTTAATCTTCTATACTAATATTATAAAACGGAAAGATTTATTTGATTGTTTGTTTGTATTGAATAGGCTCCGAAGCTACTGGACTGATTTAAAAAATTCTTTCACTGTTGGGAAGCTACACTGTCCTCGGGTGACATAGATTACTTTTTACCCAACTGCGCAGAAGGAGGGTAATGTTTTTATTGAAAACTACGCGTGCGAAGCTGCGGGTCATGTAATCAACTAACATGACCCACAGTTTCATTCAAATTACAGGAAACGGGAGTTCATGTAAATTGGTAGGTACTTTTTCTTGGGTGTACAAATTGCTGTTATTTTGGATTTCAGACTTTTGCTTATATTTGTGTTAGGTACCAAAGCTACCCGCATACCAAATTTAAGCAGTGTGGGATGACGGGTGTACTTACCCTGTGAATTTTGTAAAAGTTTAGTTTTTATCATGGCTAATAACTCAAAAACTATAAAGAATTTACGAAAAATAACAGTCTAAATGTACTAATGAATACCTTTCATTTGACGTCACATTTGACCTGATAGCCTTATTTTAATTTTTTTTTACCCCTCTTGAACCCCAATATCTCAACAACCTCCCAACATTTTTAGCTCATTTAGTCACACCAAAACTGTGCCATCACTTCCTACCTATGTATTAAATTTAACGATGATCGGATCGTTACGAAAGTTATCCTCGGACAAACATACATACATATATACAACGCCGATTTGCCCAAGTTGATTTAGAGATCTCGCTTCGCTCGATCAATAACATTGTAAGTATTTAACGTATCTTATTAATGTGTAACGGCTCTAGTGCTCTAAGCACTGAGACAAACCTCTATTATGTATTACCTACAGTGTTTTTATAACACGTTTTTATTTACATGTTTTTATAACACGTTTTTATTTACACTGTAGGTAATACATAATAGAGGTTTGTCTCAGTGCTTAGAGCACTAGAGCCGCTACACATTAATAAGATACGTTAAATACTTACAATGTTATTGATCGAGCGAAGCGAGATCTCTAAATCAACTTGGGCAAATCGGCGTTGTATATATGTATGTATGTTTGTCCGAGGATAACTTTCGTAACGATCCGATCATCGTTAAATTTAATACATAGGTAGGAAGTGATGGCACAGTTTTGGTGTGACTAAATGAGCTAAAAATGTTGGGAGGTTGTTGAGATATTGGGGTTCAAGAGGGGTAAAAAAAAATTAAAATAAGGCTATCAGGTCAAATGTGACGTCAAATGAAAGGTATTCATTAGTACATTTAGACTGTTATTTTTCGTAAATTCTTTATAGTTTTTGAGTTATTAGCCATGATAAAAACTAAACTTTTACAAAATTCACAGGGTAAGTACACCCGTCATCCCACACTGCTTAAATTTGGTATGCGGGTAGCTTTGGTACCTAACACAAATATAAGCAAAAGTCTGAAATCCAAAATAACAGCAATTTGTACACCCAAGAAAAAGTACCTACCAATTTACATGAACTCCCGTTTCCTGTAATTTGAATGAAACTGTGGGTCATGTTAGTTGATTACATGACCCGCAGCTTCGCACGCGTAGTTTTCAATAAAAACATTACCCTCCTTCTGCGCAGTTGGGTAAAAAGTAATCTATGTCACCCGAGGACAGTGTAGCTTCCCAACAGTGAAAGAATTTTTTAAATCAGTCCAGTAGCTTCGGAGCCTATTCAATACAAACAAACAATCAAATAAATCTTTCCGTTTTATAATATTAGTATAGAAGATTAAGGCCGGCTTGCACAACGATCCCTAAACGTATTTAGCGACTAAACATGTTTAAATTTTACGTATTTTTACGATGTGACAACTCCTTAAATCATATTTAGCCACTAAATACTAAATACGTTTAGGCATACTAAACGTAATTAACTAAACGTAGCTTAACTAAACGTAACTTTACAAAATGTAACTTAACTAAACGTAACTTAACAAAACGTAGCTAAACTAAACGTAGCTAAACTAAACGTAACTTAACATAACTTAACTAAACGTAACTTAATTTAACGTTACTTAGCTAATCGTAACTTAACTAAACGTTACCTAACTAAACGTAACTTAACTAAACGTAACGTAACTAAACGTAATTTAACTAAACTTAACTAAACGTAACATAAATAACGCATACTTAAGTTTAGTCACGTTTAGTTAAGTTAAGTTTAGTTTCGTTTACTTAGTTAAGTTACTTAACAAAACGTGACTTAACTAAACGTAACTAAACTAAACATAACTTAACTAAACGTAACTTATCTAAACGTAACTTAACTAAACATAAATAAACGTAACTTAATTATACGTAACATAATTATACGTACTTAACCAAACGTAACTTAGTTAAGTTAACGTTTAGTTAAACGTAACCTTACTAAACGTAACTTAACAAACCGTAACTAACTAAACGTAACTTAACTAAACGTAACTTAACTAAACGTAACTTAACTAAACGTAGCTAAACTAAACGTAGCTAAACTAAACGTAACTAAATATAACTTAACTAAACGTAACATAACTAAACGTAACTTAACTAAACGTAACTTAACAAAACGTAACTTAACTAAACGTAGCTTAACTAAACGTAACTTAACTAACAGTAACTTAACTAACAGAACTTAACAATACGTAACGTAAATAATAGTAGCTAAACTTAACGTAGCTAAACTAAACGTAACTAAACATAACTTAACGAAACGTAACTTAATTAAACGTTACTTAGCTAATTGTTACTTAACTAAACGTTACCTAACTAAACGTAACTTTGATAGACGTTACCTTACTAAACGTAATTTAAATAAACTTAACTAAACGTAACATAGCTAACGCTTACTTAAGTTAAGTCACGTTTGGTTAAGTTAAGTTTCGTTTCGTTTAGTTAAGTTACGTTTAGTTAAGTTAAGTTTAGTTAAGTTACGTTTAGTTAAGTTATGTTTAGTAACGTTTAGTTTAGCTACGTTTAGTTTAGCTACGTTTAGTCAAGTTGCGTTTAGTTAAGTTACGTTTAGTTCAGTTACGTTTAGTTAAGTACGTTTAGGTAAGTTACATTTGCTAAGGTACGTTTAGTAAATTAATGTTTAGTTAGGTTACGTTTAGTTAAGTTTAGTAAAGTTACGTTTAGTGAAGTTATGTTGAATTAAGGTACATTTAGTTAAGTTACGTGTAGTTAAGTTATGTTTAGTTACGTTTAGTTTAGCTACCTGTAGTTTAGCTACGTTTAGTTAAGTTACGTTTGGTTAAGTTACGTTTAGTTAAGTTACTTTTAGTTAAGTTACGTATAGTTAGGCTACGTTTAGTTAAGCTAAGTTTAGTTAAGTTACGTTTAGTTAAGTTACGTTTAGTTAAGTTACGTTTAGTTAAGTTACTGACTTAACTAAACGTTACTTAACTAAACATAAATAAACGTAACTTAACTAAACCGTAACGAAACTGTACCTTATATAAACATAACTTAAATTAACGAAACTTAACTAAACGTAACTTAACTAAACGTAACTAACTAAACGTAACTTAACTAAACGTAACGTAACTAAACGTAACTTAACTAAACGTAGCTAACCTAAAGGTAGCTTAACTAAACGTAACTAAACATAACTTATCTACACGTAACTTAACTAAATGTACCTTAATTCAATATAACTTGACTAAACGTAACTTTACTAAACTTAACTAAACGTAACCTAACTAAACATTAATTTACTAAACGTACCTTAGCAAACGTAACTTACCTAAACGTACTTAACTAAACGTAACTGAACTAAACGTAACTTAACATAACTTAACTAAACACAACTTAACTAAACGTAGCTAAACTAAACGTTACTAAACATAACTTAACTAAACGTAACTTAACTAAACGTAACTTAACTACACTTAACTTAACTAAACGTAACTTAACTAAACGAAACTAAACTTAACTTAACTAAACGTGACTTAACTAAACGTAACTTAACTAAATGTAACTTAACTAAACCTAGCTAAACTAAACGTTGCTAAACTAAACTTAACTAAATATAACTTAACTAAACATAACTTAATTAAACGTAACTTAACTAAACGTAACTTAACTAAGCGTAACTTAACTAAACGTAGCTTAACTAAACATATCTGAACTAAAAGTAACTTAACTAACGGAACTTAACAAAACATAACTTAACTATACGTAGCTAAACTAAACGTTACTTAACTAAACGTTACCTAACTAAACGTAACTTAACTAAACGTAACTTAACTAAGCGTAACTTAACTAACGCTTACTTAAGTTTAGTCACGTTAAGTTAAGTTACGTTTAGTTAAGTTACGTTTAGTTAAGTTATGTTTAGTTACGTTTAGATTAGATACGTTTAGTTTAGCTTCGTTTAGTTAAGTTACGTTTTATTAAGTTACGTTTAGCTAAGTTACGTTTAATTAAGTCACGTTTAGATAAGTTACGTTCAGTTTTATTTAGTTAAGTTACGTTTGGTTATGTACGTTTAGTTAAGTTACGTTTAGTTAAGTAACGCTTAGTTAAGTTACGTTTAGTTATGTTACGTTTAGTTAAGTAACGTTTAGTTAAGTTACGTTTAGTTAAGTTACGTTTAGTTAAGTTACGTTTAGTTACACGCATACAACATTTCAGCACGGTGTACCCTGTGAATTTCGTCAAAGTTCAGTTTTTATTATGGCTTACTCAAAAACTACAAGGACTAAATTAAAAAAAAACGGGGTTGAAATGTACTAATGAAGACCTTTAATTTGACCTAATATTCTCATTTTCATTTTTTTTACACCTCTTGAACCCCACTATCTCAACAACCCCCCAACATTTTTAGCTCATTTAGTAACACCAGGATTGTGCCATCACTGCCTACCTATATAACAATATTCACGATGATCGGATCAACGCTTCGAAAGTTATACGCGGACAAACAAACACACATACATACATACATACATACAACTCCGATTCGTCTAAGTTTAATCTCGCTTCCCTAGATTAAACCAAGATGATCAATAAAGTGGGGACATCTCCACTTTATTGATCGTCTAAGTGTAATCCCCATAATGGACATTCCCGGGTCTCCTACTCAGTTCGCAGTACAATGGTATTTAGAGGCAAGTCCAAATATTAGTTTTGATTATCAAACCTCGATGACCGAGGTCGAAAAAAGGTCGACCGAAACGTATATGGTAGTTCCCATTGACGTTCCCAAAGTAAAATTGGCATTTATTCAGCACAAATAAAGGAAAAATTCCAAAAAATTAAAAAAGTTGAAAATTAAAGCATGTCCCTATACATATGTACATACATACATAGTTGACGCAAATTAAGAGAGTCCTCTGAGTTGTATGGGCGCTCATATAATTTAGAGGATTCTAGCTTAATCTGCACCAACCTCAAATAAGGTAAATAAATAAAATTGTTCTATTGAAGAAAATAAATATTTAAGTGGGGCTCCCATACAACAGACATGATTTTTTTGCCGTTTTCATAGTTAGTGGTACGGAACCCTTCGTGCGCGAGTCCGACTCGCACTTGGACGGTTATATTTATTTGTTATCCCGACGTTTCGGCGGTGTTGTAACTTTTGTATATAAGTATTCAGTTAATTGGTTCCCATAGTAGAAGGTCTGCTTAGTTTGGGACTAGATAGCGCTGTGTGAAATGTCCAGCATTATTTATTTATAACGTTCAGTTTTATGGGTATGTTACTTATTCCTTTTTGGGTAAATATGAGTGAGTTAATCGTTCCTAAGTTCCCAGTATAACCTTTTCAGTGAATTTATTGTCCATGTCACATTTTTTTTATACTACTTATATGGCAAACGAGCATGCAGTCCACCAGATGTTAAGTGGCTACTGCACCAATGGATATCCACATAGAATTCAAAACAAGCTATTATGTTGTCTTGATCTCTATGTGGATACGTTGCCATACTATAGGACTTAGCTGTTATGCCTATGTGCCAGTAATTACAGGAACATACCAATTACCATCTATCCGGAACACAGCAGCACAAGCACTGCTATTTGGCGGCAGATAAAGGTAAGGCGGTCACATTTATTGGTATGCGCAAAAACTTGTACACACGGCTACACATCAAGCTATATTTTCCAATATAAGCTGACCTCGCATTGTGTAGACTTTTCGTAGAATGGGGGGTCAGATTATACTGGAAAATTATAGCTTGATGTGTAGGGAATACCTAAACGTGACATATTATCAAAAAATATATAAGTTATATGAAGCATTGACACGCTTAAAAGAAGTGTAATAATGGAGAAAATAAGAATACCGAGTGTTCAAGGACCGCTCATATAATACAATACAAGAGTACAATAGTTATGACGAAGAGTGTACAGAAGGCGGCAGGAAAGCAGTTATCCAGGATCCTGGTAAAGGAGTAGTAACGGCGACCACGATGCGGTCCAGGGTCACGGTCCATGATGATAAGGGATCAGCAGCAGCCTCCTACAAACAAATTATCGAGTCAGATCTAAAGAAATATTCCGTATTTGAAAATGGGCTAAATGGTACCGAGGCCAAGATGTTTTCAAAATTATTTCTGGGCAGTTGAAGTGACGTGCGATTCGAGAGCTGGGACAACGCATAAGTATTGCAATTCAGCTTTGCAATGCAGCCAGAGTCTCGGGAACACTTCCGCCTGATAGTGATCTGGAGCAGTTGAGCTGTAGTTTGCAACAGTCTTTAGATGATTCAACTGCTTCTTTCATATATTTTATAAATTACATGTATATAATGCTATATCATTTCTGTTTATTTATGAATATTCATTAAATAGTTACAACTTACTTAGAATTTGGGCTGGAGACACCAACATAGCAAGCTTGTTCAGGATGTGAATAAAAAGCTTTCCTTAAAGGGAAACTAGCTTCCGCAAGCGGCTTCGCACGCTTTGTTTGTCAACAAAAAGTAGCCTATGTTTGAATCCAGGTTGTAAACTATCACCACACCAAATTTCATCGAAATCAGTTCAACAATTACGACGTGATTGAGTAACAAACAAATATCCAAACTTTCACATCACACTAATATTATAAATGTGAAAGTTTTGATGTTTGTTTATTTATTTGTTTGTTACTCAATCACTTTGTTAAAGCTGAACCGATTTCGATGAAATTTTGTGTGTTGATAGATTATGACCTGGATTCAAACATCCGCCGCTGGCGGAAGGTAGTTTATAATATTGGTGTGTGTGATGCACTAGCCGTGTGATATCGACTTTCTCAATTTACGGGTGAAAAATGAAATCCGAAATGTTTCGAAAATGTACCTTTGGATGTGCAATCGTTGCAGCCCTTATCCTTGCATGTACATTGATCAGTGCAGGTCCCGTCTTTGCAGGAATCTACAAGCAAACAATAAATAAAAACTATAGACAGACAAGAAAAATCTAACAAAACAAACTCTATAACATACACGCGGCCAAGTGCGAGTCGGACTCGCGCACTAAGGGTTCCATACCATTATCTATAAAAACAGTAAAAAAATCACGTTTGTTGTATGGAAGCCCCCTTAAATAAAAATTTTATTTTAATTTACTTAATTATTTATTTTTAAAATAAATAATATAACTCAATATTCTGTGAATATTTAAAGAATTTCAAGTGTCTACCTGTTGCCGTTATCAATATCGAACAAAAACGAGCAAAAAAATCACGTTTGTTGTATGGGAGCCCCCCTTAAATATGCATTTTATTCTGTTTTTAGTATTTGTTGTTATAGCGGCAACAAAAATACATCATCTGTGAAAATTTCAAATATCTAACTACCACGGTTCATGAGATACAGCCTGGTGACCGACGGACAGACAGACAGCGGAGTCTTAGTTAAAAGGGGCCCGTTTTACCCTTTGGGTACGGAACCCTAATAAGGGCGACATGTGCAACGATGCCTACAAATTATATAAATTGTCAAATTTAAACATGTTTAGTGGTAAGATTTTTAAATGCATCCAAAAAATTAATAACGGGATTTGAACCAGCAACCTTCCTATGGAGTACGGGGCAAGGGGACCCATTGCGAAACGATTGGTTGTTAGTTTACATTTCAAGGCGTTATTATGTATATATAAGTATATTATATAATTTTGTTTAGTAAATAATTTTCAATTTGGCAATATTACCTTTGCAGGGTTCACAGGGAGAAGGCATGATGGTTGATGCTGGTCGGCAGATTTATCTGACTATGCTTCTGATACAACTGAATTACGTTTTATACCGCAAATTGCTTGTAAAAACTGCAATGAGTAGAGCAAGGCCGGTGAAAAACTTATGTCTATTATAGCTGATCGTACTCGCTCGTTGTAGAATAAATAAAAATACTTGTTTGTGTGGGAAGTAGAGCGGTTACTGAAAAATTGATCATTACGAAGTGCGATGATATAACGCTGAGCTGAAATTATTGTTAAATACATTATATTATTTTATGTATTTATTTCATAACTCAGGTTATAGGCCTGGACTTTTCAAAAGCATTACAAAATGATGACGTTATCATCATTTTAGAAGTCCCTACAGATATCTATCACGAAACATTGTATATTTAGGTTAGAATATTTATTAACAAAAAGAATATACAATTATTAATATATCTTTAATATTCATACACGCAGTTACATTTTCAGTTAAAAAGTTACTTAACTTTTTAACTGAAAATGTAACTAACAGAAAAACCAAACTGTTAAACCAAGTTTGATGAAATTTCTATGAGCCCAATCGGAAAGAAGAGTTTTCAGAATCGGTTGATAATTTTAATAAAATTCGATTTTCTTAAATAATAATGGGTCTTTTTATTTCCTCTTGATACCAAAATGTTTCACAATTTTTTCTACAAAAAATGAATACTTTAGATCTGTCGTATTGTTCATACTTTAACTGTAATAAAGAAATTAAACAAACAGATTGAGAGCCCAAACAATATCAACGTTCTTTAAGTAACTCAACGAGGATTGGAGGCAATCTTTTGGTGCCACATTTTTTCACAATTTTGGCATATACAGCAAAGTGTTGGTATGACGTGTTTTTCATAATATTCGATAAATTAACTTTTGTATTTGTGAGGATTGAGAGCCCATTTTAAAGTAAGATATACGAAACAGGAAATCGTTTTGCGTAAATAACTAAGTTTCACAAACTTTGTTAGGGATTCACTTAGATTTTGACGTAAATACTGTTTCTGTAATGTGCATAGTTTATCAGTTACAGGCGGGTTCTGAGTCCTCTATGTGAGGATTGAGAGCCCAGCTTTTAAGCCTATATCTCGCTTATTAAGCTTTCACAAAATCGGATTCCAACTTTCACAATTCTTTTAGAATGTCCACTAAATCCTTAGAAAATTTTCAAGGATTTTTACCAAGTGGGCTCTCACCACACACACACTTTTTTAAGGGTAAAATGAAACAGTTGAATCATCGAAATACCGTTGCAAACGAGCTATAGATAGCTCCAGATCATTACAATGCTATCCCCCGAGACTCGCTGCATTGCCCCGCTGAATTGAAATCCAAAAGCGTTGATAAGCGTCAGATTTCGGTCGCTTCGAGCAGACCAGAATTTTGAAAGCGAAGTTCCCCGGTACCTGGACCAAGGGTGTTTATTAAAAATGCGTGGAAACTTCATAATTTGGGTTTTATTTCGGTTTTATAGACACAGTTACCTTTTCAGTCGTTGTAGACAGAAGAAATAATTATTCCCAGCACACAAATGACTTCAAAGATAGGTTACAAAAAGGTGTTACAAGCATATAAAGCTAAACTAAACTATATAAACGACATCTAGTTCTAAGCAAAGGGTGACCACAAATGGCTCAAATACTTAAGCTCTGTCTAGACGCGTTGCTTGATATCTTTAGATGATTAAGGAGCAGAAGTCTCAATATTGCAACCCTAACAATTATCATCCTGCTGGCTGTATGGTATTGATATTTAAATACACGATACCCAAGAATATAAACAACAAAACTACTGATATAAAAACACGAATTAACATTAAAATATCAGTAAAAAAAATTACAAAGACACCTCTGATAATTAAGACATATCCAAGTTAATTCTACATATTAATGTATTATGACATGTTATTTTACTGTTTTTTTGTTTTTTTATAGAGATACTAGCTGACCCGCTGAACTTCGTACCGCCTTGACATGTATATGACGCAGTCTGCCAAGGTACGTCGCCGCTAGAATTGTCAATCAGATATCATTAGCTGTATCTATGTATGAGAAAATGAGTTTTCTTCATAATTAATTTTTGCGTAAATTTTTCCGATATTTTTGATAGTTCTGCTATTCGGAGTGGAGACAAATCCAACAAATATCATCAAAATCGGTCAAGCGCATCTTGAATTATAAATGGTGTAATTAACCTGACTTTGTTTTTATATATAGGTAGATGTGAAAAATTATATAAGTATTCTTTACTAGTTATACATGTTCTGTTTATACCTACTTTATTTTAGTCGACATACGTTTTATTTTAGTAAATACATATTTTTTTTTTATTTTGGCACAAGTAACAAACACACAGAAACTACATACAGTGGATGATTAAAGACAGACAATTAAATACAGACACAATTGAAAACACGTTAACATTTTTTTTACTAGTCTATACTGTCCCACTGCTGGGCAAAGACCTCCCCCTCTTCCTTCCACTTATCACGGTCTAGAGCCATATCCCGCCAGTCTCTTTGGAATCGCATCGCTCCAGCGCTTTTTAGGCCTTCCTCCGCGTCGCTTTCCGTCTTTAGGAGTAAATATGCTTGTCTTCTTGGCCCACCTATTGGGTTGCATACGGGAGACATGACTTTTTTTGTTAACATAATCAAAAAATAAATAAGATACGTACCCAGTCCCTATGAGCCCTGTGCCGAAAAAGGAGAATCGCTCAGCATTATGCTGAACAATACACATTACACTTACCTGTATCGACGTCACGGATTTTCTAAGTGTACGTGATTTTAGTTGTTGCAAGCTTGGAAATTCTGACTAAATTAACTTAGAAAATAAACTCTTTTTTCTCCTGATTAAAAAATATGGAAGCAAATGTCAACGTCACTTTTTAGAATTTCCGGAAAAATAACAAAGTTGTTTACCGTTTCACATCATCGAGTCTTTTCAACAGAACACTTCAGTGTTTCATTGCTTCCTTTATTACTAGCTTCCGGTGTTTTTGTCACTAAACCTTGCACCTTTATTGAGATCGATATTTAAGATTAAAATTAATCTTACTGATTGCATTCACATCTTGTTACTGCAGTTGTAATAATGGCTACGATCACACAGACATTGGGTAAGAAATTCAAAAAACTTTTATATTGCTTCGAAAATTTGGAAGAACTTTTTCTATTAGATTTGTCTATGTTAGTTTTAGTTTTACCCTAACTTGCACACAACACATTTATATATATATATATATATATTTTATATTATATAATATAATATTTTAAAAATAAATACATGGATAAACACTTAATAATAATACCAGAATACGTATACAATCTACCTAAATTGTATTGAAAGTATTTAAATATCATTGTAGTATTGTATCAATTGACTGTATTAACTATAATTGTAACTATTGTACCACTTAAATAAGTATTTTCTTTGTCATTTGATGTGGGGAGAAACTGACTCCAGACATACAGCTCACGCTAGTTCAGGAGCCAGGGCTTCAACCAGATTTGTAAATGGTTTATAACAAATAAACATTTTTGATTTTAATTTTATTCTATAAGGAATTCAGACTTTTATCAGTACTAGAGATGCCGCGAATAGTTGTTAGAGCAAATAGTCGAATATTATTATATTCGCCATTATTCGCCATAGTCGCCATTATTATTCGACATAAAAAACGGAATATAAAAAATTATTTATTTGTTATCAAATAATAGTATCATGCTTGTATTCTTGAACTTACCAATCACTTATATGTTACTGTAATCTAAAAAAAATCTAAGGTTATGAGAAAGAAAACAACGAAGTTAAAGAAATCAACCTCATATTATACTGATTTTACATTTTTAAATGCTGGCAATCCTTTTCTTGTACCCATTATACGGGGAATAATCTATATAGTAAGTCTATAGTATTTTTCTTCATTATAAATCTATTTTAGAGAACTATTCACCGAATGTCGAATAATACTAGCTCGACGAATAACGAAAACAAATCGAGTAATGCCGAATATAGAAAAATAGCGAGTATTCGCGGCATCCCTAGTCAATACTCTTAAAATACTTACATTTTTAGGGATCCGTACCCAAAGGGTCAAACGGAGCCCTATTACTAAGACTCCGCTGTCTGTCTGTCAGTCTGTCACCAGGCTGTATCTCATGAACCGTGATAGTTAGAGAGTTGAAATTGACAGATGATGTATTTCTGTTGCCGCTATTACAACAAATACTAAAAATATAATAAAATAAACATTTAAGGCGGGCTCCCATACAACAAACGTGATTTTGTTTAGCTCGATATTGATAACGATAACAAGTAGACGCTTAAAATATTCACAGAATATTGAGTTATATGAATCACTTTAAAAATAAATAATTATAAGAAAATTAATATTTACGGGGGGCTCACATACAAGAAACGTGATTTAATTTGCCGTTTTTATAGATAATGGTACGGAACCCTTCGTGCGCGAGTTGACTCGCGCTTGGTCGGTTTTTTCATGATTTATAAAGTGGCAAGTATTAAAAGTAGCGCCTAAAACTAAACTTGTTGTAATCACGAGTAAGATAATTTAAAAATAAGTAGGCGTTTGGTAAAAGTATTGCCTGGGTGGGGAGCGAGCTTAATGAATTAGGCTAATCGCAATACTTTATAGACATCATCATCATCATCCACAGCATGACTTCACCCATTGTTGCGTATAGGCCTCCCCAAGTTTGAGCCATCTGCCACGATCCTGCGCTAGTCTCACCCACTAACTGCCCACGACCTTTACGATGTCGTCCACCCATCTCGCTGCTGGTCGTCATACCCTTCTATACCCGCTCCTCGGTCACCATTCAGTCACTGTCCTGCTCAAATTTATCCTGCTCAATTTATGGAGCTCAGGTCTTGGGCGGGACACTTGACGGGACAGTGACTTTATAGACAATAGAAAATAATACAAAATCTGATAACATTAGTATACAAAAAAGCATTAAAATCTCTTCCATGAGCTTAATGATACACTATTTTTTTTTATTTATTCAATACAGAATGAACAGCACTTGTTAACAATGTAAACAATCCTTTTATCTAATGCATAATGCCAATAACAGATTCTCAATTTATAGACTTAGCTTTTAAGAAATTAGTCACCAAGAGAAAATTATTAATAACATAGTATATTAATTAAATTTTCAAGGAATTTAGTAGGTACGCATTTGAAGAACGAAAGAGAGGGAGGGATGCTGTGTAAATGTGTATACTTGAGGGGGCGAGGGAGGGAGTGTAGTGTGTGTTGTGTGAGTTTCTGAATATTTTACGGAACGCGCTTTAAATGACTAAGAACAGATATAATTTGTTTCTTAAAAGATGCTTTGCTATTAGAGAAGATGTCTATTAACGAAAAAGCCTTGTTCTAGCTATAACTATTATTATAATATTTTCAGAGACCCTTACCTTCACTGCCAAAGCTCCAACTCAGAAACAGAAGCCGAAAGCCACCACCTCATTCTGCCCCCCTGGCTGTACCTGCCAGACCCTCAAACCCGTCTGTCCACCTAACTGTTCTTGCAAGACCGTTTGTCCACCAGGCTGTCCATGCAAGACCAGGTCTGTTAAGACGTCGCAAATGGTGTTCTACGCCCTGGGTGTTATTGTTGCGATCCTGGCGACGTACCTCATCATCAGCACAGACTCCAAGATGTACCTGGTGTTCTGGGTGGTTTACTCTGTTTTGAGACGGATGATGTTGAGATCGAGGATGGCTGGTTTAAAAGCGAAGACTGATTAATTACAAAACAATGTACGTGACGAAAATCAATGATTGAAGAATTTATTTGCACTAACATTTGTTGCACTAAATTCTAGTACTTACCTAATTGTAAACCTAACTTATTGATCCTATTTATTTTTTGAAAATTAAACTTATTTTAACTACCTACACTAGTTATGTTTATGTTTTTTTTAATGTTATTTGTGGGGAAAACATGCTTACGGCCTGATGGTAAGCGGTCACCGTCGCCTATTGACACCGGCAACACCCGGGGTATTGTCAATGCGTTCCCTACACTGTAGAAACCTCTTTACATTTCTCTTGAAGCGTGCCATGTCGTAGCCTAATGGGAAAACCTCAGATAGTAGCTCATTCCACACCTTGCGAGTATGGGGTAGAAAAGATCGCGTGAAGTGCGTTATGTTTTCTTTTTCCACAGTAGAACCATAGAAATATGTACAAGATAGAACTATGTAGGTACTACTATGTTATTTTTAGTAGGAGTTAATTTATTAATCCTTTGATTGTCTTTCTAGTTGTACATTTTTAATAATCCGACTAGGAAGGGTGGTTAATTTTATTTCAATATGGTTTAGCAGGTAAACTAGATACTAAAAAAAACGTGTGTGTGTGTGTGTACTTATGTACCGTATGTACGCACGTAAGGAGTACAGACATACTTATTTGGTGTAAAAGAACAAAAATAGCTAAAAAGACCACAGCTCTTTGTTTGTAGCTAACTTCATCATGTCGCTTTTAGGCTGTCGGTGTGCGCTCGCATGATACAGTTATCAGCTAACTTCATCATGTCGCTTTTTGGCGGTCGGTGTGCGCTCGCATGATACAGTTATCTGCTAACTTCATCATGTCGCTTTTAGGCGGTCGGTGTGCGCTCGCATGATACAGTTATCAACTAACTTCTTCATGTCGCTTTTTGGCTGGCGGTGTGCGCTCGCATGAGACAGTTATCAGCTAACTTCATCATGTCGCTTCTAGGCTGTCGGTGTGCGCTCGCATGAGACAGTTATCAGCTAACTTCATCATGTCGCTTCTTGGCTGTCGGTGTGCACTCGCATGAGACAGTTATCAGCTAACTTCATCATGTCGCTTTTTGGCGGCCGGTGTGCGCTCGCATGATACAGTTATCAGCTAACTTCTTCATGTCGCTTTTTGGCGGGCGGTGTGCGCTCGCATGAGACAGTTATCAGCTAACTTCATCATGTCGCTTTTAGGCGGTCGGTGTGCGCTCGCATGATACAGTTATCAGCTAACTTCTTCATGTCGCTTTTTGGCGGGCGGTGTGCGCTCGCATGAGACAGTTATCAGCTAACTTCATCATGTCGCTTTTAGGCGGTCGGTGTGCGCTCGCATGATACAGTTATCAGCTAACTTCATCATGTCGCTTTTTGGCGGTCGGTGTGCGCTCGCATGATACAGTTATCTGCTAACTTCATCATGTCGCTTTTAGGCGGTCGGTGTGCGCTCGCATGATACAGTTATCAACTAACTTCTTCATGTCGCTTTTTGGCTGGCGGTGTGCGCTCGCATGAGACAGTTATCAGCTAACTTCATCATGTCGCTTCTAGGCTGTCGGTGTGCGCTCGCATGAGACAGTTATCAGCTAACTTCATCATGTCGCTTCTTGGCTGTCGGTGTGCACTCGCATGAGACAGTTATCAGCTAACTTCATCATGTCGCTTTTAGGCGGCCGGTGTGCGCTCGCATGATACAGTTATCTGCTAACTTCATCATGTCGCTTTTAGGCGGTCGGTGTGCGCTCGCATATTACAGTTATCAGCTAACTTCTTCATGTCGCTTTTTGGCTGGCGGTGTGCGCTCGCATGAGACAGTTATCAGCTAACTTCATCATGTCGCTTCTTGGCTGTCGGTGTGCGCTCGCATGAGACAGTTATCAGCTAACTTCATCATGTCGCTTCTTGGCTGTCGGTGTGCGCTCGCATGAGACAGTTATCTGCTAACTTCATCATGTCGCTTTTTGGCTGGCGGTTTGCGTTCGCATGATACAGTTATCTGCTAACTTCATCATGTCCCTTTTTGGCTGCCGGTGTGCGCTCGTATGAGACAGTTATCAGCTAACTTAATCATCTCGCTTTTTGGCTGTCGGTGTGCTATCGTAAAAATTATACTCTCATATTTTTTTCCAAACGCGTCAAAAGAAGTATAACTTCAAAAAAAATGATAAATTAGAAAACGACATTTCTTCTATATTACTTAAAAAAAATAGAATGAATTAAGAGTAAATAAATAACATATGTGCTCCACTGACATTAGTATATTCAAATCAGATCAAAATCGATCGAATACGTTACATCAAAGCATTATAACAAGTTTATACTAAAAAGATACAAGGTAGGCACTAAAACTACAATAATCGGTCAAGTCCGAGTCGGACTCGCGCACGAAGGGTTCCGTGCCATTATCTATAAAAACGGCAAAAAACTCACGTTTAATGTATGGGAGCATTCCTTAAAAATTCGTTTTATTCTGTTTTTATTATTTGTTGTTATAGCGGCATCAGAAATACATCATCTGTGAAAATTTCAACTGTCCAACTATCACGGTTCATGAGATACAGCCTGGTGGCAGACAGACAGACAGGCAGACAGACAGCAGAGCCTTAGTAATGGGGTGCCGTTTTACCCTTTGGGTACAGAACCCTAAAAACAATAACAAACTGTTATACAATAAGTATTTTAAATTAAAATCTAAAATCAATAACTTAATGCTCATTACCCTGCTTTTCCAATAATCACTTGTATAATAACGTACCTAGGTAACTCCCCAAAAAATTAATAACACGAAAAATTACAAGAACAAAAACTCGCGGTATGTAATCTACGCTCTACCATCTTGAAATCTTTTCCTCAGTTCAAAACCCGCGGTGATTTCAGATCAATGACCCCATGGCGAGACTAATTGCTATAAAAAACTTAATGTTTGGAATCGTGAAGTCATTGTATATTGCACTTATAAGCATTCGCCTGCGACTTTACTCCCTTGGTACAGGGATAAAAAGCATAGCTAGAGTTAAGAACGATAGCTGGATAGGTGAGTCTTCTCAAGTATTGCTGAAAGCTGACCTGCGCGATCTTGAAGCCGACGACTGGCAAGAGATGGCAATAGACCGAGGAAAGTAGCAAGTTCTCGTATCGGAGGAGGCCAAGACTCACTTTGAGCCCCTACGCGAACGCAATAAATATGTGTTTAGAACGACCAGGAAAGCTGACCCTACATCTAATTCTAATTCTAGGGTGGGGGGAATAAAAGATCTGCACTGACGTCCCGCATTGGGGTGTATTGTGCATTACCCCCCTTCTAACCTGACCCCAGCCATCCTAACTCCTTGAAGTAACTGAGTAGGACTTTGAGTTGGTGGCAGCAGCTTTTCAGGGTCCCCGTGGATGTTGATGCGATGACCCCTTGCAGGTCCGTTCTCAGTCTTGCGTCGTTTGTGGAAGTGTAGTGAAGTATCACGTGCTCCGCAGTCTCTTCCTCCCGAAGACATCCGCGACAAAGTCCACTGTCCGTGGCTCCCATATTCAGGATGTGATGGTTAAGTACGCAGTGTCCCGTGATGATTCCCACCATCATCTTTAGATCTTCGCGTTTCTTTGTCTGCTTGCAGTCGGCTTTACGTTCCCAGTCTTTCTGGTGCTCCTTTTCGGAAATCATTCTCAGTCTGTTTGATTTCCGCAGTTGGCAGATTAAAGAGATTAATATTATTTGTGTTTGGTGTAAGATTAGCTCTTTCTCTTGCTAGGGAGTCTGCCTTGTTGTTCTCTGGACAAGAACCGTGAGCTTTAGTCCATTTGATGGTTACACTATGTTTCTCAGCCAATTTCTGTAGAGCACTATAGCACTCCGCGACCCCACCATGTGGGATACATAGCTTGGAAGAGACCGATGTTAATCTATTACTGGCGTGGCCACACTGCAGTAGCAAGCATCTACTATTGGCTTGCACAAGTCAGTTTTTCTATATAATGTATTTAAGTGTCCCAGATATCTAATAAGAAAATTATATTTCTGTTTTTACAGTAAACCAGATAATGTACACACGGCTACACATCAAGCTATACATTTCCAGTATAAGCTGACCTCTCATTCTACGAAAAGCCTACACAATGCGAGGTCAGTTTATACTGGAAAGGTATAGCTTGACGTGGATCCGTGTGTACGTAACATGCAGTGTAGTGATAATTAGGCATCGTTGCATTTTGTTTGTCGTATTCAAAAACTCATAAATCATAGTAAAATATCCAGTTTTTAGTGAAAATAGTGTTTACTATAAGACGTTGGTCGTGGCTACTTGCCCTAATGACTTACTTCAGGCTATGTCGGCCATTTGGAAGCTTATAAACTTCGATACCAAAGTTAGCTAACTATCTCATACGAACATACTTAACCGCACACTTTTGCAATTGTTATATTTGTACGAGTAAAATCGTGACTTCGTGACTACAAAAGCAGATAATATTATATCAAAAGAATTGCGAAACTTTGAATCACTTCAATAGAAAGACGTTAATATATAACTTACTTTTATGGTATTGTAGATGCGTGGAAGTCTCATACGATGCGTTTCACCCGCTCGTTTCTTCCACGCACCTGCAACATGTGGAATGACCTTCCTCCGGAGGTTTTTCCGGTGGGCTTCAAACTGAACGCCTTCAAGAGAGGTGTAAATAGGGTATTAAGTGCTAGGCAGGAGTTTATAGGCGGCGGTGACCACTTAACATCAGGAGGCCCGTCAGCTTGTGTGTCTACGAGTACAAGTTTAATATAAAAAAGCAATATCTGCTGATGAATTAAATTTCAGAGTACATCCGCAAGCAATCTCAAAAACCAATACGGTTATAGGTAGTCTCAAGTCCAGTCACTTTCGCTTATCTCTATCTAACGCAGCATTAGGTCCAGTAATTAAATAGGTCGCAACGCGCATGCGTGCTCCCCATCCCGCCAGTCAGCTGTGTACCCGTGCATCATGGAGTCGGACGAGGAATGCGGCCCCCAAAGGAACTATTCCGTACTCAATTCCCTCGCCATGATGGTCTTTGGCTTTGCTATGATGCTAGTCGCGAATATTAGAGAGAGACGGGCTATGAAGGCTAAGGCAAAGGTTGATTGTCCGTGGTATAATCCGCCAGAGAGTTCACCTGGTTTAGCTGGGGGTTTAGCCGGGAGGAGAGTTTCTAAGCAAGATCGCTTGCTCAATGCTTAGGTGAGTTCAGTACCAAAGGTTTGTATATTTGTTGTCACAGTGCATGAATTCATTGTTGGAAAACAAATATTTCAGGTTGATCCTATTTAAGATCATTCGATATAAAATAGTCTACCTCTACTATTATCTCTCTATCGCTCTCTCTATCTCTCTCTCTCTCTATCTCTAGCTTCAAAGGCTAGCTGGAAGAAAACTCTTTTTAGGGTGGTGCTCGCCGTTCTACATGTACTCTTTTTCTGTCTTATGTTATGTATTTTTTGTGTACTAACACACTAATATTATAAATGCGAAAGTTTGGATGTTTGTTTGTTTGTTATCACACCGTAACAGCTGAACCGATTTCGATAAAATTTGGTATATACGTAGATTATAACCTGGGTCACCACATATCCTACAAAAATAAATCCATAAATCTGTTCCCATGGGATAAAAATGGAGTGTCAAGTCAAGTTGCAACAGTGAGTTTAGCTTTATTTTTAGGTTACCTACACATTTAGTAGTGTAACGCGTACGAAGTCGAGGGTAACAGCTAATGAATAATAATTATCATGATAGCCTGTATATGCTTCCTACCATACTTATACTCGTATGTAGGTTTCTATGACTGGTACAAAAACTAATACAACCTAGCAAGATGTCAATGAAGGTGTATCACATTACTCCGCATATTGTAAATTCCTTACGCCTACAGTACGTGCCTACAGGCTGCTCCGACGATCTGATCAGTATAGCATCGGACCGACCGACGCGACGCTAATTCATACAAATTTATAGAAACGTCGCACTTGTGTTCGTCTTCTCTGTATGTTTTGCGTCGTGATGCTTCTATACATTGTGTATGAAAGGATATTACGCCACGCCATGGGTCACCTTACGTTTCTTCGGAACGGCATCTTACACACATTCCTATTACACAGCAGGATACGGTCCCTATCGCCGGGCCAGGCCGTTTCTTACACATATACGCACTATAGATGAGAAAGGGCTGGCACTTCTGAATGACAGGCGGGCGACAGCAACTGGCTTACGTATTAAGGGTACCGACGATGATCGAAACCAACCGCACCGGAACGTAATGCTAGTAGAATGTATACAAAACATAATTACTGGTATACGAGGCAATCGTCAAGTCATTTAGCAATGGCGGCAGGTCGATGACTTCAAGCGTTGCTACTAGCTTCTGTATACATGAGAGACTTCATAGACTGTCTGACAGATTATTGTAAAATAAACCTGAGACAAAAATCGTAAAGTTGTCTCAGAAAGTGTTTAAGCGGAATGGAGGAGATCCTCCTTTGACTTTTGACCAACACAGTATTTTTTTTATCACACTGATAATTCGGGAAATATTTTTATAACGAGCCTAAAGCAATTGCAGTACTAAGACTTGCTCTTTTTTGTAAGACCTGGAGATTGAACAAGCATAATTGAGCATAAGTGAGATTGAACTGAGATATCGCGAGTATCCCTAAACAAAAAAATATTCTTAGGGCGACTCGCGCAACGATGCCTAAACGTATTCAGTGGCTAAAAATATTTTATCATACAAATACGTAAAACTTAAACATGTTTAGTCGCTAAATACGTTTAGGGGTTGTTGTGAAAGCTAGCCTTAATCTTTGACATTAGTCAAAGATAAAAATAGTGCCAATAACCAAATAACTTTACCTACAGTTTCAATCTAATTGCAGGTAACGGGAGTTCATGTTAATTGGTTAATCTTTTTTGAGGTAAAAATTGCAGTTATTTTGGATTTCAGACTTTTGCCTATATTTGTGTTACTAAAGCTACACGCATACCAAATTTCAGCACTGTGGAGTCACTCGTGTACCCTGTGAATTTTGTGTTTTGTTAGACATACCACAGCCCGGATAGTCTCAGTTTGGTTTTTTTTTACCTCTCTTGAGGGGTTCACACATTAAAGCTCATTTAGTCACACCAAAATTGTGCCACCCTACCTATCTATCAATTTCACGATGATCGGATAACCTCTTCAAAAGTTATCCTCGGACAAACAAACATACATACCTACATACAACGCCGATTTGCCCAAATTGACTTAGAAATCTCGCTTCGCTCGATCAATAACAAAGTATTGCCTCGCAGGTCACGCTCCTTAGAAACTTACTGTGCTTATGTGCGTGTATGTGCTTGTAATTTCAACGGCAAATATGCCCTTCAAAACGGAATACAGAAATGCTGCTTGGCGGCAGAAATAGGTATGGTGGTAGTACTTCGCCGGGCGAGCCCTTTCTAACTCTATATGCTCAACATGGTATTGGATTGCGCCAACCAACCTTAACAAAACTTAAAAGAAGGCTCTTTTCGTGGCTTTTGGACAAGTGCTTCTATGACGTTAAAGAACTAAATCAAAAAAAATTGTACATGTAAAAATAGTTATAAATAATAGGTCTTTACCTATGAAATTGCCGTTTTTCAGTACTGGTCATTTCAAATAGAAAAAAGTTTGGAATGGCTTTGTATTCTAAATTCAAATTAATTTTGTTTTAAAAACATGACATTCTTTTTACTAACTCAGTCTTTTGTTTATTGATTAGCGTTGTATTTTCATTACATTTGAACATTTTTCGTCATAATGGATACTTTAAAAATTCGTGTATATATGGAATATGAGTTCCGTCGTGGCACCAACGCGACACATACGGCACGTAACATCAAAAACGTTTACGGAGAGAACTGTACAAACAAACGCACAACCCGTTATTGGTTTTCCCGGTTCTGTTCTGGAAATTTAGACTTGAAAAATGAAGCTCGTGGTCGTCCGGAGACTTTGGTCAACAATGATGAATTAAAGGCGATTGTGGAAGCTGACGAAACTCAATCTACAGCTGAGCTAGCAGCCGCTTTTGATGTTAGCATCAAAACAATTTTGATCCATTTGCGAGAAATAGGCAAGGTAAAAAAATTTGATAGATGGGTGCCCCACGAACTTAACGATCGCCAGCGCAACGTACGCGTCGAGACCTGCCTCGCGCTGCTCAATAGGCTAAGAAATGAAGGAATTTTGAACCGAGTTGTTACGTGCGATGAAAAATGGATTCTGTTCGACAACCGAAAGCGCTCAGCAAGTTGGTTAGATCCTGGTTCAGCACCAAAGCAATGCCCTAAACCAAAAATGACCCCTAAAAAGGTGATGGTCACCGTTTGGTGGTCTAGTGCGGGTGTGATTCACCACAGCCTTTTACAAAACGGCATTAGAATTACTGCAGATGTGTACTGTGAAGAACTGGAGACAACGATGGAGAAGCTTGCACATCGGTAACCAGCTTTGGTCAATCAGTCGTCCTCACTGCTCCTTCACGACAACGCGCGACCCCATACTGCACAACAGACAGTCTCCAAGCTGCAAGAGCTGGGGTTGGAAGCTCTCTTTCATCCGCCATACTCACCAGACCTTGCACCTACCGACTATTACTTTTTCCAAAATCTAGACAACTTTTTAGTGGGTAAAAAATTCAATTCCCGAGAGGCAGTACAAAATGCCTTTGAAGAGTTTGTTGCCTCCCGTCTAGCTGATTTTTACAAGAAGGGCATCAATAAACTGCCAATGCGTTGGTAAAGATGCGTCGATTGCATGGGTGATTACTTTGAATAACTGAAATAAAAAAGTTTAAAAAAATAAGTACTTTCACTTATTCTATACAATACAGCAATTTCATAGTTAAATACCTAATATACTACAGACGAATGTCGAATTATCACTTAGGACAAACCTACTAAGGTTTTTTAAGTGAAATAATTTTATAAGTATATGTTTCTTAAAAATAAATAAAAAAAACTATTGGAATTAACACTTTCATATTTATTATTTTGACATAATTGTCATTTTATTCCGATTCAATAAAAAACTTAAATTTTTTAAAGAACTTATTCACTTTCAATTATTATTATTTTAATTATGGCTTATTAACAATTTTACTGTAATGTTAAATTGTCATTTTATTTTATTTAATTAGAAACTTTTATTTAAAATTGTATAATGTTTAGTATGCTCTTTGGGTCAGGTTTTTTTTGTTTTATCTTAAAAAGTAGAAACGCAATTTTAAAATATAAAATACTAGCTGACCCGGCCGCAGCTACGCACGCGTGATTTGTCCATAAAAACATTACCCTCCTTCTGTGCAATCGGGTAAAAAGGAGCCTATGTTACTCAGGGATAATGTAGCATTCTAAAGATGAAAAAAATATTGAAAGCAGACCAGTAGTTTTTATTTTACTCGTTACAATCATACAAATCTTTTCTCTTTATTTTGATTTTTTTTTGTAAATTATAGGTTAGCGTTTGAGCACGATCTCGCCTGATGGCGCGCGATGATGCAGTCTAAGATGGTACACGTTTGCCTAGAAGAAACCTATTCACTCGTGACTTGAAGACCCCTAGGTTGTAGTTATCAGGATACACAGACTCAGGCACGGCGTTCCACTCCTTGGCGGTGCGCATAATAAAGGTGGAAGAGTACCGCTTTGTGCGAATGGGAGGTATGTCTACCATGTAGCGGTGGCGCACCGCGGAGCGTCTGGTTGTCCGATGATTAGGGAATGCAATCCTGACTCGAGATTGCAAATTCGAGATCCCGCGGGATTTGAAATATCAATCCCGCGCGATTCCGGCTTTTCGGGATCCCGTCTAGTTTAAAAAAAATGTTAAATTCGGATGACTGAAAAAGCTAATAACTGCTTGTTTGTGATAGTGAGGTTAACTAAAATAACATATTACTCGAAAGAAAATAAAAATCTTTATTCTTTAATCTTACCAACTAAATAATTATCGTCACCTGTCGCTAATATTCGGAAATAGTCGGAATAGTTTTCTAACGCTGTTTGGCGTTCCTGCCGCTCGCAGCCGTCAGTCAGCGCGCCGCTTGCGCCCCGAGTAGACGTGTGTAGCGTCGCTGACCACTGCCGCCCAATCCCGTCAATCTCGAACGGGATCTCGTCATATGATGCGTCGGGATAGATCCCGAAAAATTACACGAGATCTCGCGAGATCGGGATTGCATTCCCTACCGATGTTAGAATGGGGATGGTGGGATCAGGTTGTAAAGCTCCGCAGCACACTCTCCGAAATGTATCAGAGGAAAAAACTGAGAGCCTTGCAACCTTTGCAATAATATAGGTAATAAAATTAGTACCTATTAAGGTAACATATCACATTAGTATTAGTAGTATTAACTAATATTAGTATACCTAGTCAGGTCATAAGTTCTGTCACATGTTTAATATAAAATAATTGAAACAAGTTTATTCATTATGTAACCATTTATATACCAAAATGAACTTAACAAAACATAGATTCTTATGACACTAAAGTTTATTCAAAATGACCTCCGTGATTTTGAATACAGGCATTCAATCTGCGCGGCCAGTCGTCTATCGCAGCACGAACGAGGTCCATGTCAATATGTGACATGGACCTTAATGGCTGCCTTAATCAAGGATGTCTTGAGTGACTCCAAATTGGGATGAGGCTTTGAGCACGCCTTTTCCTCCAAGTGTTGCCATATCTTGTAATCTAACGGATTCAAATCTGGACTGGAGGAGGGCCAGTCTTCGTGCCGGATGAAGTCGATTTCACGCGCCGCCAGCCACTCTTGTGTGCTCTTCGCTCTATGAGCTGGCGCCGAATCTTGTTGGAATACCCAGTGCCTGTTATTGAACATGGTATGAGAAACAGGTTCCACAAGGTTCGTCAGGACTGTATTTTGATACACAACTGCATTCGTTTTTACACCTTTCTCACAAAAATGTACCTCTGTTAAGCTCCAATAAGAAACTCCCAACCATACAATGAGCGAGAATGGAAAATGACCTCGTTGGACACGCGGAATACGGTTGCTCGCTTCTACACTACTGTGTGGTACACCTTATCATTTTGTTTGTTGTAGCTCTCTTCTACGGTAAAAAATTTTTCATCCGAAAAAAGAATTTCCCGATATTTTTTTCCCGCGTACCGCTTCAACAAAGCGCGGCATCTCTTCTGTCTCAGGTTCATTAGACGAGCATTCAAACGATGTCCTGTTTTTCTTCGATATGCCCGAAGCCCTAAGTCTTCATTTAACACCCTTTTCACCGTGGTTCTGCTTAACCCCATCTGAAGGGCCAACAGTTTCTGCTTACGTTTGGGATTTCTTTGAATTCGCGCCTTCACAGCTTTTATCACTGCTGGAGTCCTAACAGACCGAGGGCGACCACTTCTTGACCTGTCATCTACACTAGAGTCTTCATTGTATCGTTTGATGGTGCGATAAACGAATCTTTTGGTTATATTCAAATTTTTCAGTATGTCAAAAATTTGAATTGGCGCGTAACCGCAACGATGCATCGCAATAACTGCAACACGGTCTTCTTTAAGCGTCCACTCCATATTTAAAAATGAGTAAAATTCTAAAAAGTATACATTTTTATTTTCATGAACAATTCGAAATTCGAATTCTATAAAGTTTTTTGTGGCCAGCATTCTAAAAGAAAAGTTTTTACTGTGTGACAATACTTATGACCTGACTAGGTAGATGTAACTTGCACGCCACTATGGCTGAATATAGTGAAACTTATTTTTTTTAACATCTTTATAATTCCCATGTTCTGGCAAATAAATATTTAATCTACATTGCGTATATTTGAAGTTATCTTATATAATGCAATAAAACGTATCTATTTATGCAGAGGCAGTGAAAGTTATATATTGGCAAATAAAATTGACAAAAATAAAAGTTTTATTTTGGAACGAAAACTTTATTTAAATATAAATATTGCTGGACCTTTCACACAGTGCTATCTAGCCCCAAACTAAGCAGAGCTTGTACTGTGGTAACCAGATAACTGATAGAATACTTATATACTTTTTTTGTAAATACATAATTGGACTAAAAAGATAAACATCCAGACCCGGAACAAATATCTGTAGATCATGCAAACATTTGATCCGCGGTGGGAATCGAACCCGCTTCCTCGTGCATCTCAGCCGGGTATTCGCCCACTGCGCCACGGAGGTCGTCACCTTTGAACATTTGATATCGGAATAAAAACATCTTACGAATCAGTATAAAAAAATACAAGGATGTCTGCGAACTTGCTAAATCACCCCATTTTATGAAAAGGGTAAAAGCAGTTTAATAAATAGGCTGCCATTAGAACCCAGCCAACCTTGGTGCTGACCTTGATTTCCAGGGCCAATGAAAGGTGCGTTTTATAATGTTTTTATACGCAACAATGTGGGAAGTTCATCCGATTTCTACTATAACTATATCATAAACATACATAGAGAAATATAATTTTCCAATTCTATGTAATATAATAAGTACCTACCTAAGAAAATAAAGATTGAAATAAATCACGAAAGTTTTCTTAGTAAAATTTCCATTACAAAAATATTTGGTATGAAATAAACATATACACATTTTTTATATTAAATTAGTATTCTAGATGTATGTAAGGGTGGGGCAAAGTTTGGTAAACAATGTCTTAAATCTAGAAATCCTAATTTACTTATCAAACCGAATGGGTTTACCATCTAGATTGCAGATTGCCTTGAGACAAGTTATCTATGTGAAGAAAGCAGCCACTGTCATGCTGTTGACAGGATTTTAGATTTTTTTTATACTAATCCTGTAGACACACAAGCTGACGGGCCTCCTGATGTCAAGACGCCGCCTATAAACTCCTGCAGCACTCGTGGTACTGCAGTCGCGTTGCATAGCACTTAATGCCCTATTTACACCTCTCTTGAAGGCGTTCATTTTGAAGCCCACTGGAAAAACCTCCGGAGGAAGGTCATTCCACATCTTGCAGGTGCGTGGAAGAAACGAGTGAATGAAACGCACCGTGTGAGACTTCCACGCATCTACAATATGTGGATGAGCTCGTTGCTAGTTGCGGGAGGTTCGATGGTAGAAGTGGGAAGCAGGGATTAACCCTTAACCACTGACGTGCATATACTTATATTAAAACTGACGTACCGTGAGTTTTTTTTAAATACTTATAACTAGCTAGTGTATCAATATTATCTATGTTTTAGTTAGTACCCAGTTTATTTAATGTTTTTGGTTCATTGATATGAAAATAAAAGTGTCGTAAATATTTAAGGTATATATTAAAAAAAAACTTAGTCGACTTCATACTTTGACTTGTGTAATTTGGCGAGATAGGCGTCAATAGCATTGGCTTGCAATCTATCTAGGAGAAGGATATTGCTATAAAGCCCAATATGGAAGCGGCAAAAACGCCTATACTTTTTGCTTACAAATTAAACTTTTGATAGGTTTGCTTCCACGGCGTGCCGTGCGTGCGGCCGTGCGTGCGGTTGGGCTTATTTGAATCTGCTTGCGGTTCTGATTATGAATTTTAATAAAGCTTGTTTTTAAAATGTAATATTTCAACAAAAAAACTTATTTATTGTAAGCGAGAACAAACATAATGTCAAAATAATTTCTGTAGTATTTCAGGAATACATACCTATTTCATTAAATTCATGAAACATGCAACGTATATGATCTACCTATCAATACCTGACGACCTCCGTGGCGCAGTGGACGAATAGCGTGTGTGAATAGCCGGCTGAGACGCAGGAGGTAGCGGGTTCGATTCTCGCCGCGGAACAAATGTTTGTATGATCTACAGATATTTGTTCCGGGTCTGGTTGTTTCTCTATCCTACTAATATTATAAACGCGAAAGTTTGTATGTATGAATGTTTGTTATTCTTTCACGCCGGAACGGCTGAACCGATTGCGATGAAATTTGGTATGTACGTAGATCATAACCTGGATTAACACATAAGCTTCTTTTTATTGGCAGAACATGCGTGCGAAGCCGCTGGCAACAGCTAGTATATTATATGTATGTATTTACAAAAAAAAGTATATAAGTATTCTATCAGTTATCTGGTTCCCATAATACAAGCTCTGCTTAGTTTGGGGCTAGATAGCGCTGTGTGAAATGTCCAGCAATATTTATTTATTTACCTTATACTCACATCATAATTATCATCATATCAAGGACGTCCACTGCTGATCATTAAATGCCTCGCCCATACATTTCTAGAGCGACCGATTATGTGCGGCCTGCGCCCAACGACTCCCAGCAACCAAGTCCTCTTTCCGTCTAGGTGGGGGGGATACGCTGCGCTTTCCAGTGCTCGAAGAACTGACGATCTTTAAGGCAGAAAGGTTCACAAGTGGAAATCACGCTCTGGAAAGTGCAGCGTAGGACGCACCCTACAACCCACATCTGCGTCAATACGAGTACCTCATCTTTTATTAGCCCAATCGATGCGCTTTGCACATGCGCGTATCTCTAGAGCACTCGAGCACTCATAGAGAGTCTGCGACAACTGCGAATACTGCAATTATCAACAAGTCGGATAGGCCAGTGTCTGTGTTCTACTACGAAAATCAACGAAACGCTACGTAAGCAGTAAAATCTTTATTTTATAAGAAGCGGTGACGTCATGCGGACGGGAAACGCACTTTTCAACTTTATTTTTACTGATTTAGACGATAACGTCATTAGGTCCTAATAACGGCACCGCTTATTGTCTAGTAGTAGTAGTTTTCGGCTTGGAACATTTTGTTTTTAATTTAGTTCGAGGTGTGCCTGAAAACACCCGGCAGAAGGCGCTATTCCTACCGAGACCGGCCTAGAAAATATTCTCCCTACGGAAGCACGGAGTAAAATTACATTTTAGCAGAAAGCACAATACAATAAAATTTAGCTTTTATCTAGAAATAAACTTTTTTATGGCAACGCTAGTTCGACTGGAATAAAATATAGTTAAATTCAAGTTTGGACTAATTAATGTAAGGTTTGACGTAACTGCAAGTTGATTCTGAATGACACTATTTCGTCAAAAAACAATTGGACTCACGAAAAAGTGTCACGTTCCGCCTAAGCTTAGCGTGCAAGCGAGAGCGCGGAACAAGCGGTAGAGAGGCACGACCGGCCTAAGCGTTCGGCTTGTTAAATTATCGTCCGTAAACCGACTTTACAGACAACCAATTTTTTTTCTAAATTATTGGCTAGTGTTTGACCATGATCTCGCTTGATGGTAAGCGATGGTTCAATGGTGAATTAATTCATCGCCGCCATTAAAACTTAAAATTGGTTCAGAGCATACGCGGTCTTCTCGCAATATTAATCAGTATTGTTTGAATTGAAAGCACTCTTGTAAAGCAAAAAAAATTTTTCTCAATAAAAATAATTAGTAGATACAAGCCTGATCTTAGGCTAGATTTATAAAATGATTGCGGATATATAAAATGTAGCCAAAATAGCCAAAATATAGGGCGAGTTGCGCTACGATGCGTATTTAGTGGATAAATATGATGAAGAGTTGTCAAATCACACAAAAACGTCTTACAGATGTTTAGTCGCTAAATACTCGTACGTTTAGGGTCGTTGTGCAAGCCGGCCCTAGTACCTACTTGCACTTAGTAAAGCAAAAAAAAAACGATTGCTTTAGACCAGACGACTGAAGTAAAACTTCTTTTTCAAAATATTAATTTATAAAATTGTTCAATTACATTATTGCCCACACGTCTGTAGGTCGATCAGTCTATGTTCATTCTGGTCAGACGCAACTAGCACTCGAACATTAACGTTTAAAAATAAACGAAACGTACCTCTCTCTCTCTCTTTCTATCTTCACTAACTTATATCTCCTTCTCAACTTCCGTTCGCACTTTTCGTAACACATTCACCAGCTTACTCCCCAAGTCAAGCGTGCGTTAAGAAGTTTTACTTCAAAAACTAGAGTTGACTTCGTTTACTTCGAAGATACTTAGTTCTGCGGCATACACAGTCAGAAAGATCCACCCTTTTAAAGACGTAGACACAGCTTGACTGGTTTACTTCAGCCAAATCCGCAGCATTATGTCATACGGTATACTGCTGTGGGGGAGTGCTGCAGATATAAACACCGTTGTTGTGCTGCAGCAGAGGGCTGTTCGTGCAATTTATAATATGGGCCTCAGAAATCATTACGCCATAAGTTTAAAGAAATAAATATTATGACATTCCCTTGTCTATGAAAATCTGATGTATGTTCACAAAAATATTAATTTGTTTAAGAAACATAGCGATAATCATAATTTTAATAGTAGCAATAGAGATAAAATCGCTGTTGCCCCTTGTAGACACCATAAAACTTTATGTAAATCGTTTAAAGGGCAAGGTGTACCCTATTATAACAAACTCCCAAGTGATGTAAAAAAATTTACATTTAACAAATTTAAAAATGTAATTAAGCAAAATCTTTATAAAAAAAGCCTACTATAAAATATCGGATTATTTAGATGATAGAGAAGCTTGGGATTGAAATTGCTCCAACTCATTCAAACATGTTACAATTTAGACGTAATTTATTTCCTATATTGTTATGTATTCTAAAAGGATCATTAAAAAAACAACCAGCCTTGTTTCTTACCTTTCTTTTCTGGCTTAGTCGCAAAGGAACAGGCAGTAAAATTGATGTTTCATAGTGATCCTTGTGATTTTAATGAATAAAAGATTTTGACTTTGATTTTACCGAATCCTTTAATGAATGAACTCTATGGCGAATAATTCGGAAGTTGTACAGCCTAACCCAGAAATCTGTGTCTATGTCTGCCCAGTGTCTCTGTCTGCATGTATTTATGAGTAGGTAGTAAGGTAGCCATTGAATGGAACCGGTTCCAAGCCCTGTTTTTGTTTACGTCCCTCTGATCATTTTATAAGTACTTGGCGGGGCTATAAGTTACTCAACTATCTCATTATAGAGCAGGAGCAATGGAGTCAATGCTCATCACATATTTTTCATTTCTTTAAACTTTTTAAGGGGAGACCGGAGGGAAATCGCCCATTCAACACGTACATACTACCAAGATCGTTTCTAATTGGAGCATATTTCTACCTTAATAAGTTATTATTTTAATTTGAATAGTATTTATCTAGGTTGCCAACCATCTATTAGATCAAAATACTTACCTAAAATGAAATAGAAGCGTATCGCATTCTGCATGTTTATACGTAATTAAAGACCTGTTTTTAACCTAATTGTTTCGTATTAAAAACAACAACATCTTACGTACCCTAGTCATGGGAACATAGATTATATCGTCTAGTTACAGAATAACAACACAATTAGAAAAATACAACAAGTTTTCAGTCATCATTTTTGGTATTACGGAACACGGTCAAAATCTAATCAAATTTAGAATCGTTCATTTGCTATCACTGTCGCTCTGCGTGGCTAAACTTCGTCACTAAACAGGGATAGCGATATTCAGGCCGAAGTTTTTGAAGCCGAATTGAAGCTGTGCTCGGGGTTCGCCGGCTTTTTACGCCAGGATTGTTAATTGGTATGGTGTCCCTTGAAATATCAGAATATCGTAGGCATCGTGACACAACTGCATGGCTCAACTTGTAGTGCAATTTTGTAGAAGCGAAGCGCCCTGAACACGTGCGCGTTGATGTCTTTTTGACCTGAAAGATACAATAAAAAAAATACAATCTAAAAATACCTTTTAAGTACGTTTCAAGTTTTGAATATTTCGGCTTTCCAATATAAATTGTATTGGTGTCTCAATGATTTAACAAATTTGGTTTTGAGTAAAATTTTGCCACTTCAAATTATCACCGTCAACACTGCATATTCCAGTGCTAGGCATACTGGTGGTAGAGCTTTTGTGAACGAGCTCGAGGAAGTGGGCACCACCGCCTTACCTTTATCTGCCGCCAAATAGCAGTATGCTGCTGTGTTCCGGTTAGATGGTAATGGTATGTTCCTGTAATTACTGGCACATAGGCATAACAGCTAAGTCCTATAGTATGGCAACGTATCCACATAGAGATCAAGACAACATAATAGCTTGTTTTGAATTCTATGTGGATATCCATGGGCTAAGTAGCCACTTAACATCTGGTGGACTGCATGCTCGTTTGCCATATAAGTTATATAAAAATTTAACCTATAAATATAAAGACTAATACATGATGGTACAATGTGCGGCCGTATCGCTCAAAGTGATCTCTTCCAAACAACCTTCCTATAATGTTGGTCCATCTTGCCATTTCTAAATACCTCTTTTTAACCAACTTTGTATAATGTATTTTCAGCGTAAATTCCTTATCACGTCCGATTTCAATAGTTATTTTATAAAGGGAGTATTGCAGAGGCTTTTCCATATAAATTTGGTCAAAATCTGATAAAAGGATGATTTTATCATGAATCCTATTATCACTCAGTCTCAAGAACTCTTCAATTTGCAATGGCAACTGCAAACAGTTACCTGTTCGATCTCAATTAACTTTCTACCACTATCTCCTACGTTACTCCGCTGCCTGCCTCGCTCAGTTATTGACCCGCTAGAAGCCGAGTCAGGCCCGTCGACTGCGCACGCGTGCTCCTCGCTCGATACCTCTAGTCATCCAGCCAGGCCTAGGCACTTGCGCCATGCCCGCCCCGTGTGAAGCTTGCAAGGGTAAGATTTTTACATTACACATTGTCTTTTCTTAATAATTTTAATGCATTCTAAGAACGGCTTAACGTATTTAGCGACTAAACATGTTTAAATTGGACGTATTTGTTTGATTTGACTTCTTAAATCATATTTAGCCACTAAATACGTTTGGGCATCGTTGCGCAGTTATGTTATTTTTATTGACTTTCATTTCAAGTTTCGAAGCTGTTATTTCGATTGTGTCGTTTTGGAAACGGTTTTTTAATCTGTGTTTATTTCATTGTCCTCTTATAAATATTTTAAATTGTCTTTATTTTATTTTCACTCATAGGCAAAATATTTTGCGTTTGTGCTGTCATCTGTATTTATGTAATGACCAACATATTAATACATTTTTGTTCTTACGGAAGTAAAGGTTTTTAGTCATGTAGGTACTAATTTTCCTTCTTTTTAAGAAGCTTGCAAGCTATTTTCTTTTAATAATTTTAATTTGATGAATGGATAAAAAACCAACTGATCTCATTTTATGAAGTGTGGTTTTGTAATTTTAAAAAGTTTTCTGTGTTTGTACCTATAGTTTTGATTAAGTTACGTTCTAGTACCGTTATGATACGATATAATTATTTTAGTGAATAATGGCGGGTTCCTATATCCGTCGGTAACCAGCTACGACTCGTTTCTCCTTGAAAATGTGACAAAAGATTGACACTTTTTCAAGGAGATACGAGTCGTAGTCGGTTACCGACGGATTTAGGAACCCGCCATAAGTGAATGCAGTTCATAAGCGATGATGTATATTGTTTGAAACTTTCAGTTTGTAGAATGAACTAAACATTCCTTATATAAAATAAATAATCAATAAATAAATATGGCTGGACATTTCACACAGCGCTATCTAGCCCCAAACTAAGCAGAGCTTGTACTATGGGAACCAGATAACTGATAGAATACTTATATACATTTTTTTGTAAATACATACATATAATACAACAACCAGACCCGGAACAATTATCTGTAGATCATGCAAACATTTCTTCCGCGGCGGGAATCAAACCCGCTACCTCCTGCGTCTCAGCCGGCTATTCGCCCACTGCGCCACGGAAGTCGTCCTTATATGTATAGTTCAATCTGGAAATAGAACATTTGATTTATAATTTTATTCCAGTAAAAAGCAATGAACTGTATGTATGAAACCTAATTGCAATCCAGTTTATAGCCGGTCAGTCGCTCAACATTACTTTGTGGACTATTTCCCCCATGTACAAGTATATTTTAAATTCAAATTCAATATGCATTAAAACTACTGGGATAATTTTGAAACGTCAATTTTACCGCCTATCAGGAATAGGCGGTAAAATTAGTATGTAGGAATATTACCTATTCCTCAGTGGCCAGCCAGCCAGCGCCAGGACAGAATAAAGCATGAACCAAGGATGGTTATTTGCATATTGTTAGGAATTTTATCAAGGAGGATTACCTGCAGTGCCTTCCCAGCCTATCTATATGTTCTAGAAGACCTAGCCTTGACTGAATGCGCACGCCCGGCATTCCTCGATCAATAGCCAGCCGCTAGGTGGTCTATTTTCAGAACCTATATTACGTAACCCTAGCTTTGTTACTGCAGAGTTTTTTGTAGGTCTAGGTCATCAAAGATGTTAATGGATAGTGGCATTATCTCATATTCTTCTTAGAATATCACAATCGGTAAAGAAAGAAAATATATTTATCTTCATTCCTAAGAGGATATATTTTATTTTACTGTACATTTTAGTTTATATACACTCTGGATTTTAAAAATTGGAGACAACGTTCAGAACCGTCAATATTTAGGTGAGAATTATTCCTTTCTATCAACCTAGCCCATTCCGCTTCAGGGTACAGAACCAAACATAAAATCCTCCCTGCCGGCGATAGGGGGATAGAGGGGACACATTCAGCGGAATAAGTGAACGTCAGTTTCCCATAGTCCCAGACGAAACGCCTTCGGACAACCTCTAATTTATGCAATTTTTTTCAGTTAGAGATATCCTATTCTTGGATTGCGCGCCTAATCATCGCATCTTCTTGAAACTTACTTACACAAAGACGTATCAAAATTATCCTTATGCCAGACCAAATATTTGACGTTTACAGAATGAAGTAGGATGTCTACTGGCGGGTTCCTATATCCGTCGGTAACAGACTAAGACTCGTATCTCACTGAAAAAGTGTCAAAATAGTGTCAAACTTTTGACACGTTTTCAAGGAGAAACGAGTCGTTGCTGGTTACCGACGGTTATAGAAACCCGCCATACGCCGAGCGTGGCACTGAAAGAAAGATTGACAGTCATAGATCGAGAGTTGAATTTGACTAGATCATTTTAATCTAGTTCTATCTAATTAGAGCTGGAGTTTACTCAGGTTTGACCACTGTCTCATAGAAACCTATCTTGTTACAGAAACATGCTCTGGCCCTGGCCAAGGGGCAGCGTGCGGCGCGCAATGCTCCTGCGGCCCGAACTGCGCGTGTGGGTCTGGCAAGAAATCCGCAGAGACGAAATGAACTGGTTGAAGTAAGTACCTCCATCCTCCTTACATCGTCACTACTGACGGTTACCTGCTGACCTTTATGAAAAACTTTGGTTTGGACGACGTGTCTCCGACGGCTTCTATCGGGATCTGTTCTTTGCAGAGCGGATGAAATGAACTCAAGTGAATACCTTTTTGTATTGATGTCTTCACTGGTCGTTTCAAGGCTTCAACCTTGGCAGTGATCAACAGTTTTTCGAGATTATCTACTTCCTTCCTGGAAAATGTAACTGAAAAAGTAAAGGATCCTGCGGAGGCAAAAGGTGGAAAGCTCGTAGGTCAAGCGTTGATGCGATGTGCTGTCAATGGAATTTGAAGCATTTTTTGCCAGCACTTTGAATAAGTCACTTTGAATAAGCCCAGGTACTGAAATCAGTAAACAATTTTATTGCAGCGTCTCTAATATCCCTGGATATTATTTTGGTGACTCTGTTTATAGTTTGTTTATTAATAACAAAAAGTTACACGTCTTTTACATATTAGAATATTGAATACAGAAGATTAAATCTGTTGAGTTCATTTAAAATCATAGCACATATAAAGACAACTGACTAATGTCTCTTTACTGGTGTGTATCTAGCTTATAGAGTGGATCTAAGATCTAATTCCGAATTCAAAAATAAATTGGAAAGCGGGGCGATGCTAACAGCAGTTTCTGACAGCAGCCGACTGCAACTAACCTCAGAATGTAGTAGTAATTGTCAATTAACTTGTAGCAAAGCAGAAACTTTCTATGAAATCTGCAATTTTCACTGAACTCTGCGTTCGCATTCGAAATCTTTAATAACCAGGCTCACGATTTTAATTTGTGCTATTGTATGATCCCAAGTTAGTTCTAACAAATAAATAATTAATTTAATATTAATATGCCACAAGGGCAACTTCAAACATGACATTTGTTCTTACATCCCACTTTATTGCATTCCATACCTGACAATTCGCCGCTTAATGGAATATTGCTGTTCTTATAAGTGCTACATATTGAAATAGATACAAAATATTTATTTGCATAAACAAGTGTCAAAGTCAAAAACTTTTATTCATTAAAATCACAAGGATCAATTTAAAACTTCAATTTTACTGTCTGTTCCTTCGCAACCAAGCCAGGAAAGAAAGGCAAGAAACAAGGCTGGTTGTTTTTTTAGTGTACATTAATGTCTTAAAAACTAGGTAACGGCACTTTATACTTTTTTGTTCTTTACGAACATCGAAAATTACTAATGATAACAGAGGGCGCTTTTTTATAATAAAAAAATACACAAAAAATAAACAAATCAATGACCATTTTATCTGATGGCTATGTAGTCCATTGAAAAGTTACATTTGGGGTTGCGTTTTTTAGAGGACGCAATTTTATTTTTTTGATATGTAGGGGGAGTCAGTGTAGAGCTAAAATCAAGTTTGTGGGGTCGCCACCCTTGTCCCACGGCCGCCATCTTGAAAATAGGCGTTGAAATGGTTTTTACGATATATCTCTTAAAGTATTTATTGGATAAAAAAAAATTGTGAACATTTTTTGTTTCAAATTAAATTATCTACAACTTTGATTTTGCAATTTTTTGTCGTAGCGCTATAAATAAAAAAGTTATAAGCGAAAATGTTCAGAAACTCGCGAAAAAAATTTATATTTTTCGATATAACTTTTTTTTTATCATTTTTCGAAAAAATGATATCAGACCATTTTAGTAGATCGTTTTTTGAGGAACAACTTTTATATGCAACATTTTTTCATTAAGTCAATAGCTAAGGTTACAGTGCTCCGAAGTGAGTACTATTTTTCAGTACTCTTAACTATACATATATTATACGTGTGTACTAATAATGTGTCATCAGTTATTGTTTTTTTTTTATTTTGTTATTATAATTTTTTTAATACTAATTTTGCAATATTATTAATAATTAATTATTGACTCTTTTCCCCACCACCCACGAGGTAGAGTCTGAAGGCGCGTTTTTTTTACGTGGTATCCCCAATAGGCATAATACACGGTGATTTTCTAAATTAGAACTACTCCGTCCTCAGTCTTTTCGATGGACCAGGCTGCGGCTCAGCATCTGATCGGCTTTCTGAATTAAATATCAGTGGGAGAACTGGAGAAGGAAGGGGTGTTAATGTCGGCGGTTCATCATCAAAGTCATTTTCATTTATTAATTCTGAGAGCCCCATTACGTTGCTGCAAGTCTCTCCAGAACCATGGAAGCACACTGCAGAACATTTCAGCCCTGCTTTTCGGCATCCACACATCGCTCCACAGTTGCCTTTGCATTTGCAAAAGATCAATTTTAGAAGCTCGGAGGGTTCTGCACTGGCATCAATAATTTTCCACATTTTTTCCAGCCCCAGTCTTTAGGATCAAGCTATAATTAATTATACAAATAATTACCAAGCCACGACTCGACCTGATAGACTCGGAAAAGTTATATCGAAAATTATAAAGTTTTTTTCTTGAATTTCTGAACATTTTCACTTATAACTTTTTTATTTATAGTTCTACAACAAAATTGTTACTGTACCAAAGTTGTAGAGAATTTAATTTGCAACAAAAAATGTTAACAAATTTTTTTTATCAGATAAATAGTTTAAGAGATATATCGTAAAAACTATTTCAACCCCTATTTTCAAGATGCCGGCCATGGGACAAGGGTGGCGACCCCACAAACTTGGTTTTAGCTCTACACTGACCCCCCCTACACATCAAAAAAATAAAATTGCGTCCTCTAAAAAACGCAAGGTTAGGCCTAAAAAATGTAACATTTCAATGGACTAATGCTCTGAATGTTCGCTAAAAGGGCATGCCAATACATTACACACCTGTAGTGCGTCACACCTGTGTTAGGGACGGCCAGACCAGCTACAGCAATTAGCTTACGTAATAAGGCTACCGGATTCCCCACGATATTATCTATAAGTACTAATATTATAAAGAGGAAAGATTTGTTTGCATTGAATAGGCTCCGAAACTACTGGACCGATTTAAAAAATTCTTTCACTGTTGGGAAGCTACACTATCCCCGAGTGACAAAGGCTACTTTTTACCCAACTTCGCAGAAGGATGGGTAATGTTTTTATTGAAAAACTACGCGTGCGAAGCTGCGGATTGGTCAGCCAGTCCTTATAGTTTTAGACACGTGTAACTGCCCGAATAACGAGCTCTTTCCGTTAAGCAATTAATATCCATCCCAAACATTTTTTCCTAACGACATAGGTCCTGGCAGAAAAAATACATATTGAACAAAAAACTTACTATTATTTTATTGTTCACAGTGCCGGCGGTCGCCGTCGCCTGACGCGATGTGGCAGCAACTAGATCGTCTGACCCTTCGCCGTTTTCATCACTTTTCTTATTATATCTTCTCAATATAACCGTAGTATAACTATATGGTGTATAATGTAGTTCTTCTAACTTAATATCAAATGGTAATATTGTGTGTCATGAAACGTTTCGAATATTAGTTTTACTGGATGTATTTTTAGCTTATCTCCTAGGATAGTTTTGATCATTGCTTATGTCTATGTATAAGGTAGTGATTGGTGTTTGAATTTATTAAGCTTTTGTCGTCGAAGATGATTAGTACTTGTAATACTCATTATATTAAGTAATATCTGTGTGGGCACGCACGCACACATGCATAAAGACATTCTCTAAGTAGTTTAGTAAAATGATGTAAGCAACTCAAATTGATAGTTTCATTTGATACCCGTAATACATCCAGCAGTTTATTATTATTATTTATATATTTTATTAAAACGGATTAACCAATTACACTAATGAATTTAAAATAATTCAAAACACTAATTACCTAAACCATACATTGACAAATTATTATCTAAATTACATTAAAAATCTACAGTGTACCAATTATTAACCATAAAATTAAATTAAAATAATACACATTATTATAAATACATTCATTAAATGACACACATAAATAAAAAAATTAATTGTTAAATTATAGACCTTTCATACATCAATCTCACAATACCTCAGACATACCAGCATCAATTCCTTCCATTCGTTGGCAAAAACATCGCATTCAGGGTTGGCAGCTACGAGTTTGTTGAGGGCGGTGAGTGTGCGAGGCAACGGGGAGTTAGCACGGGATACAGTACGGCTCGAGGGTACAGCAAGAATATAAGCGAAATATTTTGCAGACAGTGGTTATCTCACATGCTCTCCTAGTTATGAGGGAATTATATATAACCCTAAAGGGAGTTTCGACTAATAATACGTATTATAAGCTCTAAAGACTCTCTAAGATTCTATCTCTCTCTATTCTCTCGAATGCCTAGCTGGATAAGGCCTAGGCACACTGGAAAACCGTATAGGTTGAACTCCATAATGTTGATTCCATTTAAGTTGCGTTAACTTAATATTATGTTTAAACAACTATTATAGTACATTTATATCTACTAAAATATTTTTTTTAAAAATTAATAGATTAAACCAACCACTAAAAGAGGTTATTACAACACAAAAATTGGTATATTCGAATCTAAGTAAGTCTAACTGATAATTTAGTAAAGTTCATTATGTATAATCAGGTCAAATTTACCTTTTTATTTTGTAAATTCAACAAATCATGTCGCTAGGTATTAACAATATTAACAATAATTAATATAAATTATAATTAATAATAAATAATTAATATTAACAATTAAATATTAACCTAAAATATAGGTTGAAAAAAGGTTATAACAACATATTCGGGTTTTCAGTGCAGCTATCTTTGTATGCCCTCAAAAACACAAAAGACAGAAAATTATTAGCAAAGAATATAATAATAGTTGTTATAGATTATGAAAAGAAAGGGAGCACTTAATGCAAACACAATTTTAAGTAAAACATATTTTTATTAAATACGACAAAATTTAGGTATATGAATACAATTCAATGGAAGCAACGAACGGGACTGGTTTTATATTCAATTTATATCATCATAATTATACTTCATTCGTTTGTCGATATAATCTTACTTAAGTAGTTTAGGAATTTGGCTTATCTCCTAAATAATCGTCGCTAAAATAAACTTTATAGCCAAAGTATTAAAAACGTTAGCAGCAAAATAAAGTTTAAGAAAACAACTAGAACTAGGTAATTCTTAATAAAATGATTACAAAATGAGTCACAAATTAAGATTTCATCAGTCTCACATCAGCAGCCATATTGGATTTTGGAATTTAATTTCAAAATGGAATGTGGGTGCTGATGTTGTCATATATGAATAATGTTATATATAAAATCAACATCATTGCATTCAAATGTAACAAAAGAATAATAATCATAAATACAACAAAGTAACATTAAAAAGAACATCGTAAAAAAGCATATATCTAAATCTACGCGAACATTGAATATGAAGAAACATGAATATACTGTAAAAGTGTATTTACTCTTACATAAATACTTTCAAATCTTAGTGAGTCTAATCAAACATTGATAATATTAAATACTCAACTAAATTAATGCGCTTCTTAAAATATTTTAAAGTAAACTCTTAAAGACTTTAAACGACACATTAAATATAGTCGTCGCGATATATTTCAATTCTCAACACTTACAACACTGAAAAATGTTCAACATCTATCAGATAACAAATGCACATTATCAATTCCACATTTTACATTATACCGATATAGTAAAAATAATTATCAACATGGCAACTCTGAATAAAGTCAAAAAAAAAATTGTTCACTACTCGTACATCGCGACCTTACAACTAACACTTGAACATTCAACGATCACATTAAGTAAAACGATCACTTATTTTAATCACATATTGGTCTATAAACACTTAATATACCAAAGATATACGACAAAAACACCATTGTATAATGGCAACATTATTTTCTGCTTTTGGCGGTAGGTTTGACAGTGAAAGCTTTATTTCAACAGTTGTCTATGGCACAGACTCCTCGTCCGTTCCCTCGTCGGAGTCGTATACTGGGACTCCGTCCTTCATTTGAATCACCGACTTCTTCCTGTGTCTCTGCTCTTTCTGATCCTTTTCGAACAATCTGTGGTGATTACATTATTATTGTAAATATTCTAAATTATAAACATACTACTAACGATGTAAATGAGGAACAAACTGGGTCTCAAGATTTTGCCTCGAGCAACACCAAAATTGGCCTTGCGGAACACTTAAAAATGATTGTATTAATATTTTGGAATATTTTATGCGGCTATAAATAATATAATAACAATACGATAAATTGTATCCAGCCTGTCTCACCTCGCATTAAACAGTGGATGCAAAGCATTCTTCAAACTCGCGAACAGATACGGGTACACCTGTTCTTGGCTCAGCAGGAGCTCTCTCGCTGCATCCATGGGGTCCCCCATAGTATCTATAGACTCATCGAGGGATCTACGTGGGTTGGTGGCCTTGTTTGACTGTCCGCAGGGTTCGGAAGTGGAACGGTCCAGATGGTGGATTTCTTTGCTGTGAAAAAACAAAGAATTAATACCAAGAAGAACCAACAAGACCGCTTTAAGTCAAGGGGAAGATACTTCAATGGATACTTAATTACTCATTAAATACAATCTCCATGACAAATCCTTATTTTTATTTAAAAATAAAAGAGAACTTATTATTAATATGCTTTAATGAAATACAACCTCAATGGCAAATCCTTATTTCTATTATATAAAACAGAGAGTTTGGTAATAAAAAAACAATGGAACGAAACTTTTCTTTTTAGCAACAGACCATTACAACAGTAGATATTAAACGAGGGGATAAAGCAGTGTCTTGCGTCACGAGCGCTTTTTTGAATCCCGAACGTAACGAAGGATTCTAGAAATAACTCACGAGCGGAGCGAGTTAGTTACTAGAATAGGGATATCAACGCTCAAGATGCATACAGCTTAATCCACGAGGAGATACTCTTCTTTTCACACTTTCTGCGAGACAATAAAAACCAAATCTAGATCAGAAAAAGGTTGTCTGGAAGAGATCGCTTTTAGCGATAAGACCGCCCATTGTACCTTTATCTATTGTTTATTTCTATTATTACTGTATTTTTGTTTGGTGTGCAACAAAGAGTATTTAATTCATTCATTCAAATGTAGGTTGGTGAATTCTGTGCAGAGGTTAGTTCGATTTACGATTAAGTTCTTATTGTGTGGGTTTCTTTGGTTCAAATCTGAATACAGATGAGGTTCCAAATTCAAATCACATTACGCCCCCAAGGGCATAACGAAATTCAGTACAACTTTACTCCCAGCTCAGCCGTAGGGAAATAATCACCTGCTTTCGGTGAGGTTTACATGACATATAAATTTGACATTGTCGAGCAGGTGGTGTGAAAAGGCTTTTGTTATTTTCTCGCATGCGTGATTAAAGTTGTGTTATACTGTGGTGTAAGCGACTATCAATTAAAGCAGAGACACTAGCACCCGGGCAAGTGGAATTCTTTCGTGTAGACTTTATCTGATGCATCCTGTTCCTGATTTAATTTGATGTGCACTAGCACAGAGCTACTATCAGCCTACTAAGGAGTACCTAAGCTAAACAGAGCTGGTTGTTTCAACTAAGAGCACCAATCAGTAACTTACCCATTATCTCCACTATCATCACTGCTATGTTCAGGACTGGTGGGTGGGGATGTGCCGGAGTGTGGGGATCTGAAGTCAGGCAACGCGCGAGCACACGCGAACGCTTGCAGAGCTCGTTCGCGAACGTAGATGAATGGCCGAATGATACGGACGTCATGCTCTCTGTGGAGAAAAAAAACAAACACTTGAAGAAACAATATTTAGAGGATTTGCTATGAAGGGTATATAGAAGGATCCGCCGAGATCTGGTTATTATGAATCGCAAGGTCTGCGTCTATTACTTAGCCGGTTCTAGATTGCGGACAACCCGATATTGCCATTTTAAAGCTCGCTGGTTACAGACACAAAAATGTTCTACTCTATAAAAAATGCATTCTCACGATTTAATTTCTGTCACACGTTAAATGTGATGAAAATTATAGGCGCTACTTTCGATTACTGACAGTTTTTTGAATACATAATAAAAACATTAAGAAATTGCGGTTAGAGATCGCATTACTTCATTACGCAAAATAAATATAAATATTGCTGGACATTTCACACAGCGCTATCTAGCCCTGATAGAAAACTTATATACATTTTTTTGTAAATACATATTATAATAAAGAAAAACAACCAGACCCCGAACAAATATCTGTAGATCATGCAAACATTTGTTCCGCGGCGGGAATCGAGCCCGCTACCTCCTGCGTCTCAGCCGGCTGTTCGCCCACTGCGCCACGGAGGTCGTCAATATACTACAAAATACTAAACCACCTTTATTTCTTGCAATCATAAGGATCAAGTTTTGCTGTGAATAAATCAAATACCTAGTCGCGATGGAGGGGCGCGAAACTTTAACTTGGAATATGTACAGATAACAGAAAAGCATAGTAGAACACACACCTGACTCTATAATGCGCCTTCAAGCTGCCAATAGACGCGGAGTGGAAGGCCGCGGCGATGAATGCGCGTGCGGCGTCGTCCAAGTTCTGCGCGACGCACGCGACGCCATACCCGTGAGCAGACATCGCCGTGTACGCGACACGACGGACGCCGTGACACGACCAGCGGTGGAGAGACGAAAGCTTTGATACACTGGCGCGTCCTAAAAGAAACAAATAGATGAGACCTCGAACCGAAGCTGTGAATGAGTCGGGGAGAAAGTCTTTTCGTATTTGTTTGTAGTTGTAATAGGTAATTTCATAACAGTCCGTTCCATCCAAAGGTTGTCTGGTACAGATCGCTATTTAGCGATAACATTATAGGAAACATTCATTAAAAACAAAAAAAACTGGGTTGTCTGGTACAAATTGTTACAGTGTGCCGTTGACTTGCTGACGCGAGGGTAAAGTTCCTATAGTATTACCATTTCTTTATTTTCTTGATGACAGTTCTAATTTGATAGTTGTAGTGTTGTGACCAAATAAGTAATGGTATCGATCGCATATATTTATTATATTTTGAACAAAGACCAATACAACAAAAACATTCAAATATATTTTTTCAAGGTGGGAACACTCAATGGCCCACCGCCATTTTGTGTTTGTTTTAATCTGTCACTCGCAACAAGACAGTCGTGCTAGTCACTACATTTCTATTCGCTGAGTTTCATCACATTATCCATACGTTATGTTGTGTATTTTGTGTTCCTCCGTGTTGTACAAACACGGTTGTACAAAAGTATCCGGCAGTAGTTTAGTTTCTTACATTTTGTAAAAAAATATCGGGTCTGTTATCGTGTTACGTTTATCGATAGCTCCATCCCTATTAGTTTCTCTGACTTTGGTATAACCTTGTACGTGCGTAAGCGTCATATTTTTATAAAATAAAGCATACATATTGTAAAAAAGACGCTCGTTCAAGTTTTCACAGGAGCTGTCATCGAGAAAATAAAGAAATGGAAATACTATAGTATATTTAATATTTACTCTCACTATTATTTATGATTTGTACATTTCTTATCATTATTATTATTCCTTACATAATATATTTATTACTTCTATCTACTTATCATAATTATATAATTAAGCCTATCATAATTGTATGAAAACACCAATTAGTGCCTATTCGTTCTTACGAGTTCTAATGACTTGCCTAAAAAGGTTTCTGCAGAATAACAGCACCGAGCTGTCGATCGGTCTTCTTCTTAGCGTGTCAATAGTTCTACTTATATTGTGTTAGATAGGTACTTGGCTACATTGATGGCGTCAGGAGAAGCCATTTTTAAATCAACAATTGTGCAGGTGTTCGGGCACAGAGGGCACATTAACAGGTGTTTCATCGACTGTGTGGGGTCACCACAGTCGCATTGCGTTTGTCTGGGATCCCTGAACCCCCATTTGCACATATTGACTCTGCAGCGACCAACCTGTGTGCGAAGCCTATTTAAGGACTTCTACACTGGCCACGGCAGGTCGTGCCCTGGTGGAAGCTGTTCTTGAGGGGGAATGAAGTCTGGTGGTGGGGGGTTACTATCTATCCACAGTGCGCATCTAGCAACGGATGGGTCGTCGCTGGTGTCGATCGGTGGCGAGCCATAATGCTGAGCTGAAACCCATTTGCTGCAGTAGCACATACACACCTACTTGCCTCTTTTTGATTTTCCCTGACTACATTGTACTTATATATTTATTATTTCAATAAATTGTTCCTATTTTTGTTGCTTGTAATTTTCTGTTTTCTCTTACTTGTGCTAGATGTCATGCCTTTTGATTGTATTGTGTGAATTTGTGTGTGCTATGGTAGCAAATAAATGTCTGTCTATGTCTATAACACCGCCAATTGTATCACATAGATTTACGTTGTTCTTTTTAAATAGTATTTTTATTTATAGTGTTATCCGAACACATGCGGAAAATTCCAATATTTTTTAAAATCATCTCAAAAATTTCAAGCCTAAAGTCTAACTTTTTATTAGCTGCAGTAAAATGACGTTTTGTGGGTTGCCGGTTTTTGAAGAAAAATAAATAGGGATGTAGCTAAATGAGTGAATCATAAATGAATAATCAGTTTGGTTTTTTTTTTTGAGATTTAATATTAAGTTGTAATGTATTTTTTTAACCTATTATTATTACTATACTAGAGGATTGATCTTTTTTAGTGGAAGTATAGGGAGGTACATTCAAAATGAAACAAAAACGTCATAATAATGTTATTTAATTAATTTTTGTGAACTGAATCACATCCCTATTGAGATTAGGCTGGCAACATTATTTTACGGAATGACATTTAGAAACGTCATTTTACTGCAGCTAATAAAAAGTTAGACTATAGACGGGACTTGAACTCGCGACCTTCCTCTTGATACGAGGATGCACTACCATCTGTGCTACAAGGCAATTCACGTCTAGGTCGAAATCAGTGAGATCATTCAGAATTACGACTAAAGCGCCGTTAGCTCCATCTACAGGAAAACTTATATAGTTCTTTGTACCTGCTCAATGCCGAACGTTGCAGTTCAGTACATTGACAAGAGATGTCGCGTTGCTTATTTCAAATAGTATTTTTATTTATAGTGATATCCGAACACATGCGGAATATTCCAAGATTTTTTAAAATCATCTCAAAAATTTCAAGCCTAGACGGGACGGGACGGTTGTTCTTTTTACTTGTATTGTTTTATGGTGTGCAATAGTGAATGATCTGTCTAATGTAAATCTTATTTTCTGGACCATTAAGTGTGTTCTACCTTCGACTAACAAAATTAGAAAAAATATTGGTCAAGCGCGTGTCGAACCACGCGCAGTGAAGGGTTCCGTTGTCAGTACGGTCATCTCAGTAATTATAAAGTCAATTTTGCTGTTCATTTTGGTCATTTCGTATGAACTGCTTACAAACTCAACTACAGACATAAGTTGGGCGTCTACTACTCGTAAACTCGGTAAAGACTACTTGCCTTTCATAATTATTCTTACAATAACAGTAGATGTGCTACTACTGTGGATACTTTTAAGGAACCTGTACAATGTGGTGGTCAATGGCGAACCACTTGACTATCCTCAATAAAAAAAATAGCAGTAAGGGGTTTCATCTCAAAACAAAGCAAACGATACTCTTTGTTCTAAATATTGGTGATATTTAGGGGATAAAGTAAAGACAGGAGCAAGGCCGTCTTAAACTATGCTGGGGCCCTTGGGCACACAAGAATTGGGGCCCTTTTGGAAAGCAAAGAAAGCGAATTAAACTAACATTTTATCATCATCCGGGGATTCCCCCAACCATAGACTAGAATGTCAACATCTATTTTAGGCCTCGTTTAGACTGTGCAGCTTGACTTTGGAATTGGAGTGGTTTGCATGAGTGATCGCTAGATGGTGTACTTAGTAAATTAGGATGCGATCTGAAATATTATTATTTAGTAGGTACAACCCGACCAAAAAAAATTAGACGGTGGCGCTGTTACTGTGCTCAATAAAAATGTTTTGAGAATATACTTATGTGTGAGAAATTGTTGGTACTTCGGGCCCCCTGAGGATGGGGGGCCCTGGGCACGGGCCCCGTGTGCCCTTATGGTAAAGACGGCACTGGTCAGGAGAGAAGGACTCTGACTGGAAGGAAGGAAATATTATGGAAACACTCAAAAACTCACAAATCGGGGTAAATATCCCCTTTTTAGTTATTAGTGCTACTTACTGTCATTTTCATCATTTTTCAGCTTATCTTGATAGATGAACTTGACGCCAAGGGTCCTGCAGTACGCCATCAGATGCAGTGGGTCTACCTCAGACTTCGGCTCGTGGACGTAAAGTGCCCCTGGAAAATATATCATAGCATTATAGTAACCTAATTAAAATCTCCCAGGTAGGAGGTTTTTTCGGGACAAGATATTCACGGAAATCTATGGGCGAGGGAGGCCTATGTTCACCAGTGGACCTCCTACGGTTGATATGAAGATGATGAGTACCACGGAGCCACAAAACTCAGAATCCCCAACCGAAAATAGAACCAAAACTTCTTTCTTTTCGCTGGCTAGTTTAGTCGCGTCTCCTGGTTTTGTAGTTTATACGCCTCTTTTAGGCCGTTTGTCCACCGTCCACGAGATGACGGCGCCGATTTAGCGATACATACATTTATTGTAGGCCGTTTGTCCACCGCCGCGGTCGCCGGCACTCGGGTGACGGGCGTGCAGTGGACACACGGCCTATAGTAAATATATGTATCGCTAAATGGGCGCCGTCATCTCGTTCTCGGTACGTCCCGGTGACGGTGGCGATGGACAAACGGCCGGCTCTAATACTGGATGAACCCCCAAAAATCTAATCAATTGTAAATACCGCTAGTGGTCATCTGCCTAAGCTATCACTGTCAGATATTTCCAGTTGATTGGATTTGGTACACGTGAGCGAAGCTGTGGACAAGTCTTAATATATTTTCGAAAGTTCAGACAAAGGGCGACCCCTCACAAGATGGAAAGACGGCTTAGTACAGGTTGAAGGTAAGCTACCGCCATAAACGCTTAATCTAGCTCTGATAGATTAGAACGGTAAGAGAACTTACCAATACTGAAGTGCATGCCCTTGGACCTGGCGTAGAACTGATATTGATGCATGGTGTGCAGCAAGGCGATGGATTCCTGTCCTCCCGAGAGACAGATCAGCACCTTGTCGCCAGGCCTGACCATGCTGAATTCTTGTATCGCCTAGAACAGGATAAAGTAAAATTAAAGGATTGTACTTACCTACCTATTATTTGTCTAAAATATATTAAGTGCAAGTAGCCGGTAATTCTAAAAGCCAATCAAATAATGTATTCAGTTTATAACTATCTCGTAGCGATCTGAAGCTGAACTGACTACGGACACCGAATAGTTCTACTTAAGAGTTGACTATACCTCAGCCCAAACTCGAATTTCACCCCCGCTTCTCCGCGCGCCGCTGCACGTCCTATCTCGGCGTGGTTCATATGTTTGCCGGTTTTTTTTATCATTCAGTCCCTTCAATATCTTGTTGTGCTTATTTCTCATTACTGCGTCTTTACATAAACCAATTTAATATAAATTCTACCTTAGAATTACGTGTTCGTTTGGAGCGACAAGCGTCACGGGTACCCCGTCTGAAAGCCGAGGCCAGACTGAATCGCGAAACGGGCGTCCGGAGCGAATGGTTTCATTAGTGCAAAACTTAGATATTTTCATTGTATGATAAAATCAATAGGTATTTTGAAAATTAAAAAAACACAGGTGCCCTTATTTATGTTGTGTAGAATTACTGTACAAAGTTTCTAGATCTAAATTGTAGTATTCATCGCATAAGAACGGTTTTAAGATAAATTTGGAGTCATCTTTGGATTTTTTTTCTATCGATAAAATTTTACGGAATCGTGTTTTCACAACACAGGCGCTCTAGCACGTATCTTTAACTATAATATATATGAATTACAAATTGAAATCAAAAAATTTGTTGAACAAAACATTGTTGCAAATTAAGGGATTTATCGTCTAGGTATAGTGCGGCCTTAAACGTCGACTTAACACATTTATTAACCACAATACAATAACAACACAGTAGTTAAATATAAGATTAATGAAAATAAAGATAAATATAGTTATTAAAGGATGTGGCGGGACGAATTGGATAAGTTTCTGCTAGGCTGGGTAGACGTGGCACATGATCGTGATGTTCGGAAGGAATGGGGCCTTTGCCCAGCAATGGAACACAAATGGCTAAACATAATAACAATATAGGAAGTACACTACACGGAGAGAAAGACACTAAGACGACTTATGATTATTTTGTTACGTATTTAGCAGGACTAAGAAAAAACCAGCAAAGCGACTTAACCTTAAAATGATTAAAAACTAAAAGGAAAATTATTAATGTCATTCCAAAACCTAAATATTACTTGCCCTTACCTCAACTGTAGCCTTAAAGATAGCTTTAGGCGGGCAATGCCACTTGCCCTCATCATCGAACGTGAAGTCAGTAAGGCTGGTGTCACTGCACGCACTGCTGTCGTCCTGCTCCTCCCAGCAGTAAGGCTTGAAGACGCGGCATTCTGACTCGCTGTAGACAAGGGAAAGTGTTATGAGAATAAACAATGGACAGTCAAACATTTATCCACTAATCACTACATAGCACACAAAATACATTCACAACTGAATAAGCAAAGAAGAGACTTACAATTAGAAAACAGATAAACGAACTTATAGACACTACGTGGATAAAAACAAACAAATATCAAAGTTATTGTTAAATATATCTATATATATATATATATTCTATATCAGCAATAGGACCTCGCCTCGGCATTTTAATGTAAATAATTATAGTTATCGCCATAGAAATTTATTTGTAATAGAAAAAAGTCGTAAAATAAGTCTGAAATGAGATATTGTAAAAAAAGTGCGCGGCGCAAACGGCAATAATACGAGGTGACATGAAATTCGGAATAACTTAAAACTCTATAAAATTACCCATTTTCAAAACTCCCAGAAAACTATCCAGGTCGGAAACCTCCTTATTTCGAACTAAATAACTGTACTAAAATTCATGTTAGAAATATGAATGATTTATTGTCAGATTCATGAAAAGTAATCTAATCTAATGGTAAACTATGCCTTTAAGAGAACTTATACAAAAGATAGGGTCTGGAACTACTTGAAGACACTAAGCTCCTACCATAACACTGTTCCTCGTGTAACCTCTCAGTCACAGATTTCGAGTGTATCGCTATTAATTCAATGTTACTCTACTAGTCAACTACTCATTATTCTACTAACTAACCTCCTATCATAACACCGTTCTTCTAGCGATCTCTCAGTTCCGTATCCACTGGAAAGGGAAGAGCGGTCGGAACAGCTGGAAGACGCGTTAGAAGACCGGCTTGAGCGTTTCGAGTCTAACTCTACCGCTGTGGTTCTGTGGAGGATGATACCGCTTTTAGCATTTTATGAGGTGTGTGGGAGGGAGGATTTGGGCGTGTTGAGGATTTTAGATGATGGTAGTTTATGTATACAAATATTTTAAATAGAAACATTGGAAAGCCCAAAACTACTGAACTTTTAAAAGAATAATGACTTTCTTCGTATCCTAAATAAATTATCTGGAGCAAAATATTTGGGTCGGTATTTAAATGCTATTTTAAACCAAGCCTAATTTAAATATCCTGTAGACAGTAATTTTTCATTAGCTTTGTATTAACGCCAAAACTTTTCATTTTGCTGTCACAATGAAAAATGGTATTTCGCGAGATAGGAGCAAATCTACAAAAGTTTTGATTCACGGCCAAAACATCATCTACGCGGCTAATCTCTATCGTGTTTAAACTTACTTCGCCTAAATCTTAATGATGCAAGGAGAAGAGGTTGTTCACCTTTTCTCTTTATTCTGTCACTATGTGCAAGGTGAGTGATTTAGAGCTTCTTTCTTAGGATATTTCATGAGTCCCTCGTCACGTTTGAGTATTGGAAGCTTGTATTTATGATTTACTCGTAAGCTAAGCCAACTTAATGGGTATGATTTATTAGATACAATATTTTACAGTTTTTTCGGTCGATAACAACGTTGCCATCCATGTCATAGAGAAACTGCAATTTCTAGCTCAATAAAATATATCCAATTAACATGAACTCCTGTTAGGTACCTGTAATTTGAATGAAACTGTGGGTCAAGTAAGTTGGTTATTCATTTCGTGGCACTATTTTGATAGTCAAATATTACAAATAATATTTTTTTGTTTATATAGGAGACTCGCGAGATCTCAGTTCGGGGCGAACTAGCTTACATGATATTTACTGGCCAGACTAGTCACTAAAGTGGTCTACTTTTGATTATAGGCCTTTTTCAACGGTATCCAACCTATTGATTGTATCCTATCATTACGTTACATATTCTGTTGTATTTTTTTTTTTTACTACTTATATGGCAAACGAGCATGCAGTCCATCAGATGTTAAGTGGCTACTGTAGCCCATGGATATCCACATACAATTCAAAACAAGCTATTATATTGTCTTGATCTCTATGTGGATACGTTGCCATACTAAAAGACTTAGCTGTTATGCCTATGTGCCAGTAATTACGGGAACATACCATTACCATCTAACCGGACCACAGCAGCACGAGTACTGCTATTTGGCGGCAAATAAAGGTAAGGCGGTGGTGCCCACTTCCTCGAGCCCGTTCACAAAAGTTCTACCACCAGTAAATTGTTGTATGTTCTAGAACAGCTGTTTTCTGCAACCTTTTACGCTACCAGCCTGGAGTGTTGTAGGTACTATTTAGTTCTGATACAATAGAGCTCATTGAACCAATTCGGACTACTTTTTCGGGTCCATAAGTTCTAAAAGTGCTTATAAACGAGCAATATTTTCACATATCTATTGTCCACCAGTAGCCGTGCAATGTGTGCCTCAATTATTGTTAGAATGAATACTTACTAATAATTATTATAAATTCGAGAGTAATCTTGTCTCTCTTTCTATTTGATACGTTTTCACGACCTAACGGCTGGACTGATTTCGATGAATTTTGGTATATAGATAGATCATTACCGTAATAAAGACATTTTACCCGACAGCGTAGGAAGGTAATGTTTGTGTTGACAAACCAGGCGTTCTGAGCCGCGGGTCGGTCAGCTGTTTCTATATCATTTTTCCCACGATTTCGCTAACCGATTGTCGATCATATCGGAAAAATTGTGTTAAAATGAACGAGAAATATGGCAATGTGTCACGGAAAATACTTGCCGGCAACACAATTGACATTGCCGTCAAATTTTGCCCATTTAGGAGCACCTAATGGCTAAGTTCATATGAACGCGCGGTACCGCGCGGTACAAGATCAAACTAAGAAGTGTTTATCGTAAAAAAAATAGCGTAAAAAATAATGTAGACGATAAACACTATTTAGTTTGATCTTGTACCGCGCGGTTAGTAGTTCCGCGCGGTACCGCGCGGTCATATTATGAACTTAGCCCATGTGTAAGAGTTAGAAATATATCTCACCTATTCTGCTTTTCATTGTCATCCGGTATCTGGAACACAACTCTTCCTTCTTCACTCTTTTCGAACTTCTTTGTTTGCGCCAGATCTTCGGAGCACACCGGGACACCCTCAATGATGTCCGGGGTCTCATACTTCTGGCACATTCGGAGTCGGGTCTGAAGCTTCCGTCCTTTGATAGGATCTGAGGAAGTTCGCCATTTTACTGTAAAATTTCAGATACATTTTTTAATAAGTGAGGGGTGTTTTTAAAATGCCATAAGCGCTTTATCTGCCTCCGTTGTTTATTTTTGACAAGCAAAACTAGTTTTTTTAAAGTGGTTAGACTGCACACCATAACATTTGAAGATAGTTATAAAATTAATTTATTGCACTAAATAATAAAATAGTACATAATCTGTACGATTTTCTGCTTTGAGGAATGCCAAAAAAGCAAGCCAAAAACCAAACCAAAAAGTAGCCAAAAAAGAATTAACGTCACGAAAAAAGAAGGTATTTCATTGAAGTGATTATAACCACTTTCCATTCCATGGAAAATAGTTGCGCATAGTTGCTGCAATTTGCAACTTCATAAATATATAACATGAATCATCAATTAAAGTCAAGTGCCATTATCGCACATAGTGTTCGCGACATAAAATCTGTTTGCCACTAAAAACTGGACTAAGTCAGCTAAACCAGATGTCCAGATTGAGATACTCATTTACTTGACCATGAAATTCATTGAATCTACTTTTATGCAAGCTAGATTACAGTCTGAGTTGTCAAAAGTATATAAAACTGTCCATAATGTTAATCAGTATTTTATTGGTTATTTGATGTGCGTTTGAATATACGTAGCTAAATGATACCTAATGCGAAGGTTTTCGTAAAACTTGCTGAATAGAAACGTATTGTTAGCACAAAATTATTGATATTCTACTTACCAAAGTCTGCATAAGAGTCGGTTTCTGTAAACGTCATATTGATTCCACTATCTTGAGAACTGATAGAAGGATTCTGACACCAAGTTTTCTTGGTGCACTGTCTACAGCTCGCATCAGTGCAGCTTGTTTCATCATCAGACAACTTGTTTGAGCTCAGAGAATTGGGCATATTTGGAGAGTTGGATGTCGTCACTACTTGAATTATAGTGTCGGGTGTAGAAGTCTCGCTGGAGTTAAAAGAAATACTGTTAGGGCCCGAGGCTTCATGTAATGGCGTGCACTGAGCAGACTTGGGAGAATTCAGCGACGGAGATCTCTTATACATCCTGTCGTCATCATCGTACGGGGCAACAGGGAGTATCGGACTTGTAGGACACTTTCTGAGAACTTGTGTCGTTTTAAGTTCCAAGCCTAGCTCAGGACCAGAACCCAATCTTTGGCGAACAGTTTGAGGTGGGGAGCATTTTCTCGAAATAGAGTTGTAGTCGGGAGAAATCATTTCGTCAACCTGATTTACCATCTCTCGGATCTCATCTTTGACTTCAGATGCCATCGTTCTTGACATTCCCATCAAATACTCAGCAACGTCTACTACCGAGACGGAGTTTCTATCACTCTGACTAGAAATCGAGGTCATACTCGCATTTAACTGTTCAACTGATTCTGAATTCTCCAAAATGTCATCTACCGCAGATATCACTTCGCGGATTTCTGATTTGATTTCTGTGGCTATTTCCTTCGTCATTTCTTTTACATATGCTTGGATGTCTTCAGAAGTCTGAGAGTTGAGTGACAGTGTGGGAGATGTCCGCCCTATTTGGCTGCAGTCTGAGATCGAAGTGCTACTTTGGGTGCTATATGCCTTTCCAGGTTCATTATCGAGGAGTGAGAGTAAGTCAGTCTGACTTCCACAGTTGCAGAAGCTGCTTACCTTTTCATTCGGAATACCTGGGCTTGTTTCTTTTAATCCGAGGTTCATTTTAGTTTGTGCGCTTAATGCTGGTACTGGTGGACTATCTGAGCCTAAGCTGTAGCACCTTGATCTGACGAGAAGCGGTTTAGAATTATGTGGGGTAAGTCGTAAGGGTGACACAGATTCACCAACTGCGAACTGTACTGGGTGTGCGGTGACTGTTTCTTCTTTGTGCGTTTCTCTTAGACTAGATTCTCTTGAGAATAACTTCTGCTTCAGTCTGTACATATGGCAGTCGTCTATGGCGGAGAGGCTGAAATGCCTTGCAGACGACCCTAATATTGGCGAGGATATAATAGCCGATCTGTTGAAATGAAGACTCTTTCTCGCCCCCGTATACCCTGAAGGATCAAATGGCACAATATGTTTAACGTTTCCTGATTTCCCTAGCAAAAGATCATGAGCTTCCTTAGGTAGCATGAACCATCTCAGATAATCAATCCGCGGGTTGAAAGTCACTTCAGGTTGTGCCGTTGAGCACTTCATAGCCAGTTTCCTTGCCCTACTGAATAGGTTCCTCGCTGTTTGCAGGCACTCGGTAAACGTTAGAGGGAATATACCTGGACCTGAAAAATAGAACTCCTTAGCAACTTCGTCTAATAAACTATAAATGGTTTTGGGACTTAGATTTACTTACCAGAAACTCTTCTTTCGTGTGCCGTTATTTGTCCATCATTGAATCTAAGCGAATACAAGGACTTTCTGTCTCTTAGCACTGAGCAGGTGTGGTGTCTCCATTGTCCAGTTTTCGGGTTCACAACGTACTGCGGGAGGATCTTCCAGCCTTCTGTTGCAACCATTTTTAAGGCTTCCAGGACGAAAGCCAATTCGTTTTCCGACATAAAGAATGGGATTGATATTCTGCAGAAGCCGGGTCTAAGGTGTTCATTATGAATGGGAATCTCTGGCGCCTTTACATCGCTCATTTTCCGAACCCGTGCAATCTCCTTTTGCCTGTAACCAATAACAACATGGCACGTTTATTGCTAAACTATTTGGCCTTGATACAATTAGCACATCGGAATCGGCGATTTGGAATAACAATGTTGGCGCACTGCTCAATATACTCAAATTACAAGATAGCTCTATTTGAAATCAAAGGAGAACTGTTTTTAATTGATATCATTTTGTTGACTTGCAGCAAACGTATAAGAGATAATAACAGTTTTAAAAATGTATCTGGTATAAGTTTAATATTCTTGGATTCTTTCCCTTTATTCTAACATATAAAAAAACAACTCATCTCTGCCTTAGTGCAATGAAATAGATGGACAAGTTGGGATATTTGTAGAACAGTTGACTGGCAGCCATCCAGTCAATTCCGATCAAGAGCCAACTGAATTCTTATGATATTAAATAGTGAGAGGTTAGGAATGTTTTGAAGAGCCAAAGATTAGGCTCAGTTTGTATGAGTCAATTTATACGATTTGCTATAATTCAGTCATATCAGATGAATTAAGAGAACCTCTAGGAACGAAAACATTTAAATCGAAATAAAAATATGACTGTTTTGCCTATAAGAAAGCATCAATAGAAAATACCACGTGAAACCATCTTCATTCAGAATTCTCTAAACGCACGCCTGTCATTATCATATTTCTTGCTAACATTAGAAATGGTATGTTTGTATGAATATTTGCTGTCAATAATATATATAATCTTTACATCTAAAGATACATACATTTAATAAACAATTTAACTTACGCTTCAACATTCAACAGCTTCTCATACTCCTTCAGCAGTTGACTATCGATGCCCAGGACATCAGACCCGTAATTCAGATTGCTGTTCAGACCCCCTCTCGCTTGGATCCCGAAGACATCATTAAGGACTGCGCAGACGAAGTTATGGTGGAGAAAGGTGCCTCGAGGGTGCTTCACCATGAGACTGAAGATTGGCAGGCGCCGGACAGTAGGGGAGACGTTGCCAAGGAGGATCAGTTCTGGGATGTTCTTTATGTGGGAGATCACTTGCCTGAAAATAAATAAGGTTTTAATAAGAATACGTTTTTTAAACAGGTTCTATCAGAAGACTGTTAATCATTGATGAGTTTATCCATCTTTTGTCTCTATTACTGACTAGACCAGTTTGCTGTTTATTATTGTATTGCCATCAGAACTTGACCGGTATCGAAATTGGTTTAAAATCGGCGGATTGCAAGTCAAGCACCTGCCTTTCAGAATAGTAATGTGTAAAACAATTACAACTTCAAAAAAAATGTACTTTCATTATCTATCGTGACAACAAAACACCGATTGTCAGCGTACAAACACGTGTTTCAAACAATAGGTTATGTAAATACTTACTAAAGTATCTAGCATATAGGCAGCTAGTACCTAAGTCATGATAGTAAAATGACCAACGTAAATAAAACTATAAAATAGCCAGCGCCTTAATCTTGTTAGTTTACTGTTTCAAACTTGCATAATTTATGTAAAATCTGACAATAGATTTAAATTTACACTTAAACGCACTTAGCGGCCTTGGCCCCGGCCCATATTTGATGAAAAACTTATTTAAACTTACGACAGGCTAAGTGAATTATCTACAAACTACATTAAACCCCACATAGCCGTACAAATGAATACAGCCTTTTAAACGATGAACACCTCTTTGGCAGTTCAGCAACCATTTCCTACATCCATTTATGACACCGGAACTAACACAAGCTGATCGTGACAGGATGGTCCTTGAACCCCGTGACCTCAGTTTGAATAGGGATCGATGAGTAAGTAATACTTACTGTTTTGCGGTTTCATCCAATTGCACAAAAGTGTGGCTTCGAACTTGATTGAAATGAAAGTGTATTGTGAAAATGTAATTGAATACGACACAGTAATGGCACAGTACACACGGCTACACATCAAGCTATACATTTCCAGTATAAACTGACCTCTCATTCTACGAAAAGCCTACACAATGCGAGGTAAGCTTATACTGGAAATGCTTGATGTGTAGCCGTGTGTACTAAGATTATAAGATTCCGAGTAAGTAATTCCGAGTTCGTAGTCTCACTAAATATAATATTTATATTCGATATTAGAGTTACTTGAGGAAGTTCCATAAGGAATATATTATAGAGAACATCACGAAATCAGAAATCACTTGGGCACTAGCAAAATGAAGACTCAACACAGGTTAACTAGTTATATTTAATATTAAGTTGATCTGAAACTCCTCATTGATAGAACGTCTCATTTTTAGGGTTCTGTACCCAAAGGGTCAAACGGGATCCTATCAATAAGACTCCGCTGTCTGTCTGTCTATCTGTCTGTCTGTCCGTCTGTCACCAGGCTGAATCTCATGAACCGTGATAGACAGTTAAAATTTTCACAGATTATGTATTTCTATAGCCGCTATAACAACAAATACTAAAAACAGAATAAAATAAATATTTAAGGGACCATACAACAGACGTGATTTTTTTGCTCGCTTTAGCTCGATGTTCATAACGGCAACAGGTAGACGCTTGAAATATTCACAGAATATTTAGTTATATTATTCACTTTAAAAATAAATAATTAAATTAATATTTACAGAGGGCTCCCATACAAGAAACGTGATTTTTTTGCCGTTTTTATAGATAAAAGTACGGAACCCTTCGTGCTCGAGTCCGACTCTCACTTGGTAGGTTTTTAAATTAGCTATTCCCAAACAAAAACCATCTATGTCACAGAACAGAGACCAACGTAGCGACTGCAATTGGCATACAGTTTAACCCTCCTCACCTGGCACACTTCCAAGAATTTGATGTGAAGTGCAGGACTATCGAGTGTTCGCAAGTATACAATTCGTTTGGTTATCGACAACAGCGACCTCATTTTAAACAATGCTGTATATAAAATGACATTCGTTAAGTCAATAGTTCTCATCGTTACACTGAGTCAGTGACCCATACCCCAATTCTCGTGTTTTCATTTCAGTTATGTTTCAGTTATGTTGCAGTTATGTTTCAGTTATGTTTCAGTTATGTTTCAGTTATGTTTCAGTTATGTTTCAGTTATGTTTCAGTTATGTTTCAGTTATGTTTCAGTTATGTTTCAGTTATGTTTCAGTTATGTTTCAGTTATGTTTCAGTTATGTTTCAGTTATGTTTCAGATATGTTTCAGTTATGTTTCAGTTTCGTGAAACGTAGAGATGAGATGGAAGCTTGAATTCAATTGGATCTATTATGGTGGGTAAGTTGGGTCTGAAAATGGTATTGCGAGAACAAGTGTGAAAAAGGATTCAGTGGTCCTTACAGAAGTAGCTTTCATACAGTCTGTGGGACTGTAGCTAGATAGTTTTGAAGTAAAACTTCTTTACGCACGCTTGACTTGGGGAGTAAGCTGGTGAATGCGTTACGAAAAGTGCAAACGGAAGTTGAGAGGGAGATTTATCTTAGTGAACATAGAAAGAGAAAGAGTTACGTTTCGTATATTTTTAAACGTTAATGTGCGAGTGCGAGTTGCGTCTGTCCAGAATGAACATAGACTGATCGACCTACAGACGTGTGGATAATTTTGTAATTGAACAATTTTATCCTACTAATATTATAAACGCGAAAGTTTGTATGTGTGGATGTTTGTTTCACGCCGGAACGGCTGAACCGATTGCGATGAAATTTGTTATGTACGTAGATCATAACCTGAATTAACACATAGGCTACGTTTTATTGGCAAACCAATCGTGCGAAGCCGCGAATTGGTCAGCTAATAATTTAATATTTTGAAAAAAAAGTTTTACTTCAGTCGTGTGGTCTAAACCACACTCGTTTTTTTAATATTGCCTAACTATGGTGTCGAAGTTTTTAGCCTAAAGGATTCTGACCGACTGCGACGGCTTGAAGACTTTAATAGCCGGGACAGAACGTGCCTTCCGGTTTCCGGATGACGAAAGCTGGTGAAATTGTAAACTCAAGACAAAGTATGAAGAACAGCTCGGCCCATGATAAAACAATAATCTAAGTTTATTTCAATCCAATATTCAAGTTTTTGTAAGCAAAAGGTCCACCTGATGTTAAGTGGTAACCATCGCCTATAACAAAGTATTGCCTCGTAGGCCACGCACCTTAGAAACGTGCTCTACGATGCACTGCCCTGCGTCCATCAACTTGAAGCATACAGGTGTAAACCCTTATGTGCCTTTTTTATATACCAGCTGGAGGCTTTTTTATGGAACAAGTATATGGCCCACCTGATGTTAAGTGGTAACCATCGCCTATATTAAAGTATTGCCTCGTTTGTCACACACCTTAAAAAAGTGCCCTACGATGTACTGAATTGCGTCCATTAACTTGAGGCATACAGATGCAAAGCCTCATGTGCCCGTAATTTCACCGGCAACCATTCAAACCGAAACACAGCAATGCTGCTTGCCGGCAGAAATCGGTATGGGGATAGCACTTCCCCGGCTAAGCCCTTTCAAAAGAAACTTTACTCTCTTAAAGTATTTATCAAGTATGAGAAGGTTGGATTTCAACTATTGAAGTAAAACTTTTTTACGCACGCTTGACTTGGGGAGTAAGCTGGTGAATGCGTTACGAAAAGTGCGAACGGAAGTTGAGAGGGAGATGTAAGTTAGTGAAGATAGAAAGAAAGAGAGTTACGTTTCGTATATTACTGTAGGAGCGAGAGATAGAGGTGCGCGCGCACATTTTCTTTCTCATTTCCTCTCATAGCCAGTGCATGAAATTATATCTCAGTCAGTAGTACGTTTGATTATTTTTCGTAATTTAATTTCGTTCTCGGAACAATTTTATAAATTAATATTTTGAAAAAGAAGTTTTACTTCAGTCGTGTGGTCTAAATCACACTCGTTTTTTTTGATATCAAGGGTAAAGAAGTTCCTCAAAATTGTGTTTAAAAATTCAGACTATTTAATTCTTGTTCGTATTTATTATAATACCACTCTAGAATTTATTTTCCAAAAAAACTGTTTTATCTCTACGCCATGAACACAAATGAAAAGAATGCGGCGAAACCAAAAACAAATGTTTGATAATCATCAATCAGCTTATGTCAATCGATCTCTGTGATGTCATAAAAGCATATTATTCGTTGTTTAAGAGAGTAGTCTTAAACTTTGTTTTCTAAAAAGAGGCGAACGTTATCTGAGGTAATAAATAGAACGGTGTATGGCAGATATCAATACTTAATTGATTATTAATGATTATCAAAGGACATTTCCAGTCGTTATAATGCAACTTGGTCCAAATGCTACTCAGAATCCATTGATTTTAATTTCTAGCAGCATTTCGACCATTCCCTGTCTGTTGTATTTCTTATCTTAGAGATACTAGTGGTTCGCCCCGAACTAAGATCTTGCGATTCTCCGATTAAAACAAAAAAATATAATTTGTAATCTTTGACTATAAATAGTGCTACGAAATAAATAGCCACATAACTTGACCTACAGTTTCATTAAAATTACAGGTAACGGGAGTTCATGATTGTGGTTATTCATATTTGGGGTACAAATTGCATTTATTCTGGATTTCAGACTTTTGCCTATTAATGGGTCACTAAAGCTACACGCATACCAAGTGTCATACTAATATGTCAAAGTTCAGTTTTTGTTATGGCTAATAACTTATAAACTACAAAGTTTAAACTAAAAATAAAAACAAGGCCGAAATGTACTCACAAATACCTTTTATTAGACGTGCCATTTGCCCGGATAGTCCCATTTTGTTTTTTTTTTACCCTTCTTGAACCCCAATATCTCAACAACCTCCCAACAATTTTAGCTCATTTAGTCATACCAAAATTGTGCCAACACTACCTACCTATATACCAAATTTTACGATGATCGGATAAACGCTTCGAAAGTTATCCTCGGAAAAACAAACAAACATACAGATATACAACGCCGATTTGCCAAAGTTGATTTAGAAATCTCGCTTCGCTCGATCAATTAAAATATGCAAAAATATATTCAGTGAACCGCGTTTGTGCTATTAGGGTCCGTCAATAATATGACCTTACTTTTTTACATAACCAATACTTCAAATACCTATAATTCTCCATACCCTTTGAAGGAAATTTTAATCGCGGTATGAATATTCCAATCAGTTCAGCTGCCTAAAAAATCATTACTATAACTACAAGGTTCGTTGGTCAGATGATAAACAGGATACAACAGGATTCGATTGACGCAGGATCGAAAAAAAATGCGTTCAAATGGCTAAATACGCAGTAATGGACGGATGTGGACTGATTAGAAAGATACGTACAATAAATAAATAAATTTTGCTGGACATTTCACACAACGCTATCTAGCCCCAAACTAAGCAGAGCTTCTACTATGGGAACCAGATAATTGATAGAATACTTACATACATTTTTTTTTTGTAAATACATACTTATAATATATAGAGAAACAACCAGACACGGAACAAATATCTGTAGATCATGCAAACATTTGTTCCGCGGCGGGAATCGAACCCGCTAAAATACGTAGAAGTTACGGAAAATCCAATAAAACAGTAAAGTAAGTAAGTAAGTATTTCCTAAACAAAGTATTTCACTCTTTTGTCCTAAAGTTTGATAGCCCGTAGGTACTTTGGGTTTCAAATACCTTATTTGTGTCTCGGGTTTTAGATTATCATACGTGGAAACCCTATTAATTTTTGTTAGATTAATTATGTTACTGTAATTACCCAATTATTATATTACGGTCACCCGACCGTAATAGTCTATTATCATGCAATTTCTTAGAATTTCAATTTTATTTACCTCGGTCACGCTATCGGACACATTGTCAAAATAATGACGAAAGAGTTTTAATAAAAAAACCGGCCTAGTCGGACTCGCGCACGAATGGTACGGAACCTCGTACCATTACATATATATAAAAACGAGCAAAATCACGTTTGTTGTATGGGAGCCCCCCTAAATTTTTGTTTGTTTTTAATTTAATTATTTATTTTTAAATTGATATATTCACTAAATATTCTGTGAATATTTCATGCGTCTACCTGTTGTCTTTATCAACATCCAGCAAAAAAATCACGTTTGTTGTATGGGAGCTCCCTTAAATATTTATTTTATGCTGTTTTTAGTATTTGTCAACTGTCTAACTATCACGGTTCATGAGATACAGCCTGGTGACAGAATGACTGACAGACAGACGGACAGACAGCGAAGTCCTAGTAATAGGGTCCCGTTTTACCCTTTGGGTACGGAACCTTAAAAATCAACACTATAGATGAATTGGAAGTAAAACATTACATTTTGCGAACTTTAATTGATAGACAAGGATAGGACAAAAAAATAGAGATATGCTTCATCTGAACTAAGGCAATATAAAATGGTAAAAGTTTTTAACGCATTTTAGTTTAGAATGCAGTTTAGGCCATATTGTCTAAAATGCCCCTAGGCTAATGAGAGTGCTATGTGTATTCTTTGCTTGTAAGAAGTACTCTCTGCAAGTCAGCATCGTCGTTATCTACTTAATATATCTGCTAAATATGCGATTTCTCATAATGCAATAAGTTATTATCTAGTGCGGCACATATGAAAATGTCAAAAAGTTGTCGGAATCTGTCGGCTGTGATCAGAGACACTTGGTACCGTTTAAAATATTTCAAAGGTTACATAAATGCCAAGCCTCATCACTCAAAGCTTAATGAAGTAATTTCCTTAAATTTCCACTAAAAAAATGCAATTAAAATGTCGAAACTTCCATAAAACTTCAAAAGGTTTTATGCATAATTTAAGGTACAGATCATTTGAACTTTTCCTGTCGCACTTGACGAAGTTATTTGTCACTTTGACAACTGACAGTGTCAGTGTGTTTATTGCACGTATCCAATGAGTTCTTATTCGACTTTTGCGTATTTTCATGAGAAAAATCCAGTATTTTTTGGAATTAAATGGGTTTATTGGCTGTTTCGTCTAAATGACATTATGGCATAAATGTTTTACGACTGCACTATTTTAGAGAAGTAATATATAGTTCTCCTTGAACTGTGTCAGTTGTCCTATTTCGAAGTAGCGTGTTGTTAATTCAAAATTACATGACATTTATCGTCCATTTTCTTTTAGCGAAGAAAGTGGTGACAATTATCTCGCTTTCTTCTTTAAACATGGATTTTGACATGACTAATTGAGTGTTAAGTGTCTTTCTGACCTACCTTCACTTAATATCCTACAAATATTATAAACGCGAAAGTTTGTATGTATGGACGTTTGTTACTCTTTCACGCCGCGGCTGAACCGATTGCGATGAAATTTGGTATATACGTAGATCATAACCTGGATTAACACATAGGCTACTTTTTATTAGTAAACCACGCGTGCGAAGCCGCGGGCGGAAGCTTGTACTTTATACGAGAAAATGGTTATAATTCCCAGCGAATGAGTATTATACTATTTCCATTTCTTTATTTTCTTGATGACAGTTCTAATTTGATAGTTGTAGTGTTGTGACGAAATAAGTAATGATATCGATCGCATATATTTAGAACAAAGACAAATACAATAAAAACATTCAAATATATTGTCGTTATGTCGTTATAATTATTTCGTTTCATTGTTGAGTACCTACCTATACCTACTTATTTTACAACAGCTTCGAAAATTTTAAAGAAGTTGGCATTATCAATCAAGAATTAATACGTGTAACATCTTGTAATGAAATATAATATTAGTTAATAAATTTGTACAAAAGTATCCGGCAGTAGTTTAGTTTCTTACATTTTGTAAAACAATATGTCTGTTATCGTGTTACGTTTATCGATAGCTCCATCCCTATCAGTTTCTCCGACTCCGGTATAACCTTGTACGTGCGTAAGCGTCATATTTTTATAAAATAAAGCATACATATTGTAAAAATGACGCTCGTTCAAGTTTTCACAGGAGCTGTCATCGAGAAAATAAAGAAATGGAAATCATATAATACTATAATCTTCATACTGGAACATATTGTGAGAAGAAGTGATTGCTATATATTTCGAATCTTTGTAATAACAAATGTCAAGTCAAACATTATAATTTAAAGTAGAAGTGGTTTTTCCTGTATTTTAGTATAATGTTGTAACCATATACATTATGCCCCCTTATAAACTTTTGATAATAATACATACAGAATATCCCGGAACCAGTATTTAATCCTGAACAGGGTGATTTCGACCATGAAAAATAACAACATTTTCATAGAAAAAAATAATGAACTGTTTAGTATAACTTTAAAAGAGCTGTTTTTTAGACTTTGCGACTTATTTAACAAACGTTAAGTTTCCGAAATCAGCAGGTTTTTACCAAGTGATTATTCAATGATAATCATCGAACTAACAAAAGTTGTAGAACAATTGTTGTTCTCGCATTTGTCAAGAAACTGCATCTGCAGATTCTGTAATGAGGCGGCAGAATCACCCCTACATCTGTTAGGCGAGTGTGCTCCACTAATGCGCAAACGTAGCCACACAGTGTGTTCAGAGTCAATCTATGAGAGAGGAGTTGGACAGAGCGCGAAAGTGAACCAGATCGATGTGGGCCTGTTTCAGAGTGTGTTAGCTGAACAAACATCTGACTCGGCTAACATGCTCTACCGGTCCACATACGACCTGCTGAAGGAGGATGCTTTGTACATGTCTATTACTGTAGACAATTATGGAACTGACATCGTCGTAAAGAACGACGCCAGTTCTCTAAAAAATAGATTACAAAAAAAATACAATCTTAGCTCGGAAGAGCTAACAGTTATGCCCCCTAAGAATATACTACAGTTTTTAACAGCTGGTAGGGCTTATGGCGGGTTCCTATATCCGTCGGTAACCGACTACGCCTCGATCTCCTTGAAAAAGTGTCAAACTAGTGTCAAAAGGTTTTCAAGGAGTAACGTGTGGTGTAACTTTGAACACTCCTATAAATTAGCAGTAAAATAAACGCAAGTGGCGATCACGATAGGCCTCGTGGCCGAAGTGAAGTTTTTTTTTAATTATAGGCAAGCGTTAGACCACGATCTCGCCTGATGGTAAGCGTTAATGCAGTCTTCAATACTAAACCCGCAAAAGCTAATAAAAAAAAGGTGTCGAGAATCGACCCCCTTGGGATAACATCTAGTTCTGGGACAGCGTTACGATTTGTTGTGTTACTTCTTACATAGATACAAATAGGCGCTGGTTGTTGCAACCAGCACATGCTGAGTTAAGGACCATTTTGCAACTATACTTTGTGAATAAGTATTACTCGTGCGCGATAACTTGGGACCTGCTAGGAATGCGACTCCCCGACCGCTTCCCCTGCACTTCCCCGATGGCGCCCGTATTGTACCGTTCGCATCACTATTTTTTACTAGGGTTTTTAGTCTCGTACTTGCCTACGTCACGTAACGACGCGCTCTGGAATTCTTTAAGTTATCGTTTGTGTTATTGTTTTGTTGTTGTAGTTTTTGTTGTTATAGTTTGTAAAAAGTTTGTCGACAAAAGTATTGGGACGATGACCTCTTAAGACCGCCCATTGTACCTTTATTTATTGTTTATTTCCATTATTGTATTTTTATTTGGTGTGCAATAAAGAGTATTTCATTCATTCATTCATTCTCTTACAAGAGACGAATGAATTGCAATTAATTGTAAATTTATCGGATACCTCTTCGTCAAGTGATTATAGTGAGACTGAGGACGAAGAACAACCTCTAGAAGGCATAAATCCACTAAGTAGTGACGAAGATGAGATAATGTAAATAATAGATAAAATAAATGTATAAACTTAAACATTGTATTTTTATTTTATTTAAATAGTGTAAAAAAGATTAGATAAAAAGCAGCGTCCTCCCTGAGTAACATAATAAATTAGGTTAAAAAAAACAACGAAGCCGCGGGCGGCTGCTTGTTATGTTCGCTTTTTTGCGGGCGGTACAAACACGCCAATATGACGTCACCGCGCTCAGGTCCCAACTTATCGCGCACGGGTAATACATTTAGATTTGTTTTGTGTTATATGCTTTTTTACTTCACTTGTTCTTATAATATTTAAATAATATGTAAATTGTTTTATGTGTTAAATCTGTATGTTGCAAATAAAATATTATTCTATTCTATTCTAATAATACAATTTATTTATTTATTAGGTACAATTATTTGTTTTACAGTTAACATAATAACATTTATTAATTTATTTGTAACTAGCAGATGTTCGCGACTTCGTACGCGTTACACTACTAAATGTGTAGGTAACCTAGAAATAAAGCTAAACTCGCTGCTGCAACTTGACTTGACACCCCATTTTTATCCCGCGGGAATTGATTCTAAGGGTAGTATATGTGGTACTCGGTAGGTTATAATCTACGTATATACCAAATTTCATAAAAATCGGTTCAGCCGTTACGGCGTGATTGAGTAACAATGTAACAGTAACATGTTCATCTATTTATTAAAATCACAAGGGTCACTTGTGCGTGTGTGAATAGCCGGCTGAGACGCAGGAGGTAGCGGGTTCGATTCCCGCCGCGGTACAAATGTTTGCATGATCTACAGATATTTGTACCGAGTCTGTATGTTTTTCTATATATTATAAGTATCTATTTAAAAAAAAAGTATATAAGTATTCTATCAGTTATCTGGTTCCCATAATACAAGCTCTGCTTAGTTTGGGGCTAGATAGCGCTGTGTGAGATGTCCAGCAATATTTATTTATTTATTTACTTGGAAACGTAAATTTTACCGCCTTTGATCATTGTACATTCCCGTGCGCAGTTATATGTTAGTTAATCAATTTATTCATCTACCTATAGTACTTGACTGCAATATAATTGCATTTACCACTGTGCAGGTCAAATGTAACTAGGTTAAAGCCTTGCAGATGTTTTCCACTAAATACTTCATCGGCTACAGTCAGCGACTCTTTCACCGATACGTCCTAGCGAATGGATTCCCAAAACCGAAAATGGTCATTACTATATCATTATCTTTGAATTAATGAACGAAAACACTTTATTGTACACAATATAACAAAAAAAACACAACGCAAATAGTACAATGGGCGGTCTTATCGCTTAGAAGCGATCTCTGCCAGACAACCTTTGGATGGAGAGGATTTTGTTATAACAAAGATAATGGTCGGGGGTGTACATTTATGGCCAAACTATTCATTAAGAGCGCGTCTAGTACCAAAATAAAAATATCTTTATTCGCAATACATTAAAGTTATCTGGAAGAGAATGCTCTTTAGCATTAAGTTTACTTTTGTCCTATTTTTATAAGTGCATTAAGTATTTTCAATAAATCAATCAATATAATATATATAAGTAAAAAAATATAATAGTCATAATTAATAATAATATATTTAACAAGGTGAATTAACCATCAATCCAACAAAAGATGTCTGGAAGATCGCTTATTGAGGATAAGACCTCCCATTATAGGTTTTGTTGTTTCTCCTAACTTGTTGTATCTAGAATGTTAATTCGTTAATTCAATTTATGTTGTCGACTACACATTTGGGTACACTCAGCATCAAAAATAATAACCAACTAATTAATTTGACAATTACCGTAGCTTATAAGTGTCAAGTGTGAGAGGTCCATTAGTTGCGGAGTGGCGTGCGTGACCCATTTCCGTGAAAGCACGCTGCAATGACCTGGATTCGATTACGTACCGCACCGCAGTGCAGTCAGCCACAAAGGACACCGAACTTTTCAATAAGTTACATTTTTATGTATGTATACTCTTCCAGCTGAGCCGCTCGCTATTTTGCACGCGTGATTTTCAATAAAAATATTACCCTGTTTTTGCGCAGTCAGCTAAAAAGTAGCATATGTCCCAATCCTGGTCGTAATCTATATATATACCAAATTTCATCGAAATCGGTGGAGCCGTTTAGTCGTGAAAACGTAACAGAGAGACTAGAGTTACTTTCGAATTTATAATTATTATTGGTATTAAGATACTTAGGTAGGTACTAGGTAGGTAAGTAAGATAATAGGTTGGGGAAAAAGTCTTTTCGCATTATAGTATGTATGAACTTGTAATAAAATCTCTATTTGTATCTGGCTGGTTTTGGTATCATTCAAAGTTTAAATTTTAAAGAAGATAATTCCTAATTCAAATTAGGTAAATGTGTGATTTTTATTTGTTTTTCGTACTGTAAAGATGAGTGAATCTAATTAAGAAATTCGATAAATTTTACTACAAAAAAGGTAAAAATGCAACGCAAGCTGCGAAAAAAATATGCGATGTTTATGGACCTAGTGCAGAATCTGTGAGAGTAGCACAAATTTGGTTTCAGCGTTTTCAATCCGGAAATTTTGATGTCAAAGATGAACGTCGCCCTGGTCGCCCTATTACGGATAAAATAGATGCCATTTTTTAAAAAGTGGAGCAAGATCTGCATATCAGTAGTTACGACGTAGCTGAAAAACTGGGAATTGACCTCAAAACAGTTTTGGCGCATTTGAAAAAAACTGGGTACACAAGAAAGCTCGATATTTATGTACCCCACGAGCTCACTGAAAGAAACTTAATGAACCGTGTACTCATTTGTGATTCTTTATTACAACGTAATGAAACCGAACCATTTTTGAAGAAGCTGATAACTGGTGATGAAAAGTGGATCACGTACGACAAGAACGTGCGAATAAGGTCGTGGTCAGAGGCCGGTCAGGCTTCACAGACTGTGGCGCAACCCGCAACAAGGTGATGCTGTGCTTGTGGTGGGATTGGAAGGGCATTATTCATTATGAGCTGTTACCACCAGGCAGGACCATCGATTCTGAACTCTACTGCGAACAAATGATGAGATTAAAGCAAGAAGTTGAGAGAAAGCGGCCGGAATTAATCAACAGAAGGGATGTGGTTTTTCGTCATGATAACGCTAGACCTCACACATCTTTAGCCACTCAGCAAAAATTAAGAGAGTTTGGTTGGGAGGTGTTAATGCATACGCCGTATAGTCCTGACCTTGCACCTTTAGATTTCCACCTGTTTCGGTCTCTTCAGAACTCTTTAGGCAGTGTCAGGTTAACATCACGAGAGGACTGTCAAAACTACTTATCGCGGTATTTTGATCAGAAGCCCCAAAATTTATATAGCAATGGGATCATGTCCCTACCTACAAGATGGCAAAATTTATCGAACAAAATGGTACCTACATACTTTATTTAACTGTAAATAAACTATATTAAAAATGTTTTGAATTTTTCCCAATCTAATACTTTATGAGTCTATGAATTTTAACAAGTGTTAAAAGTTTCAAGTTATCTATCAAGCGGCAACCTACGTTACAATCATCCTAGACTCTTATGAAAAACTCGGCCACTTAGTAAATCGTCGAAGCTGACGCATGTCATGGCTCCGGCCGTCTACAACAACTAAGGCTACTAGCTCATTTATTTTCAAAAAACGAATAAAACACTGGCTTCATGAGCAAATTTTTTTAACTACGACGAGCTTATAGCTCATGAATGAAGGATTATTTATTTTGTATTAATTTATTGTTATTATTGTTGTTTTTATTTATCAATGAACTAATTTTATTTTATTTGAATTTTATTAAAATTGTATACAATGTGCTTACGTACAAAATAAGATGTTGACCTATATAATGTTTATTATCTAGAAATTACTATTATGACTATTACAGCAGTCGGCTATCATTCAGGCTTACAGTGGTTATATTTAATATAAACTTAAACAACTTTGTCATAGGCAAGGCAATACTTTGTTATAGTCGATGGTTACCATAATAACATCAGGTGGATCATACGCTTGTTCCATCTCCAGATCGTATAAAAAAATACAGCGAGGCCTCAGCAGCGGTTACCTACGGAACATCTACGGAATGATGATAATGTATGGTTAATGTCGCTGACTGTACCATAACATTATTTATTCTGTGGATGTGTTGTCCGATCCCAATCCTGTTTACTGGTCTTGAGCGCTAATGGGTGTTGATGCGTTTCGATGTAGTCACTTGATTGATCGACTCTCTTTCACAATTTTGAAAAATAAAAAATATATATTCTTTATACTTAAATCGATAACAGACAAAAAGCTTATAAGAAGATCATCGTTAACTGGACACACTTACGCCCGGTTGCTGGAAGCATAATTAACCCAAAAATTAGTTGATCATTGGTCAAACCTCTTGTCAAGTGCAAATTGGGTTGCTGGAACGTATTTTACCTCATTTGATTTTAATCAGAGATTTGTTAAACAGGTTGTCAAATCAGTCAACAAAATCTCTTGTCAAACGTGAAAATGGGTTGCAGGAACACTGATTAGCCGTTTTTCGTCCATTAATCTGTTGTCAAATCGATATTTATTTAATCAGTGCTTGAGCTCTAATTAGCAGAAATAATTTGGCTGATTCGAGTGAATATAGTGGTTTTATTCTACAAATACATCAGGTGTGTACTCCAAAAGTGACATTATAATGATTATATATATTTGTGGAAGTGTTATCTCTTATAAAAACTATCGTAAGCTGCCTACATAACCTAACCTTTAAATTATTTATTTTTAGGATATCTCTATCGAATTTAATCAGTAACAATGATGAGGATGACCACGACAGACAAGAGTGATGAGGACAAGAGTGGAACCATCAGAGAAATTCACTGAGGAAGAATTCAAGATGCGCTATAGAATTTCAAAGCCTGTGATTACATAAAATGCCTTACTTGGGGATAAAGCCCATTTACCTACATTGCGAAGTAGCGAAGTCTATCAACGCCCTACAACAAATACTATTGACAATAAGTTTTTACGCAACTGGGGCATTCCAAATTACTGTAGCTTACCGCTAAGGTATACATAAATCTACAACTTGCCTAATGTATTAAAATGCTCCAGATGGTGGTTACCACAAGCAGAATTATTAATATACCAGAACAGAATAGGATTGTTTTCATCTGCACGTGCAGGCAATCTGTGATGCAAAATTAAAATCATGGACATATATTACAGGTGTTTTTATTGACTTTTTACATCACAAATCTTCTTCTTCTTCGCATGTACCCATTTTAAGTGGGGTCTACTCTCCTAATTTTTAGGCGCCAAGTTGTTCTGTCTTGAGTTGTCGGATCAGGTAGTTCTTTCTTTTTCATGAGTCTGGTCATCTTCAGGACATGTGTATCTTTTACCATTCAACATTATGCTTCATATGTCATCCCCGATATAGGTATACGTGGATCACAAAGTACACCGCTCAAGGATCGCCACTTCTGCTAGGCAATGCTTCTGCGGTTTACGCCTCCCTCCAGTTCTATAGTATGTTACCACTGATCCTAGGTATTTAAAGTGATTGACTTTTGGTACAGATGTTTTATCGTGATAGTACACTGTAGAAGTCCCTTCTGCGCAGTTATTCTTACTAAAACAGCACTCCATGTGTTCAGTCTTCATTCTGCTCATTCTAAGACCAGCTGTGTCTCAGGCGTTGATCCATGAGGTCATTGGTATTTTTAATTGTTGAAGTGTTTTGGCGATGAGTACAACATCGTATGCTTACAAGAGATACCAAGGTAAGGGAACATTTTACATCAGAAATAAGTACAAAAAATAGGCACAATTGAAAGATGTTTTGGTGTACTTAAACGACGTTTTCCATGTCTATCTATGGAATTTCAATGAGTATAATAGTATCTTTTTGTATACTATTAGGTAATTTTTGTTTGTAGAGAAAAAAACGACCAAAATAAACGTTTTTTTCCACACATTCAAATTGTACATTTGATTTTCAACAAAAATCTCTAACCTGTAGACATTGACATAAGCAAATGTAAAACGTGTAGAAATGAATGATTGAACTAAAATAAGGTTTTAGGTGGTGTGACCCTATAAAAATAACACTAGTTAGATATTCAAAATATGATCCTTTAGGTAGCTAATTATTCACTAATCAGCCTTCGAGAAACTCAATTTGATTTAACAAGAGTGCTAAGTTAAACACTATGTCAACTGATTTTTAATTTGATTGGCGTACCAACAACTGGCTGTTAGTATTTTTATTTTTACATCCAGTGGGGGTGACATGTCAAAAATATATCACTAAGGCACTTGTCTCACCGCCGCCGATGAGCGAGAAGCGAGTACAGCTAGAAACTAGAAACGAGTTGGCGAGCAGCGAGAAGCGAGTGTGTAGTTCCTATAGTTGTCTCGCTGGGCTATAACACAGCGCCTTGTTTCGCGCATTGCTGAGCGAGTGTTGTAGTCGCTGCGACAAAATAGTGGAGAGCGAGTTCTCGCCGGCAGTTTGAATGGCCAGCGAACAACTATACATATATATACGTGTCTCTTGTACTGACACGGAATCTATATCTTTTGTTCGTTTCATGAGCGATAAATAGTTGATAGCTAATCGCTTACTCGCCGTCGGTGAGACAAGTGCCTTAAATGCTTCAAAAGATTTTAATTGCCTGATAACGTTAAATTATATGTTGTCTTAAAACAGTTATATTACATAGATTTTTGCATTGGATTCTTTAACGTAACTACATAACAGTGGTCAGTGTTTTAGGCACCTTCACTCACACATAGACCGAACTCGCACACAATCTTACTCTTCCCGAACAAAACAAACACAGTGAAGTGGGTAGTCATTTAGTAAAACGTACCCACTTCCTCTTTTTTTATTAATATTATTGCATTCTTGTGATTTGTATTTTTATCCTTAACTAGAGTCTGTCAAATGAAAGTAGACCCTGAAAAATCGCGGCAAATTCAAAAAATACCAGCGTGGCAACCCAAACATTAGGGAATAATAATGATGCCACACTCCGATTCTCATTTTCCCTAATTTGTTGAAAAAAGTCAAAGAGTTAAACATTAAACGACGACCTATTTGAAGAATATTAAGAGTGACTGAAACGAAAGACGTAAGTCAGATTCATGGGAAATAGTCATCCGTGGTTCCTGCCTACATCTTCGTGAAAAGGCATTTTTTGCCTATTTTTCCGGTTCAGAATGACAAAACCTATAAAATAGTTCAATATTATTAATCTGCAGTTAATAAGAGTGGGTTACAATTCGTTATTATTATAGTTATTTATAGTACGTGAAATTATTATTTTATACTACTTAAAATTTACCCAGCTTTAGAACATAGCGTCCGTAGGTGGAAACACATTAGTATTGCCATGTAAAAAGTTATACGAAAAAATGCGACTCTATCTAGGTATAAGTAAGTACTAAGTAGCTCAATAAAACGCATTGTTTCTCACCAGCACCTATTTATATGTACCATAAATATACTTAGGTTTTACCTAGGTATTAAAAAACTATGTCTCATATAAGTGAACTGTATCTAATATTAAGTACTTCTGAGAATAGAAAGTCTTTAAACCGATATTCGTCTGAAAATTGAAGGCAATAGCAATTTATAACGATTAGGATCAGCCAGATACAATTATCTTTTACGCGAGAACTGCTGCGAGGAAATTACTTGGGAGTTTCCATCGATTGGATAGAGCCATTTCCCTGAAAATGACCAAGGACCGGTAATGAGCGTTGACAGTGACCGATCGCAAATGTTCGCAATTAGTGATACCGGGAATTCCGGGAAATAACGAAAATTATTGTTCTACAAATGGAAGGATATATGGTATTACTGAGGCGATATTTAGCAATTTACCTATTGAAGTATCACTGAAAAAATATTAAAATATTTGGATCAAGAATAACAATGGATGACCAAAACATTGAAGTTTTGAGTAATTACCTGATTATAACGATTTTGAAAATAGATATTGGCTTTATTTAGAACTTTTAAAATTATGATGATTCGGCGGTTCTCTTCGACCTTTATTATGCGCACCGCCAAAGAGCGGAACGCCTTGCCACAGTCTGTGTTTCCTGATAGCTACAACCTGGGTATCTTTAAGTCTCGAGTGAATAGGTTTCTTCTAGGTATATCATCGCTTTCCATCAAGCGAGATCGTGGTCAAACGCAAGCCTATAATGTATAACAAAAATTACGAAAATTATTTGCATATATCTATTTTTCCCTAGTGTACAGTTTTAATTATACCCTAGTAATATTATTACAATCAAGCCATGTATAGGCTAATGAGTAATTTCATTTTGACCTAGTTTTATAGTATAACTTAAACTAAGAATGTGACCAATAGCACTTTTCTTACTGTCTCTAGTAAGGGGAAGACACTTTGTTCATGTGTTGCTCATAGGTAGCTCTAACACTTTCACTACTTTACAGTATTTACACTCAAAAGGCTTAGTTCTCTTGAGTATTCTCACTATGTCCGTGTTGTCGAGGATCTGGACAGCCTCAACGTTTACATGGTGATGTGCTCACGAGTTTCTTGACTTAATTTAAATTAATTAAATAAAGTGAAATTACCTAACAACACTTTTTACAAAAAAATTGGCTGTATTCTTCTTCTTCCTCGTTGCCAATACTTGAACACTGCTACAGTGGCGGAACAAGTATCCCTCAGGGTGCAAGAGTAAGAGCACAATGGGCAGCCTAGTAAGTGTGCCATAGTATGAGGGTCTGTACCGCATGGCCAACTAGTCGCCGACTCTCCGATGTAGCCCAATTTACGAATATTTTGCCTGCTGCGACCCACTTGTGTGGGACGGTTGAGTGATTTCCACGCAGGCCAAGGAAGGTATTTTCTGGCAGGCAGCATCTCAGCAGGTTCAATGTATATTTCAGGAGGGGCAATCTTTTCCAGCAGTTGTTCTCGACGTGCTTGGGAAGGGTGTTTTGTGAGAGCATAGGTTGACCTCAGAATGGCTATATTTATGTACGCTGTAGATAAAGATTGTTATTATATATATCTATTGATATCTGAAGGTACATACTTTTTAGAAAAAGAGCAATTTAAAGGTAAGTTTTTATTTTATCAGAATAACGTTAATAAATTCAAGTAATATTTATATGTTTTGCTGTATAATTCTCGGTATACGATAAGTATCCTCTTCCATATCCGTTACGAAACGAATTTAAGTTTTTACCGAAATTTTATTTATTTTCGTAAAGCATTATCAAAACGGATCTAGATTTAAAACGGGGGCAAACGCACAAGTCAAGTTCAGACGAGCGGCGCCAAAAGTTAAAGATCGCTTTTGTTTAGATTCGCGTTTTTGCACAGCTTGTCTGCATTCCGAATCGCGCTAAAATGGATATCATCGCGCTAAGAAGCAATCCGAGTCACCGTGAGCGAGACAACGATGCCCCGTGAATCGTCATAGATGACGTCATTACATCCGCCATTTTGCGCTAACTACGTCCATGCTCTAAACAGATATCACCGTGAGCCTCCCTGTCAAATGTGACGTGACAGCTGGTTGGTTGGTTGCTTGTGAGTAATAGTGTTCTGTGGTTGGTTGGTTTTAATGTTGTTATGTAAATAAAAGAACACTGACTTGTAGCGCGATCATGAGCGTTCCGAATCTTTGACGGCACTCAACAGTCATCAGCGCGTTAATGGCGGGTTCCTATATCCGTCGGTAGGGATATAGGAATATATTATATATTATATTTATAATATATATTCCTAAGCTACGACTCGTTTTCCTTGAAACCTGTCAAAAGTTTGACACTAGTTTGACACATTTTCAAGGAGATATGCGGCGTAGTTGGTTAACGACAGATATAGGAACCCGCCATAACTGAATCGGTACGCAAAATAACTGCGTGAACGCTAGCAGCGATTATGTCGTGATTCGGAATGCAGGGCTTGTGTAGTCACGCATCACACACGATGAAGATGCTATATTAGAGAATGAGTAATCCATTACATAGATTGCATGACGAATTTCAAATATAATCTAGAATATTGCAAAGCTTATCTGATTGTTGAGAGATTAATGTTGAAATACACTAAGAAGTGGGTGTGAATATCGGAGCCAATTGAATGTGTACAGATTTATTAGTTACGACTACTAGACGGTTTACGCTAGTTTGTTGGGATAACGATTTCTATTGGTCATATTGAAAACAAAATTTTAGTGTTATTATTTTTTTTATAATATTAAACCACATCTATACTTATTAATATGTATTTTATGTTCGAAAGTAACTGTGACTTATGAAATTTGGTACAAAGATAGAATAGACTAGAATTGGGACATATGCTACTATTTCCCCGACTGCACAGAAGGAGGGTTATGTTTTTATTGACGAACCACGCGTGTGAAGCCGCGAGCGGAAGCTTGTAGCACAAAGATAATTAGATTAAATTTTGCAAAATACAATCGACATGGTTCTGTCTTTCCAGTGATACCGCGAGTGCTCAACATGACAAAATATATTTTGTATACCAAAAAAACCATATCACGCCAATTCAAAGTTTGTTTTCTACATTAGGCATAAATCAAGCCACTTGGAACTTACGCACAATATAACGTAAATAATTTCGTATACAAACAAACAGCATCTTTCTAAAACATCAAGACATAATAATATATTGACAAGTACGAGTAGTACCAAGATTTTTACTATTATTTGTGAATCATGCTCATGTATTGAGCAAATTTTTTTTTATACTACTTATATAGCAAACGAGCATGCAGTCCACCAGATGGTAAGTTGGTACTGCAGCCCATGGATATCCACATAGAATTCAAAACTAGCTATTATATTGTCTTGATCTTTATGTGGATACGTTTCCATACTATAGGACTTAGCTGTTATGCCTATGTGCCAGTAATTACAGGAACATACCATTACCATCTAACCGGACCACAGCAGCACGAGTACTGCTATTTGGCGGCAGATAAAGGTAAGACGGTGGTGCCCACTTCCTCGAGCCCGTTCACAAAAGCTCTACCACCAGTACAAGAATTTATTGACGATTAAAGAAATTATTGACATTAAACCCTTGGTTGCACAACAAATAGCAGCATTTAATCTTGGCGTCTGGAAGAGATCGCTGGTAGCGATTAAAACGTTAATCAAACGTTATTAATTTATTGTGTATGTTTGTTTTGGTTACATGGTAAAAAAGGAACATCTATTTTATCATCATCATTATCATAATAGAAAGTATTTTTTCAGTATATTTTTTGGTTACTTACATAAAAATTAACATCTATTCTTTTTTATATTGATAACTAGCTGTTGCCCGCGACTTCGTACGCGTTACACTACTAAATGTGCAGGTAACCTAGAAATAAAACTAAACTCGCTGTTGCAACTTGACACCCCATTTTTACCCCATGGAAACTTATTTATGGGATAAATGGTAACCTATGTGGTGATCCAGGTTTATAATCTAAGTATATACCAAAGATCATTGGGCGGTTTTGACCCACATTTTTTTTTTCGCGCACAGTGTTCAAATCACTTTTAAAGTAAAGTATTCAATTCCACTTTTCTAAATATGTAAATTTTTTTTATGTATCTGCTGGAGGAAAAATGTTATGTAACAGTATGTATGTGAGTCTAACTATAATTCTATTAGACTAAAAACTAAAGATTTTACTGTCAGCATTGTGAAAATGTATGTACAAGCATAAGAAAAATGTTTGTATCGCATAACAGATTGTATGTCTCTCTCGCTCGCACTTTCGACAGTCGGGTAGTGGAAACCATTAACGGCAGATTCAAGAAAGATTTTAAAATCTTCCGCCATGTATATTTTAACGTTGCCATGAGAAACATGATGGTCGACTTCAAAATAACTGCGGCCATAATTAATGCTACTCGCCATCCATATGAGGACCATATGTATGCGGAACAATTCATAAGAATTATAAATGAACGAATGAATGAACCCAATGAGATGGCAGAATATGTGATTAACCATAATTTAAACAGGCAGAGAGTAGCGTTTGTGCGACTCGATGGCAATGATCCGGATTTTGATGACTTTCCTCGGCTTACATTTGACGAATTAATATTGTTTACGTTGGGATCATACCACTTGAGAATCGCAAGATCGTATTGCCACGAGCACATGCGTGAGGATGGTGTATACACTATCGAACTATACCGGCACCAAGAAATGATTGAAAATAAGATATTGATAAGAGGCAGAATACAGTCACGACACGTCCGTGCAAAGCAGTACTACACCTATATTTTAGTAGATCCTACCCATATTGGAAGAAATAGCATCCAACAGTATTACTGCTCGTGTATACACGGCCGTCGCACTGTCGGAAGCTGTGCACATGTTGTAAGCGTCGTATACTTTCTGTCATGGGCCAGGCATCAAGACGTGATAGACGCGCCTGCAGCCTTTTTAGATGAATTAACTATAGATTTTGATAATGCAGAATAAAAATATTATTACCGCAAAATGGATTTTATTTTCGTATTCCTGGAAATTGTTCAAAACAACTGTTTTACAAAGTATTTTTACAGTCAGGCCAATAGTTTTTACTTAGTTCATTATAAAAATGCTATAATAATAATTTAAAAATGCTATAATAATTATTTTAAAAATGCTATAATATTAATTAAAAAAATTTTTTTTGCGGTTCTCCCATATCCTGCAATAATGCGACCCATACCATTAAGTAACATATACATTTAACTACATACCTAGCCCTGTTTCGTTTTTGTGCGCCGTGGGTCATATGTCCGAACAAAATGCCCAATGACCTTTCATCGAAATCGGTTAAGCCGTTACGGCGTGATTGACTAACAAACAAACATCCAAACTTTCGCATATATAATATTAGAGTGTGATAGCTAAGCGCTTGACCACTACCTCACCTGGTGGTAAGTGATAGTGTGATCGAAGATGAAGCACGCTTGCCTAGAAAGAACCTATTCACTCTGGACTTGAAGACTCCGAGATTATACTGGTTCGGAAAAACATACGCCGGAAGTGAGCTTGTGCTAACAAGAAAAGTTGAAGCAAATCGTTTGGTACGGCAAGTAAAGGCGGTATCCTGATCAGGTATAGGTACATCTCGGTACGTCTGCTTGTCCTGTGTTGGAAGGGGGAAGGAGGGATAAGGTCATCTATTTTATCGTCATCATTATCATATCAGCAATGGAACGTCCACTGACGAACAAATGCCCATAGATTTTTGCCGAGGAACCCGATCTGAGTAGGTATAAATATTAATTTTGAAGAAGTAAACTTAATAAAATAAGTTCTATGTTGGTGATGCGTGATGATCGGCGCCAACATTACGAGCAAACTGCAAGTTATACAAAGAAACATTGACACAGCGTATTTATCTAAGGAGGCCTTCAGTTTTATAGCCACCTACTTGTTCTAAACATTCCTGCGATTCTCAAAAGATCTCGCAGATATTTATAGCTGTTTATAATTATGTTAACAAGGTAACTGTTCTGATGTATTTATGGATTTGAGATCCCATTTATCATTTTATTTAAATTCACGCGAAGAATACAAGTCAAGATAACGTCTGAAATGAAAACTAGTGATTTTCTAGGTCAACCTTCAACGCAGCATTGAATTATGCGAGGCAATGCAGCTAGTGAATAGGGGACACTTCCGACTTGTAGTAATTTAGGTACCCAAAGGGTAAAACGGGACCCAATTACTAAAACTCCGCTCTCTGTCTGTCTATCCGTCTGTCACCACTCACCAGGCTATATCTCATGAACAATGATAGTTAGACAGTTGACATTTTCGCAGATGTACTTCTGTTGTCGCTATAACAACAAATACTAAAAACAGAATAAAATAAATATTTAGGGGGGGGGGGGCTCCCATACAACAGACATGATTTTTTTGACGTTTTTATAGATAATGGTACGGAACCCTGTGTACACGAGTCCGACTCGCACTTTGCCGTTTTTTTTATGGTTACACGGTTTCTTCTGTATATCTGGTAATAAATATACTTATACTAGCTGACCCGTGGGAACTTCGGGATAAAAATTGTATAACACTCTTATCACTCTTGTCAAAGTGACGCGACACTTCATGTAAATTACTTCGCGTCAATGAATATGGATATTGTTCATACAAAAATACTAAACTCGCGATCAAAAAATGTAAGGTGAGGCTAGGAGGGTGAAAAATATATTACGACCTATTCTCATACCTACCAAATATATACAAAAAAATCATTAAAATCGGTCGACCCGTTTCGAAACACTGCGACCACAAACACCGTGATACGAGATTTTTATATAAGATTTTATCACTCGTGAAGTTGCATTTTATTGCTCTGTCATGTTTAAATATTTTTCGTTAAAATGTACGTTCGATCTCAGTATAGTTTGACCTTATGTCACTTACGTCAATTCATAGATGAGCTCATAATGTGCTGGTAGAGTCTTCAAAACTAAATGCACTAACTGTAATACTGTCCTTCTATGTTACGATACATGTATTCAGGTATTTGTATGTTCTACCTGGGAGAATATTTGACCAAAACACTGTGAAATAACGTGGTTTATGTTGAAGGAAGCAGCCACATATACACCAGCCCAAATATACACTTCTGTTGCTGCCTTCTTCACCGAGCTAGTGCTAAATATAACTTGTCTATAGACGCTGTATAATCTTCTAATATACGTAATATACAAATGTATTTTTCTTATATATATATATATATATATATAATCTTATATATATATATAAATTTATACATTTAATTTATTTTATTGATGATTCTTTGTATCTATAAACAGTCAGACAATATACCTTCTTAAAAAGACTTCGAAGATTTAAGTATAAATTTAAGAAACATCAGAATTTGTAATTTTGTTTTTAAATTTGTGATTTTTGTGTCAATCATCATCATCCACAGCCCGACTTCACCCACTGCTGGGTATAGGCCTCGCCGAGTTTGTGCCATCCGCCACGATCCTGCGCTAGTCTCACCCACTGACGGCCCGCGACTCTAACGATGTCGTCCACCCATCTCGCTGCCGGACGTCCAACCCTTCTACAGTCATTCCTCGGCCACCATTCAGTCACTACCTGTCACCTGCTCCACCTGTCATCGCCACGTCTTTTGTGTCAATGAATCCTTAGAATTTCTTTATCTTTATACAAGCTTTTTATTAACTTGCAATGTATGTATGTTTGTCCGGATGGAATCTTGCAACTAAATTTTAAACCCGTTGTCCTCAACCGATTGAGCTGAAATTTGGAATACATATGTAATTTCGGTGGCAATGCAATAATATTGTATCATGGAGGTGATCTCATGATGGAGACGGATGCTAGACAACGGAACTTCTGAATTTATTATAGTAGGCTACTAGTGTTTGGGCTCATTTGAATCTGCTTGCGGTTCCAAATATGAATTTTATAAAAAGCTTGTTTTGAAAAAGTACTTTCTCAACAAAAACCTTATATATTTTGAAGTGGTACGAAAGAATAATTATGAATATTACGGCTGTATATTGTGAACATATTAATTCATTATTATTATACCAACACAGTAGTTTGTTTCATGCAGTAATATGATATGGTATGGCATGTCAAGGTAATGTCGCTATAGACAGCTCTGCCTATTTATCAAACAACTATCTCTCACGAACAATAGAATGCCTAGGAATTGCTAATAACTCACCATCGTAAGCACGTTAGTTTGTTTGAAGAAGGACGTTTGAAAATATACCAGAGAATATATAGATACCAGAGAATTTACAATGGCCATGTTCGCATGTAAGTGGCACGCAAAAATATTTTACGCAAAAGTTTCTCGAATTTTGCAAAATATTCCACGATACAGGCTTGGCCTAGTGTGAAGACCACCAACTAAACCGTTTAGTTATTAAGCTCTCTCAACAATAAGTGAATTTAAAAATTATCTGTTTTAAACATATTAGTCATAAGGTGTGCTTTTTGTTGCTAAATAAAATATTTTTCTTTTTCTTTCTTTTCAAAATACAGTTCACACTTTATGCGTTGGCAGAATGTGTTCCGTTTTTTTCCTATCTATTTATACCAAGCTGGTACATGTGAATAGTTGTACTGTTATAACCCGCTGAGATTTGTATTGCTCCTAATGCCTTCAGCAGGAGATTCAACTGAAAAGGTTAAGAAACTGTAAAGCTTACCTATAGGTAGATAGATAAATCCAAAAATAAATCAAGCCTTAGCAAACTGTAACCGTTTTTTTAACTCTGTTTTTGTAAATATATACGGAAAAATTAGACATTAAAATTAGACATTACTAGGTTTTTTTTCATTGGACTAGTACAAGATACGCCTACTCTCAACTTTAGCTCATACATCGAGTCTAAAGCTAAAATAGCTGCCATGAAGCTGGGAATCCTCAACAAGGTCAGGAGATACTTCACACCAGGACTCGATGGAGTACTGCTGCCACCTTTGGGATGGTCGGCAAAATACCAGCTCGCTACCTTAGACTCGATAGAACCTAGGACTTTTAGGCTTATATGTGAGTAATATATGGCGGAGACTAAGACCCAAAGTCTCGAACACCGCCGTAGAGTTGCAAGCCTATCTGTAAAAGATCTACAGAATACATTTCGGGGAATGTGCCTAGGAATTTTATGATCTGATTCCGCCATCTCGTTCCTATCAAAGGACAAGTAGGCGCACGACTCAGTACCATTCGTACCTAGTTGATATACCACCCATTCGCACACACCGTTTTGGTTCTACGTTCTTGATGCGCACAGCTAAGGTATGGAACACTTTGCCGTCGTCTGTTTTTCCTAAAGAATACAATCCGGGACTCTTTAAGGTAAGAGTGTATAGGTTTCTTCTAGATCTTCGTGCTTCATCTTAGATCACATCATCTCTTACCATCAGGTGAGATTGTGGTCAAACGAAGATATATATAGTTTAGTTTAAAGAAGAAACCTTCAATGTTTTGTTAAGCATAAACTGAGTTGCACAGCCGGTGTAGGTAAATAAACTTCTAAACTGGATATTTCCATTAAACCGACCTTCCAAAGATCACAGCAAAGTCAATATTTGACATATCGAATGTATGTTTACGTTGCAAAGTCGTTAAATCGGTGTCAAAGTGCCCTATTTGCTCGGTATTAAAACAGTGCGCAATTTGGTCTATACGGGCTGTTTCGTAATATACTGACGATATTCACGTGACGGTTTCTCATAACATAAAAAGACTTCTTGAAAAAAACGACTAAAATCGACTAAGTTCAGGTGATTAATTCGATTTAAAACTTACTGCCTACTCTTGCAATCGACATCCAAAATTAAAGACCGATTTGATATCTCTTTCGGAAATGGCTGCGGGTTTTGAGTTAGAAAAAGACAACAAGAGATATCCCGAGACGTCAACAATACAGTATCTGCGGTTCGATGGCAAGCAATATGCAATAGCACAACATAAGTTTATTAAATTGTTTGTTTTTACATGCCAAAATAAATTTCATATTTCTATGGCAAATATTTTACAAATTTATTTATTATGCTCATCTAAATAACCCCTTTCATTTTTGTGCGTATATTATCAAACATCCTGTATGTATAGCATAGCATATGAAATAAAATACTAAATGTGAGTATAATAATGGCATGAAATTTAAAATCAAAATTAAACATGTATTCTATTCAAAAAGTAGTAAGAGGAGGTACATAAAGGTATGGACTCGCTACTTATAACCGTCTCGTTACTTTAGTAGTAGGTACATAATTAAGTAGGTTATTTAATATTATAAAATTATTTATATTTATTTATATGTATATATTATTTTAGTCATTTATGTACTTATTCTGTTAGTTATTATTTGATTAACGCCGCCGTTCTCATTTGTTCACACAGATCCTGTCCATCCAAAGGTTGCCTGGAAGAGATCGCTTTTAGCGATAAGGCCGCCCATTGTACCTTTGATTTGATTTTGTATTCTCTTTTGTTTGTTTTATTTTTAATGGTGTGCAATAAAGAAATTATCTATCTATCTATCTAATTCTTATCTCCGCTTTATAAAGATCGATACATGTACATATCGACAGACCAGTGATTTTCCTTTGACTTACTTTAGGGAAAGATTATTTATTTATTAATTAACAACTAGGAATGCCAACAGCATACATATTTTCACACAACACTGAATTGAGTTGAGAGACAACATATTTAAGCAACTAGATTTCTAAGATTAAAAACTTTAAAATCATTTTCGCAGACTCAACTTTCTGTTCGATATGAGTCTGGTTTTTTCTTCGTTCATCGGTAAGACTGACAGATTTTTATGGCAGTTTAAAAATTACTGTTACTATTAGCCCATATTGTTCCATTGTTGGGCAAAGGCCGTATGCCAGTCCCTCTCAAAGGCGTCCAGCTCGGCTCCAGTTTAAAAATATTGGTTCAAAATTTAAGTCAGTGAAATTTTAAAATGTTTTTACAAAAATTACGTGTCCTTGTAGAAAATAAGCAGAGAATGTCCGTGTCAGGGCCGGCCGAGGAATGGGGGCAAATCGTTTCATTTACTTTTCCTTTAAAATTACCAATTTCAAGCACAAAGACTCTATACTTAAGCTTTTTGCGATAATAATATGCCATGCTCGGCATCACACTCTTATGTGAAGTCCTAAGTTCAAATCAGGCAAGGCAAGGTTAGCGAACGCATTTTGGGGCTTTACTACCGAGTAGAGCATAGAGTAGGCATAACTGAAGATCTGAAGCCACTACGGCTTGCTAAGCTCAGCTCAGAGTAGGAACTATAAAAATCGAGACATTTCGGCGCCAATTGCCAGTAATTCGACTGGAGGCTGATGACCTCCTTGGTGCATAAGGCGAATAACCGGCTGAGACAGCGCGGAACAAATGTTTGCCTGATCTACAGATATTTGTTCCGGGTCTGGTTGTTTCTCTATATATCACAAATATGTATTTACAAAAAAAATTATATAAGTATTCTATCAGTAGTTATCTAGTTCTCATAGTACAAGCTCAGCTTAGTTTGGGGCTAGATAGCGCTGTGTGAAATGTCCAGCAATATTTATTTATTAATTAAGTACATAAAAATACTTTATAGCTTAAGTTTTATGCTAAGTAGGTACGTTTTATGGCTCTTTTTGAAGTACCGAAACTTCTTTACGCACGCTTGACTTGAGGAGTAAGCTGGTGAATGCCGTGAATGCGGTAAGAAAAGTGCGAATGGAAGTTGAGAGGGAGATATAAGTTAGTGTAGATAGAAAGAGAGAGTTACGTTTCGTATACTACTGTAGAGGCAAGAGAGAGAGAGGTGCGAGCACACATTTTCATTCTCTCTTTCTCTCATAGCCAGTTGATTTGTCGCTTAACTCTTATCCCAAATTAGCCTAAATTATACAAACTGTATATATTATATAAACATATACCTAGTCAGGTCATAAATTCTGTCACATGTTTAATATAAAATAATTGAAACAAGTTTATTCATTATGTAACCATTTATATACCAAAATGAACTTAACAAAACATAGATTCTTATGACACTAAAGTTTATTCAAAATGACCTCCGTGATTTTGAATACAGGCCTTCAATCTGCGCGGCCAGTCGTCTATCGCAGCACGAACGAGGTCCATGTCAATATCGGCAGCTGCCTTAATCAAGGATGTCTTGAGTGACTCCAAATTGGGATGAGGCTTTGAGCACGCCTTTTCCTCCAAGTGTTGCCATATCTTGTAATCTAACGGATTCAAATCTGGACTGGAGGAGGCCCAGTCTTCGTGCCGGATGAAGTCGATTTCACGCGCCGCCAGCCAGTCTTGTGTGCTCTTCGCTCTATGAGCTGGCGCCGAATCTTGTTGAAATACCCAGTGCCTGTTTTTGAACATGGTATGAGAAACAGGTTCCACAAGGTTCGTCAGGACTGTATTTTGATACACAACTGCATTCGTTTTTACACCTTTCTCACAAAAATGTACCTCTGTTAAGCCCCAATAAGAAACTCCCAACCATACCATGAGCGAGGATGGAAAATGACCTCGTTGGACACGCGGAATACGGTTGCTCGCTTCTTCACTACTGTGTGCGTACACCTTATCATTTTGTTTGTTGTAGCTCTCTTCTACGGTAAAAAAATTTTCATCCGAAAAAAAAATTTCCCGATATTTTTTTCCCGCGTACCGCTTCAACAAAGCGCGGCATCTCTTCAGTCTTAGGTCCATTAGACGAGCATTCAAACGATGTCCTGTTTTTCTTCGATATGCCCGAAGCCCTAAGTCTTCATTTAACACCCTTTTTACCGTGGTTCTGCTTAACCCCATCTGAAGGGCCAACAGTTTTTGCTTACGTTTGGGATTTCTTTGAATTCGCGCCTTCACAGCTTTTATCACTGCTGGAGTCCTAACAGACCGAAGGCGACCACTTCTTGACCTGTCATCTACACTAGAGTCTTCATTGTATCGTTTGATGGTGCGATAAACAAATCTTTTGGTTATATTAAAATTTTTCAGTATGTCAAAAATTTGAATTGGCGCGTAACCGCAACGATGCAACGCAATAACTGCAACACGATCTTCTTTAAGCGTCCACTCCATATTTAAAAATGAGTAAAATTCTAAAAAGTATACGGTTTTATTTTCATGAACAATTCGAAATTCGAATTCAATAAACTTTTTGGTGGCCAGCATTCTAAAAGAAAAGTTTTTACTGTGTGACAATACTTATGACCTGACTAGGTATAATATACATACATATAGATGGAGCTAAAGAAGTTTTACTTCAGGCGTGTGCTCTAAAGCAGATTCGTTTTTTTACATCATCAGCCGCAATATTTTGTAAGACGACTTTCTTTATGGTCCTTTGGATAAAAAAGAGATTTGCTACGCCGTAGAGGGTCTACGAAAGTCTACAATATTTTTAGATGATATTATGATTCATAAAGGTCCTAAGAAAGCAGTAGATATAAGTACGAGCTGTACACTTAAACCGGGTGCGAATTTGTAAACAGTGAAATGGCTCTGTCCTGTTTACAAATTAATCCTATTGTTGAGAAAATGTTATTGAAGGCGTCCTCACTGTAGAATGGTTAGTGGGCATTTCGAGCACAACGTTCCCACTCCCGACAATGTCGGGACAATGCTACGCGACAATGTCCCCACTGTCGCGTAGCGTAGCGGTGGGGATTTTGAGAATAATCCATGCTATAGGCAGGTTAGCGTGATGTGCCTAACAGAAACGTGTATGTGTATAGCATCTTGTGAATTAATAAACTGGTTTCCAGAACTTAAGGCAGTGTGGTCAAGAATTAAAACATCTTTAAAGTGTGTTTATCATACCTGGCTATGCTGTCCTGTCTGTCTGCAATATTCTGAAGACCAATAGCATCACGAAGCTGCATCACTAGGGCTGCCCGTACCGCTTCAGTGGTCCTCAAGTCTTCTATCCTCTCACTCAACACCTGAAGAGAAAATCAAAACAATATCAATACTGCGAACAAAATCTTATCCTCTAAATGGAACTCGCTCAATTCATCGTATTATTGTGTAACCAGCTTTTTGTATCAGATAATCACACTAATATGATAAATGTGAAAGTTTGGATGTTTGTTTATTTATTTGTTTGTTACTTAATCACAACGGCTGAATCAATATCGACGAAATTAGGTATATACGTACGATATAACTTGTATTACCACATAGGCTACTTTTTATCCCACAAATCAGTTCCCGCGGGATAAAAATGGGGTGTCAAGTCAAGTTGCAACAGCGAGTTTAGCTTTATTTCTAGGTTACCTACACATTTAGTAGTGTAACGCGTACGAAGTCGCGGGCAACAGCAAGTAAATAATAAAGAAATAAAAAAGCTTCTGCTGCTAAAATTCATCATTAGCCATAATATCAGCCATTGGAATAAAACAATAAATCTTAAATGTGATAATAATAATAATCTTAAAATTAATTATTCTTATTCCATTATCTGCTGGTTTATTGGAATAGAACAAACACACGCAAAAAGTCTAGATCTATTTTTAACCGACTTCAAAAAAGAGGTTCTCAATTCAACTGTATTTTTTTAATGTGTGTTACGTCAGAACTTTCGCCTGGGTTAACCGAATATGATGATTCTTTTTTTATTTGAAAGGTGGTGCTTCCCGTGTAGTTCCATTTTCATTTGGTCCAGTTTTGACAATGGCATCCATGAGAAAACCTTATAAGTCTTAAATGTGTTAACTTAGAACTCCGTTATACAAATTAATTCAAATTTAATCTTCTTGCCACATTTCGCTGACTTAGCCCTTCACGAACGAGAGCTACCACTTGAGCGGCTTCTGCTTCAGTTGTATCCATATTTTATGGTTAAAAGCAACGAATATGATTGCTCTAACAAAAGATTAAATCACTACGATGCACGGTGAATATGCCGCGACAAAAGTTCGAAATAAACTAACCTTGCACTCTATGCAAAAGTCATTAATTTTTTATCAGTGCTTTTAACATGTTACAAATACCCACAATAGCACTTGTATTCGTCTAAAACAATGCCAAGCGGGTACTCAGATGTTTATTTATAAAGCATAAGCAAAACATACCAATATGTCAACGCATACTTAAGATATCAACTTTGTTACTCAAAATTAGCGGGTGGGTCGATTTTTTTGGCGGCCAGTGTATATTATATCAACCGATTTGGAAAATTAGTTTTTTATTTGAAAGGATATACTTTTAGATTGATCCCATGGAAATATCATCAAAATTAATAGAGTAGTTTGGTTTGGTTATCTGAAGTCGTTTATATTTTTGTAAAAAAGTTACTTTTGTTATGTACCATAAATTAAACGAACAAGAGTACAGAATTGTTTTACAGGAAACAGCGATGACCTAAGTAGGTACTCCATAAATGCCTAAAATAAACCTTGAACTGTTTATCAAGTTAATATAGTCATGAAAAACGTTCCAATTAAATTATCGTTTTGAATGGAACCAGTAAACAGGCGGTATCTAGGTCAGATAAATGCAATTGTATGTAGTGCCAGTAAATAATAATAATACTGGATATATCGTCTTATGAATAAAACATTTGTATTCCGCCTTGTTTTTGATAGAAACCTGTAAGGAATAGTTTGGTCAGGTAACTTTTTAATCAAAAATATAAGAGACTAGATGAAAGGTGATGGGAAAGCAAAATACGTAATTTCATTTTCTTCGGTAACATATTTTTTCGTTCCGTACCTCAAAAGTTAAAAATAATAATAAAAATATAAATAATATAAATATTGCTGGACATGTCACACAGCGCTATCTAGCCCCAAACGAAGCAGAGCTTGTACTATGGGAACCAGATAACTGATCGAATACTTATATACTTTTTTTTTTAATAAATACTAATATAATACTACTATAATACATAAGATCACTCTCTTGTCCGTCTGTCCGTGTGTCACCACCGATTATCTTAGGAACGGGTGGACCTAGCAAGTTGAAATTTATAACAGATACTGAGGTCTATAGTCCCTATTAAAAACGATAAAAAGATATGAAAATGTTGAAAATTAAAGGGTGTCCTCATACATATATAGTTGACGCCAATTAAGATAGTCCTCTGTCTGAGCTGTATGGGAGCTCATACAATTTATGGCCTCCTATATCCGTCGGTAACCGTCTAAGCCTCGTATCTCCTTGAAAAAGTTTCAAACTAGTGTCAAACATTTGATAGGTTTTCAAGGAGAAACGAGTCGTAGCTGGTTACCTACGGATATAGGAACCCGCCATTAGAGGACTACCTTAATCGGCACCAACCTCAAATAAGGTAAATAAATAAAATTGTGCTATTGAATAAAATAAATATTTAAGTGGGGCTCCCATACAACAGACATGATTTTTTTACCGTTTTTATAGATAACGGTACGGAACCCTTCGTGCGCGAGTCCTACTCGCACTTGGCCGGTTTTATTTCCAGTTATTTTGATTTAAAAACCAAACTACCGAACCATTTTTAATGAAATTTCTATGATACCTGTCAAACAAAAAAAAATTTCCTAAATCTGTTGATAAATGACGGTGTTCTGAGGTAACCAACATTTAAAAAGAATTAATAAAATGGTTTCATGATGGAGACGGATGTTAGACAACGGAACTTCTGGCTACAAGTGTTTGGGCTCATTTGAATCTGCTTGCGGTTCCGATTACGAATTTTATAAAAGCATCTTTAGTAAAAGTAGTTTTTCAACAAAAAAGCTTATTTTAACCAAAGTTACTAACCTCAACATCTTCACAATGTACCGGTGTGTTCTTAAACACGTCCTTCTTTGCCACCGCCACACACGGCCCCTGAACACCCCCCACGAACTTCTCACAATTGAAGAACACCACATCTTTCTTCACCATCTCCTCTTCCACTCCTGGGAATGTCGGGTTCATATCCACAGCTGCAGAGGGAGCCACCAACGTATAATCCCAGAAGGCCCATGCTCCGTATTGATGGAGAAGCAAGGTCGTAGCCACATCATCAGCTAAAACCCCTGTCAGCTTCGAAGCGGCGGGGAAGAATCCTATCATCCGCTTTCCTGTTCCTGTACTTTCTTGTAGCCGCAATTCTAGGTTGTTGAGATCGATGAAGCCTTCTTTTGTTTCCGGGATTTTTATTATCTAGAAGAGAAAAGTTTAATAAGACAAATGAAGAAAAACAATGCTAGATTAACGTTATATTCTAAAACAACAAACTAAAAAGAAATATTATTACGACAGAAATGTCACCGGAAATTTCATTCTTTTTCATTCTATTCATTTATTTTCTCTCGACAAAAGGTTTACAAATATCATTTATGCTGAACGTTCTTATGCTGAAGTACACCTGTTTTGCGAGAGACTGTTGCCTGTCATAGGTTTATAAAACCGGTGATACAGGTCACCAGTGCCCCTAACGCATGTCATGCCGCATGACCGTCTAGCTAGGAACATATGTACATTATTTTTATATTCTACAGAGACATGCTTAAGAGTACATGCGTAGGTGTGTGTTTATGAAGATGTGTAAGGGTGTGTATGTGCTGTGTGTATGTGTGTGGGTCAGTGTGTGTGCATACACCGTAAATTAACCGTAAATTGAAAATAACAAATTAAAAATATGCTTGATGCGATTTGTGAAATATGTGTTTACAAAGGTTTTTTGCTGCAGGCACAAAATGTCGGGTCAAACACCTATGAAAACGCTCGCGTGTCGTGTACTACACAGTAAGTAAACAACATAAGTCGATGAACACAGAGCATTAGGTTAAAATTATAATACCTACAATTAAATTCTATTATGTTGTTTCGGTTTGCCGACGACATTGTGGTCATGGCAAAGTCGATGGAAGAGCTCAGCACGATGCTCGAAGGCCTCAATCGAGTCTCCCAACGGGTAGGGCTTAAAATGAACATGGACAAGACGAAAATCATGTCGAATGTCCATGTCGTCTCTGCCCCAGTTATGGTTGAGAACTCGGCTCTTGAAGTTGTCGACGCGTATGTATACCTAGGACAAACAGTCCAATTAGGTAGGTCCAACTTCGAGAAAGAGGTCAATCGTCGAATCCAACTCGGATGGGCAGCGTTTGGGAAACTTCGCAACGTCTTTTCGTCCAACATACCTCAGTGCCTTAAGACGAAAGTCTTCAATCAGTGTGTGTTACCAGTGATGATATATGGAACCGAGACGTGGTCCTTCACTATTGGCCTTACGAATAAGCTCAGAGTCGCTCAACGAGCTATGCTCGGGGTTTCTCTACGGGATCGAATCAGAAATGAGGAGATACGTAAGAGAACTCAAGTCACCGACATAGCCCGACGGATTAGCACGTTGAAGTGGCAATGGGCAGGCCATATAGCGCGCAGAACAGATTGCCGATGGGGCCGAAAGGTTCTCGAGTGGAGGCCACGGACCGGCAAGCGCAGCGTAGGACGTCCACCCACAAGATGGGCAGACGACTTGGTAAGAAACGCAGGTCGGCGTTAGATGCAGGCCGCTTCCAACCGCAGTTCCTGGAGATCAATGAGGGAGGTCTTTGTCCAGCAGTGGACGTCCTACGGCTGATATGATGTTGTTTTTAGTTTCGTAATAGATTTATGGGGGAAAACAAGTCCCGTATTCCAAAATCTAGTTGAATCCAAATTCGAAAGGCCAATCACATAAAATAAATCTGGTGATGTCTGTCAACGCCTTTGACGTTACTGTAGTATGTACAGAAAGTTGATTGAAGTCAAAAAAATTACGGGCGCCTGGACGCTAGAAAAGATACATTTTCAACTATATTTTCATCTAGTCCCGCGAACGTTTGAGGTATCGGCTAATACCTCTAACGTTCGCGGGACTTCGTTAAACGGACCTACGTTTATCGACATATGTGTCATGAAGACGAAATGGAGAGACTAGCGTAACAGGACCAGTTGAATTTAATAAAAGCAGATTAATCGTGTTTTTCAACTTAAATTTTCAATCATATGTATGCTTTCTTAAAAATAAAATTTTAATTATTAAGGCGCAGAGCAGCAAAAACATTCATTTAAAAAATAAATATTTTAACCACATACTATATTTTCTTTTCATTTTTTACCGTCTATTATATTTTTAAAGGTAACTGCTTCGAAAATACTATATTTGATAGAAAAAAGTTGCTAACCCTAGTTGCAACAGTCGTGGCTGCGGGTTAAGTATAAGTATAAAGCTACCGTCTTACAAAGTTCTCGTGAAATCCAGCCCATCCTAAGGTTGTCTGGAAGAGATCGTTTTTAGCGATAAGACCGCCACTTGTATTTCCGCGTGTCTTGTTATTTGTTTATATTATTGTTATTTTTAATTTAAGTGTGATGTACACACGGCTACACATCAAGCTATACACTTCCAGTATAAGCTGACCTCACATTGTGTAGGCTTTTCGTAGAATGAGAGGCCAGCTTATACTGGAAATGTATAGCTTGATGTGTAGCCGTGTGTACATAAACCTTTATCAATTAATCAATCAATATTGGGTTAGCAATGTTTATCGTTTAGAATGAACTTTGTCCAACAAACATAATCGTTTTAATTCCAACAAGGAAAGAGATAGACGCTTTGGAGTGGCACTTTGTAGGTATGAGTTCTACACGTGTTGAGTGGGCGTCCGTATCTTATATTACAAATAAGTACAAAACAACAGAAACATAAAGGAGCCCTAACAAGACTGAGTTGTTTTGCCTCTAAATTACGCATAATAGAATTCGTGCCCCGAATGGGAGAATTATTCCCACAAAAATAGAGGTTACGTCACAAGTGGGCCATTGAGGTTCAGGGCTAACTCGCAATTGCAGTAACAAAATGGCGATAGAGGTGATGGCAATCATAACAGACTTCCTTACGCCCAAAACTTATAATCGCGATGGTGAAAAGTATAATATGTTTTACACATACGGTGAATATGTTTTATTATTTTACTTAGAAAACTTTCCATACCATTTTATCGGTGTTTCGACTGACAATGTTTCAGTTCAATTCGTGAACCTTCATCACGGTGCGTGCGATCCGCTCCGCACTGCGTCTCGCCTCGCACTGATGTATTTATAATAAGCATGCTATAATAAACCCAATATTTTATAATCGTTCATTAGTGTTAGTGTTCAGTAGTTCATTAATCTTAAAATGCAACCACTGTGTTGTATGCAACCCAACGGAGTATGTGAATATATATTATCTTTACCGTGTGTATTGTATGGCGAGCAATATTTTATCAAGCAATATATAAAGTTTCAAGATCTAAATTGTAGTATTCATCGCATAAGAACGGTTTTAAGATAAATTTGGAGTCATCTTTTGATTTGTTTTCTATCGAGAAAATTTTACGGAATCGTGTTTTCACAACACAGGCGTTCTGGCACATATCCTTAACTATAACATATATGAATTACAGATTGAAAGCACACAATTTGCTGAACAAAACATTGTTTCTTAATAAGCGATTTAACGTCTCCCCAGGTATAGTGCGCCCTTAACATGAAATACTATAGCATTTTTACCGTGTGTGACGTGTTTTAATTTTGGAATAATTTTTATACCGTTGCTTTTAGCATTGACAGAACTAGAAACTATATAATGTATGACAATTGCCTGTTTTTATATCTTATTTGCTTTTATAATTCTTAAGAAACTGCTGTAACTTTGTTTTTAGCATTCAGATTCCAAAGAAATCTGGGACGACCTATTTTAGTTTTATGAAACAGATTAAGAAGTGATAGAAGTTTCTATGTCAGACAAAACGATTACCATTGATATCATCTCCATGGCCATTCTGTTTGCAATTGGGGGTTTAGGCCGTAAACACAAGGTCACGGTTTAAGGCCCAATGTCATGGCATTAACTACGATGCAAAGGGCTGATGTAATTTAATTAAATACCGCGAAATTTGAGTGTGACCTCCCCTTAATTAAATTTAGTACATTTTACGATCGTCATGAAATAAAAACAAAAACATTGGTTAGTTAGTGTTTTAGGGCATACTTATTTCTACATAAATGTGAGTCCTGATTCTGAAATGTCATCTGTGATCATTATTTTTCTTCTTTAAATACTCTTTCCCTCATTGTAGTTGTAGCTGCTTGTTAATTCATCATAACCACTTTTAGAGTTGCTTATTTAAATTAAATTTGTGTTATTACTGGTAATTTAGGTTTATAGTATGTAGATATGTTTTTAAATTTATATAGATGCACCGCCGTCATGTGTTACATTTTTATCCTGTCCATACAAAGGTTGTCTGGAAGAGATCGCTTTTAGCGATAAGACCGCCCATTGTACTAAATCTATTTGTAAGACTTATGTACTGTATTTTACTTTGGTGTACAATAAAGAGTTATCTTATCTTATCTTATCTTTATCTTAAATGAACAAAACAGTTTTTGTGAAGTGTAGAAAAATTATAACGTCATAAAATGTCCACATCCCTACAACCAACGGACGTGTTATAAAATTTAATACCCGCATTAAGTATAAAAAGTCCATAACTAAAAGAAAGACTAAACAAACAGGATGTGCTAATGTACGGATATTTCAACTTAAAAACATGGTGCGATCATTGTGGACATCAAATGCAGATTAACACATATTGTAGATTTTGTAGGTAGATATAGAATGTTCGTAGAAACTTCAGACAGTTTTTTTTTATAAATTCGTCGCTGTTCTGACTATGTGACGTAAACGACATTTTAGAAAATATTACTAAAAGTCGTATGTGTACTTATGACACTTCGAATGATTTATAATTTTATGATATGTAGATACGTCAAACATACACCTAGACATAGGTAAAAGATACAGATACGCCGATTAGATAGATCGGTTCGTCTTCATAAGTAGATAAAAGTAACATTACAAGTGTCAGTTACGCCAAAATGTCGGTTACGTCAGTTAGTCAGAACATAGACGAATTATATAGGCTAGCGTTTGACCACGATCCCACCTGGCGGCGCGCGATGATGCAGTCTACGATGGAAAACGCTTGCTTAGAAGAAACCTATTCACTGGCGATGAGTTTTTTGTAGTAGTAACTCTTTGTGAAAGAGTTCGTCCGGGAAAGTACTACCATTGTACCTAGTGCCGTCAAACCAAGCAGTGCTGCTGTGTTTCTGTTTGAAAGGTATGAACGCCGGTGAAATTACAGGCACCTTACGTCTTAGAACGAGCGCCCGCATTACCTAAGTAAGAACATCATATATGATGAGAGCGACTTATTACGTATTTAGTGGCTAAATATGATTTAAGGAGTATTCAACTCATACAAATACGCCAAATTTAAACAGGTTTAGTCGCTAAATACGCTTAGGGATCGTTGTGCAATGACCTGAATGTGAGCGGTCTGAATGTTTTAAAATTAACATAATATCTACTCTTTAACAGCACCCGCGTCGAGAACCTGGTGTCTGGACAAACGTAGTAGGTCTTAAAGTCTTAATATATACTTATAAACTTGAACTTTTTGAAGTAAAACTTCTTTACGCACGCTTGACTTGGGGAGTAAGCTGGTGAATTCGTTACGAATAGTGCGAACGGAAGTTGAGACGGAGATATAAGTAGAAGAATGAAAGAAGATAGAAAAAGAGAGAGTTACGTTTCGTATATTTTTAAACGTTAATGTGCGAGAGCGAGTTGCGTCTGTCCAGAATGAACATAGACTGATCGACCTACAGACGTGTGGACAATTTTGTAGTTGAACAATTTTATAAATTAATATTTTGAAAAAGAATTTTTACTTCAGCCGTGTGGTCTAAAGCACATTCGTTCTTTATGTTTGTTACCTTAGAACTCCGTCATTTATCAACCGATTCTTTTTAATATACTTTTTAATTGGTCACATAGAAAGTTCAACAAAATCGGTTCAGTAGTTTGGTTTTTATGCAAAAATAACTGGTTTCTGAAGACGGTTATATTTTTGTTGAAAAGCTACTCGTTTTGAAGTCTTATAAAAACGTTTGAAAGCAACATTTTTTGCAATTTCTTAGAATGCATAAACAGTGTTATCAGTAAGTACCTAATACAGCAGTTCTTGTAGTACACACCGTATCGCGTTGCGGACAAGGTTACGTCCTTCGATTGCTGGCAACTATGACGCAACGGTACGCAGTAAGATTATACTTAGAAAAAAAAAACTGTAACTCCCTCCACAGATAAAAAATACCTACACTGCTACACTAAAGTTTGATTGGAAAATGTTTTGGAATAATAATAAATAAATAAATAAATAATAAATATTGCTGGACATTTCACACAGCGCTATCTAGCCCCAAACTAAGCAGAGTTTGTATAATGGGAACCAGATAACTGATCGAATATTTATATACTTTTTTTTTGTAAATTCATACTTATATAATATATATTATAGAAACAAATATCTGCAGATCATGCAAACATTTGTTCCGCAGCGGGAATCGAACCCGCTACCTCCTGCGTCGCAGCCGGCTATTCGCCCACTGCATACGTTGTTACGGTCGTCGCATACGTTGTTTTAACTTTTTTTCAACCTATATTTTAGGTAAATATAGCACCTACCGACATGATTTGTAGAATTAACAAAATAAAATAGTTGGTAACTATAAAGGTAAATTTGACCTGATTATATATACATATATATTTAACTTAGTTATTTTGTTGACTCTACTTCGTTAATATGTTGGCTTTACTAAGTTATCAGTTAGACAGTTAGTAAATCGTTTAAAGGGCAAGGTGTTCGCTTTTATAACAAACTCCCAAGTGATGTATAAAAATTGACAATTAACAAATTTAAAAACGCAATTAAACAAAATCTTTATAATAAAGCCTACTATAAAATATCGTATTATTTAGATGATAGAGAAGCTTGGGATTGAAATAGCTCCAATTCGTTCAATATGTTACAATTTAGACGTAATTTATTTCCTGTATTGTAAAAGGATCATTAAAAAAAACAACCAGCCTTGTTTCATGCCTTTCTTTCCTGGCTTGGTCGCGAAGGAACAGGCAGTAAAATTGACGTTCCGAAGTGATCCTTGTGATTTTAATGAATAAAAGATTTTGACTTTGACTTAGATTCGAATATACCAAAAATGTTGTGTACAGTACAACACAACATTTTTGGTATATTCGAAATCGGTATATACCAAAAATGTTGTGTATAACACAACATTTTTGGTATATTCGAATCTATATAACCTCTTTTAGTGGTTGGTTTAATCTATTAATTTTTAACTATTTTATTTTTGTAGAAATAAATTTACTATTAGGTCCTTTCATATGAAATTGGCGTTTTGTACGGGAGGAATTTAAAGTATTTTTTTTGTAAAATATATTTAATTAATCAAAGTATGCACCGTTGTTATCTATGCACTTTTGCCATCTCATGGGTAGTTCATTGGTCCCTTTACTAAAAAAACCATGGGGGCGACCATCAATAAACTCTTCTCAGAGCAATTGACCAATCTCGTTTGTTTAGCAGCTAGTTCTTCCTTCATGGTTTGCAGTGGCTGACAATAGATATCTGCCGTAATCGTTTGGCCAGATTTTAGAAAGTTGTAGTGAACGACACCGGCGCGCCTAGGGTTACCATATGTAAATAGAGGGATGCCTGTCTATGGTACCTAAAATGCCTGATTTTACAGAAAAATGCCTGTCTAAAGCAAAACGCTGTAGGTAATAAGTAAAAGCCAACATATAATAATGAAAACGGATATTTGTTACTGATATTTGTCAGAGGACATTATTTTTTTTAATAGTTCTTTCTTTTCTAATACATAAACGTAAAAATCTTCACAAGATACACAAGTAATTCCACAAGACCTTCCATTACACGGGGGGAAATAACATTGTTAACAATTGCTTCGGTTTTTGTCCGGGCGCAGGTTATCGTCTTTCCCACCTCTGAGTCAGAAAATAGTTTCCTCAATAATCCTCCTATGCAATCCATAGACTTATACGACTGGTGATGTTTAACAGTATGGTAAGCAAGCGTAGCTTCTGCAGCGGCTTTTCTTTCCGAAATAATATTTAGGGTTGGTTTGAAAAATGTATTCATCTTACTATTGGAAGACACTGCTTTAAACATTTTCTTATGTTTTTCAGATTCCATATGTCTTTCCACATCTTTATGCCTCTACAACCAAAACTAAAATAACAGTCGCATAACTTACACTTAGCTTCAGACTCATTGCGGCCTTTCACGAGACAAGGAAATTTACTTGCTATAATCTCCGAAAACTTACAAAGCTTTCTCTTTTTATTGTCCATTGTAAAACAATAAAACAACTTGAAAATCACAACAATCTCACACTGATATTTTAACTAACAAAGATAACCTTAGAAGCAAACCGATTGAACTAATCATGCAGACTAAATATTGTTTTGGTTCATGAAGTAAACAAATCATAGTGAAAACGTTCACATTGGTGAAGTGTTAGAAAACACCGACGCCCGTCCCGCTCCCACCCACGCACCGTAGCTTATCCTCCCTCTCACTCTCGCGCCACCTACACAACTACTGCGCTGCGCGGCCGTGGCCCACGCGCCGCTCACCGCCGCCGCCGATGTCATTCAAATGCAAACGCGCTGCACACGCGGGCGCGAAATTTAAAAATGCCTGTCTCAGACCAATGCCGGCCGCACGCCTGTCTACACCTTAAAATGCCTGTTAAATGCGGCAAACGCCTGTCATATGGTAATTCTAGGCGCGCCGGTGTAGTAACACTCACAAGTAACTTTTTCTGGGTCAATTTTCGTTTAGGGCAGGATTTGGCTGGGTCTCCAAGGTACAGCTATTGCGACGAGCGTTTCCGATTATCGGACAGCATACACTTTTCATCACAAGTAATGGTTTGATTAAAAATCCCTTCATTATCGTGTCGTTGAGCAAAGTAACACAGCAGTAGACGCGTGTTTGCAAGTTCGACTCACTTAATTCCACCAGTTCCAAATATTTTGTTAGTACAATACCAAAAGGTAACTATAGTGGCCATTTAGCGACGATACCATTGTCATATTGAAGCGATCGGTTTAGTAGAATTGGGCACCTGTACAGAAGAATTGTCTGCTTTGTAACATTATAGACGATGTATATCACATATTAATGGAGTGTGTACGTAACGAATCTATCAGAAATACCCTATCTATCTTCTTCTTCTTAGCGTTTCAAGGGTTCTACGTTTTCATTTATACTATGTTGGACAGGTGTTCGGCCACAACAATAGCATTAGGCGAGGCGGTTATTAGGTCCTCCATCGTGCAGGTGTTCGGACACAAAGGGCACAGTAGCAAGTTCTGCATTGACTGGTTCTACAAAACCCTACCTATAAGATTTAGGGGCATATGTTTATGTAAGAGTGCTCTGGCTGAACCACTTTCAGACTCAGCTAGAACACTTTACAAACTAGTTACATAAAGTTAAATGTTGTTACTAAATCATTAATTAGAGATTACCTACCAGTGCGGCGTAATCGCATGCGCAACAAAGCCCATTTCAATGATTAAAACAACAGAACAACATTGTTCTAAGTCATTCTTCGTCATTCTTTCCTGCCCTTGCAAATCTTGACGCTCATTCCATAGCGTTATAGATTCTAGCGCAAATTTTGAACAAATATTTGCACTTGTTTGTTCAACATGCCCGATTTTGTTACGGAATATTTGTCACCTAGAGATTACACGGTCTACTATATTCCAAAACAAATGTTGTGTACGTAAAACAAATGGCAACAAACACTGTTTACGTTAGCCTGCCTTACGAATAGGGTCCTTATTTACAAATTGATATAGTGTACGATTTACGACCGGCATATTCCTTAGTTTATCAATTGCATGGTTATCATTATCATGCAGACGTGCCACTTATAAAGTATTAATTCTTTGGTTACACGCTGATTTACACGTGTCCACTTTGGCTATATAGGTAGTTATTAAGTAAAGCCTTGTACTTAACTTTATCTTACTTACTGCTAGGTAAGTACTTTGGCTTTTATTGCCTGAGTCAGTATCTGAGTATAGAGTACGTAGAGCGACGCAGACTGAGCAGCTAAAATAGATGCAGGCAAGTTTTTAGGATGATATGTAATGGTTCATGTAGACTCATCTCTAATAACGGACTCCCAAGCTCTGCTGGAGTTTCAGGGATCCGAGCCTATATTCATATTTTAGCCATCCATGTCCCACGCAAAGGCTTCCTCCTTATCAGTCCAGTCATTTCTTTTCTGTGTCAAAAATGATACAGTCTAATTGGAACTTAACGATCTCATCCATCTTAATGTGCCTGACAATGTTTATTTAACTGAATTTAGGATGTTTCATTTAAGTAGTTGTGGCCGATCAAGAAGTGAAACGCGTTTTGTTTGTAGGTACGCTTAGTCGATAGACAGGGACAAAATATCCCCACTCACCTCAGCTCCACACTCCCTCCAAGGGATCAGTTGCGTCTCCGTCTCCCTTGAAGACACGAAGAGCACCACCTTATGCGGGCGCAGCGCGCGGAGGAACCGCGGCAGGGTCGCTCCCAGCACCACCACATCCTCGGGGCACGCGCCAACCGTTGACCTGATGATGGCTTTTGACTCTGATCTGTTGGAAGTAAGATTACATCAGGAAATTTATAAACTGTTAGAGTGTTAAAGTTTTGTTGTGCATCTCATAATTCTTAATGGCGTAACTGAGTTTATCTGGAGCCGAAAAGGACCTCATAATCTTCATATCTTGTATACCAATGCTGGGCGTAGATCAACAACATTTTCATTCTATTTTTACCACACGCGAAAGTACCTTTAAAACTATCGGAACCATAGAGAAATGTTGGAATTCAACGACTTTCAGAAAATGGTGGATGAATGCCGGCTTTCCGTCGTGGCTTAGGGTGAGATCGATGTTGCGTCACAGGTCCACTCGACATATTAAAGGTTTAGCGAGGACTCCCACGGCCCAAGCATACGGCCCACCTGATGGTAAACGGTTACCGTAACCTATGGACGTTTGTTACACCAAAGGTATTACTCGCGCGTTGCCGACCCTTTAAATTTTCAAAACGCCCTTTTTGAAGAACCCAATACTGTAGTCTCTAGGGAAAACCTCGGGAGGAAGACCATTCCACAAGCGAAGTGTTCGCGGTAGAAATTCATCTGAAACCTCATGATACGCGACCAGATCGTCTACAAGATATGTGGATGGATTCCCTGCCGATGGCGAGCGGTGCGATGATAAAACGAACCTGCAGGCACCATATCAAACAACACTTCAGAACACAACCCATTATACAAGCGGTAGAACACACACACGTAGGCAAAATCTCTCCTGAGACCTAAGGGCTCAATACCGCTTGTGAGAATGGGATCGTCAACAATTCTCACAGTTAATAGTTGAGTCAAATGGCCCTAGGTGATATCCAGGTGCTCCTGCCCATAAAAGACAGCAATACCCCATGTGGGGCCGGATTTACGCCTTATAGAGAAGCAGTCTTAGCCCCGCACTGAAGTACTGCTTTGCCCTGTTGATTAATTGGGTTGACACTCCTATGCCAGAGGAAGTCCTCTGTGTGATGATAGGAAGAATTGTAGTATGCATACCTGAAGATCTCGCTTTGTCCCGAGGTATGCGAGAGGCCTGTGCTTTGTGTCGCATGTATGGGGAGTATGTCTCTCGCTATGTAATCCTCTATCCATTGCAGAGCTCGCCCTGACCCACTGTAGTCGCAGTACACAACTGTAACAAAAAATACGAGTTTAATAGATTAGATTAGAAAATTCTTTATTGCATTAATAAAATAATACATAGGCGAATTTAATGCTAATTAGCATTTTCTTCCAGCTAACCTTTGTGTGGGGAGGCCAATGAGGGAGGCCTTTGTCCAGCAGTGGACGTCCTACGGCTGATATGATGATGATGAACCTTTGTGTAGTGTGGAGAGAAAGTGGTAGTGCCAGAAAAAGGAAATTTAAACAAACCTTAGCTTAGAAATAAACTTACAAAAATTAAAAATAATAATAATACATATACTTAGACGAAATACATAAATATATCTACATAAAGTGCTCAATTTTGTTGGATGTCTTGAAAAGAGATGAAGTGTTTAAAGAGTTTGGATTTAAAGATTCCCATAGAGGCGGCCTTGCGGATTTCCACTGGAAGAGAGTTCCACAAGCAGATAGCAGTCACAGTGAAAGAGTTAGTGAAGAAAGAAGTTTTATGCTCAGGCGTCTTGAATAAAAGATGTTGAGAAGAACGAGTAGGACGATCAGGTGGAAAAAGAGAAGAAAAACGTTCTTTAAGATAGCAAGGAGACAGAGGGTTTTGAAGGATGTTATGAAAAAGACAGAATATATGAGTATCCTGACGAAACCAATAGATAGAAGTAGAGTACTTTTTAAGAGTAGCAGAGCTCCTTGTGAAAGGGGAAGTACTACCACCATACCTATTTCTGCGGCTAAGCAGCATTCCTGTGATTCTGTTTGAAGGGTATGGTTGCCGGTGAAATTACAGGCTTGAAATGAGGCTTTACACCTGTATACCTCAATTTGATGGACGTAGAGCAGTGCACCGTAGGGCACATTTCTAACGCGCGTGACCTACGAAGCAATTCTCTTATATAGGTGATGGTGGGCATCCTTCTTAGCATGAATTACGCTTTTTAACCCAATTGTGAGCATTGAACCGTAGTACTGCAAAATATTTCTATGCCATTATAACTATTTAGCATTTAAAAGGTGTGCCTTCAACAAAAGACGCCTATCTATCAATCTAACCAAAGAATGCTATCAGATTAGATTTTATAGGAAAGAGTGACTGACCCCTTACATTCTCAGTACCTGTGAATGACATTGCTCAGTATTTTTTTACATAAGACTAAAATATTATACCAATAGTTAAACGAAATTAAAAAAAACACTCTGTATGGGACGTATGGAGGTTCAGGTCATGAACATTTTTTTAAGCATAAGAATGGAACTCTTAACTCTTTAGACCACATACTTTGGATATCAGTATAAACTTTTGTCGAATGTAACAATATCTAAAACGTAACAAAACTGGGGAGAAAAGTGTCTACTTTTTTTTTACTTTATTAGCCCGTTTATTGTACTCACTCATAATTTTGAGAACTAATAATAAACTATTCCTGCCAAATAAACTTTATTTCAGAATAAACCTACTCGTAGTTTCATATATCCAAACAACAGTGTTTAATCTATTTTAATTAAAGCCTGTCATAATTTTCTCTATTGTGTCCGAAATTCCCAAATGAATTGGGTGTTTTGTTTGTGTCGTTCGCGCGAATGTTTATATCCCATGGTTAGTTTCCAAAGCCAGTTTAAAGCCGACAATAACGACATGGCCTGTAGTGTCCACCTTGTACCTAGTAATAAAAATTTATCCAAAATATAAACTGAACTATGCCAGTAAATCGTAAATTAATTGCTGGTATACCTAAATGGCTGGTCAATATTGTGTCAATGAGCTAGGGGACTCGGGGTCAATAACCGGTCAAAATGTCAGTTATTGTGACTAGGTACAGTCTCCTTCAATAGTTCATGGACATAAAGAAGTAAGTCGTAAAACTGAAGCGTACCTACTGAATCAATTTGTATTATGCGCTCTTGATTCAGTGTATGATTCTTAAGGTACGAGTGAATAGGTTTCTTCTAGATCTTCGTGCTTCATCTTATACCACATCATCGCTTACCTTCAGGTGAGACTGTGGTCAAACGAAGATCAGTGTAAAAAAGTATGCATTTTACAAACGACGAATTTTTCTTTATTATTTACCATTGGTAGGTATCGCAAGGTGCATAGGGAACTAATTCTATACCACACGCCAACGCGCCTGGCAGACGGGTCATAAAATTTGGGAGAAGCGACGATGATATTGCTATCTCACTCGCTCTTGTAGCCCTTACGGGAGCCGTTAGTGATGCGCCGAGTACCTATCGATAACACTACTTACCAGAATAGTAAACAAACATGTTTATCGATTGGCCATGTCTGCCACGAATAGGTATTCTATACAGCATTATTTATGTATTTATTCTATACTTATTTTTGGTATTTAACTATTATAGATTTGCATTAAATAACTACTAAATACCATTGTCCCTGAAAGACACGCTTCCACCAGGCATCGGTTGGAGTCGGTCGCCCAAAAAAGCATTGGCATGATGATCTCAATCAGGAATGCTGGGACATACGCAGCATAGAAACAGGGGTAAATCCTTTAGAGAGACCAAATTGTAAGCCCAGCACTGGGACAACGTAGGTTAATAAAAAAGTCACTAACTTTCTAAGCTGAGTGTACGCACTACAATGGCATCTTTAGAGATATTATCGCGAAAGTGTTTCGAGTGGAATATTAATTAGTTGCTAATGCAGACAGACAGGCAGACTATTGTCTTGTCTATTATTAATTTATTATATATGTCCACTAGTCACATGAACCTCTATATTTATTTTTATTTATTATATATAGTGCCAAAACAAGTGTTTGTTTCAAGGATCTTCCAGTCTTAGGCTGCGTCTACGCAAACGAGCCAAGCACGAGCGGCGCACAAGCAGAGCACGAAATCGCGTAGCGACGCGGCGACGCGTAAGCGGACTTGAGAGTCTCGAGGGCCTCGAACTAGACATGGAAATGATTGCTACTTTTAAATCATTTTCATATGATCATATGATTATTTTTTATTATTATTTCGCTTGCGAAAAATCACGGGCAATGAGAAAGCTCGATGAATTCCGAAGAAACGAGGAGGACTGTGATTTCTATCAGACCCGAATGACTGCAACCGATATACGATGAAAACCGATAGTGATTTCATTTGAATGATTTTTAGGAAAGGAAAATAGCCGGTGTAACACATTTTTCACATGCTACTCGTGAAACGTTCCATTCCTACCTCGAACTAGCCTGCTTGGAGCGTTAGGCTCATCGCGCGTGCTCGACTGCGCTCCGCCAACTGTCGGCTTTTGACAAACACAAAGGGATTTGAGTCGCGCTCGCAGTGAAAAAAAAAATCAAAAATCTTTTTGTTCATTAAAATCACAAGGATCACTTTGAAACGTCATTTTTACTGCCTGTTCCTTCGCGACCAAGCCAGGAAAGAAAAGCAAGAAACAAGGCTGGTTGTTCTTTTTAATGATCCTTTTACATTGCATAACAATAAAGAAAATAAATTACATCTAAATTGTAACATTTTTGAACGACTTAGAGTAATATTATTCCCAAGCTTCTCTATCGTCCTAAATAATCCGATATGTTATAATAGGCTTTTTTATAAAGATTTTGTTTAATTACGTTTTTAAAGTTGTCAGTTTTTGTACATCACTTCAAAATTTCGCTCCATCCAAAGGTTGCCTGGAAGAGATCGCTTTTAGCGATAAGGCCGCCCATTGTATTGCCTTATTTATTTTAACCCAGTACTTATTTTTTTTATTATTTCTGTTTGTGTGGTAATTCAATAAAGAGTTATCTATCTATCTATCTACCTTGGGAGCTTGTTACAAAAGCGTACACCTTGCCCTTACTAACTTTATGGAGTCTGCAAGTGGCCACAGTGAGTTTATCTTTATTTTTTGTTGTAGGCTTTTTGTACGTTCACACTTGACGCCGCGAACAGAAAGGCTCGGCTTGTTCATTCATGGCTCGCCTCTCGTATACCCTTATAGCTTTAGGTCAGAACTCAACTCAAATCTGAATAGAGACTCAAGCGTTCATTTTTACAGTTCACTCATTAAAATTTGTCAAACACACTGAGAGCTAGCGAGTCTCCCAAAACAAATAACATATTCTTAGGCCGACTCACGCAACGATGCCTAAACGTATTTAGTGGCTAAATATGATTTAAAGAGTTTAAATTTATATATTTATATTTATTTATTTGGAAAACCAACAGCTAATTTTATCTACATAATATGAAACACAGTAGATAAAAGAAAGCCAATAATAGGTTTTCACGACACGAGGTGTCAAATCATACATACAAATACATAAAATTTAAACATGTTTAGTCGCTAAATACGTTTAGGGTTCGTTGTGCAAGCCGGCCTTAATCTTTGACTAATAAAATAGTGCCACAAAATGCAACCAACTAACTTGACCCACAGTTTCATTTAAATTACAGATAACGGGAGTTTTTTTTTTGGGGTACAAATTGCAGTTACTTTGGATTTGAGACTTTTGCCTATATTTGTGTTACTATAGTTACACGCATACCAAATTACAGCACTGTGGGGTCACTGGTGTACCCTGTGAATTTTGTCAAAGTTTAGTTTTTATCATGGCTAATAACTCAAAAGCTATAAAGAAAGCCCATAAAGATATACCTAACTAACTAAAGAACACATATTTCTGGTGTATGCTAGAGTTACGCCTTATAAAACACAGTTTCAGAATATCGGCGCTTTACTACTTTATTACGACAATCTAATTAATTATATACCTATACCTAATAAATAATATAATTATTCTCATCCCAGATAGGTACATACATACATTCAAATTTATTAAAAAATGTATTTTTTAATCTTTTTAATTTCTTTCTTTTTTTAATCTGTATATGAAATACATAATAATTCGGTGTGCTCCTGATAAGAACTATCGATTGGAAGTATGGGTGGGTGTGAGATAAATGTCTGAATAATGTTACTTTGCCATTTTTAGGGGTTCAAACCAAATAGTAAACAATATTGGCTCCCATCTAGAGCAAGGAAAAAATATAAATTAAGGTCTTCACCACCAAAAAAAAATAAAACACCTGTATAAAAATACCTTTGCAATAATTGGTGAGTAATGTTTTAAACAGGTGTTCAACGGATGTTTAACTTTTCTGTGGTAAGGTCCTAATCATTTTTTATTGCCAAGGGTGCCAATGGTGTTGTTAAAAATTTAAAAACTGTTATTATGTTCAATGGGGTACCTACTACTATATAAAACAGCTTAATTTACTAATACCAAGTGTCGATTTGGAGTTGTGATGAAAAATTGTGGTCAACCAATTTATGACTTTGCATTTCAGAATTTGAAAATCTGATGTATGTTCACAAAAATATTAATTTGTTAAATAAAAAAGCGATAATCATAATTTTAATACTAGAAATAAAGATAAACTCGCTGTTGCCCCTTGTAGACTCAATAAAGTTAGTAAATCGTTTAAAGGGCAATGTGTTCGCTTTTAAAACAAACTCCCAAGTGATGTACAAAAATTGACAATTAACAAATTTAAAAACGCTATTAAACAAAATCTTTATAAAAAAGCCTACTATGAAATATCGGATTATTTAGATGATAGAGAAGCTTGGGATTGAAATTGCTCCAACTCTTTCAATATGTTACAATTTAGACGTAATTTAATTCCTGTATTGTTATGTATTCTAAAAGGATCATTAAAACAAACAACCAGCCTTGTTTCTTGCCTTTCTTTCCTGGCTTGGTCGCGAAGGAACAGGCAGTAAAATTGACGTTTCAAAGTGATCCTTGTCATTTTAATGAATAAAAAAGATTTTGACTTTATAAATTCAGTTCAACATTCTCTCTTACTCCCAATTTTAGATACTTACCTACTTTAAAACCGACACTAACTTGTAAATAAAGTATTTGAAACCGCAAAACTATTTGAACAAAACGAAAATCATTAAAACAAACATAGTCTGAAAACAATGGCTCATTGTTTACCACAAACGCCATAATTGGCTAATAATAAATCATAGCTTTATTTAATAAACATTAAATGATTTATACACACGTGACTAGTAAACTTTAAGTTTAGATAAGTGTCATCATCATCAAGCATCAAGCAACGGTCACAGGCCACAGCTGAACATAGGCTTCCCCCATAGGTCTCCAGGGCAACCGATCTTGTGCGGCCTGACCAACGAATCGCATAATAAAATAAATTAATTAATTAAAATAAAATTAACTGATTCGATTAATTATTTCAGTTAACTAAGGCTTATACAGGAAATACAAAATAGCTTAAGGCGAATATAGTATCTGATTGGTCTTAGCTAGAGGCTTTCTCCTCAAAAAATATATGTCATTTATTGACCTTTTATCTGCAAAGTGAACATACAAAAAAGTTCTACCTGTTTATTTACTATGAGAAAAAAAATATAACAAAATGTAGCTGTTTTCGACTTTCAATTTGATTCAACCTCTAGACGACGTAAAATTTTGTCATTTTTATTTCAACTAAATGTGGGCAAAGACAAATGATGTTATGCTGCGACGGTCTTTCACGTGGCAATTAATTATTTTAAAATTTTCCGAGTAATTAGCAAGCGTACCCTTAGAAGGTAGTTGCACGGGGCGGGCGACGGGCGGCAGTGTACCGCTGACTGTCGTACAGGAGGGTTGTGCTCGTCTGCCTCGCGCTCACCTTTTTGCTGGTCGGTTAGATGCGTGTGGCGGACACACGCATCTAACCGACCAGCAAAAAGGTGCGGGGCCGAAACAATAGCTACGGCTACTGTTAGCGCCTTATAAACTAATGGGGTTGGTGGTGCGTCGCTCACTTGCTCTGTCCAGAGCAAACACTTCACAGATACACCAACCTCGCCGGCGAGGTCAACGAGTCCGTTCAGTCGCCGCCTATACGAGGTACAAGCACGTACCCGTGCGTTTCTCTCCTATCCCCATCCTGGCAACAGCCCAAGCCGAGGTTCGTACTTAAGTGGTGCCCTTGCGCTAGTTGCCTCATCAAAACGTGCAGGGCTGAGCGCCATCTGCGCTCGCCAAAAGTTCGATTAGGCTGCAACGGCCTCAGAGGCCAACAGCGAGATTAGTCCATTCGAAAAAAAATAAGGTGCGTCGCTCACAACGCCTTGTGTATTGGACAGTCTACCCTAGCGGCTATCATTGCCAAATTAATGTATGTTTATCGTATTTAATTAAATGTACATGTAATAAATATTATATATATATCATAATTGTATTTAGTATAATCTAGGTTTATACTTTAATAGTTTATTTTTGTCTATTTGCATTGTAAAGTATTTAGATATTAGGTGCACTCCCTTCATCCATATCTAACTAAGTCTTGAATGTGCAACCTCGACCATATATTTGACAATATTAAATCCTCTCCATCCAAAGGTTGGCTGGAAGAAATCGCTTTAAATCGATAATACCGTCCATTATACTATTTGCTTTGTGTCCTCTATTTTGTCTGTGATTTTTTATGGTGTACAATAAAGTGATTTATTCATTCATTCATTCATTGCCAGGACGGTGTTGGAGCTGGTCCGCAACCTGCGCGTCAGGGACGTGGCGCGCTTACGCATGATGGTGTGGAAGCCGTCGACCCGCGCCTCCACGAACATCCCCGATGCGCTGCAGTAGCGGTATAGGTCATCTTCATATTTAGTGGGGGCCATCATGCGTTGCTCTCTCTTCCAGCGCAGTGGACTCGAGAATCTTTCTGCCTTAACAGCCGTTAGGTTTTTGAGCTAAGTCCCCAAACCACTGCTCTTTCAGCTTGTTAATCCGCTATGTCCGTGACATTGGTGTGTCTACGGATCTCCTCATTTCTGATTTTAGAGAAACTTTAAGCATATATCCCATTCCATAGTGTGACCTTGCGCCTTATTATAAGGCCTACATTTTCTGTAATCATTGAATACTAACTGCCACCCGCGGCTTCACACGCGAGGCGTCAGTAAAAACAATATCCTTCTGCGCAGTCGGATAAAAAATTAAATCGATACTCCATACTAATACCTTATTAGTATGGAGTATACTAATTACCTCACGTTACCTTTTCACAACTAAACGGCTGAACGGATCGTAATGAAATTTGGCAAGGAGATACAGTGTAAACTCTATATAACGACACTCAAGGGGAACTGAGCATATTATGACGTTATAGAGAGTTGTCGTTAAATGGAGAGAAGTAAAATCTGTATTAGAAAAAGAAAACGTTTATTTCTGATTTGTCTTGTTAAATAGTACCTACAATAAAAATCTGTTTTAATTTGAACGCTATTGCGTTTTACAGTTTATGTTTACAATTTGAAAGTTTGTGAGCTACTAAGAATATGACAACGTATAGATAAAATCCATCACTTCTACTAACAACAGTCTGCAGCTACACGTGCAAGCAATCCCTTTTTTGTAAACAAAAGAACGGATTTCTTAGAAATTTTGTTGTATATGATGCCAACAGTCGAGTTTATTATGGTCTAGAATAATAAAACGACAGAAGGATATACACAGCTGCGCAGTTTTTACTAATTTGGCAACTTAAAAAGACTTTTTATTACAAATTGTTGTCGTTATTGAGAGTGGGTGTAATGCTATACAGAGTGTACCATTGTATGCAAGACAAGCTAAACCAACCAAAGCCGAGTGATTTCGACGCTTTAGAGAGTTTGTCGTTAAAACGAGTGACGTTATATGGAGTTTACACAGTATAAATAATCTTGAAGGGGGTGAAAAAGGAGTTGAAAGTGTGTATGGGCAATCCATAATTCCTCAAGTCAGGTTAAGCAGTAGCGACTGCGCATAAGGGTAATGTTTTTAATGACAAACAACGCGTGCGAGCGGTCAGCGCCAAGCCACAAGCAGTCAAACCTCATCTGGAGTATCACTCCAAGCCCTCATCACCATCATCACACTAGGGAGAAGCACTGAATCCCAGCGCACAAAGACCTACGAAGCCGGGACGAAGCGGGGCATACAGGCAACATCGTATCACCATACAGTCCATTCGTAACAACCACCGCCCGCCCTGGTTCACCTGGTTCCGTACATCGCAAATTAAAAGTCTATGTCCCTGTCATAATCTATCTGTATACCAAATTTTAGCGACATTGGTCCAGCTTCGCTGGTTAGATAACGTTCTACCCAACGAAGCCATTATTTCTACCCATTCTTAACTGAGAACACAACATCGATTTATCATATTCGATAACAGGTAGGTAGGTCCATAATCTAATCATTGATTCTATGCATGCTCTAAGATTATACGTACACTAATATTTATTATACTCAGTGCAAACACGTGTAAAGTCACGCGACACTCTTATCGTACTCATGGATGTCCATCACTAGGACATGGTGGACAAGCACTGTCAATTATTTTATTTATGGACCGAAGCGAGATCTCTAAATCAACTTGGGCAAATCGGCGTGTATGTATGCATGTATGTATGTTTGTTTATCTGAGGATAACTTTCAAAGCGTTGATCTGATCATCGTGAAATGATACATAGGTAGGTAGTGATGGCACAACTTGGTAGGACTAAATGAGATATGAATGTTGGGGGGTTGTTGAGATGTTGGGATTCAAGAGGGGTAAAAAAACTGAAAATGAGATTATAAGGTCAAGTGGGACGTCAAATGCAGAGCTTTATTTGTAAATTTAGACTCCTAGCAACCTATAATAGGCAGTTTTTCCGAGGAGGTCCTAAGACGCTTTCCAGTGTGACCACACTCGCTGTCAGCTCGAAGAACTGACAGCCGATGCAATTCTGTGCCTTGCCTACTGCCTTTTTTTATTTGTTATCCCGACGTTTCGGCTGTGTTGCAACAGTCGTGGTCACGGATTGAAAACACAACAGTCAACCCGTGACCACGACTGTGGCAACACAGCCGAAACGTCGGGATAACAAATAAAATAGGTACATACGCGATAAATACTCGTTTTAATCAATAATTATAACTACCAGTTGCTTCAATCCACTGCAAAAATATTTTTTACTAAATTCCCATTTGCCACGCGTGCTAGCGGTTGAGGTAAGGTTGTAGCTGTGAATAACCGATATTACTGACAGCTAGTAATCCAGACATGACAGATTAGACGTAAGCATGACTTTATTCCTCCTTCCTTTATCTATCATGTGCTTAGATAAAAACAAAAAGGGAAGATACAGCACAAGGGTCTCGCAAGTGGGCAGCTCAAATTAGGTTCATGCACACAATTTCGCTTCAGTAACAATACTGTGCTCGTTCTAAGAAAGAAAGAAAATACATTTATTTGACACACACACAGAACAGACCATTCAGAACAGAACAAATACAAAACAAAAACATACCTACTTACCTAAAGAATATAATAGTAAAAAGAAAAAATATTTAAGTACAGAATTAAAGAAAGAACACAAGATAAAAATGTAGTTCTTAAGACGGACTTATACATAGGTAGGTACAGATAATATGGTCTTCCGTGCTGTGTGGGCTAAACAGATCCCATCTCAGCGTATTGCTGCCTACCTGCCTACAGGAAGATAAGTGGCGCTGGTTTTCAGATGGGACCCATGGGTAGCCTCACGAGCGCAGAAAAATAAATGATTAAACATATACATAGACATTACATGGATACACATACGTGAATAATAAAATAAACTTGAAAGAATAAAATAGTTATACCTAGTCAGGTCATAAGTATTGTCACACAGTAAAAACTTTTCTTTTAGAATGCTGGCCACAAAAAAGTTTATAGAATTCGAATTTCGAATTGTTTATGAAAATAAAAATGTATACTTTTTAGAATTTTACTCATTTTTATATATGGAGTGGACGCTTAAAGAAGACCGTGTTGCAGTTATTGCGTTGCATCGTTGCGGTTACGCGCCAATTCAAATTTTTGACATACTGAAAAATTTGAATATAACCAAAAGATTCGTTTATCGCACCATCAAACGATACAATGAAGACTCTAGTGTAGATGACAGGTCAAGAAGTGGTCGCCCTCGGTCTGTTAGGACTCCAGCAGTGATAAAAGCTGTGAAGGCGCGAATTCAAAGAAATCCCAAACGTAAGCAGAAACTGTTGGCCCTTCAGATTGGGTTAAGCAGAACCACGGTGAAAAGGGTGTTAAATGAAGACTTAGGGCTTCGGGCATATCGAAGAAAAACAGGACATCGTTTGAATGCTCGTCTAATGGACCTGAGACTGAAGAGATGCCGCGCTTTGTTGAAGCGGTACGCGGGAAAAAAATATCGGGAAATTCTTTTTTCGGGTGAAAAAATTTTTACCGTAGAAGAGAGCTACAACAAACAAAATGATAATGTGTACGCACACAGTAGTGATGAAGCGAGCAACCGTATTCCGCGTGTCCAACGAGGTCATTTTCCATCCTCGCTCATGGTATGGTTGGGAGTTTCTTATTGGGGCTTAACAGAGGTACATTTTTGTGAGAAAGGTGTAAAAACGAATGCAGTTGTGTATCAAAATACAGTCCTGACGAACCTTGTGGAACCTGTTTCTCATACCATGTTCAATAACAGGCACTGGCTATTCCAACAAGATTCGGCGCCAGCTCATAGAGCGAAGAGCACACAAGACTGGCTGGCGGCGCGTGAAATCGACTTCATCCGGCACGAAGACTGGCCCTCCTCCAGTCCAGATTTGAATCCGTTAGATTACAAGATATGGCAACACTTGGAGGAAAAAGCGTGCTCAAAGCCTCATCCCAATTTGGAGTCACTCAAGACATCCTTGATTAAGGCAGCCGCCGATATTGACATGGACCTCGTTCGTGCTGCGATAGACGACTGGCCACGCAGATTGAAGGCCTGTATTCAAAATCACGGAGGTCATTTTGAATAAACTTTAGGGTCATAAGAATCTATGTTTTGTTAAGTTCATTTTGGTAAATAAATGGTTACATAATGAATAAACTTGTTTCAATTATTTTATATTAAACATGTGACAGAATTTATAACCTGACTAGGTATATATAGTTACTACGGCGACTCGGCGCCGCAACTGACACTTGATTCTCTCTCGCTTGCACTAAACATAGGGTCTTCGCTCCGTCTCGCTCACCGGGTTGACATTTCACGTAAAAACGTAATGAAACTTGCTTTATAAAAGTGTGCGTGAGATTATCTATGTAGTGCAGCAGGCCCTAGTTTGACTATTATCAATGTAAGCGCGTACCGTATCTTCCCTTTTTGTTTTTATCTAAGATCATGTTATTGTATTTATCTATTTTTTTTTTCATTTAAGATGGGAAAATGTTTTTTTCTTCTGGCAGTCATGGGTTACTGAATGGACGCTGACGTTTTTTTATAGCTATATATAAATGTTAATGTTAAGGTGTTTCGTAAAATTAGTGCTTGTATTTAGTTAAACTAAACTTGTGTAAATTGGTTACTCTTTTTAGGGGTAGAAATTACAGTTATTGTGGATTTCAGACTTTTGCCTTTATTTGTGTCACTAAAGTTACACGCATACCAAATTTCAGCACTGTGGAGTCATGGTGTACCATGTGAACTTCGTTAAAGTTCAGTTTTTATTAAGGCTAATAACTTAAAAACTACAAGATTTAAACTAAAAATAAAAACGAGGTCGAAATGTACTCATAAAGACCTTTCAATAAAGGTGCCATTTAACCGCATAGTCCCATTTTGGAATTTTACCCCTTTTGAACCTCAATATCTCAAGGACCCCCCCCCCCCCTCCCACACACACACATTTTTAGTCACACCAGGATTGTGCCAACACTACCTACCTATACTTCAAATTTCACGATGATCGGATCAAAACTTCGAAAGTTATCCTCGGACACACAAACATACATACAACGCCAATTTCCACGAGTTGATTTGGAGACAATAACTATTACAAGCGTCCGCACTCCACCCAAAGAGTGCGTTGATTTGCAAGCAATGTTTCTTGTAGGTAACTAAAAACTGTGCCATTACTGGATAACAGAGCAATACTGCTAATGTGCTGAGATAAGATAATATATTTGTTTATCGCGATAGTATTGTTTGTTTTACTTTCTGCCAGACTGAGCACAAATAGCAAACTAGACCAGTAGGTACTACAATTTCTGTTGAGCCATCATCATGAAGTGGTACACACGGCTACACATCAAGCTATACATTTCCAGTATAAGCTGACCTCTCCTTCTACGAAAAGCCTACACAATGCAAGGTCAGCTTATACTGGAAATGTATAGCTTGATCTGTAGCCGTGTGTACATACGCCAAAACTGTTATCCGACATTATTATTTTGAAGTTAAAAAACGTATTATATTACTGACGTATTATTTGTACATATTTTTAGTTTATTAGTAAGTAGGTATATGTAGTTTATGTAGGTTTATGAATATAGATACACCGCCGTCTTTTTGATATTGTTTAGTCCTGTCCATCCAAAGGAAGAGATCGCTTTGAGCGATACGACGGCCCATTGTACTTGCCTTCATTTTTGTGTGTTTCTTTGTATTTTTAATTTTGTTGGTGTACAATAAAGAATATTCTATTCTATTCTATTATGTTATATAACATAATCATGTTTACTATAACCTTAGGGCATTTTTATCATACCTACCATAACCAAGTAACTCAGTTTTTATGTCTAAGCCGTAAAACAATACCAATGCTATAAAATCATGTTTTTTCAAGGTCAGGTGTATAAATGTAAGGTAATTTATTGCAAATAACGTTATATATAATAATAAAACCCGCATGTTTTCTCAGACTTTACGTAATAAGTTGATAACACTATAATCCTAAGTAAATTATACCAAACTTTGTGAATAATGAAGGGGCTTTTGCGAATGTGTGTGTTTTGATACGGGTAGGGTTACCAGATGAAAAAATCAAAAGTCCGGAGAAAAGGCCTGATTTTCATTGAGAAATCCTGAGATTTTTTAGTTTGGGGATTTTCTCTCAAACGTTCTTAACAATTTAAAAGAGTCGTAATATCATCGTTTTTATATACACTGCGGATCTCGCTGACGCGTTGCAATAATTAAAGGAAAAATGTGTGAATAGGTTTTTTCTAGGCAAGCGTGCTCCATCTTCGATCACACCTTCACTTACCATCAGGTGAGGTAGTGGTCAAGCGCTTCGCTATCATCAATATAAAAAAATAAGGTATCTTCACATATTAAGTATGATAAAACTGATTAAGTACTTGAATAAATATGTACTGATTTTAATTTTGTGCATTTATTACCCAAGAAAGATTATTTTTAGTTTGTTTAACTTTTTATTAAAGATATCTTTAAAATGTAAGCTGTATTTTATTGAAAATTCTAAAAATCCTGAAATCTCAAGACATATCCTGAGATATGGTACGGGAGGCAAACACCGGAACTACTGAACCGATTCTGGAATTGTTCTCATTATAGTAGGAAGCTACATTATCTATGATTATTTTATTATGAGAAAAATCCGCGCTAAGCCGGAGGATATCAGTTAGTCTTAAAATAATATTATATTTATCAGTCTATCCAAAAAAATTATATAATTGATGTATGATATTTGTGACAAGATTATCAATGATGAGTTCGCAAGATATTTGTTAATAATATATATTTAGATAGTTACTTATCATGTTATTTACTTTATTTCAAAAAATATAGAGACTTATTTGTATTCTAAAATCGTGTCCCAGGCACAACATGCCACCTTACTATTTACATAATCTATCACCAATATCATAATATGAGTTGTAACAGGGCTTCCCAAACTTATTTGTATTGTGACGCCCTTGAGAATTTGCCATTTTTGTACGGCGCCCCTCAACCCAGCCCCCCCCCCCCTCCGCCCCCTCCCCCTCCTCCTCCTCCAAGGGTCAAAAATACCCACCAGTTTTAATACTAGCCTAATAACCGGTTATCATAAAACCACTATTTGGACATTTATAATTTTTATTAGTAAATAAGAACAAAACCGAAACAATAATAATGATGGAAAGAGATATTTAGTTGACTGTTGGCTGGCTGCTAATGAGAAGGATGTGCTTGCATTTCTGAGCATAGCTTCTCAAAACGGGGCTCCAGTTTGGAAATTGCCACTCTCATTTCTTTCTCTACGTCTATATTTGACCTGTACTTCTTCTACTGCAACTGCAGAAAAGCCTGTTTCGCACAAGCACGAAGTCGCAAATGGTGATAGAACCTTTAATGCTGCAATGCTGATGGCCTGGTTACAGACGGACAGACAGACAGCGGAGTCTTAGTAATAGGGTCCCGTTTTACCCTTTAGATACGGAAGTATTCATTCCTTTTCCACGAAACTAGGAATCCTAACATAAGGTCAGAGTCTAGACTACGTAAATGTGTGAATCTTGCTCAATAAATGAAAACAAACTCTACCATTGGTTGATATTTATTAGTCTTTATGTAGACTAATAAATATCAACGACAAGAATATTAAATTTTTATATTATTCAATATCTGTTTTCGCGATGTAAACATGCCCATCCTACACGTGGCGTCGTCGTGGAATTATTTTCGCGAGTTTGTTGGTGTGGTAGCAAAAGAATAATAATGTATGTAGGTGTAGGGTTGCCAGACGCTAATATTTTATTATTTCGTTTTTTTTTATTAAGTTGTTAGTATTCATAATAAAATAAATATATTAAACTTTATATGGTTTTACTACCTATTAGCTGCACTATATGCAGGTCTTCTATAAGCTAATCTAATCTACTAGGTAGGTATATTAAGATATACCTAAATCTAACTAGATATCTCTATCCGCTGCATCTACAACGCGACACCTACGCAACAAATAACTGTTTAATATTAGTAACTATAGAATAAACCCTATTGCTCTAAAAGCATTGTACTTTGATTAGTAACGATTTCATTGACTGGTTAGTAGGTAAAAAAGTTTGTATGAGCTTGGCTCACATAGGAAAAAGGACAGTACTGAAAAATATAGTATGAAAGTTATTAATAGAGACTGGCCCACATTAGCCAATAACCGGGATTCGTGGAAAGAGGGAATGTGGCCTTTGCCCTGCAGTGGGACTCTACGGGCTGATAATAATATATTTATCATCCCCCCATCTCGAAAAGAGTATTTTTGCTCTTCGATATCTGAGTGCAAAAGCCGTTTTCATCCGCTAGAGGATAAAGTAAATTGAATTTAAAACATCGTGTGCACTAAGTTTGTGAATTCAAAACATCATTAAACCTATTTACTTCTACCTCCATGGTGCCGAATTTATCATACAATCTTTTTTAATTTTTAAAAACTCAGACTCGGAACCTTCGTGGTGTATTACTTTTTTTTTTTGGATTTAGTCATTTGCTCGCTGAGGTGGGATGAAAAGTTACGTGTTGCACTCGAGTGCAAAGATTTTACACCTCGTGCTCTTTTGATTCCCTCGGTACGCTCATGATTCTAATTTTATAATCCTTCGCTTGCTCGGTCATCAAAATTGAGCACGCGGTTAAAAGCAACTTTGCACTCTTGTATAACAAGTAACTATTTACTGTGTACTTACGAGTATTAATACATTCCACTCCAAGTAATGACATTGTGATAAAGACGAGTGACCAAGCAAGGGAACGTTTTTTTACTTGTATTGTAACTTATACCATATTTATTAGTTTATCTATTATTTTCAACTAGTGTTTATTGATGTGTAATATTAGAAAGTACGTTTATTGAAAAAAACTCTATTTCGTTCATTATCAATATAACAGTCTTATTTTTTATTATACATTTTTTTCCTGCTACATTATATCATGCACTACCTACAATTATTTTTTTCAAGACTACACAAAGGTACGTGGCAGAGAATGTTTGCTAGCATTAAGTTCGCCTAATGTACAGATTTAAATATTTTGTGCAATTAAAGAATTTTCAATCAATCAACGTTTCGTTCGACTGCTAGGTGGCATCCCTATTAGTTGTTGTGAACGCGAACATTATCGCGCGATACCGGCCGAAATATCGTATAAATAGTAGCGGCCTTGATCGCGACTCGGAAACCGGCACTTGAAATGTTACAATTCGTTTATATAACACAGCGAGTATTTTTTATTTTTTTTCAAATGGACTTATCTCGCTGTTAGCCTCTGAGGCCGTTGCAGCTTAACCGAGCTTTTGGCGAGCGCAGAAGGCGCTCAGCCCTGTAAGCTGTTTTGATGAGGCAACTAGCGCAAGGGCACCACTTAGGTACGAACCTCGGCTTGGGCTGTTGCCAGGGTGGGGATAGGAGAGAAACGCCCGGGTACGTGCTTGTACCTCGTATAGGCGGCGACTGAAGGGACTCGTCGACCTCGCCGGCGAGGTCGGTGTATCTGTGAAGTGTTTGTTCTGTCTTTATTACTTGCCAAATATTTTTTTACGAATGTAACCTATATTTTCTATTTTTAATCTTGCTATTTGAATAAAAGACTAGTATTTTTACAACCAATCACTGCAGTTTACATATATTTGAACAACAATAGTATTTAAATATCAAAGAAGCGGAAAATTTACGACAAAACACTTCAAAGTCAGTAGAGAATTTAATTTTCCTTGCGGTTCAGAAATAAACCAATCTGTTTTATCGCATCCTCGCTAGTAGACCTTGACTTAGCGAAAACGTTGCGGAACAAAAATCCTCTATGGTTGGTTTAGATTTAAAGTGCGATTAAACTAATTATCATAATTCCTTTAGAGACCAGTTGTAAACTTGTGAGCTTGCATGCCTGAATTATCTAGGGCTTGCTTTTTTAAGCGTTCTAGTGGTACCTATGACACTAATATTATAAATGTGAAAATTTGGTGTTTGTTTATTTATTTGTTTGTTTGTTACTCAATTACGTTGTAACGGCTGAACCGATTTCGATGAAATATACGTAGATTAAAACCTGGATTACCACGTCATAGGCTTTTATACCATAAAAAATCAGTTCTCATGGGATAAAAAACGAGTGTGATTTAGACCACACAACTGTAGTAAAACTTCTTATTCAGAATATTAATTTATAAAATTGTTTAAGAACGAAATGAAATTACGAAAAAAATAATCAAGGATTCACCGTTCGCGTAACGCTAGCAAACTCGCAAACGAACTACTGACTGAATATTTCATGCCCTGGTTATGAGAGGAAGAGAGAAAGAAAATGTGTGCGCGCACTGCTCTCTCTTGCTCCTACAGTAATATACGAAACGTAACTCTCTCTCTTTCTATCTTCACTAACTTATATCTCCCTCTCAATATACGTTCACCTCGCCTGATCACACTTTTCGTAACGCTCTCGTCACGCATTCACCAAGTCAAGGGTGCGTAAAGAAGTTTTACTTCAAATACGGAGTGACAAGTCAAGTTGCAACAGCGAGTTTAGCTTTCTAGGTTACCAACACATTTAATAGCGTAACGCGTATGAAGTCGCGGGCAACAGCTAGTTCTATTTATATTAATATACATATTTACAAATCTGGTGATTTGTAAGTTTTGTAACAATAGAAACAAGAAATCGTTTACGATACAGTTCTATATGTTATCGCAAACCTCACGCGTCGAAATGCGCGTGCCAAATATCCGCGACGCAATTGTAGCCATTGTTGTCCACAGAAGGTGTTTATTATGAGTCGTGAATAGTCGTAATCGATTAATTTAAACTTTTGTTGTTCAAGTGTGATTCATCTCACCCATGTGGGTTATGTCACCATAACACTTTGTACCACTGATATTAAATTAAATTTGTCAATTTACAGATAATTGAAATAACACTTCTTTACGCACGCTTGAATTGGGGAGTAAGCTGGTGAATGCGTGATGACAGCGTTACGAAAAGTGTGATAGAGCGAGGCGAACGAGTTGAGAGGGAGATATAAGTTAGTGAAGATAGAAAGAGATAGGCAAGAGAGAGAGGTGCGAGCACACATTTTCTTTCTCTCTTTCTCTCATAGCCAGTTACGTTTCGTATATCTAAGACACAGTGCAGGCCTATTGTCTGTATCACACTGTAGAAGCAAGAGAGAGCAGTACGCGCGCAACATATTATTTCTCTCTTCCTCTCATAGCTAGTGCATGAAATAGGTATATATAATATCTCAGTCAGTAGTTCGTTTGCGAGTTTGCTAGCGTTACGCGAAAGTTGATTTCTTGATTATTTTTCGTAATTTCATTTCGTTCTTGAACAATTTTATAAATTAATATTTTGATAAAGAAGTAAAAGCCCACTCGTTTTATTTAGTAAAATAATATTTTAATTCTGAACCTCTGTTTAGTCCGCTGGTTATACTAACATTTAAAGAAAGAACTCTAGCTCTCCTAAAATTCTAAAATAGAATCAAACAATTGAATTTCAATAAACCGAGACTAGAACGGGTTTCATGGCGGCCTTGAAGCGAAGAATTTATGCCAAACACGTGCTCGACGTTATATCCAAACACGTATCCAAACCATGGTTTGCCATTTTGATTGTGTATCTGTGGACTGTGAAATAAATAAATAATGCTGGACATTTCACACGGCGCCATCTAGCCCCAAACTAAACAGAGCTTGTACTATTGATAACAGACAGAATAAGTACCTATATTTTTTTTTTAAATACATACTTATAACACTAATAATATAAATGTGAGAGTTTGGATGTTATTATAATAAATAAATAATTAATATTGCTGGACATTTCACACAGCGCTACCTAGGCCCAAACTAAGCAGAGCTTGTGCTACGGGAACCAGATAACTGATAGAAACTTTTTTTGTAAGTACATACTTATAATATATGTATAGAAACACATCCAGACCCGGAACAAATATCTGTAGATTATGGAAATAAATGTTCCGCCGCGGGAATCGAACCCGCTACCTCCTGCGTCTCAGCCGGCTATTCGCTCACTGCGCCACGAAGGTTGTCAATGTCAATATTTGTTTATTTCTTTGTTTGTTACCCAATCACGTCGTAATGGCTGAACCGATTTCGATAAAATTCGGTGTGTTGATAGATTATTACCTGGATTCAAACATAGGCTACGTTCCGTTGACAAATTACGAGTGCGAAGCCACTGGCGGAAGCTAGTATTTTATAAAGAAACATCCAGACCCGGAACAAATATCTGTAGATCATACAAACATTTGTTCAGTGGCGGGAATCGAACCCGCAACATCCTGCGCCTCAGCCGGCTATTCGCCCACTGCGACACGGAGCTCATCAAATGTTTGCTTTTATCTAGATAATTAAAGGATTAAATGCATAAACGCGTTTATGCCTGTCGCTTGATTAAAATAAAAAAGGTTCTAATAAATTTATATTAAGACTGTTTAAAAACAATTCAGTTTGAGTTTTATTATTTATAGATAGATAGATGACGTTATTGCACACCAGTAAAAATAAACAAATAACTTTTAAATCATATGTACAATGGGTGGCCTTATCGCAAAAAGCGATCTCTTGCAGGCAACCGTTGGATGGACAGGATCTATGTCAATAAATAAGGACGGCGGCGTAAACCAGATTATTAAAACAAATTACTGATTAAAACGGGTATTTATCGCGTATATATTTGTTATCCCGACGTTTCGGCTGTGTTGCAACTGTCGTGGTCACAGATTGACTGTCAACCCATGACCACGACTACTGTCAACCCGTCCTGACCATGACTGTTGCAATACAACCGAAACGTCGGGATAACAAATAAAAAAGGGTTAACAGTCAACCCGTGACCATGACTGTTGCAACACAGCCGAAACGTCGGGATAACAAATAAAAAAGGGTTGACAGTCAACCCGTGACCATGACTGTTGCAACACAGCCGAAATGTCGGGATAACAAATAAAAAAGGGTTGACAGTCAACCCGTGACCATGACTGTTGCAACACAGCCGAAACGTCGGGATAACAAATAAAAAAGGGTTGACAGTCAACCCGTGACCATGACTGTTGCAACACAGCCGAAACGTCAGGATAACAAATAAAAAAGGGTTGACAGTCAACCCGTGACCATGACTGTTGCAACACAGCCGAAACGTCGGGATAACAAATAAAAAAGGGTTGACAGTCAACCCGTGACCATGACTGTTGCAACACAGCCGAAACGTCGGGATAACAAATAAAAAAGGGTTGACAGTCAACCCGTGACCATGACTGTTGCAACACAGCCGAAACGTCGGGATAACAAATAAAAAAGGGTTACCAGTCAACCCGTGACCATGACTGTTGCAACACAGCCGAAACGTCGGGATAACAAATAAAAAAGGGTTGACAGTCAACCCGTGATCATGACTGTTGCAACACTGCCGAAACGTCGGGATAACAAATAAAAAAGGGTTGACAGTCAACCCGTGACCATGACTGTTGCAACACAGCCGAAACGTCGGGATAACAAATAAAAAAGGGTTGACAGTCAACCCGTGACCATGACTGTTGCAACACAGACGAAACGTCGGGATAACAAATAAAAAAGGGTTAACAGTCAACCCGTGACCATGACTGTTGCAACACAGCCGAAACGTCGGGATAACAAATAAAAAAGGGTTGACAGTCAACCCGTGACCATGACTGTTGCAACACAGCCGAAACGTCGGGATAACAAATAAAAAAGGGTTGACAGTCAACCCGTGACCATGACTGTTGCAACACAGCCGAAACGTCGGGATAACAAATAAAAAAGGGTTAACAGTCAACCCGTGACCATGACTGTTGCAACACAGCCGAAACGTCGGGATAACAAATAAAAAAGGGTTAACAGTCAACCCGTGACCATGACTGTTGCAACACAGCCGAAACGTCGGGATAACAAATAAAAAAGGGTTGACAGTCAACCCGTGACCATGACTGTTGCAACACAGCCGAAACGTCGGGATAACAAATAAAAAAGGGTTGACAGTCAACCCGTGACCATGACTGTTGCAACACAGCCGAAACGTCAGGATAACAAATAAAAAAGGGTTGACAGTCAACCCGTGACCATGACTGTTGCAACACAGCCGAAACGTCGGGATAACAAATAAAATAGGGTTGACAGTCAACCCGTGACCATGACTGTACATCACAAATTATTTTGTATAAAATAAAGATCTTAAATGTTTTGAATTGTTTACCAAATTCAGATTATCTCATTCTAAAATCCAAGTGTGACGCAATGGAATGTGTGTCCTAGACCCACAAACAAATCCATTGAATGAATTAACCGCATGAATGAAAAACAAAAACACATTATATCAATTACAACGATTAAGCGTAGCGTAACTAACAACACTACACTTTGTACGTGCAAAATTAGACAGAATAATGCAAAACAACTGTTTTAATTCGATTTAAAAAAATCGTACTTCTACCTATTTCAGTGCAAATTAGGTTCAATCCTCCTGAACTCTAACAAACTGAAAGCAAGCTACTTCAAGAATATATTATAAGTGCTGACCAATCCGCAGTTTTGCACGCGTTATTTTACAATAAAAACATTACCCTCCTTCTGCGCAGTTGGGTAAAAAGTTGCCTATGTTACTCAATGTAGCATTCTAATGGTGAAAGAGTTTTAGAAATCGGACCAGTAGTTTTTGAGTTTATTCGTTACAAACATACAAATCTTTCCTCTAGCTGTTGCCCGCGACTTCGTACGCGTTACACTACTAAATGTGTAGGTAATCTAGAAATAAAACTAAACTCGCCGTTGCAACTTGACACCCCATTTTTATCACATGGGAACGGATTTATGGAATAAATCAAAATCAGTTCAGCCGTTACGACGTGATTGAGTAACAAACAAACAAATAAATAAACAAAAATCCAAACTTTCACATTTATAATATTAGTGTGATGATATCTACTAGGTGTTGCAATTAAACTACATATATGTAATCTGTGGCATCGTTACAATACGATAGTTCTCTAACATTTCGTCGAGCAGCATTTTATCGAATTCATCGAGATTTTGATGATACAACAAGAAAATGATAAAAAACGAATCTGCTTTAAACCACACGACTGAAGAAAACTTCTTTTTCAAAATATTAATTTATAAAATAGTTCAATTACAAAATTGTACACACGTCTGTCTGTAGGTCGATCAGTCTATGTTCATTCTGGACAGACGCAACTCGCAATCGCACAATAACGTTTAAAAATATCCGAAACGTAACTCTCTCTCTTTCTATCTTCACTAACTTATATCTCCCTCTCAACTTTCGTTCGCACTTTTCGTAACGCATTCACCAGCTTACTCCCCAAGTCAAGCGTGCGTAAAGAAGTTTTACTTCAATAAATTCTTTGTGTAGAAACCGTCCTTTCAATATAATTGGTTTAAATTTGCAACACATTTTAATGTAAATCTGTGATATACATAATATAAGTTACGAAGTCTAAGCATCTAGAATGATATACTAGTGTTATTGAGAAGTGACACGTGAACAGAATATATAACGCATCACTTCAAAGATGGCTGCGTATAGGCAATGGCGTCGGCAATATTTTTCTAGTGCTCAATGAATCGAAGAAATCCGATGCCAAGTTGAGCTAAATGGGTTTTGCTTCTAGTTCTAATGGAGTTTTAAGATTAATTACGTTTAAAATCGAAATAGATGATAGTATAATAATGAATAACTGTGGAAAGCGTTCTTTTTTGTTTTGAGTTTGAGTTAGATTATGGTGCTTAGAAACTGCGTTGATTTTAATTAAACACTTAGTGGAAATGTGGAAGTATGTATTAACAAAAAAATATATAATCACAACTAGAGAACAGTAATTCATTATTCTTTATTGTACACAAATAGATTACAGACAGAAACAACTTACAAAATCGGCATGTACAAAGGCGAGCTTAATAAGACTTTTCTTCCAGCAAAACTTTGAAGATGGAGATAGTTGATTATAGTGGTGGGTACGTGCATAGAAAAGGACATTGGAGTAAAATATTAATAAATATATATATATATATATATATATATATATATACTCTATTAAATACATTACTTATACATATTTGACGTCTGTCTACCGCCGTGACGCAATGGGCGTATAGCCGGCTGAGACGCAGGAGGTAGCGGGTTCGATTCTCGCCGCGGAACAAATGTTTACACGATCTACAGATATTTGTTCCGTAATACACCTACTTATACATAATAACCTAAAAGTTTACATGGACAGGTAATGCTCGTAATTGTGCTACGAGGCACTAAGAAAGGGGCAGATATATTCAGGTTAGCTGTAAAAATAAATTTAAAAGGATGACTACAGGTACAAACCTTCAGTAATGTACCTAGAGACACCTGCAGAAAAAAGATTGAGGTCGGGCTACTGCGTGAGATGCTCAGCAACTTCTAACACCTCAAATAACCTTTCAAACGATCGTTACAATCCAGTTCGATCTGGTACAAACAAGTTACAATTAATATTTTTACTCTACATACGATACATATCAGCGTATCGTATCAGAAATGTGCATACGATGTTCGCGGTGCATTCCTAGGGAATCAATTTTCACGCTGTACGTGAAACTGTTGGATACTTGCATTGGCTGGCAAAACATGACTCGTTCTAATGGTCAATGAATATAAACTTTAACCAAAGTGTCATATTTATCCCCGTAGATTTTATGGTAAGGTATTAATTAGTATTATTCCATTGGTTGTATTTTATTGAAATGTAATGATCAATGTTTTTAACTAAACAGTATTGAATGTAAAGTTCGTTTAACCACGCTCTTATGAGTCTATTTGTGCGATATTTAGACACACAAAAACAAACAATAAAAAAATTAAGAAAAGGATAAATCGCAGGCTAGAACCGTTGGTGGTATTATCGCTATGAGAGATCTCTTTCAGACAACCTTGAAATTAACTGAAACACGAGAATAATATCGGACGGTATTTGTAAGATTATATGAGATTAAATGAGTCACTTCCGCTGTCTGCTCGCTTAGATCTTCTAAACTACTCAACGGATTTTAATGCAGTTTTCAGCAATAGATAAAGTGATTCAAGAGGAAGGTTTATATGTATAATACATATATAGTAACTGCGAAAGTAACTGTTTGTTTGTTAGTTTGTTTCTTACCTTTTCATATCTAAATGGCTGAACGTAATGAAAGGCACGGAGATATATCCCGTGGAAAGACATAGGCTTCTTTTTACCCGAGTGCGCAAAAGGAGGGTAATGTTTGTATTGGAATGACCACGCGTGCAAAGCCGCGGGCGGGTCAGCTAGTTACCAATAAAAACAAAATTAAATAATAGAGATGATCGAGCACGAAAATCGAGAAGATACTTAATTGAAGAGAACCAGATTGATCATAATTAGTTGTGAATAAAAATAATTGGGTAGTCCCACATTAAGCTATAGAATAATCCATTTAAATTATATAGGAAGTTTCTATATCATCTTCAAATAGCAACATTACCGCTACAAGTTGTTCAAAACTGGTTCCATCTGATTGTACACCCACTTTACACCCACGAACCTTTGCAAATTAGTATTGTTATATTTAACAAAGCGATGTTCCCAAAATAACCATTTCAAAATAGGTAATAGGATTCGCAACATTTAGATTTGATTGTATGAAAATCTCGTGGTAATTTAGGTCATCTTTGAGCGGTAAATACTGCCTCAATCAATATTTTTATATAGCACGGCCTCTTTAAAGTCGCCTGTAACACTAAGTACTACAGTTGCGTTGCCTATACGAGGAATGACATATAAGTTTTGTCGTTTGAAGAAATAAACACAACTAGAACCTTAGAGTACTTTTTATTGTTTTCCAAAGTATTCACCACGTAGCTTAATACACTTTTCCATTCGCTCAAACCAGTTATTATAAAATTTATTCCACTCTATAGTGGGGTTGTTCAAAATGGCTGACTTGAAAGCATCGACTGCTTCTTCACCGGACTGGAACCTTTGACCACGAAGACTTTTCTTAATATTAGGAAATGTAAAGAGCGACTGTATGGAGGATGGTCAAGAATTTGTACTCTTTCCTGCTTCAAATACTCAATCGTTTGACGAGCGCTGTGTGAGCGTTGTCGTGGTGCAGGATGATGCGTCGCTTTGAGTTAGATTTTCGAAGTTCGGCGATGACTTGTGGTAAACCAACCGTGGTATACCACTCTGCGTTAACCGTTCTACGATCTTCAAAAGCAATATTCACAACATGGCCGGTTTTTCCAACGAACGTGGCCACCATCTTCTTTGAAGTTGTTTTTTTTTAAACTACTTATATGGCAAACGAGCATGCAGTCCACCAGATGTTAAGTGGCTACTGCAGCCCATGGATATCCACATAGAATTCTAAACAAGCTATTATGTTGTCCTGATGTCTATGTGAATACGTTGCCATACTATAGGACTTAGCTGTTATGCTTATGTGCCAGTAATTACAGGAACATACCATTACCATCTAACCGGAACACAGCAGCGCAAGTACTGCTATTTGGCGGCAGATAAAGGTAAGGCGGTGGTGCCCACTTCCTCGAGCCCGTTCACAAAAAAAGTGAAGTGCTTTGAGAACGAACAACTTTAGTCGGCTTTGGCTTGTCTTGAAAGACCCAGATTGTAGATCGTTGTTTGGAATCAGGATCGTAGGCATAGATCCAAGATTCGTCACCACTGATGATGTCGTAGACGTGATTTGACTCTCCTCGGTTGAACCTTTGCAGTGTTTTCTTACACCATCTGACGCAGACCGCCTTGTGATCGTCGGAAAGCAGATACGGTATCCAACGGCAAACTAGCTTTCTCACTCCAAGCGCTTCATGCAAGATCTTTTGAATGGTTGTCCCTGAGATGCCTAATAGAGCCTCTATCTCTCGATACGTCACATGACGATATTTAAGAATTAGTTGTCTCACAGCAATGATGTTATCTTCAGTGAAGGTGGATTTTGGGCGTACTTCGCGAGATTTGTCACTAACACTAGTATGTCCATACTGGAATTCTAAATACCAGCGTTCGACAGTCCGCAGACATGGGGCTTCATCACTGAACACAGATGTTAGCTCTTCAAAACACTGAAGCCGTGTCAGGCCTCTTCTAAAGTTGTAGAAAATTATTGCACGAACATTTTCATACATTCATTTTGGTACGTGACCTGACAGATTCCAATCGGCGCTGTGACTAAACAATAGCATTAATCCTAATACTTTTGAGATTCAAGATTTAAACACATTCGAATACAGAACAGTTCCAAATTCAAAATTGCCGGGAAATATGACAGAACTTAAAAGGCATGCCAGATATTGATCTACTATCATGTATAATTTTTAGAATTATAAAGTACTAGCTGACCAATACGCAGCTTCGGACGCGTAGTTTTCAATAAAAACATTACCCTCCTTCTGCGCAGTTGGGTATAAAGTAGCCCATGTGAGTGAAAGTGAAAAAAGTAAAGTGTAGAAAACAGTGAAAGATTTTTATAAATCGGTCCAGTAGTTTCGAAGCCTATTCAATACAAACAAACAAATAAATCTTTCCTCTTTATAATATTAGTATAGATAACGCAAACGGTAGGTCAATCTAAAATTTCAGAGTCCTTGTAGGACAATTTACTAAATAACATAAGAAGCTACATAATTCCTCCCTATTTACATCACAAGCCCCCTATTTGCGTAATCACGTTCAACCTTCGCCCTTCTATTTGTAGGAACATTGCTTTCAAGGACTACGCATCCCAAACATTCACAAAAGTCCTCCTTTCTCCCGTATTGATCGTCAGGAGTGGGTCATTAACGTTCAGGGTCACTTTTGTTTTCCACATCTCTCCTTCTAACTTATAACTGCGTCCCTTTCCTGCCCTTGCGGCCTTGGCAACGAAATCCCGGAACCTTTGGGAGCTCAAGGATACTACGCAGTTGCTACGCAGTACGCACCAAATAAGGATTTGCAACTGTGAAACGTTGAGGCTGAATAAGGATGGTTTGTTTACACTCTGATACATTTTTCAGAATGATATCGTTATTTCTTCATCCCAAAATAAATTTTCTTTTATACGAGGGCTCTGTTTATAACATTACTTGTTTGCTCCATGTTTTTTGGTACTTATAAATAAATAAATATTGCTGGATATTTCACACAGCGCTATCTAGCCCCAAACTAAGCAGAGCTTGTAATATGGGAACCAGATAGAATACTTATATACATTTTTTTGTAAAGACAAAAGTACTATCATTTATAGAAAAACACCCAGAAACGGAACAAATCTCTGTAGATCATGCAAACATTTGTTCCGCGGCAGGAATCGAACCCGCTACCTCCTGCGTCTCAGCCGGCTATACGCCCACTGCGCCACGAAGGTCGTCATTGTTTTTCGCCTTCGTGTTTCTATGGAAATGCATGTTAATTTTATAAACCTATGTAAGCTATTAGACCTGAATCTTTTTTCAGGTAACCCTAACTGATAAGTTACACGGATCTTTTTCTGTCCTGTACTAAACTAGGACCCTATGTTTACCCTAGACGAGTATTTATGACATCCATTGATATATCGACTGTTTTTTTGTAATTCTTCATTGATTTTGACATTTTCTCAGAATACCACAAACAATTCGAGAACTAGGTTTCGAAATTCGGACTAATTCGGAGTCTGTAAATGACAAGCAATTCATTTAAAAGTTTATGTTTTGTGATGATGTTTGTGTGTACAATACCTTTCTCCACGACGAGTACTGCCAAACTACAATCGTTTTGGAACCTTCCGTGTGTTTATGTCGATTTGGACAATTGCCAAGCCTGCATTATTTAATCCGCTAAATTTCCATTCTCGTTACGTGGACATTTTGCATTGTCAATTACGATTTAAATTAGACCGCAGACCCAAAAACCTGTCGAGTTCGACCTAGCCGTAGTAGCCATCCATCCATTTATTTATCTATACTAGTAAGAAGTAAACATGAATTTCATTTAATTCATTCTCAAACAATAAACTATTCTGTCCGAACTTTCGCCTTTCGGTACAATTAGAAAATATTTTATAAACAATGAATGTTAAAGAACAATAGTTTTGGTAAGTATATATATATTACAAAATGATAAATAAATAAATATTGCTGAACATTTCACACAGCTATCTAGCCCCAAACTAAACAAAGCTTGTACTATGGGAACCAGATAACTGATAGAATACTTATATACGTTTTTTTTGTAAATACATACTTGTAATATATACAAGAACAACCAGACCCGGAACAAATATCTGCAGATCATGCAAACTTTTGTTCCGCGGCAGGAATCGTACCCACTGCCTGTTAGTACAAAAACTGTTAGCGGGATAAATACCCGTTTATATCAGTAATTATCCTGTGTTCTGGCAATAGATTGATGTGGTATGTATAAGACGGCAACCTAATGCCCCAATAGCCATGAAATAAAGCTTGCGCATAGAAGCAGTGAAAGGCTGTGACGAAATATGCAATTGAGCGATTCAAATATTTCTATCAGCTGTTGTATGGCGTTTCGGGTCTGGGCGTTTTTCTATTCAATATAAAGTATGTACATATTTACAAAAAAAAAGTATTCTATCAGCTCTGCTTTGTTTGGTTCTTGATGGCGCTGTGTAAGATATTCCACGCCCGCAATATTTATATTTATATAACCTGGGTATATAAGAAATACATCATCATTCACAGCCTGACGTTACCCATTGATGGGTATAGGCCTCCCCAAGTTAGTGCCATCCACCATGATCCTGCGCTAGTCTCAACCACTGACGGCCCACGACTCTAACGATGTCGTCCACCCATCTCGCTGCTGGTCGTCCTACCCTTCTAAACCCGCTCCTCGGCCACCATTCTGTCATTGTCATGTTCCATCTGTCATCACTACGTCTAGCCTAGTGTCTCGCCCAATACCACTTACCCAAGAAATGCATAATTAAACACAAATATTATATGTATATATAATATCACGCCACTTTCCCCGGTCATCCTTGTCTGAGAACAATTAATCAGTAAAACGAAAATGCCTCACTTAAGTTTCTTTTAGATTAAACGCACAGCCCTACGTCCATCAACCTGAGGCATACAGGTACAACCATACCCCAGCAATGGTGCTTGGCGACAAAAATATAGGTATGATAGTAACACTTCCCCGGGCAAGTTCATTCACCAGGAACTCTACTACTCGTAAAATTACATCTTTAAATGATTGATAAATGACGGATTAGCACGTTGAAGTGGCAATGGGCAGGCCATATAGCGCGCAGAACAGTGGCCGATGGGGCCGGAAGGTTCTCGAGTGGAGGCCACGGACCATACCGAAAATGAACATGGACAAGACGAAAATCATGTCGAATGTCCATGTCGTCCTTGCCCCAGTTATGGAAAGCTATGGAGAGGGCTATGCTCGGAGTTTCTCTACGGGATCGAATCAGAAAAGAGGAGATACATAGGAGAACTTAAGTCACCGACATAGCCCGACGGATTAGCACGTTGAAGTGGCAATGGGCAGGCCATATAGCGCGCAGAACAGATGGCCGATGGGGCCGAAAGGTTCTCGAGTGGAGGCCACGGACCGGCAAGCGCAGCGTAGGACGTCCACCTACAAGATGGGCAGACGACTTGGTAAGAACCGCAGGTCGGCGTTGGATGCAGGCCGCTTCCAACCGCAGTTCCTGGAGATCAATGAGGTAGGCATTTGTCCAGCAGTGGACGTCCTACGGCTGATATGATGATGATGATGAATGATTGATGCAAAGACCGCTATGGTGGCTCCTTTACCGTTTATGCGGTGAAAATTTGGAATGCCCTGCCCCATGATGTTCGCGCTAGTCCTTCGTTTAACATTTTCAAACGGAAAGTTAAAGAGCACTCTGTATTTTTATTTTATTGTAGGTATATATTTATTTTTGTATATATTAGTCTATTTATTTTATTTATTATATTCATTCATTTTATTACTTAGTTTTGGTATATTTCGTTTTATTTGTTTAAGATTTATGTACATATTTATGATTCTTGTACACGCACCTACTTTTAAAATCATATATCTCTCTCTAGCCTCAAAGGTTTGCTGAAAGAAAACTCTTCTTAGGGTTAAGCTCGCCTTTGTACATGCCCTCTATTTCTGTACTGTTTTAATATATTTTCTTGTGTACAATAAAGAATAAAGAAAGACCGCACTCACCCTGATGAAGGTTCACGAATTGAACCTAAACATTGTCGGTCGAAACACCGATAAAACGGTACGTGGTAAATCCCGTATTATTGATACAAAGACCGTTTGGGTCACAAGCAGTGAGCTCTATAGTAAATACTCTCTCGAGTCTGGCAAAGCTTCATCTGGCGGCGCCTGTTGTAATTTTCCGCTTTCCCTATCAACTTCTGATACATTTATAGAACAATTGAGCCGTCCGTCCGTCACACACTGGCGATTGACCAAAAGTACCTAATCAAATCTGTGGGGTGTTAAACTATTTCTGGTCAACATTTATGGATCTAGGAGTAGACTGTTAGAATCCACAGGTCGTTACATTTTATGAAATAATAAAATCTCGTCATGTCGTAATAATATATACTAATATTATAAAGAATTTAACTGTTTTTTCGGACTACAATCTTCTAGTGGTTCGCCCCGAACTGAGATCTCGCGAGTCTCCCAAAACACAAAAGAAAATATTCTTAGGGCGACTCGTGCAACGATGCCTAAACGTATTTAGTGGATAAATATGATTTAAGGAGTTGTCAACTCAAACAAATACGTAAAATTTAAACATATTTAGTCGCTAAATACGTTTAGGGACGTTGTGCAAGCCGGCCTTAATCTTGGACTAATAAAATAGTGCCACGAAATGAGTAACCAATTTACATGACCTACAGTTTCATTCAAATTACAGGTAACGGGAGTTCACGTAAATTGGTTAGTCTTTTTTGGGGTACAAATTGCAGTTATTCTGGATTTCAGACTTTTGCCTATATTTGTGTAACTTAAGCTACACGCATACCACATTACAGCACTGTGGGGTCACTGATGTACCCTGTGAATTTTGTCAAAGTTTAGTATTTTCTATGGTTAATAACTCAAAAACTATAAGGAATTTACTAAATACAAAAACTGAGTTTTAATTTACTAATGTAGACCTTTCATTTGACGTCTCATTTGGCCTAATAATCACATTTTCATTTTTTTTACCCCTCTAGAACTCCAATATCTGAACAACCCCCCAACATTTTTAGCTCATTTAGTCACACCAAAATTGTGTCATCATTACCTATGTATCAAATTTCATGATGATCGAATCAACGCTTCGAAAGTTATCCTCGGACAAACAAACACACATATACAATGCCGATTTGCCCAAGTTGATTTAGAGATCTCGCTTCGCTACAGTCTTCTAGTCCAGAGTGAACAGGTTCTTTCTGGGCAACCGTGCTCCATCTTCGACCACACCATCACTTACCATTAGGTAAGCACTTGACTATCGCCAAAAAATAGTAGTGGCGGGCCCCTAGTGTATGAAAAATGCTTGTCTACTTCAATAGAAAATCAATAGCGACGTGGACGTTGGCCTTGAAACAGCCTTGGAGTTGTTGACGAAGACATAGCTTTTAATTTCAATTCTTTACCATTCTGAGAGGTAAGGTACTTGTGTAAAATAACACCAAGCACCAAAGAGTAGGTATCCACTTTGCTCACTGCGGAAGTGAGTCACTTTCTGTGTAAATCAGTCTTCAAAATGATGCCTATGATTTTATTGAATACAGAAATTTTAAAAGCCTTCAGAAAGCCTTATTTCTTTAGAAACTGCTGCCCCAAGCCACATCCAACAACTGTAACGATCTCGAAAATATACGCTTTGAAACAAGTTAAATATTACTAAGTTTGAAAACTGAAACCCGACTGCGTAATACCTATGTCGATGATAGTCTATGTCACCCGGACCATAATAATAATGAATCTATTGAGACCACATACATCAAAATCGGATGACTAGTTTAGGCGCACTGCTAAAAACATACCCCTTAGGTACTTTTGGCTTTGCGTAGTCAAAACCACATTATAAATAGTCAATAAATATATATTGCTGGACATTTTTTTTTATACAACTTATATGGCAAACGAGCATGCAGTCCACCAGATGTTAAGTGGCTACTGCAGCCCATGGATATCCACATAGAATTCAACACAAGGTATTATGTTGTCTTGATCTCTATGTGGATACGTTGCCATACTATAGGACTTAGCTGTTATGCCTATGTGCCAGTAATTACAGGAACATACCATTACCATCTAACCGGAACACAGCAGCACAAGTACTGCTATTTGGCGGCCGATAAAGGTAAGGCGGTGGTGCCCCCTTCCTCGAGCTCGTTCACAAAAGCTCTACCACCAGTAAGACATTTCACACATCGCTATCTAGCGCCAAACTAAGCAGAGCTTGTACCTACTATGGGAACCAGATAACTGATAGAATACTTATATGTATACGTTTGTTTATAAATACATACTTATAATATATAGAAAAACATCCAGACACGCAACAAATATTTGTAGATCATGCAAACACTTGTTCCGCGGCGGGAATCGAACCAGCTAACTCCTTCGTCTCAGCCGGCTATTCGCCCACTGCGCCACGGAGGTCGTCGAAATCACTTTGTCCTTTTAGGAGCTACGATAACATAGAAAGGCCTTATCACTACTCTTTTTTGCATCAAAGATAAAACATACATTTATATCCCACTGATTACGTGTACTGAGTAAGAAATTTGATAACATCCATCACAAAGTCGTGAGCATAATACTATTACTTATTACCAGAAACCCAGAATATCAATAGATAAATATATAGAGTACAGTTGATGTATTCTATGAAGTACTGAACAATGTGATATTGTGGAGGATTTGTGTTAACTACAGAATACTATACCATCCCACACTTACACGTGTTCGGAGTAGATACGTACTCACCTAATGAAATGTGACTTTTCACTGCTAAAGTTTATTATAAGATAGTACTATAAACTGTTATTAACATAGACAAACAATTATTCCAACTAATCCGATTGGAGAGTACTTCAAGAAGTTGTTCTGGAGCCATTTATGTTCATGCTCTATGTTACCCAAAACTGTTGTAAGGTCGAACTATTGACGACTGATTTTTACGATAATTTGTGAATAACTCTTAAGGATTTAAATAGGTGTTTCAAGGAGAGTTAGTAATATATATTTTAAAGAAATGCTGCTTGATCTAACTAAAGAGGTACAAACGTTTATTGTCTTTAAGTCAGATTGTAGCAGTTTCGTAGTGAAGTATAATGCCAATATTTTTGTATTAAAACTTTATTGAGTTTGTTTACAAAACGCGGTGAAACAATTATTTTGCGAATTGCATTCATATTAGTGTACTTGTTATTATTGGCATTAAATTACTCTTTAACCAATGAATACTAAACATTATTGCTTTGGCTAAGCGCTCGGTTACTTAAAGATGTTATTTTAAACATGAACGACCTACCTCAAACAAATATCTAACTGCAAAGTTTTAGTTTGTTGTGTTTTTGTTATTGTATCATGACATTTGGAGTTGCGATAAACACAATAAGAGGTGTATGAAAAAGATTGAATGTGAATCATTTTATTATAGACCATAATCTTATCTACTAGGTATTACTAGGAGATAAGATTATGAGATCGGTATGTTACCCAAACTTATTGTTTCAAACAACCTCATTTGTATGTAGCCAGCTATACAGCAGGCCTTCGAGCGATCCAATACCAGTATCAAATACATTTATCAAATTAGGTAATGTTATGCAAATCATTTAAAACATTCGCACGCCTTATAAAATGATAATTATCAAAACAATCGTTGACTCACGTTATGTTCCACGTGTTTAAAGTAGTTACTAACAAACATCGGTATCCCATTTCAAGTGTTTCCACGTTGCATTCCATACACCGCCTAGCCTATCCGATAACGTGGATAAACAAAAGGGGTCCCAGGCGAATTCCTTGCGGTACTCCCGTGGCGAAAGGCACTGGTACTTGATCAGTATTGGATTGCATTGCATCATTCATAATTTGTAGAATATAAACAATTGAGACGAATCTATAACAAATTAACTCATGTTAGTAACATTGTTTAGCTGAAATATTCTTATTTTGTCAAGTCTCATAAGCTTGCATTAGTTCATATTATCTTTAAGCTTAGTAAAGAGAAAGAGAGAGAAAGGGACCGCAAGTTCGAAGGCGAACACCTAATATTGAATCAATTGCGTTTACAACACAACAATAGTGTAAAATTATTCATATTTTTCCTTGCTAAAAGTACAACTTCATGGCCTATCGTAAAATAAACTTAATAAAATGTAAGTCTTCTAAAAGTTTATACCACCATTTCTCATAAATTCGAGTTGATCCTTGAGTTATTTCTATGTCAATCTCATTGACCTATATTCTTCGACAACGACTAAGTTAAGCTGCTCGGTACACGGACATTCGGAGAAAACCAAATGACTAAGACAGAATGTATGACTGAATTACATACATATTTCTTTTAAAGAGTCAAATGAGTGATTATGAAAAAGCACAAGAGATAGGTCAGTGTTGACAATGGAGCACGTATGTGACATAATTTACAGATAATTTTATATTTTAGCTTTGAGACATAAAGACGTTTATACACGTTTGTACAATGCGATAGTAACATTCAAATCAGTAGGTACGTCTGTAGAACGTGGTGAAGGCACCTGTAGCTAATACTGTTTAGAATAATAGATAACTCAAAGCATTATAAACCAATAGCCTATAGTCATGCATTATTAACGTAACCATTCGTCCCGCTTTGGGCGGGACAGTCCCGCTTTCAGGCTGTCTATCCCGTTGTCCCCAATCACAGCAAAAATGTCCCGCTTTTACAAAGGGACCAAACGATAAATTCAATAAACGTACTTTACCTACCTGACAGCGGCAGCGCGGGCAGCACGGAGAAGACAGCGAGTAACAAGCGAAACCGAGTAAAAATTACAAAGACTAACATCGACAAAACATGTCATAAGCTCCATTCTTACTTAAAACCTAGACCCGATATTTTAAAACTAATATGCTCCACCGACAAATACAAACGAAATGCGTCTACAACTGCAATTTAATGTAAAAATTTCATACATATTATATTGTTTTTCATGCTCTTTTCTTTTGCCAATAAATACCTAGTAAAATAAATTATTGTTTTGTTTAATTCCGCAAGCGTCCCGCTCTGACAAATAATACAAATACAAAGGAAATACCTCCGATGTTTTAAGAATGCCGACCTAAACTGTTTTATGAAGGTTAGAGAAGAGAACATTTGAATTGGACATTTAGCTGCAGATATAGGCAGCATTTTTACTTCCTCAAAAAGTCGAGTGCAGTAAAAAGAAAGGTTTGCCTATTTTCTTTGAAATAATTAAAGAAATAGGTACAGAACATACTCTCGTCTGTAAAAGCTATACAAGTTGTAGATATCATTCTGTTTGTCAACTCTAGATACGCAAAACGTTTACACGTGACAAGTTTTCATTGTACGTAACCCGACTCCTGAATATTCCCTTGTTCTATTAAACAAACCTGCTATGTACACAACAATCCTAGCTATAAACACTAAGCGGATAAATAATTTATGTGACTATGTACGCAACGATAGAATCACATCATTTATGTAATTGAATAAGACGTGAATAGGCGATAGTACTAACATGTGTACACATCATGATTGAACAAAGCCGTAGAGAACAAAGAAAATAGTAAATATTAAAATGAATAAGCTAATATCACTCGAGATCTGTATTAAAATGTTTAGAGAATTTAGAATCGTGTTAGAGTCTCAAATAAGTCTCTAAATCTACGATACATCGACAGCGGACAACGGATCCGCTAAAAGGCAAGTTGCAGATCCGCTAACAGTGAGACGAGGTCGATTGTAGGTATATTACTTGGATGTGACTGCATTTTGACCCCTGCATGCATGTGTATATATCCTTTTAGCAACTTTCCGTGACATGGTAAACAAAATCGTAAATCTTATGCACGTCCACGACTGCATACAGTTTCGTGTTATGATTACGATCGGAGTTTTACTAGATACGGGTCTATCTGAACTACTTGAAAATATTCAACAATCATAGTCTGTTACTGAGACACTGTAAAGTCACTCGTATCATAATGAACTTAAAGATCATTTTAGTAATGAAGTCTTTGTGAAGATATTTATTCTCAAAGAACAGGGTTCACTTACATAGAACATCTAATTACATTATTGTACTGGATTAATCATCATCATCAGCCGGAAGAAGTCCACTGCTTAACATAGGCATCCCCCTTAGATCGCCACAACGAGCGGTTGGTAGCCGTTTGCACCCAACGGCTCCCCGCGATTCTTACTAGATCGTCGGTCCACCTTGTGCCTTGTGCCGGCCTACGCTGCGTCTTCCAGTCTGTGGTCTCCACTCGAGAACCTTTCTTCCCCAACGGTTATCGGTTTTACAAGCGATGTGGCCTGCCCATTGCCACTTCAACTTGCTAATTGTACTGGATTATGTCCAGTGATATAACAGTAACATTGCTTAACTTAATATACATATATTACAATAACTTAATATTCTTTAGTATATAGTTTCTCAATCTTTTTTTAAATACAGACATACTAGGGGCTTCTTTAACTAAGACTATATTGGGCAACTTATTATATAGCTGTGTTCCTTCAAATGTTATACTTTTCTTTCCGTAATTAGTTCTAGGTCTCGATAAGTGCTTATTTACAAAATGTTTATTTTTAGAGCTTCGTGTATTATACTGGTGGACTTGATCTTTCCTCATAAAAGTTATGTCTGTATGTATGTCATTTTTATTATTTTTCGTATAAGGCAGCACGTATAGCGGTGTATAGTTTTATATTCATCAGTTGGGTTTCTTTGTAAACGGGTTTATGTCCGTGTAATGAAGTCTTTAAAAATGTTGACTCACCAGTTAATAGATGAATCCCTAATGTAAGATTGAATGGTAACATACCTGAAACAAAAAATAAATCATCAGCGCCTTGCATAAAGACTAAGTATGTTTGAGTTAAACTTCCAAAACAAACAAAAAAACCGGCCAAGTGCGAGTCGGACTCGCGCACGAAGGGTTCCGTACCATTATCTATAAAAACTGAAAAAAATCATGTCTGTTGTATGGGAGCCCCACTTAAATATTTATTTTATTCAATAGCACAATTTTATTTATTTACCTTATTTTGAGGTTGGTGCCGATTAAGCTACTCTTCTAAATTGTATGAGCGCCCATACAACTCAGAGGACTATCTTAATTGGCGTCAACTATGTATGTATGGGGGACACCCTTTAATTTTCAACTTATTTTATTTCTTGGGATTTTTCCTTTTTTTTTGCTTTTTTTTTACCTCGCTTTTTGCCAAATTTCGTGATTCTAGGTCAACGGGAACTACCATATAGGTTTTCGACCCAAAACCTATAGGGTCGTTCCGGTTGACCTATAATTGTCAATTTTGGTTAAAAGTAAGGTCTTATAGCACAAGTTAAGAAAAAATTACGAAAAATAAAACAAACGGAAAATTAAGGTAAATTTTGGTACTGACAAGTTTTCGCGAAAATCTCAATTTTCCCATAGGTATCATTTTATAGTGTTAACTCAGGATCTTGATTTTAATACACCTAATAGGGACTATATACTATCTGGTATAAATTACAACTTGTTAGGTCCACCCGTTCCTGATAAAATTGGTGGTGACAGACTGACAGACAGTCAGACAGGCGGACAAGAGAGTGATCATATAAGGGTTCCTTTTTTACCTTTTGAGGTACGGAACCCTAAAAATTAAAACCAATAAATGACAGAGTTCGAATCATGACGAGACTATAAATGTGTCTAGTCTAGTCTAGAAATCCATTATGCTACAAAGTGCTACTAATAAAGAATATCATATACATAGAATATTAAAGCGAAAATTTTCCTCTTAGGTACGACTGGCGCAAAAGATATATTTTAATAATTAGGAGCAAAAATTGAATCCGAGGTCTTAAATTCTGCGTGGGACATTTTTATGTTCTCAACATTGTTACAAATCGAGTAAAACAGACTATAAAATGTAAAACTCTGCTAATGAAACGTGTCCAAAATTAGCTGTAAATGCGTCACAGATGCACAAACATTTACACAGGAGCGATAATTGATGGTCCGATGTACGTGAGACCGATAAGATCAGCTGCCATCGCATCTAAACATTATAAAGTGAAGAAGTTTTTATGTGAACTAGTCAACCTATTAGTGGAATTTGTAGGACAATGAATTTTAATTTATAAATTCTTATCTAGAGTGAATCACAGTTCAGGTTATAATGCGTGCATATTACTTATTAAAAAAAAAATCTTTGGAAAAGTATGTTTTGTTTTGTTTCCTGAACTAACAACAGCCGAAGGTTTAAGATAATCCCACGTAGGATCGTCGTTATATTTCTAAATATAAAACAAAGTCGGGCTAGTCACACCATTTATAACACAAGAACGGCTGGAACAATTTTTATGAACTTTGATTTGTTGGATTTGTCTCCGTCCCGAATAGCAGTAAAACTATTATAACATCGGAAAGTTCGCGAAAAAAATGTTATTCAGAAAATTAATTTTCTCATACATAAATGCAGCTCATTTTTCTAAGTCGCACCGATTTGTACATTTGCCAATAGCAAATAAAAAAATTAGGAAAACAGAATAAACATAAAACCCGGGAGACAAAATTAGAAAAGGATCAGGAGAGGAAATCAGAAATACAAGAAAGAGAAATTATACAAGATAAAGATTATTTGCACAAATAAACGATTCTAGTCATCGGCACACGGATGGTCTAAGGAGGAGAGAAAAATGTTAATATTTGAAGGAAGCAAAACATGGAGGGATACAAAAAAAGTAAAGAAATTTGCAAAATTTAACGTCGTCATTGTTAATACACGAACGAAAGAATAATTTATCTCCACAACTACAAGATGGGTCATCTAATATTTTCATACGCGAATTGACAATTCTACCGGCGACGTACAGTACCTACATTAGCAGATTTGGCAGCCCGCGTCATATGCATGAATATGTGCAAGATGCAATGCCTTATTCTAGATTGTACACAAATAGATTACATACAAAAACAGCTTACAAAATGGACATGTACAAAGGCGAGCAAACCTTTGCAGATAGAGATAGGTGATTATAGTGGTGGGTACGTGCACAGAAAGACATTGGAGTAAAACACAAAACTACTTAATTTAACTTAGTTAATAAGTTAACACAACATTTATTAATTCTAAGACGGTACGAAGATCGTCCGGTCAGCTAGTAATAAAATATATTGTTACTTAACCCGTTAGGGATCACGCCAATACAATCTTGTATGATTGTGGTGCCTGCTGATTACAGTTTAAGTTTAAACTATGCTTGATTCAAAATATAACACCTATTTCAGTAAACTAAAACTAAGTAACTGCGTAAGGTTTCCTTTAATCGTGGGTATCATGGTACCGGTCCCGAACTATTATCTAGAGATCGTGAAAAAATTGTAAGGCAAAAATGAGGCATTATCTTTGCTTTTCTATCGTGAATACAAATATAAAAAAGTGGCTGTATATCCGCACATATACTTACATATCTATCAAGTTGTATATAATATACATCCATCTTGTCACGGCGACCTACAATGGCGGCTCAAAGTTCCGCATGCATTCAATAGAGCCTTCTGAGAATATGTGCTACAGTCCACAATTTATATAAAACCAATATGTAGGTATATTCTTTGAAGCGGTTTCTTTGGTCCGTAAAGAAACTGAGCAGAGAATTTATCCGTAGAAAAGGTTTACTTACTGTCTTTAACTTATCAAGAATTCTTTTTCTATTGTTTGAAATAGGTACAACATATAAAAGGTTATAAAAATTTTGCAAAAATGTAATATTGTTATTCTATAGGAAAGTTAATGGCAAATGTTAGCGTGGTCTACTATATTTGTTTTGATTTGTATACTGATTAAGTTGAAAATTATACTAGATATGTCCACTATTCCCATTATTTTGCTGAAATATTTAGACACCAGACGAACAGGTATTCCTGAAATATTACCTTAGATTAGATAAACGTTGGTGATTTAGTAGGAATTTCTTTGTGGAATGTCTGACAAGTGCATAGCTCTAGAACAAGGTAGGGGATACAAGAGCAATCTCTGTCAGCTTTGTACCTACTTCAAATTATCTAAATTATTAAAACCGTTCAGCAAACAAGCGCCGAGTAAGTTTTATCGTAAAGAGTAAAGTTTGTAGAGTCAAAGTAGAGAACAAGTTTGTAGAGTTAAAGTAGAGAACAAGTTTGTAGAGTCAAAGTAGAGAACAAGTTTGTAGAGTTAAAGTAGAGAACAAGTTTGTAGAGTCAAAGTAGAGAACAAGTTTGTAGAGTTAAAGTAGAGAACAAGTTTGTAGAGTCAAAGTAGAGAACAAGTTTGTAGAGTCAAAGTAGAGAACAAGTTTGTAGAGTTAAAGTAGAGAACAAGTTTGTCGAGTCAAAGTAGAGAACAAGTTTGTAGAGTTAAAGTAGAGAACAAGTTTGTAGATTCAAAGTAGAGAACAAGTTTGTAGAGTTAAAGTAGAGAACAAGTTTGTAGAGTTAAAGTAGAGAACAAGTTTGTAGAGTCAAAGTAGAGAACAAGTTTGTAGAGTCAAAGTAGAGAACAAGTTTGTAGAGTTAAAGTAGAGAACAAGTTTGTAGAGTTAAAGTAGAGAACAAGTTTGTAGAGTTAAAGTAGAGAACAAGTTTGTAGAGTCAAAGTAGAGAACAAGTTTGTAGAGTCAAAGTAGAGAACAAGTTTGTAGAGTTAAAGTAGAGAACAAGTTTGTAGAGTCAAAGTAGAGAACAAGTTTGTAGAGTCAAAGTAGAGAACAAGTTTGTAGAGTCAAAGTAGAGAACAAGTTTGTAGAGTTAAAGTAGAGAACAAGTTTGTAGAATCAAAGTAGAGAACAAGTTTGTAGAGTTAAAGTAGAGAACAAGTTTGTAGAGTCAAAGTAGAGAATAAGTTTGTAGAGTTAAAGTAGAGAACAAGTTTGTAGAGTTAAAGTAGAGAACAAGTTTGTAGAGTCAAAGTAGAGAACAAGTTAGTGGAGTTAAAGTAGAGAACAAGTTTGTAGAGTCAAAGTAGAGAACAAGCTTGTAGAGTTAAAGTAGAGAACAAGTTTGTAGAGTCAAAGTAGAGAACAAGTTTGTAGAGTTAAAGTAGAGAACAAGTTTGTAGAGTCAAAGTAGAGAACAAGTTTGTAGAGTTAAAGTAGAGAACAAGTTTGTAGAGTCAAAGTAGATAACAAGTTTGTAGAGTTAAAGTAGAGAACAAGTTTGTAGAGTCAAAGTAGAGAACAAGTTTGTAGAGTCAAAGTAGAGAACGAGTTTGTAGAGTCAAAGTAGAGAACAAATTTGTAGAGTCAAAGTAGAGAACAAATTTGTAGAGTCAAAGTAGAGTACAAGTTTGTAGAGTTAAAGTAGAGAACAAGTTTGTAGAGTCAAAGTAGAGAACAAGTTTGTAGAGTTAAAGTAGAGAACAAGTTTGTAGAGTCAAAGTAGAGAACAAGTTTGTAGAGTTAAAGTAGAGAACAAGTTTGTAGAGTTAAAGTAGAGAACAAGTTTGTAGAGTCAAAGTAGAGAACAAGTTTGTAGAGTTAAAGTAGAGAACAAGTTTGTAGAGTCAAAGTAGAGAACAAGTTTGTAGAGTCAAAGTAGAGAACAAGTTTGTAGAGTTAAAGTAGAGAACAAGTTTGTAGAGTCAAAGTAGAGAACAAGTTTGTAGAGTTAAAGTAGAGAACAAGTTTGTAGAGTCAAAGTAGAGAACAAGTTTGTAGAGTTAAAGTAGAGAACAAGTTTGTAGAGTCAAAGTAGAGAACAAGTTTGTAGAGTTAAAGTAGAGAACAAGTTTGTAGAGTCAAAGTAGAGAACAAGTTTGTAGAGTTAAAGTAGAGAACAAGTTTGTAGAGTCAAAGTAGAGAACAAGTTTGTAGAGTTAAAGTAGAGAACAAGTTTGTAGAGTCAAAGTAGAGAACAAGTTTGTAGAGTTAAAGTAGAGAACAAGTTTGTAGAGTCAAAGTAGAGAACAAGTTTGTAGAGTTAAAGTAGAGAACAAGTTTGTAGAGTCAAAGTAGAGAACAAGTTTGTAGAGTTAAAGTAGAGAACAAGTTTGTAGAGTCAAAGTAGAGAACAAGTTTGTAGAGTCAAAGTAGAGAACAAGTTTGTAGAGTCAAAGTAGAGAACAAGTTTGTAGAGTCAAAGTAGAGAACAAGTTTGTAGAGTCAAAGTAGAGAAAGGTTTGGATTCGAAGTCTGCATACTTTTGATTTAGATATGGTCAAGCACAGTTGGAAACCATTGTATATATTAACTTATTGACAACCTCAGCGGTGCGGTGAGCAAGTAACTGGCTTCGCTTTTCGGGTTCTATCCCCGCTGCTGGACAAATGTTTGTAATGATCAGTAAGTACCGGTTCCTGGCTGAGATGCTATTTAATAAACTGGGCCACAACCTCGATGTCACCATAGTATCCAGTGCGATTATGAAGCACAAAATATAAGGAAAATTAAACAGTAGCTTCATCATCATCATTGTCAGCTTGTAGAGACCACTAGCCTCTTCCATTTTTTGCCATGCCTTTCTATCTTCAGGTCGTATCCAGGTCAGTCCAGCGATCCTCTCAATGTCGTCGGCCTATCTAGCAGGTGGTTCGCCAGCACTCCATCTGATTGGCTCTCCTTCACCTGCCTTCAAATAGCAGCTCTTAAAAGGATATACAGAGTATAGCCCTGTGGCTACTTAGATAATATCATTACCTCTAAATCAACGATCAATTCAATCCGCATGCACAATAGTGGTTGGACTGGTGCGACCGGTCGAACAGTAGCTAACCGCTCGGGGGTCCTTAGCGTGGTTGTGTTCGACAGATTTATATTTCAACGAAGCAAGTGCTTTGGATAATCAATTCAATTAATCTATGGGTAACAGACAATATCTAAAACACTTTTGTGGTAAATAAGCTTGCTAGAATGAATGTTGAAAATCAATGTATGTGACAGATTGTGAAATAAATAAATAAGTAAGTATAAAACTTTTATTAGATACATAGCGTACAGAACAAGCCTAGGCAGACCTAAGATTTCGGGATTTTTTATAATGTCAAAGTCAAAGTCAAACTCTTTTATTCATTAAAATCACAAGAATCACTTTGAAACGTCAATTTTACTGCCTGTTCCTTCGCGACCAAGCCAGGAAAGAAAGGCAAGAAAACAAGGCAGGTTGTTTTTTTATATGATCCTTTTAGAATACATAACAATACAGGAAATAATGTATTCTAAAAGGATCATAAAAATAAATAACCAGCCTTGTTTTCTTGCCTTTCTTTCCTGGCTTGGTCGCGAAGGAACAGGCAGTAAAATTGACGTTTCAAAGTGATTCTTGTGATTTTAATGAATAAAAGATTTTGACTTTGACTTTGGCTGTTTGTCCACCGCCGCCGTCGTCGGCACTCGGGTGCCGGGCGTGCGGTGGACACACGGCCTATAGTAAATGTATGTATCGCTAAATCGGCGCCGTCATCTCGTTCTCGGTGACGTCCCGGTGACGGTGGCGGTGGACAAACGGCCTAGTGTTGGTCCAGATAAGCACCAGCTGTCGGATTAAACGTCGCTCTAGACGCCTACAGAGAATTATGAAAACGGGAAGGGCCTTACCCCATGTACCCAATTAACCCTTGTATAATTTGGAAAAATACAGTTAAGCATAGTGTAATCATAATCATGAACAATTGATATTGTAGATTCTATAATATCAATAACGATATCAATTTGTTACCCTCTTTTTTAGGAGAAGTTACATAAATAACTTACAACTAAAATAAACTAAATAAATATATATGCCAGCTAATTACGAAAGATGGTATTCATTGTGGTTACTGAGAACTATCTCATACACAGTAATAGGAACGGAAATAATAGATCGCTATAAGTAATACCAAACATTAGTAACATAAAAAAATTTTTGATCATTGAAATTACCAGCTTCAACCGCAAACAGCTTGTACATCAATATAAATCTAGATATTTCCAACAGTTTCCTCTCGCAGTTACAGCCAATAAATAATTCATGAAATAACATGAACATAAAAAACTCGTGTTATATTTTCTTAAGAGAAGGAACTAAATAATAAAGAACTATTATTATTAGGAATTATAGAGAATGAGAACATATACCTAATAATTTTTAATTTATTTCCTCATAACTGCTATATGTTATTATTGTATCCATGAACATGCCCAATCTAGTTACATAGCTTAGGTAAATAGGTATTACTATGTTATAATTTCTTTACATTGTTGTAATATAATGTGTTTTATGATTACTTTTTTATACGACTATCTAATATTAGAAGGAGTATAACTGGAAAATATACATATTATTAAATTCACCTATGGAGGTACATTTAATTATAGACATACGCCATAAGCCTCCCTCTGTAGCACTCTTACTGCAGACGCAATTTTGTGCAATAAAGAATTTTCCATCCATCTGTCTTTCTACATCTTACGTTTTGGCATTTGGCAAAGAGGACTAATAAAGGTCTATATATAATCCAGGTCTATATCTAGACTAGACAAGTACAAGTGTTGCCAAATTGTCTACGGTTAATTCAGCATTGAGCATGCCTATTAAAAGTAGGCCTATAAATGGCAGAAAAACCAGTTTTATGGCATTACATAATCAATTTCTTGACGAGAAGATATAAGTAATAATACAACTTATGAAGTTCATCTTGAAGAACTGAAGAAAGAGAAATAAAGTGATTTTTGAGAAAATACATGATGGCTCATAGAATTCGGAAAAATCTATTTCTATGGATAGTGCAATAGATACGAGTTTGTGTGTGAGCCAAGTAAGCCACTACTCAGCGTTTCGATGGCAATCATCCGTTGAAAAAACCGGTTGTAAGTTATTTTATGCATTAAATTTATGTTGTTTAATCCTTTATTGAACAAACAGAAAAAAAATAAACTTTTTAACTTTTCTTAAACAGTTGTGCATCATTTCTAAGGCATTAAACGAATTTGCATTTGAGAATGACTACCAGTAATAGAAACAGAACTGTGACAACTTATCATTAATCTTGGAAATATTGTTACCTAGGAAATAGGAGTAGATTTTGTATAAGGATAGAGTTCCTTTAGTGAAATATCTTCACAGGTCGACGTAAGAAATCGATGACGAGAAAGAAGTCTGAGGATGTGATTCTGGAGTGTGATTATTACTTTTTTACCAGGTCCAGAGGTCTATGTACTAATAATAAGATTACTCTTCATAACAGCGGATGTAGTCAATATGAGCAAGTAAATTTTCTTTCCATGTTATAAGTTGGTCCTACAACTTCCAAGATTTAAATCGGCTTTAGCAGCTATTTGCGTAGGAGGCGTAGAAGGTTGACCTTTCAAAGTTTCACGTTCCTAACATTCAAGAGGGATTCTAGGCAAAGATATCGTATACTGAGCTTAAAGATGTGTTTCAGCTATAATTCTACATCAAATACTGCTCTAATTGAAGATACCTACCTCATCTTTAACAGACGTCAAAAAAGGAGAAGGTTCTCAATTCGACTGTTTTTTTTATGTTTGTTACCTCAGAACTTTTGACTGGGTTGAACCGATTATGATGATTCTTTTTGTATTTGAAAGCTGGTGCTTCCCGTGTAGTCTCAGTTCAATTTGATCCAGTTCTAGCAATGACATACATGTGAAAACTACATAAGTCTTAAATTTGTTTAATTTTTATGTAATGTTATGTTTGCTAGCTCAGAACTCCGTTAATATATCAACCGATTTCGAAAACGAAGTTTTTTTATTTGAAAGAATATACTTTTAGATTGATCCCATGGAAATTTCATCAAAATTGGTGCAGTAGTTTGGTTATTACTGTTATCTGGAGTCGCTTATATTTTGTCAAAACGTTACTTGTTTTTGTCGATATATCTGTCTAATTGAAGATTCTGTCCTATGAAAGTATAGATAAACTAATGAGCAGTATATATATTGTTTGTAACGTTTTTAAAAAGCACAACAGTTTAATTTACTAGGTAGGTACATTTGAATCTTGTTCTCAAAATATTACTAAATCTTTCATAATTGATATGCTTACAAAAACAAAAAAGATATCTCTGAAGCTTATACGTATTTCCCAACATTTGAACAACAAAGCTTCGAAATGTAAACTGTAAACAAGACTACACAGCCAAGTACCTCACTTGGCAAGTTACCTCGTAACTAACCTACTTACTAAGTTTAAGCATTCCTGGAAACTACTTTGGAATCGGGTCATCTGTGTTTACCAGCTAAAGTAATCAGATGCAAACGATTTTTCATCCAAACTTTTTGGTTAAAGATTCCTGGTAAAAAGTAGAATAAAAATGAAATATTGTAGAACACTAATAAAATAAAACACGAGCCTTACAGTGGTCGCATATGATGTGTAACATCGGACCAGCGCGCGCGCTCATTGGTCAAATCAAATAGCGCGCGCTTCCCCGGTTTTCTGTTATACATTTCCGTCCCTTTTGCCAAAATCACTCCCACAAACCGAGAGGAAAGATGTTACACATAAAAGCAAAATAACAGCTACTCAACTGACTCCATTTTTAAACCTTTGGTAGAATTAATTATATGTATTATTACCCGTGCGCGATAAGTTGAGACCTGAGCGCGGTGACGTCATATTGGCGTGTTTGTACCGCCCGCAAAAAGCGAACATAACAAGCAGCCGCCCGCGGCTTCGTCTTTGTTTTTTTTAACCTAATTTATTTTGTTACTCAGGGAGGACGCTGCTTTTTATCTAATCTTTTTTACACTATTTGAATAAAATAAAAATACAATGTTTAAGTTTATACATTTATTTTATCTATTATTTACATTATCTCATCTTCGTCACTACTTAGTGGATTTATGCCTTCTAGAGGTTGTTCTTCGTCCTCAGTCTCACTATAATCACTTGACGAAGAGGTATCCGATAAATTTACAACATTTATTATAACAACAAAAACTACAACAACAACACAAACGAAAACTAAAAGAATTCCAGAGCGCGTCGTTACGTGACGTAGGCCAGTACGAGACTAAAAACCCTAGTAAAAAATAGTGATGCGAACGGTACAATACGGGCGCCATCGGGGAAGTGCAGGGGAAGCGGTCGGGAGTCGCATTCCTAGCAGGTCCCAAGTTATCGCGCACGAGTAATAGTAGTATTGATATTAGTTGAAGTAACAAGTGCATAATAATATTATCGTATTGTAGTGCCCAGCGGGGATCATGTTTTGGATCAAAAATGTTTGTACTAAACATCTATTTTAAAACAAACATAAAACAATAAATGTCTACGTCTATGACTATAACATAATGAAGTGTTGTGTTGTGACCAATGTGGTCTACAAATATATAGAGCTAATAGGTTGGTAGGTGCAGTGCTACCAACTTGTCTGGCCTAACAGAGAAAAGTAGAACTTCGGCCGGTACATAAATGGAACAATAATCTGATCAATAAACTCCTAACGACGCGACGTCAAGACCGGACTACATAAGTATTGTGTACCCTACTCTCCACTCTTAGTTTATTATATCAAATAGAAGTACCAAGTTCGAATAATCATCAAAAGACGTTTATGACCGGCATCATTGGTCAAAAAAATGTCCTACTTCGAAATAGACACAATGTTTTTAGCCATTTGCCTTATCGACTTAGGTAATCAAGTATATCAAAAAAGCATGTACTTAGGAGACCGTTAATGGCCGGTCAACGACCTGCGGTCAACAACTGTTGTATAATCTGTGGAGTGGCGGCAGGCTGTCTGGTTGGATTATGGACGCCATATTTAGTTATTGATTGGTCAAGAAATGCACGCTAGAAATCCAATTTGCACTACCAACTTTGTAACTATTGAGCAAGGGAAAGAAATGCTGCACGTTGGCGAAATCACTATCTGGATTTAAAGAAAGAAAAAACTTAAAGATACCTACAGCGATCCAAATACGTAGGTAAGTATTAACACAAATCAAAAAACCCACTCTTTTCTAAAATTTAAAAACTTTCATCGCTCTTTATTATTATTTTTATAAACTACTAGCTGACCAAACCGCAGCTTCGCACGCGTAGTTTTTTAATAAAAATATTACCCTCCTTCTCCGCAGTTGGGTAAAAAGTAGCCTATGTCACCCGGGGATAGTGTAGCTTCCCAACAGTGAAAGAATTTTTTAAATCGGTCTAGTAGTTTCGGAGCCTATTCAATACAAACAAACAAATCTTTCTTCTTTATAATATTACGAAGTTTTTTGTAGATATTGATATGTTCTTTAATATTGTAGAACATATTTTTTGTTCTATCATCAATAGTTTCCGCAGCGCATGCGACGAAAGACATTTTAGGGCACTTTTTTACACCTTGGGTAAAGTTACTTAAGTTTTAGTAAGAATCCCTAATCTTTTATAGCAATAAATTCAGTCTATGACACTCAGGGTGAATGTAACTTTCCAATAGTGAATGAATTTTTGAAATCGGCAAATTAGTTTTTGAGTTTATTCATTACAAACATACACACAAAAATACAAATCTTTCCTCTTTATAATATTAGTATAGATAGAAGATCTCTAGAATTGCTCAAAAGATCTATTAAAACCTTTCTTTTTAAATCCTACAATATTTTAATATTTAAATAAGCCATCCATAGATCACCTCACACCCTACTTACAAGATTCATGACGATAATGAAAATGCACTATGCCAGTTACCGCCGATAGGGTAAGTAGGTGCCCACCATGATTTACCCTAAAAAGATCCCTAAACTCATCATTATCATAATCATATCACCCAAAGGACTCCATGCGTGCCGCAAGGTCCACTGCTGAACATAGGCTTCCCCATAGGGTGCAACCTGCACCCAACGGCTCCCAGCAATCTTTATCAGGTCTTCTTTCCTTCTAGTGGGGGGCCGTCCTACACTGCGCTTTCCAGTGCGTGGTCCCAATCGAGAACCTATCTGCCCCAACGGCCGTCAGTTCTTCCAGCTATATGCTATGTGCCTCCCTAAACTATATAATACTCTACGGGTTCTAAGTCTTTTCCCAAATTCTCTAAACTGTCTGGTTGAAAACGGTCTGATAACCGATAATGAAACATCAGATATGGAAGAAATCAGGATGAAGGCACAGAAGTAGTGATAAGTAAGTACTACGTAGTGAACCAAGAAGAGGAACAACAGTGTTTTTTGCTGAGCGGCAATAAGTTGTTTACCTACTAAACCAATGATGGTACAAGAGTAAAAAATTGTTGAGTGAATGTAAAAATCATTTTTTGCTCCCTGTCAAGAGCAAAAAGTACCCAGTACATTAATCAACCACGCAAGCTCAACACATGTCAAACAATAATGCCGAAAAAACATTTATCATTATCAAAAAAATCATCATAATTAAAAAAAACCATCAATCTAACTTTAAGTTCATCGACCTATGGGCGTCAGTATGTCTGTCCGTTTTTAAACATACGTTTTTTGGCAACAAAAAAGTTTGTAATTAAAACTGACATGAGTGTAGGATTTCACTGTCGGTTCTCATCAAAACGAAGGTTGACGACCACTGCTTGTGCCACCAGAGTCGTCAACTACTAGATACTGGTAAATTTGATCCAATTACTAGGTTAATGCCCTCTATATCCTGGCATAGACGCTAAAGGGCTGAAGGTCAAATTATGGGAGTTAAAGCCGTATGTATAGTCGGCGATTGTTGATCAAATTTTTTGGTATTTTTACGATTCATCATCATCGTTATTGCCAGCCACTGTTAGGCCAGCTGCCTCCATTTTGTGCCATGTACACGTCTTGGGCTTATGGTATTCAGGATTTGCTAGCGAATATTTACGCTATATTTTTACATTCAGAACAGAAAATAGTATCCCGATCTAGAAGGAGAAAGAGCTAACAGAAGTTGAAATAGAGAGAACAAATTGTCCAGAAAACTACTCTATTTACAGATTTATGGCGATACTTCAACAACATTATTTTGGAGCATTCCCAACAGTCCGTTAAAGTTGTTGTCCGTGACGGTACTACTGGTTATTAACATAAATAAAATAACATAAATAATGCTGGACATTTCAAACAGCATTTTCCAGCCCCAAACTAAACAAAGCTTGTACTATGGGAATCAGATAACCCATTGAATATTTTTTTTAGACAACAGATAAGTTTTTATTAGTCAAAGCTTATGAATTTATAACAACATAAAATATTTTATAGCAACTTAAAATAAATATAAAAACCCTAATCTAACAAGCCGCTGCCAGTGGGCAGCGTGCTCAGAATGCTGGCCGCATTGCCACGTTGAATGGCAATGCTTAAACGTTGGCCAAAATACTGACCAGCATTTTGGTCACGCGTCGCCTCGACCAGGCGTTTTGAGATATAAATAAATAGAATACATATTTTTTTTTGTAAATACATAATCAATTTCATTTGTGTTATGAGTAGAAATATTTCAATGAAAATTGGATTTGCAATACGTCGAGGTGGATAATGAAATCCATACCGACGTAGGTAACTCGATTATAATAATTATCTGAAAGCTCTCTACATAACGAAGTCTCTTTAAAGCAATTGTGGATAGAATAGACTTCATTGTTTAGGTATTTCAGAACAATTAAAGTTTTCTCTTTTTAAATTTTAATAACATTTTTATCAGACTTAAAAAAAGAGGAGGTTCTCAATTTGACTCTGTTCTTTTTTTAATTTTTATGTTTTTTACCTCAGAACTTTCGACTGGGTGAACCGATTTTGATGATTCCTTTTTTTATTTGAAAGCTGGTGCTTCCCGTGTTGTACCATTTCCATTTAGTTCAGTTCTGACAATGACATCTATGAGAAAACCATACAAGTCTTAAATTTGTTTAATTTTTATGTTATGTTATGTTTGTTAGCTCAGAACTCCGATAATTATCTACCGATTTGAAAAATAAGTTTTTATTTGAAAGGATATACTTTTAGATTGATCCCATTGAAATTTCATCAAAATTTGTAGAGTAGTTTGGTTTTTACTGTTATCTGAAGTCGGTTATATTTTTGTTAAAAAGTTACTTGTGTAAATTATAATACGTCGAAACCTTAAACTTTATTACTATATTACTTTGAAGAAATATTTTATATAAAAATTACATAAATAAAACAAATTATTTAATTAATTTACCGGAATAAAAGCATGACCGCCGTATAAAAGATTCTTTCTACGGAAAAAATAAAAATGTCATTTTAGCGCAGACAGCAGAAACATTTGTAGTCGTGGCGCGCTCTACGCTAAAATTTCATTTTTATCTATTCTTCGTAGAGATAAACGTTTATATGGCGGTCAGGCTACTAGGGATGTTCATTTCAAGGTTTTTCAAATATCTTTTTGCCCCTACTCTTTGACTTGCATAGTTATATCGTAGTATACTTAATGTGCACCTCTAGGTGTTATGGATTGTGGTTTTAATAATTTCTAGGTACGAACAATACTGGGAATCCCAGCATGTTAGGGCTAATGTATTTAACTACTAGGATTTTTGAAGTAAAACTTCTTTACGCATATAAGTTAGTGAAGATAGAAAGAGAGAGAATTACGTTTCGTATATTTTTAAACGTTAACGTGCGAGTGCGGGTTTCGTTTGTCCAGAATGAACATAGACTGTTGGACCTAGGGACGTGTGGATAATTTTGTAATAATTGAACAATTTCTATTTTATAAATTAATATTTTGAAAAAGAAGTTTTGCTTCAGTCATGTGGTCGTGCACACTCGGATTTTTTTGAGGTGAAAACTTCTTTAGGCGCTTTGGGCATTTTTTGAGATGGGCAAAAACCATTGAACTCGCCACACTGCTACCGTTACCGTCACCTCTGTATATAAGTACTGAAAACTTCTTTAGGCGCTTTGGACATTTTTTGAGATGGGCAAAAACCATTGAACTCGCCACACTGCTACCGTTACCGTCACCTCTGTATATAAGTAGTGAAAACTTCTTTAGGCACGTTGGGCATTTTTTGAGATGGGAAAAAACATTGAACTCGCGACACTGTTACCGTTACCGGCACCTCTGTTTATAAGTATATCGTAATAAAATTGTTCAATTTTTCATTTCTGTCAGCACTCCCGGAGTGCAACTTTTTTAATTTATATTTATATCTGAGCATGTGTTTAACTGCTAGGTTTTTTTACAAGCTTTTTATTAACTTGCATTGTATGTATGTTTGTCCGGGTGGAATCTTGCAACTGAATTTTAAACCCGTTCCCCTCAACCGATTGAGCTGAAAGGAGAACGGGCATAAGTGTATGGAAGCTGGTCTACCTTGCAATAAAAATGAGTCATATGTCAATATAAAGGTAATTCTATGTATTTTCATATGTAGAAAGTCGCATTTCTCTAAGTATTGTCCGATCTGAGTTCTACTAAAAATTGAATCTGATAATATTTAGTGCCAAACATTGAATATCGTGGTAATTAAAAAAACATTTTGTGTAATGTAATGATTTTATTTAAGTTAGGTAAGTAGTAATACAAATAAAAACAACATCTTCTTAAAAAATCAAAACAATATGTTATTAAACATCATCATCATCATCATCGATGAGAATACTGTTAAGGAACAATGCAGGTTCATTGAACCCTTCATGACGGGCATAACCTACGTACCATATAATTGACAGTACATGGGCACAAGTACCTATAGTACGTCGCCCTGTCAAGCAGGTACAATAATATTGTGTAATATTGTTATTAATATTATTGATTAATATATAACAAAAATATTTCCTGGCTCGGACATGTCGAGACTGTATACGTCCACGTAATAGCCAAGCCTCTTCGTTGATATCATATTGTGCCAAGTCTTCTAGAGCGTTATCTCTATACGTCTCGATTATATAAAGACCATTTTGTAAGTGCTCGCTACAATATGATCGAGCGAGCTTTAACTGGTAAGTTCCCAAGGCAAAATGTATGACTTGTTCTTCACTAAGCCTTGGGAAGTTTTCTATTTCATTTGCTTCGATTCGCATGAAGTCTGCTCTCCTATAATTCAATCTCTTTGCTTCCACATAATTGTGCAATGTGTTTGGTATGTGTAGTTTAGCTCTTATTGAATTCAAAAAGGCTGCTGCGTGTGAACTATCTTCGATGGGGGCGTGGAAGTGGTTTAGAATGGCTGCAGCTATTTTGAAGTCAACAAACATTTTTGGCAACGTTTTATTAAAATAGTTTTGACGCAAAAGTTTAAAATCTCGCTTAAATCTCCCATTTACTACTTCCACCACCCATCGGCACATGGTGACCAAACGAGACTGATTAGCTTGTTCTGTAGTGAGTTGATTTTCTCTTCTGTCTTTAGTTGGTGGCACATGATGTTCGTAGCCACAAGCTTCTATATCCTGCAAACTATCTCTAAATCCTCTGTCTAGGATAAACGCATCATTACGTTCGAGTAACCAATGCAGCGGCTCATCTTCGTTATTCATTATTTCACTCATGATCTGGGCATCGGTTCTGGTAGCGGCAAATGGCCCTTTGACATCTAATATATAGCCGTCCGTGAATACCATTAAAAACGGCTTCAACAAGTTTTGATATTTGTGTAAGCTGTATGACAGCCGTTGAAACAAAAAGTTGGAGCTTTTGTTAATATATATATATGTACCGTCACATATAATTATGGCTTTGATGTTTTCATCGTTTCCAAATAAAGCCCTTGGAATTGTTAAGTTTCTTTGAAGGATATCATTTCTGGTAATGTGGTCCACACCTAGATGCAGCACAACGTAATCGTTGCTCAGACATTCTCGAACTATAGGCAAAAAACGTTCTAGTTTTCGACGAGACATATGAAATAACGTTGCCAGTCTCTCATCAGAGTCTCCAGTTCTAAGTTTTGTTAAATAGATGCCTAATGCAGTTCTAGGCTGGTTACAACGTTCACTTAGTGACGGAGTTTGTTCTAATATAGCTTCGAACTGATCGTAAGTGCGCCCAGTCCATAAGTGCATCTCTTCATTAGACAAGGTGCCTCTGTTTTCGAAGTCGATTCTGGGCTGGTTGTTAGCAGCCATTCTCATCAAGTCACAGAGCGATGTAAACTGAGCGTCATTAAAATCATGTGTCACATTACACATTTGCGGCAGGTTGCTCCATTCATTATTTTGTAAGTGTTCTGTACACACCCTAGCGCTATCAGGAATAAAAAGCTTGCTCTCACAAAATACATTAATTCTTATCGCGTTTGGTATATGATTACGGGTAATATTAGCACAGTTGTAAATACAATGTAAATACAATAATATTGTAAATACAATGCACCGAAGTGTTCGGTGCCCTCGTGTATTCTTGAGAGTGCAATTTACCAGGCGCTCGCGCCGCTTGCTGTGCAGGTCTATGATCACGCTCAGTCCTCTGCCAACATCGGTGACACAAGCTTCGAGTACTGTCGAACACCACCTGAAAATAATAACAATTAATACTTAAAATAAATAAATCCTATGCCTAACTACTCAATATAATAAAAATAAAAGGTAACTAACCTCCAACACCGCATGTTGTTGTATAAACGCGGCGAATTCTGGTCGTTCCCTTTGCAGGTTATCAGCCAAGATATGCTGCTGGTACCGTCCGCGGTAAAGTCCTCGACGACACATCACACAGTTTCGAAAAACTTTCATTATCGGTAGGCAGTTCAAAAGTCACAAAGTCGAGCCAAAGTTAACACATTAGGGAAAGAAACAGGGTCCAAAAGCAAGCCAGGGTCAGTAAAAACAGAGAAAGAAGTTCAAACACAGCACTATCGTAACAAGACGTGACGTAGCCACTCACTTGATGCGATGCGACTGATTATTGTAGCCGTCCGGCGCGGCGCGTACACAACCGTTCCCCTCCCCCGCGTACGCATCCCTCTCCCCACGGCCCTTACATCGCTCTTCTCCCTTCTCGCTCTTGCTACTGCATTGTATAGGAGCCTTTATGTATGGATATAGTAATCGTGAAACCGTTATTTTATGTTCTTTAAAACAAAAAATGCTGGTGTTTGCATGGCTGTAACTCAAAACGGACAGACTTTTGGGGAAAGTTCCAATAGTATATTTTGATGTACTATTGTATGCCAATTCGAAAATGTGCTGCTCATTTTTATTGGACTGTAGACCAGGATGCCCGTTCTCCTTTGGAATGCATATGTCACGTCGGTGCCAATGCAATAACATGGTACCATGGAGTTAATCTCCTGATGGAGACGGATGCTAGACAACGGAACTTCTGAATAGATGATAATAGGCTACTAGTGTTTGGGCTCATTTGAATCTGCTTGCGGTTCCGATTATGACATTTATAAAAGCTTGTTTTGGGAAACGAATTTTTCAACAAAAACTCATCTATACTAATATTATAAACAGGAAAGATTTGTATTTTTGTGTGTATGTTTGTAATGAATAAACTATAAAAACTACTGGTTCGATTTCCAAAATTCTTTCACCATTGGAAAGCTACATTCACCCTAAGTAACATAGGCTACTTTTTACCTAACTGCGCAAAGGAGGGTAATGTTTTTATTGAAAAACTACGCGTGCGAAGCTGCGGATTTGTCAGCTAGTTTGTTATATTTATATCTGAGAGACAAATACCTAGGCGATTTTACATGTAAGATTATTTTACAGAAGATTAATCTTTTTTTATAGGTTAACGGTGTGATTATTTTTAGAAGACCAAGTTTTAAACATTTTTGCATCGAGCATATAAAATTAGGTACCAAACCATTAAAATCGTACGATCCACCATAATGGTACGCCTAGTAATGGAATCTAATTATATTCCATTCATTCCGTTAGATTGGTATAACGTGATAACATGTATTAGCTTGGATATGGGCCATGTCGTGGGTGAGCAATTGATCTACATTTTATAATACATCGTATAATACGGTCGTAGGAGTTTTATTGAATACTAGCTGTTGCCCGCGACTTCGTACGCGTTACACTACTAAATGTGTAGGTAACCTAAAAATAAAGCTAAACTCGCGGCTGCAACTTGACTTGACACCCCATTTTTATCCCATGAGAACTGATTTATGGAATAGATGGTAGCCTTTACGAAATCTGTTCATCCGTTACGGCGTGATTGAGTAGTAAACAAACATTCAAACTTTCGCAATTATAATATTAGTGTGATATAGTCCGCTTAAGCTTAGTAGGTACGGAGAGGTTTTTGTTGTAACAAAATCCTCTCCATTCAAAGGAGTGCCGTTGTACTATTTGCTTTGTTTTTTCCATTTTGTTTGTTGGCAACCCTACCAACCAATTTTATAAGGACGCATACTGTGTTTTATACTTATATTTTTTATAAAAAAAAAACTATCCCAAAGTAGATTATATTTTTATTAAAAAGCTACTTGTGATACTGATGCTTAATTAATAACTATTTAGATAACAGTATATCTATATAGCAACAGATTATATATAGTTCCAAGATTTTTTTTTAAACCATCTCAAAATAGACAATAGTTGTTCCTCATTAGGCGAGGAGCATCGTGCGTCCAGTGATCTATTTTCAGAATTTATACAACACTTGGCGATACTCCCTTTGAGTCACAAGATATAGATCTGGCGACCTCCGTGGCGCAGTGGGCGAATAGCCGGCTGAGACGCAGGAGGTAGCGGGTTCGATTCCCACCGCAGAACAAATGTTTGCATGATTTACAGATATTTATTTCGTGTCTGGATGTTTTTTCTATATATTATAAGTACATATTAACAAAGAAAAGTATTTAAGTATTCTATCAGTTATCTGGTTCCCATAGCACAAGCTCTGCTTAGTTTGCGGCTGAATACCACTGTGTGAAATGTCCAGCAATATTTATTTATTAAACGACTTCAAAAACGGAGGTTCTATTCGACTGTATATTTTTATGTATGTTCACCGATGTCTCCGTCAATTGTGGATCGATTTTTAAAATTATTTTATTATTTGAAAGGATATACTTTCAGATTGGTCCCGTAGAAATTTCATCGAAATCGGTATCTAATTTTTTTTTCTGTTATCTGAAGTCGGATATATTGTTGTTAAAAAGTTTTTTTTTTTAGTTACTTGTATATCACATTTTTTTAGCAATTACAAAAGCGTTTCATCTCTAACCATAGTATAGAAAGACTCTTTAAAGTTGTTGTACGCTGTGGTAAACAACTTTGTGGCGCTGTGGCGGTTAGGGTTTACACTGAGACAAGAGACCGAGACCGGAAACAGTGATTGGCGACAGAGGCCTTGGGAAAGATCTAGATCAGTAGAGGACTGCTATAGGGTAATGATGACTCACCCTAAATTGATTATCGATTTATAGCAGGAAGGCCACTTATCATAAGTATAATTTAGTTTGTCAACTTCGTATCGGAATTGGATTGAAGATGGTCTTGGACTTAAATTGTTATGGGATTTAAGGGTACGCACTTAGTTCTGTTCGATATTCTCACAACGGTACTCCCACGGGTCTTTCCCATCTGGCGTTGCTAAAATAATGAACAGGTTTGCACATCAGTTTTGACGGTCCATCAACCTCTGATCTACTTTTTACAGTTTCAACTGCTTATTATTAGTTTTGTGACGCAAAATAAAGCAATCTACAACTTTATTTTTCTAATATTTCTTGCTAATTGCTTCAGGAAAGAAATCGTGAGTGTGCAATTATTATTTTTTTGTTTTTTCTTTTTATTTTATTTATTCTTTTTATTATTTTCCTGGCAAGTGCTTTAGTTTGTAACGATAATAATGCAACACATAATCAATGTTAAATTTATGTAAACTTATGAGTTGATGTCGTTTTACAGTCGTACCCAAAGGGTGAAACGGCACCCTATTACTGAAGCTCCGCTGTCTATCTGTCGGTCTGTCCGTCTGTCACCAGGCTGTATCTCATGAACCGTGATAGTTAGACAGTTGAAATTTTCACAGATGATGTATTTATGTTGCCGCTATAACAACAAATACTAAAAACAGAACAAAATAAATATTTAAGGGGGGTTCCTATACAATAAACGTGATTTTTTTGCTCATTTTAGATCGATATTGATAACGGCAACAGGCAGACGCTTGAAATATTCACCGAATATTTAGTTATGTATTCACTTATAATAATAAAATATTTAAGGCGGGCTCCCATACAACAAACGTGATTTTTTTGCCGTTTTTATAGATAATGATACGGAACCTTTCTTGCGCGAGTCCGACTCGTACACACGGCTACACATCAAGCTATACATTTCCAGTATAAGCTGACCTCGCATTGTGTAGGCTTTTCGTAGAATGAAAGCTCAGCTTATACAGGAAATTTATAGCTTGATGTGTACCCGTGTGTACCTAGTTAAGGTTTGATCACACGCCAGAGCAAGGAAAATTTTTGATTTAACTCTCCCGACTCTTAAAAATCCCGCTAAGAACCAGCCCGTTAAACTATTTTTCTATAAAAAACTGCGTTCGGATCGGTGCATCCGTTCGATACTACGATGCCACAGAAATAGAGGCATACAGACAGACATAGGCGTCAAGAGTTATAATATATTGTTAATTTGTTATTACCTGATCCGCCCGCGGCTACGCACGCTTGGTTTGTTAATAAAAACATTACCATACTTCTCTTAGTCTTAGTCAGGTAAAAAGTAGCCTACGTCCCAATCCTGGTCACAATATATCTATATACCAACGGTACATACGGCTACACATCAAGCTAAACATTTGCAGTATAAGCTAACCTCGCATTGTATAGGCTTTTCGCAGAATGAGAGGTCAGCTTATACTGGAAATTTATAGCTTGATTTGTAGCCGTGTGTACATAGGGAGTGCATCTAAAGAATGACTCGTAATTTTAACGCCTTACTCTATCCCCTTTAAAATTGAAACACTTATTTCGTTATTTCTTACCAAAAGCCTAAATATGATTTTTCAGATCCCTAACTTAAAGAATTATGGATTGTCACTAAACAAACTTTCAACCCCTATAAGATTAGGTTTTTGAGACAAAAAATTTCCTTCTCGAGGATATAATCTATCTCCTTGCCAAAATTCATTACGATCCGTTCAGCTGTTTAGTCGTGAACAGTTAACAAACAAACAAACTTACAAAAAACTAGCAAACAGTTACTTTCTCAATTATAATAATATTTGTATGGATATGAATGACTCAGAGACTATTATCAGTAATCATACGATTAACATACTTTAAGTAGCGGCACGAAACTTTAGCGCTGACCGTTATTGCACAGAAGTAAAAAATAAGGTACCTGAGGGGGGCTAGCGGGATGAAGGGCAGGCGTGCGTAGCGCCGATTGGCTCTCCAGTCACATTCCGTTCCCCGCACTGATACGCACATCCAGTGTACAGTCGCATTCTTAATTGTATTGTTATTGCTGTTATTTGAATTTGTTTGTTAAATTTTGTTTATTTTTAAGTTTGTTTGTGACTTTAAAGTGAATATTCCTAAAAGAAATACTGTTTTGAAAAGACAGGCAAGGAAAATTCATTATGACGTGAATTGTTTTTTTTTTAAAGGGAATCTATTAATTAATTGATTCTTTGAAACAAATCAAAAGTGAGATTTTTGAAGCTACAAGTACTTTACTCAGTCATTCGGACAGCAGCACTGTAAATTTGAGCCAGATAAAACAAACTGCCGAAATTATTAAGGCGGGAAACATTAAATTAAATGGCGATTTAGGGAAAACCCAAAAAAGGACAGCAGAGTCTACAAATACGTCAATTGCAATGGTAAGGAACATCTCCAATCAAGCCAATAGTAGCTATTGGCTATTGTATTGCTCGCGCGACAGTACCCATGCGCAGCTATCTCCTCCGCGTATCGTTCAGCGCTAGACTTACGTGCCGCGACTTATACAAACCAATACATATCCTAAAAACAATGCCAAGGTAATGCTTACAGCTTATTTTAAGAAACAACTAATAATTACCTATCCTGAATTGTTTCCTCCTGCCATACAAACAGATCATGAAAGTAAAACCAAATCGTCAGATTTTATCTGTCTTACTTCCTGTCTTTAGAGGACGATGCCAAAATCGGTACAACAGAGGACATTTGCACTACGTACCTATATGTGATCTTGAGAATGGCACATCAAATGTGCTGCCATATAAGGCTGCAAAAATGCCGTATAAAGCTCCGATCACACTAAACACTGTCGTAAAACGACTTATGAGATATAGCAGACATTTATTTATAGCATAGATAAGATAAAAAACTAGAAGGAAATTGTGAGATGGCTCACAAAATTCCACGTCGACGAAAACAACAACCTACTTCTATTTACACATTAGTTCCATCTTTGTTTTGAAGTTAATTAGAAGTAGCTGCCTTCACTTCGTTATTCCTATAATTAGTGTTGTAAATATCTTCTGGGCTTCGATATACTCGTAGACGCCAACAAAGGCCCTTCCTCATGAAGTTCGCGATAGCCCATCACTCAACATTTTCAAACGGAAAGTTAAAGAGGCACTATCTTTCTCTGTAATTTTATATTATTGTAGGTATATATTATTATTCCATATAATATATTTATTATAAGGACAATATTATAACATACTTTAGGTATAGTTCATATTAGTTTTGGGTATATATATTTATATATGTTTTTGTATACCTTTAAAATCATCTGTCTCTCTCTCTCTCCTTAAAGGTTTGCTGGAAAACTCTTTTTAGGGTTAAGCTCGCCTTTGTACATGACCTCTCTTCCTCTATTTCTGTATATTTAAATGTATTTTCTTGTGTGCAATAAAGAATAAAGGAAATGTCTTTTGTAAAATTCCGTAAATTTTTGCTGCTGAACATAGGCCTCCCCCATAGACTTCCGATCGCCGTTCTTGTGCGGCCTGCATGCACCCAACGGCTCCCAGCAACTTTTATTAGGTCGTCTTTCCATCTAGTGAGGGGGGGCATTCCAGTGCAAGTCTCCAATTGAAGACCTTTCTGCCCTAACTAACGGACTTCTTCGAGCTATGTGCCTTAAAGACAATGACGAAGTGAAGAAAAGGTCTACACCACAGAATTAAATTGTAAAGAATATCATATTCCTGCCTATTGCTTGCCAAATAAAGTCATACAGAACGCATTGTCAATGCAACCTCTCTATCACTGTCCGCAAAAGGTTAAGCTTTCAAGTTCATTTCCTACAACTATTATGCAACTGTCAGTTGGCAGAGGACATTATACCCGCTATTTATTGCTACGACTAGCGTGTAATAATTGTTAGTTACAAATGGATCCGTAATTAAATTATGCCGATCTGTTTCTTAAATCAGATCTTATGTAGGAAACGATTAAGTTTCCTGGATTACTTGTCTAAAGTGTTTATTGATATTATTATGGTTTACATTTTGACAGCTTAGATATTATCATCTTTGCAAAAATAAAAACGAGTGTGCTTTAGACCACACGACTGAAGTAAAACTTCTTTTTGAAAATATTATTTTGTAAAATTGTCAACACGTCTGTAGGTCGATCAGTTTATGTTCATTCTGGATAGACGCAACTAACACATTAACGTTTAAAAATATACGGAACGTAACTCTCTCTCTCTTTCTATCTTCACTAACATATAACTCCCTCTCAACTTCCGTTCGCACTTTTCGTAACGCATTTTCTAGTTTACTCCCCAAGTCAAGCGTGCGTAAAGAAGTTTTACTTCAATAAATGTTTTCAACCTGCTCGACAATGTCATGTAAACCTCACCGAAAGAAGGTGATTAAATCCCTACGGCTGAGCCGGGAGTAAAGTTGTACTGAATTATATTATGCCCTCACGAGCATAATGAAATTCGTATGAATTCATAATGTGATTCTAATTTGGAAACTCATCTGCATTAAAATTTGTACCCAGGATAAGAACTTATTCGTAAATCGAACTAACCTCTGCACAGAATGCACCAACCTAGATTTGGTTTTTAATGTCTCGCAGAAAGTGTGAAAAGTAGAGATAAAGCTGTGTGTATATCTGCATCTTGGGCGTGTTTATATCCCTCTCTGCACTCAGGATTCTAGTAACTCCCTCGCTCCGTTCGTGAGTTAACTCTAGAATCCTTCGTTACATTCGGGATTCAATATAGCGCCCGTGATGCAAGACACTGCTTTATCCCCTCGTTTAATAATCTACTATTATTTATCCGCTAGGTTCTCTTCTATATTATTTACGGCGCTATTATCAAAAATGTAATTTCAGCCACAGTTTGAGCCTTGAAGCTTGAGGCTAATTGCCCATAATAAGTCCACGCTATATCGCCCGTTGTGTATTTATGTGTGCTATAATAGTTTATTATGTCGCATTGCTTGTACAATAAATAATAGTAAATACTTATGGTAAATATTTATTGTAATATAATATGTATTAATGGTTACCACTTAACATCAGGTGGGCCATAAGCTTGTTCCATCTCCAGGTAGGTAAAAACCATTAATTCCTAATATAAAAATGATCAAATAAGTAGTTTAATAAGTTAAACGAATATAAATAATCATATCAGATCAATCGCAAAATAAACACAACTTTGACCTCACTTATATCCCACACGCAGACTGCAACACTTGTTTATTCCTTAACCGTGACTAACTATTGGCATTGATGCTAAAGCCTTAAAGCCTTAGTATGTGGTTAAGTGGCCTGATTTTATCGTATGCGACTCTAATAATAGTTAACACATTTCATGAATAGTCTGGTATACATTTTCGCCAGTTTCAATTTAAATTAGAAATAACTATTATGTGCAAATAAAAGCACATTTTTTTTACCTAGCCTATGCTGTCCCACTGCTGGGCAAAGGCATCCCCCTCATCTCACTATAAAAAGCGTCAAAATCATCGCGCCACCGCTTCTTAGGCCTTCTTTTGGATGTCAAGAGAATAGACAGGATTCGGAGCACCTCACTACGCTCAAGGACCGGCATCGCTGACGTCGGTATCAAGGCTGCCAAGTTGAAGTGGGATTGGGCGGGTCATGTCTCCCACATGCAACCTAATAGGTGGGCTAAGGTCGTAACTGGATGGATCCCTGTGGATCGAAAGCGACTCCCTGGAAAGCACATTTTATAATAAAAAAAATAAAAAATATTAGACCTTTAACATTACCTACGAATGTTCAAGAAAACTGTGATGCCTGTGTTACCTTTTGGTAACTAAATAAAGCCCTGGCTATGTTACACATGCATAGGAACTACCCCTGATCAACACCTACCTTGGCCACTGTAGAGGACCCTCAACAGACTGCGTACCCAAGTCTGCCGCTGCAGGCGTAATCTTAGTAAATGGAGTATTATAGATAATGTGGTGCCCGGCTCCAACCAATGGCACACGTCCTTGCATGCCCATCCTGCCCTACCACCTGCACGATGGGGCAACTGATGACCTGCTCCGACGCTGCCATGAATGTGGCGACATACTGCTCAAAATGGCGATAGTCTTGAGACATCGACACGAAGGAAGAAGAAGAAAACTCAATTACGCATACATTTAGTATCCCCTCAATAATAAATAAAGTCAAAAACACAGAACTAAGAAGAAAAACCAAGGCAAAAGACATTGTGCAGAAAGTTCTTTCACTTAAATGGAAATGGGCGGGGCATACCCAAAGAATGTATAACGAGAGGTGGTCCAAAACAATATCAAATGGTACCCAATACAGAAGAAAAGGAAGGCCTGCTACACGATGGGACGATGATATCGTCAGCCCCGGATCTAGAATTATTTCTAACCGGGCAGAAACTTGAAGCTGCATCCCCTCTCCTCTAGAGGGGGAGGGGGTTAAACTAAGTAGGTGAAATAATTTAAAGTGTTATGTGCGCTTAATGCCAAGCGCTTTTTGAAACAAGTTTTTTTACAAACATATATAGGTATGTTATTGATTGAACATTTGGCGCTTTCCGTAATTGCCATCCGGAGCAGGTTTGCCCCTCCCTAGATCCGGGGCTGGATATCGTGAAAGTAGCAGGTAAAACATGGAGCAGAGTCACCAGTGATGGCGAGAAATGGAGCTGGAGGAGGCTTTTACTGCTTTAAGGGGAGACCGGAGGGGAATCGCCCATACAACACGTACTACCAAGATCATTTCTAATTGGAGCATATCTCTACCTTAATAAGGTATTATTTGAATTTGAATAGTATTTATCTAGATTCCCAACCATATATTAGATAAAAATACTTACCTAAAATGAAATAGAAGCGTATCGCATTCTGCATGTTTTTACGTCATAAAGGACCTGTTTTCAACCTAATTGTTTCGTATTAAAAACAATAACATCTTACTTATCCTAGTCATGGGAACATAGATTATATCGTCTAGTTACAGAATAACAACACAATGAGAAAAATACAACAAGTTATCAGTCATCATTTTTGGTATTACGGAACACGGTCAAAATTTAATCAAATTTAGAATCGTTCATTTGCTATCACTGTTGGTCTGCGTGGCTAAACTTCTTCACTAAACAGGGATAGCGATATTCAGGCCGAAGTTTTCGACGCGGCCGAATTGAAGTTGCGTTCGGGGTTCGCCGGCTTCTTAAGTCTTTGCATACATAATAATTAAATCAGTCTCTAAAAATGTAAATTCAAATAATGCGTGAAGAGTATTTTCTTTTTTAATTAATTATAAATTATTCCCTCAATATATTAGCAGTTTTGTAGATTTAGAGAGAATTAGAGTATGTTGTTATTGTTTTGATTTTAAGGGAAGTTGGCTAATAATGAAGCCGACCAACAATGCAATAAATATTTTAACAGAAAACTTCGGAAAAACTATTTAAACTTCCACATAATTATATAATTAAGACACGCTTTTCTGTTAGATATTAAATAGTAATATTTGCTTTGTGTCTTTTATTTCATTCGTAATTTTAATTTTGATTGTGTGCAAAGTACGAGTCGCTCTAAAAAGTCGAGTGCGATATATGTATGTATAAAATATAAGTGCGTTTAGCTAATACGTTTAGCTAAACGCAGTTATATTTTCCTGTAGAATTATGTCTCTAACGATATTTTATGCAAGTTTTCCTGTTGCATAGCAATTATTTAAGTCAGCTGATTAAAAATTCTTTGTACGCGTTCCGCTTAGATATGTATCTGCTGCATAAGTGAAGCGAGTTATAAATACCAGAGACCTTTTCTACTAGTCTATTACCAAGACAATTTTATGTCTATGACCCCATTGGTTTACCAAAATGAATAAATGATTTAATTGACCTGAGTACAAACTTTACCATTGAAACTACTTCATAGAGGAAACGATAGAAAAACAAAAATAATGTCGTAGTGATTGCCAATTCTAAGCTAACAGCACCTCGTTTATGTCAGTGACCATAGCATGAGTTTTTTTAACCTATATTTTCCCTCTGCTGGGCAAAGGTCTCCCCTCTGTTCCTTCACATCTCACGATCACTCGCCACGTCCCACCAGCCATCTTGGAATGCATCGAGGTCGTCACGTCAACGTTTCCTCGGTTAGCATGAGTTAATGAATGAAAATTCTTTATTATACTTACAAGCTAGAGTCAATAAACAAAGCGATCTCTTCCAGACAACCTTTGGATGAAGAGGATCATTGCCTTATATAGATTGGCCGAGGTGTAAAAGGAATATACTTAATAATAGAAAAAATATAAATTAACATCTTTAGTATGTAAATTAAAAGCAATTAAAAACAGCCTATGTCTCAATCCAGGTCATAATCTATCTATATACCAAATTCATTGGACTCAGTCCAGCTGTCTAGTCCTGAAAACGTAACAAACAGACAGACAGACAGGCTACTTTCAAATTTATAATATTAGTAATTTAGTATGGATGGATTCTACAGCTGAATAAGGCATATCAGCAGTTCTCATTAAAAGTTAACAGTTACACAGAACAGAAAATCACATATATGAAAATTATCTCCAAACCGAATATCAACGAGTAAGACGGTGGTCTCATTAACGAAAGATAACTTTATCTTTGACCTTGCTTGACCTCTGACTAGCAAAACTTGCAATCACACAGACGAACGGCGTCATTTTGTCTGCTGGTTGCCTTTATCAGAAAACAATCGGTGTATTTTACAGATAGGTTATGGTAACCCATTATCATAGTGATAATGATAACACACGGAGATATACATATGTTTTAGTTAATTAAGGTTAATAAGGAAATGTATGTTTTGCTAAAGAACCCTAAACGTTTTAACTATAAGCTATAAGATCGCCCATTGTGCTTTCATTTACATATTTGTTTTCTTGGTTTCTTTATATGTGTTGTGTCTAGCTTGTAAGGTATAATAAAGAATTTTCATTCATTCATAGGGTAAATGCGTTTGAGTTATTTAAAAAAAAATGGCATTATTTCAAGATTGCTTCTGTCGTTATATAGATTTACAGTGATAAAATTAAAAAAAACGAGTGTGATTAGACCACACAACTGAAGTAAAACTTCTTTTTCAAAATATTAATTTATAAAATTATTCAATTACAAAATTGAAGGTCGATCAGTCTATGTTCATTCTGTGCCCGCAGCCAAGTTATATTCGCTTCGAATCGATTCGATGTCTACATAAGTTTGTTGTCGATATATCACGTGATATTTCCATAGCATGTGTCAAATCCCATACATTTTCGGACTTATCGACTAGCGTCATCGCTAATCGAATGTAACTTGGCTAAGCCCTCTGGACAGACGCAACTCGCACTCGCCCATTAAAGTTTAAAAATATACGAAACGTAACTCTCTCTCTTTCTATCTTCACTAACTTATATCTCCCTCTCAACTTCCGTTCGCACTTTTCGTAACGCATTCACCACCTTATACTCCCCAAGTCACGCGTCCGTAAAGAAGTTTTATTTCATAAAACAAAAAAATTACGTGATATTAGCCGTGATATCTCCCCCACGAGAGATTGGGCGAGATTTGGCTAGACTCCTCCCCCCCTGAACACCTCACGAAATTAACGGACGGCCCCTTACTGCGTTAATTCATTACATACATTTTGACGAGTAAAATGTTTTTTATTCGGTCATGGTCAGGCTAATATCAGAGGTTCGTGGAACAGGTTTTCAGTAAGATTATTAATTTTGATCTCGTCTGTCATTATCAAGGTAACATGTCACAACATGACTGGTAAATGCATAAGGAAAACTCGATAAATAACTTGAACACAGGCAACACGATTATACTGTACACTTGTATTTACTAAGGGATGCTGATGTCGTATCATCATCAAATCAGCCACACATCCACTGCTGAACATAGGTCTCACCTATAGGTTTGTGGCATATCTTTGCGTCCCCGATACTAATTCACAGAAACCTCAAACTGGAACAAGTGATTAATATTACGATTATTATGTTTCTAGGGTTCTATCGTCAACTAGCTGACCAAACCGCAGCTTCGCACACGTAGTTTTTCAATAAAAACATTACCCTCCTTCTGCGCAGTTGGGTAAAAAGTAGCCTATGTCACCCGGGCCGTAGCTTCCCAACAGTAAAATATTTTTTTAAATCGGTCCAGTAGTTTCGGAGCCTATTCAATACAAACAAATCTTTCCTCTTTATAATATTAGTAAAGATGAGCCGATTGTAGTCGCTGGAACTCCTCTCGAGGTTGTGGAGGAGTATGTCTATTAGGAGTATCCCTTGTCCAGATTATTCCATTAAATGCCCTATATTTAAGACAATATGAATATTCAACTATTGTGTTTGAATATTACCAGTGGTTCGCCCCGAACAGAGATCTCGCGAGTCTCCCAAAAAAACAAAAAAATATTACTCATAATCTTTGACTAATAAAATAGTGCCACGATATGCTAACCACATAACTTGACCTACAGTTTCAATCAAATTACAAGTAACGGGAGTTCATAATATATAGGGCTCTTTTTAGGGGTAGAAATTGCAGTTATTCTGGATTTCAGACTTTTCCCTATATTTGTGTCACTAAAGCTACATGAATACCAAATTTCAGCACTGTGGGGTCACTGGTGTACCCTGTGAGTTTCGTCAAAGTTTAGTTTTTATTATGGCTACAGCTCAAAAACTACAAGGATTAAACTAAAATAAAAACGGGGTCAAATTGTACTCACAAAGACCTTTTATTAGACATGCCACTTGACCGGATAGTCCCATTTTGTTTTTATTTTACCCCACTTGAACCCCAATATCCCAACAACCCCCCACATTTTCTGCTCATTTAGTCAAACCAGAATCGTGCCATCACTGCCTATCCATATATTTAATTTCACGATGATCGGATCAACGCTTCAAAAGTTATCTTCGGACAAACAAACATACATACATACGACGACCTCCGTGGCGTAGTGGGCGAACAGCCGGCTGAGGTATAGGGGGTAGCGGGTTCGATTCCCGCCGTGGAACAAATGTTTGCATGATCTTCAGATATTTCGGGTCTGGTAGTTTTTCTATATATTATAAGTATGTATTTACAAAAAAAGTTTATTAGTATTCTATCAGTTAACTGGTTCCCATAGTACAAGCTCTGCTTAGTTTGGGGCTAGATAGCGCTGTGTGAAATGTCCAGCATTATTTATTTATTATTATTATTCTACAACGCTGATTTCTCCAAGTTCATTTGGAGATCTCGCTTCACTCAATATAACGGGAGAAAGAATAGAATCGTCTATTGCGTCATGCTGAAGAGCATCCAGTACTCTAGAGTCATTTACTCGCATACCGATACACTCGCTCAAAGTGTAGTGGCAAAAAGTAGTGGTTTAAAGAGAGGCCTCGTAGTTATAGGTGATAAACCATGTGGTGAGGAAGCGGCCTGCAGTACTGTACCAGCTTCAAAATTAGGTCACTTTATTACTAAATATACTAAATATATGTATGTACCTAGCTAACCTACCGATTCCCAATTTTTCATTACAGCTGATAAACTGGCAACACTTTTACAATGCGGAAACGTGTTCAAGCTGTAGATTGAGTAGGTATAGGTAGGTATTGATAGGATTTTTCTAAAAGCGGATGTTACGCAAGTTTATGAGATGTTCAGTCTAATTTTATTCTGTGTTTTCGCACGAGACTACACGCGGATGTTTCATTATATTTATTCAGTTTGGATTGAATGTAACTATTGGTTCGCCCAGAACTGAGATCTCGCGAGTCTCCGATTAAAACTAAAAGAATATTATTTGTAATCTTTGACTATCAAAATAGTGTCACGAAATACATAACCAACTAACTCGACCTACAGTTTCATTTAAATTACAGGTAACGGGAGTTCATGTCATTTGGTTAATCTTTTTTGGGGTACAAATTGCAGTTATTCTGGATTTCAGACTTTTACCTATATTTGTGTCACTTAAGCTACACGCATACTAAATTACAGAACTGTGGGGTCACTGGTGTATTTTGTCAAAGTTTAGTTTTTATTTTAAGAATTTACGAAAAATAAAAACGGAGTCCAAATGTACCATCGAATACCTTTCATTTGACGTCCTACTTGACCAGTTAGCCTAATTTTCATATTGTTTATCCCTCTTGAACCCCAATATCTCAACAACCCCCAACATTTTCGCTCATTTACACACACCAAAAGTGTGTCATCACTACCTAACTATGTATTAAATTTCACGATGATCGGATCAACGCTTCGAAAGTTATCCTCGGACAAACATACATACAACGACGATTTGCCCAAGTTTATTTAAAGATCTCGCTTCGCTTGATCAATAAGAATATACTAAATAACGAATCTATCGTATTGGTACGACTCTATATTACCTACTTTTGTCTAAGGGGATCCTTATGAACTGATGATTTCACGGGGATTTAGGGTTTAGGGGATCTTGGTTGGTGACATGTTTTTTTTCAGTTTTATGTAACACTTGACCAATCTAGTTTTTTTATAACATATTTTGGAAGAATTTTGCGCCCTCTGAATTTGCCGCCCGGGGCAAGTGCCCCGTTTCACCCCCCCCCCCCCCCCCCATCCTCATCCCCATAGATACGGGGCTTAAACGAAATAATGCTTTAAATAAAATTTTGATACTTATTTCTATATATAAAATTCAGAGACGTTTTGATCATAGTTCGTAGTAATGAGTAGTTCCTTCAGCTTCCTAGTTTGCCCTTCTCAGAAACTGGGCTGAACCCATCCACAACTCTTGTACGCATGGACAGACACACTGACAAATCACCGATAGCGTCATCTTTATTAATTACTAGCCAGTGGTTGGACAAACACACCGAACTAATAACCTACGAGCAGATTATAAATAGCAGCATTGGGCAATATTACGCCGATAATTTGAACATTGTGCTTTTGATGGACTTGTGATTAGAATTTGATGACAATCAGGCAGATAGTTTTAAATTAGTCTGTTAAATGGTACCACTGCACTGTAACTACGATATATTGACACAAATCTTCTGTCGTTTGAATCGACTTGAAAAAGGGGCAGAAACGACACGAAAGTAATAAGTAACAATATAATACACAAGTTTATATATGTTGTTAAAGGTTCACGATTTGAACCGAAACATTGTCGGTCGAAACACCGACAAAACGGTACGTGATGAATCCAGTATTTATAGTAATGAGTATAGATGTTTATTTGTGACAACTACTAATTATCTTCTAAATACACAAAACATCTCTATATAAAATAAAAATGAATCCCTATTTCCCTTGGTCACGCCATCACGCGTGAACGGATGGACCGATTTCGCTAATACTTTTTTGTTGTATTTCTTATTGTCAGGAGAAGGTTCTTATGAAAGAAAAAAATTAGAAAATTGCGCGCAAAATAAGAATATTTAAGAATACTTAACCACCACATAAAATTATTTATAATCTAACCTTAGCGCTTTAATAATGTAACCTTATGACGTTTGACATAGAATTGACAGAATGCGTGCTTCAAATATCGTCAAAGAGGATGTAAAAAAAATGAGTATCGTTTGAAACAGATGCTTCGGTCGGAGTTATCCTGAGATATTGTCTGTCTATATACATATATAAAAATGAATTGCTGTTCGTTAGTCTCGCTAAAACTCGAGAACGGGTGGAGCGATTTGGCTAATTTTGGTTTTGAATTATTTGTGGAAGTCATTCATTTTCTCATACATAATGATGGCCGGGGACAACAATTGACAATTCTACCAGGGTGACGTATATTGACAGCCCGCGTTATATGCATGTCAAGGCGATACAAAGTTCGGCGGGTCCACTAGTAAATAAATAAGTACATATAAATAATAGAAGTTTAATTAGATAGCCACTATAAAAAGGTACCCAATCAATGCTTTCATCAACGTATTATTCCCATTATTAGTAAAGTCAGACTAATGATAGTTATCGCAATTCTATTAGATGCACAGTGATGACGTGGAATAAACACAAAAAAAACATATAGGTAAGTAACTAGCTGACCCGCCCGCTCCATCCCACGCATGATTTGTAAATAATTTATTTCTTACCAAAAGCCTAAATATGAATTTTCAGATCCCTAACTTGAAGAATTATGGATTGCCCATACAAACTTTCAACCCCCATTTAAACCCCTTCAAGATTATTTTTTGAGACAAAAGATAGCCTATGTCCTTCCCCAGGATATAAACTATCTCCTTGCCAAATTTCATTACGATCCGTTCAACTGTTTACTCGTGAAAAGGTTACAAACTAACAAACTAAATAAACTTTCGCATTTATAATACTAGTGTGGATGGATAGGCGACTCTATTGATTTCCAAGATAGATAGATTTCCTCAGAGCTTCAATGTTGTCGGCTTATTTTAGAAATTATTGAATTTGTAAAACATAGTGATATAACGCATAACCTCTACCTCCACTCAAGGTTTACTTCCGAATAACGACCTCTACAAGTTCAAGGTTCCGATTATTTGATATTTCATACAAACAATTGTGTGCAATCGAGTTATGAAAAAGACGGACAAGGCAGGCTAGTCGCGATCAATTACACAGCACCATAGTCATGTTTTGCGGCCTTATCTAATCTTCTGCCGCGTGCATGTTTATCTGTGTGTACGTAGAAGATACGTAGAGTTTGAATAAAGTTTATTGTGGAGAAGCCAAGTTCAGGATGCCGTAAAATTGTTGATAATGGTGTTTCTCAGAAATTGGGATACAAGAGACTCAGTCACGAGCATTGTGTCATCATCAAAGTTCGTGGAAGCAATTATTGACAGATTGATAAAATTCGTTACGATCGTTCGACGGATTAGCACGTTGAAGTGGCAATGGGCAGGCCATATAGCGCGCAGAACGGATGGCCGATGGGGCCGAAAGGTTCTCGAGTGGAGGCCACGGACCGGCAAGTGCAGCGTAGGACGTCCACCCACAAGATGGGCAGACGACTTGGTAAGAACCGCAGGTCGGCGTTGGATGCAGGCCGCTTCCAACCGCAGTTCCTGGAGATCAATGAGGGAGGCCTTTGTCCAGCAGTGGACGTCCTACGGCTAATATGATGATGATGATGATAAAATTCTGTTCATCGATATTTTCATCATTAGGTGAGATTGCTAACTTTAACACAAGTGAAATTATCTATTATCCTCAGATGGCTTAAACAAGAAGTGAAGTGAAATTTCTTTCATATTCCTTTTCCAAAAATTCGTGACTTACTATAGCCACTTAAAATCAGGTGGACCAGTTGCCTGTTCCACCACCTCTTCATGTAGTATTAAAAAAAGCCTGTCATTTCAATCAAGAAGATAGATATCGCAATAACTTGATTAGATCTTCCGTTTCAGGAAATTCCCATTCCTACAGTTAAAACCAGCTCATTAATTCGATAACATAATAGTACAATCAAGTCTTTACTTACGCAATCCTTTTGTCGATGGTCATTGCTCAAACTGAGTGTATCTTTGATTAATTTATATTCTATGTTCTAGTCACTTGTTTCAAAAACAGCCGATTCATTAGCAGTATGATGCCATTAGCAGTATAATTAATAATAAATAAATAATGCTGGACATTTCACAGAGCGCTATCTAGCCCCAAACTAGCAGAGCTTGTACTGTGGGAACCAGATAACTGATAGAATACTTAAATACTTTTTTTGTAAATACTCTACTTATAATAGGGTACAATTTAAATGCTCACTAAAATAATTTTTATACCCTAAGACTATCATCATCATCATCATCATCCGCCGGGGGACGTCCACTGCTGAACATAGGCCTCCCCCTTAGATCGCCACAACGAGCGGTTGGTAGCCGTTTGCACCCAACGGCTCCCCGCGATTCTTACTAGATCGTCGGTCCACCTTGTGGGGGGCCGGAAAACGCTGCGTCTTCCAGTCCGTGGTCTCCACTCGAGAACCTTTCTTCCCCAACGGTTATCGGTTCTACGAGCGATGGACGAGCTATGGAGAGGGCTATGCTTGGGGTTTCTTTGCGTGACAAAATCCGCAATGAGGAAATCCGCAGAAGAACTAAAGTTGCCGACATAGCTCTCAAAATTAGCAAGTTGAAGTGGCAATGGGCAGGCCCTAAGACTATGTGCCAAGTAAAATAAAGTAAGTACTTAACTTCATATAAATTAAACTGATTTACTGATTACTGATACCGAGGTCCCTAAAGAAAACCTTTTAAACTCCAAACTAAATATACACACACCAGAATAATTGTAGGTACGTTATGTATATATATATTTTTTTTGCTTGCCAAAATGGATTAAAGCTCACCAAATATTGTTTTACTGAAACAGTAACATTGATACCAAAAACTACAGTTCTAATTTGCCTTAGTGTAATCAAATTATCCAACCCAAATCCAAAATATATTATTGTCAAACTAAGAGTACAATCGCGAAGCGTGTCACCATCATGCCCAAGGACATACAGTTGGCACGCAGGATCAGTTTTCTGGCAGGCTCTAGCTAGATCGCAAAACAAAAAGGCTCTTTTCAGGGCCGCACATGTTTCGAAATTTATGAAAATTTGTTGCTCTGACAATAGATACGTTTTGTTTGTACCTACCTACCTGCTTGCTGGATGTATGTAAAAAATAATGAATGAATAATGTATATGTGTATGCTCGCGGATGTAAGTTCTTACTATTATACGTGCTACATTGAATAATATATTTAACGTATGTAGCGGCAGCAGACACACCATATGACAGTTGGTCGTTAGGTTTTTTTCTATTTTATTTGTAAATAAAAACATTATAATAATAAAAAATTAAGTATGTAGAATTATGAAAACTATGAGTGTATACTCAGAGAAACACCCTCCCCCCCCCCCCCCCTTCTCCTCTTCGTTTTTCTTACCTAACTTAGTCGTTATGAGTTGCAGTAATTGAGAATTAAATGTTTATTTAACTATTTTATCATATTTTAATTAAATTCATAAAGCATTATACAAGTAACTTGTGTTTAGAGTGAGCCTTATTCCTATTTAGAAAAAATATACGGTCAACAGTTAGTTTTTTGCCTCAGCAAAGATTACTTAAATGAAAGTCATAAAATAAAATATTGGTAATATCTATTTAGCGATAATATAAAATATTTGGTCTAAAGTTAACTTTAACGGCGTTTACATATTTCTATGGCATGCAATAAAAAGGAAAATAGCTTCATTTCTATAATACTTCATGAAACATAATTTGGTGAGCATTTATCCGTTATCGTAAAATCCAGCCCATCCAAAGGTTGTCTGGAATAGATCGCTTTTAGCGATAAGACCGCCAATTGTACTATCGCTTGACTAGTTTTAAGTGTTTTAATTATGATTTGTTAATTTAAGTGTGGTATACAATAAAGCGTTTTCTATCTATCTATCCGTTTTGGCAGGTATTTCGAATTTATTGGAATTAATATAAGTGCATTTCTGGTAGGCATTTAAACACAAGCCTTTATAATGTAGGTATATAATAACATCCAGACCCGGAGCAAATATCTGTAGATCGAGCAAACATTTGTTCCGTGGCGGAAATCAAAGGAGGTAGCAGCTCCTGCGTCTCAGCCGACTATTCGTCCACTGCGCCACGGAGGTCGTCAAAAATTAGCTAAGGCTGACTCAGGTTAGCTATTTAGCTAGCTGATAGATAAACTTTAATTCCAAAAAACATGACCTACTTTATCTACGTATGATTTCTGTTGGCGACCTTCCGGTATCTTCAGTGGATTAATTTTACTAGAATAATTGACTGTTACTGGATTCGATCAACAATTTCAGCTCAATCGAATCACAGTGAAACAAATTTAAATTTAAGTTTTGACATAGACTAGCAAAGCAGCCGCGGGTACAGTATCGGGCGAGGGTTCACATCGCGTTCCACGGTTCCAGCGATAAATCGCGATCTTCGTGTCCGATTAGCGGCCCGCATACATTAAATATATAACAAGAGTCGTGCAAAACCAGCGAATTAATTTAAGATTCTAAGAAAATATTCGTGATTTACTTCAATCTATACTAATATTAAAACCCATCAATACCACATATACTAAAAAGACACATATTTACCTCTTGCATTCTCCCTGTCATGACTTATGGTTGCCAGACATGACCTCTAACGAAAGAGAATATCAAAAGATTAGAAACATGTCAACATAATATAGAAAGAAACATGTTAAATATAAAAAGAAAAGATAAGACAAATATTTCAGATGTCACGCACACAATCAAAAAACTAAAATGGAAGTGGACAGGCCATTACATCCGAAGTAAACAGGAAAAATGGGCTAGGGACGTAACAGAATGGTATCCTAGGGAAAGAAAGATAAAAAGAGGCAGACCATTTCGAAGATGGGAAGACGACTTAAGAGCTACAGCAGGCGCGATGTGGAGGAGGACAGCCCAAGATCGTGAATTATGGAAGACTCTGGGGAAGGCCTATGCTGAAAAGCAAAACAAACTTGAAAAAATCAATGTCTAATTTAGATTATTTGAACAATTTTATTGTAAAACTACTAGTAGTAAGTTTGTTAATAAAGGCTATTTGAAATTTAAATTGAAATACTAATATTATAAAGGGGAAAGATTTGTATTTTTGTGTGTATGCTTGTAATGAATAAACTCAAAAACTACTGTGCTGATTTCAAAAATACTTTCACCATTAGAAAGCTACATTCACCCTGAATGACATAGGCTATATTTATTGCTAGAAAAGATTAGGGATCCTTGCTAAAACTTAAGTAACGTAACCCAAGGTGTAAAAAAGTGCCCTAAAACGTCTTTTGCGTCGCATGCGCTGCGGAAACTATTGATGATATAACAAAAGTATGTTCTACAATAATAAAGAACATATCAATATCTACAAAAATATAATTATAAAGAGGAAATATTTGTTTGTTTGTATTGAATAGGCTCCGAAAGTACTAGACCGATTTAAAAAATTATTTCACTGTTGGGAACCTACATTATTTCCGGGTGACACAGGCTACTTTTTACCCAAATGTGGAGAAGGCGGGTAATGTTTTATTAAAAAAGTACGCGCGCGAAGCTGCGGATTGGTCAGCTAGTTTTCAATAAAGAAGTGCAAGATAAGACGCAGACCATAAAGATTCACAGGTTGGAACCCTTTCGGCCGCCATGGCAACTGAGTTTAATAATCAGTTAAAAAGCCCCCCTTAACAGGTTAGCTGTCCCGAAGCAAGTTTCGATCTTCTTTGTACACGTCCTCGTAGTAAATAATGACAGCTAACGCTCATGAAGTTTCGTATTAAGTTACGTCATTCTCTTCAAGTATTTTATGATACTTTATGTGTCCTAGTGATTGAAATTAATTATATCGATAATTGCTAATGTTAGATGAGTATGATAAGAAATTAATTATTTACGTTTAATGATAAAATGTACGTTTATGTTCGTAACACTTTAGACATCTGAAAAATATCTTTTTGAAAACAATCTTCTGTTATTGAATTGCACCATTCAATTAGGTACCCTTTCGGCCACCAGTTTCCAAACAAGAAAAAAAAAACATACATGAGGGAATATAATCGCAGGTCTACAATCGCCATTTCGGTTTTGATGATAATAGGCTAGTTTCCTAATTTTTGTTGGCAACCCTTGTTCAAAGGGTCTCACAATAATAGTAACATCGGCGAAAGAATAATTTTGTGTTTGAATAAGGTTAATGTTAATTTTTAAGTGAAATTTATTTTTTGTTTAAGTTCAATAATAAATTGATTGGTAGAATTTGGTTGTAGTATAATTTACTAATGCTACAAATAATATAATTATTAAAAAAAATTATCGATAGATCGATTGCATTATCTACATCATTGGCCATGAGGCACATATGCCTCATGGACGTACCAGTGCAATCACCCATGAGGCACATGTGCCTCATCGGACAGTTAACCTGTTAAATATTGATTTTATTCTGTTTTTAGTATTTGTTGTTATAGCGGCAACAGATCATATGTGAAAATTTCAACTGTCTAACTATCACGGTTCATGAGATACAGCCTGGTGACAGACGGACAGCGGAGTCTTAGTAATAGAGTCCCGTTTGACCCTTTGGGAACGGAACCCTAAAATGGAAATTCAAAATGTTCTCTTCACGTAGTAATATAATGATGATTGAAGCTAAGCCAGGTCTAGACACAGATAGGGAAAAACTGAAACCATTGTTTCATGATTACTAACATGTAGGTATATCCTACAATGCACTTCAGTTAGACCCTGAATAGTAACAATGCCTAAGTAATGGAATGACTAATTTCCCTACACGCGACCACGCACGTGACAAACAGACAAACGCTGTAATAAATGCATAAAACGCATCTATTGTTGGTAATTCGATACCGACATCCTATGTAAGAGACGACCGATGTTGCTATTTAGCTGGTCAATACAATTCAATTTATTTAAGAATTCTGGAATTTCGAACATAATAAAAACTCATTGTTCTGAATTACGTAGAGAAGACTTTTTTAAACACATATATACACTTGAATAAAATAAGCAGAGTAATAAAAAATAGAGGTTACGATAAAACTGTGCTTTACGGAATAGATAAAATTGTATACTACTCTAGAGAGGAGCACAATCTAATAACTACGAGTAGAAAGTGATAGTTTCAACAAATAATAAAAGTTGCTACAACTCGAAAAACAAGCTAAAAACCTTTGTAAAACGTATTTGACTAGGTACGTTAAATTTGTAAGATCTTTATTATAGTATCATAAAGTCTTATATAGTATTTATATTACATATATCTTTATCGTATTCTGAAGACGATTGCTGCTCGTTTTGATTGCCCTATTCAGAGGCACTGGGTGGGGATCATTACTGGCAATTCAAAGCACGTCGGTCATTAATTTATTAATTTACTTACATATAATTATATTTTCCGTTCCATTTTTTTTTTGTTTTGAATTTTAAATTTTACTGAATTGTTATTATTTTACTGAATTTGTATATTTTTGATGGTGATGGATGACAGATGGAGCAGGACAGCGACTGAATGGTGGCCGAGGATCGGGTATAGAAGGGTAGGACGACCAGCAGCGAGATAGGTGGACGACATCGTTAAGAGTCGCGGCACGTCAATGGGTGAGACTAGCGCAGGATCGTGGCGTATGGCACAAACTTAGGGAGGCCTATACCCAGGAATGGGTGAAGTCAGACTGTGGATGATGATGATGTATATTTTTGATCTGACATCGGCCTAATTTGTATTTTTAATTTATATTTCTAATTATTACTTTTATGTTTTGTATATCCTATGGACGTTGTCTGAATAAAATGATTATTTTCTATTATATTCCATTACCACGAATCAAAGAAAGATCTAGCCAAGGTACCACGTGCTTTGTAAAATATAAAATAACCGCATCATCACGTGTTGTCGAAAGTTCGGTACACGTCATGCATCCAGGTTTTTGCTCCCTCCCGACGACCTCCAAAACCAGTCTCACCACAGTATAATACCCAGTTTATACTGAATTCCGGCGTTACAACCTTTCACGGGGATTTCTTTCAAAGTTTAAGGAAAAAGTGCTTGGAGGGCGGACTTTCTCTTAGTATTTCTTTAGCGGTTTAGTATTAATATCAAATTCACGTTTCTAGTGGAAGAGCTAACTTGCTACACCTCAATGAATGAATGTTTGGTGTTCTTTGCTATTTAATATTTATTTTTATTTTGTGGGATCGTGGTGGTTGGCACAAACTTAAGGAGGTATATACCCAGCAGTGGATGAAGTCGGGCTGTGGATGAAACAAGTAACAAAAATATAACAGACTTCAGATAACAGTAATAACCAAACTACTCTACCAATTTTGATGAAATTTCCATGGGATCAAGCAAAAAGTATATCCTTTCAAATAAAAAACTAATTTTCCAAATCGATAGATATATAATGGAGTTCTTAGCAAACAAACATAACATAACATAAAAATTAAACAAATAATTTAAGACTTATATGGTTTTATCACGGACGCCATTGTCAAAACTGGACCAAATGGAAATGGGAGCACACGGGAAGCACCAGCTTTCAAACAAAAAAAGAATCATCAAAACCGGTTCACCCCGTCAAAAGTTCTGAGGTAACAAACATAAAAAAGTACAGTGGAATTGAGAACCTCCTTTTTTGAAGTCGGTTAAAAAAGCATAACGCGATAATAAACAAGCTTGTAACAAGCTGTTGATTCTCATACAAGTCAAATAAATTTAAAATGCGATAGCCGTAATATTGTTATCGTCCTATCTTTTGTTTTTGCGGTAGGTACATACATGCACATCATTCATTCATTTAATTTCAGCAAAAACTATCCGAATATCAAGAATAAAATTGACAAAGCAACACAATACTTACCTATACATTTATTGAGACTTTCTTTATATGCCCAGAGAGAGACCTACGTAATTGAAAATAAATTTAATTGATTAATCGTACGACAGGTCGATAGTTAATAACGTGTAATCACCTACGAGTACCTAATTTATATTGTATGTAATCAACAACAACACAATTAATGGAAAATTATGAAAGTACGTCCTCTATTTACGATGTTTTGGTATATAATTCCTAGTTGACAGATATTGATGGCCAATAATTGGCCGTGCCAAACGTATGACGCCTTGCCAAGCAATTCGATGGCGCCCAGTGGTCAGTGTCGAGCACAGTGTGGGCCAAAAATATGGGGCACCCGCGTAGACGCCCGGATATGTGACGCATTTATTTATAGAGAAGACATCTCAAAATATTGTATGTTATTAAAAGTGCGTGGGGCAATATTGACTGAGATATCTTTTGTCGAAATCATATTTTTAAATCACGCTTGTATACTTGTATTTTGAAGGATATAGTTTTGCATATAAAACACATATTATCATCTATTTGACGAGCATTTTTAGGGTTCCGTACCCAAAGGGTAAAACGGGACCCTATTACTAAGACTTCGCTGTTTGTCTGTCTGTCCATCTGTCAGTATCTCGTGAACCGTGATAGTTAGACAATTGAAATGTTCACAGATGATGTATTTCTGTTGCCGCTATAACAACAAATACTAAAAACGGGATAAAATAAATATTTAAAGGGGCTCCCATACAACAAATGTGATTTTTTGATCGTTTTTGCTCGATATTGATAACGGCAACAGGTAGACGCTTGAAATATTTACAGAATATTTAGTCATATATTTTCTGTAAAAATAAATACTTAATTAAATCAAAATAAAACTAATATTTAAGGATAGCTCCCATACAACAAACATGATTTTTTGCCGTTTTTATAGATAATGGTACGGAACCCTTCGTGCGCGAGTCCGACTCGCACTTGGCCGGTTTTTAATATTCATATTCTTTAGTGTGCCATACTGCCTGACAGAGTAATTTTCCAGTCTAATATTTGCATATTCGACGAACATCGTGAAGTGAGTAATAACAATAATTTAAGTCAAAAACGCCTTTATTGCAACCGTACGCGGTACCTATGCTTTTTTATCGACATTCGAATGTGAACCTTGAGTTTAGTAAACTATAGGTTATCTTGTTCTAATAACACTATAGGTATATATTATATATTAACTGTTATAGTTACCTATAGTATTCATAGTCGTTGTGTATAATTTAAATTGTTTATTAATGTTTATATTTGTTTATATTGTTTGTTATGTTGACGGCCTCCGTGGTGCAGTGGGCGAATTGCTGGCTGAAACGCAGGAGGTAGCGGGTTTGATTCCCGCCGCGGAACAAATGTTTGCATGATCTACAGATATTTGTTCCGGGTCTGGTTGTTTCTCTATATATTATAAGTATGTATTTACAAAAAAATATGTATATAAGTATTTTATCAGTTATCTGGTTCCCATAGTACAAGCTCTGATTAGTTTGGGGCTAGATAGCGCTGTGTGGAATGTCCAGCAATATTTATTTATTTATATATGTTATCGAACACATTATGTGATAGGTACGGTTTCTAACAAAATGATACCTACCCATTTCCCCATTTAAATATGATAACAAACACAATAGTAGCTGATGGGTTCATAACACGTGTTTCTTAACCTGCCAAGGATCACGTCAATACATTTTTGTACTGTTGTGGTATTATAAAATAAACAATACCATTACAATACCTCTAAAACAGCTGAGATCTGATTATGGTATAGCATAACAACATACCTATTCAAGTGAAAATTATGCAAAAACATCTAGGTTAGGTAAATAAGTGATTATAATCAATAAAACTAAAAAGGAAACCACAATATATAATAGCTCATATATAGGTATATATAGATTGAGCTGTATAAAACCGCACCTAACAAATCAAATGCATAGAGAAATATGCAAAACCTTAGAATCAGTTAACCTTGAGTGGTCGATAGAATAGTTTTACGACTAGCTCAGCTGTGACGCCTGCGAGCGTCAAACACATGTGCCTTTCTGTATTTAAACATGATAAAAATACTAAGAGTTACTAAAAGTATTCGTGCATGTTTATTTGGTTTGATATGGATTTTAGATTAAAAAAAAATACTTATATTAGGTATTATGCAAACAAATTAAAAAACCTAAAAAGTTGTATGGGCTCTAGAGCCTCTAGAACCATCTTGTTAAATTAATTTCCGAGAATTTTAATGTATGTACATAAAATGTTAACGATATATCATTAGATTTTAATTACATATGGTCCTAGAAGTTTAGATATACAACAGGTTTTTTTTTAATTTTAAGTCATACCTTTCCTCCGTCCAAAAGGCCCACAGAAGACATTCCCCTTTCCAATAACACTATCATCGATGTACTTGATCAGCTTAGAAACGTCTTCGATCCGGCATTCTGCCCCCCATCTCGCGGGTAAGTCCTCTTGCATCGATACCGATTTGCCTTTGCTGCCTCTAGATTTCTTCAATACACTTGTCATAATCACATAACACTAAACGAAAATTGTATTTTATTATTTTATCACAATGTCACTGAACACTTTGTTTACATTTAGATTGCGAAATGAAACACTGTGCGGTGACGCGGGTAAACGACCGGTTCGCTCGGTGGTTGCCGAACGAATGAAATGATGCCTGCTGGTGCTGGTCCGGCGGGCATTTAACCTTGTGTTCCGCGCAGTGTTTCTCTCATGCGTGGAATGGATACATCCTATTTTCAACAATGGGTATAGGCAGGTGGACCGACATTATTCCTTATTTTCATTGTCACTACCTGGAAAAATTACCCTGTCTATTGCATCAAATGTGTCGGCAAAGCGCAAACTCGGTTTGAGGGAAATGGAACGTAAGTAGGTAATAGATTTCCTTTGATAACTGCGTTTGATGTTGAGCTGAATGCAGTGTGCCGTCGTTTTTTGTCTTAGTAGTTCTGTAATTCTATAATACTGATGCTCATCTTTTATCTTTATTTAACTTAAATTTGTTTTTGTTTCTCTGTTCTCCTAATTTGGTCTCGCATTTAATATGTTTAACTTCTGCAAATCTATACATGGTATCCGCGATACAGGTGTTACACTTAATATGTTAATTCTGATTTAGAAAATAAAAATATTTGTATTTGTCACTCATTTCTCTAAATTCAGCTTCCAACACACATCGTGTGTGCTTCTATAAAAAGTGACTTTTAAACTTTCTTCTTTTTAGGGTTCCGTACCCAAAGGGTCAAACGGGACCCTATTAGTATTTTTCAAACTTTCGCGATCACTGTACATAATTATTCATTAAAACGGGTATTTATCGCGTATGCACCTTTTTTATTTGTTGTCCCGACGTTTCGGCTATGTTGCAACAGTCCCTATTATTAAGGCTCTGCTTTCTGTCTGTCTGTCCGTCTATCACCAAGCTGTATCTCATGAACCGTGATAGTTAGACAGTGATAGTCTGTTGCCGCTATAACAACAAACAACCTTTATCTATAAAAACGGCAAAAACATAATGTCTGTTGTATGGGAGCCCCCCTTAAATATTGATTTTAATCTGTTTTTAGTATTTGTTGTTATAGCGGCAACAGAAATACATCATCTGTGAAAATTTCAACTATCTAACTATCACGGTTCATGAGATACAGCCTGGTGACAGACGGACAGCGAGTCTTAGTAATAGAGTCCCGTTTGACCCTTTGGGAACGGAACCCTCGAATCGATGAGAGATGAGATTCGGCACCTGCCAATTCCGTTATATCAAGAATGATTGAGGCAGGAGGTGGCTAGCCGTCCACTAAACGGGCCCCCATAAGTGCCGCCATAGAAGGCAGCGTAAGGGGCAACGCTGGTGTGGGCGGTTAAAGGGTTTTGAGAGGTGTGCTGCAGTTTCACTAAGCGCTACTCCCGGCGTAATGCCTTTAACATTTCAACCTTTGGAGCATAGGTTCCGCTTGTTGCGCCTCCACCCTTGACCGGCCAACTAAGGTAAGCCAAGGGTTAGTGGTTTCTGTTATTATTATTATTATTTTCTACCTACGTCATCCCACTGCTGGGTAAAGGTCTCCCCCACTGTCTTCCAGGACTTTCGCTTGCGTCTCAAATCCCACCAATCTGTCTTGAAGGCATTGAGATCGTCACGCCAGCGTCTACTAGGCCTTCCTCGGCGCCGTCACCCGTCTTTAGGCACCCACTGGGTGACGATCGTTGCCCATCTATCCGGGTGCATTCGTCTTACGTGGCCCGCCCAATCCCATTTTAGCATTATTACCTATTATTATTTTACTTAAATTGTTTAGGGTAAGATGAGCGTGTGTCAATAATCGACACAAGTCAAAAGTACGCATAAAGAGTTGTTTGCCGAACGTAACGTAACGCGTATTTATATTGCGTAAGATGAGATGATTCTAAATTATTTCAATAAGCATTCATTTAGGGGGGGGGGGGGCGTTGGACGAAGGCAATTACAGAGTAGTGGCCAAGGGATGCTCGTAGACCAAGAGGCAGACCACCCGCCCAATGCTCGAATGACATTGAAAGCGGAGCTGGGTGTCGTCAATAGATGAAACTATACCCAACAGTGGGTGCAGACGGGTTAAGATGATGATGATGATGAAGCATTAATTTAGATGTTTCAAATCTGCTCGGCTTCCGTGGCGGCCACATTTTTTTAAGCAATACCTCAAGCTCTATCGATTAAACCTTATAAAAGTCTTCATAAAATCTCCTTGGATACAAACGAAGTTTACCTACTTCTTCAAAAGTCTCGGTCGTCACCCCTGAGGTTGCCCCTGACAATATTCGACAACAAAGTTGACAATTCATTTTGTTTGATCGGTCGGCTACCACAGCGCGTGTATTTTTGTATTCCTTTTGAGAACCATTTTACTGGACTGAAAATGATGAAACTACAGATAGCGAGCGAGCAGGATCGGAAGGAGGCTCAGAATAGGGAGAGGCGACGGCAATGTGAGCTGGAGAGACGAACCCGGATCTTCAATGCCAGGAACAGGAAGATTGGGGTAACGTTTCTACTTGTACCTTGTACCCCCTTTCGGTTCCTAATATACCTACTAGTGGTTCGCCCCGAACTGAGATCTCGCGAGTCTCCCATAAAAACAATAAAATATTATTTGTAATCTTTGACTATGAAAATAGTGCCACGAAATTCTTACCACTAGCTTGATCTACAGTTTCATTAAAATTACAGGTAAAAAATTGCATTTGGATTTCAGACTTTTGCCTATATTTGTGTTAGGTACTAAAGCTACACGGATACCAAATTTCAGCGCTGTGGTGTCACTGGTGCACCCTGTGAATTTTGTCAAAGTTCAGTTTTTGTTATGGCTTATAACTTAAAAACTACAAGGTTTAAACTAAAAATAAAAACAGAGTCGAAATGTACTCTGAGTACTTAACCGGATAGTTTCATTTTGGTTTTTTTTACCTCTCTTGAGCCCCAATATCTCAACCACCCCCCTATATTTTTAACTTATTTAGTCACACCAAAATTGTGCCATCACTACCTACCTATATATCAAATTTCACGATGATCGGATAAACGCTTCGAAAGTTATCCTCGGACAAACAAACATACATACATACAACGCCGCTTTGCCCAAGTTGATTTAGAGATCTCGCTTCGCTCGATCAATAAGTATGAGCGCAAGTTTAATAACTAACGTTATAACTATATTTCTCTTTTAAAGTGTTATACGACACTTACGGGGTAAGATTTTTAAAACCATGTTGGAAATTTCCAAATCGCACGGTACTTGAACCCGCAACCAGTCCGCCTTTGAAATTTTGGGATGGTTTTAATAATCTTAACGTCATGATTATGACAGTGTTAGTACAAATAAATAAAAAAAAAAATATTGCTGGACATTTCACACAGCGTTAAACTAAGCAGAGCTTGTACTATGGGAACCAGATAACTGATAGAACACTTAGGTATATACATTTTTTTGTAAATACATACTTATATATACTAGCTGACCAATCCGCAGCTTCACATGCGTAGTTTTTCAATAAAAGCATTACCCTCCTTCTGCGCAGTTGGGTAAAAAGTAGCGTATGTCACCCGGGGACAGTGTAGCTTCCCAACAGTGAAATAATTTTTAAATCGGTCCAGTAGTTTGGGAGCATATTCAATACAAACAAACAAATATTTCCTCTTTATAATATTAGTATAGATAGAGAAACAACCAGACCCAGATCAAATATCTGTAGATCATGCAAACATTTGTTGATCAGCGGGAATCGAACCCGCTACCTCCTGCGTCTCAGCCGGCTATTCGCCCACTGCACCACGAAGGGCATCGCCAATCATCGATCTGAAGCAGGAATTATGATGTTATGCTTTATTCAGTTTATTCAGTTCAGTTTTAGTTACTCCAAGTTCACTGTTTCACAAAGGTTGGTTGCTTAAAGAGCTGCCTTGGTAAGAATTTAATCAAAATCTTTCTTCAGTGCTGTACTAATACCCTCATGTCCTCTGTAGGTGGATGTTCCATTCTTGGAGCGTCAGATAGAGGAGAAGCATGCTGAACGAGATGAGCAAGAGCGGAAGAACCTAGCGTTCGCGCAGCAGATGATCAAGGACAGCAACTTAGCCATGGTGCTGCAGGAGAGGGAAATGGAGGTAAGAAACACCGAACGGTTAACGAAACCCAAGGATTACCCGATTGTGTATTGTGTTATTAGGAATTGCGTATTTTCGGATGATGAACATATGGATTCTGTATGTTCTGGTACCGTCATAGGATATTTAGTCTGGCCTGACCGCAAATTCCCATAACTTACAATAGTAAAATTCGAGTATCGATCTAGTCTCGTTATGAGATATGTCCTAAAAGGTATTCAGGTAACTGACAATACAATGGTATGAGTTGACTGATTTGCGATTTTACACTTTATTTATATCAAGCTAGTCGAGCAGAATTCCAAAATATACTAAATTCATAATCCAGTCTCATTTGGGTCTACTTTCGTTGTATTTTTAAAATCGTATTACGAGAACTGGCCCTCTGGGCACGGACACTGGACCCAAATATTTGCAAATAGTGCAAAAAATGTTATATAACAGCGGAAAACTAGTACACGCCATGCATTTCGCTGCACTATCTGATAAAACTGTTTTCATCATAGTTGAAGTTACAAAAATGTTGTTTTTTTTTGTTGTTAGCGCTGATGAAGAAAACGACAAATGGACGATACTACGTACTCAATGGTTTATGAATAATAAAATAAAATAAAAAGCCTTCCTTGTTTTTTTTATAATATATACGTTTTACTTATGAAATTGCAAAATTTTCCAGTTTTTTCTATTTTTTGTTTCCTTCACCCATGTCTTGCCTGCTATCTCTGCTATCTCGTCCTGCCATCTTTCTTGTGGTCTCCCTTTTCTCCTATTGTCAATTAGGCCCTTCCATAGAGTTGCTGTTAAGGTCCATCTGTCGTCTTGTGTTGTCGGTTTATAAACAGGTTAACCGTATTGATGGATACTAAAGATATAACCACATTGCATAATCTTATATGTCACGGGTTCGTTGACCAATTTCATCACAATCAGTTAAAAGGCTAATTAATTAGGTATATAAAATCTGGTGTATTTCTTTATCAAAACTTTAAATCTCCCAGGAACGTCGTCGCATCAATGCAGAAATAGACAGCTACCGCCAGAAATACCAGCGCAAGGAAGACACGCGCGAATACGACCTGAACGACCCTGATGTCCTTAAGAAGCAGCTTCCACCGAGGACTTCTGATGGTGAGCCGGTCGGCATGTCCAGTGCGCAGAAGTAAGTATCTGACAATTTATTTTTTACCTTTTTGTACCTATATATTTTATGCAACCATAATATCCGTATTCAGATAATATTTTCGCTCATCCGCAAATAATTCATTTTAGCATTGCACATAGTTTCAGAGAATTGAAGAATCAGATGTAAATAGCTCTCGTGAACATGTAAGTCGTTTCTGTAGATCAAAGTCATATTGCGATCTTGTCTAACTAATTCATCATATAACTAACATACAAAGGGTGCCTGGAAGAGATCGCTTTCAGCGATAAGGCCGCCCATTGTACCTTTGATCTTTTGTTTGTTTTATATTTAATGGTGTGCAATAAAGAAATTATTTAATATAATTGAACCTTCCAATCTTTTAGCATTAGACGAATTTATTACTAGATTCCGTGAACTCTTTTGCCTCTAGGTATCATAAAAATAGTAGAACGTAGTACCTACTATCAGATTACAGATACATACAGAATTTGGCACAAATAAGACGATTGCCCAGCAGTAACCCAAGATAATATTCCTCAGGTTCGAAGGCGAAGACCTGGACTACGAAGAACGTAAGAAGATAATGGCAGCGCAGAAGAACGCGTGGTTAGAGCAGCAGGTCCAGGAGAGAAAGTCGGCTGAGGAGGAACGGAAGAAAGCTGAAGCCGCTTACATGGTAGGCACCACCACAAAAGGTTTCCCTCGGTAGAAACGAGTACCCACAAAGTAAAGAGGTTTTTGCCGAGTTTTTACCTACGAGTAAGTCTGTTTTGCTAAATCGCCAGACATCTCGAACCATTGATCATTACAAATAAGGGACACAATGCTGTCCAGCATCACACGAAGTCATAGATGACATGTGCTACGAAACATTTGGCCACCAATACTTTCTTCGCTACTCCAAGATTACCACAAAAAAGTAAAAACCCGTTCTACTTTCTAGGAAGTGATTTAGTCTAACACTAGGACCTCACTATTTAGATGATTGTCCACAGATGGCGATCAAGTCTCGAGACGCTCGTGCCAGTGAGCTGGACCAATTGGAGCGAGACTGCCGATACCGACTGGGGCAGGCCAATCTGCGTTACAATGAGGCTTTGGTAAGGGACTATGAATGGCATTTTGCTGTTTTTTGAATGAGGTGAAGAGTGAGCTCCCCAGATGTTTAGCGTTTACCTTGTCTATATGTACTATAAAATTGTCTTACCTCACAGATTACGTCCTGAAATTGCATTTCTTGTTATTTCACCTGCACCCCTTCCCCTTCAAACCGAAACACAGCTAAGCGAGTATTAGTAGGTATCTATATAATAATTGTTAATACTACGTATTAGTACTTCTTGGTGGCGGAATATGGTGGTACTTCCTCGAAAAACACGGTTTTGCATGCGGGTCTACTACTAAATAACTGGTAAGCACTTCTGGTTTAGCCGGGAACGACATCTAAACGCGTCTTCATCTAAACCGAAACCTCAACTGATATTAGCCATTCTCTCTACCTATATTATTCTTACTTTTTAAACCCTGCAGGCAGCCGAGAAGAAACAACTAGACCAGATAACGAAGGAGCAGGAAGAGGCTGACAACACAGCAGAGATGTACAATAACCTGACTTCGGACATGCTTACTGAGAACCCTGACGTCGCCAAGAGCGCTTTGAAGAAGAACGGGTATGAACAAATTTATTACTTCGCCATTTTCTAAGCTGTTCCATCTTTGATTGACTTTGTAAGTTAATTCGTTCAGCTGTGCTTAATCAGAAATTCTTTTATCAATCCATTTTACACCGTTTATAATCCCTTGACCACTTTTTTTTACTAGTTAGGTACCCAAAATATTAAATCCTTTGTTCTCTGCTTCTGTCTATAGCTCCAAAACGGATGCACCGATTTCGATAATGTTTTTATACAGTTGTCATAGATACCGCTCCCTGTTTAATTAATCTTACTTTTTCTACCTATATTCGGCAAAAGTCCAGTACTCTCTTAGTAATAATGAAGTCTTCTACAATCTGCCTTAACCATGGAACGTCACGCTCACGGAGAAGTTCCCGGGCGGGTCACGTACCTACATGCATCTTCATAGAACTGTCACAAAGTCACAATATAATGCTTCAAAATAATTATCTGCTTCAGAACCATCGGTTTCATGTACAAGGGCATGAACCAAGAGGAGTTGAAGAAGTTCTACGCTGCGCAGAAAGAACAGATGGCTGCTGATAAGGTAGGTACCTATAGTAGTATAGTACGTCAGCTAAAAATGTCGTTTACTAAACCCCGACGCAAAAATAAAGCTGTTATAAGTTTGGTGCCTACCTCTGTAAGTGTGTTTGTAATTCTGTAGCGAAAAGGATGAACCGATCGGGTGCGGTTTTTTTAAATAGAAAGCTAGTTTAACTTGGGTCGTCCTGAACTATTTCAGCTTTACGGTTTTCAAAAATATTATTAAGTCTGTTATTAAGTTTTCAGATAATCAGTAAGCACTTCCTATTGTTTGCTTGGTCATTGTCTAGACTACAAGATACAATTCAACCGCTATGAATCATCCATTTTATCAGGTTTCGGTACAAAGACCTTTTGTTGAAGCCCGTCGCCGTCGATGTTAGACATAGACAGACATTTATTTGCACATTTAATATCAAATTTAATAAAAATAACATCGTAAGGACTGTCGAGAGTATTATAATTGTAACCGCAATACAAAAGGCGGGCTGAACGGACTTGTCCCTAACTCAACTAAAGGACGTTCGCTGCTGAATATACGAAAGCACAAAAGATCTACAAAAAAATTAGTAGAGCTTTGCGTCCCATAATAGATAGATTTTCTGAGCGACCGCTCATAAACGGCCACCACGCAACAACTCTCAGCTGCCACTTTTAGGTTGACTTTTCATTTAGTAGGGGGCGTCTTACGCTGCGCTTTCTAGTGTGCAAATAGTCCAGTCATTTAAGCTTAAATTAGGTAAGAATCTCGGAATTCGAGATACCCAGCTGTAAGTCTGTAAATACTTATATATTGACACCCTAAAAGTTGTCTCAAAACCTACATATGGTAGGGTGTACGCAACTATTAAATTTCAAGGTCAAAGGTCACAAAAATCGGTTATTGCGCTTTTTTTGTAAATATCTCATTTCCTATGGGTTTTTTGCTTTTTGTATATATTATCAATATTGTAGAACACAAAATTCTCTACAAATTTTGTTTATAAAAAAATTTCATACGGTGAACCGTTTTCGAGATAGAGGGCGGAGAGCGCGCGGTCACAGCATCACTTCAGGTCAAAGGTAAAAAGAGAAAAAAATCATTTTTAAAAGTTTTTGAGCAATTGACAAATTTGGATGAACTAGCTGCAGTATTTGAGGAAGAAAATTGTTCGGCCCAGAGATTATTAGAGAGTGGACCTCAAACCCTATTGGCAGTCTATAATGCTCTGAAAACTGTGAAAAGGCTCGATCATCTTCGTTATATGCATTACGTCAAGTCTACAAAACTTAATAAACCTGTGCAGCTTTCAAATATTCCACCAACAAGTGCAGCTGCTCATCAACATTTCAAACGTGTATATTATCAAGTTCAAACTTGGTTAGGGCATGATTTGGAACCCCAGGTAAAAGGTTGGGCAATGCGAAACGATTTTCTGGAGCCTATCATGACAATTTTACCACCTGCTCCAGAAGATTTGCTAAATACAATTTTCTGCCGCTGCAAGAGTGGTTGTGGTTCGCGATGCGGATGCAGGAAAGCGAGCTTGCAATGCTCTTTAGCTTGTGACCAATGTAATGGGCAAGCTTGTCTCAATGCTCTACCATATCAGAGCGACATTAACGAAGATGGAACCTTTGACCCCGAAATCATGGAAGAATTTGAGACAAATGTCGTTGAAGACGATAATGAAGACCAGTTTGAAATTTACCAGCAGCCGGAAAACGACGATGAAAAGGAAGAAGATGATTAAAATGATAAATTGTAGTTTTTGTACCCTTTATTCCATTTTTTTACTTTTAATAAAAATAAATGTATTGAATGATATTTTTTAATAAAAAGGTTAATAGATAATTTATTTGTTTTTTTTTCATCATGTAAGAAGTTATTAATATTAATTAGGTTAAAATTCAAATATAATTTCTATATTGCCATTAACAATTCTGCGATTATATGGGCAGGTAAATGTTGTTAAAAAAATTAATACTGAATAAAAAGTGGATAGGTCAGGAAAAAATGATATAATATAATATAATAGTTAAGAAAAATTGACAAATATTTATATCATTGATTTATCGATAGTTCATCAACTATATATGGCGCGTTTTCGACCGAAGGCACCGGTTGACCTGAAGTGATCCTGTGACCGCGCGCTCTCCGCCATCTATCTCGAAAACGGTTCACCGTATAAAAGTTTTTTTAAACAAAATTTGTAGAAAATTTTGTATTCTACAATATTGATAATAAATACAAATAGCAGAAAACCGATTTTTGTGACCTTTGACCTTGACATTTAATAGTTGCGTACACCCTACCATATGTAGGTTTTGAGACAACTTTTAGGGTGTCAATATACAAGTATTTACAGACTTACAGCTGGGTATCTCGAATTCCGAGGTGAACTTCCTATAATGACTGGACTAAAAATATCTTCAAAAAGTTACGAGATGTGACGTCAAAGATGGGATGGGGGAAAGGGGAAAAAGGGTGACACAAAGGGTCCAAACGGAATCATGTGTTCCTTTTACTTAATACAAGTGGTTCGCCCCGATCTGAGATCTCGCGAGTCTCCGATTAAAACAGAAAAATATTATATGTAATCTTTGACTATCAAAATAGTGCCACGAAAAAATAACCACATTACAGCACTGTGGAGTCACTGGTGTACCCTGTGAATTTAGTCAAAGTTTAGTTTTTACCAATAACTCAAAAACTATAAAGAATTTACGAAAAATAAAAAGGGAGTCTAAATGTACTAATGTCTAATGTACCTTTCATTCGACGTCACACTTGGTCTGATAGCCTCATTCTCATTTTTTTTTATCCCTCTTGAACCCCAGTATCTCAACAACCTCCCAACATTTTTAGCTCATTTACTCATACCAAAATTGTGCCATCACTACCTACCTACCTATGTATTAAATTTCACGATGATCGGATCAACGTTATGAAAGTTATCCTCGGACATAAATACATACATACAACGCCGATTTGCCCAAGTTGATTTAGATATCTCGCTTCGCTCGATCAATAATGGAATGTGTTTAGGTGAAACGCGAAGCCCTGGAGAAGATAGAGGCAGAATGGCAGGCGCTCGCCCAGTCTATACAGAACGAAGTGACGAGACAGGACATCGCGGATAAGAGGAAGAGGAGGTAAGAATACTTACTTTCATCTTATTGATGATTAGCTGACCAATCCACAGCTTCGCACGCGTAGTTTTTCAATAAAAACATTACCCTCCTTCTGCGCAGTTGGGTAAAAAGTAGCCTATGTCACCCGGGGATAGTGTACCTTCCCAACAGTGAAAGAATTTTAAATCGATCCAGTAGTTTCGAAGCCTATTCAATACAAACAAACAAACAACTCTTTCCTCTTTATAATATTAGTATAGATAGTCAATCGTTTGACCAATACCGAAATATCGACCAAAATCGTCCCGCAACCAACGTGGCACCGGTACGATACCGACTGAATCGACGACACTGCTGCATGCAGTGGAGCCGACCATCAAGATCTACCTCTTCCGAATAGATAAGAGTACTTCCGGAGATGATGTAGGTACTCCGATTCGTGAGGGAGAGGACCGGATTACAGTAACGTTCCGAATGTCTTTCCAACGACTGGAGTCCAGGGGCCTAATTCTACTAAACCCATCGCTTCACTATGACAATGGTATCGTCGCAAAATGGCCACTACCTTTTGGTATTTTACTATCTTTGTCAAAATAATGACAAATAATCATTGATTATTATTCCTGTCATAAGCTGCCAAATTTTCAATGGTATTGTCATAACTACGGGCGGCGATTTTTGACAAACATGTGCTGGATTGTGTTAGTAGAATACCAAAAGGTATCTATAGTGGCCATTTTGCGACGATACCATTGTTATAGTGAAGCGATTGGTTTAGTAGAATTGGGCCCCAGTAGGACTACTAACTTCAAGTCCTACACTCTCCAGATTTTGGCAAAGTATAAAGCATGGGTACCAATGTATGTTTGTTTTTATGGTATTTATAGATATGGCCTTGTTATCATATTTTGTATGTGCACGTTGTTGCCTGAAATAAATGTGATATTATTATCTTAATACCTCACCTGATGATAAATAAATAAATATTGCTGGACATTTCACACAGAGCTATCTAGCCCCAAACTAAGCAGAGCTTGTATTATGGGAACCAGATAACTGATAGAATACTTACTTTTTTTTTAAATACATACTTATAATGCATAGAAAATCCTCCAGACCCGGAACAAATATTTGTAGATCACGCAAACATTTGTCCCGCGGCGGGAATCGAACCCGCCACCTCCTGCGTCTCAGCCGGCTATTCGCCCACTGCGCCACGGAGATTGTCAAAATGTGATATTTATGATCTTGCCTTGAAAATTGTGTATTAAGGTGCAAAACCCTTAGTCAGGCACCTTAGCAAGTTCCAAAAGCACGGTCCACAGCTTATTTGAAGTCGGGGAACAAAGTTCGTGAAATTTTACTTTATAGAGAAATTGGTGAATTTGGATTTATGATTGATTTCGATCATTATTAGGTACTAGATGCTGCCAGCGGCTTCACTCGCATTGTTCCCAATAAAAAGTAGCCTATGTGTTAATCCAGGTTATAATCTACATTTATACAAAATTTCATCGCAATCGGTTCAGCCGTTCCAGCGTGAAAGAGTAACAAACATCCATACATACAAACTTTCGCGTTTATAATATTATAGTAGGATAAATAAGGGATTTGTTACATTACCGTACGTACGTATTTTTCTTCAGGTCATTTCAAATAAATGGTCAGTTCAAAACAACTTCATTCAACAAGTCATTCGGTTTTTTGGGTTCCGTACCTCAAAACGTAAAAAAGAAACTCTCTTAAAAGATCACTCTCTTGTCCGTCTGTCTGTCCGTGTGTCACCACCGATTTTCTCAGGAACGGGTGGACCTAGCAAGTTGAAATTTATACCAGATGATGATGATGATGACTGAGGTCTATAGTCCCTATTAGGTGTGGGAAAATCAAGGTTTGAGTCAATACGATAAAAAGATATGGCCAAATTAAGATTTTCGCGAAAACTTGTCAGTACCAAAATTTACCTTAATTTTAAACTTTTTTATTTTTCGGAATTTTTCCCATTGACCTAGAATCACGAAATTTGGCAAAAAGCAAGGTCTTCCAGCACAAACAAAGGAACAATTTCAATAAATGAAAATAATTGAAAAATAAAGGGTATCCCCCATATATGTATAATGGTTGACGTCAATTAATATAGTCCTCTGAGTTGTATGGGCGCTCATACAATTTAGAGGACTAACTTATCGGCAATAGAATGTTGCCCCTCCGCTCTTGCCCGTGGATGCAGTAGGAGTCTGCTAAGGGATACCTCCGAAAGATGGGCAGCAGCGTCTTTTCGTGTTTTCAAAACCTATACTGCGCTCGCCAACCCGCCTGCCAAGCGTGGCGAGTATGGCAACAACCCCCTAATGATAAATTTACAACATAAAACCAGGCCCCGAGTCCCCGGCGGCCCCGCTAATCCTGGCTATGGTAGCAGTCACGGTAACGGCGGGGCCAGGGGTGCTAAGAATCCCCGGGCGACGATCGGCTACGAAACCCTACGACGACCACTGGCCCTGGTAACACACAACATCCGCACTTTGAGGACAGACGAAAAGATTGTTGAGCTGGAAGAAGAAATTAGTAGATTACACTGGGACATTTTGGGGTTATCAGAAGTCCGTAGAGAGGGTGAGGACATGATATCCCTTAAGTCTGGTAACCTACTATACTACCGGGAGGGCGACCAACAGTCCCAAGGTGGTGTTGGGTTTCTCGTTCACAAGTCACTCATCAACAACATTATCACCATCGACAGTGTGTCGAGCAGGGTCGCGTACCTGACACTCAGAATATCTAAGCGATATTCGCTGAAGGTCGTTCAGGTATATGCGCCGACCTCTTCACACCCAGATGAAGAAGTAGAGTCTATGTATGAGGACATCAGTAGAGCCATACATACGAACAAAACTCACTTTATTGTTGTTATGGGGGACTTCAATGCAAAGCTAGGCATGAGAAGCGATGATGAGTTGAGAGTGGGGCAATTTGGATATGGGCAACGGAACCCCAGGGGACAGAGGCTGGCCGATTTTCTGGAGAAAGAAGGACTCTTTATGATGAATTCTTTTTTCCAGAAGCCGCCTCACAGGAAATGGACCTGGATGAGTCCCAACGGTTCCACGAGAAATGAGATTGATTTCATCTTGACCAACAAGAAACGGATATTCAATGATGTCTCTGTGATTGACAGGGTGAAAACCGGCAGTGATCACCGAATTGTAAGAGCCACATTGAATATGAACGTTAAACTTGAAAGGTCCCGTTTGATGAAATCTACGCTCCGACCCACTCGCGCTCATATCCAAAACCTCGAGAGCTTTCAACTCGAACTTGCAAATCGCTTTGACTGTCTAGAAGTAGATGCATCAGTGGACGAGATCAATAACAGGTTCGTAGAAACCGTCCATACGGTGGGGTCCCAGTTCTTTAAGACCCCCCGTACCAATAGACCTCAGAAACTCTCTGATGACACCCTTAACCTCATGGCTGAACGACGTTCTTTGCGACTGCAGTCTCCCGATGATGCTCAGTCACATAGGCAGCTCAATAGAAAGATTTGGAAATCCTTGCGGCACGATATTCGTACCTTTAATACATCTCGTATTAAAGATACGATAGAGCGGAATAAAGGCTCCAAAGTGTTCGCGAGAGATAATTCTATTGGGCAGAGCCGCATGACGAAGCTGAAGAGGGAAGATGGCAGCATAACGTCAAGTAAAGCGGAAGTGTTAAGGGAAGTCGAAAGGTTCTATGGACGGCTCTACGATTCGGTTACTAAATCTGTTTGCAGTGCGGCCAACGACCCAAGAGCCAAACTGACCCGACATTATACCGAAGATATTCCGGACATCAGCCTGTATGAGATCAGGATGGCCTTGAAGAAGCTTAAGAACGACAAGGCGCCGGGCGAGGACGGAATCACTTCAGAGCTTCTGAAAGCGGGTGGATCACCGGTACTTAAAGTCCTTCAGAAGCTCTTTAATTCCGCCTTGCTTGAAGGTACGACGCCAAAAGCATGGAACGGGGGCGTGGTGGTTCTGTTCTTCAAGAAAGGTGACAACACCTTGCTTAAGAATTACAGACCCATCTCGCTTTTGAGCCATGTTTATAAGCTGTTTTCGAGGGTCATCGCGAACCGTCTTGAACGCAGGTTTGATGACTTCCAGCCTCCCGAACAAGCCGGGTTCCGTAAAGGCTACAGTACCATAGACCACATACATACGCTGCGGCAAGTCATACAGAAGACCGAAGAGTATAACTTGCCGCTATGTCTCGCGTTTGTGGACTATGAGAAAGCCTTCGATTCGATCGAAACATGGGCAGTGCTTGAGTCTCTCCAACGATGCCGTATAGACTGTACATCGAAGTGTTGGTATAAAAACGCCACTATGTCAGTCCGAGTACACGAACAGAGCTCGAAGGCGATTCCCTTAAAAAGAGGCGTAAGACAGGGAGATGTAATCTCTCCGAAACTGTTTACGACCGCATTGGAAGATGCCTTCAAGTTTCTGGAATGGAAAGGACTGGGCATCAATATTAACGGCGAATACATCACTCACCTTCGGTTTGCCGACGATATTGTGGTCATGGCAAAGTCGATGGAAGAGCTCAGCACGATGCTCGAAGGCCTCAATCGAGTCTCCCAACGGGTAGGACTTAAAATGAACATGGACAAGACGAAAATCATGTCGAATGTCCATGTCGTCCCTGCCCCAGTTATGGTTGAGAACTTGGCTCTTGAAGTTGTCGACGCGTATGTATACCTAGGACAAACAGTCCAATTAGGTAGGTCCAACTTCGAGAAAGAGGTCAATCGTCGAATCCAACTCGGATGGGCAGCGTTTGGGAAACTTCGCAACGTCTTTTCGTCCAACATACCTCAGTGCCTTAAGACGAAAGTCTTCAATCAGTGTGTGTTACCAGTGATGACATATGGAACCGAGACGTGGTCCTTCACTATTGGCCTTATGAATAAGCTCAAGAGTCGCTCAACGAGCTATGGAGAGGGCTATGCTTGGGGTTTCTCTACGGGATCGAATCAGAAATGAGGAGATACGTAGGAGAACTCAAGTCACCGACATAGCCCGACGGATTAGCACGTTGAAGTGGCAATGGGCAGGCCATATATCGCGCAGAACAGATGGCCGATGGGGCCGAAAGGTTCTCGAGTGGAGGCCACGGACCGGCAAGTGCAGCGTAGGACGTCCACCCACAAGATGGGCAGACGACTTGGTAAGAACCGCAGGTCGGCGTTGGATGCAGGCCGCTTCCAACCGCAGTTCCTGGAGATCAATGAGGGAGGCCTTTGTCCAGCAGTGGACGTCCTACGGCTGATATGATGATGATGATGAACTTATCGGCATCAACCTCAAATAAGGTAAATAAATAAAATTGTGGTATTGAATAAAATGAATATTTAAGTGGGGTTCCCGTACAACAGACATGTTTTTTTTGTCGTTTTTATAGATAATGGTAAGGAACCCTTCGTGCGCGAGTCCGACTCGCACTTGGCCGGTTTTTTTCGCAAATCATAACGACGTGTTCTGTATGCAATTTCCTGCGGCTGCTGTTAATTGGTATTGTGTTCTTTCCAGGGATATCGCGCGCCAGCTGATGGAGGAGAACCAACTCCTGGCTCTGCAGCAGAAGGAAAAGGAGAAATACTACAAAGACGTCGTCAACAACAACACGCCGACCGACGATTATTACTCGCAATTCAACACTACCACTCGATAAACTTATATTTAGGCTTCAAGTTCTGGCTTGCTATAACACAGGATAGTGTGCAAAACTACTGCAAAAACTGCACGGCGATGCTGCAAAAATGCCACTTTTCTGCAAAATTACACGGCTCTGTCTAAATCTCCGAGGGTTCTGCAAAAATGCTTCCTTCTAGGTACAAGTCTGCAATGAGGGCTTTTCATTATCGATTTCATCATCATCATATCAGCCGTAGGACGTCCACTGCTGGCCAAAGGCCTCCCTCATTTATCTCAAGGAACTGCGGTTGGAAGCGGCCTGCATCCAACGCCGACCTGCGGTTCTTACCAAGTCGTCTTCCCATCTTGTAGGTGGACGTCCTACGCTGCGCTTGCGGGTCCGTGGCCTCCATTCGAGAACTTTCCGGCCCCATCGGCCATCTGTTCTGCGCGCTATATGGCCTGCCCATTGCCACTTCAACGTGCTAATCCGTCGGGCTATGTCGGGGAAACATCGATTTAAAAAGAAAAAAACTAGTTAAATCTATTACACTCGTGTAATATATGGCGTTGTCTGGAGATAAGATGCCAAAAAAGATGGTTTTTAAACCAACATCTTAAAATTTTGTCTAATGGCGGGTTCCCATATCCGTCCGTAAGACACTTGCCTCACCGTCGGCGAGTAAGCGATCAGCTATAAACTATATTCTCGCTAAAGAAACGAACAAAAGATATAGATTCCGTGTCAGTAAAAGAGACACGTATATTAATAGTTGATCGCTGGCCGTTCACATTGCCGGCGAGAACTCGCTCTCCACTATTTTGTCGCAGCTACTTACTACAACACTCGCTCAGCGATGCTCGCTTGGCGGTCAGAACACACGCCGTGAGATGATGAGTATCGTCCGCCGCACTCGCTCACTCGCTTTATAGCCCAGCGAGACAACTATAGGAACTATACACACGTCAACTCGTTTCCAGTTTTTAGCTCGACTCGCTTCTCACTCATCGCGATGAGACAAGTGCCTAACCGACTACGACTTGTATCTCCTCGAAAACGTGTCAATAGTTGACACGTTTTCGAGGAGAAACGAGTGGTAGCTAGTTACCGACGGATATAGAAACCCGCCACAAAACAATCTCACTTCGGCAGATAAACAAACACAAATGTTTTTATTTTATTTCAATTTCCACGAAAAATAACGTTGACATGACAATAATAATTGACATTGGCAATTCAATTTCCTTTGTTAATCAGCTTACGACAGAGCAAACGCCCTCTGTTAGCAAGTTAGAACATGAATATCCCTCATTCTGCACGGTTCTACAAAATCTCAGGATTGTGGAAACTTACATAGTTTTACAATATCACACATTTTTGCAAAAATAATTTCCACGAAACGACTGCAAAAAAAACGATTCTGAAAATAATATACGCCTCTTAAAACCAGAAAAATGACGGGCGATCCAAAAACCCACGCACGGGACTTCAAATATCGCACGGATCACCAAATTGTCACAGCAGAGGTACTTACCCTACCTACGTATTTACCATATTTTTTGACGTGATAAACGCCTTATAAATCGATGAACGGCGGCTGCACGCACGAAAAAGCATGACTCATTGTCACGTTCCGCCTGAGCCGAGCGTGCAAGCGAGAGCGCGGAACAAACGTTAGAGGCACGATCGGCCTAAGCGTTCGGCTTGTGACGCATCTACATATCTCTCTTCCACTCGTTATCAAGTAAAATTATCGTTCGTAAACCGACTTAACAGATAACCTTTTTTAAGTAGTTATACAATTAATATGTAGTTACTTATTAGCTTTTATACTTTTTGAAAATGTTATACAAAATTTTAGTAGGTAGTGCTGGCAAGTTGGCTTTGTAGTAACAGTCGCTTAATTTATTGAAATAAACACATTTTAGATGAAAAATTATTTATTTTGAAAAAACATTAGTAGGTACAATTACAATATCACAATGAAGACTAGAAATGTAGATTCTATTCCACTAATATCACTAAAAACAGGATATTTACTTTGATTTGTGTCCGCCCATGGACTTATTTAACTTGTAACTACAACAATTTCAATCAGTCGGTTGTTCCTAACAGAAAACCCAACCAATCTACATATATATAAAAAAAACAAAGTCGGGTTAGTTACGCCATTTATAACTCAAGAACGGCTGGACCGATTTTAATGATATTTGATTTGTTGGATTTGTGTCCGCCCCGAATAGCAGAATAACTATAGGAAAAATTCACGCAAAAATATATGAAAAAAAATTCTCGTACATAGATGCAGCCAATGATGGCCGATTGACAATTCTACCGGCGACGCACATTGGCAGCCCGCGTCATATACATATCAAGGCGCTACGAAGTTCGGCGGGTCGGCTAGTTTATAAGATATTATTAGCTGCATTCCGCAGAACACTATTACTCACAAGCAATCAACCAGCCAGCTGTCACGTCACTTTTGACAGGGAGGCTCACGGTGATTTCGATTTGGAACATGGACGTTGTTTGGCGTCCATTGCCGCGGGAGCTCCTGTGCTCACCATCCTCTTCATAGCGTATGCCACAAGAAGATCAACGTTAGCCAAGACATCGGCCACGTAACGTCTGAGATGCCATACTGCAAGCCAGGATGGCACTCCGGACATCACCCCGTGACTCTAGTGATAGTAGTCTCTCACGTTGAAGCCAGGGTTAAGCACGAAAGTCTGACCCTTACCCACACTTCCAAAACGAAAATGGTCGAAGTATTGAAGACCTATGATGATGGACGTTGTTAGCGCAAAATGGTGAATCTAATGACGTCATCTATGACGATTCACGGGACATCGTTGTCGCGCTCACGGTGACTCGGGACACTTGATAGCGCGATGATATCGGTTTTAGCATGATTCGGAATGCGGCCATTCTAGAACCTTCTATAGACGTACTAACAAATATTAATCAAACGCATTAAAAATATTGACCGCTTTTAAATTGAAACTGATTGCAACCGACCTACTATTTCATGCACCATGAATACAGTAAATATCTTGTTTTTTGTGAAAAAAATGCTCATAATCATGACAGTTTTAATAGGTATCTACTACTAGGTACATACAGTAAATTTTATTTACCAATTTCAAACCTATGTTCTCTCTTAGAATCAATTTAACGTTGAAACCAAAACTTCAAATAATATTTAATATTGGCACTTGTTTAATAATATTTTTTTATGAGCAATCGAATCTAAAATAAGCAATTATTAATTTACCTAGATAATGTCATAACATTAAATTCATATAATTTAGGAGATCACAATAAAACTAGATCACTAAATAATAAGCTCATAACAATAAATAGGCGTCGTAAAATCACAATTAAAGCAGTTTTAATAAAATGACAAAACATATGATATAATAAGAATATCATTTTTAGGAATGAAAATCCTATCCTATGCCTTTTACCTATGTAGAATAGATAATCACAAACTGTCCTAGGAAAACCTACTGCCAACCAGGGCACACTGGATGGCAGTAGGTCGTAAGGTTTTTTTACATAACTAAGGGTATCGATAGTTCGGTCATTTGTACCAGTCTGTGCAGTCCGGTCTTTTGCGACCGAAAAGTACCAGTAGTTCAGTTAACCAGACTATTGCCACCGAAAATTAACAGTAGTTCAGCCAACCGAACTACCGAAAAGTATAAGTAGTTCGGCCAACCGGACTATTGCCACCGAAAAGTATCAGTGGTTTTTTTTCAACCAGACTATTGCCACCGAAATATACCAGTAGTTTGGGCAACCAGACTATTGCCACCAAAAAGTATAAGTAGTTTGGTCAACCGGACTTTTGCCACCCGAAAATTGGTAGAACAATACCAATTTTAATTAGGTTTTGTTTTTTACACTCTAATATGTAAAGTTTTCACACGTTACGTTCAGTCCGAAGAAATCCAGTCTCATCCGTTCTACATACTTTCAGGCGCATGTATGTTTGTAGTATTTGTCCGATTACAAAGTCTCTACGAACCTGTGGGGACGTAGCGGTGGGGATTTCGAGAATATTCCGAATTATTAAGCGTCGGTTAGTCCAATGAGCCGCGTTTTGAAGAGGTTGGCGATGGAGTCCGAGATGATGCCCGCAGTCTCACGCAGGTAGCCGCCGCTCGTCAGCATCACTATAGGGACCTTGTGCTTCTTGCACATCTCGAATACGAACTGATCCCGATTTATTATACCCTGGAAATATAAATTGAAAACTATATCTATAAGTACTAATATTACAAGTATATAAGAGGAAAAATTCGTTTGTTTGTTTGTATTGAATAGGCTCCGAAACTACTGGACCGATTTAAAAAATGCTTTCACTGTTGGGAAGCTACACTATCCCCGGGTGACATTAGGCTACTTTTTACCCAACTGCGCAGAAGGAGGGTAGTGTTTTTATTGAAAAACTTCGCGTGCGAAGCTGCGGATTCGTCAGCTAGTGTATAAATAAAAATGAAATAGTGTTCGTTAGTAAGCACATCACTTGAGAACGGCTGAACAGAGTTGGCTAAGTCCGTAATAGTCCGAATAAGGTTATTGGGGAAAACAAATTTAAAGTTGTCCTGAAAATTTAAAAATTAAGGAAAAACTGAAAGTATTTATACTAAAAACGGGATATTTACCATGGTTTGTGAGTATTTGAGTATCCCGATATTTCGGCGCAGTTGCATGCGCCATGATCACGGGCAAACTGAAGTCTTTGCGAGTAGGTAGTTATTGGCAGATATAACGATCTACCCTCTTTCTTAGTCTCTTGCTAGGAATGAATTCGCTAATTCTATTACTACCACCGGTTACATTCTCGATCATAACTCGATTCCGACACACAACACTCACGGTATCAGGACGCGTAATTGACACTTCACTTCTTCGGTTCTTACACATTCTCACCACAGGATTCCAGGCTCCAGATAATTGAAAACCATCTTCACGATTGAAATTCTTATGTTTGGCAATCTCAATTGCCTCTTGAACCAGTCTTGGCATGTAATGTCGCTCAGTTGAGATTACTTGTGGGTTGTGTAGCTCGATCCAGTGGTTTGAGCCTGAGTCCAGCAGATGTTCCGCTATGGCAGACTTTTGCCTGTCAACATTCTTGACCGCCCTGATATGTTACTTCACCCGACAAGCTATTGTGCGTTTGGTTTGACCAATATAAGAACTCCCACAGCTACAGTCTATTTTATACACTCCTGGTTTTTCTAGTAGAAAACAATCTTTTGGTGAGCGCAGGTAGTGTGTAATTTTCTTTAAAGGAGTAAAGATGGTCTTAAGTGAAATTTTTTGTAGAATGTTTGCGATTTTATCTGTCACTCCTTTAACATATGGTAGAAAAGCAGGTTTTCGTTCCACTCTGCAACTGTGGGCTTTAGGTTTTGGTCAAGCTCACAAAACACACAAATCATATACAATACTCACAAATCATGGTAATTATCCCATTTTTAGTATAAATAGTGTTCATAACCATGATAGTTTCAAAAGTTAAAACTGAAAGTGTTTTTTGTATGGGAATTTTAAACTCAAGACCATTATAGACTAATCTCGATCGCGACAAAAGTCACATGAAAAGATAAATGACTAATGAAATAAAACTCAAAGTTAATTAAATCATTATCCACAGCATTGTCATCAGCTAGGCCTCCCCTATCTTGTGCGGCTTGCAACCAACGGCTCCCAGCAACCCAATTAAGTCGTATTTCCTAATAAAAGTGCGCGTTCAGTGCTTGATCTTCAGTGAGCGTCGTCCGAGACACGTTCTCGGAGACCCGGATGACGAAATCACTTCCGCTAATGCGGAAGAGTCATCCACATTAGACAGGGCAAACACTTCACAAATACACCGACCTCGCCAGCGAGGTCGACGAGTCCCTTCAGTCGCCGCCTATACGAGGTACAAGCACGTACCCGGGCGTTTCTCTCCTATCCCTGTCCCGGCAACAGCCCAAGCCGAGGTTCGTATCTAAGTAGGGCCCTTGCGCTAGTTGCCTCATCAAAAAAAATTACAGGGCTGAGCGCCTTCTTCGCCAAAAGCTCGGTTAAGCTGCAACGGCCTCAAAGGCCAACTGCGAGATTAGTCCATTCGAAAAAAAATGATCTCCAGTCGAGAACCTTTCTGCCCCGACGGTCGTCAGTTGTTCTAGCTATGCGCCCCGCCCACTGCCACTTAAGGCTTACTAATCCTCTGGACTTCGTCAGAAACTTTGGTTTGTTAAAGAATCTCCTTATTTCCGGTTCAACATACTCTCGTTTCTCTGTATAGCACGCGGAGCGACTTTGAGCCTTTTTTTATTTTATTTACTAGCATCCGCCCGCGGCTTCGCACGCCTTTTTTGTCAATAAAAAATAGTCTATTTTTCAATCCAGGGCGTAATCTATTTATATACCAAATTTAGAAGATAGCTCAACTGCTCCAGATCACTACCAGGCGGAGGTGTCCCCAGACACTGGCTGCATTGCCCCGCTGAATTGCAATACTTATGCGTTGACTCAGATAAGCGCCAGCTCTCGGATCACACGTCGCTTCGACCAGACGCTCAGAAAGAATTTTGAAAACGCGATGGGCCCCGGTACCCCATGGACCCAGGGTCTTGAAATGGCTCAAATAATGGCTATAGGACTTAAATACAATACATGTAGGTACATTCTGGGAATGTATAAGTTATTGATAATGTGTACTCGTATGATGTTCATATGCGGTCCATTGGTTTTGTGTAATCTGATTTTAAAATTGTAACTTACCTCTCTAGTGATTCTCATGAGGCCCAACGGATCGGACCACAAGATGTCAGTGCCTGCGTTGTACACTAGGATGTCAGGCTTGAACTCATTCAGCGCTTCCTTTAAATTGCTGGAAGGTAAAGACAAATGTTATTGCCACGGTACCCATTCCCAGGACGACAATCCACTTTCTCATAATTTGGATATTTAACAGCCAATTAAATTTTATATCATCTTCATATCTGCTATAGAACGTCCACTGCTGAACATAAGTTACCCCCATTCTCAGAGCGGCCTGCAGTCAACGCCTCCCAGTAACCTTTATCAGGTCATCTTTCCGTCTAGTGAGGGGCCGTTCTACACTGCGCTTTTCAGTGCATGCTCTCCATTCGAGAAACTTTCTGCCCCAACGGCCGTCAGTTCTTCGAGCTATGTGCCCTGCCCACTGCCACTTCAGCTCGCTAAACCGCTGGACTATCTCTATGACCTTGGTTCGTCTACGAATCTCCTCATTTCCGATTCGATCTCGTAGAGAAACACCAAGCATAGCTCTCTCAATAGCACACTGAGCGACTTGTGTCTTGAGGCCCATAGAGAAAGACTACGTTTCTCTGTCTATGTCATCATCACTAACACACACTGATCAGACTTTTTGGCCAAGATGTCCTGAACGCTGCCGAGTTGGATTCGTCGCCTGGGTCTAGTGTATTCTCACAGGGTCTAGTGGCTAAATGGAGCGGTCTCGACGGAATATCAGCGCTTACCATTACTGCGAGCATAATGCTGAGTCGAGTCCTATTTACTGGTGTAGCTTACAGTATTTACCGGGTTCTCCTTTGTTTTTATTTATGTTTTAAGTTTATACTATTACATTGTACATACCATTAAACTGTATTGTGTATCGTGTGCTAATGTAGTGAATAAATATGTCTTAATGTATAAATATATGTATCTCCAAATCAACTTGGGCAAATCGCCGTTGTATGTATGTATGTTTGTTTGTCCGAGGAAAACTTTCGAACCGCTGATCCGATCACAAAATCTTTTATTCATTAAAATCACAAGGATCACTTTGAAACATCAATTTTTACTGCCTGTTCCTTCGCGACCAAGCCAGGAAAGAAAGGCAAGAAAACAAGGCTGGTTGTTTTTTTTATTGATCCTTTTAGAATACATCATAATACAGAAAATAAATTACGTCTAAATTGTAACATTTTGAACGAGTTGGAGCAATTTCAATCCCAAGATTCTCTATCATCTAAATAATCCGGTATTTTATAGTAGGCTTTTTTATAAAGATTTTTTTAGTTTAATAGCGTTTTTAAATTTGTTAATAGTCAATTTTTGTACATTACTATATGTGGGGATATACACATATATTGGGGTTCAAGAGGGGTAAAATAAATGAAAATGAGACTATTAGGTCAAGTGGGACGCCAAATGAAAGGTATTCATTAGTACATTTCGACCCCGTTTTTATTTTTAGTAAAGTTCATGTAGTTTTTGAGTTATTAGCCATAGTAAAAACTAAACTTTGACAAAATTCACAGGGTACACAAGTGACGTACACAGTGCTGTAATTGTGTAGCTTAAGTATCACAAATATAGGCAAAAGTCTGAAATTCAGAATAACTGCAATTTGTACCCCAAAAAGACGAACTCATTAACTTGAACTCCTGTAACCTGTAATTTGAATGAAACTGTAGTTCAATTTCGTGGCACTATTTTGATAGTCAAAGATAACGAATAATATATTTTTTTTTGTTTTTATGGTAGACTCGCGAGATCTTAGTTCGGGGCGAACCGCTAGTTTAATAAATTTGATTTGTACTTACATTCTCAATTTGTCGAGATACTCCTTATCCTCGATCCCGCTCTTCACCTCGACCCGTCGCGTGATGGCTTCCTTGGCCACCTTGTCCCTCGGATAGATGTGTCGGTTGTACATATCCATTATGTAGATATCATCGTTACCCTTGAAATCATGCTCGTAGCCGTTGCCCTAAAATGTAATAAATAAAAATCCATACTAGTACTTATATTATAAACTCGAATGTAACTGTCTAATTGGTACGTTTTCACAACTAAACGGCTGGATCGGAGCAGTAGCTTCTTTAAATATTAATAAAAAACCGGCCAAGTGCGAGTCGGACTCGCGCACGAAGGGTTCCGTACCATTACCTATAAAAACGGAAAAAAAATTACGTTTGTTGTATGGGAGCCCCCCTTAAATATTTGTTTTATTATAATTTAATTATTTATTTTTAAAGTGAATACATATCTAGCTTAATATTCTGTGAATATTTCAAGCGTCTACATGTTGCCGTTATCAATATCGAGCAAAAATGAGCAAAAAAATACGTTTGTTGTATGGGAGCCCACCTTAAATATTTATTTTATTCTGTTTTTAGTATTTGTTGTTATAGCGGCAACAGAAATACATCATCTGTGAAAATTTCAACTATCACGGTTCATGAGATACAGCCTGGTGACAGACGGACAGACAGACAGACAGCGGAGCCTCAGTAATAGGGTGCCGTTTTACCCTTTGGGTACGGAACCCTAAATACCACGGCGCGCTCTCCGTTCGCTTACCATCGTGTAGCTATGTGATTAGGAGATTTTTATATGGCATTTTGTGATCATCCCCACTATTAGGCAAAATCTAGTGGGGATTATGACCAATGCAAACAGCTCTATCGTTATCCCCACTATTATTATAGATCGTTTGCAACGGTCTTTAGATAATTCAACTGTTTCTTCTGTATTTAAGTCTTATAAACAACTAGCTGACCCGCCCGCGGCTTCGCATGCGTGGTATTTCAATAAAAACATTACCCTCCTTTTGCGCACTCGGGTAAAAAGTAGCCTATGTCCTTCCCCAGGATATAATCTATTTCCTTTTTGCAAAATTTCATTACGATCCATTCAGCCGTTTAGTTTTGAAAAGGTAACAAACAATTAACTTCGCAGTTACTGTGTATGTATTAAACATATATGTAAACCTTCCTCTTGAATCACTCTATATATTGCTGAAAACTGCATTAAAATCCGGTGAGTAGTTTAAAAGATGTAACAGACAGCGGAAGCGACTTCATTTTAGACTTTGTAAAGATTGTAGGTATATTCTTTCTGTTAAGAAATGTATTCAAAACAGGAGGAGATTCTCAATTATTCGACTGTATGTTTTTTTGTATGAATGTTACTAGAAGACGCCGGGACCGATTCGAGAAATTCTTTTTTTGAAGTGAAATCTTCTTTACGCGCCGGGTATTGGGCATTTTTTGAGATGGGAAAAAACCATTGAACTCGCGACACTCTTACCGTTACCGACACCTTTGTATACTCGTAATTGTTTAAGTTTTTACTTCTGTCAGCACTCCCGGAGCGCCACTGGCACCAAGTCAGATCTGATGACGGGATTCCAAAAAAAACCGAGGGCAACCCTCAAATTTTATATGGACACATATTGTGTTTTATATATTTTTAGCAAGGATATACATTTTGATTGGTCACATAGAAATTTAATCTTTAGTAGTTTGGTTTTTTTCTGTTATAGAATAGAATTGAATAATCATTTATTTGGTAGACACAAAATGACACATGAAATAATTTAAAGGAACAGTAGATAACGGGTGATTTTTTTGCTGGTATCTTTTTGGCAACACTGTTTTTGACAGATCACGCGTGAATCGTGTCTTGTGTCATTGTCAAACTTGTTCAGTTTGGTCTATAATTTAACCATGAATCGACTTACGAACGAACAACGCTTGCAAATTATTGAATTTTACTATCAAAATGCATGCTCGGTTAAGAGAGTGCATCGCGCACTTCTTCCAATTTATGGGCAGTTTGGTCGGCCTACTGAGGCAGCTATTCGGAAGCTTGTGACTAAATTTCGAACCCACTTTACATTATTGGACATTAAACCACGAACACGCATACGTAGAGTGAAGACCGAAGAAAATATTGCGGCTGTATCCGCCAGTGTTAGTGATGACCGTGAAATGTCGATTCGCCGCCGTTCGCAGCAATTGGGCCTCTGTTACTCCACTACGTGGAAAATTTTGCGAAAGGATTTGGGTGTAAAACCTTACAAGATACAGCTGGTGCAAGAATTGAAGCCACACGACCTCCCACAACGTCTAACATTTGGTGAATGGGCATTGGCAAAGTTGGAGGAAGATCCACTTTTTTATCGAAAAATTGTGTTCAGCGACGAAGCTCATTTCTGGTTGAATGGATATGTCAATAAGCATAATTGCCGCATCTGGAGTGAAGACCAGCCAGAAGCATTGCAAGAGCTACCACTGCATCCCGAAAAATGTACTGTTTGGTGTGGATTACGGGCCGGTGGCATCATCGGGCCGTACTTTTTCAAAGACGACAATGGCCGAAACGTTACTGTGAATGGCGAGCGCTACCGTGTGATGATTGGCGATTTTTTTTTGCCCAAAATGGAAGAATTGGACATGCCTGACATGTGGTTTCAACAAGACGGTGCCACATGCCACACGGCACGCGAAACAATGACCCAATTGAGAGCCGCCTTCGGTGAACAGTTTATCTCACGTTTTGGGCCCGTCAATTGGCCGCCTAGATCGTGTGATCTAACGCCTTTGGACTATTTCTTGTGGGGCCATGTTAAGGCTCATGTCTACAGGGATAAATCAGCAACAATTGAGCCAATATTGAAGCATTTATTCGTGATATACCGGCCGATATGTTGGAGAGAGTGTGCCGAAATTGGGCCTTGCGAATGGGCCATCTAAACCGGAGCCGCGGCCAGCATTTGCATGAAATCATCTTCAAACATTAAATTATATTGATCGTTCTATCGATTCCAATAAAGATTGCATCAAATTATTCAAATTTTTTCTTTTTTTTGAAAATCAAATCCTATACCTCTTAAAAAATCACCCTTTACAATTGAATCCAATAAAACAAGTTCGACTCATGTGTCTGCGTACCAAAATGGCGTTCAGCTCAGCATAATGTTGGATGTTAAGCACCCAACGCTGATTTTCAGCTGAAACTAGAAGCAATAGGTAGTGCAGTTATGTCATTATTATAATATCAAAATCTCTTAGTTTAATGCAATACGATTGGTTTAATTGTTATGGTTATATTTTTGTTCATACGAATTATTTTTTATTTATTTGGAGAAACTAACTGCGATTCAAGTTTAGAACTAAACGTATGGTGTAAGTAATAAAATAACAGGTTTCTACATTTGAACATTTTGTGGAAAGATGTCAGGAACAAAACAAAAACAGCCACAGCTTAGCCTATTATACAAGCTTTTTATTAACTTGCAATGTATGTATGTTTGTCCGGTTGGAATCTTGCAACTGAATTTTAAATTCCCCTCAACCGATTGAGCTGAAATTTCGAATACATATAATATGTAACTTCGGAGACAATGCAATAATATGGTTTTTTTTATACAACTTATATGGCAAACGAGCATGCAGTCCACCAGATGTTAAGTGGTTACTGCAGCCCATGGATATCCATATAGAATTCAAAACAAGGTATTATGTTGTCCTGATCTCTATGTGGCTACGTTGCCATACTATAGGACTTAGCTGTAATGCCTATGTGCCAGTAATTACAGGAACATACCATTACCATCTAACCGGAACACAGCAGCACAAGTACTGCTATTTGGCGACAGATAAAGGTAAGGCGGTGGTGCCCACTTCCTCGAGCTCGTTCACAAAAGCTCTACCACCAGTAAAATGGTACCATGGAGATGGTCTCATGATGGAGACTGATGCTAGACAACGGAACTTCTGAATGGATTATAGTAGGCTACTAGTGTTTGGGCTCATTTGAATCTGCTTGCGGTTCCGATTATGAATTTTATAAAAGCTTGCTTAATTTTTCAACAAAAAAACTTAGTTACTTCTTTAGTTTCGTTACCTGATGCGCGTCTAGATCCACGATCATGGCTTTAGTGATGCTCCTCCCTAATAGCAGGTGTAGGAGCAGCGTGATGTCCGCGTAGGGGCAGAAGCCGCCGCCGCGGTCGCCGCTGCAGTGGTGGAACCCGCCGCCGATGTTGATGGCCCAGCCGCGCTCCAGAGCCAACTTACCAGCTAGAACCGACCCGCCTACTTGGAGTCTGTACAAATTGTAATTTTTTATACGACCTGGAGATGGAACTAGCATAAGGCCCACCTGATTTTAAGTAGTAACCATCGCCTATAATAAAGTATTGCCTTGTAGGTTAACCTTAGAAACGCGCCCTACGAGGCGCTGCCATACGTCCATCAACTGAGGCATACAGGTGTAAAGCCTTCATCATCATCACCCACAGCCCGACTTCACCTTCTGCTGGGTATAGACCTCCCCAAGTTTGTGCCATCCGCCACGATCCTGCACTAGTCTCACCCATTGACGGCCCGCGACTCTTAACGATGTCGTCCACCCATGTCGCTGCCGAACGTCCTACCCTTCGACAGCCATTCCTCGGGCACCATCAGTTGCTACCCTGCTCCACCTGTCATCACCACGTCTTGCCAAGTATCCCGCCCAAGACCATTTGAGCTCCATAACTCGATTCCCAACGTCATGAACCTTCGTTCTACGGATTTCGACGTTTGGAACTCGATCTAAGAGTTTGATGCCGAGCATGGTACGCTCCATGGCTCTCTGTGCAACTCTTAACCTGTACACAGCCTCCTGCATGAGCGTCCATGTCTCGGCACCGTAAGTCTTAGTGGGCAGAACACATTGGTTAAATAAGCGGGTCTTCAGACTCTGTGGAGTTTTAGGCGACTTAAGGATGTCGTCCAGCTTGCCGAACGCGTCCCATCCCAATAAGCCTGTATGTGCCTGTAATTTCACTGGCAACCATACCCTTCATACAGAAACACAGCAATGCTGCTTGGCGACAGAAATAGAAATGGTGGTAGTTCTTCCCCAGGCGAACCCTTTCACAAGGAATTCTACTATACTCTTATGTACAAATGTAAGTAATGCTGGATATTGCACACAGCGCTACCTAGCCCTAAACCAAGCAAGGCCCTCAACCGATTGAGCAGAAATTTGGAATACATATGTAACTTCGGTGACAATGCAATAATATGGTACCATGGAGGTGGTATCATGATGGAAACGGATGCTAGACAACGGAACTTCTGAATGGATTAAAGTAGGCTTCTAGTGTTTGGGCTCATTTGAATCCGCTTGCGGTTCCGATTATGAATTTTATAAAAGCTTGTTTTGAATAAGTAATTTTATTGTATACATTTACATCGCCGAGGAAATCGAACATCCTCAGCCGGATATTCGCCCACTGCGCGACGGTGGTCAAGAAGAGAAGAGAATACTAGAGTGCCATGCAGATGTTTCGGTGAAGAACATGAATATTTTAAAATCCTCGTGTTCTTCACCGTTTGTAAAAATAAAACGTAACCTTTTATATACATCATCATATCAGCCATAGTACATCCACTGCTGAAGATAAGGCTCCTCCAAACATCTCCAGATATCCATAGGTTTGACAAATCAAAATGGCTTCAAATCTCGGATTCGCACAGACAGACACGCACCGTGGGAAGAGCCTCGGTGCGGTGCGTGACTGTCTGTGGCCGTCGTCTGTGCGAGGTATCATCCGTAAAATCACAGACCGTAGGAAACCACTGTAAGACGCAAGGGTGAGACGGCCGGCGCGCTCTCCGCCCCCTAATAAAACACGATGCCAGCTTTTTTAGCATAAATTATAGGCTAGCGTTTGAGCTACGATAGATCACGCTTGCCTAGAAGAGGGCCTCACCTTAAATGGAAACTTTCTTACCTCATAGGCTTTAAATAGCACCTCTGCACTAATGGATTTGGAAGGCACGCTACCAATGGTACTTCAGCAATCATTGCTACTTTGTAACTCCACTGGAAATAAGGAATTATTTATTTATTGAATAACTGAGTGGTGGCTGGTCCCGAGATGGAACCAGAAATGCAGGTCGTTCAATAGCATGACAGGTCAAGACACAAGATATATATTTGCATAAACAAGTGTACAATAAGGTCTTAAAAACTTAAAGTACTTTATACTTGTTACTGGTCGACTTTAAACTTGTTACTGGTCGACTTTATACTTATTATTGGTCGACTTTATACTAGTTACTGAGTTTTGAGTTTCTCCACCAGGCTAATGATCGCAATTTGCGTTCTTCAGATTCCCTCCAACTTAAAACTCCTGTCCATACGACAGAGTTTTATAGTCGATCCTTCACTGTAACAGCCGTACGATTGTGGAACGCTTTGCCCCTCTATAAGAACATCCAAGTCTATTAGTAATTTTAAAACAAAAGTGCACACCCATTATCTGTCCTTGTGTTGAAGTTGTAGCTGCTTGTTAATTCATCATAACCACTTTTAGAGTTGCTTATTTAAATTAAATTTGTGTTATTACTGGTTAAATTACCAGTAATAACACAAATTTAGTTTATCGTTTATAGTATGTAGATGTGTTTTTAAATTTATATAGATGCACCGCCGTCATGTGTTACATTTTGATCCTGTCCATACAAAGGTTGTCTGGAAGAGATCGCTTTTAGCGATAAGACCGCCCATTGTACTAAATCTATTTGTAAGAATTATGTTCTGTATTTTACTTTGGTGTACAATAAAGAGTTATCTTAGTTACTGGTCGACTTTATACTTGTTACTGGTCGACTTTATACTTGTTACTGGTCGACTTTATACATGTTACTGGTCGACTTTAAACTTGTTACTGGTCGACTTTATACTTGTTACTGGTCGACTTTAAACTTGTTACTGGTCGACTTTATAATTATTACTGGTCGACTTTATACTTGTTACTTGTACTGGTCGATGACATTGTAAAAATCGTGGGTCAGAACAACGCAAGACAGAGGCGAATGGCGCCAACAAAGAGAGGCCTATGCCCAGCAGTGGGATGAGAAAGGCTGACAATGATGATGATGATTTATTCAATAAAATCCTATGATTGTAACTTTAAGATTTTACATTACATTTGGTTTTGTTAGTTCTCAATAAAATAGAATAAATATTTAAGGCCTGCGCAGACTAGGGATTTTTGTCCGCGGACTTTTTTATCCGCTAAAATAGATCGCTTACAACTGTATCGAGTAACGCAAACGAGGGATTAAAAGTACCGCGCACAAAAAGTCCCCCGAATAACCGAGGACATGCAGAGAGCGGACCGGACAAAAGTACGGGGGAGTCCCCGAAAAAAATAGAACTCGTGTGACTAGGCGAAGCAACGCACATGGCGGACTTAAAGTCCGCCATGTGCGCTCGAGAGTTACGTACGTATGCACGACGTACGTGTGCGTTGGGTTCGCGGTAAATCCGCGACAGACTTTTTATTCGCGGAGCGTACTTTTTTCTCCGCCGCGGAGAAAAGTCCGTCGTCTGCGCAGGCCTTAACACTGAGTGAACCTGCTAAGGTTTTAGATGCCTATAAACCAGAGTTTAAGCTAATTGTGGCGTAACTTAGCATATACTATTATCCGGGTCCACACCAGACGATCCAACGCGCTCCGATCGCACGCGGCAGGAGCTTCTGGTGTGGATGTGCCTCGCACGATATAAACTACAAATATGGAGCGTGCGCTCCTCGCCACAAGCGATCCGATCGTTGTCGATTTTTGTCCATGCTCTAGTCTCATGCTTTTTGTCCTCAGTCTCTTGGAGTGAGAGGTGTGGACGGCTGTGTTTTGAATCGCGCGATTATGGATAGACAAGATTGTGAACGTTCGTTTTCGTGATTTCTCTCTGGTTCTCTTCTGGTTAGAGAAAAAGTGGCTGCTGCTGCGGCCATTCGTCGCCGTTGTAGCAGGTGTAACTCCATAGCGAGTCAAAGTTCAACTGACTTTAATTCACTATGGATCGAATGGAGCACGTTGGAGCCTTGGAGCAGCCCGTCAGGATCGCAAGAAACTGCCCCTGGATCGGACGAGTACGATCCGTGATCCATGCTCCATGATCGTGGATCGCGGATCGTGCGATTGCCGATCCAAGATGGATCGTCTGGTGTGGACCCGGCTCTTAATTGTACATAAGAAAATACATAAACAGAAGACAGAAATGGGCGTGTACACAAACTCTAAAGAGATAATACAGCAAAGGTGGGTAACAAATAAATACCTATTATCCTGTACTAATAATTATTGACATGATTCCAATATTAGTTGAAAAAACTAGTTTTTTTATTTAGCAATCAGCCATTTAAAGATCATCACCGTTATCATTAATATGACGTGCCATCACCCAGTGTTAAGTATAAATAACCAATTGTTTTTTCCAATGCCCTGCTGTTGTAATTAGTTTATTTTTATTTATTTTTGTTACTAACCCACATTTGTAATATATTTTTGACATTCCTACACAATGTTGAATAAATGAATACTGAATACTAAGCCTCTCCTTACTTGTGGCATTCAGACCTATACCAGTCTCAACTGAACCTGAACATTAGAATAGATCTTGTGTAGTGTGGAGAAAGCGGCAGTGCCAAAAAATGCCAAGTTAAACAAACTTTAGCTTAGAAATAAAACTAAAAAAATTAAGAATAATACACATACATAAATACATAAATATATCTACATAAAGTGCTCAATTTTGTTGAGTATCTCAAAAAGAGATGAATTGTTGAGAAGAGTTTGGATTTGAAGATTCCCATAGAGGCAGCCCTGCGGATTTCCACAGGAAGAGAGTTCCACAAGCGGATAGCAGTCATAGTGAAAGAGTTAGTAAGAAAAGAAGTTTTATGCTCAGGCGCCTTGAGTAAAAGATGTTGAGAAGAATGAGAAGGATGATCAGAAGGAAAAGGAAGAGAAAAACGTTGTTATAACATTATAAGCTGAACCTTTAAATACTCACTTTCAAAGACTTTAGGTATCTCTTAGTGTGTACTACAAGTAAATCATCCCTACTCGCTTCTCGGGGCTGCACAAGTTCACTGTCGAGGAGACCTTGCTTCCTCAAACCCTGGAAGAATTACAAGACACAAATAAGAATACCGATTGTGGATTCTTTAGTCGGTGCAAATGTGGATTTCCAATTTCCTTAATAGTATTTTGGAACAGATTCAAGTGCCATTGCTCAAAATTGTATGATTTACCCTGTAGGAAAGTATTTTAAACTCTTTTTTACAAGCTTTTTATTAACTTGCAATGTATGTATGTTTGTCTGGGTGGAATCTTGCAACTGAATTTTAAACCCGTTCCCCTCAACCGATTGTACTGGAGTTTGAAATACATACCTATGTAACTTCGGTGACAACGCAATAATAAGGTACCATGGAGGTGGTCTCATGATGGAGACGGATGCTAGACAACGGAACTTCTGAATGGATTATAGTAGGCTACTAGTGTTTGGGATCATTTGAATCTGCTTGCGGTTCCAATTATGAATTTTATAAAAACTTGTTTTGAAAAAGTCATTTTCCAACAAAAAACTTATTTTAAACAACAATGTACCTCTCGAATGTTGTGCCATTTCTTCGCATCAAACACATGTAGCTTCTCCAGGCCTCCGACCTTCACGTTGTATTTTTCATGGTATATAATAGGATATTGGTCCGTCTGTATATCGAAATAAAGACTGAAACCAAAAATATTTCTTTTTCAGGTAAAAACATTTTCATTGATGCAAATTATTACCCATATGTTACTTACCCAGTATTATAAACAGTCATTACTGTAAAAAGGATTGTTTTACATTATTACTATTACGTTTACAACGAACTTAAGATTTTTTTTCAGATTATTCAGAAAAATAAATTGTAAAGAATGAAAATTTAAATGAGTGTTTGTGTGTGTGTGTATGTGAAGCCGTGTTGCCAGTGCCCTGTTGTCAAAAGTTACCCAAGACTGTTCGAAAAGGAACGTTTTCACAAAAAAAGTAACGCTTTTTAAAAATTTTGTATTTTAATACTATTTAAACAATTTGAATTGTATTTAGAACTTTTAACACACTTCAATAACTATTTCAGCATTTTTTGTTTTTTTTTTAATCGGCGGGTGTAATCCTGGAAAAGAAGAAAAATACTACAGTAAAAACAGTAAATTATTGTTACTTACGTGATCATGATCCTAGAAACTTACCAGGCATTAATAAATTGCAATAAATCTTCAACTGATTCTTTTCTTAATTTAGTTAATTAGCATCTGAAACACAAGTTTCAATACTTATAAAAGTTGTAAACAAAAGTCTTAATACTTCAGACTTTGACTCGTTAAATATTAAGCTAGGTATACCTTCACCATCACCAATACCTTCACCATCTTTGTTGTATTTTATTTTTGCAAGCAACATGGCTTTTGGTGGCTCAAACTTGGTGGCATCCCTGATGGTTCTTTTAGTAGCCATCAAAGCTGAAATAGTTTCCGTGTGAAGTCTATTTCTATTGTCACATTTTATTAATTTTAATTGGCTGAAAACTCGTTCGACGCTGGCGTTCGAATATGGCAACACGAGCAAAAGCATTATAACTTTTTTTTAAATTAGGAAACAGTGGTTCCCCTGTAGAAGTTTTCATTTTTAAAATATTCATCCAGTATTCCTCCACGGGGATATTTAAATTTGGGGATAATTTTAATTGACTATGATCTAAGAAGGCATGCCTCTTCCAGCTCTCAGCAGCATTCTCTATGCAGCTCCTCGTCATCAATATCACTTTTAATGTTTGGATATCTTCTAATTACGTTTGATAGATCTTTTATTTCGAATGTTTGAGCTCTGTTGTAATCGATGACTTCTCCTATTATACTAAAGAGTGGGTCAGAGAAATCAAAACGCTGTGTTATTTGTTTTAGTGCTTCTATGTAAAATGATAAGCATGTTTTTTTGAAGTCAATAATTTGAGCTTTAGGTTCTGGAATTTCTTGAGATAATTCATCAATTGATTCCTTTGCTAGCATACCCAAATATAATTTATCTAATGGCAAAAAGAATCGTGGATTGAAAAACTCAATTTTGTAGGCATCTGCAGTTTTATAAACATAATTGAATTCCATGTAATTTCTAGCTAGAGTTTTTATCAATTTGTGTACCTCAGGTTTCAGCTGATGCAGCAATGGTTTTTCAGATTGAAATAATTTGTTAAAATCATTAAATTCTTCTAGAACATATGATATGAATTCTAAATACTGAAAACTCTTATTAGGGTTAAGCTCGCCTTTGTACATGTCCATTTTGTAAGCTATTTTTATCTGTAAATCTATTGGTGTACAATAAAGAATAAAGAATTCTAAATAAATTTTTGTGAATTTGGTATTTAGTGTAATCAGTATGTCTTCTGAAATTTTACTTGGATCCTCAAAAATTTCGACTTTAAAATATTCTCTGAGAACTTCATACTGTTCTAACGTTATTTTTATACATGTCTCTAGAGATAGCCATCTTGTTGTTGCTGGACTTAAAATTTTATAGATTTCAACTTTAAAAAATGCTTGGAAATCTCTCAGCTTGTCCTGTCTTGAATAACTGCGATTAAAATGGGAACCCACACTTCACAATAAATCTTCTACAGATCTTGGCAACTTGTGACTCGATTTTGAAGCTACGAGATGTATCATGTGACAACTGCATTTAACACACACAATATATGGTACTTTTTCTTTTAAATGGCTGAATACAGAATTGTTGAATTACTGTTGAATGCTGTTGGTTGTATCTGAGGCAAAGCCTACAAAGTTTTTAAAGGAATTTGTCTGTTTTCAAGCCAAGTTAGTAAACCTTTTGTAAGATCTTCGGCTTTCCCGGATTTTGCTTCATACATAACAAGAAATTGTGTGCGAACTACTAGGTCATCCGCGTCACCAAATATGACTGCCAGTGCACACTGTTTTTTTACACTTACATCCGTTGTTTCATCCATTATGATACTAAATGGTGTTGCTTTTATTTTGATACTAGTTCTTGTGTTGTTATCGGTTCTAGTACACTAGTTATAGTGTTGGTTGTTTTCGTCCTCCCTAAGCTAACCGATTTTAAAATTGCAGAATCGGGAAAAGTGTTCACCAGAAAAGGTATCATATCATCTGACAACGAAAGTGGCAAATTATGTTGAGCAATGAAAGCGCATAATTTTAACTCCGCTCTTTTCTTTAGTTCTTCTTCTTTTTTAGGTTTAAACGATTGCTCGATAAGTGTTGTATTACTTATGGAGTTTACAATTTGTTTGTGTTTCGAAGTCATCATGTGCTTGACAAGAGCTGTTCTATGATTTAGTACAATACAATTGCATACTTTACAAAAGGCAGTAATTGATCCATTTTCTTGATCTTTCTTTGAGATCCAATTTTTAAACTCTATGTCGGCAAGCCATTTATCACTAAATTTGTATAACTTTTTTTGTTTTTTTTGGAGGAGGCATCTCTCGTTCTATACTGCTACTATCGCCACTATCGACATTGTCGATAGTCAATGTTTATTTGATATCGTAATTTTTATCACTATCATCTTTTTCTTCCCTTGAAGTGGATGCCTTAGGTTTAGCTTTAGGTATCTTTAAGTACTTGTACATTTTTGTCTACTACTAGTATTTTAAAGAAACCCATTCCGTGTACCAAGCATTTGCATACACACATTAGCACCACAACCATGTTATATCACCACCAAAACCATGTAAAAAAAGCAAATAATCAGATGTTAGTGATGCTCATAGATTAGAATAAATTGGTCAAAACGGTTACTAATCATTAAAAATTATTAAAAAAATTTGTGCTCAGCCACAAAACCCATTTATAAATATATTTTTAAAACAAGAAAAGTACTTAATATATTTGATCAATTTTACATAGGGTGGTATCCCTAAATTACTACTACTACGTCATTTGCCGCGTATAACAGATCTGCAGCATTCCAGCGAAGACTTGTGCATCGTGATACGACCATTTCAATGACTTTGACAAGCGTCGACGTAAGCATCGAGCAGCGTAAATCTCAATGCAAGTTTTGACGTTGGCCGTTCAACACACATCCAGCGACCGCAGAAGTCAACGCTGCATTCTGCATGCACCTCTAATAAACGCAAAAATTAGGTAACTCAATTTTTGAGTCGCTTAGCATTAAATAAATCGATTTAACATATTATTATGAATATCCATACAGCAATATTGTACAATTTTTGTAACTTTGACCTCATATATATTGTCATTCAGCTATTCCTAGCACACTTGATATAAAATGTTGTATCGTGGAATAGAGTACCAATAGTCAAATGGATACCAAAAAGGGTTTTAATGTTTCTTATATCCTGAAATTTCTACTTTGTACAGTTTTGGCATTTTTCGAAAATTTTAGCCTATTTGTGACTGTTTCTGAACGGACTACGTAGGTTTAGTATGAAATATTTTTAAGAGTTGGCAGCACTGCTAAGTTTGTTTTTTAAATGCTCGATTGCCGGCCACCAAATTGCCGCCGTTTTTACCTTACAGACACAAAAATATGACACAAATCACTTTTGAGAGTAAAAGACGTAAAATAATTGAATACTTTAAATGATAAATGATTTTATTTTGTAAGTAGGTTTGTATAAACACTTTTACACGTCTATCATATTTTAAAACTAGATGAGGTCGGCGTTTCCTATCTGACTAGTCTGAGGAGAAAGGCCGAAACAAACTCAGAGGTCAGTCTCTTCTAAAGTCTTTGTGATTGTACTACACATAGGTTCCTGGTAGTGCATGGTATTATACTAGTGAACGCAGTACCTACCTATGTATTAAATTGACAAGCGTCTCGCGCGAAAAATACGATACGACACCCCATTGTTGAATGTACTTACCTTATGAACGAAAAAGCTATTTCTTTTCTTTGATCCTTTCAGTTTTTCTTTGGCCTAAGTATATCATCCACTCTAAACAATAAAACAAAACTTGCACGCACAAACAAATTGAAACAAACGAACACCGCGGAACACCAATGAATGAAAGTAAAGTGCCTATAGTACAGCCTACAAACACCATAACATTATGACAGGAATCAGGAATGTACACAAACTTGCATTCATACAACTCACTCTTTCTGTTTGCTCATTCTAGCAGTGCGATAGAGAGAGAGAGAGAGAGACATTACATAACTTTCATTTTAGTTTAGTTTCAATGCCGAATTGCTAACATTACGCACGCACGGCACGACGATTGCGTTCCGTTTCAACTAGTTTTTTTATTCAACTCTAAGCAATTAAAATTACTCTGAAAAGTAACGTCTTCAGCCGTGTAACGTAAATGTAACGTAAGGGGGTACAAAAAGTAACGCAAAACGTTACAAAAGTTACGTTCTGGCAAGGCTGATGTGAAGGAAGTGAAAGTCTGCTCAGTCAGACTGCGCACAGTTTTCGCGCAACTTCAAGCTTTTGACAGTGACAGTGACAGTGACAGCCACAGCTGGCTAGAAAGTAAAATAGGTACGTACACACGGCTACACATCAAGCTACACATTTCCAGTATAAGCTGACCTCGCATTGTGTAGGCTTTTCGTAGAATGAAGACTAAAAATATTTATTCTCAGTCTACGCATACAACCAATCCGTAATATGTACTATTCTAGTAAAAGTAAGTATACTTTTACTACGTACGTAGTACAGATGCAATTTGTTCTCAAAATTTGTTATTGTTCACAACCTGCAATGTTTAGATCTCGTTAAATAATAGTTAGGTACCCTTCGTGAATTAACTTAATACAACATGTTAATTAATCCAGAATGAAAGACGAGCTCTAAACTAAAAGAAAAAGCTAAAACTTTCTTTAAAATAATAATTTGACCCCGAAGTAGCTTAAGTGAAATAAATTAATATATATTGCATGAATTAAGGTTATCTATATTAATCCAGAATAAAAGACGAGCTCTAAACTAAAAGAAAAGGCTAAAATTTTATTAAAAATAATAATTTAACCCCGAAGTAATAGAAGTAATAGAAATAGAAATATATTTATTGTGACCATAAAATGTTACATAGATGAGTTGTGTCCCTCTTTCCCAGAAAAGCGTAAGCTGTGGCCTAGGAAACAGTTCTCTCCTGAATGACATGATATAAATATTACAGTCTACTAGTACATGAACGAAATTACAAACAAAGAAATTTGATGTTGGGTAGCGCACATGGTTGCATGTATGCTAATGCATCAGTGTTTAAGTGAGTGAAAGCGTGGGTCATGCATGTGTGTGAGTATGTGGGTGTCTTGTGTGTGTGCGTGTGGATGGGTTTGTTTGTGCATGAGTGTGTGTGTATGTGTATGTTCAAGTTTATATAAGTAAGTCTTCTATACCGGCATAATCAAACGTGTCTAACCATTGCGTTAATATGCCTGTTAATTGGTGATTACTATATTTAGATTATATTCAATTCGAAATGCGTTATAGTTATATTATCTACGAGCCATGAATGAAGAGCTCTAAACTAAAAGAAAATGCTAAAATTTTCTTAATAATATTAATTTGACCCCGAAGTAGCCCAAGTGAAATGAATTAATATTTATTGCATGAAATAAGGTTACCCTTATTCATCATCATCATCATCCACAGCCTGACTTCACCCATTGTTGGGTATAGGCCTCCCCAAGTTTGTACCATCCATCACGTTCCTGCGCTAGTCTCACCCACTAACACCATTTTCCAGAAACGAGAGACAAGAAAGTGGACCTGGGTAAGTTCAGACGGAAATACCAAAAACGAGATTGACTACATTATAAGTTCTCACAAATATGTAGTTACCGACGTCTCAACCCTCTCAAGTTTCAAAACTGGAAGCGATCATAGAATGGTAAGGGCTACACTCAGGTTCGATCTAAGAGGTGAAAGAACGAAGATGACTCCACTACAAAGACGGTACGAAAAGCAAGAGCTGGCCGTTCTCCAAGATACTTTCCGTGTAGATCTGAAGAATAGATTTGAAGGTCTTGAAGAGTCGAACCTGGATGTACATCATATCAGCCTACTTCTGTGCAAGGCAGTTAACGAAACTGCGAAAAAACATCTAGGTGCGCCTCGTAAGAAGAACAATAAATTGTCACAGAAACACTGGATTTAATTCAATGTAGAAGAAAAATGCTACACCAGTCTGGTTCAGATAAAAAAGAAATAGATAAGATTAATAGAACTATAAATAAATTAATCAGAAGAGATTTAAGAAATTTTAATACTAATATAATTATAAATACAATTAAACAATATAGAGGTCCAAAAGTATTCCGAAGAAAAACTAGTAACAGGTTCTAAACATATAATAAAACTTAGAAACACAAACAACAAATTAATATCAGACCGACTCCAGATAGTATCTATCGTGGAAAAGTTCTACAAGAGCTTGTACGCATCAACATCTGCGGAACCAGATCCATCAGAAGACGATACTCGTGCTCCGCCTATTCCACATCATGATACGGAAGTTTTACCACCCATTTTACCGTGTGAAGTGAGCAATGCTCTATACAAAATAAAGGCGGATAAGTCTCCTGGTGAGGATGGGGTTACAGTGGAACTGCTCCGAGCAGGCGGCGAACCTGTCTTAAAAGTTCTTGTCAAACTTTTTAATAAAGTTATGTGTGAAGCTCGGAGGCCTGAGCAGTGGAAAAACGCTATAGTCACTATTTTGCACAAAAAGGATGATAAGTATTTCAAAATTAACTAACTACAGACCTATTAGTCTACTTTCTCAGGTGTACAAACTTTTTGCAAAAATTATAACGATCCGGCTCACCCGCCAGTTTGACGAGGCCCAGCCTATCGAACAAGCCGGCTTCCGGAGCGGATACTCTACCATCGACCATATCCACACGGTAAAGCAGCTGATGGAGAAGTGTCACGAATACAACCGGCCCCTTGCCATGGCCTCAATCGACTACGAGAAGGCCTTCGACAGTGTCGAGCATTGGACCGTGTTCCACGCTCTCCATCGCTGCCACATCGATTCCCGCTACGTGGAAGTGTTCCGAGAGCTTTATACTTCGGCTACACTCCAAGTACGAGTTCACACGCTAACAGATGCTGTGCCCATCCAGCGGGGGGTGAGACAAGGGGACGCCATTTCTCCAAAGCTTTTTACAGCTGTCCTTGAAGATGATATAAGAACCTTAGAATGGGAAAATTATGGAATAAACATCGATGGTGTCAACTAGTCTCATCTTAGATTCGTAGATGATCTCGTACTATTTGCAGAAAACTTTAGTGATCTTCAGACAATGCTGCAACATCTTTTTGATTCTTCTTTGAGTGTAGGCCTTAAGATGAATATGCCCAAGACGAAGGTGCTCTCGAATGTCTCCGGTGTCACAAATCCCATTGTAGTAGTGGGAAATGAGAGGCTGGAGACAGTCGACCAGTATGTTTATCTTGGACATATTCTATCGTTTGGTAAAGAGCATCAGCAAAAGGAGATCTCTAAAAGGATCCAATTGCGATGGGCTGCATTCGGCAAGTTAGACGGCAAGTCGCCTAAATTTCCACAGTGTCTGAAGACCCGCTTATTCAACCAGTGTGTTCTGCCCACCTTGACCTACGGTGCCGAGACGTGGACGCTCACGCAAGAGGCTGTGTACAGATTAAGAGTTGCACAAAGAGCCATGGAGCGTACCATGCTTGGCATCAGACTATTACATCGAGTTCCGTCGAGATCCGTAGACGAACGAAGGTTCATGACGTTGGGATTCGAGTTATGGAGCTCAAATGGTCTTGGGCGGGACACTTGGTTAGACGTGGTGATGACAGATTGAGCAGGACAGTGACTGAATGGTGGCCGAGGAGCGGGTATGGAAGGGTAGGACGACCGGCAGCGAGATGGGTGGACGACATACCCTTATTACAAGATGTTAATTTTAACACATGCTGACTGACTGGCATACATAGTAGACTGGTGTAGACTGGAGAGCTATGCTGGGGAGGGAGTTTATAGCTGAGGGGTGTAGACACGGTGTAGAGGAAGGAAAGTATTGAATGAACAATTTCGTTCGGAAATCGTTCCAAGCTGGTTGCTAGGCAACGGAAATGACGTTCGTCAGGCGCGAAATGTAAACAAAACTTGCATCGTGCATGAAAATATTGTATGATTTTTGTTTTATTCAATGTGTTTAGTAGCTTTTAGGATTACCTACTTAAAAAAATAGTACCTCTAATCATCGGTGCTAATAATAATTAAACATGGATAATACAACCGTAGATAATCTGCAAACTGAAGTAGAATATTACAGGGTAAGTAAGCATGACCACACTACCAATAGGTTTTCTAGAGGTCGTTTAACGCTGCTTTGGTGATTTATTGTACCTACTTCTTCCTGAGGGTACCTACTATTATTTTAGCAAAATCAATCAATCGTTGAAGAGGAAATCCGTGCGCTTATAACCGACAACCATAAACTATCACAACAAGTTGGCGTTCTGTTGAAAGAGAAGCTCGATAATGCGAGGCAAAATCACACGCATAATGATGAGCATGGCAAGGATATAGAAGAGCTGAGAAAAAAAGTTTCGGTGATAGCAAAGGTACTTCTAGGTACTATAAGATTTACCTTCAAATAAGTACTCTACCTATCCCTCTAACTACTTACTCAACCTATTTTATCTATTTGAGTAGGTTCAAGAATATAGGAAATCACATTTTTCCACGCGTAGTATCTGGATAAAAAAACTAGTGTGCTTTAGCCCACACGACTGAAGTAAAACTTATTTAGCTGCATCTATATGTGTTTATATATATTTGCAGTTTGTATAATTTAGGCTAATTTGGGATAGGAGATATGCGACAAATCAACTAGCTATGAGAGAAAGAGAGAAAGAAAATGTGTGCTCGTACCTCTCTCTCTTGCCCTTACAGTAATATACGAAACGTAACTCTCTCTATTTCTATCTTCACTAACTTATATCTCCCTCTAAACTTCCGTTCGCATTTTTCGTACCGCATTCAACAGCTTACTCCCCAAGTCAAGCGTGCGTAAAGAAGTTTTACTTCAAAAAGTAACTATTTTACATAAAGACGTGCTTATGCTATGTATGATCATCATCGTCATATCATCTATAAGACGTGAGACTAGGCCTCCTTCTTAACTTATAGAGCGACCGATCTTGTGCGGCCTGTACGTACCCAACGCCTCCCACCAACTTTTATTAGGTCGTATCTTCATTTAGTCTGCGCTTTCCAGTACGCGGTCTCTACTCTAGAACTGGCTATGTGCCCTTGGTTTAAGGTTTTTCTCTTTTCTGATTCGATCTCGTAGATACGTCTCTCGAACGTAGCCCTTTCCATAGCACCATGTATGCTATACCGTAATGACGGCTACACCAAATGACTATTGTGTACTGTACCTAGGTTTTAGTTTTTGGGTGAACTTATTTTTTTAAGACCCTGTGATGTCCCACTGCAGGGCAAATGCCTCCTTTTCTTTCTCTTTTTGTTCTTTTCTGACGACCTCCGTGGTGCAGTGGGCGAATAGCCGGCTGAGACGCAGGAGGTAGCGGGTTCGATTCCCGCCGCGGAACAAATGTTTTCATGATTTACATTTAATACATGTTCCGGTTCTGGTTTCTCTATATAATAAAAGTACCTACCTACCTATGCATTTACAGAAAATGCATACCTATAAGTATTCTATCAATTATCTGGTTCCCATAGTACAAGCTCTGATTAGTTTGGGGCTAGATAGTGCTGTGTGAAATGTCCAGCAATATTTATTTATTTCTGTCAAGCATTGCCCAATCTTCGCAATGCAAGTCTAATTAGTCTTTCCAGTGTCACCATTTTGGATTTTAGCACTATAAAAGAATTTTCCTATATAAATTTTTATTGTTGATTCTTTTACAGGAAAGAGATTCCCTACATGTTTTATGGCAGACTTCACAGAAGACCATAGATGCTTTAGAAACTGAATTGAAGACTTACACCAATTACGATAACAGGGGCATCCAGGTAGGTAATATAAGTACCTAATTAAAATAAACAAAACTACATAACTATTCGTCCCGCTGCTTCGAACGCGTGGTTTTTCAATAAAAAGTACTGTACCTATCTCAATCAAGATTTTAATCTATTTATATACCTACCTACCAAATTTCATCGAAATAAGCCCAGCCATTTAATGGTGAAATCGTAACAAACAGTCAGATAGATAGAGAGGCAGAGTTGCCTAGTTTCGAATTTATACAAATAATATACCTAGATGATTATACAAAATACCTACCTACCGTGTTTGTATGAGCTAGTCACCAACCCTGCAGAGTGACTCAACTAATATCAGAACTGTTTTTTTAATGTTATTTGTGGGGAAACAGGCTTACGGCCCACCTGATGGTAAGCGGTCACCGTCGCCTATTGACACCGGCAACACCCGGGATATTGTCGATGCGTTCCCTACACTGTAGAAACCTCTTTACATTTCTCTTGAAGCGTGCCATGTCGTAGTCTAATGAGAAAACCTCAGATAGTAGCTCATTCCACACCTTGCAAGTATGTGGTAGAAAAGATCGCGTGAAGCGTGTCGTGCGCGATACCCAATTGTCGATTATATGCGGATGACTGTTATAGTAAGAAAGTTAACATTTACTTTGATTCAGGTATAGGTAATAACTTGTTCAATTAATTTGCAGAATATCCATGAAGATAAAAGAGACTTAGATCTTACACTACAAACAGCACTAACCGACTACAACGAGTTAGAAATAAAATACAAAGAACTCTATACAAAACATTCAGCTCTAGAGAATGAACAGAAAACAAGAGATAAAGAAATCACTTCTTATAAAGAAAGGGGAAAGGAATTAGACGTTAAAATACAAGAATTAGACAAAGAACTAAATGAATGTAGATTAATTCTTGCTGTGGAGAAAAAGAATAATGAAGGATTGAAAACTCAATTACTTGCACAGCAGAGGAATATAGTTGAAAAAGCCAAAAAAGAAACAGAAGCCAAATCTAAAGTTAGTAAATTACAAAACACTAAAGTTAAATCCTAAAGCATAATTATTACGGTCCCTTCTGTCTTGAAGAATAAATCCACAATAACTCAATAATGCTGGATATTTAATACTGATATATCCAATCCCAAACTAAGCGAAGCTTGCAGATAAATTAACACTATTGTACATAACAACAATTAGAGAACACAACACATAAACAAGATACTTAAAACAGCAAAGAATGGGAACCAGATAACTAATAGAATACCTAGTTTTTGTTAATACATACTTATACCTTACAAATCTTTAAGGTTGTACAACGCTTTATGTAAAACTATTAGGAACTTTTTGTCGAATAAATAAAATAATATAATGAGTAGGAACCTAACACCAAGACCCAAAAAATAAAACCAACAAAACTAATAGGTATAAAAAAATTACAGGTTGCAGAGGCATTACAACTATATGATTTAGTATGTTCTCAAAAGAATGAGGCCATCAAAACCATACAAGTTATGCGAGGTAAAATTTTATTGATTATTTTGAAAACAAGATTACCATTATTTGAGAGTTTATGAATATCGGGGCTCAAAAAGTTACAAATCATAGTAAATATTCAAAGAATTTACTATTTCAGGAGAAATGTCGCAATTAAAAACAACACTCTCTAATGTGAGAGAAGATGTAGAAACAGTATGTAGGAAAGAAGTTGAAGATTTGAAGAATAAATATAACGAGAAATTAAATGATATGCTAGAGCACATAAGACATCTAGACGCGGAATTATCTGAAAAAGGATTAGTTCTGAATAAGTCTCTAAGGTAAGATTAAGTTAAAACAGAACATAAAACAAGGTATGTGCATGTTGTATTCGTCTTCGTCTATAAATGAAATTGCAACATATAAAAATATATGAAAATACACGTAGTCATTTACTGTCATTTTCATTGGTCGTTATGGAACGCATTCAGGGTGCGGGAGAGTTCTCAATACTCATGCTGTTTCGTTCGCATAGTTATCGTCAAAACCGTGTATCTTATGTGTTGGTATTATGGTTGTTTTTCCTGTAACACGGGCAACATTTTTCTTGTCCTATGCGTACGGTAGATTCACAACAAGTCAACCCTCCTGAATCATAACGGTGAGATGAAGGCGACTCGGCTGCCCCACCTCGAAGGAGTGACAGCGTAACGTAGGTCATTACCGAAACGAACCATCCAAAATCCCTCCGATACAGTAGTTCAACTGAGTAGTTCAACTAGTTGTACAAATAATACACCACTGTATCATTAGTCCAACTACAAAAAATACAAGCGAATCCCCTGGGTTTTCCTTCCTAGAATCTTGAATTCTTTTAATTATGGATTCGTGAAATTTTGACTGTTTATTATCAATTCCAAAAATGTTGGATTCTGCTAAGTACTTAAGTTTACTATTTGGAGTGGCGAAATTTTCACGAGTGAAAAAACATTAAGAGGTAAAATAACTTATATTATTTAGAAAAAATTAGGTAATGTTTTAGCCAAACTACCAGGAATACATTCATATAAGAGGTTAAGGTTTTATGATAGCTGTAAAATTTATAACAGAAATGTTACAGAGATTATAGTTGCTTTGAAAAAACACTTCTACTTTGTTTCTGATGTCCTAGTAGGTACTAGGTACTGCCTATTTCAATATTAACCCGTGAGAAGGCGCGCTATGAGCAATTTGCTCACACTAAAATTGATTGCATGCGTTTTTTGTGATCCTGACTTCATAGCATCCTGAGCCTCCAGGTACCTTCCTAACTATTCAACCCCTCTCCCCTCGCGTAACTCAAGCGCTGCTCAGTCCCGCTACGACTGCGCAGTGAAGCACTTGTGGAGGGCCCGCACCATCGCGCGGCAATTTGCTCATCGCGCGCCCATCCACGTAAGTATTTTTTATTCATACCAAAATATTGTTATTATGTTTTTCTTGTGTTTTATTCTGTTGATTTGTATTAAATTGATTATTATAAACGTAAGTACTCTGAAGTCATATTTTAATGCTATTTTATTTTGTTTTCAGCTACAAGACACATAAAAAATGGACGATCTAAATAATGCACAGAACCTTCGAATTTCTTCGTGGTTGGAAGAGGATTCTGATGATGATTTGCTAGCAGATCTTGAGAATGGGGAAGAAAATCGTGCTGACAGTATAGAAAGTGATGGTTCTGTCATTTGCAGTCCTCACCTAACTGAGACGGAACAATCTTCGGATGAAACTGATGCCGATATTTCAACTCCTGCGCTACAACAACCAAGAGGTAGGACCGCATTTTATATTGGGAAAGATCGCACAACGAAATGGCTTATGCACAAGCCTTCACGTAATGTACGTACCAGGAGCTGTAACATCGTTATCCATTTACCAGGAGTCAAAAGTGTAGCCAAGAATGCAAAGGAACCCTTACAATGTTTTTCATTGTTTTTTGACGATTCAATGATAGATAAAATAGTTATATACACAAATACATACATCATAAAGTTACGAGAAAAGTTTTCTCGTGAACGGGATTGTAAGCTTACAGATACAATTGAAATAAACGCACTGATCGGAGCACTGTACATGGCTGGTCTGAAAAAGATCTGCCATTTGAATGTAAAAGAAATGTGGCTTGATGATGGTACAGCATGTGATTTCTTTAGAGCCACGATGTCAATAAAACGCTTTTTGTTTTTATTACGGGTACTGCGTTTTGATGATATCAATACACGCGATGAAAGAAAAGAAGTTGATAACCTTGCACCAATCAGAGAAATATTTGAAAGCTTCATCGCTCATTGTAATGAAAATTATACACCCGGAGAGTACTGTACCATCGATGAAATGTTGGAATCATTCAGAGGACGCTGTAAGTTTAGAGTATACATAGCCAACAAACCCGCAAAATACGGAATCAAAATCTATGCGCTTGTAGATGCCAAAACCTTTTACACAAGCAATTTGGAGATTTACGCTGGAAAACAACCTGCAGGGCCTTTCAATTTGAGCAATTCCGCTGCTGATGTTGTCAAAAGAATAGCAAGTCCTATATTGAATACGGGAAGAAATATAACTATGGACAATTACTTTACATCTATACCATTGTTTGACGAATTGAAAAATAACTACAGAACAACAGCAGTGGGAACACTTCGAAAAAATAAGAAAGAGATTCCGCCATTATTTGTGTCCACGAAGGAAAGGCCAATGCCAAGTAACATATTTGGTTTCGGTGAAGATATGATGATCTTATCATATATGCCAAAAAAGAAAACAAAGAAAATAGTTCTGATGTTATCATCTTTCCACGATGACGATAAAATAGATCAAGAAAGTGGAAATGAAGCTAAAGCCGAGATTGTAACATTTTATAATTCTACTAAAGGAGGAGTGGATGTTGTAGACCAAAAGAAAGAGGATTATTCCGTTGCGAGAATCACTTGCAGGTGGCCAATGCGTTTATTCTTTTCCATTTTGAATATAACTGGGGTCAATGCTCAAATAATATACAAAGGGAATACAAACAATTTGATACAAAGACGTACATTCCTAAAAGAAGTGGCATTAGGGCTGGTAAAACCACATATTTTACGACGGATCTGCATGGAGAACATATCTTCAGATCTAAAGTTCCTTATGAAGCGATTTGTGCCGATTCCTACGGCTACTGCAGAGCCTAGGCTAAGCGGATTCTGTGCGATATGTCCTAGACGTAAGAACAGACGATCGAAAAAAGCTTGCACTTCATGCAACAAATTACTCTGCACCGAGCACATAACATATAAGTGTACAACGTGTTTCGAGAGGCACACTTGTCCTGAACTCATGGAAGAGTGAAATTTTTAAGTTTATTATTACTTAGTTTTTTTATCGTGATTTTTTTGAAGACTGCCAAAGATAGTAGATCCAAAATTAGTTAATTTGTTATTTAAGGTAGAAGTTACATTTTTGTTTCAAAGATATAATTAAAACTCTTGTTTACGTATTAAATAAATGTTGTTTTATTCATTACGAACCCATTTATAGCCAAAATATACTATTTTTGTAGAAATATAAGCATTTAAAGTAGTGTGAGCAATTTGCTCACGCGCGCCTATCCGTGTAACAACATTAGGCGCGCCTTCTCACGGGTTAATAACGCAACTTTTCTAAAAATAACGATACATCGATTTCTCCATTAAGCAGCTCCAATTGTACATTCAGAATGTAGTCGTTCCTATTGATAATGTTCTTGGTCCGTTTTTTTGCTGGTGCAGATGTTATTGCGTTTACGGCATTAAATGTTGCATCTTCATTGAGAACCTTTAACAGATGTACAAGGTTAGGTCTTCTTTTGAAGCATTTATTAAATTGGCCGTTCCAGCCTTCACATACATTATTTGTACGGTGTCGCTGTCCAAACACACACCATGTATGTTTTTTCGGCATCCAATAATTCTGAATATACAATAGAAACTCTCTCAGACTGTGATTGTCTCCGATCAGTTTACTCTCTTTTAATATATAATTAAACCCTTCTTCAATTTTGTTTTCAGGGAGCAGTGGCATAACCATGCACAGACTTACAATTTTGTTACTATTTTTCTTTATCATCAGTCGTTTCGCCTTTCTTTTTAGTTTATCCTGAAAGTGAAAAAAGCATCCGTGGTGTGCAATCTGGGGAAAAGTATTCTTCATGGCTGAAATAGCAGCCCATTCGAAATCCGTAATAAAGATTACAGGTTCCCATTCAAGAATTTGCCTCTTGATAATGTTAAACAATACAGAATATGACTTTTTTGATTTATTTGCCATTAGTACATACATCACTGGTACTACATTATTTTGCTCTTCAGTACTCCCCAAATCACAAAATATAACATATAACTGTTTAAATGGTCTTGGGCAGTTTTTAAACGTACCATCAGCAAAAAACGTCTTACTGACTTTCATTAGTTCCCGCGCTTCACTAGATGAAAAAATCAGAATACGATTCTTTTTATTATCGTTGAAGTCTCCGAGAAGAAAATCAATGAATATTTGCGGTACTTCAACCTTCTTTAAATCTTTGTATTCAACAGTTTTCACTTTGGCGACTTTCTTCCTTCTTCTTTGAGTCACAGCCCTGTAGTTGTCATATTTTGGCAAGTTTGCAATTAAATTCAAACCCTTGTCCTTCATAGCTGCTACCGTTTTTTTATAATGAGAAGAGATTGTTTCTTCTACATTCGATGCTGCAGTTTCAACACTGGAACTTATGATCGAAGAAACAATATTTTCATTTATGTTGGGCAAGCAAGCAAAAGAATGTATTTTCTTTTTCAGTATATTTGACGGACTCTGAAAAAATAGCTAATTTGTAGTTAATTTATAATTTCGTTAAGTTGAACGTGAAATAGGTAGGTACCAGGACATCATGAACAAGGCAGAAGTGCTTTTTCCAAAGCATTTAAAAGATCTCTAACATTACTGATATCCTGGTAGATAGCTTCAAATTTTTGAAATAAATATAGGTACATACAGGGTACATATATAAGAGTTCAGGATTGATCTTACCTCACTCACAGTTACAGTTCCACTACACTTATTTGACCGAAAGTTTTTGCACCTCCATACTGATTGAGAATTTTTGTATTTCCTGACTAAATAGTATTGAAAACCGTCATGGAATAAAACTTTACCCCGCCCGCGTTTAATAATTTCAATTTCATTGGATGAATTCACTAGATGAGAATCGTCCATTTTCGTTTAGGTAATATAATAACAACAAAACTGAATATTGAATTGAACTTTACTTGACAGCGTTCTGACAATTTCATTAGTTATGATTGTTTATTATTCAATATCCACAAAGAAGGTTAAGTATCTATTTTCAAGTAGACATATTGATATGCTAAACAATCAACATCGATATGCACTAGTTACACAAATAATACACCACTGTATCATTAGTCCAACCAGTTGGACTAATGATACAGTGATGTATTATTTGTACAACTAGTTGAACTACTCAGTTGAACTACTGTATCGGAGGTTCCAAAATCGGTCAAAATCATTCTAAATTCGAGTATCGTGTGTGGATTTATTTAGACAATACCTGTGCAATTCTATTATCAAACAATCAAGTTCCACCGGCCAATGTGCGTGTGATAAGTGCCGCCAGTATTGCCTAGCAACAGACAGCGAGCAAGCACGCGTTGGGGAAGGTGATCTTCTGTTGGTGTTCTGGGTGTGCGCGCATTATATTGTTACCTGGAGGATACTTTTTATCATACATAAGACTACACGGCGATGGCTATCTACATATTAAAGGTAATCGACCCAGTGTGATCCAGGCCAAGCTGGCCAAGCCTGTACCTACGTCACACATGCCATATTATTATAGGACCTTCATTCGAAGAACCATATCATTTGTCGATTGGGAAAGCATTCGGGTTGCGTTTTTGCGTAGATTTCTAAGATTGCATGCGGAGGCGGCAACTTCATTCGTTACCTTGGCTGCGGGGAATCCCCGCATGCTGTGTATTGACTGAGATACTTAATTTGCAGGGAAAACAAAATATTGCAAACAGTTAATGAGGACTATATCACACAGCAGAAAGAAAATCTTGAGACAGTAGACCCAAAACTAGCCATTGCAGAACAAAGAATGGAAGCTATGTTTCAAGAGTTGGTGCGTATTTTTGTTATTTTAGTATCATTCAAGATTACGTAACGCAGATACTTTTTACACAAAACAGATTTTTGCCTATTCTTCACTCGATTGGTTTCCGGATTAATAGTAGAAAAAGTTTTTCCATCTTCCTGCTTAATCTTGTCTATCACTTCGTACCCACTTCAATTAATTTAACATCACGACTTCAATTCTGCGTCTTTCGACGATGGGAATATATTCGGTTAATCAGTGAAATGCCTAGAATGCCACGCTCCATGTTTCGCTGAGTGACATTGAGTGACCAAGTGGTAGCCAGGCCACGCGAAGGCTTTAGATTACCAGGACCAGCAGTCCGTTTGTTAGATGATATCGTGTGAACCGTAGGATGTCCGTCAATGGATTCGATTGGTACAGGATCTGAAATAATGGCGTGAAAATTAAGAAGCGTAAGCAGGCCAATTTAAGTTCAGCTATTATGGCGTTATAAATATAACGAGAAATGAAATGAAAAGCTAGATCACATAAGACATCTAGACGCGGAATTATCTGAAAACGTGACCGAACAACTAACCTTTAAGTTCACCTAAATACACAATCTTTCGCAATTACAACATTGAATAGATTAATAATTTATATACGGGATTTATCACGTTCCGTCTAATCGATGTTTCGACCGAGAAATTCAAAAATTCGGTGTTTGTGCGAGGCGAGACATTATTCGGAGCGGATCGCACTCACCCTGATGAAGGTTCACGTTCACGAATTGAACCGAAACATTGTCGGTCGAAACACTGATTCGACGGAACGTGATAAATCCCGTATTTATAATAATGATTGAAGTCAATCACTAAAGTGTTCTAAGTAAAATTATATAGATTATTTTCATTTTCCGGCTGAGACGCAGGAGGTAGCGGGTTCGATTCCCGCCGCGGAACAAATGTTTGCATGATCTACAGATAATGGTTCCGGCTCTGGTTGTTTTTCTATATATTATAAGTATGTATTTACAAAAAAAAAGGTATATAAGTATTCTATCAGTTATCTGGTTCCCATAATACAAGCTCTGCTTAGTTTGGGGCTAGATAGCGTTGTGTGAATTGTCCAGCAATATTTATTTATTTAATGATATCTCACACTTTAGATTTCAAAAATCATCCAAGAAAAGTGGAACCAGACGGCACTTTGAGCTTTACAGTAACTTTCCTATAATTTCGCGCTGACTGCTCGTCAGCCTGTATGGAAACTGGTACCACGTCCCCGTATAAAGGGGAAGGTGCCGGGTTCAAATACCGTCTGATTCTGTAGGTATTTATAGAGATGACTTTTCATATGAATTCAAAAATCTTTATTAGATGTTTATGTAACTATATTGATAGGTGACGTCGGAACGTCGGAATATCCAGCTGGTGTGTGAGAAGCAATGCCTCGCGATAGACATACAGAGGGTCCAAGACATGCACGCGAGGGAGGCCAAACGGCGGGATTGGGAGGAATCGCTTTTGAAGAACCAATGCGAAGAATTACGGTAACCAAACATTAAGGGTATTTTAAACAGGTGTCGGTGTTTAACTTTTCTGTGGTAAGACCCTAAAAGTATTGGGAGTTGGAAAGGACACAGTACTCAGATTTTGTATCGATAAAAATAAATATCGAATGGAGCACCCTAGTTTACAGTCTAGCTTGAACAGGTAACATCACACAGGTTATTTTAAGTTTAAAGTGTTATACTACATTCATTCATACATCTCAGCCCGTCTGCACTCACTGTTGGGTATAGGCCTCCTCTTTATTACGCCATTCTTTCCGGTCCCTTGCGAGTCTCATCCATTGACACCCAGCTACGCTTTCAATGTCATTCGACCATCGGGCGGGTTTTTTTTTAAACTATATAGATCTTCGTTTGAACACAATCTCACCTGATGGTAAGCGATGATGTGGTCTAAGATGAAGCACGAAGATCTAGAAGAAACCTATTTACTCTTACCTTAAAGAGGCCCGGATTGTATTCTTTAGGAAAAACATACGACGGCAAAGCGTTTCATACCTTAGCTGTGCGCATCAAGAACATAGAACCAAAACGGTGTGTGCGAATGGGTGGTAGGTATATCAACTAGGTACGGATGGTACTGAGCCGTGCGCCTGCTTGTCCTTTGATGGAAAGGAGATGGCGGAATCAGATCGTAAAGTTCCTGGGCACATTCCCCGAAATGTTGTTGCGGGTGGTCTGCCTCTTCGTCTACGAGCATCCCTTGGTCACCACTCTGTAATCGCCTTCGTCCAACGCCTGTCATCCCTCCTAGCCAAGTGTCCTAGCCAGTGGAGTGGAGCCCATCTCCACTTCAGCCTTGCGATCCTTATACCCACGTCCACAACGTTTGAGCGACGTCGGATTTCTACATTGGGTATGTGGTCCAAGAGTTATATACCGAGCATGGCACGCTCCATTGCCCGTTGAGCTGCTCTAATCTTATGCATGTATTCCTTTGTGAGCGGCCATGTCTCAGAACCGTGAGTAAAAATGGGCAGGACACATTGGTTAAACACCCTGGTCTCCTACACTTACGGAAAAACCCGGAAACCTACTCTTGATACGAGGCACCAATTTTAAATTCACTACGGGGTCAGTACGTCAGGAGTGAAATCAACCATTCGCACTCACCGTTTTGGTTCTAGCTAAGGTAAGTATATCTTTACCGTCGTCGTCGTCTGTTTTTTTCCAAAAGACTACAATCCGTAGACTACAATACGCCTCTTTAAATCTAAATAGATGTTTGCTGGGTCTTCGTGCTTCATCTTAGGCCACAAGATCGCTTACTATCAGGTGATATTTGTTGTTAAACGAAGATCCATTTATGTTAAAAAAACAGAAGAAAACTAGTTTTCTGTAGATGTAGCTTACGGCGCTATAAGGTGGCACTCACCAAAGCTGAGCGAGGAATAAAACCACCAATAGGATAGATGGGTTATGCGAGACTAGGCAAATGAAGCAATCCTATTGGTGGGTTTAACACCTCCGTAGCTTAGCGACAGCGCATCACTGGTGGAAAGGAAGCCTTAATCAATGGAAAATCTCATTAATTTCGCGCCAGACGAGTAGTGGACCCGTCACATTCGGACGGCCTAAAAAAATTCGACACCACTATTTGCCAGTAACTCAAACTTACTCAAACATCACATAACTAGTGGTTCGCCCCGAACTGAGATCTCGCGACTCTCTCATAAAAACAAAAAAATATTATTTGTTTGTGGGATAACAGGGATGTCCTAGAATACTATGATGGTATTTTATTTAAAAATGACCTAGTATTTATTCCGGAAGGACTTCGCGGTGACATGATAGCGAGAGTGCATGAAGGACACCTGGGTATAGATAGATGTAAAAGGCGCGCGCGAGAGGTAATGTACTGGGCCGGTATGTCGCACGAGGTGGAGCGCGCGGTGCGTAGGTGTCGGGTGTGCGCGCAGCACGCCGCGATGCTGCAATCTTTGACTATCAAAATAGTGCCACTAAATGCTTATAACCAAATAACTTGACCTACAGTTTCATTCATATTTAGTTACCGACGTCTCAACCCTCTCAAGTTTCAAAACTGGAAGCGATCATAGAATGGTAAGGGCTACACTCAGGTTCGATCTAAGAGGTGAAAGAATGAAGATGATAACAACTCCACTACAAAGATGGTACGAAAAGCAAGAGCTGGCCGTTCTCCAAGATACTTTCCGTGTCGATCTGAAGAATAGATTTGAAGGTCTTGAAGAGTCGAACCTGGATGTACATCATATCAGCCTACTTCTGTGCAAGGCAGTTAACGAAACTGCGAAAAAACATCTAGGTGCGCCTCGTAAGAAGAACAATAAATTGTCATAAGAAACACTGGATTTAATTCAATGTAGAAGAAAAATGCTACACCAGTCTGGTTCAGATAAAAAAGAAATAGATAAGATTAATAGTACTATAAATAAATTAATCAGAAGAGATTTAAGAAATTTTAATACAAATATAATTATAAATACAATTAAACAATATAGAGGTCCAAAAGTATTCCGAAGAAAAACTAGTAACAGGTTCTAAACATATAATAAAACTTAGAAACACAAACAACAAATTAATATCAGACCGACTCCAGATAGTAGCTATCGTGGAAGAGTTCTACAAGAGCTTGTACGCATCAACATCTACGGAACCAGATCCATCAGAAGACGATACTCGTGCTCCGCCTATTCCACATCATGATACGGAAGTTTTATCTCCCATTTTACCGTGTGAAGTGAGCAATGCTCTATACAAAATAAAGGCGGATAAGTCTCCTGGTGAGCATGGGGTTACAGTGGAACTGCTCCGAGCAGGCGGCGAACCTGTCTTAAAAGTTCTTGTCAAGCTTTTTAATAAAGTTCTGTGTGAAGCTCGGATGCCTGAGCAGTGTAAAAACGCTATAGTCACTATTTTACACAAAAAGGGTGATATTTCAAAATTAACTAACTACAGACCTATTAGTCTACTTTCTCAGGTGTACAAACTTTTTGCATAAATCATAACGATCCGGCTCACCCGCCAGCTTGACGAGGACCAGCCTATCGAACAAGCCGGCTTCCGGAGCGGATACTCTACCATCGACCATATCCACACGGTAAAGCGGCTGATGGAGAAGTGTCACGAATACAACCGGCCCCTTGCCATGGCCTTCATCGACTACGAGAAGGCCTTCGACAGTGTCGAGAATTGGGCCGTGTTCCACGCTCTCCATCGCTGCCACATCGATTCCCGTTACGTGGAAGTGCTCCGAGAGCTTTATACTTCGGCTACACTGCAAGAACGAGTTCACACGCTAACAGATGCTGTGCCCATCCAGCGGGGGGTGAGACAACGGGACGCCATTTCTCCAAAGCTTTTTACAGCTGTCCTTGAAGATGTTATAAGAACCTTAGAATGGGAAAATTATGGAATAAACATCGATGGTGTCAACTTGTCTCATCTTAGATTCGTAGATGATCTCGTACTATTTGCAGAAAACTTTAGTGATCTCCAGACAATGCTGCAACATCTTTTTGATGCTTCTTTGAGTGTAGGCCTTAAGATGAATATGTCCAAGACGAAGGTGCTCTCGCATGTCTCCGGTGTCACAAATCCTATTGTAGTAGTAGGAAGAGAGAGGCTGGAGACAGTCGACCAGTATGTTTATGTTGGACATATTCTATCGTTTGGTAAAGAGCATCAGCAAAAGGAGATCTCTAAAAGGATCCAATTGGGATGGGCTGCATTCGGCAAGTTAGACGACATCCTTAGGTCGCCTAAATTTCCACAGTGTCTGAAGACCCGCTTATTCAACCAGTGTGTTCTGCCCACCTTGACCTACGGTACCGAGACGTGGACGCTCACGCAGGAGGCTGTGTACAGGTTAAGAGTTGAACAAAGAGCCATGGAGCGTACCATGCTTGGCATCAGACTATTAGATCGAGTTTCAAACGTCGATATCCGTAGACGAACGAAGGTTCATGACGTTGGTATTCGAGTTATGGAGCTCAAATGGTCTTGGGCGGGACACTTGGTTAGACGTGGTGATGACAGATGGAGCAGGACAGTGACTGAATGGTGGCCGAGGAGCGGGTATAGAAGGGTAGGACGACCGGCAGCGAGATGGGTGGACGACATCATAAAGGTCGCAGGCCGTCAGTGGGTGAGACTAGCGCAGGATCGTGATGGATGGTACAAACTTGGGGAGGCCTATACCCAACAATGGGTGAAGTCAGGCTGTGGATGATGATGATGATGATGACAGTCATTCAAATTACAGGTAACGGGAGTTCATGTGAATTGGTTTTCTTTTTTGGGGTAGAAATTGCAGTTATTCTGGATTTCAGACTTTTTCCTATTTTGTGTCACTAAAGCTACACGCATACCAAATTTCAGCTCTGTGGGGTCACTGGTGTACCCTGTGAATTTTGTTAGTTCAGTTTTTATGGCGAATAACTTAAAAACTACAAGATTTAAACTAAAACATAAAAACGGGGTCGAAATGTACTCACAAATACCTTTTATTAGACGTGCCACTTGACCGGATAGTCCCATTTTGTTTTTTTTTTACCCCTCTTGAACCCCAATATCTCAACAAACCCCCCACATTTTAAGCTCATTTAGTCTCACCAAAATTGTGCCATCCTCATTTACCTATATTCCAAATTTCACGATGATTTGATAAAGCTTCGAAAGTTATCCTCGGACAAACAAACATACATACATACAACGCTAATTTGCCCAAGTTGATTTAGAGATGGATATCGCTTCGCTCTATCTCGATGGATACTTACTACAATTTTGATTACAGGATACAAGTAGAACATTTGCAAAAGTCTTTAGATGAGACACATGGAATGGTTAACAAACTGCAAAAGATGCTATCGTCAAGGACAGAACTGAATCATAAGTAAGTCTAATCATCCGAGAATTTACAACCCAGGCAGGATCTTTCCTTTGCCGTGGTACCTACCACTAGTCCATTAGTCGACGACCTCCGTGGCGCAGTGGACCAATACCAATGGGTTCGATGTTTGCATGATCTGCAGATACATATTTGTTCCGAGTCTGGATGTTTTCTATATACTTATTATAAGTATGTATTTACAAAAAAAAAATTATATATACGTATTCTATCAGTTATCTGGTTCCCATAGTACAAGCTCTGCTTAGTTTGGGGCTAGATAGCGCTGTGTGAAATGTTCCGCAATATTTATTATATTTATTTATTAGTCAGTTCCATTTCCCGTTGTGATATTACGTCGATGGTATCATAGCAAGTTATTTTTGGATGTGGCGAGTACCTATCGATACATCGATAACACTAATTTAATTACTAATAGGTATAGAAAAGGAAACAATCGAGTTTATTGGCCCCGTCTGTTACAAGTCTTGGCGTATGCAAATTTTCTTTTAATTTTTTACTGCTCGTCACTTTCAGGAGAAACTATTTACAAACAGCCACAAACTAACCCTTCTCCTCTCTCCTCTTTTATGTTAAATAATTATTAAATAAGTACCTATATATAACATCTTATTGTGTTTGTATATCATGTAGGTTTTTGTTATTAATATTGTTATCATTGCTTATTTATTATATAAACATGTTTATTTTCATATAATTGGTCTTATTATGTATGTTTAGTTTAAATTTGTGACGTCACCCTACATAAGGCTCTGCCTGAAAACCAGCGTTGCTTTGCATCATTTATTGCAAAGCAGCATAAAGCTGAGGCAGAGCCTGTTTGGGCACGCGTGACACGGAGAGGGACTAGTTTGTGCACCTATCTAGTACCTACTGGTGGGGAAGGTACCTATGTGTTCTAGCTGTAGGTCTAATATAATCTCATTGTATTGTACTTTTCCTGTCTGTCTACATATTTTGTTTGTGATCCGTTCTATGTTTCTTTGTGTGTGGCAAATAAATAATTCTATTCTATTAAATATATGCAACTAACATCTTTATTGTTTTCAGAATGGTTTCCACCAAAGAAGAGGAACTCACTGAACTGAATAAACATCTGGAAAATCAAATGGAACTTAGTAGGAAGTATGTCTTGATTTTAATAAAAAAAATAACCTATAGATACGAGAGATGGGTCGACTACATCAATAAGACCGTGCCAGCCTCAGATCTAATTTTTTTCCTAACCGGGGCAGAAACTAGAAATGGCGCCCCCATCCTCCAGCGTTTGAGAGGGGGGGGGGGGGGGGGGGGGGGTTAAGTTTGAAGCGTTCCAAATCAAATGACCAGCTAGGCAATGGCCGATTTAAGGGATCTTTGTACCCCCCAGACGGTATTTTTGTGTACCTACTGTGGAAATTCCATCACAGTACATACACAGAAGCAAATCAAATTGTCAGAGTAGTTAAAAAATATGAATAAAATAACAGAAAGAACATGAGTGAAACTCTTATCTATATCTGGCTGGAATTGCGAATTTTTGTCGTTGCATCCTTTTCACGCTCTTGCAAATGAAAGATGATAATGCCCGTCCGCCCCTTGTGCCCCCCAAAAAAATAATACTGGATCCGCCCCTGAAGCTAGGTGAACTAACTATGTAGGTTGACCACGGGTAGGGACTGGAATAATCGATAGAACGACGTGCGATGCGACAGAAGCGCTTTTTTAAACATGTTTTTTTTAAACATATTTTTACTGAAGACTTTGGCGACCCCTGAAATTGCCGCCCTAGGCCGAAGCCTTTCGGCACTTTTCTGTTTTGGTGAAGGGATTTCAGCTGTAAAATAGTTTTTTCTGACTCTTTATTATTTTTAAAGGTCGGTCGTTTTTACAATTATGTAGAAATTAACTTAGTTAAATTGATTTTACAGATGGAAACAATCGTATTTAGAAATGACGGAGAAACTGAAGAAGAAGTTACAAGACCTCTACAAAGAGAATCACGATCTTAGATCTAGGTTAAAACTTCCTCACGTAGGATCTGGTCATGAAAGCACCAGTAGCTAACACCCTAGATTAATGTTTATGTTAGTGGCTTATATTTAGACGGGACTGTTAAGGTGAACGCACACCTAAACGCACCGCAAAAACGGCACGCGTCGCAGTCATCGAATTAGCTGATGGTCTCGTGCACATCGCACGCGTACGCGCCGAACGATCAATCTCATAGTTTATACCTACAGTAATTTAAATCATATTTCAGAGCGCACGCGCTGTATCTGTTGACTTCATTCGCGCGCACGGTTGTAATCAGTATACTGAAATAGATAGTCTGACTAATGCAAGTAAAGACTGAAAACGCGCGTCAAATAAAAAAAAATAACCTCATTAATTGATACTTTAATTACATAGGATGTGTCTAAATAATTTATATTAGGTTATTCTAGGTAGTGCGAGATAAAAATCCTCCTCGACACTAGTGATAGTGCAGTGGTTTATGGACTATCAAGCAATAGAGTCCCGGCGATAAACCAAATTAATTCTAACTTTAGAGCTGTAATACTGATATTTTCTTAAATTTGCTCTTTTTCAGTCTCTCTCCTTCTCTTATCTAGACTCTGGGTGTGCGAATGTGTTATATAAAACACATAATTTCAAACTAAGAATCTTAAATTCGGCACGTGCAGTTCTTGTCGTGCTTTTAGGTGTGCGTTCAGCTTTAGTGTATTGTGTTGTGATACCAAAATATTCCACAGTTGACAGCATCTCTTGTTATATCGAACAACTGCGTTTAATTCCAATTTTATCAAAACAGATAATTATGACTCTAAAACCAAAAAAATGCCTCCTTAGTCAAAAAATCCCCTGTTAAGATATATGTAGTCATTTTGACAAAACCTAGTAAATAAGTCACAGTGCAATATTAAAACTAGAAAATAACAATATTATTTTATTTACAATAAATTGTATCGATAAAATTCAATGACTATAAAATTAAATTAAATTTATAATACCTTAGAAGCTAGGAATTATATATCACCAGGTTTAAATCATGACGATGCAGCTACACACTCGGAGAACATGCTTGGGAACCAATATAGGGTCTCTTTAGGGTCTTGATTGTCCACCCATGCCAGACCTTCTTTCACCATGTGGTTCAATGCGTTCTGGGCTCTTGTGTCATTCCAACTGAAATTAGAAGCCAATTTATTAACTAGTGGTTCGCCCCGAACTGAGATCTCGCGAGTCTCCAATAAAAGCAAAAATATATTATTCGTAATCTTTGACTATCAAAATAGTGCCACGATATAAATATCCGTCTTACTTGAACTACAGTTTCATTCAAATTACAGGTAACGGGAGTTCAATTGGTTATTTTTTTGGGGTACAAATTGCAGTTATTTTGGATTTAAGACTTTTGCCTATATTTGTGTCACTAAAGCTACATGCATACCAAATTACAGCACTGTGGGGTCACTGGTGTACCCTGTGAATTTCGTCAAAGTTCAGTTTTTATTATGGCTAATAACTCAAAAATTACAAGGACTTTACTAAAAATAAAAACGGAGTCGAAATGTACTAATACATTTCATTTGATGTCCCACTTGACTTAATAGTCTCATTTTCTTTTTTTTTGCCCCTCTTGAACCCCAATATCTCAACAACCCCTTCAGCATTTTTAGCTCATTTAGTTACACCAAAATTGTGCCATTACTACCTATGTTCACCTGTGTATCAAATTTCACGATGATCGGATCAACGTTTCGAAAGTTATCCTCGGACAAACAAACATAAATACAACGCCGATTTGCCCAAGTTGATTCGGAAATCTCGCTTCGCTCGATTAATAAGACTTAATAAACGAACTTAATGTGGGTCTGACTTAGGGATTACAACATTGAATGAACAATGAATTGAACCGAAAATTAATTTTCCCTGTTTGGCCAATTGATGTTCTTGTTGGCCCAAATAATCCTTCACAGCACATAAAAAATATAGAATCTATTGAGGTGAGCGAAGGAAATAAATATACCTTGTGGCAAAACTAATAGACAAAGGTCCAAGACATCAGAAAATGCATTATAGAACTAAAATGGAACTGGCTGAGACAGCTAACCTGGTGATGATAGGTGAAAGGCGATTACGGAATAGTGGCTGAGGAGCGGTAACAGAAACATAGGACATCTAATAAAGAGATGGCTGGATGATATAGTCAAAGCGCGACTTTGACTATATCATTGGCTGTCGTTGGTCAAAGTGGCGCAGGATCATGGTGGATGGCACAAACATAAGAGGCCTTCACCCAGCAGTTGATGAAGTCAGGGTGTGGTTGATGTGAAGTGAAATATCTAATTGCTGGCCTAAGGCTATCGCGCGGTGCGTCACGTGTTTCCATTCATAGAGAAGCGGCGTGTGGTTTGACCAATATAAGAACTCCCACAGCTATTGTGCGTTTGGTTTGACCAATATAAGAACTCCCACAGCTACAGTATATTTTATACACACCAGGAGTGTATAAAATAGACTGTAGCTGTGGGAGAACTCCCACAGCTATTGTGCGTTTGGTTTGACCAATATAAGAACTCCCACAGCTATTGTGCGTTTGGTTTGACCAATATAAGAAATCCCACAGCTACAGTATATTTTATACACACCAGGAGTGTATAAAATAGACTGTAGCTGTGGGAGAACTCCCACAGCTATTGTGCGTTTGGTTTGACCAATATAAGAACTCCCACAGCTACAGTATATTTTATACACACCAGGAGTGTATAAAATAGACTGTAGCTGTGGGAGAACTCCCACAGCTATTGTGCGTTTGGTTTGACCAATATAAGAACTCCCACAGCTACAGTATATTTTATACACACCAGGAGTGTATAAAATAGACTGTAGCTGTGGGAGAACTCCCACAGCTATTGTGCGTTTGGTTTGACCAATATAAGAACTCCCACAGCTACAGTATATTTTATACACACCAGGAGTGTATAAAATAGACTGTAGCTGTGGGAGAACTCCCACAGCTATTGTGCGTTTGGTTTGACCAATATAAGAACTCCCACAGCTACAGTATATTTTATACACACCAGGAGTGTATAAAATAAACTGTAGCTGTGGGAGAACTCCCACAGCTATTGTGCGTTTGGTTTGACCAATATAAGAACTCCCACAGCTACAGTATATTTTATACACACCAGGAGTGTATAAAATAGACTGTAGCTGTGGGAGAACTCCCACAGATATTGTGCGTTTGGTTTGACCAATATAAGAACTCCCACAGCTACAGTATATTTTATACACACCAGGAGTGTATAAAATAGACTGTAGCTGTGGGAGAACTCCCACAGCTATTGTGCGTTTGGTTTGACCAATATAAGAACTCCCACAGCTACAGTATATTTTATACACACCAGGAGTGTATAAAATAGACTGTAGCTGTGGGAGAACTCCCACAGCTATTGTGCGTTTGGTTTGACCAATATAAGAACTCCCACAGCTACAGTATATTTTATACACACCAGGAGTGTATAAAATAGACTGTAGCTGTGGGAGAACTCCCACAGCTATTGTGCGTTTGGTTTGACCAATATAAGAACTCCCAAAACTACAGTATATTTTATACACACCAGGAGTGTATCGTGGCGCATGCAACTGCGCCGGAATATCGGGATACTCAAATACACACAAATCATGGTAAATATCCCGTTTTTAGTATAAATATTGTTCATAACCATGATAGTTTCAAAAGTTATATCACTAAATTATTGTTTTTCTATTACATACTGCTAGATCTGATTTAGTGATAACAAAATAATTTCTTACCCTAAATCTCCAATCAGTATACTGGTAGACACCCAAGCAGTGCCCAAAGTGCTGGCCTTTTGCAGAACCAGGGTTTGATCCAGGTTCAACTCGCCTGGTATGGATTGCACTAGCCATTTACCTTTGCCCATTGGCACCACTGTGAATCTAAAATGGATTAAAATAAAGCCCGAGGTCAAAGATTATTTTATGATTATGTAGAGTTTACAAGCTGCTAAGTGATTTAAGTTGAGTTATAAAAAAACTTAAGTCTTGTTGTGTTTAGGTCACACTGCAAACCTACAGAATATATAATTTTTTAAACTTTGGTTACATCTAATCTATTTTACATCTATGAGTGTTTAGCTTTAGGCACTTGTCTCACCGCCGGCAATGAGCGAGAAGCGAGTAAAACTAGAAACGAGTTGGTGAGCAACGAGAAGCGAGTGTGTAGTTCCTATAGTTCTCGCTGGGCTATAAAGCGAGTGAGCGAGTGCGGCAGGCGATACTCATCATCTCACGGCGTGTGTTCTGACCGCCAAGCGAGCAGCGCTGAGCGCGTATCGCTGAGCGAGTGTTGTAGTCGCTGCGACAAAATAGTGGAGAGCGAGTTTTCGCCGGCAGTGTGAACGGCCAGCGAACAACTATTAATATTTTACTTAGAAAACTTTCGTGATTGATTGCAATCATTATTATAAATACGGGATTTATCACGTATTTATAAGAGTTAGACGCGAGGCGAGACGTTATTCGGAGCGGATCGCACTCACACTGATGAAGGTTCACGAATTGAACCGAAACATTGTCGGTCGAAACACAGATAAGACGGTACGTGATAAATCCCGTATTTATAATAATTATTAATATACTACATGTCTCTTTTACGGACACGGAATCTATATCTTTTGTTCATTTCTTGACCGATGTCATATACAGAGATGTATAATCTATGGTCACTGTTCTACTTTGTTGATGTCATAATAAAGTGGATACATGTGGGTAGATATTGATCATGCGGCCATCTTTACTTTACACACAGCTCCCTAGCTGAATATACGATTCCTATCGAATTAATGCATTTCCTTCGCTAATATCGACATAATAAGCGAGAAAATAGTTAATAGCTAATCGCTTATTCGCCGGTGGTGAGACAAGTGCCTTAGAGCATGCAAAGTCAATGTGGGCCTGTCTCAGAGCATGTTAGCTGAACAATCATCAGGGCTAACATGCTCTACTGATTCACATATTATGAGTTGGTGGATGACTGTGTAAGAAATTGTGATTGTAAATGTATATAGAAAGAGCTATGGAACTGATTGGAATACGCTTACCCATTTCCAAAAATCCTTAGTTTCTTCACAGCAGCCAGCAGATCATCGTTTGTTATATCCTGAAGTTTCTTAGCCTTGCCTCGAGATGCTATTAGCCTATTCCTTAGTTCCTCCAATGTTATTAGTCCACCATTCTTGTAGTTTGTTGCTAGGCATACTTCTACTATTTGGACCCCTAGCTCATAGTAGAAATCACCAATACCTAAAAGTATTAAAAATTCTATATGAAGATTAACAAAAAAGGAACTTATCAGTGTTTAATTTTCATGACCAAATTATTAGGTATTAACATAAGAAATTAATATTATAGCCCCAACCAACATTTTAAAAGTTAGGTAGGTAAGTAGGTACATAGGTACAGGACTTGCAAGTGTAAGGACTTTTCAATTTACAATACAAGATTTTACATCAACTTTATTTGATCCATTTTGAGTCATTAGGCAAGTTTTAAACTTTTTTCTTTCACTAAGGTTATTCTTATTAAAACAAGTGTTTATTTTTTTTACAAAATACGAACCTAACACGGACCAGAAACCCTTGCCTGATGCAAGAGGGTCGACGCCAATCGCCGCGCACATTTCTTGAAACTGCCGTCGAAACTGCGCGTTTTTCTTTATCTCACTCTTGTGCTTACTCGCGAACTCTTCCAGGTTCTCCCTAAAGACCTCCAGCTGCTTAGACATCTGCTGGAACTGATTCTCCTGGATTTCAGAGCCTTTTTCCCTATATTTCTCCTGCTCCAACTTCTGTTTTTGGATAGCACCAACTCCCGCGCGACGCCTCATTTTATAGGCTCTTTTTACTTTAACATAAAATGTATATTATGTATTGTGTTTGGTTTTTATGAAGAGCACTTGGAAAGCAGTATAAATTATATGTTTTTGAAGAAGAAAGAAATTGAAAATCTATGTTGAAAAAGATAAACACTGACTGAAGTTGACAATGACAGTTGTCTGACTGAATGACTGAACAAACATTACAATTATGGCAAATGCACAAACAGTGCGACGCCACAAAAAAAAAACATTACAATTTTGACAATGGGTGGTACTGACAATTTGACAGCGTACTACGAATGAATAGTGACGCCCTTGGTAACGCCATAAACCACGTATAAAGCTCTGTATGTACTATATAATATATGTACTATAGTATAAAGCACTATGTATTCTCTTTGACCAATATTGTAGTGCATAGAGAAATAATATTAATAGACTGGGAAAATTACTGCAAATACTGCAATAGTCACTACGCAGCCATCACTATGATAGTCACTGCAACTGCATCACTCACTGTGTTATTGAACGAACAGTCACAGCAATGTAGAAAGCGTTACGTTTTGACCATAGATTTAGGATTTTTTCGCTACGCTATCCTATATCTATGGTTTTGACTATATAGGTACCCGTATAAACCAATCCTCCTAGACACTATAAATAAAACTAAATTATTTTATTTCAGTCAACAATACAGCACTTATCATAAGACAAAAACACAGAAAATAAAATAACAACAAGACCAACTAAATATATATAGAAATATATAGAATGAAGAAAATAATTTAAAGAAAGGATCAATAAAAATATTTTTCAAAAGAAACAACACCAAGGACCAAGCGCAGGCGGCCAGGCGCTCCGCTGCTACGCCGAGCGAGCTGTCGCCGCAGTCACCGTGCCGGCCAGTGCGCCGCGGCGCTAATAATGTTCTAATGAAAAGCTTACCTCCATGATTAGTAGTGAAAATAAAACAATGGATACCGGAAACACAAATTTTCTTATACCAACAAACTGATTAGACTTTTTTAATTTTCTCGCTTTCTGGTCTGGACTGGTAAAGTTCCCTCAACCCATAGCGTACTCGCTTGCCTTCGCTCGCTCGTACGCCAAAATATTTTGAGCGCAACTGGCTCACTTACGCCCCTCTTTTGTATGGATGTATGTGTGGATGTAACTCTTTTACGCAAAAACTACTGTATGGATTCTAATGAAATTTGGTAGGTACCTATGTCGATAGATTATGCTGGATTGCCACAGAGGCTACTTTTCATAGTCAAAACACGCGTGCGAAGCCGCGTGTTTACTAGTGTACTACATTTCATTTCATTTATTTATTCATAAACAATTATATAATTGTGTTTGAAATCACATCCTAAATACAAGTTACAATATTTTAAAATTATCACATACATGTCAAAAATAATAAAATAAAACAAAACAAATGTCTACTTACCTATATATAAAAATGTCAAAAAAGTCAAGAAAAGTCAAATGGAAAATAGACATCAAAGAATATAAAATAAAAATGATTTAGAATAATATTACTAAGGAATTAATAATACCAACATGTCACAAATTAATTAAATTGACCATTAACTGAAAATCTATAAAAAAAAAGAAAATGACTATTCAATATTATTACCGGTCATAAAATCATTAACTGAATAGAAACACCCTTTCAACAAAATCGTCTTGATTTGAATTTAAAAGGATTGTCGTTAATTTTCATGTCAGTAGGCAGTGCGTTAAAAAGTCTTACAGCTTGATACCGCGAGCCATGTTTGGCAACATTCAACCTTGGACAAAGAGGTGTCTCAAGATCTTTTCTCCTTGTGTCTATTCTGTTTTTCCTTTCATTGTGCTAGAGTCAAGGTTAACTCAAGACGTTTTGCTTGTAAAATAAGTGTTTGGTGCTGGTAAGCCAAACCAAAGCCAAACTGGAAAACCCTACTCTATCATAAATAGTGAAAATTTACAAATAAATCTTATCTCCTTGAACTGTAATTATTTTTTTGTGCAAAAATTATTCCTCCGCAAATTTGCCCAAAAAGTGCCCATCCCAGGTGGGGATCGAACCCACGACCTTTGGATTAGAAGTCCAACGCGCTATCCTCTGCGCCACTGGGACTGATGAGAGGAGTGTTAAAATAATGTAATACAAATGACTTCAAAATGATTTCACTACTCTTTTATTATTAATGTACTTAGGATAGTAAATTAGTGTGTTCTAATTTTATTTTTAAAATTTTTTTTATTTACACTGTTTTAGTGTACATTCTCACAATAATTTGAATAATTTGTAAAATCAAAATAGACCACTGATTATCGATTACCACAGTAACCGGAAATGTCAACAAGCAACGAAATGTCAAAATTCTGTTTGGGAACTTTGAAATTTCAGTAAAGCTTTAAAATTATTTGCAAAATATGTACCAAATGTGTATGCCACAGTAGAAATAAGCAAGCTGGTAAAATAACTAAAATACATAAGCGTTGTTATGGAAAATTCTCCGACCGAAGTTGACGAAAATCAAGATGCGAAAGGTTCACAGTCGGCAGAAAACTTCCAAAAGTTTATGTATGAATTGTTTGAAAAGAATGGAGTTATGAACGACTTGAGATCGTATTTACGTGGGCACATTATCAACGTATTGAGGAGCGCGCAAACTGGTTTGTATTTTGTTAAAATTTTAATGTTTTCGTACAAAAGTCTTACCTGTACTTTCAATCAAGTTTACGATCGTTTTTAGGGATTTTCTTCTACAAAAACAAGAAGAAAACTAACATTTAATATTACTTAATTACTTCCCTGCACTTATTACGTTTCATTGTATCCTCTCTATGATAATTTCCTGGTTTTATACAACATACAAAATCGACCATGTTGTTGTTTGCATACATGTGTACCTACTTAGCATGTGTATTACAACAAAACCACACAACAAAAATAAAACGTCGCAAATCGCTGTTCCCATACCTATAAATAATTATGAATCCTGATAACTAAACCAAGGTGCTATCCCAGCTTAAAGTTCCCACAGTTTGTATGGTAAGTAGTATTAATTACATGTATTTGTAATTTATGAAGTTGGTTCTCGGCTATGGGATCAAAAGAATTGAACCAGAAAAAGTAACTAGTTTTCCATAATGGTAAGCATTGCTCTATAAAGGACCCAACTCAATCAAGCCAGATGATCAAATTATAATTATTGCAGATAAAAAAAGAAAAAAATCTTGTAATTCAAAGAGCATGTGTGATGTAGAATCAATAAAGTTTTATTTCAGGAGATGTACCTCCCTGCCAGAAGCATTTTACTCAACGTCTAGAACTCGCATCTCAAGCGATGAATATTCTTATTGCGGAATATCTGTTGCGATTGGTAAGATAAAAACAGACTTAACCATTACTTATGTTCTTCAATAAAATAAGTCATTAATTATGAAATCCAATCTGGAATTTGCCTTCAGCTCATACAATCTCATATATGAATATTTCAGAAATACCAATGTACTATGTATTCTAGAAAAAAAAAACAGTCTTGTGGATTGTCATAACTGGTTTTTAAGGTGTCACAGAATACCAGTGCTTCAGGAGCATAATCGTGACGTTATTGTGGCATAATGCTGAGTGACAACCTATTAAGTTATCTATATTTATCATCTTTAAGGTTTTGTACCCAAAGGGTAAAACGGGACCCTATTACTAAGACTCTGCTGTCTGTCTGTCTGTCTGTCTATCTGTCCGTTCGTCTGTCTGTCCGTCTATCACCAGGCTGTATCTCATGAACCGTGATAGTTAGACTGTTGAAATTTTCACAGATGATCTGTTGCCGCTATAACAACAAATATGTACTTAAAACAGAATAAAATAAATATTTAAGGGGAACACCCATTCAACAAACGTGATGTTTTAGCTCGATATTGATAACGGCTACAGGTAGACGCTTGAAATATTCACAGAATATTTAGTTATATATTCACTTTATAAATAAATAATTAAATTAAAATAAAACAAATATTTAAGTGGGGCTCCCACACAACAAACGTGATGTTTTTGCTCGATATTGATAAAGGCAACAGGTAGACGCTTGAAATATTCACAGAATATTTAGTTATATATTCACTTTATAAATAAATAATTAAATTAAAATAAAACAAATATTTAAGGGGGGGCTCCCATACAACAGACATGATTTTTTTGCCGTTTTTATATATAATGGTACGGAACCCTTTGTGCGCGAGTCCGACTCGCACTGGGTCTGTTTTTTTTATAAGTATGTTTTTGATGTTGATTATGACACTAAGGTTTTGAATTTGATTTTGTTGTAAACTGACAGAAAATCAATGCTTAAGTGCTAATTTCTAAAAAATTGACTTTATTTATATAAATTAGCCAAAAATGTTTCATTTTATGCTATGATGCTTTAATTTACATCTCTAATAATGTGTTTATTTTATTTTATGGATTATATCAAACCAACCAAAATTAATCAGCTTATATTGTTTTAGAATTTATGTTGTATTATAATGTTTTGAATAACACTAGGTAAAGAGGATCACTATGCCGCTGTGGGAGAATAGCCAGCTTAGACACAGAAGTTAGGGAGTTCGTTCCCGCTGTGGAACAAAGTTTTGCATGATCTACAGATATTTGTTCCGGGTCTAGATGGTTTTCTATGCATATATTATAAGTACCTATGTATTTACAAAAAAAAGTATATAAGTATTCTATCAGTTATCATGTTCCCATAGTACAAGCTATGCTTAGTTTGGGGCTAGATAGCGCTGTGTGAAATGTCCAGCAATATTTATTTATTTATTTACTATATGTACTGCGTGTAACTGCATTTACGACATTTATTTAAATCAAGGGTAGGCTATTGTTGTAAAATTTTTTTTTTATTTCATATTTATTACCATGAGTTTTTTTAATTTTGAATCTACCTTAATTTCAAGTCGTAAAATATCAATGAAACAGCCTATATTAAATAGGTAAACAAATCATATTCATTCATTATGTAAGGTACCTGTTAAACCTGTTAAACTGGCTAAGCGGCTTCGATTTACGTTAAAAATTGTTTATTGGAAATTTATCGAAAACTGGATAAATATGCAAGCTACCGGTTTTTAATCAATCTCTAAAATCAGTTAATACGATCCTGCATATGTGTTTTAAATTAATGTCGTGAATGCGGTGACAGACGATTCTACGAAAGCCGTACACAATGCGAGATCAGCTTATACTGGAAATGTATAGCTTGATGTGTAGCCGTGTGTACCAGGATTAATAATATGTTATTGCCATGCACCACATATGTAAATGATTAATTCAGAGGCTTTTAAAAAAAATATTTTTTTTTTCAGGAATTCAGTTATACCATGTCAGTTTTCATAACTGAGATACCACTGGCAAACATGGTGTTTTCCTTCACCAAGGCCCTCATGAAGGTGGACAATGATGGCAGCATCCCCCGATTCAAGGATAGCGATGTTTGGTCTATTTTAAACTATTTAGGTGAGCTGTCAAGTGTTTCTCTTAGAGCAGGGTATAAAATATTTTTTTTCCACAGATTCATCTGATCTGATGATTTTTTGTATATTAATTAGCACTAGAAATAAAACAATATTTAGGGGGGAACGTTGTGCCTTTTTGTATTACTGTATTAGGTACACACGGCTACACATCAAGCTATAAATTTCCAGTATAAGCTGACCTCTCACTCTACGAAAAGCCTACACAATGCGAGGTCAGCTTATACTGGAAATTTATAGCTTGATGTGTAGCCGTGTGTACTAAGTTAGTCCTCATATGAGAAAAAATAACAAAATAAGGGTGGCCCACTAACTGTAATCCAATTTGGTTATAGTGTTAGGTCTTTCTGACAGATGGACCATTTTAAAATAAACATACATGTGTATATTTTCTGAAGACAACCTGATCAAGGTTGCTGGGAGCCGTTGGGTACAGAGCGCATAAGATCGGTAGCTCTGGAATATAGCTCTTAGGAGGCCTATGTTCAGCCGTGGACGTCCTGTGGCTGACAATGATGACGATGATTTTATGAAGTGTTCTCACAGTCATAGATAATTCGGTCGTTAGGGCACAGCGCGACAGCAATAGATTTGTTAAAAACATATTTTCCAAATGTCTTGCTGCCCAGGTTTCCTCTTAATACTCATACTCACTGGTGGTAGAGCTTTTGTGAACGAGCTCGAGGAAGTGGGCACCACCGCCTTACCCTTATCTGCCGCCAAATAGCAGTACTTGTGCTGCTGTGTTCTGGTTAGATGGTAATGGTATGTTCCCGTAATTACTGGCACATAGGCATAACAGCTAAGTCTTTTAGTATGGCAACGTATCCACATAGAGATCAAGACAATATAATAGCTTGTTTTGAATTGTATGTGGATATCCATGGGCTACAGTAGCCACTTAACATCTGGTGGACTGCATGCTCGTTTGCCATATAAGCAGAATAAAAAAAACTCGTTTATTCAAACCGTAGGTAGGGACACAATAGAACACTTGGTTACGTCAATAATCTATACTAATATTATATAGAGGAAAGGTATGTTTGTTTGTATTGAACAGGCTCCGAAACTACAGGATCGATTAAAAAAAATATTTCACTGTTGGGAAGATACACTATCCCCGGGTGACACAGGTGTTAGCGATTATTTGTGAATGTTATTACATTAAAGCAATGTGTATAATTGATTGTAATAAGATGTTAAATAGTAGTCCGCACCGACATTGCTTCTAACGGCTCACGCCGTGCACGCCTTTATGTCTCGCGATAATATAAAAGCGATGTCGGCAAGTTGGAGACGCTCAGTCAAACCCACGGTCGTCCGAGACACGTTCTCGGACGACCCGGATGACGAAATCACTTCCGCTAATGCGGAAGAGTCATCCACATTAGACAGAGCAAACACTTTACAAATACACCGACCTCGCCGGCGAGGTCGACGAGTCCCTCCAGTCGCCGCCTATACGAGGTACAAGCACGTACCCGGGCGTTTCTCTCCTATCCCCGTCCCGGCAACAGCCCAAGCCGAGGTTCGTACCTAAGTGGTGCCCTTGCGCTAGTTGCCTCATCAAAAAAAATACAGGGCTGAGCGCCTTCTGCGCTCGCCAAAAGCTCGGTTAAGCTGCAACGGCCTCAGAGGCCAACAGCGAGATTAGTCCATTCAAAAAAAAGGAGACGCTCAGTCGGTGGCCGTCAGTCGTGTTGTACACATGTAAGTAAATTCAAATACGATAGCTACTGTGCTTATGCGGGTCTTATCTGTGTATAAAGTTATTGATTATTGATTAATTATGTATTAAATTCATGTATGACAAATATTGAAAATAAATACAATAAGTCCAAGGAAGTTTTTATTCTTTACACAGGCTACTTTTTACCCAACTGCGCAGAAGGATGGTAATGTTTTTATTGAAAAACTACGCGTGCGAAGCTGCGGATTGGTCAGCTAGTTGTAGGTACATAACTAATTACACAGGCTTTATCTAAGCAGCTCATTGCACCATCATTATGGAGGTGCCGGTAACAGACAAGCATTTCGTATACATTTACATATAAGCATAAGCATCTAAATAAAAAATCTAATATTAACATCATTTTAAAATTAGGAAACTATACATTATTGTAGTAGCACTAAGCTAACAATTATATAGGTACCTACAACTATAGTGTGACCATTAGTGCTGTGCACTCCCTGAGGTATGCGCGCGGCGAGACGGGGGGGAGAATCGGCTGCTGCGCTCTGTCAGTTCGCCGTCAACGCTCGTGGCGGCAGGTAGTGTTATTTGTATCGGACTGTCTATGTCATGTGCGTCTGACATAGACAGTCCGATACAAATAACACTACCTGCCGCCACGAGCGTTGACGGCGAACTGACAGAGCGCAGCAGCCGATTTTCCCCCCCGTCTCGCCGCGCGCATACCTCAGGGAGTGCACAGCACTAATGGTCACGCTATAGCTGACCCGCCCGCGGCTTCGCACGCGTGGTTTGTCCATAAAAACATTACCCTCCTGCGCAGTTGGGTACGAAGTAGCCTATATTTCACTCCCGATCGTAATCTATCTATGTACTAAATTTCGTAGAAATCGGTCCAGCCGTTCTTCAGTTATAAATAATGTAACTAACCCAACCTTGTTCAGTACAGTTTTATCTAATATATATTATTTCTCTTTTTGTTTAACTTTATTTCTTTCCATCTAAAGGTTTCCTGGAAGAAATCGCTTTCAGCGATAAAGCTGCCCACTGTATTACATATACCAATAACTAGTTCTTTAAGTATTCCTGGTGTAGGTACATTATTCTATTCTAACTTTTAACTAACTTTTTATGGTTGACAATTCTACTTTATTTAACACTAGCTGACCAATCCGCAGCTTCGCACGCGTAGTTTTTCCTTAAAAACATTACCCTCCTTCTGCGCAGTTGGGTAAAAAGTAGCCTATGTTACTCAGGAATAGTGTAGCATTCTAACGGAGAAAGAATTTTTGAAATCGGACCAGTAGTTTTTGTGTTTATTCGTTACAAACATATAAAAATACAAATCTTTCCTCTTTATAATATTAGTATTGTTAACAGAACCTTTACAGGGAATATCAGCATTTCTCCAGGTTACAAAATAGCGTGCTAAATTACAAAACTGAAACTTTTAGGTGTGAAGTGTGATTCAGAACATGCAACAAGTATAGTAGAGATGTACAGGGTGGAACAGAACTCCCCTCTGCTGCTCTGCATCCTAAAGTCGGTGCCTTTGTTCAAGGAACCAACACTCGTAGAACCAAGTGAGTTTATTCCCCATGCTTATTTCTAATATAGGTACAGTGTTTTGGAAAAATTTAATGAGTATCCTAAAACAAAAGAACACAACTGATTGGTTGTTAGGGTAGAAGTTCTCGAGTGGAGACCTTGCACTAAGAAAGCACAGAAAACTCCATAATGAAGGTTGCTGGGAGCCGTTGGGTGCAGGCCGTACAAGATTAGTCGCTCTGGTAATCTATGGGAGAGGCTTATGCTCAGTTGACGTTTTACAGCCGAAATGATGATGATGAATCCAAAAGTTGGGCTTAAAAAATCTGCGCAGTCAGGTAAAATCCGTTTAGTTGACAGGTGCAGAAATAATTAGACTTAAGACGACTTGCGCAATGACGACTAAACGTGTTTAGTGGCTAAATATGGTTTAAGGAATTGTCAAATCATACAAATACGTCAAAGTTAAACATGTTTATCCGCTAAGTACGTTTAGGGATCGTTGTTCAAGCCGGCCTTAGAAGCTTTAATTGACAGATAAAAATTATTTTATTTACATGTTACATGTTTACATGACAAAAGACGTATACAACCTGTTTTGTTATGTACAACATTAATTTAAAACACACATCCGGCATCGCATTAACTGATTTTAAAGGTGGGCATTATACCGGTAGATTGAATATTTATCCAATGATCGATACAGTTCCAATAAACAATTTTTAACGTACATCGGCAGAGCTTTTGCGACGATGCCGCTTAGTCAATTTAACAGGTACCTACCTATTTTCATGATGAATGAATATGATTTGTTTACCTATTTTATAAAGACCGTTTAATTTATATTTTAGTATTTGATATTAAGGTTGTTTGAAAATTTAATTATTTTGAATTTGAAATAACCTATTTTACAACAATACTAGATCCGGGTTTTCATTTAATGTCGTACATAACAAAACACGTAGTATATTTTTACACATAGAAACAGATAAAGAGATAATTATTTTTATCCGTCAAGTAAAGTTACTCTGAGAAATACATTTATTATTTGTACCAAAAACGGAATAGTTACCATGATTTGTTCGTTTTTGAGTATTCCGATATTTAGACGCAGTCGCATGCGCCATGATCACGGGTAAACTGAAGTCTGCGAGTGGATGGTTATTGGCAGATATAACGATCTACCCTCTTTCTCAGTCTCTTGCTAGGAATGTATTCACTAATTCTATTACTACCACCGGTTTCAATCTCGATCATAACTCGATTCCGACACACAACACGCACGGTATCAGGAATAACATTATTGCTGATACAGTCCCTTGTTGCCACATAATTTCTGTCAGTCTGCATGGTTTAAAAAACTCCAGGTCAATTTCTACTAAACCAGTTTCAGCAAACTCTTACCAAGAAAGCGAATCCAGTAAAAGCTCAGATTCGATAGAAGACAAATGTAAAAGCCAAGAGAAATGTCGACACTACGTGTCCTGCAAGGCCTGCCAGTCTAACATGTTGAAGGTCAAAGAGAAGTATACCAAGAAAAAGAAACTTATTGCTAAGGTAGACTTTGCATTGCATTCATCATCATCATCCACAACCTGACTTCACCCATTATTAGGTATAGGCCTCCCCAAGTTTGTGCCATCCAGACGTCGACATCCGTAGACGAACAAAGGTTCATGACTTTAGGATTCGAGTTATGGAGCTCAAATGGTCTTGGGTGGGACATTTGGCTAGACATGGTGATGACAGATGGAGCAGGACAGTGACTGAATGTAGGACGACCAGCAGCGAGATGGGTGGACGACATCGTAAATCGACACGGGCCGTCAGTGGGTGAGACTAGCGCAGGATCGTGGCAGATGGCACAAACTTGCATTACATTACATTGCTAATATTTTTAATAACCGATTAAAACGATGAAGAAAAACTTTGAAACCGACATGTCTGAGAAGCACAAGCAACTTTAACAAAAATATAACCTACTTCATTGCAACAAAACAGGAAAGAAAAATACGCAATTTCGTTCACTTGGATGACATATTCTTTCATTTATTTTGATTTTAAAAAGTGTTTACATTCCTGTGTAGTAACGACCTCTATAAATACTTTTACACATTTCAGAATCATAAAGACTCAAGCATCAATAGTCTGAATGTGGAATCTTTGATGAAGAATATTAGCTTGATGGAAAGGAGTCTAATTGATGAGGTTATACATACAATTTATAGTGTGTGGGTTTCATCTATTCACCTAGTGATAATAATAAAACCTTTAGAAATTCAGAGCAAATCAAATAAATTAATAGCCTTTACCATAAATTGTACATGAACAAAACGAAAATCATGTCGAATGTCTATGTGCCGCCCACCCTGGTATCAGTTGGGAACTTTTGAAATTCTAGGTCTACCTAGGACAAAAAGTGCAGTTAGGTAGGTCCAACTTCGAGAAAGAGGTCAGTCGATTAATCCAACTCGGCTGGGCAGCCTTCGGGAAAATGTGTGACGTCTTCTCGTCCAAAATACCTCAGTGTTAGACGAAAGTCTTTGCTCAGTGCGTGACCAGTGGATGACGTATGGTACAGAAACGTGGTCTCTCACTGTCACTGTGGCCCTCATAAGAAGGCTCAAGGTCGCTCAGCGTGTTAGCGAGATCGAATCAGAAATCAGGAGATTCATAGAGAAACCAACTGACGCTGACGGCCGTTGGGGCAGAAAGGTTTTCGAGTTGACACCACGCACTAGCGCAGCGTAGGACGGCCTACACTGCATGAAAGGATGACCTTGATAAAGGTTTCTTGGGAGCCGTTGGGTGCAGGCCATGAATGATGCCTTCTCCAGGCAATCTATAGAGAAGGACTAAGTTCAGCGGTAGACGTCCTAAGGCTGATATAATCATGATCAGTGGAATCCGCAACTTTTTGCGCCTCAGTCGATTACTCATTCGGCCCGCCTCGCTACGTCATATATGTCAATTGTTTCATAAAAACATGACATATGTTAGAACTTTTGAAACTATCATGGTTATGAACACTATTTGTACTAAAAACGGGATATTTATCATGATGTATCAGTTTTTGAGTATCCCGAGAGTCGAGTTCGATCGAGAAACCGGTGGTAGTGATAGTATTAGTGGAATTCATTCCTAGCAAGAGACTAAGATAGAGGGTAGATATCTGCCAATAACTACCCACTCGCAGACTTCAGTTTACCCGTGATCATGGCGCATGCAATTGCGTCGAAATATCGGAATACTCAAAAACTCACAAGTTATGGTACATATCCCGTTTTTAGTACACGTTATAGTATGATATATGTTATACATATCAGCTACATAGTTATTTTCTGCATTTTGCATATTAGCATCTTTTATCGACCTAAAGCAATTATAGAAATAATATCACTTAATTAGAAGGACACTCCATAACATTTCTAATCTCAACAGATGAACATTTTCGCCAAAACATTGTCTAATGTTTTCACCGAAACTATTTCAGATGTTTCATGAAATGAAATCTGTGTACGAAGCTGAAATAGATCTGATTAAACAAGACGAAGAAAAAAAAGTAAAGAGATCTCTGGTTACGCATTCTACTCAACTACAGATAAGAAGAGATGAGGTAGGTAGTTATTTTCTACAAGTACCTGTACAAAAGACAAACCAAACTGACATATGGAGAGCAAAAGTAAAAGAAAATAGCGCAGAAAATGTTACAATTAAAAATATTCACAATTCCAAAATCGCATGTGTGAGCAACTGATCAAATAAAACGCACTTACGTATTTAGAGTAGGTATACATTATTGATATGAGTGTGAATGCTTATTTACAACTTGTAAGTGATTGCATTTAGATTGGTTTCGTTAGTCACTATTTTTTTAAGGACTATCCTTTATGTAAATTTAATTGGATTCGACTAATCCAAATTCTTCATAGATTCTTGATTCTGCGTAACCTGTTCCTCTAGAAAGGGAGAAAATGTTTGCGCTAAAATAACCATAGTTCCTAAACTATCCCAATTGGTAGAACATATTTTAAGGGGGTGATTCGGGTAGCCCTAGCGGTGCACTACCACCTCTGGAATTCTGATTGACACTATTTTCGGGACATGTTTTGTTCATGGGCGCTTCAGCACATATATAGACGTAGGCTACTTTTTATTGAAAAACGTTGCGTGCGAAGCCGCAGGCGGAAGCTAGTTTAGTGTAGGTATTCTTTCAGTTGTCTGGTTCCCACAGTACAAGCTTTGCATAGTTTGGGGCTAGAGTAGCGCTGTGTGAAATGTTCTGTGTGATCGTGTGAATGTGAACATTTCACACAGCGCCATCTAGCCCCAAACTAAGCAAAGCTTGTACTGTGGGAACCAGACAACTGAAAGAATACCTATACTATACTAGCTTCCGCCTGCGGCTTCGCACGCAACGTTTTTCAATAAAAAGTAGCCTACGTCAGAACGTTTAGTGCTGAAGCGCCCATTAACAAAACATGTTCCAAAAATAGAATAAATAGTAATGAAACAAAAAATTAACGCTGACACTACCCGAAGACGTCGCGGCAGACCAAGGAAAAGATGAAGGGTTCACTAACTTCCGAGAAGATTGGACCATCTTGGCGCTGGAAAGAAGTGACTGAAAGAATGTGGGGAGGCCTTTGCCCAGCTGTGGAACACAGAGGGCTAAATATAATAATTATTATTATTATTGTTAACATGTCACTAAAGCGCAAACTCATCGATATGTGTCCCAAACGTGGTCTTTAACCGAGGCTCAAAAACCCAAACTCAAAGTTTACCAAAGAGCAACGGAGCGCAGCGTGCTTGGAGTAAAGAGGATTGACAGAATCCGTAACACCACGCTGCGTTTAAAGACCGGCATTGCTGACGCAGGGAATAAGTTTGCCAGGCTAAAATGAGATTGGGCGGGCCATGTAATACGAATGCACCCGGACAGATGGGCAACTATCGTCACCTAGTGTGTGCCTGGAGATGGGCGACGGCGCCGAGGAAGGCCTAGTTGACGCTGGCGTGATGATTTCGATGCCGTCGAGACAGATTGGTGGGATTTGGCACGCGAGCGAAGGTCCTGAAAGACAGTGGGGGAGACCTTTGCCAAGCAGTAAGATGACACAAAAATATTATTGTATAATAATGTTTGTTTACAGATGGAAGAATCATTCAAAGCTCGTGAGGCACAGTTAGAGAAAAATGTGCAACAGAAGAAACAGTTCCTATGGGGTCTAGCGAAGGCGCTGCGAGAACAACACCGGCACATGGCGCGCGCTATGCACGACGTCAGAGCTGAGACTAACAGGCTCACTGCTAAGGTAGGTACATCTTATACTATGTGTTATATTATGTACGACATTAAATGTGCAACAGAAGAAACAGTTCGTATGGGGCCTAGCGAAGGCGCTGCGAGAACAACACCGGCACATGGCGCGCGCTATGCACGACGTCAGAGCTGAGACTAACAGGCTCACTGCTAAGGTAGGTACATCTTATACTATGTGTTATATTATGTACGACATTAAATGTGCAACAGAAGAAACAATTCGTATGGGGCCTAGCGAAGGCGCTGCGAGAACAACACCGGCACATGGCGCGCGCTATGCACGACGTCAGGGCTGAGCCTAACAGGCTCACTGCTAAGGTAGGTACATCTTATACTATGTGTTATATTATGTACGACATTAAATGTGCAACAGAAGAAACAATTCGTATGGGGCCTAGCGAAGGCGCTGCGAGAACAACACCGGCACATGGCGCGCGCTATGCACGACGTCAGGGCTGAGCCTAACAGGCTCACTGCTAAGGTAGGTACATCTTATACTATGTGTTATATTATGTACGACATTAAATGTGCAACAGAAAAAACAGTTCGTATGGGGTCTAGCGAAATCGCTGCGAGAACAACACCGGCACATGGCGCGCGCTATGCACGACGTCAGGGCTGAGACTAACAGGCTCACTGCTAAGGTAGGTACATCTTATAATATGTGTTATAGTATGTACGACATTAAATGTCCAACAGAAGAAACAGTTCGTATGGGGTCTAGCGAAGGCGCTGCGAGAACAATACCGGCACATGGCGCGCGCTATGCACGACGTCAGAGCTGAGACTAACAGGCTCACTGCTTAAGGTAGGTACATCTTATACTATGTGTTATATTATGTACGACATTAAATGTGCAACAGAAGAAACAGTTCGTATGGGGCCTAGCGAAGGCGCTGCGAGAACAACACCGGCACATGGCGCGCGCTATGCACGACGTCAGAGCTGAGACTAACAGGCTCACTGCTAAGGTAGGTACATCTTATACTATGTGTTATATTATGTACGACATTAAATGTCCAACAGAAGAAACAGTTCGTATGGGGTCTAGCGAAGGCGCTGCGAGAACAACACCGGCACATGGCGCGCGCTATGCACGACGTCAGAGCTGAGACTAACAGGCTCACTGCTAAGGTAGGTACATCTTATACTATGTGTTATATTATGTACGACATTAAATGTCCAACAGAAGTAACAGTTCGTATGGGTTCTAGCGAAGGCGCTGCGAGAACAACACCGGCACATGGCGCGCGCTATGCACGACGTCAGAGCTGAGACTAACAGGCTCACTGCTTAAGGTAGGTACATCTTATACTATGTGTTATATTATGTACGACATTAAATGTCCAACAGAAGTAACAGTTCGTATGGGGTCTAGCGAAGGCGCTGCGAGAACAACATCGGCACATGGCGCGCGCTATGCATGACGTCAGAGCTGAGACTAACAGGCTCACTGCTAAGGTAGGTACATCTTATACTATGTTTTATATTATGTACGACATTAAATGTCCAACAGAAGAAACAGTTCGTATGGGGTCTAGCAAAGGCGCTGCGAGAACAACACCGGCACATGGCGCGCGCTATGCACGACGTCAGAGCTGAGACTAACAGGCTCACTGCTAAGGTAGGTACATCTTATACTATGTTTTATATTATGTACGACATTAAATGTCCAACAGAAGAAACAGTTCGTATGGGGTCTAGCGAAGGCGCTGCGAGAACAACACCGGCACATGGCGCGCGCTATGCACGACGTCAGAGCTGAGACTAACAGGCTCACTGCTAAGGTAGGTACATCTTATACTATGTTTTATATTATGTACGACATTAAATGTCCAACAGAAGAAACAGTTCGTATGGGGTCTAGCGAAGGCGCTGCGAGAACAACACCGGCACATGGCGCGCGCTATGCACGACGTCAGAGCTGAGACTAACAGGCTCACTGCTAAGGTAGGTACATCTTATACTATGTTTTATATTATGTACGACATTAAATGTCCAACAGAAGAAACAGTTCGTATGGGGTCTAGCGAAGGCGCTGCGAGAACAACACCGGCACATGGCGCGCGCTATGCACGACGTCAGGGCTGAGCCTAACAGGCTCACTGCTAAGGTAGGTACATCTTATACTATGTTTTATATTATGTACGACATTAAATGTCCAACAGAAGAAACAGTTCGTATGGGGTCTAGCGAAGGCGCTGCGAGAACAACACCGGCACATGGCGCGCGCTATGCACGACGTCAGAGCTGAGACTAACAGGCTCACTACTTAAGGTAGGTACATCTTATACTATGTGTTATATTATGTTTATCTTTAAGTGTAGAAAGGGAAAAAAATGAAAAAACTATAGCAAATGCATTTCGAAATCATTTTGATGTAGTAAAAAAAACAAAGCAATAGTAAGAATAGTAATACTAAATTGCGGATCAGGCATGTCTCGGAGACTCACCACGTTACAGCTACGACCAAAGAAATAGAATCTGTTCTCAGAAATATGAAGCGTGGTAAGTCGCCGGGACATGATGGCCTAAGCATAGAACATCTGTTGTAGGCGGGCCAGCATGTCTGTGGATTGTTAGCGCGGTTTTTCACTCTCTGTGTGAGGTATTGCCACTTACCCGAGAAGCTCATCCGCACGCTGGTTGTTCCTATCACTAAGAATAAAACGGGGGATATCTCGAGCATGGCCAACTATAGGCCTATATCCTTAGCAACGATAGTGGTGAAGGTACTTGAGCGCTTTATTCAGTCTCACATGACCGGCCTAAGTATAGACGACGGACAGTTTGGCTTCCGGCCTCAAGTCTCAACAGATAAGGCTATTTTTTCTTTAAAACAGGTTGTCAGCTACTACAAACAAAACGACACTACTGTGTACGCTTGTTTCTTAGACCTTAGCCGTGCTTTTGACACCATAAACCACGAGCTGCTTTGGAGGAAGCTGCGTGTTTCAGATGCGAGTGTCCCGGCTGAGGTTGTTGATCTCCTAGAGTATTGGTACCATAATCAGACCAATAACGTCAGGTGGGGCGCAGAGCTATCGGAGAGCTATCGGCTTTCTTGTGGCGTGAGGCAGGGGGGGCTCACCTCTCCCGATCTGTTCAACGCCTACGTGAACGAGTTGATCGTGGAACTGAGCAGCACCCCAGTAGGGCTCAGGTTGGATGACAGGTATGTAAATAACCTGAGTTACGCTGATGACATGGTGCTGCTTAGTCCCTCGATTAAAGGATTAAGAAAACTTCTCTCGATTTGCGAGGCGTACGCGAAAGAGCATGATCTCATTTACAACGTAAAAAAAACGGAAATGGTGATTTTCAGATCGGGAAAGGGACCTGAAATAGTACCCGAGGTCTATCTTAACGGACAGCCCGTAAGAACAGTTGAGCAGTTCAAGTACCTTGGACACATCGTTACATCTAACTTAAAGGACGACGCTGACATAGAGCGGCAACGTAGGGCTTTGTGTGTAGTAGGCAATATGATAGCCAGAAAGTTATTTAAGTCATCGCCTGACGTGAAAATAACACTCTTCAGATCCTTCTGCCAGTCGTTCTACACATATCAACTCTGGACAAATTATACTAAGAAGTCGCACAGCGGTATACGAGTGGCGTACAATAACGTCTTCAGACACATGATGGGTCTGAGGCGCTATTGTAGCGCTTCGGAAATGTACGCAGAGGCTGGGGTTGACTCTTTCAATGCGATCCAAAGAAAGAGGATCGCCTCCTTCATGTCCAGAGTCGACATGTGTAAAAACACAATCATCAAGAGTCTGGCGGATAGACTGATGCTGACGGCAGCTTATCGACGTTGGGTGGAAATAGCTACCTTAGTACCTAATTTTTAAATATATTTTAAAGTATTTTTATTATTGTGTAATTGTTTTAATTTGCTTTTTTTAATTTTAGTTTAGTGTAGTATTATAAAATATGGATCACTGTGTCTGAAATAAAGAATTATTATTATTTTGGTGTTGTATTTTTTTCACTCGGTTCTACTATAACCGGGGATATCCCCGGTCTGAGGTGCACGGGCCTAAGCCAAGTGCACATCAGTACCTAACGTATGATTGGTTGTACTTTCACTTGGAAGGTCCGTTTGCAAGAACTTTCGCACAATTCTGCAGGTGTTCAGTATAACCGCTTTTTGCATAAGAATATATGTGTGTTTTGGGAGATATGGGCTTTTAGGTGTCCCATCTTGTCGTCGCCGAGATGACTCTAGAATGGTAAACTTGTTCTCTAGGAAGTCCATAAAGTCTTGTAGAACCGGTAGTTCTCGCGAATTCTTCAAGGATTCTATGTACTCGGCAAAGGGCTCACCATCTAACTTCTGGGACAATATGTACACAAGAAGAGGGTCCCATGACTTTTTGTCGATACCTAGATTCTTAATGGCGTGGAGACTCTCTAAAGTAACGTCATGAAGTCGTTTGATGGCTGCATACGACTGCTGCTGTATGTTGGCTAGATTGTAGAAGGTGCTAACGTACGACGTGAAGATGTGTCTCTTGTTGTTGCACCGATCGATGGTTCAAGATTTCCCAACAGGTTGCATAGTTGTCCGCGCTGATTGGAAGATGCTGTATCAAACGCTCCGCTTCTCCCTTGAGCTTACTCTTAATAAACTTCTGCATGCAGAAACTAAGCATCTTCTGAGCGTTTGACAACGATGGATTTTTGTAAATAGCTTCATCAAACAGATCCTTGAACGATACCCACTGCTGAAAGCTACCTGTGAAAACGGGTATATCCATCTGAGGTGTGGTCTTGTCGCAATACGATGTCGACCACATCCTTGAGCTTAAAGCTTTCCTCAGGCCGTTGTAGGTACGCTCGTGCTTGTTGAAGTTGTACTCGTACGCTTCGTCTTCTCCAACATGATCTCCCAATGGTAGTTGTCCACAACCGTCCAGCGAGTTTGTAAGGCTCGCAGGGCGTCTTCGTATTCCCATTTTTCTTGGTATGACTCTATATTTATGGTATCTACCGTTTTTGAAAAGGCTTTAAAATGAATTAACTGCTTACGTAGCATAACATCTAGCTGGCTATTGGTACCTAAATTCTCGTCTCGCTGTACACGGGGGTTTGGCGATGGTGGTGCCGGGGTCTGCGGCCGCTGCTGTCTGCCGCTGGATGGACCTACTTCCGGCTGGCTTTCTCCGGGTTCAGAGACCCCTAATTGCTGCTCTAGATCTAAGTAATACCTATAGATCGTCGTTTTCGCTGCTAGGTACGACTTGTTAGTTCGCTCAAACTCAGAATCGGCAAAGTACTTATGACTTTTACTTTCGAAAGGCAAAAGCTTTTCGTGGTTTTGCTCATACTCTCTCCAATACGCTTTCAGAATGTCTATTTTGCGCATACCGTACTCCACAGTCTTACGCTCGCTGCTATGCTTTTTAAAATTAATACGGACTTTCCTAATATTCTCCGCTAAATCTTTTTGTTGAGAATAAAGGGCCTCCATAACGTCGGTGAAAGTTCGAGCACGTTCGTTCGAATGAATGAAAAGGAACGCTCTTACTTGTAAGCCGTTTGTCCTACGGCTGTTGCTGGACTTTGCGTAGGTTGCTCCCCACCGCAATACTGGCTGAAGATGCTGAGGGCGCGAGCGGTTCGCTCACTGCTGCTGCTGGCCTGAATGGGTAGCTCCCCACGTCAGGTGTCGATGATAGCTTTCCAATAATCTCAATGGTAAAGCTAAGATCACTGAATCTAATGGCTGCTGGTACGTCCGAAGCACTCACGGTACGACTTGTTACGATCGCGCTATGAATCCTCGAACGGTATCTCGAAGGACCATGTAGGATTCGCGACTAGCTCTTTCCGGGATGCTGATAGAAAAGTCGAGTTTACTGTACGAAAGCTATATTGTATATATAAAACTACGACTATTTATGAGTGCGGTTTGGATGGTTGCTGCTGGTGCACTGACTTCTGTAGGCGCCCCGGCCGCGCTCGCGGTACGAGTAACCTACTTAGGTCAAACTGCTGATGATGCTAATATACCTACTCGTACCTGCGTGATCGATGTATCGAACACTGAATAAGCGGCATCGTCGCAAAACCGCCGCCGATTTACGTTAAAAATTGTTTATTGTAAATATATCGATTACTGGATAAATGTTCAAGCTACCGGTAGTAAGCCCACCTTTAAAGTCAGTTAATACGATTCCGGATGTGTGTTTTAAATTAATGTCGTACATAACACAACAGGTTGTATAAAAATAATTTTCCTTCCACATGAGTTTACTTTGTGTAGTATGGAAAGTTTGCCTGGTTCTCGATTGGTAATCTTATCTCTAGTGTTTACTACGCTCATTCCTAGACTTTGACAGGTTGGTGTGGATAGATACTCCATGGTTCAACAACTGTCATGTCACGTTTTGGGCTTTTGCTGCTAAATTTATGAATGTATTGCTACTGTGATAATAAATTTCATATTATCCATCCAATAGTTACCAATATTAACTTTTTTCAGGAAGATAGTCTAAAAGCTCAATTAGCGTCCGCCGAAGTATTCCTAAGCGAGAGAGGCGCCGACATGAGACAGCAGATATCGGACGAGCTCGTCGTGTTAGAGGCGCACCTCGAGTCCATGAAGCGCGAGCGAGACAGCATCAACAGAGAGCGGACCAGGATGGAGCGGGACAAGGATAATACTAACAAACATATAGGTAACTAGCTGACCCGCGCGCAACTTTGCACACATGGTTTATGTATAAAGAGGAAAGATTTGTTTGTTTGTTTGTATTGAATTGACTCCGAAACTACTGGACCGATTTAAAAAATTCTTTCACTTTTGGAAAGCTACACTATCCCCGGGTGACATAGGCTACTTTTTACCCAACTGCGCAGAAGGAGGGTAATGTTTTTATTGAAAAACTACGCGTGCGAAGCTGCAGATTGGTCAGCTAGTCAATAATAATTTTATATCATTAATTATTATTTATTCAGCAACAAACTTCAATATTTCACAAACAAATATTACAATGGTTTACTAGGTATAATACAATTCAGGATGGAAAATAAAAATATAAAATCACACTAATATTATAAATGCGAAAGTTTGGATGTTTGTTTATTTATTTGTTTTTTTGTTACTCAATCATGTCGTAACGGCTAAACCGATTTCGATGAAATTTAATTTGTACTTAGATAATAACATGGATTAACACATATACTTTTTATCCCACAAATCAGGTCCCATGGGATAAAAATGGGGTGCCAAGTTGCAAATGCGAGTTCAGCTTTATTTCTAGGCTACCTACACATTTAGTAGTGTAACGCGTACGAAGTCGCGGGCAACAGCTAGTAAATAAATAAATAAATAATGCTGGATAATGACACAGCGCCATCTAGCTTCAAACTAAGCAACGCTTGTACTATGGGAACCAGATAACTGATAGAATCCCATTTACGTTTTTTTTCTGTAAATCCATACTTAATATATAGAGAAATAACCAGACCTAGAACAAATATCTGTAGATCATGCAAACATTTGTTCCGCGGCTAGAATCTCCGGTGTCTCAGCCAGCTATTCGTTCTCTGCGCCACGGAGTTCGTCAATAAAAAGTAGCCTATCTCTCAACCTAGGTTATTATCTTTCTGTATACTAAATTTCATCGAAATTGTCCAGCCGTTTAGTCGTGAAAACGAAACAGACAGAAAGAGACAGAGCTACTTTCGAATTTATAATACAAGTTTTAGCCTGCGGTTTCGAACTCATGGTTTGTCAATAAAACATTACCTTCCTTTTGCACCATCGGGTAAAAAGTATCATGTCTCAAGCCCGGTCATACTCTATCTACCTAGTAAGGCATAAATTCTGTCACATGTTTAATATAAAATAATTGAAACAAGTTTATTTACTATGTAACCATTTATATACCAAAATGAACTTAACAAAACATTGATTCTTATGACACTAAAGTTTATTCAAAATGACCTCCGTGATTTTGAATAAAGGCCTTCAATCTGCGCGGCCAGTCGTCTATCGCAGCACGAACGAGGTCCATGTCAATATCGGCAGCTGCCTTAATCAAGGATGTCTTGAGTGACTCCAAATTGGGATGAGGCTTTGAGCACGCTTTTTCCTCCAAGTGTTGCCATATCTTGTAATCTAACGGATTCAAATCTGGACTGGAGGAGGGCCAGTCTTCGTGCCGGATGAAGTCGATTTCACGCGCCGCCAGCCAGTCTTGTGTGCTCTTCGCTCTATGAGCTGGCGCCGAATCTTGTTGGAATACCCAGTGCCTGTTATTGAACATGGTATGAGAAACAGGTTCCACAAGGTTCGTCAGGACTGTATTTTGGTACACAACTGCATTCGTTTTTACACCTTTCTCACAAAAATGTACCTCTGTTAAGCCCCAATAAGAAACTCCCAACCATACCATGAGCGAGGATGGAAAATGACCTCGTTGGACACGCGGAATACGGTTGCTCGCTTCTTCAGTACTGTGTGCGTACACCTTATCATTTTGTTTGTTGTAGCTCTCTTCTACGGTAAAAAATTTTTCATCCGAAAAAAGAATTTCCCGATATTTTTTTCCCGCGTACCGCTTCAACAAAGCGCGGCATCTCTTCAGTCTCAGGTCCATTAGACGAGCATTCAAACGATGTCCTGTTTTTCTTCGATATGCCGAAGCCCGAAGTCTTCATTTAACACCCTTTTCACCGTGGTTCTGCTTAACCCCATCTGAAGGGCCAACAGTTTCTGCTTACGTTTGGGATTTCTTTGAATTCGCGCCTTCACAGCTTTTGTCATTGCTGGAGTCCTAACAGACCGAGGGCGACCACTTCTTGACCTGTCATCTACACTAGAGTCTTCATTGTATCGTTTGATGTAGCGATAAACGAATCTTTTGGTTATATTCAAATTTTTGAGTATGTCAAAAATTTGAATTGGCGCGTAACCGCAACGATGCAACGCAATAACTGCAACACGGTCTTCTTTAAGCGTCCACTCCATATTTAAAAATGAGCAAAATTCTAAAAAGTATACATTTTTATTTTCATGAACAATTCGAAATTCGAATTCTATAAACTTTTTTGTGGCCAGCATTCTAAAAGAAAAGTTTTTACTGTGTGACAATACTTATGACCTGACTAGGTATATACCAAGTTGTACCGAAATCGGTCTAGCTGTTTAGTCGTGAACAAGGCCGTCTTAAACTATGCTGGGGCCCTTGGGCACACAAGAATTGAGGCCCCTTTTGGAAAGCAAAGAAAGCGAATTAAACTAACATTTTATCATCATCCGGGGATTCCCCAAACCATAGACTAAAATGTCAACATCTATTTTAGGCCTCGTTTAGACTGTGCAGCTCGACTTTGGAATCAGTGTGGTTTGCATGAGTGATCGCTAGATGGTGTACTTAGTAAATTAGGGTGCGATCTGAAATATTGTTAATTAGTAGGTACAACCCGACAAAAAAAAATTAGACGGTGGCGCTGTTACTGTGCTCGACAAAAATGTTTTGAGTATATACTTTTGTGTGAGAAATTGTCGGTACTAAGTTAATAAGTACTAATTCACTAAGTTTTCGGTCCCAGTCTTATAACTGTAAAACAAAGAAGAAAAAAGTAATCCAGCAAAAAACTTAAATTGAAATTCTACAATTCTTATCTAGTGAAAAATATTGATAGAATAATGTAAAAAAATTATGTGTAGTTGTGTCCTCGTCCATTTTCATACATAATCACAATTTTACAGAAAACGAAGATTTGAAATCCCACTACGATTTACTACGAAACGAACTGAGCATACTCAAAAAATACCTCGAGACTACAAAATTAGAACCAAAGTGTGTAATAGAACGAAGTACAATAACAGATCTGAACGGTGTATCGTCCAGAATTGATGTGGTTTTGAACAACGGACAGGACGTGGAACGGAGGAGTGAGGAGGACAGGGTGATGCCGAAACAGCTAGTGAATGATCTGAAGAAACAGAAGAATGTTAATTTTAATCAGGTAACACTAATTACTATAATCTAAACCCCTTGCGTTTCTAGAGCTTTTTTACTACTACAAGAAAAATTCAAAATTTCAGTAAATTCCCGACACATAGAAAACTTGTATAACTGATATACCAACCCAGTTACACTAGCTTTCTATAAAAAACCCGTATCCAAATCGTTCCATTGTTTTGGAACTACGATGCCATATACACTTATAACACCCCTCTTTTTGCGCCGGGGGATAAAAACTTACCATTGATATTCTAATGGTAGTTATTATATTTTACAGCTGTTGCCATCGGTTATAACATTTTAATTCCATTCAATTCTTTTATTCAGAGTAGCACTAACACAACATTTAATATAAGGCAGGTGCATAGCCCATATTAAGTACAATACAACAATATAAATTACAATATAATAAACAATATAATAAAAAACTATGTAAAAAATTCCATACCTAAATTCATTCCATTGCTCAGAGTTGCATCCATAAAAAGAAAGGCTCATATTGCTTTGGAAAATATTCTTCTTACAAGTAATTGATATGAAATTACGTTGTTTCAGTCGAACTTAGACGAGATATTCCGCGAGAGAAGTCAATCCCGCAGTCGTTCGTCTGCGTCAAGCGAGGCGGGAGACGCACAGTTTGACACCGAGGCAGACGTACAGAGACTGAGCGACGAGAACCAACAGCTGAGGAGTCTCGCTAGACAGGTTAGTGCACTTTACAGTGCAGGCACATGAGAGCAGTCAATCCCGTAGTCGTTCCTTTGCGTCAAGCGAGGCTGGAGACGCAGAGTTCGACACCGAGGCAGGCGTACAGAGACTGAGCGACGAGAACCAACAGCTGAGGAGTCTCGCTAGACAGGTTAGTGCACTTTACAGTGCAGGCACATGAGAGCAGTCAATCCCGTAGTCGTTCCTTTGCGTCAAGCGAGGCGGGAGACGCAGAGTTCGACACCGAGGCAGACGTACAGAGACTGAGCGACGAGAACCAACAGCTGAGGAGTCTCGCTAGACAGGTTAGTGCACATTACAGTGCAGGCACATGACAGAAGTCAATCCCGCAGTCGTTCGTCTGCGTCAAGTGAGGTGGGAGACGCACAGTTCGACACCGAGGCAGACGTACAGAGACTGAGCGACGAAAACCAACAGCTGAGGAGTCTCGCTAGACAGGTTAGTGCACTTTACAGTGCAGGCACATGAGAGCAGTCAATCCTGTAATCGTTCCTTTGCATCAAGCGAGGCGGGAAACGCAGAGTTCGACACCGAGGCAGACGTACAGAGACTGAGCGACGAGAACCAACAGCTGAGGAGTCTCGCTAGACAGGTTAGTGCACTTTACAGTGCAGGCACATGAGAGCAGTCAATCCCGTAGTCGTTCCTTTGCGTCAAGCGAGGCGGGAGACGCAGAGTTCGACACCGAGGCAGACGTACAGAGACTGAGCGACGAAAACCAACAGCTGAGGAGTCTCGCTAGACAAGTTAGTGCACATTACAGTGCAGGCACATGACAGAAGTCAATCCCGCAGTTGTTCGTCTGCGTCAAGCGAGGTGGGAGACGCACAGTTCGACACTGAGTCAGACGTACAGAGGCTGAGCGACAAGAACCAACAGCTGAGGAATCTCGCTATACAGGTTAGTGCACATTACAGTGCAGGCACATAAGAGAATGCAATCCTGCAGTCGTTCGTCTGCGTCAAACGAGGTGGGAGACGCACAGTTCGACACCGAGGCAGACGTACAGAGGCTGAGCGACGGGAACCAACAGCTGAGGAGTCTTGCTAGACAGGTTACTGCACATTACAGTGCAGGCACATGACAGAAGTCAATCCCGCAGTCGTTCGTCTGCGGCAAGCGAGGTGGGAGATGCACAGTTCGACACCGAGGCAGACGTACAGAGGTTGAGCGACGAGAACCAACAGCTGAGGAGTGTCGCTAGACAGGTTAGTGCACATTACAGTGCGCAGGCACATCACAGAAGTCAATCCCTCAGTCGTTCGTCTGCGTCAAGCGAGGCGGGAGACTCACAGTTCGACACCGAGGCAGACGTACAGAGGCTAAGCGACGAGAACCAACAGCTGAGGAGTGTCGCTAGACAAGTTAGTGCACATTACAGTGCAGGCACATGACAGAAGTCAATCTCTCAGTCGTTCGTCTGCATCAAGCGAGGCGGGAGACGCACAGTTCGACACCGAGGCAGACGTACAGAGGCTGACCGACGAGAACCAACAGCTGAGGAGTGTCGCTAGACAAGTTAGTGCACATTACAGTGCAGGCACATGAGAGAAGTCAATCCTGCAAAACGGTGAAGGAAAACATCGTGAGAAAAATGCCCTGCACTAAAACTAACCGAAAATTCGTAGCTATGACGTCAGTTAGTAGTCAAATAGGCGGCGCTGGACTTGCCTCTGACCTTGACTCGATCGTGGTTATTAAAGTAAAACTTCTTCACGCACGCTTGACTTGGGGAGTAAGCTAGTGAATGCGTTAAGAAAAGTGCGAACAGAAGTTAAGAGGGAGATATAAGTTAGTGAAGATACAAAGAGGGTGAGTTGCGTTTCGTATATTTTTAAAGGTTAATGTGCGAGTGGTAGTTGCGTCTGTCCAGAATGAACAATTTTGTAATTGAACAATTTTATAAATTATACATTACACTTCAGTCGTGTGGTCCAAAAAAACACTCGTTTTTTTTTGAAAATCCTTGTTTATCTGGTGTGGTTCTAAACTATGTGTGATGAAGACCAGGTCAGCCGATCCTAAGAGCACTTTTCCTTATATTACGTGTTCATGTTTTAGTTTTTGATTCATACATGTTTACTAATGATTTTATTTGCGTGTTCCAGCAACGTGAGCAGATAGACTGGCTGACTAGTCAACAGGCGCGGCTCCAGGCGGAGCTGTCGGCGCCTCAGCTCCCAGCCCCTGTGCCCTCCCCCTCGCCAGCTACATACGCACTACAAGCTCACAGGTACAGCTTGTCTATAAAGTCGTGACATGAATGTTTGAGGAACTAACATTAATCATGTGTCTGGCAACCAACACCAAACATGAGTACAACAGCTGTCATCGAGTTTGAGTTTAGGAACAGTTTTCCTTATGTATTTTTATTGTTTTGATTAAACTGCAATCAATTAAGGCCAAACTACGCAAAAAGGTTATAAAAATGAGTAAAATAAATCGGAGTGGCACACGGGAAGTGATTTTTAAAGTTTTCAAGCAATGTTTCGCGGAGTACCAAGCTGGACGAATATTGTGGGATTTGGGTGATGTTTATGGGCGAACAGCATCTATGACGGGTATGTAATAGTGTTATTGTTTGTTTTGAATCTGCCTGAAGTTACAAATTTACTGAATTTACGATTTGGAGACCAAAAAAGGCATTGTTTACATTGCACATTTTTAGGTTAGATTGCCATTGTAAGTAGGTCATATTATAGTATGACAATAATTTTTGATACATTAGGATGGTACAACTCGGTCTATTCTGGTTTTCTACCAATTTTGAATTTGAATTAATTGCTTCATGTCAATAAGTTATTGTTTCCATTGCGTAACATTTTTTTTTACTATTTTCAGGAAAATCAGAGAGTACTGTTAGGCGGATAGTCAACGAAGGTTTTAAGAATGATGGAAAGTTTGAAACTCCTGGGAAACACAGGAAAGGCTGGCCTAAGAAAGAAATGGACGATTTCAATATTTGTGCACTGCGCCAAAAAATCCAATTCTTTTACACAGTGCAAAAAGTGGTAAGATTTTTTGTCTTTAGTTACATGTTTTTGTGTGTATGCCTAAAAATGCAACAGTTAGCATACCAAATTTATTGTAGGTATAGTCAGATGCACAATCAATGGAACGCTTTGATATTTCAGGTACCGACCCTCAGAAAATTGCAGGTGATCGTCAGAACTGATCTGGATTTTGATTGCAGCCTTGAAGTTCTCCGTAAAATTTTGAAATCAATAGGGTTTACCTACAAGAAATGCCAAAATAATAGAAAGGCTCTAATCGAACAATCACATATTGCTGCAAAGCGAGAAGAATACTTGGCGATTTCGAAGAAAATCTAGATTTGCCAGAAGAATTAAGAAAAGATAGAATTTATCTCGATAAGAGCTACATTCACTCTTCGTATAAGGTAAAGATTTTGTTTTTATTGTGTACATACCTATAATTTTTGTTTTATAAAATGTTCACAATCTTCAATACTTGGCGAATCCACGGGTGAACGGGTGAACGCTAGTTCACAATAAATAATAACCTATTTATTTTCCCACCAGGTCACAAAATGTTGGCAATCTCTAAACATGTGTCACAAAAGACATATCCAAAGGAAAGCGTCACATCATAGTCCATGCTGGAAGCGAAAAGGGGTTTGTGCCAAACTGCCTGCTTATGTTCACTGGTAGAAATAAACTAGAAGACTACCACTCAGAAATGAATGCGCATAACTTTACCAAGTGGGTTAAAGAAAAGCTTGTACCAAAAATTCACGAGCCTTCAATCATAGTTATGGATAATGCACCCTACCACTCCTTCGTGACAAATAAGACGCCCACCTCTAGTTCCTGCTTAGACGAGATAAAACTCTGGCTGTTAGAGAATTGTATTGATTTTGATCCTACACTCAGGAAGCCAAATTTACTGAGTTTGGTGAAAAAAAACACCCCGCCCCATCTATGCCATTGATGAACTTTTAGGAGAATACGGACACACAGTGGTTCGGCTTCGCCGTATCACTGTGATTTGAACCCTATTGAGCTCATTTGGGCCAATCTAAAACAAAAAGTAGCAGCACAAAATGGTGGGCCAAGCGATGTGAAGCAACTTGCTGAAGAGGCAACAGCATTACACCTGAAACATGGAAAAACTGCTGCCATCACGTCGAGACGCTCGAAAAAGAGTACTACGAGCGAGGACATCACCTGTATCAAGACATAGACAAGTTGATTATTCGCTTAGGCGATGATAGCAGCAGTGGTGACAGCAGGCTTTAGTGATGACAGCGCTGCTGATGAAAGTGGCAACTAAACGTTTTTTGATGTTGAATATTTAGAATCCGATGATGAGTGAGAGTTGTCAGAGAATCTTAGTTTTTTTAACTATAATAATTTTATTCTGATTCAATTAAAAAAAATGCTTACAAATTTTTTTTTATAAGTACCTACTGTAAATAAAACAGAAAATAAATAATGACTGTATAATGTCTCTTATTTATTTACTCATTTTACTTGAACGAACTGCTAGTATCAAAATCATTTTGGTCACACTATATAGGGTTGCTGTATGCATGTCAGCAGCGCCATCATTTAATGTCACGACTTTATAGACAAACTGTAACTACTGAGGGTCTCTCTTCTTCCTGTCCTTTTTCCACATTACGCGTGTTCGGCGCAACATATAATGGGGAATATGTATATGTATAATGGGGAATGTTCTGAGGAGCTATTTGATCTCATCCCGTCGTCGAGATTTTACCACCGCACTTCTCGACAACGTAATAAAGCTCATCCACATAATAACGACAATTGGGTATCGCGCACCAAACGCTTCACGCGAACTTTTCTACCCCATACTTGCAAGATGTGGAATAATCTACCATCTGAGGTTTTCCCATTAGGCTACGACATGGCACGCTTCAAGAGAAATGTAAAGAGGTTACAACAGTATAGGGAACGCATCGACAATACCCCGGGTGTTGTCGGTGTCAATAGGCGACGGTGACCGCTTACCATCAAGTGGGCCGTAAGCATGTTTCCCGACAAATAACATAAAAAACATGTATTCCTCCTCCACATCTCTCTATCAGCCGTCATCTCCATTATCACTTCCTTCCTACCCATATCATTCTTCACACAGTCCATCCATCTCTTCTTCGGCATTCCTCTACTTCTATATCCATCACTCACTAACACTCTTTTAGTCACATTTTACATTTTAATTCTATTTGTAACGTCCCGGTCTATGTCGCCCTCGTTTTGAATCAATGACCCAAAGGTGCCAAAATTCGGAGCAGACTGGTAAGGATACACCATCCAAAGCAATATTGGCAAAACTGGAGGGACCACCACAGAACAAATGCTCGGTTTTTGTTCTGCTGATCTTCAGTCCACCACTCCAGTTTTTCCTGACATTTACCCAGCATGGGGCCTCGAGTGCATTTTCACCGACAATAACAATGTTGTTGGTGAACAGCATGCACCAGGGTGCCTCCTCTTGTATGTCTGAGGTCAAGGCATCCATTACCAAGACAAAGAAATATGGGCTTAGTGCCGATCTTTTTCTTTTTGGTGAAGGGATCTCGGCTGTGATATGGAAATTTATAACGGGTTATTTAGGTATTGAGGATTTATATTACATTTATTTATTCCAAATTTTTAATAATTTATACCATAAAACTAGGTCAAAATTAAATTACTTATAAGCCTATATTCATGGCTAGATTGTTACAATATTACTAGGATAAACAATACTTTAGGAATTTGAAAAAAATGTGGTGTGGCTGTCTCATGGCCATGTGTTGTACACACGGATACACGTCAAGCTATACTATTCCAGTATAAGCTGACCTCGCATTGTGTAGGCTTTTCATAGAATGAGAGGTCAGCTTATACTGGAAATGTATAGCTTGATGTGTAGCCGTGTGTACGTGAATACGTGTACGTAACAGATAATATTTTCTATACAAAATATAAAATATGCTATTTTATGTATGCTACAATCATGTTTGAACACTAAGAAGTCCTTAAGGTCTCGGAAATCTCGAAACGCAGCAAAATGACCTCAAAATGGCGGGTTCTTCCCCTCCTCCGCGCGCGATGCGCCACAGACCTAAAGACCTCGTTACTTAGCGTAATGAATTATTTGATTCTTTGGCTATCCAGTCCTAATTAAATTTTGGATGGAAATGATAGATATGTAGCTGCAACACCAAACTGTATCCCCAGATTTTGTTCACATTCGTTTTTTGAATTGTATCCCACTATGGAACCAATTTTAATGACGTATTCACGTCAAAAAATTTACTTGTTCGGGTCAAGGGTAAACTTGTATTTTTTCAGAATGGGTGCCAGCGCCAGTGTGAATACCTTCAGCTCCGGGTGGAGGAAGGGCGCGGGGGAGGAGCTCAGCCTGTTCAGCAACGCGCAGCCGAGGATACTGGTACCGGGCGACACCATACCCTTTGTAGGCGCTCTTACCACCCACACTGACAGTAGAAGGTAATCCAATAACAACTAAACATGTAATATACAACCTGTTTTGTTATGTACGACATTTATTTAAAACACTCATCCGGAATTGTATTAACTGATTTTAGAGGTGACTTTAATACCGGTAGCTTGAATGTTTATCCAGTAATCGATACATTTCCAATAAACAATTTTTAACGTAAATCGTCGGCGCCTATGCGACGATGCCGCTTAGTCAGTTTAACAGGTACATGATGAATGAATATGATTTGTTTGCCTGTTTTATACAGGCTGTTTCATTGATATTTTATGACTTGATATTAAGGTAGTTTGAAAATTTGAATTTTTTCATCATTTACTGTCGTATACACGGCTACAGATCAAGCTATACATGTCCAGTATACGCTGACCTCGCATTGTGTAGGCTTTTCGTAGAATGAAGGTCAGCTTATATTGGAATTGTATAGCTTGATCTGTAGTCGTGTGTACATAACAAAACATGGAGTATAAAATTAAAAAAACCGACCCCCTCTTTTTCTTAAACTAGCTTTCCGCGAAAACCACGTCCGAATCTATCCATTCTTTTTTTTATATCACTTGGAATCAGACATGGCCCACCTGATGTTAAGTGATAACCATCGCCTATAACAAAGTATTGCCTCGTAGGCCACGCACCTTAGAAACGTGCCCTACGATGCACTGATCTGAGTCCATTAACATGAGGAATACAGGTGTAAAGCCTCATGTGCCTTCAAACCGAAACACAGCGATGCTGATTAGCGGCAGAAGTAAGCATGGTGTTATTGATTTTGTACGCATGTGATCCTAAATAAATAACAAGTAACTTTTTAACAAAAATATAACCGACTTTTATGAAATTTCTATGGGACCAATCTGAAAGTATATCCTTTCAAATAATACAAGAATTGTCCAAATCGGTTGATAAATGGCGGTGTTCTGAGCTAACAAACATAACATAAAAATTAAACAAATTTAAGACTTATATGATTTTCTCATGGATGCCATTGTCAGAACTGGGCTAAATGGAAATGGGACCACACGGGAAGCACCAGCTTTCAAATAAAAAAAGAATCATCAATATCGGTTCACCCAGTCGAAAGTTCTGAGGTAACAAACATTAAAAAAAATACAGTCAAATTCAGAACCTCCTCCTTTTTTGAAGTCTGTTAAAAATAAACAAAGCCCATACACCCACCTGCTTCAGCATAGTTCTACAATGGACTTTAGTCTAGGAGTGATCTGGATCAGTTGAGCTGTCTATAGATCGTTTGCAAAGTCCTCAACTTTGTATATTATTTATTTATTAAATACTAGTTGTGTGCCCGCGACTTCGTCCGCAATTTTCTGGACCTCGACCGGGTCCAATTGTGAATTTAAATTTAATGCGCATGAATAAATTCATCAAATCAGTCGAGGCATTTTCGAGTTTTTGCGAGACTAACGAACGGCAATTGGTTTATATTTATATATATAAATATTATTACGGTTGAATTTCAACCTCTGTGAACTGGCAACTAATAGTAAATTCTTCCAGATATCTGATAAACCAATGGCGGGCGCTACGCCGTCGGATATCACCGCTACGTGGCGGCGGCATCTCTAAAATACGAGCGACGTCACCGATACAACGCTACTTTCCAGAAAGACCTGGTATGATATCTCTAAATGTAAAAATTAAAAACCATTTATTCATTTACTAGCATCGGAACCATTCCGGAGAGTGTGCTGCGGAGCTCTTCAACCTGATCCCACCATCCCCTTTCTATCATCGGACAACCAGACGCCCCGCGGTGCGCCACCGCTACATGGTAGACATACCTCCCATACGCATAAAGCGGTACTCTTCCACCTTTATTATGCGCACCGCCAAGGAGTGGAACGCCTTGCCTGAGTCTGTGTTTCCTGATAACTACAACCTAGGGGTCTTCAAGTGTGAGTGAATACGTTTCTTCTAGGCAAGCGTGTACCATCGTAGACTGAATCATTGCTTACCATCAGGCGAGATCGTGCTCAAACGCTAGCTTATAATTTAGGTATATAAAATCCAGGTTATAGTCTACGCACATACATGTGATTTAGTAACGAATAAACATCCAAACTTTCACATTTATAATATTGGTGTGTTAAACATACTTATACATAATACTTGTTTCAGTATCAGCTGGTCCATGTGTCAGAATAGATCTGGACGCAGCAGAAAATGACGCCCCATCTCAGTCCAGCAGCAGAGAGGCTCAGCCACAGCGGTGCCAGAGACCGCACACTTCCAGTTCTATCAGAACTAGGGATATCAATCTGGATATCAAGTCTGCGTTCAAACAAAACCATTTCAAGAGGTGAGTTCTTATACATTTTTTTAATGTTTTTGAGGTCACTTAGTTCACGTATTATTTACTTAGGCATGTCAACCAACGATTGCTTCAACTATACATTCATATAAAATGATACAAGAGCAATTAATACTTTACAGTACTGCTAAGAGCTGAGGGCTCGGGATAAAATAATGACAATCAATCTAACCAAAATAACACTTTTATTCAACACTAAACTGATAAATACACGATCTTAATCACAACACCGTTGCACAATAAACTACTAAAAGTCACCGAAATATTCGCACGTATAGCCAAATCCAGACTGCCTCTTCGGGCGTCTCTACGCCCTATTTATACCGCACGCAGTTATTAGACGTTTCGAGAACGTTCTCGATGGTTCCACTGCCAACTTATTCTGTGCAACTGTAGGTAAAACCGTAGTAGGTATATATCACACCTAGTTTTATCTAATCTGTGGCACAGTAGGTATATCTTCGAGAGGCCGACTATTACTTATTCTGTAACAGCCGCGGCGTAACAGTACGTATGAAAGATAATTGCACAATCAATTATAAGTTAACACTACATGCAATTAAATTAAAAGAATAACTATACCTTAAAAGTAACTTAACAAAACTAGATAATGGGGCACACGTGCGATGTAAGCACATTAAACAATATTTATCTTCATTATCTCAGCCCGTTTGCACCCACTGTTGGGTATAGGCCTCCTCTTTTTTACGCCATTCTTTCCGGTCCCTTGCGAGTCTCATCCATTGACACCCAGCTACGCTTTCAATATCATTCGACCATCGGGCGGATGGTCTGCCTCTTGGTCTACGAGCATCCCTTGGCCACCATTCTGTAATCGCCTTCGCCCAACGCCCGTCATCCCTCCTAGCCAAGTGTCCAGCCCATCTCCACTTCAGCCCTGCGATCCTCATACCCACGTCCACAACCTTTGTGCGACGTCGGATTTCTACATTGGGTATGTGGTCCAAGAGTGATATACCGAGCATGGCACGCTCCATTGCCCGTTGAGCTACTCTAATCTTATGCATGTATTCCTTTGTGAGCGGCCATGTCTCGGAACTGTAAGTAAGAATGGGCAGGACAGATTGGTTAAACACCCTGGTCTTGAGGCATTGAGGGATTTTAGACTTGAGGACGTCTTCTAACTTACTAAAGGCGGCCCATCCTAGCTGGACTCGTCTCGAAATCTCTTGTTTATGGGAAAGTGAGTCAAAGGATAAACAGTGTCCAAGATAAATGTAGTTGTCCACTGCCTCTATTGGGAAGTTACCTACGATTGTGTTAGCTTTTGGACCAGCAAGATTGGTCATAATCTTGGTTTTGGACATGTTCATCCTAAGATCCACTTTTGTTGAAGCTTGCTGAAGGTCTGCGAGCATTCCCTGGAGATCTTCAACGTTCTCTGCTATGAGGATAAGGTCGTCAGCAAAGCGTAAATGTGATATTTTGCGGCCGTCTATGTTGATACCCATCTCACATCAGTCGAGAGTCTTCATTATGTCTTCGAGCACGCTGGTAAACAATTTGGGTGAGATGGTATCTCCTTGCCGTACGCCTCGCTGGATTGAGACTGAGTCAAAAAGTCTATGCATACGGACTTGAAAAGTGGCGTTCTGGTATAGTTTCTGGAGGATATCCAGGTATCGCTTGTCAATGTTACAACGATGAAGAGAGTGAAATACAGCCCAATGCTCGACATTGTCGAAAGCCTTTTCATAATCGACAAAGGCACAGCACATGGGCCGGTTGTACTCTCGACACCTCTCCATCAGTTGCTTGACTGCGTGGATGTGGTCCATCGTCGAGTATCCACTCCGGAAGCCAGCCTGCTCCACTGGTTGGTAATCGTCTAGAGTTCGGGACAGTCTGTTGTCAATTTTCTAATTTACATTTATCACCTTTTTTATGTAAAATTGTGACAACGGCATTTTCCCATGCTTTCGGCGTGATACCTTCACATAGAACTTTATTGTAGAGAATTGATAGAGGTTTCAGGACGTAGGGGACACCTGCTTGTAGCATTTCTACGTACACTCCATCGTCACCGGATGCTTTGCCATGTTTCATTTGTCTGAGAGCGAAACCGACTTCGTCTTCTGTCACCTCAGGCAACAGTTCATCATCGACATGTTATAATGATTACAATATTTATGCTATTATTATTTTCTAACTGCATGGTGGATTATTCTATCAATGTGTGTTTGTGTGTGTGTGTTTGGTATTGGATCTTTTTTGGAGTCTTTAGGATAAAGACACATTTTTTTTATTTAAGTTATTTTTAGTTCCTTCTTTTTTATGTTTCCTATGTCCGTTCTGTTCGTACTCTGTTAAGGTGCTATTCCGAGCGCCACTGGCGACTGTAATTGCCGATGCCATGTGCAGCTGCCGCGGCGCTCGGAGCGTCTGTTATAAAAATACATACAAACCAGTAGTACCATCTTTATGTATGTAGGTGTGTAGGCACCGTTCTGAATGGTCTGTCCTGTGTGTGTCAAATAAATGCAGGTATTTTTTTTCTTTCTTTTATTGCCGCCGCGGCCGACAATGTGCAGTCGCGGTACTTGCAGTCGGCAGTTGCAGTTGGCAGTTGCAGTCGGCACTTGGCGGCGTCGTTTGAAATAGTAGGTACTATTTCGAACGACGCCGTTAGTGTTGTCACAAATAACTGTTTTTGTTTTCTTTCACAGTAAAGAAAATATAAAAGTCTACTCGCCCGGAAAAGAGACGAGTCCAAACGGCTTGCTCAGAGAAGCGAAACTACGTCTTCGTAAGCTGGAGATCGAAGCCGAGGCGGTGGAGCACTCCTACCTGGACTATAGGAGGAAGCAGATGACATTCCGAGATGGGAGGAAAAGGAAGGGAGTCGAGGGGTATGGACATGGAAAAGGTGTGTTTATCGTAGGATTCAACTAATTTCAATTTAGAGGTTGTTTAATCACGCGAGGTTTATGCGGCTACTTTTTACCCCCTCATTCCTTCTTGGTGATACGTCGTGATGTTTTAGACTACCCCAGCCCCTCACGTCACATCACGTGTTTTATTATTAAAATACTAGTTATTCCCAGCGGCTTCGCCCGCGTTGTTCTGGGATGCAAAATACATATATAAACTTTGACGTCCCATTTTTATCCCATGGAAACTGGTTTACCGCCTTTATCAGATGTCCAGCAAACAAATTTACCGAATATAAAAGATAAAAAGAAGACAGAGGCATAGCCGAAGATATTTTTAATATTATATTGTAAAAAATATTAAAACCGGTTTATTTATGGAGAAAAATATAAAATAGTGGTTGTTTCTATTTTAAATAGGTATAATCAGTTCGATCTGCAGTTGTCTCTATCGCTTTCTATTCTGGAAGAAATAGATCTCTTAGAACCCTGTTTTACAAATTTGTTGCTGCGCGCGTTTCCTCTCCTAAGCTAACAGGATGGCACAGGTGCTGGAAAACCCTAGTCCATCTGAAATGTTGTCCTAGGAACTACATCAGTTCTTCACCCGGTACTCCAACTATGCTTATATTACTAATGTTAGTTATTACTTTGTCAATTTTTAACATAGTTATGTGAGCATAACCATGTGGTTATGCTCACATAACTATGCTTACATGTATTTGTGCTGTTGTGGCTTGTAATGAATGTTTATTCATTAATTCATTCTAACATACCGTCAGACGCTGTATCATCATCAATTGACACATGTCGTGTGAGAGCCTATTTTTCTGACCTGATTTTTTTTAATCTTTGTTGTAGACGCTAAACCGACAACAACATACAAACTGGACGAAACATATACCAAAGAATCTACCGCGCACCAAGAACTTAACTCAACAAACATTTTCGATAAATATTTCAAAGAATATCAAACAAAATTTAGTGAACGTTTCAAGAACAGAAACACCGCTGCTTTCACTATAAACCCTATACCCGAGGCATACTTAACTCAGACTAAGAACTCAGAAGATTACTTAGAAAAGCCTTTAAATGAATTCAGAAAATACTATCAACCTGAAGGAAGATTTTCCAAAGAAAATCCCCCGTCCGGCTCCAAATCGCCGAAATCTGGATCGGAATCGAAGAATAGTTCAGTAGGTACCAGAAAAGAAATCCTAAGACAAGCAAAACACGACAAAGATAAAGAATTAGTACTGCTTAAACATAATATCGGGAAGATATACAATATGTCTGAACAAAAAGTTGTAACACCTAATAGCAATGAGCTGAGCAACAACGTGATTGAATTGAAGGAAAGCAAATGCCAAAATGAACAAGAAACTAATGCAAAAATGAAACCTGAAGAAAATCTACTTCGAATCGAAGTCGAAAGCGGCAGTAAAATCGATGGTGTGACTGACTCCATATCACCAAATGTGCTGCTGGTCGTCAGCTCAGTCGATAACAGAGATATCGAATTATCAGAGTGCGAATCGAATCGCACGCACATTTCCATAATACTCAGCCCTAATCGAAGTACACCAAGAAAAGATTCCAAATCAATACATGAATCCCTGACGGAAAGCTTAAAATCTTCGAGAACAGGAAGCATACCACACTCTCCAGAAATAGGCATTACTTCTCCAACAAAACTTCCAAAATCTCCTAAAAAGGACATTCCAGATTCGGTAAATTTTAGAAAGAGCGAATCTAAATCGGATAACATGACGCCGGACGATGTTCCTATCTACCATGATGATAATGAACATGATTCTAGTGTACGAATGGAGGTGGACATGTTTAAGGACATCCTGGATAATGAGTTGGAGAAACATGAGGACCCTGACGACCCTGATGACCCTGACGACTTCTCAGCAGATGTAGATAACTATAACATTATATCTGAGAACGGAACGCATTCCGCCATCTCCCTACCGAAAACTTCCGAGGATGAAAACTTTTGGGACTCGTAAATTGTCAATAAAACAATTTTTATACATTCATAATTTATTATTTAAACATACTATGTGAATTAAAACATACATTTACTCTTCAAATATAAAAGTACAAATGTAAGCACTTACCACTTTTGGCTTTTATGACGATAACATGAAGTCTAAACTATAAATGCTAACGCAGTGCAAAATCAACTTTATTGTCTTTGTATTATGGACTATAGTGGAATCAGAACAAATGCATCCACACGAAAACACAAAGCCTAGTTTTCAATTACCTAAATTGATCGGTCAGTTAGTACTGTCAGTTTTGAAAATCATAAACCTGTTTTGTTATGTACGACATTAATTTTAAACACACATCCGGAATCGTATTAACCTATTTTAGAGGTGGGTTTAATACCGGTATCTTAAATAGCCAGTAATGGAAACATTTACAATAAACAATTTTTAACGTAATTCGGCGGCGCCTTTGCGACGATGCCGCTTAGTCAGTTTAATTATTTTATGCAGGCTGTTTCAGTGATATTTTAAGACTTGATATAAAGGTTGTTTGAAAATTAAAAAGTTCTATGTTAACGAATTTGAAAAACCTATTTTACAACAATACTAGGCATTAGCCCTACCCGTGTTTTCATTTAATGTCGTACATAACAAAACACGTAGTATAACTGAACCGTGTGTAATTAGCTCTTAAGTTCTCAAGAGACTAGGTAATGGCCGGTAAGTTACTAGACTTTTGAAAACCATGCTTTAATAATATAATGCTAAATCAACGTATAAAATGGACAAAACAATAATACTACTATAAACTAAAATCTAGATAAATCATTTATTTTAATTCAAACAATTAATTTCAAAATCATTAACAGGTATAAATCTTCAATTACAAGCTCTAAAGATTTCCAAAGGATCACTACACGTCACTGATGGTCACAAATGGAGTGACATTTGTGACCGGTCAGTTACCAGTTTTTGGACATTTTTGGCTTTAAAAAGATGTTATGACTCATTTTTCAAAGCTAATTTCAAACTCACGCTGTGAAGATTTCAAAATCAAAATCCTGCATTTTGCCACCAGCTGATGTAAAGATACATTTCACTAAGCCTAAACATAAACAGCACTGGTTTTATGCAGTTTTTTAAGTACAGTATTGTAGAAAAAAACCATACGTCGAGCATGTACGCACGTGAACACATACGTCAAGCATGTAGGCACGTGGGGACCATACGGCAAACATGTACGCACGTGGAGACCATACGTCGAGCATGTACGCACGTGGGGACCATACGTCAAGCATGTAGGCACGTGGGGACCATACTTCGAGCATGTACGCACGTGGAGACCATACGTCGAGCATGTGCGCACGTGGGGACCATACGTCAAGCATGTACGCACGTGGGGACCATAGATCGAGATGTACGCACGTGGAGACCATACGTCGAGCATGTACGCACGTGGAGACCATACGTCGAGCATGTACGCACTTGGGGACCATACGTCGAGAATGTACGCACGTGGGAATCATACGTCGAGCATGTACGCAAGCGGGGACCATTCGTTTCACATACTGTACTGACTTCTGTAAGGTCTTTATGAGCACAGATTTTTTAAGTCAATTAAATACGACAGATTTAAATGTGATTTCAAAGATGATGGTGTATTTTTACTATTGATTTGTTTTGCCTGCTGGGCTCCCGAAGTGGAGGCTACCGGTGAAATTTTCTAGTAGGTAGTTGGTTGGTTCGCTGGTGCCTCATTGGTGGAGTCTTCTATGATTATTTTAGGCATGAGTCTGAAGTATGCTTTATTTAAGAAAAATTTAGTCTAGAAATTAGAATAGGTAAATGAAATATGTCGAAATTATTAATCACCATCCATCAGATCATATCTGATTTTTGCACCATAAAGTTAACGACGACACAAACACAGTTTAAAAATAATACAATATATTTTTTTGTTATTTGGAGCCGTTGAGCTATCTATAGATCGTTTGCAAGGGTCTTTAGATGATTCAACTGTTTCTTCTGTATTTTAGTCATGTAAATTTGTATTGTTATTAAAGGCATTTTGCCCCCCAAAAATATATATTTAATATCTTTGTCGTCCTTCAGTTAACAATCAACTAGATAACGGTTTAGCGGATGATTAAATATTAAGGAGTTGCCTGGAAATACAAACCTTTCACCAACATTTAGGTGATGACTAGAGGTTAGGCGTTGCCTAAAGTCACGACACTGATTCGCAGTGCGTAATCCTAAGCAATTCTCTAACTAAACCGACAGATGTGTTTGGTGTCAGTCACAGTTGGCCGTTTCACTTGTGAATTGCGTATTACCATGAAAATCATAGACAAGTGTTTTAAAAATTTAGGCACTTGGATTGACCTATTGAAAATCGATGTGAAACGAAAGTGTATGCTAATGGTTTGGATTACATTAGGTGTTACTTAGTTCGTGGTTACTGGAAATAGGTATAAAACCCCTATTCCAGATCTAGAATATTTACTACCAAATTTTTGACAATTCTTTCATTGAAAGTGACAAAATATACGCTAGAGCGTAATTCCGGGTTAAGGGTTCCGTACCATTACTTATATATAAAAACGAGTAAAAAAAATCATCCTTAAATATTTATTATATTCTGTTTTTAATTTTTGTTATAGCGGCAATAGAAATACATCATCTGTGAAAATTTCACCTGTCTAACTATCACGGTTCATGAGATACAGCCTGGTGACAGACGGACAGACAGCGGAGCCTTAGTAATAGGGTCCAGTTTTACCCTTTGGGTATGGAACCCTAAAAGTGGCACCGATAAATAACGCCCTTAACTACAGTATCCTTTCTCAAATTAGAAGTTCTAGTGTTGAGGAACAGGCGTAAATTGATTCAATATGAAGAAAAAATTAAATGGACAAAGGTTGAGTACGAGTTGCTTACATTAGTTTTGTATGAGAACCGTTATTTAGTTGGTCGTTGATCAACGTTGCCTTCAAAAATAAAACCAGTTTGGAAATACTAATTTCCAATGCAGATTTCTCGACAGATCTTTGACAAATCTGCTCCAGAAAAACGACACAAAACCGATAATCAAGTAACTTTTTAACAAAAATATAACCGACTTCAGATAACAGAAAAAACAAACTACTGAACCGATTTCGATGAAATTTCTATGGGACCAATCTGAAAGTATATCCTTTCAAATAATACAAGAATTTCTAAATCGGTTAATAAATGAAGGAGTTATGAGGTAACAAACATAAAAAAAATACAGTCGAATCGAGAACCTCCTCCTTTTTTGAAGTCTGTTAATGAACGAAGACATAGCGAACGACAAACGCTGAAAAAGAAAAATGCCATTCACATACATTCGTTTGCGCTTTTGTGCAGTTTTCCCGTTGCGATTTACTTTTAAACCAACTACAAAAAAGGAGGTTCTCAATTCGACGTTTTCCTTTTTTTTTGTTTGTTACCTCAGAACTTTCCACTGGTAAACCGATTTTGATGATTCTTTTTTTATTTGAAAACTGGTGCTTCCCGTGTGGTCCCATTTCCATTTGGTCCATTTCTGACAATGGCATCCATGAGAAAACCATATAAATCTTAATTTTGTTTAATTTTTATGTTATGTTATGTTTGTTAGCTCAGAACTCCGTTATATATCAACCGATTCGGAAAATTAGTTTTTATTTGAAAGGATATACTTTTAGATTGTTCCCATGGAAATTTCATCAAAATTGGTAGAGTAGTTTGGTTTTTACTGTTATCTGAAGTCGGTTATATTTTTGTTAAAAAGTTACTTGTTGTCTGCAGAACACATTTAAATCTGCAGTTGCAATACAGTACCACGCCGCCAAATAGAAACACAAAAAATAAAATAAAATCATTGATATATACAAACTAAATTACTATTAAAATCAACTTAAACAATGTCAAAAATATTATGAAAATGTCAAATGGCATCACGCCTTTTCACAGAACAAGGAATTACTGTAGAGACTCGTACTGCGGTCAAACATCACATTAAAACCAATTCCAAAATCTACATTTCACATTAAAAGTGATGTCAATTATCAAATTATTACATGAAAAATACAACCGAAGAGACTTATGTTTCGTAAAGTATTTATTTTAGTCCCTGATTGTCTCCTTTATAAGGGTAAATAGTAATCCTTTTGCAATATTATTATTATTATTAAGATTCGTTCAGTAACCTAGGCTTACGTTGTGATTCATGCTTTTCGACGCGAGAGATGACCGCGGAGAGTTGGGTCCCGTTACTCGAAGCCAGTTCGAAATCTGGAATACAATATTAACAATTAGTGTTTACTGAAGGCGAAAGTCTGATGGCCGGTTTCTGAGGTACATTTATAGGTAGTTTATCTATCAGTTAGCGCTATTGGTTCGATAACTTGTGAAAGTGCGTTTCTGAACAGCACATTGTAAGATAAAACTCCGTTTATATTAGGTTGGGGAAAAAGTTTCTTCGCATTTTTTAAGAAATTCAAAACATTTTTAAATATAGTTTATTTACATTTAACTAAAGTATGTAGGTACCATTTTGTTCGATAACTTTTTGCCATCTTGTAGGTAGGGGCATTATCCCATTGCTATAGAAATTTTGGGACTTCTGATCAAAATACCGCGACAAGTAGTTTTGGCAGTCCTCTCGTGATGTTAACCTGACACTGCCTAAAGAATCCTGAAGAGACCGAAACAGGTGGAAATCTGAAGGTGCAAGGTCAGGACTATACGGCGTATACATTAACACCTCCCAGCCAAACTCTCTTAATTTTTGCTGAGTGGCTAAAGATGTGTGAGGTCTAGCGTTATCATGATGAAAAACCACATCCCTTCTGTTGATTAATTCCGGCCGCTTTCTCTCAACTTCTTGCTTTAATCTCATCAGTTGTTCGCAGTAGAGTTCATAATCGATGGTCCTGCCTGGTGGTAACGGCTCATAATGAATAATGCCCTTCCAATCCCACCACACGCACAGCATCACCTTGTTGCGAGTTAACCCGGGTTTCGCCAGTCTGTGAAGCCTGACCGGCCGTTGACCACGACCTTTTTCGCACGTTCTTGTCGTACGTGATCCACTTTTCATCACCAGTTATCAGCTTCTTCAAAAATGGTTCGGTTTCATTACGTCGTAATAAAGGATCACAAATGAGTACACGGTTCATTAGGTTTCTTTCAGTGAGCTCGTGGGGTACCCAAATATCGAGCTTTTTTGTGTACCCAGTTTTTTGAAATGCGCCGAAACGGTTTTGTGGTCAATTCCCAGTTCTTCAGCTACGTCGTGACTACTGATATTCCGATCTTGCTCCACGTTTTCAAAAATGGTATCAATTTTATCCGTAATAGGGCGACCAGAGCGACGTGCATCTTTGACATCAAAATTTCCGGATTGAAAACACTTAAACCAAATTTGTGCTACTCTCACAGACACTGCACTAGGTCCATAAACATCGCAAACTTTTTTCGCGGCTTGCGTTGCATTTTTACCTTTTTTGTAGTGAAATTTTAAAATGTATCGAATTTCTTCATTAGATTCACTCATTTTTACAGTACGAAAAACAAATAAAAATCTCATATTTTACTAATTTGAATTTGGAATTATCTTCTTTAAAATTTAAACTTTGAATAATACCAAAACCAGCCAGATACAAATAGTATAGCCAAAGAAATTTTATTACGAGTTCATATATAATGCGAAAAGACTTTCCCCAACCTATTATGTAGGTTAACTTAACTAGGGAGTAAGGGGAGAGCGGTAAATACATCTTATCCGGCCCAAATGTAAACCTGCACGAGACGGTGGCTCTTCGTCACCATACACCGAGTCGGGAAACCGATTGAAAGAGGCTACAGCGGCCTTGGCGTCTAATTAACGCCTAAAATGCCTGGTGCAGAAGGCAAGGGGAAACCACTGCACTATGCTCCCAAGAAAGAAGTTTACTGGTGGTAGAGCTTTTGTGAACGGGCTCGAGGAAGTGGTAACCACCGCCTTATCTGCCGCCAAATAGCAGTATTTGTGCTGCTGTGTTCCGGTTAGATGGTAATGGTATGTTCCTGTAATTACTGGCACATAGGCATAACAGCTAAGCCCTATAGTATGGCAACGTATCCACATAGAGATCAAGACAACATAATAGCTTGTTTTGAATTCTATGTGGATATCCATGGGCTACAGTATCCACTTAACATCTGGTGGACTGCATGCTCGTTTGCCATATAAGTTGTATAAAAATAAAAGTCGTCATGATCGTGTGGCCTGAAGCGCGCCACGACCCTGACATGACGACCACGACCACTCTGCCAAGAGTGCTACGACTAAGAAGAAGAACTTAACCGGCTACCTGAGGCCGCTTATCGGTTCCATATCTTTATTTGAAGTTTCATTTCATACCAAACTACACCAACTTTTAGGTTACATTGTATAGCCGCCTTTTCCATTGTTCTTTTACAAAAGAAATAAAACAAACGACGACACAAAATATCAAAATTATACCACGCGCGATACATAAAGTACAAAATCAAATGTAGGTAACAGTGTGACTGTGAATGAGTTTAAGAATTTGTTTTGTTTACTATTTTGACGTTTCTCTTTTCTGACACGATGACATTAAGAAAATGGCGTCGTAATTTTATTTAATCACTTGTTAATTGAACTATTAATATTTGTTATTATTACAGTCTTTGGAACTTTGTTTACCTTAAAAAAATATATTACTATAATACAACCACTAATAAATAACGATTTGAAACATTATAATCGATTTTAAACTTTATCTTTAAAAAAGATCCATCTAGTGGCAGATGTAGGAACTGGCTATGGATTCCCTAAGTATATAATGGTTGGTTGCGTATTCAGAAATACAGCGTCAGTTAACGGACGTTTATCTAATACATAACTTTATCGAATCGATAACTAGTGAGACTTTAGTTTGGCACCTCAGAAACCAGGCATCAGTGTGTTGCCAGTGATCACATATGGCACAGAAACATGGTCTCTATATTGCTCTATCTATGCTATACTACGTGTCTTGTTATATACGACATTAAATGAAAACACGGGTAGGGCTCAAATTCATTATCATAGAAAATTTAAGACAATTTTAACATCAAGTCGTAAAATATCAATAAAATAGTCTGTATAAAATAGGTAAACAAATCATATTCATTCATCATGTAACTAGGTATCTGTTAAACTGATTTAGCGGCATCGTCGCAAAGGCGCCGCCGATTTACGCTAAAAATTGTTTATTGGAAATGTATCGATTATTATTATTATTATTAAGAGCCTGTAGTGTCCTACTGCAGGGCAGAGGATTCCCTTCCTTCTTTCCAGTCTTCTCTATTTTGGGCTATTGTGGACCAATCTTGTAAATGGGCATCAATTTCATCCCTCCAACTTTGCCGCGGTCTGTCACGAGGTCGTTTCCCGTTTAGAGGCGTCTACTCTGTGGTGACTTTAGCCCATAACGCATCCGACATGCGGCAGACGTGGCCCGCCCAATTCCACTTCAGTTTACCAGCTTGTTGCTCGACATCCGCGATTTGCGTTTTAGAGCGCAGTATACTGTTACGAACGCGGTCTGTCAGTCTGACTCCCAGAATACTGCGCTCCATGGCTCGCTGACAAACCCCGAGTCTGGACTTTTGCAGATCAGTCAAAGATGAAAAATGTATGATTACTAGATAAATATTCAAGCTACCGATAACACACCTCTAAAATCAATTAATACGTTGCCGGATGTGTGTTTTAAATGAATGTCGTATACAACAAAACAGGTTGTATACGTCAATAAACAGACCTGTAAAGGCACATTCCTGTCTTCCCCAACAATGTTTTTGTTAGGCGTGGAGCACCGGGATATGGGCGAGAACAAGGGCGAGGCGAAGCGGCGCGCGAGTGTCGGCGTGTGCGCGCACGCACTCCACGACGCGCACGACACGCTGTCCTCCGCGTCGAGAGCCGCCGGAACCCATCTGGAAATAACTCCCATATAGTACACTCGTCTACCGATTTTGTGTACGATGTAAACAATACAATCTCTAAGCTCGTAAAATGGTTCAATGTAAACAAACCTCTTCTAAATGAAAAGAAAACAAAGTGTATTAGATTTATACTATCCTAATGTTACACAAGTTCAAGCAGATACAATAAGTTTTTGTTGAAAAATCACTTTTTCAAAACAAGCTTTTATAAAATTCATAATCGGAACCGCAAGCAGATTCAAATAAGGCCAATCACTAGCAGCCTACTATAATCCATTCAGAATTTCCGTTGTCTAGCATCCGTCTCCATCATGAGACCACCTCCATGGTACCATATTATTGCATTGTGCAGTTATATATGTATTCCAAATTTCAGCTCAATCGGTTAAAGGGAACGAGTTTAAAATTCGGCTGCAAGATTCCACCCGGACAAACATACATTGCAAGTTAATAAAAAGCTTGTAAAAAATACAGACGAGGAATTGGCTCTTGTGGACACCGCCGTATTCTTAGGTATTCTTAGGTATATATAAATATAGATAATAAGCTTCAATGTGGCCCTGACATTGATAAGTTGTCGAAGAGACTTAGTTCTGCGGCATACGCAGTCAAAAAGATCCGTCTTTTTACACACAGCTAGACTAGTTTACTTCAGCTACTTCCGCAGCATTATGTCATACAGTATACTGCTGTGGGGGAGTGCTGCAGATATATACACCGTTTTTGTGCTGCAGAATAGGGCTGTTCGTCCAACTTATAATATGGGCCCCAGAGAATTATTACGCAATAAGTTTAAAGAAATAAATATTATGACATACCCTTGTCAATACATCTATGAAAATCTGATATATATAGTTATATTATAGTTAACAAAAATATTTTTTTTTAAGAAAAATTGCGATAATGATAATTTTAATACTGGAAATAAAGATAAACTCACTGTTGCCCCTTGTAGACTCCATGAAGTTGGTAAATAATTTAAAAGGCAAGGTGTTCGCTTTTACAACACTCCCAAGTGATGTACAAAAATTGACAATTAACGAATTTAAAATCGTAATTAAACAAAATCTCTATAAAAAAGCCTACTATAACATCGGATTATTTAGTTAGATGATAGAGAAGCTTGGGATTGAAATTGCTTCAACTTGTTAAAAAATTAGACTTATTTTTTTTATTGTTTTGTATTGTAAAAGCATCATTATAAGAACAACCAGCCTTGTTTCTTGCCTTTCTTTCCTGGCTTGGTCGCGGAACAGACAGCAAAATTGACGTTTCAAAGTGATCCTTTTGAAGCGAGCAAAGGTCGAGGGTGAACACCGACCCGATCTTCTTAGTTAATTGTTCGACCCGGAACGATTATATAAATATTGCTGGACATTTCACACAGCGTTATCTAGGCCCAAACTAAACAGAGCTTGTACTATGGTAACCAGATAACTGATAGAATATTTATGTACTTTTTTTTGTAAATACATATACTTATAATATACTAGCTGACCCGCCCTCGGCTTCGCATGCGTGGAATTTCAATAAAAACATTACCCTCCTTTTGTACACTCGGGTAGAAAGTAGCCTTCCCCAGGACTTCCCCATCTATCTCCTTGGCAAATTTCATTACGCCGTTTAGTTATTAAAAGGTAACAAACAAACTAACCAACAAACAGTTACTTTCGCAGTTATTATGTATGTATTATACATATAAACTTTCCTCTTGAATCACTCTATCTATTGCTGAAAACTGCATTAAATCCGTTGAGTAGTTTAAAAGAACTAAGCGAACAGACAGCGGAAGCGACTTAATTTTATACTATGATAGAAATACTTCCAGGACCCGAACAAATATCTGTAGATCCTGCAAACAGTTGTTCCGCGGCGGGAATAGAACCCGCTACCTCGTGCCTCTCAGCCGGTTATTCGGCCACTGCGCCACAGAGGTCGTCAGAAATTATCTGAAGAAGTAGACTAGTTAATAATTACTTGTCTCTTTCTTCCGGCGGGTACAGAGACACGGTGTGCCTCCATCGGTACACGTTGGGGAACCGTTGCGGACATATTTGACTACCAGACATCGCGTCGAACACCAGGCGATCCATCTTAGAAGGCTCCTCGCTGTAATTACAAAACACTGATTGATTCAAAATTATTTAATCATCATCATCCACAGCCCGACTTGACCCACTGCTGGCCCATCAGTGGGTGTTTGTGCCATCCGCCACGATCCTGCGCTAGTCTACCCATTGACTCATCATCATCACCATCAGCCCACATTAGTCCGCTGCTGGACATAGGCCTCTCCCAATACGCGCCACTGAGCCCGGTCTTCGGCTCTTCTAATCCAATTTCTGCCCGCCACTTTTCTTATGTCATCGCTCCAACTAGCCGGGGGACGCCCCACACTACGTTTTCCAAGACGCGGGCTCCACTCAAGAACTTGTTTACCCCAACGGTTGTCGGTTCTCTGGCACATATGGCCAGTCCACTGCCACTTCAGTTTGCTAATCCACTGGGCTATGTCGGTAACTTTGGTTCTCTGTCGGATAACCTAGGCCTCGTTACGGATTTTACCCTTCAGAGAAACTCCAAGCATAGTACGTTCAGGACGAAGAATTCAAGGTTATTGTGCAACAGTCGTGTGAATTAGTGTGTTGTGATTACTCGTGTATTTATCGTTTTAGTGTTAAATAAAAGTATTATTTTGATTAGATTTATTGTCATTATTTTATCCCGAACCCTCAGCTCGTAACAATTCGATTCCGGATGTGTGTTTTAAATTAATGTCGTACATAACAAAACACGTAATAAATGATAATCATTCATTTAAGCACGTGTTAAACCAGTAGTTTACTAACCCGTATATAAAAGGTTCGACGATAGCTCTGTCGCTAGCTTCCGCCATGTCGTCCGCGTCGCTGTTGGAGTGTTCCGACGCGGTTTGGAACTCCTCTTCATCAGACTGACATGACGCCACTGATTCATCTTCCGATATCTACAATATCAACAAATGACACATGAAACTGAATTCTCTATTGAAACTGATTGAAATAATTAAAAAAAAAAATAACTATTGACCTCGCTTTTTGTTTTAGTAAATGTCTATAAACTAATGGACAACAAAAAATGTTAAAATGATGACATTAACCAATTTCTCGGAAGGTTCTAACTGAAAAACAGTGTTTACTCCTCGAATAAAATTATTCGCTGAGTTATGACCAATTTATCACATCGCATCGCACACATTTTTATGTTATTTTTTATATCTTTTTGTCTATTTTGTACTTTCTTTGTATATTTCTAAGTTGTTTGTTAATGAGTCTTTTTGTTAATAATATGTATGTGTGTTCGATATTATTAATAAATGCTATATCAATGTAATTTTCTGTATGTATTATTATTTTTTATTTTGACATAACGATTAATTGTTGATTTATAATGTTTTTATTTTTTATTTGACATAGCTCATTAATATTGTATTCAGATATTTATTTTTAACTATTTTTTAACACACAAAGTTGTAATTTTTGTCAGTGTTACCTACATATTACGTTTGAATGCTTGCGAAGACTTGTGCTTCTCATTTATACATAGCACTACAATGTAGTCTACCGTGTTTAGCAAATATAATTGATTTCATTTCAAATGTTGCCTTTTTTATGATCCCTAAGACTAAGTTCATACTCGTCTACATTACCGCGCGCTACGTTAGCGCGCGGTAATGTAGACCTTAAACACTATTTAGGCTAAGTTCATATGAACGCGCGGTACCGCGCCGAACTACTAACCGCGCGGTAATGTAGACGATAAACACTATTTAGTTTGATCTTTTACCGCTACGGTGGCGCGCGGTAATGTAGACGATAAACACTATTTAGTTTGATATTTTACCGCTACAGTGGCGCGCGGTAATGTAGACGATAAACACTATTTAGTATGATGTTTTACCGCGCGGTTAGTAGTTCCGCGCGGTACCGCGCGTTCATATGAACTTAGCCTTAAGTTAAAACGAGGTATTATAAGTTTGAATCCTCTGTCTCTGTACGTGCGTACACGCCTCTAATAAAGAAAGATTCAACGCTTTGCAATCAGAAATTTTCTACTGTTTTTTTTTATCATTTTAAATAACTTACTACTTAAAAATAAAAAGATAAGGGGCCTTACGAATAGATAAACGCCGTTGAACACCTGTTTAAAAAATCCTTAACAATTATTGCATCGAAACTTTTTATACAGGTGCCCAACAGATGTTTAACATTTTTGTGGTAAGGCCCAAGGTATTTCAAAATTGCGTAATAAAAAATCATAGGTAACATATACTTAGGTACTAGCATAATTACACAACAAACAACACACATATACATGCTATATATACTATTATGGGCTACTTTGCAAACAAAAAACTATATATTATATGAAAATGTATTATTTTCACCGAAAACCGGATATTGAGCATGATTTGCCTAAGTTTTATTAATTTATTTTAGTGAATATAACGTTCACGAACATGAATATTTTAAAAGTTAAAAACAAATAGAATTGTATTGAACAAATAACATCAGAAAACTAATCTAGCAGTACGGTACTAAAATGAAAACTACTGAAATTGCTCTCTACTAAAATGACTACTAAAAATATCAGTATGAAATCTACCAATTATGCACTTTACTGGTTTAAATAGGTTCCCAGACGTTCGTATGTTGTGTATTTTGCTTACTTTATCCATTACCTCGGCTTCGAGCACCTGACAGTTCTTCATGTCGAGCGTGAAGAGCGTGGCGCCGCCGTCTCCGCCGTCGCCACCGTCGCCTGCGGGGGAGTTCACGCTCAATGCCTTCTCACACTCGTGTTGCTTACCGTCACCTGCTCAATATAATATGCTTTTATATACTTTACAGTTACTTTACTAAAAATTACAGGGCTGAGCGCCTTCTGCGCTCGCCAAAAACTCGGTTAAGCTGCAACGGCCTCAGAGGCCAACAGCGAAATTAATCCATTCGAAAAAAAAAATATACTGACGATATTCAAGTGACGGTTTCTCAATACATAAAAAAGACTTATCGTAAAAAAAACCCACTAGTTATATTATCAACTTTTAAAGAAAATTGACTAAGTTTAGGTGAATTCGATATAAAACTTACTGCCTACTCTTGCAATGGACGTCCAAAAACAAAGGCCGATTTAATATCTCTTTCGGAAATGGTTGCGGGTTTTGGGTCAGAAAGGGACAACAAGAGATATCTCGAGAAGTCACCAATACAGTAACTGTGGTTAGATGGCAAGCATTACGCAATAATACAACATAAGTATAATAAATGTTTATTTTTACATGCCAAAATAAATTTCACATTTCTATGGTAAATATTTCAGAACTTTATTTATTATGCTCATCAAAATAACCCCATTCATTTTTGTGCGTATATTATGAAACCCTATATATTAACTTCTCTGCCAGCAAGACCTGTTAGTCTTAAGACCCCGAGCCAAAGGTCGCTCGGTAGGGAGATCTACCTTTTTCAATGGCGGACACCTATCAACATGCAGTCAGCCATAAATTCATTAAAATCACTTTGAAACGTCAATTTTAATGCCTGTTTCTCCGCTACCAAGCAAGGAAACAAAAGGCAAGAAACAAGGCTGGTTGTTCTTTATAATGATTATTTTACATAAAGAAAATAGATTACGTCTATTTTGTAACATTTTTGACTGAGTTGGAGTAATTTCAATCCCAAGCTTCTCTATCATATAAATATTCCGATATGTAATAGTTGGATTTTTTGAACAATGATTTAGTTTAATTACGTTTTTAAATTTGTTAATTAAAAATTTTTGTACATCACTTTGGAGTTTGTTATAAAAGCGTACACCTTGCCCTTTAAACGATTTACTAACTTTATGGAGTTTACAAGGGGCAACAGCAAGTTTATCATAGTATTAAAATTATGATTATCGCTATTTTTCTTATATAAATTAATATTTTTGTGAACATATATAATTATTTAATAGAACTAACTGGCCTGCCAGCGGCTGCGCACACGCAAAGACCAAAATCATTTTTCTATAGAAACTTAGATACCCATTTTTATCCTAAGGGACCGGGATAAAAGTAACATATGTGTTAATCCAGGTTATATACGTAAATACTAAATTTTATCGAAAATTCTTCAGCGGTTACAACGTGATTGAGTAACAAACAAACCAATAAATAAACAAACATACAAACTTTCGCATTTATAATATTAGTGTGATTACGATTTATATGACATATAGCTCGAAAAACTGACAGCCGTTGAGGCAGGAAGGTTCTAGAGTGAAGACCATGAATCGGAAAGCGCAGCGTAGGACATAGCATTAGATGGAATGACGAAAAGATGATGTCACTATTCGAAATTTCAAGTTACAATCAGTAGTTGCTGAGATCAGCTGTGACGGACGGACAGAAGGACCAAATACCACCATAAGGGTTTCGTTTATAAAGTCTGGCTTGTAGCCCTTTTGGTTCACATACAAGCTGGTAAATGAAAGTGTCAGAGTAAATGTACAAAGAGTACTATAGAGCTGAAATCGTAAAAAGACACAAAGCTCCAAAAAAATAGCAAAAAAACTCACCAATATCATGATCAAAATTGAGCCTTCGTATAAAGCTCTCACTTTGCGGACTGGTGGACAGTATCGAGCGATTCTTCCTAAACGATGCATTTTTCTTACTGTTCCTCTCAAACGCATCAATTTTCCATTCGCATCTACACTTAGACGCTTTCTCCCAAATCTCAGAGCACTCGTTGTCAGAAACCGCTGGGCCTTTACCATCATTCTCAGTTAACTCTTCGCAGATGTAGCTAGACAAGCATCTTACGTGACTATCGATAACATGCGTCATCTTTCTGCCTCTATTGAATTTCTCGTCAAAACCTCTGAAACTTTTCCGTTCATCGTCCGAACTGAATATATCATCGTTGGGACAGCGTAGCTTCAACAAAAACTCGATTAAATTATTAATATCGTCCAAATCCGTCGTCTGCTGCTTCAGTTTGTAGACCACTAGCTGCGCCAATCTCGAATGTGTCAATGCAAAATCTATTTTGTGGAAGCGTTCATCGTCCATGTACGTGAATATTGTCCGTTGCAGATGTTTGGCTTCTGATTTGAGAGATTCTCCAGCCACCTCCGGCTCGGCTGTCAGCGAGAACGTCAATGCATCAGCGATTCGTTTCGCGAACACTTGACAAGTTCGCTCTATGCATAGTAGTTGGCTGACAGTGTGGTTGATGGGGGGTGATATGTCACCGTTTATGGGTTTAGTGGTGGGTTGTCTACATAGTCTTTGTTTGATGGGATCTGTCTTGCTCCAGTGCATCGGTCGGTCGGTTATTTTGCATGTTTTCATAGCTACACATAGTTCTGTTATGGGACTCATTGTGCCGTCTGCGTTTAGAGTGTGTTGGGAGATGTTGAGGCTTATTCTCGAGAGGGACAGTTCGTCGCGGGTGTGGCCGGTTTGTGCGATGCTGTCGCTGTAGGCGAAGGAACATGCGCTCTCGTATTTTGCTTTGAGATAGTTTTCTAGGAGCTGGAGGCCTTCGGGAGCGCGCAGGTCGGTGAATGTGTCCAGGAACGGCCAGTATTCCTTCCAGCCTACTTGCATCTGTTCCGCTAGGTTCCTGAAAAGAAAAAGCACATAACACATACATAGTAGATAAATACTCCACACGGTTACAAAGTTGTAGATAATTTCACATGTGAACCGTTTTTTCTAGCTTCTTAGCCTACTCTATACAATGCGACGTTGCCGATCTGCTATGAAAATTATGAATGTCGCGTGCGCGGCGCGCGGCGTTGTCGTTTCGCACCGTCAGCAATGTTTGTAATGTTTTTTAAACTTGTAGAGTAGTGAAAGGTAAGCGCTCTAGAGAGAAACGTCAATAAATTATTTTGGCAATGATATCTAGTTGAGAAATCGGTTGCTTATTTTGTAATTCGTTTCTTACCTAAACCAGTTTGCGCATCCATACTAATATCATAAATTCGAAACTAACTCTGTCTCTCGGTTTCAGACTAAACAGCTGGACCAATTTAGATGAATTTTGGTATACAGATTATGACCGGGGGCTCCTTTTTTCCCGACTGTGCAGAAGAAGAGTTACATATTTTTTATTGACAAACCACGCGTGCGAAGCCGCGGGCGGCAGTTAGTACTTACGGTAGTTTTACTTATTACGTTATTGGCTGTCAGGTAGACACATTTCATATTACCCGTTTGCTGTATGGGAGCCCTCCTTAAACATTTATTTTATTCTGTTTTTAGTATTTGTTGTTATAGCGGCCACAGAAATACATCATCTGTGTAAATTTCAACTGTGTAACTATCACAGTTCATGAGATGCAGCCTGGTGACAGACAGATGGACAGACAGACAGCGGAGCTTTAGTAATAGGGTCCCGTTTTACCCTTTGGGTACGGAACCTAAAAAAGCATTCGTTATCCTTTGTAAGAGATGCTCAGATTTGACTGAAACCGACTTGGAGGAAATGATAAATTCACAGCCCATTGAAGAATAGTGGCTTCAACAAGCACTGGAAACGTGACATTTAATTTGAAAATCTTAGTGAAGGTTTAAGAAAAGCAAATGAGCTTTGTTATTTCTTTATGAAAATTGATCCATCTATGGAACGAAGTCTTATTTTTAAGAGGCAAATCTCTAATGCCTGCGTTGAATATCAGTCTGAATTGAAGGAGCTTTTAATAACTGCCAAGCAAGAAAAAATTACAAAATTCTTTAAATCATTGCCTATACCAGAAGATAATAATTGATCAATATGGTCAAAAACCTCAATTAAATTGATTTATTTATATACAGTGTAAACTCTATATAACGACACTCAAGGGACTGAGCATATTTTGACGTTATAGAGAGTTGTCGTTAAATGGAGAGAAGTAAAATCTGTATTAGAAAAAGAAAACGTTTATTTCTGATTTGTCTTGTTAAATAGTACCTACAATAAAAATCTGTTTTAATTTGAACGCTATTGCGTTTTACAGTTTATGTTTACAATTTGAAAGTTTGTGAGCTACTAAGAATATGACAACGTATAGATAAAATCCATCACTTCTACTAACAACAGTCTGCAGCTACACGTGCAAGCAATCCCATTTAGTAAACAAAAGACCGGATTTCTTAGAAAGTTTGGTGTGTATGATGCCAACAGTCGAGTTTATTATGGTCTAGGATAATAAAACGACAAAAGGATATACACAGCTGCGCAGTTTTTACTAATTTGGCAACTTAAAAAGAACTTTTTATTACAAATTGTTGTCGTTATTGAGAGTGGGTGTAATGCTATACAGAGTGTACCATTGTATGCAAGACAAGCTAAACCAACCAAAGCCGAGTGATTTCGACGCTTTAGAGAGTTTGTCGTTAAGACGAGTGACGTTATATGGAGTTTACACTGTATTTATTTTTTATTTTGTTGCCGAGCAACGTATCCCCTATAATCCCATATAAATTACCATTTCAAATTCACGGTTTCTGTATGCGCGCCATATTATCGGAACATATAACCCGCGAATAAAGAGCTTTTACTGTAATCATTATTGAGAGCTGTGGATTTTGTCATTAAATAAAATTTATAAACTTTAAGCGATAAGACTGCCCATTGTACTAAATCAATTTGTAAGAAATTTATGTTCTGTCATTTATTTTGGTGAATAGAGTTCTCTAATCCAACTAAACCTGATTGTTGCTTGTGCCGCGTTGTTCAGGGACTTTATTTAGGAAAAGCAATGTGATACGTGCGGGCTACGTGTGATGTTTGTTTGCGACTGTTGTAACATATCCTTGCTATATTTACTTACAAACATTTGAAATAAAGGAATACAAAATATATATATAAAAAGTAGTGATAAAAATGTTAAGTAATGAGTAGTGTTGTTACCTGCCAACTCTCTCGAAGCCCTTGGTGAGCTCTGTGAGCCTGAAGCCGGTGGGGCGCGGATGCCGCGGCGGCGTCTTCCACTTGCGTCGGAACGCCTCCGCGTCGCACGACTCCATCGGCCCCGCGTACGCGCGGATCTCGTACCGCGGACTTAGCGGGTTCGAGTTTAAATCCTAAGGGGCCATTCATTAATTACTTGAGGGTCACCGGGGGGGGGGGGGGGGGGTTAAGAAATCTATTCATCCCCTCATCTTGGGGGGAGGGGGATAAAACCCATTCTTACGTAAAATTTAAGAAGTCGAATTTATTATTAACAAGTAACTTTTTAACAAAAAAATATAACCGAATTCAGATTACAGTAAAAACCAAACTACTGAACCGATTTCGATGAAATTTCTATGGGACCAATCTGAAAGTAATAAAATAATTTTCCAAATCGGTTGATAAATGACGGAGTTACAAAACATAACATACCATAAAAATTAAACAAATTTAAGACTTATATGGTTTTCTCGTGGATGTCATTGTCAGAACTGGACCAAATGGAAATGGGACCACACTGGAAGCACCAGCTTTCAAATAAAAAAAAGGATCAACCCGAGACCACGACTGTTGCAACACAGTCGAAACGTCGGGATAACAAATAAACAAGGTACATACGCGATAAATACCCGTTTTAACCAATAATTATAAACAGTGATCGCGAAAGTTTGAAAAATACTAAAAAAAGAATCATCAAAATCGGTTAACCCAGTCGAAAGTTCTGAGGTAACAAACATAAATACGAAAAAAAATAAAAATAAAAAACAGTCGAATTGAGAACCTCCTCCTTTTTTAAAGTCGGTTAAAAATATATTTCTATTTCTGATGCTGAATGATTTTCTGCGTTCCATAATGTGCACTTCGAATTACATATTATTTTACAATTTCTTATTGTTTATTAAAATCTTTAATAAAACAAAAATCGCGAGGCGTGTTAAAAAAGGTGCTGTTCCGTACAATACATTAATTGATCCTCCTACCGGTGGCGAAGATGCAGAGTGGCTAGAAGATGAGCTGCCAATAGACGTGCCAGATGAAGTTCTATCTAAACCTCCGTCCCTCATTCGATATTACTCGATACTTTTAGTCGTAAACCGAATAAAAATCAACGTGTCGATCGCAAAACCCACAACTCGAAGGCTCGCATCGAGCCGGCTCGATGGAATTAAATAAATGTAATTTCCTTCGCACCTACTCGAGGCGAGCCGTCGAACTTGAATCGGGCGTGTGTACACACGGCTACACATCAAGCTATAATTTCCAGTATAAGCTGACCGCTCATTCTACGAAAAGCCTACACAATGGGAGGTCAGCTTATACTGAAAATATATAGCTTAATGTGTAGCCGAGTGTACGTGTCCGAACTAATCGAGCGACTCGAGCGTCAGTCCGCGATTGTTGAGCGTAGTTAAAATACGTGTTTATTTTTAAATGGATTATGAAGGGTTTCTTGAGGAATTTATAAACTTATATAGACATTGCGATTGTTTATGGAACGTCAAGTCAAAAGATAATTAATTCAGAATTGCGAGACGTTGCTAAATGCAGGCACTGTTTTGTTTGTTGAACACATATCTTTTGGCCCGAACGCTTCGGTGAAATGTGTGTACGTAGAGCCCGAACCGTAGTTATTACTCAACGCGTTTGCTCGTTAGAGTAAGACCGTATGTGAGTACCCAGCATAACACTGCTTCTGTAGAGTTACCAATTGTTTCCGATTGGACAACATGGCTTACTAATCCATTCAGTCCGGACGACGATTGATTATCTGAATTGATCTAGTTTTTACTATGAAATTTATTTTGTATAAGAGTAATTTGCTTGTAAAGCAGAATTTCATAAACCACTCTACATAGCCTTTGTGGACTACACAAAGGCTTTTGATAGCCTTCAGCACTCAGCAATTTTCAAATCACTAGTAAACCAGCAATTTCACAAAACATATGTACATTGATCTTCTTAAAATCATTTACCGCCAAAGCACAGCCAATATAAAACTCCACTCCACTGGTCCAGCATTTCACATACAGAAAGGAGTCAAGCAGGGTGACCCACTCTCTCCCATTCTGTTTACAAGCACCCTCGAGGAGGTATTCAGAACATTATCGTGAGCTACAAGGGGCATAAACATAGGTAGCAAGCGCCTAACTAACTTGCGTTTTGCGGATGACATTGTCCTTTTTTCCCAAACAGCACATGACTTACAAGAAATGCTCCAAGAACTGAGCGCGGCAAGTCTTGTGGTTGGACTACAAATGAATCGGTAGACCGAGGCAGATAATGAACAATGCCACGAAACGTAGGGTAGAGGTAGATGGGTAGGAAATACTATATGTCGATGAGTACATTCACTTGGGCCAGTTAGCAAACCTCGAAAACAGGCATGACAAGGAAATCGATCGCCGCATCGAAAATGCCTGGAAGAGCTACTGGTTCAGGAAGGCGCACATGAAGGGTGACCTTCCTCTGAGTCTGAAGCGCAAACTCATCGACATGTGTATCCTGCCGGTTCTAACCTACGGTGCGCAAACATGGTCATTGACCGAGCTGCAGAAGTCCAAGCTCAAGATTTGCCAAAGGGCAATGGAACGCAGCGTCCTAGGATTCCGGAGAACTTAAATTATCTGCTAATAAAAAAATAAAAATCATTGATTTAGAAAAACGAGATTGAATCTAACGTAAGAAGAGGGAGGGGGGTTCGAGAAATCTTATGTATCCTTACATGGGGGGTAGAGGGGGGGTCAAAAATCGTCAAAATCATCCTTATGTAATTAAAGAATGGCCCCTAAAATATAATCAATAATGATATAGATATAGCCCACAACTACAGCTTATTTTCTACACTCTTCACACACATAGACACACACGCTCCTCCCTCCATTGTACACCCCCTCCATTATTGTATTATTACAAAAAACCTCTCCGTCCAAAGTTTGTTAGAAGAAAAAGCTTTTAAGCAATAAGGCTGCCCATTATTATTGCTACTTTGTGAATTTTGAAGCCCCAAAATCCCTGACTACGCCGGTGACTTACATTGTCTGCCCATCTGGTTACTAGTCGGTCAAAGTTTCTATACCCTGATCGTTCGTATCTCTGTGTAAACTTGTACAAATGCTAATAATGTTCATTGATTAGTTAATTTCATTGTGTAACTAGCTGACCCGCCCGCGGCTTCGCATGCGTGGTATTCCAATAAAAACATTGCCCTCCTTTTGCGCACTTGGGTAAAAAGTAGCCTATGTCCTTCCCCAGCATATAATCTATCTCCTTGCTAAATTTCATTACGATCCGTTCAGCCGTTTAGTTATGAAAAGGTAACAAACAAACTAACAAACAAACAAACAGTTACTTTCGCAGTTACTATGTATGGTATTATACACATTAAGGTTGTATTACATTATAACGGCACGGATCCAGCACGGCTTCAACCCAGCAATTTACTTGTCATTCAAATTAGAGCATTAAAACCAGTGTCATATAATGTATTTCGTAATGTCAATATAAAAAGCCGCCGGCGGGCAGGCAGCGCGCTTACAGCTACCATACGACTAGTCGCAGAGCCCGCGCGCTGTAAGCGAGGAGACCGCGCGCAATAAGCGAGGAGACCGCGCGCAATAAGCGAGGAGACCGCGTGCGTACAGTGCGCCGACTGCGAGCCGCCAGCTAAACATCGTCGCGTCGCCTCTTCCTTCCTTCTCCTCTTTTTATTGTTCTGTTCTTCATCGAGAGCAATAGCGATTATTACTATTTCGCGCAATGTAAACTGAGACATTATGAAGCGAGTCCTACGCGTGTTCATTCACGAATACGTGTTCGCGTTGATAGTAAGCTACACACTTTGCGGATGGCTCGCTGCCAGCGAGCTGGCACCACGCGATCGGCGCGCTACCAACGAGCTGGCACCTCGCGGGCGGCGAGCGGTAGCCGAAATTTGAGGCGGTGCTGTGGTGCAGCTGTGTCGTTGCCGTGCCGCATCCGTGCGGCTACAATGTAATACAACCATTAATCTTCCTCTTGATTCACTCTAAGTATTGCTGAAAACTACATTAAAATCCGTTGAGTAGTTTAAAAGATCAAAGGTAACAGACAGCGGAAGCGACTTCATTTTATACTATGTAAAGATTATAATTATACTGCCGCATGTTGGAGGAGTTATGGACAAAATCCACCACCGAGTGGATCCCAAAAGATAGAAAACGACCACGCGGCAGACCGCGACGCCGATGGAAAGACGAACTCGACTCGTATACGGAAGACTGGACTACACACGCGCATGATGGAGTGGAGTGGAAGGAAGGAAGGGAGGCCTTTGCTCTGCAGTGGTACAGGCTCCAAATAATAATAATAATAAAGATTATAACAATAATTAGCACTCAGTCGTTTGCGATGCTCGTAAAGGGTAAAGACGATGTAGCAAGCATCGAACCTGTATGGGACCGGCACAGGCCGTCGACAATGTCATAGACAAAGAGTATGGCAGTGGGTGAAGTCAGCGTGCGGATGAAGATGACTCACGGGAGGCAGGGCCGGGGTGAACGGGCGGCCGATGGCGGGCATGGCGCTCTCGTCCTCGCAGTGCAGCACGGGCACGTAGTACCGCTCGCGCAGCATCGACGATATCCGCTTCGCAGTCTCGCCTGTTGCGTTGTCTGAACGCTTGCAGATCACCTGACAAATTACGATTATCAGACTATCAGACTATTTTTTGATTGAGCAAAGCGAGATCTTCAAATCAACTTGGAAGAATCGGCATTGTATGTATGTATGTTTGTTTGTTTGTCCGAGGATAACTTTCGAAGCGTTTATCCGATCATCGTGAAATTTGGCTAAGCTAAATATGTGGAAGGTTCTTGAAATATTGGGGTTCAAGAGAGGCAAAAAAATGGGACTATCAGGGCCCGTAGCCAAGTTACATTCGCTTCTAATCTATTCGATTTTTACATAGGTTTGTTGTCGATATATCACGTGATATTTCCATAGCATGTGTCAAATCCCATACATTTTCGGACTTATCGACTAACGTCATCGCTAATCGAATGTAACTTGGCTAAGCCCTCAGGTCAAGTGGGACGTCTAATGAAAGGTCTTCATTATGACTTGACACTGCTACTCAGTTTTTTATTTGTCAACGTTTTCATTTGTCTATTGTTCTACTTTGCTTATATTCAAAATAAATAATTTTTAATTTGAATTACAGTTCGACCGTTTGAACTTTTAGTTTAAGCCTTTAGTTTTTGAGTTATTAGTCATAATAAAAACGGAACTTCATTAATTATTAATTAATTTAATTATTATTATTAATTTTAATTAATATTACTATTAACTTTATTTACATGGTAGGTACATACAGTGACTCCACAGTGCTAAAAAAATTTGGTATTCGTGTATCTTTAGTAAAACAAACATAGGGAAAAGTCTGAAATCAAGAATAACTGCAATTTATACCCCAAAAAGGGTAACCAATTAACATGAACTCCCGTTACTTGTAATTTAAATGAAACCTTAGTCAATTACTTTGGTTGATCATTCGTGACAATATTTTAAGACCTTGTCCAGCGAATTCATCGCGAATCGATACGCGAGTTGGCGAGATACTTGGCGCCAAGACAATGCGTCCACAAGCATCGCGCGTATTTAAATCGCGTGCACTTCAGCACTCTCGACTCGCGCGTTATACTCTCGTTCGCGTTATCTCCCGAGATACTAGGGACGCCTTGTTGCGTCCAGATTACGCGCGAACTTCAGAGCGAGTGCACGTATCAAGAGTATTTTGATACTGAATTGTTTATCCGTCCCCAAATGCTCGCGCATTGGTACGCTCCTTCTGGACGCAACAGTCGCGTGTAATACGCGCTAGAGAATCGCGGTGAATTCGCACTCTTGTTGCACTGCGGGAAGGAAGTCAGTACGTCCACTGCTTCAGAACCGCCGAATTTAGCGGTGTCCTGTTGCAGTGTCCGACACGCGATTCTACTCACTTTACTTACATCTTTAGGTTACTCTCCAAATTTATTAACCGCACTCTTGTTGCACTGCGGGAAGGAAGTCAGTACGCCCACCGCTTCAGAACCGCCGAATTTAGCGGTGTCCTGTTGCAATGTCCGACACGCGATTCTACTCACTTTACTTACATCTTTAGGTTACTCTCCAAATTTATTAACCGCACTCTTGTTGCACTGCGGGAAGGAAGTCAGTACGTCCACTGCTTCAGAACCGCCGAATTTAGCGGTGTCCTGTTGCAGTGTCCGACACGCGATTCTATTCACTTTACTTACATCTTTAGGTTACTCTCCAAATTTATTAACCGCACTCTTGTTGCACTGCGGGAAGGAAGTCAGTACGTCCACTGCTTCAGAACCGCCGAATTTAGCGGTGTCCTGTTGCAGTGTCCGACACGCGATTCTATTCACTTTACTTACATCTTTAGGTTACTCTCCAAATTTATTAACCGCACTCTTGTTGCACTGCGGGAAGGAAGTCAGTACGTCCACTGCTTCAGAACCGCCGAATTTAGCGGTGTCCTGTTGCAGTGTCCGACACGCGATTCTATTCACTTTACTTACATCTTTAGGTTACTCTCCAAATTTATCAACCGCACTCTTGTTGCACTGCGGGAAGGAAGTCAGTACGCCCACCGCTTCAGAACCGCCGAATTTAGCGGTGTCCTGTTGCAGTGTCCGACACGCGATTCTACTCACTTTACTTACATCTTTAGGTTACTCTCCAAATTTATTAACCGCACTCTTGTTGCACTGCGGGAAGGAAGTCAGTACGCCCACCGCTTCAGAACCGCCGAATTTAGCGGTGTCCTGTTGCAGTGTCCGACACGCGATTCTACTCACTTTACTTACATCTTTAGGTTACTCTCCAAATTTATTAACCGCACTCTTGTTGCACTGCGGGAAGGAAGTCAGTACGTCCACTGCTTCAGAACCGCCGAATTTAGCGGTGTCCTGTTGCAGTGTCCGACACGCGATTCTACTCACTTTACTTACATCTTTAGGTTACTCTCCAAATTTATTAACCGCACTCTTGTTGCACTGCGGGAAGGAAGTCAGTACGTCCACTGCTTCAGAACCGCCGAATTTAGCGGTGTCCTGTTGCAGTGTCCGACACGCGATTCTACTCACTTTACTTACATCTTTAGGTTACTCTCCAAATTTATTAACCGCACTCTTGTTGCACTGCGAGAAGGAAGTCAGTACGTCCACTGCTTCAGAACCGCCGAATTTAGCGGTGTCCTGTTGCAGTGTCCGACACGCGATTCTACTCACTTTACTTACATCTTTAGGTTACTCTCCAAATTTATTAACCGCACTCTTGTTGCACTGCGGGAAGGAAGTCAGTACGTCCACTGCTTCAGAACCGCCGAATTTAGCGGTGTCCTGTTGCAGTGTCCGACACGCGATTCTACTCACTTTACTTACATCTTTAGGTTACTCTCCAAATTTATTAACCGCACTCTTGTTGCACTGCGGGAAGGAAGTCAGTACGTCCACTGCTTCAGAACCGCCGAATTTAGCGGTGTCCTGTTGCAGTGTCCGACACGCGATTCTATTCACTTTACTTACATCTTTAGGTTACTCTCCAAATTTATTAACCGCACTCTTGTTGCACTGCGGGAAGGAAGTCAGTACGCCCACCGCTTCAGAACCGCCGAATTTAGCGGTGTCCTGTTGCAGTGTCCGACACGCGATTCTACTCACTTTACTTACATCTTTAGGTTACTCTCCAAATTTATTAACCGCACTCTTGTTGCACTGCGGGAAGGAAGTCAGTACGCCCACCGCTTCAGAACCGCCGAATTTAGCAGTGCCCTGTTGCAGTGTCCGACACGCGATTCTACTCACTTTACTTACATCTTTAGGTTACTCTCCAAATTTATTAACCGCACTCTTGTTGCACTGCGGGAAGGAAGTCAGTACGTCCACTGCTTCAGAACCGCCGAATTTAGCGGTGTCCTGTTGCAGTGTCCGACACGCGATTCTACTCACTTTACTTACATCTTTAGGTTACTGTCCAAATTTATTAACCGCACTCTTGTTGCACTGCGGGAAGGAAGTCAGTACGTCCACTGCTTCAGAACCGCCGAATTTAGCGGTGTCCTGTTGCAGTGTCCGACACGCGATTCTATTCACTTTACTTACATCTTTAGGTTACTCTCCAAATTTATTAACCGCACTCTTGTTGCACTGCGGGAAGGAAGTCAGTACGTCCACTGCTTCAGAACCGCCGAATTTAGCGGTGTCCTGTTGCAGTGTCCGACACGCGATTCTATTCACTTTACTTACATCTTTAGGTTACTCTCCAAATTTATTAACCGCACTCTTGTTGCACTGCGGGAAGGAAGTCAGTACGCCCACCGCTTCAGAACCGCCGAATTTAGCGGTGTCCTGTTGCAGTGTCCGACACGCGATTCTACTCACTTTACTTACATCTTTAGGTTACTCTCCAAATTTATTAACCGCACTCTTGTTGCACTGCGGGAAGGAAGTCAGTACGCCCACCGCTTCAGAACCGCCGAATTTAGCGGTGTCCTGTTGCAGTGTCCGACACGCGATGCTACTCACTTTACTTACATCTTTAGGTTACTCTCCAAATTTATTAACCGCACTCTTGTTGCACTGCGGGAAGGAAGTCAGTACGTCCACTGCTTCAGAACCGCCGAATTTAGCGGTGTCCTGTTGCAGTGTCCGACACGCGATTCTATTCACTTTACTTACATCTTTAGGTTGCTCTCCAAATTTATTAACCGCACTCTTGTTGCACTGCGGGAAGGAAGTCAGTACGCCCACCGCTTCAGAACCGCCGAATTTAGCGGTGTCCTGTTGCAGTGTCCGACACGCGATTCTACTCACTTTACTTACATCTTTAGGTTACTCTCCAAATTTATTAACCGCACTCTTGTTGCACTGCGGGAAGGAAGTCAGTACGTCCACTGCTTCAGAACCGCCGAATTTAGCGGTGTCCTGTTGCAGTGTCCGACACGCGATCTATTCACTTTACTTACATCTTTAGGTTGCTCTCCAAATTTATTAACCGCACTCTTGTTGCACTGCGGGAAGGAAGTCAGTACGCCCACCGCTTCAGAACCGCCGAATTTAGCGGTGTCCTGTTGCAGTGTCCGACACGCGATTCTACTCACTTTACTTACATCTTTAGGTTACTCTCCAAATTTATTAACCGCACTCTTGTTGCACTGCGGGAAGGAAGTCAGTACGTCCACTGCTTCAGAACCGCCGAATTTAGCGGTGTCCTGTTGCAGTGTCCGACACGCGATTCTATTCACTTTACTTACATCTTTAGGTTGCTCTCCAAATTTATTAACCGCACTCTTGTTGCACTGCGGGAAGGAAGTCAGTACGCCCACCGCTTCAGAACCGCCGAATTTAGCGGTGTCCTGTTGCAGTGTCCGACACGCGATTCTACTCACTTTACTTACATCTTTAGGTTACTCTCCAAATTTATTAACCGCACTCTTGTTGCACTGCGGGAAGGAAGTCAGTACGTCCACCGCTTCAGAACCGCCGAATTTAGCGGTGTCCTGTTGCAGTTTCCGACACGCGATTCTACTCACTTTACTTACATCTTTAGGTTGCTCTCCAAATTTATTAACCGCACTCTTGTTGCACTGCGGGAAGTAAGTCAGTACGTCCACCGCTTCAGAACCGCCGAATTTAGCGGTGTCCTGTTGCAGTGTCCGACACGCGATTCTATTCACTTTACTTACATCTTTAGGTTGCTCTCCAAATTTATTAACCGCACTCTTGTTGCACTGCGGGAAGGAAGTCAGTACGTCCACCGCTTCAGAACCGCCGAATTTAGCGGTGTCCTGTTGCAGTGTCCGACACGCGATTCTACTCACTTTACTTACATCTTTAGGTTGCTCTCCAAATTTATTAACCGCACTCTTGTTGCACTGCGGGAAGGAAGTCAGTACGTCCACCGCTTCAGAACCGCCGAATTTAGCGGTGTCCTGTTGCAGTGTCCGACACGCGATTCTATTCACTTTACTTACATCTTTAGGTTGCTCTCCAAATTTATTAACCGCACTCTTGTTGCACTGCGGGAAGGAAGTCAGTACGTCCACCGCTTCCGCTCCGCCGAATTTAGCGGCGAAATGTAGCGGTGTCTCGTTCATCGCTTTATCCGGAGTGTTTAGGTACCTGTCCACTAGGATACCCGCAAATTCCTGTAAATTAGGAAAAAAATCACTAATAAGCAAATAGTACTTTTATGAGAAACTAGCTGACGCGCCCTGGCTTCACACGGATTTCAAAATAAAATAGCCTATTATGGTTCATACAAAAATGTCATAAAAAAAGTACTTTTAGTTTTTCCCGCATTTTCTAAGCAACTTTTCCGCTTTTCCCCTAAAAACTTGTAACTACGGACTATTACGAACATTTTAAAGAAATTTGCTAAATCTGTCAAGCTGTTTTCAATCCAACAAACACGTTTTCTTTTTATTCATATAGTAGATTAATAAATTAATTTGAAATAATGTTGAATGAGTCTTTTTTATCTATTTTTTAAGGAAGTTGCGTTGTTCTTTACGACGATGTTAGTTCCATAATTGTCTACAGTAACAAATAACTATAAAGCATCCTCCTTCAGCTGGTCGTATGTGGACCGGTAGAGGTTTCTTAGCTGAACAACACACTCTAAAACAGGCCCACATCGATATGGTTCACTTTCAGCGCTCTGTACAACTCCTCTCTCATAGACTGACTCCGAACACACTCCGTCAAAAGGTGGTATACATCCTCGACCACCCCCTACAAGTATTTGTGGTGTACAAGTATAACAATTAGGAGTATCTATCTTTTTCATGAAACATATAAAGCTGTTTAAATGCCATATGCAACCCAGAGCGCAAACCATGAGCGATTACAATCCAGAATGAGTTTTTGTTGGTATAACAGTAAAGAGTATATTCACCTCACATGCATCCGCGTCAGCATCAGATCCGTACAGCCGTTGCACGAAGGCTGGGTTACCGACTGTAGTGAGAATGAGGTTGCACAGGTCGGCGTTCGTCGCTTTAGCTGCTATGTGCAGGGCATTGTATCTTGAACCCTCCTGTAACAAAATAAAGTTTCGAACCAATAAAGTAATACAGTTACAAGATAATGATTCGTGAAGCGATTGAAATCAATAAATTTCAATCAGGAAGATCAGATCAGGGCTATAGACTCGTCCTGGAACCCGGTGACGTGATCGGTCGTCTCAGCGCATAGATACGGCTAGTATAGTGTGTGTGTCGTAATATGAATGAGGACAGTTCTAATTCTGCAGCTGCCATCACTTCTCGACGGTAGCTTCAAGTACTCTAGTCTACCCGTGACCACGGCTGTTGTAACACAGCCGAAACGTCGGGATAACAAATAAAAAAGGTACGCACCTTTGAAACGTTCCCTACGATTCACTACCCTGCATTCATAAACTTGAGGCATGCCGGTGTAAATCCTCATGTGCCTGTAATTTAACCGGAAACCATACCCTTTATACAGAAACACAGCAATGCTGCTTGGCAATTATTGTTACGAGCTGAGGGTTCGGGATAAAATAATGAAAATCAATCTAACCTAAATAACACTTAAATGATAAATACACGATCTTAATCACAAGCAATCACAACACACTAAATCACACCACTGTTACATAATAAACCACTAAAAGTCACCGAAATGTTCGCACGTATCGCCAAATCAAGACTGACCCCCTCGAGCGTCTCTACGCACTATTTATACCGCGCATTATCTCCAGAACCTTCTCGATGTTTCCACTGGCGACTAGAAAAGTGTAGGTATTTCGACCGACTACTATTTCTTATTCTGTGCAACTGTAAGTAAAAACGTAGAAGGTATATATCACACCTAGTATTACCTATTCTGTGGCACAGTAGGTATAACTTCGAGAAACCGACTACTACTTATTCTGTAACAGCCTCAGAGTAACAATATATAGATATAGTGGCAGTACTTCCCCGAGCAAGCCCTTTCACAAGAAACTCTACTACTCTTGTTACCACGTCCTTATATACCCATCGTGCCCTAATAAAAAAACAGTACGATGGGTGAATAACTGACCTGCTCGTACGCCGCCAAAGTGGAAGAAGTGATTGGTCGATGGAACAGGATTTTTTCCCCTTTGGTGTGGTGTGATTCAAGTGGTGCTTGGAGGTTTACCTGCATAATAGCTGGGGTGTTCCCGCTGCTGACTAGAAACCTGGGATTATCCCACACCCGGTCTCTAACGGTATCGGCTAGTCCCTTCTCGATAGACTTCCGCAGGGCTACCATGTCCTGAGGTGACGGAGCCTTGAAGGGGTAGGGCTTCTCTCCCATGAGAGCTGGAAACAATAAACAAAACAATCGAAATTACAATGCATATCCATAATAACTGTATTTCTCAACGTTACGATAGTCAACCCGGGGGCCAACCTTCTTATGGTTGACGGAGTCCATATAGTCGATCGTTTAAAAATTCAGTAGTCTTCAATTAAATTTTTCTTAAGAAAATACGACCAGGGGGCCAACCTCAATCTCTTATAGCAATATTAAAATAATATTACACTGACATTTCGTAACATGACCCTCAATTAGTAAGCTTACTGTATTATTGTAAAGGCGAAGCAGTTTTGGTGACGTCACCATAAATCGTTCACTCAAAACGTTTACCCTTAGGGCTAGCGCATACATACAACTTTTAGTTGTTGAACAACTATTTGTTGTGTATCATATGTTTAAAAGAATATATTAAAGCGCACATACAGTCAACTCGATAGTTGCTCGACAAAAAAGTCAAAAAGCTATATCGATTTGCTTTTGATTTAAAAGTTGGACAACTATCGATCAAGCGCTCAATTTGTATTGCATTGTATTGATGTGCGCAGACCATCGACTAAACAATCGATCCGCGACTGACCGCGACTGCCAGTCTCGTATAAGCATTTGAAGCGGCGCCACGTCTCTTGTCGCCATGGCGGGAACTATTACGGACGACACGGAGGAGTTCATTAACAGCGTAGTAAAAAGGCCTGCTACTTTACAAAGCACAAACTAAAACTTTGTTGTTAATTGACATTGTTTGTAAACACCTTGACTCGAGCGGTGCTGAATAAAGACTGGTCGATTTGATCGAGAAGATATAAAATCGATTGTATGCGCACTTCCATCAACTAAACTGTTTAGTTGAGTAGAAATCAAGAAAAGTACACAACTCGACGCAACAGTTTAGTCGATGCAACAGTTGTATGTAAGCGCTAGCCCTAAGAGCTCAAATAAAGCGTAAAATAACCCTAAAAAGTAAGTAAATAGTGTTTATTTTCGCAATGTTTTTTTACTGAAGATGGTGTAATCACTAGAAAGCACTAAAATTGTAATACAACATTATTAGGATTATAACAGGAATGTTTGAAATTTTTGTAGTTCAAATCGAAGTAATGTCGCTATAAGCTTGGAACAAAACGGTCCTGAAACATGATGGTATTCTAAATGATTGTGGTCGGCGCCCTGGATTGAGACATGCTACTTTTTATTGATAAACCACTAAGGCAAAGCTGCTGGCGAAAGCTTTTATTGATAAACCACTGAGGCAAAACTGCTGGCGAAAGCTTTTACTGATAAACCACTCAGGCAAAGCTGCTGGCGAAAGCTTTTATTGATAAACCACTCAGGCAAAGCTGCTGGCAAAAGCTTTTATTAATAAACCACTCAGGCAAAGCTGCTGGCAAAAGCTTTTATTAATAAACCACTCAGGCAAAGCTGCTGGCAAAAGCTTTTATTAATAAACCACTCAGGCAAAGCTGCTGGCAAAAGCTTTTATTAATAAACCACTCAGGCAAAGCTGCTGGCAAAAGCTTTTATTAATAAACCACTCAGGCAAAGCTGCTGGCAAAAGCTTTTATTAATAAACCACTCAGGCAAAGCTGCTGGCAAAAGCTTTTATTAATAAACCACTCAGGCAAAGCTGCTGGCAAAAGCTTTTATTAATAAACCACTCAGGCAAAGCTGCTGGCAAAAGCTTTTATTTTTACATAATAAAAACCAGCCAAGTGAGAGTCCGACTCGCGCACGAAGGGTTCCGTACCTTTATCTATAGAAAAGGCAAAAAATCACGTTTGTTGTATGGGAGCCCCCCCCCCCCCCCCCCCGTAAATATTAATTTTATTTTAATTAAATTATTTATTTTTAAAGTTAATAATATAATTCAATATTCTGTGAATATATCAAGCGTCTACCTGTTGCCGTTATCAATATCGAGCAAAAACGAGCAAAATAATTACGTTTGTAGTATGGGAGCCCCCCTTAAATATTTATTTTATTCTGTTTTTAGTATTTGTTGTTATATCGGCGACAGAAATACATCATATGTGAAAATTTCAACTGACTAACTATCACGGTTCACGAGATACAGCCTGGTGACAGACGGACAGACAGACAGACAGCGGAGTCTTAGTAATGGGGTCCCGTTTGACCCTTTGGGTACGGATCCCTAAAGTCTAGGTGACCCAGAATCAGATCCCTAGTTAAACTTATGTCACTGAACGCTAGCTTAAGGATTATCAAACGGAAGTGGCGATGGCCGAGAATAATAGCTCGGAGATCGACGGCCTAAGAAAATTTATCGAGTGGAGACCACGCACAGGAAAGCGCAGCGCAGGACAGCCCCCCTCCCCTCCACTAGATGGAAGGTTGACATAATAAAGGTTGGTAGGAGCCGTTTGGTGCAGGTCGCACAAGATCGGTCGCACTGGAAATCTTCGGGGAGGCCTATGTGCAGCAGTGGACGTCTAATGGCTGATTTGACGTTAACTCAGCTCGTATATTTACTTATTACCCACAAGCCGACCGTCCGTGGCTTCTCACGCGTGGTTTGTAAAAAAAATATTACTCTCCTTCTGCTCAGTTGGGTAAAAAGTTGTCAATTTCCCAATCTCACCAATCCCAATCTCACGCAATTCCCAGTCACGATCTATTTACCAAATTTCATCCAAATCGGTCCCACCGCGCCGTTCCAGTCGTGATAACGTAACAGACAGTTATTATTATTATTATCATCAGCACACTGTGTCCCACTGCTGGGCAAAGGCCTCCCCTCATTCTTTCCAGACACTTCTTTCAAGCGCTAAGATGGTCCTATCCGCTCGGAAATTAGTGAGCTCATCTCTCCATCTCTTCTTTGGTCTGGTGTCGGGGTTCCACTCGGTGGTGAGCTTAGCCTACTGATCACCCGACATACGGCATAAATGACCAGCCCAGTCCCACTTGAGTTTGGCCGCTTTCTTAGCTACATCTACGATTTAACAGACAGTTACTTGCGAATTTATAATATTAGTATGGATTCCCCAGTACGTTTACTTTACCGTGTAACTGACACTAACTGACTTAAGTACTTTAAGTTAGAGATAAGTATCTAGGAAAATTCTGTTGCTAGGCTAACTTAATCGTCCAAACGTGCGAAGTAGATTAAGGTATCCAATTAGGAATCGCGTGTCGCTAATGAGGGCATCGCGTTAACAACTCTAAATTACGAGTATTGCCCGTTTAATGTGTTCGAGTGTAGGTCATTTATTACATACTAGCAGCTGACCAATCCGCAGCTTCGCACGCCTTGTTTTTCAATAATAACATTACCTTCCTTCTGCGCAGTTGGGTAAAAAGTAGCCTATGTCACCCGGGGATAGTGTAGCTTCCTAACAGTGAAAGAATTTTTTAAATCGGTCCAGTAGTTTCGGAGCCTATTTAATACAAACAAACAAACAAACAAATCTTTTCTCTTTATAATATTAGTATAGATTATTACATAAAACAAAGTAAGTTCATATTAGTCTTGCCTCTATCCAGACAGAATAGGGGTCCCAACATGAGACGCTCCTCAGTAGGTATTCAGTATTTATTGCGTTCATACAATGTGGATTAAAATATTACATATGTTACATGCCAGATCTTATTGACTAGTCAAGAGTGTAGCGATATTATAGCTTGAAGCGTTTTGAATTGGTTAGAGAAAACATTATTGTAGAAAATTATTTACATGTCTTGTCGTTAAAAAAGTCGTCTTGTGTGTAGTACCTATCTTTTTTCCATTAGGGAATTTTCCACCAAAAGGGGACGTAGAAAGATCGCGGGAGGCTCAAATAAGTTTGCAATTTAAAAAAAAAACATTATAACGTCATAGATCCACATAAAAAAGGAAATAATAAAATACTTCGCGAGAATCATCCACCAATGATGAACTAAAAACAGCATAAAAGCAGGGCGTAAATAATCAGGCATAATATGATCAGGGAAAGCTAGCCGTAAGAAAGGTCGGGAAACCCTAAGGAGGCTTATACCCAGCTGAATACAAAGCTGAGGATGATGATGATGATAAATGTACTCAAAGTTGGTAAGCTTAAAACAAAATTGCTCTGCATGTTTGTTTAAAACATAATATTTTGACGAATTGCAAGTAATTGCAACTTAGCAAGCTATTGTAAAATAATACTAAAATAAAAAACGTATTAGCATAAAATGAATAGAAAAAGATGTTTACACAAATGATAGCAAATAACAATGGACTGAATTTATACGAGATGAATCATTGGGTGCATAAAATACAGTCAGTAGATAAGTCTTGTTAGTACAAGGTCATGGGTTTGAATCCTTCTCAATTGTACTAAAAGTTGCACTAGGTTTAAATGACAGTAAACAATACTATTAAATATTGGATTTAAATGACAAAATTTGGGACTAAATTTGCACTCTCTTAATCAAACAAATATAGTAATATAGACATATTAACAATCTTTTGTAGCCAATCCAAGTTTTCCCGGTGATTGGTCATAATTGGTCGAAAACATTGTGTTTCTAATCCTTTGCATCTTTTTACAAGGATGTTGATTTACAAAATTAAATATGTTACAGAAATTGATTATATAAGTTATTTTAAAAATGCTCACAATTGTCATTTCCATCGGTAGTGTCAGTAGGCTCAGCTCCTCGAAGAGCAAAGGAGACTGCATCCTGGTGGTTGCGGAAAACCTTGAATCTTGATAGTTTGTATCTTTTTACTAGTTCTAAAGCTTCTGACTTGTTTTTGTAGACATGGATTGCTTCTGTGAATTGAAAAAATAATTTAGGAGAATGTAGTAGGGGTTTTTAGGGCAAGTTAAACTAAAACTACACTACTAAAACTACAGCATAATAACCAGTTATTGCTTATTAATAGTAAGCATTCCATAAATAACAAAATGCCCATCGATTATTGATTAAGTACCTACCTACTAGTTAATTGAAATTTAATATCATGTTTTTCCTTGTATTCATAGTTTTATCAGTAACTTTCTTAGGTCAGTAGCATGATTGTGTGTGTGATTTCTATCTAAGAATTAAAATAAGACGAAAATGAGCTCTGTGGTGAAGTGGATGAATATCACAGACACAAGAGTTTGGGGGTTCAATTCTCGCTGTGTGACAAAACTGCATAATCTGCAAATATTTGTCTGAATATTACGGTACTCGTACTTGTTGTAGTTCCTGATACCCATGTTACAAGGAATCATTGTCCCCTACACTGTTTCCTTGTGCTTCAATTCCCCAAATCAGATATGTATGCATCTATTGACTGTTATCTGGTTAAGACAAGGAAGTGTTACTAACAACATCTATTATATTAATATTCAGAGCTTTTGGTAATAATTGGGACACGCAAAGAGAAATAAGGAAGTAACATCAACAGGTTGCAAACATTAACCTACATTTTCATCAGTTACTGATAGTGAATTTGTGAATGTTATCAATATTACCTTCATCGGGGCCTTTCTTTATTTCGCATGGTATGTATACTCCGTAGTAGGTCGCCGGTGGTTCTGTGCTGGTCGGGCTCGATGGTGGACTTGCCTTCTTCCCCAAGGCATCGAGCCTTAGAAATCTACTCAGCAAACCTATACTGCTCTCCTTCTTTGTAGGCGACAGTGTTATTTCTTCCATTGATCCTCCAATATCTCTCCCACCTCCGGGTATAATTACAGCCTTCGACATCCCGTCACCTAAAAATCGTAAACAATTACAAATGTTTTGTTTGTGACGCAAATAACAGCTCAGAATTGTTTATTTATAATTTGCTCCTTACCTTGTTACTGCGGTTTGTCATGAAAACATAGTAGTGAGATTACTGTTTTGTTTGTTTGCTTGGTCGTTCAGCACATTTTCTAAGAGCACAGCACGTATTTATTTTTGTTACAAAAACAGAATTCGGTTGAAGTGCGTTGGTGATGGGTGATCGCGCGATGTCACTATTCACTATTGGTTGTATGGCCTCTGTGGTAGTTGTTGCCACAATTATGCCAATGTCAAGTTGACAGATTAAAAACGGTAAAACGATGGAGTTCCGAGTATTGAAATTGTTGGCCAGTGTTTACAGAGGGAGACTCAACCAGAATTTAGACTACAAGATGATTTATTTTTACCTAAAAAGCAGAGACAACACAATTAAGGACAAAACACAAATAAAAATGTATATGTACAAATTCAGAACATATAAACATAGAATTAGTGGGTCAACATATTTACAGTTTTATTTTATTTACATTAATATATTTACATAGAAGCGCTATGAAAGGGGAAACACGAGAGATAATAAAGTTTTGGAAGAGAAAGGACGAGGGATTTCAGGGGGAAAGACATCATACAGATGGCCTCGCGCGATGTCGATTGTCGTTGTCGACGAATGAATGACGTTCGTGTGACAAATTTGACAATTTTGACATTTCGCGTTGGGTATTTAGTGATGTAATAGTGTGATGTGTGAAGTACTTACACTGTAACAAACATAGCTTGATCTTTGCGACGTTTGTTAAACTAACATTCCTAGGGTTGTTATGATACAGAAAAAAATATCGATGGTAATTATCGATAGAAGCTTTGCTGTAAGACTAATTGTTGGACTTTTGAGGGCTCCAACAACCCGTAACGACTGCCATTAGATATTCGTATGGCAGCCGGGACCGACGGCTTAACGTGCTTTCCGAGGCACGACCAGACCAGTGCAAAAACCCATATTCATGCATACAAATATTTGCACTGAGCGAGGATCGAACCCGCGACCTCCTGCGCAGCAGTCGTGTTCACTACCACTTCGCCACGAAGGCTGTCTGCCATAATTATATGTATATTGGATTATATTATGATTTGGGTACTAAAATGAAACGAATATTTTAATACATAGGTACATTTATTTATTCCAAAGGAGTACACCCCAAATCAATATCCGAATCACTTTCAGAATCGCTAGAGCAATCTTGTAAATTTATAATGAACTCTTGTTCGCAAATATTATCAAATCGAACGTCCCGCTCCCAATTTTCTTCTATTATTTTTTTGCATTTGGTAACTATCTTTTTCCAATCTTCTACAGATACATTTTAACCGCAGTGTTTAGTAACTGCAACATTTTATTTGCCGTGAAAGGCGGTGTTGTATTATGTCTAGCAGCGTAACCTTGAAAGAAAAATATATTTTAATATCATAAATTATACAGGAGTTAATACATAAAGAATCTGTCTAACTGAAATTCGAGCAAACAAACCTTTTACTTGGGCCCAGATAAGCTCGATCGGATTATACTGGCAGTGATATGGAGGCAGTCTTATGATGTTATGACCCTTTTTTTGGGCTATGTCATCTAAGACATACGTTGGTGTGCTGGGTTTGTGCAGACCAACGAGTCTCAATAATTCGTTTATATGCATTGTTTCATTGGCCTCTATTCCTTTTTCTTGAAGCCATGCAATTATTTCTAACTTCCTGATTGCCGAAGTTGGTGGTTTGTGCTTTTGGACCGAGTGATATGGGGCGTTATCCATAATTATATAATGTGGCTCCTTCAAATTATCGAATAATTTTAAAATCAACTCGTTAAATTTTTCAAAATTCATTTCTTCATGGCATTTATTGGTCTTCGTAGATTTGAATGCCAATAGGAAACTAGGCACAAAACCGGATGACGTCCCAGCATGAGTTATTATTAATCTTTGACCTTTGCCTTCGGGTACTTTGGTGGTCGATTGTGCCGTATCATCGGTCCAAGCTTTGGATACGGTATGATTGGCGTTTAGCCATGTCTCGTCTAGAAAGACAACTTTGTCCCAATTTGTAATTTTTTTGACTTTCCGGAGAAAATTAACTCCAGCAAGAGCAATGCCGGTTCGTTCCATTTTAATTTTTCTTTTGTCACTTTTTTTGTAGGAAAATCCAATATTTCTCAAAATCTTCGATAGTGACGGCAAGCTTCCTTTAAACAAGTCTGCGTTTTTTAGGGACGCCGCCAGTTTTTTTAATATAGGTGTTTCGCCCCGTGTATAATAACCATATACATGTTTGCGAATCGCAGCGGCGTCAAAGTCGTCAATTTTTGTGACAGGAGCAGCCTTTCTTCACTTTTTATTTCGAGTTGAAAGTTTGCTTCCTCGTCTTCAGTCAATACTGCGGTTGAAGATTCGCCATACTTTTCTTTACTGATGCGAATTACTGTCGCACGTCCAATGCCAAGAGCATATGAAACTCTGTCACAAACTTTTGCCATGGGTAATAGCGGTCCACCATTTTGGTTTTCTCGCTCAAAATATTCACGAAAGCGAATCACAAACTCACGACTTTGACTGTTCAAAACAGTTTTCTTCGTTCTCTTTGGAATTATGCCAACAAACAATGAAAACAAACAATAACAACAAAGAAACTAACAATAATAAATAAACTTAACAAATTAACAGCAATAGTAACATAAACAAAGTGATGAGAACGGAAAACACGTGGCGTATACAAGACGTTAGCACTCGTATGATGATACGAATTGGCTATTCTTTGGAAGATACGTACGATTGATGTAACGATGTACGTACGATCCAACTTTATAAATCGTGCTAGTTTGCTTGTGTGAAGGTGGGCGTGGGTGTGGGCGTGGGCGTGGGCGTGGGCGTGGGCGTGGGGTGGGCGTGGGCGTGGGGTGGGCGTGGGCGTGGGGTGGGCGTGGGCGTGGGCGTGTGCGTGGGCGTGGGCGTGGGCGCGGGCGTGGGCGTGGGCGTGGGCGTGGGTGTGGGCGTGGGCGTGGGCGTGGGCGCGGGCGCGGGCGTGGGCGCGGGCGCGGGCGTGGGCGTGGGCGCGGGCGCGGGCGTGGGCGCGGGCGTGGGCGTGGGCGTGGGCGCGGGCGTGGGCGCGGGCGTGGGCGTGGGCGTGGGCGTGGGCGTGGGCGTGGGCGTGGGCGTGGGGGCGGGCGTGGGCGCGGGCGTGGGCGCGGGCGCGGGCGCGGGCGCGGGCGCGGGCGCGGGCGCGGGCGCGGGCGCGGGCGCGGGCGCGGGCGCGGGCGCGGGCGCGGGCGCGGGCGCGGGCGTGGGCGTGGGCGCGGGAGTGGGCGCGGGCGTGGGCGTGGGCGTGGGCGTGGGCGTGGGCGCGGGCGCGGGCGTGGGCGCGGGCGTGGGCGCGGGCATGGGCGCGGGCGTGGGCGTGGGCGCGGGCGCGGGCGCGGGCGCTGGCGCGGGCGCGGGCGCGGGCGCGGGCGCGGGCGCGGGCGCGGGCGCGGGCGCGGGCGGGCGCGGGCGCGGGCGCGGGCGGGCGCGGGCGCGGGCGCGGGCGCGGGCGCGGGCGCGGGCGCGGGCGCGGGCGCGGGCGCGGGCGAGGGCGCGGGCGTGGGCGTGGGCGTGGGCGTGGGCGTGGGCGTGGGCGCGGGCGCGGGCGCGGGCGCGGGCGCGGGCGCGGGCGCGGGCGTGGGCGTGGGCGTGGGCGTGGGCGCGGGCGCGGGCGTGGGCGTGGGCGTGGGCGTGGGCGCGGGCGTGGGCGTGGGCGTGGGCGTGGGCGTGGGCGTGGGCGTGGGCGTGGGCGTGGGCGTGGGCGTGGGCGTGGGCGTGGGCGTGGGCGTGGGCGTGGGCGTGGGCGTGGGCGTGGGCGTGGGCGTGGGCGTGGGCGTGGGCGTGGGCGTGGGCGTGGGCGTGGGCGTGGGCGTGGGCGTGGGCGTGGGCGTGGGCGTGGGCGTGGGCGTGGGCGTGGGCGTGGGCGTGGGCGTGGGCGTGGGCGTGGGCCCACGCCCACGCCCACCTTCACACAAGCAAACTAGCACGATTTATAAAGTTGGATCGTACGTACATCGTTACATCAATCGTACGTATCTTCCAAAGAATAGCCAATTCGTATCATCATACGAGTGTATACGCCACGTGTTTTCCGTTCTCATCACTTTGTTTATGTTACTATTGCTGTTAATTTGTTAAGTTTATTTATTATTGTTAGTTTCTTTGTTGTTATTTGTTGTGTATAGATTGCCGAGGGTTAGTGGCTACGTAGTCCCGTATTTGCGAAGGAGAAAATAAAAAACACCAGTCTTGATCAAATAGGCAGCGAGGCGGCGAGGCAGATTTTCTTCCTATTTTTCTTCTTTTTTCCTGTTGCTTCCTTTTCCGAAGTTGCCCGAGCACTGAATGCTGACGGCCAATAGGCGCCGTCTTTTATACTATTCCTCGCAATTTTCTAGAACATTCACTGCCTCACCCCCTTTAGCCTTTATTTATTACTTTTTTATATGTTACATATTGTTTGTTGTATATTACTATATTTATCTTATAGACTATGATTTTTACTTATGAATAATACATGCGTCTTCACCCGGCGCCGCTCGGTTTAGAAATGGCGGCGCGTTTTCGGTGCGGCGCTTTAAATACTACCTTGCCCCCCGCTTCACTACTATATAAACTCGCCCTAAGTGGCGGCCGCGCGTCATTTCCAATTCGAGCGTCGGAGCGGGTGTATGCGCACTCATTTCTACTCTTATTAAATAGAAATGTGTTACCTCCTACCTACATTTACCAATTTTATAGTAAAACAACAAATAATCGTAACTTTATTTGCATCATAACTGAAGAATATTATTCTTATCTAATTATTCCTATTATAATACTTCCAAACGTTTATTCTTATTATTATTCAAGAATTAATGTAATTAACACTTATTAATACTATTCTTTAAGAGATATTAAGACAAACATTAACTAATATTTCCATTATAAAATATTCATCAATCAGCAGTCTCTATACACTTAAATATTATTCTTATCTTTTAGATATCTATTCTTACTATCTATTTACAAACAAGATTATTCTTAAAGTATATTGATTAATATGTAAACGAGGTAAAATAATACAATTTTCATACTATGGTCATGGGTCGCGACGGTCACTACTTGTACCCCTCTCGCCGCATGTAGTCCTTATGATGATGTCGTGCACATTTCTCCCGCCGTCACAGCACGCGACTCCACCGGTAGCACGACGATCTTCTTGCATGGTCGGCGCAGGACGTGCCCGTTGCTCGTAGTGATGTCCACGACTCGTATCTCGTTGTCTTCTCCAGGGTAGGTTCTGGTGACTCTTCCTCTTGGCCAGACGTTCCTCGGCAGGTTTGGGTCGCAGATGATCACCAGGTCACCGACCTTCGGGGCGGTCCCGGTGGCTCTGGGCTCCCGCCGGTGTTGGAGCAAAGGGAGATACTCCTTCACCCATCTCTTCCAAAATTCGTCGGCCAGAAGTTGTGCGCGCTTCCAGAGTTGTCGTGCGGATTGATCCTCTTGAGTGAAGCTGCCCGGTGCTGGCACGTGACTGTTTGGCCCCAGCAGGATGTGGTTCGGGGTCAAGGCCTCGGGTTCTTCTGGCATCACAGCGACATACGTGAGCTGCCGCGAATTAATGATGTTCTCGACTTCCACGAGGAGTGTGTGCAGGACCTCGTCGCTTGGGTGCTTCTCATGCAGGATGACGCGTAGGGCTTCTTTGACGCTACGCACGAGTCGTTCCCAGGCGCCGCCCATGAAGGGGAAGGCGGGGGGAATGTAACGCCAGTTGATGCGGCGTGCGTTGGCCTCTTCTCGGGTTGCTTCCCAAGCTTCTTGCTGGGCTTCTTTCAATTCCTTATCTGCTGCCTTGAAGCACGTCGCGTTGTCTGACCACAGTTCGGTCGGTTGTCCTCTTCTCGCGATGAATCTTCTTAGCGCGGCGATGGCAGAATCCGCACTTAATGATGTCACTACTTCTAGGTGGACGGCCCTTGTCGTGAGGCAAGTGAAGAGGGCGACCCACCTCTTCTCACGGTGTCTTCCCACGGTGACTTCCAGCGGTCCGAAGTAGTCCAGTCCTGTGTAGGAGAAGGGACGCGCGTGATGGGTGAGACGTGCTGGAGGTAGGTTTCCTGTCGAAGGGATCGCGGGCTTCGCTTTTCACATTTGGCATTGTGGACATCTTCTTATTACGCTCCTCACTGTGGGTCGTATTCTTGTCACCCAGAACCGTTGTCTTATTTCATTCACTGTGGTTTCTACCCCACCGTGGAGCATCTTCTCGTGTACATGTTGGATGTACATTCTTGTATACTTGTGCTGTCCGTCCAACAGGGCAGGGTTGGCTGTTTCCTCCTGTATACCTGGCGTCGCGGCGATTCTTCCTCGTAGGCGTAGTAATTCATCTTCACCTATGTACACGCTCAGAGTGGCAAGGCGGTCCTTTGACGAGGGCGTGTCGCCGTGCATTATTCGCGTCTTTTCATCGGCGTAGCTGTCATCCTGTACTTTCCTTATCCACATCTTCTCTGCTCGTAACAGGTAGCTCGCGTCCAGGCACACTAGTTTTCTTTTTTCTGTTTTCTTGGTTGATGTCGTTCCTTTATTCTTGTCGGTCTTTTTCTTACCGCGGCTCCATGCGGCATCTTTTTCTGCATTCTTTTTAGTCTTCTTGAGTCTTGTTGCAGCTGCTCTGTGTTTCTTGATCCTACACAGATCTATGAATAGTAGCACTCTTCCTGTGGCGCGTACAAGTATCGGCCACTTAGCTATGTTGTCTATGTTCGGCAAGTGTTCGTGCGTCTTTATGTCTTGCGACGCGTGGCATCTTTCTTCCCCAGTTTCTGTGTTGGTGACCTTTACTTCTGTTGGCCAGTCTTCTTCTCGCCGTCTTAGGAACTCAGGACCCTGAAACCATCGGTGCTGCGCTGTGAAGTCGCTCGGCGTTTCTCTCGTGGCGTCGTCTGCAACGTTTTCTTTGGACCCAGCGCCACTCGTTCACTTTGGTGAGGTCCTCAATCTCAGCCAGGCGATGTGCGACGAACGTCTTGTAGGCACGCGGTTCCGCTCTTATCCACGCGAGGACAGTGCGTGAGTCGCTCCAATAAGTCTTCCTTTCGAACTCCAGGTCGTGTTCTTCGGCCACAGTCTTCGCTAGTCGCGCGCCTATCAGGGCCGCTTGCAGCTCAAGTCGTGGTATAGACGTGGGCTTTAGGGGTGCGACGCGACTCTTGGCTGCTACCAATATGACGTTCACTGACCCATCGACGTGTTGCGTACGTATATAGACCGCTGTTGCATATGCTTCTTCACTCGCGTCGACAAACGTGTGTAATTCTCTCGAAGCCACTGATTGCTGCATGTCGTAACATCGCTGAATGTGAAGTCTTTTTATGGCGCGCAGGTTGTTCAGCCACCTTGTCCAGCGCGGTTGCAGCTCTTCAGGGATTGGTTCATCCCAGACGGTCTCATATCGCCATGTTTCTTGCATCAGTCTCTTGGCAGGTGTTGTCAGGGGTGATACTAGTCCGAGCGGATCGAACAGCGACATTATCACGCTCAGTGCTTCTCTCTTCGTAGGTGGGCGATTGTTGTACAGCACCTCTGGCGGAGTCTTCTTATCGTTCAAGTGGAAACCGATACAATCTTCTTTCACTTCCCACAGCAGTCCGAGGGTTTTCTCGACGTCTGTGCCACCTATGGGTACTGTAGCGGTTTTGCTGTTCGTGTCGAAGCGACGTAATATGGTCTGTCGGTTCGACACCCAACCTCGCAGAACGAAGCCAGCTTGACGATGAATGTGGTCCACTTCTTTCGATACTTCTATTGCTTCTTCTTCACTCGGGAAGCTTGTGATGTAGTCGTCCATGTAGTGATTTTTCTTTATCTCTTTCACTGCTCTGGGGAATGCTTCTGCGAAGTCTTCTGCGTTCCTATTCTTTATATACAACGCTGTGCACGGTGAGGACGTTGCTCCGAAGATCACTGATGTCATCTGAAACTCCTTCGGCTTCGTTTCTCTTCTGCAGTTTCCTCTCCACAGAAACCTCAGCGCGTCTCTGTATTCTGGTCTGATCTTGATCTGCATGAATATCTCTTGAATGTCGGCAGAGACCGCGAATGGATGCTGCCGGAACCTCATAATGACTCCGGGTAGTGACTGCAGAAGGTCAGGGCCGGAGAGTAGCATGTCATTCAGGCTCCTCCCGCGTGATCTTGCTGCTGCATCATGTACCAGGCGTATCTTCGGTTTTGAAGGATTGCAAACTGTAAAATGTGGCAGGTACCATGTTTTCCCTTTAGGTGCAGGTGTGGTGGCTGGAGCCGCGTATCCCAACGCGAGAAGGTTGTTTATCCTTTCTTCGTACTTTGTTTTCAAGTCTGGGTCGCGATCTAGTCTCTTCTCCAGCGTCCGCAATCTTTTGTAGGCGTCTTCATAATTGTTTGGGATCTGGCACTCGTCTTCTTTCCACAGAAGTGCAGTCTCAAAACGGCCATCGGGCATTCTTCTGCTTTTTTCTTGCAGAATCTTCATTGCTCGTTCTTCTGGATCGTTCTTCTGTTTCTTGTGTTTTATTCCAAGCGCTTCCAGGTCGAAGAGCCTCTTCATCACATCGAGTCTTCTTTAGCCGCTATGGTGGTATGTCCGCAGAAGGCTACTGGTTTCTGATAAGACGTACGGTATCCGTGTAGCACCCAGCCCAGTCGCGTGTGAGTTGCGACCGGTTGGTCTTGTCTTCCTGTTCTTATGTCGAGTGCCACTAGAAGTTCCCAGTTGTCCTGTCCTATCAGTATCTTGGGTGAGGCGTCCTTGTAGATCAGCTGGTCTTCGATGTCCCGTAGATGAGTGCAGTCTTGAAGATCTCTCCGTTCTATATTCTGCTTGGTGAACATCAGCCGCTGTACTGTGTGTGCATTGCGCATTGTGTATTCTTCTTCGCTGTATCTTCCCCGTATTTTGATGTCGACTCTCTTGCTATTTTCATGCTTCACTGTCTCGTTCAGGCCCTGCACCCACATCTGATCGCGTGGGCCATCCAAGCCCAGTATCTCTGCCAATCCTTCATCAACGAGAGTGATAGTGCTTCCGTCGTCCATCAAGGCGTAGGTGTCCACTCTTGCTTCATTTTGACCGATGAGTGTTACTGGTGCGGCTTCTGATGCAATCGATGTTCTTCACTAGTTCCACTGCTGATGTCACTTCTTGTGTTGCTGGTGGTGATGGTGATGATGTCCTTCTTGACCTCTTATGGTGTAAGAGGTTATGGTGAGCCATCGCGCAGCCGTCTTGTTCGCACTTCTTTGCTCTGCAGGTACCGCGGCGATGCGTGCTTCGTAGGCATCGGAAGCAGATGCGATGTCTCTTAGGCATTTCCCAGCGCTCGTTGACATCTGTGTCTTGAAACTTCTTCCATTTAGGTAAGTGATGACTCTGCTTGCATGCTGGACATTGTTCTTTCTTGGTATCAGTAGCGAAGGTGTGCTCGAATCTTCTTCTTGGATGTTTCTCCTGCGTAGTATTTGTGACAATGTCTTCGGGTTGCGCGTATGCTCCGCACTTGTCAGCCTCTTCATTCAAAAGGCTGGTGAGTTTCTTCAAGTCGGGTACATCTTCTTTGTTTTTCGCGGCATAGTCGTACCATTTGCTTCTCATAATCGGCGTAAGCTTCTCGATGGTAATCTTCACTAACTCTGGATTATACAGGTAGTGAATTTTCTTGAGGGCTTCCATAGTAGACACGATGTTAGCCACCTTGTTTGCGAATATACATAGGTCACGTGGAGTATTGCTGAGTTTTCCTAGTGCCTTAATCTTCTGCATCTCGTTCATCGCCAGTGCATCCGGTCGTCCAAATCTTCTTTCCAGAGCTTCCATGATAGCTGCTGGATCCGGTTGGCTGATGAGGAGGCTGCTGATTGCTTCCCATGCTACCCCCCTGACGCTTCTTCTTAGTCTTGCTACATTTTCGGTCTTCGAGAATAAAGCTTCAGTTTCGTAGTAGGCGACGCGGAACGCAAGCCAGCCGTTACATTGTCCATTGAACACAGGTAACTCCTGTAGGTACTTCGGTGCATCCCTGGTCATCCGTACTGCTTGAGTGAGGGCTGCTGCCAGTGAGGTGACGTCCACGTTCTGTGGCTGACGCGCAGGCCGGGTCTCTTCATGGTCCCCCCGGTGTTCACATTCCTTTTCCTTGTCAACTCTCTGTCCTCGTCCTTTCTGTTCCCCCTCTTTCGGCCTCTTCTCTTCTTCTGGTGGGTCGTTCTTCGTGTGATCCAACCATTCTTGAACTCGACTTGATCGTTCCTCTTCTTCTTCATCTGCTGACGCAGAAGCTGCTTCATCATCGTCGGCGGCGGCGCGCTGTTTTTGTAATTTCAGCTGGGCGAGTGCGAGCGACGCGCGTATTTCTTCTAATTTTAATTCGGCCAATTTTTCTTGCGCTTCTAACTCCGATAATTTTCTTCGATGCGCTTCGGAGCGGTGTGACTTGGCGCGCTTCGACGGCTTCAATGTGTTGGAGTCTTCAGCCCGTTGTGTCGTGACGTTGGTCTCCGTACTTGTTGTTTTCTCTGTTGACGTCGTGTACTCTGTGGCCGTGGTTTCCGTAGTCGCGGTGCCTTCCGACGTTGTCGCAGATTTTTCTTGACGTGCAGAAGCTGGCGGAACTCTCGCGGAGCTCGTAGGACTTCGTGTCGTCATCCCAGTACTTCGCGGAGCGCTAGTAGCGTCCTCTGTGTTGCCGGGTTCTTGATTCGTCGGGCTTGGTCGTTGTTCTGTCAAGTCGGCGACGCTTCCTTTCTTCGATCGCGTAACAGGCATCTTGAATAATTCGTTCGCAAAAACACGTGGATAACCCGCGCTGTTAGTCTTCAAAAATTATCCGGCTCGAAGGACCATTTGATGTTGTGTATAGATTGCCGAGGGTTAGTGGCTACGTAGTCCCGTATTTGCGAAGGAGAAAATAAAAAACACCAGTCTTGATCAAATAGGCAGCGAGGCGGCGAGGCAGATTTTCTTCCTATTTTTCTTCTTTTTTCCTGTTGCTTCCTTTTCCGATGTTGCCCGAGCACTGAATGCTGACGGCCAATAGGCGCCGTCTTTTATACTATTCCTCGCAATTTTCTAGAACATTCACTGCCGGGTGAGGCAGTGTAGCCTTTATTTATTACTTTTTTATATTTTACATATTGTTTGTTGTATATTACTATATTTATCTTATAGACTATGATTATTACTTATGAATAATACATGCGTCTTCACCCGGCACCGCTCGGTTTAGAAATGGCGGCACGTTTTCAGTGCGGCGCTTTAAATACTACCCTGCCCCCCGCTTCACTACTATATAAACTCGCCCTAAGTGGCGGCCGCGCGTCATTTCCAATTCGAGCGTCGGAGCGGGTGTATGCGCACTCATTTCTACTCTTATTAAATAGAAATGTGTTACCTCCTACCTACATTTACCCATTTTATAGTAAAACAACAAATAATCGTAACTTTATTTGCATCATAACTGAAGAATATTATTCTTATCTAATTATTCCTATTATAATACTTCCAAACGTTTATTCTTATTATTATTCAAGAATTAATGTAATTAACACTTATTAATACTATTCTTTAAGAGATATTAAGACAAACATTAACTAATATTTCCATTATAAAATATTCATCAATCAGCAGTCTCTATACACTTAAATATTATTCTTATCTTTTAGATATCTATTCTTACTATCTATTTACAAACAAGATTATTCTTAAAGTATATTGATTAATATGTAAACGAGGTAAAATAATACAATTTTCATACTATGGTCATGGGTCGCGACGGTCACTACTTGTACCCCTCTCGCCGCATGTAGTCCTTATGATGCTGTCGTGCACATTATTGTTAGTTTTCATTGTTTGTTGGCATAATTCCAAAGAGAACGAAGAAAACTGTTTTGAACAGTCAAAGTGGGCGAAGCCCACACCCACGCCCACGCCCACGCCCACACAAACAAACTAGCTAGTTAGTTTTCTCTAAATCTACGGATTTGGTGCATAAATCAGAACGAACTTATCTAAAAAGTCTATAAGATAATAAGTTTTTGAAACGAATAACGATCCATTTCATAAACACTCTCGTATCGAACATTGGCTTGTGATTACACTACCTGTACGCGGATGATGTCTAACTATACCTGCGTTTTGAACCCGATCTGGTGGTACGTGGTATTGAAAACCTTACCAATGACCTCAGTGCTGTGTATGAGTGAACCCAGAAGTATGGTCTACTTATAAATCCTACTATGACACAAGTGATGATTGTTGGTAGTAAGTATCACATTTCCAGACTAGCCGTTAGTTCCCTCCTCCCAGTTAGATACAGTAGTTCTCCCTTAGTTAATTCCTTATATACTTCCTTACTGCCTAGAGGTAAAAAACCTGGGTCTGTATATCACCAACGACCTATCACGGGACCGTCACATTGCTCGTTAGTAAGAGAAAGTATGGCAGCATGCATTCCCTGAACTTGATGAAAAACTTCTGCCTCAATCTGCAAGGAAGACACTGGTGAACGCACTACATTTTCGAATTCTTGACTACGCTGATGTCACTTATTCCGATGCTACAGAGGATGGGTTGAACAAGTTGAAGAACAAGTGTTTGCAAAACCACTGCATCCATGGTTTGCGGAAATATGATCACATATCTGCTTTCCACGCTCAATTACAGTGGATTGAGGTCAGAGAGCGTCGGGATTTACATATACTAGGTCTACTTTATAACATCCTACATGACCCCAAATAACCTAACTACGTCAAAGAGCGGTTTTCTACCCTGTATGCTGCAGACCGTCTTGTACGTTCTACACAACATCTCCAGATAATGACTTCTCAACACAACACAATTCTAACTCATTCACCATTACTGCTATCCGACTATGGAATAGTATTCCGCACGAGATTCGGCAAGTTTCTATTGAGGTTTTCAAATCCAAAGTGTGCAAGCACTACCTCACTCTCATGAGCGAGGTCTACCAAATGAGTGGTGTCCTGTAGATGCTCTGTTATTTATCCACAATGTTATCTTTATATCATACGAGTTTATTTAGCATTATTGTAACTACCTATTAATTAGTTAATATATTATTTTAAACTATTGATGTGTATATTAATACACGTACGTTTATTGAAAATACTCTATTTGATATTTGGTATGGGTATTATTAACAATACCTATATCTTGGTCTTATTATTTCTTAACTTTTTCTTGCTACATATGTCATGCACTAACTACGAAAATATTTTTTCCACACTACGCAAGGGTTAACTGGAAGAGAATGCTGGCTAGCACTAAGTTCGCCCATGTACAGATTATGTATTTTTGTGCATTATAGAATTTTCAATCTATCAATCAAAGTACGTATTTAATTTCCAAAGGCCATTAAATTCTTGTGCCGCTAAAAGGTTTTTATAATTAGGTTACACCATTTTAGCAGAAATTACAATGTATTTTAAATTTAGTTGTCTATAGTAAAGAGGATTAGTGCTCGAATAAAAAATAATAAGTCTGTAAGCAGGCCGTAAATTATGTTTATCCACATTTTTATGGTGAAAACGTGACTATGGGCTTACATTTTGTAGACGTGGGCAAGGTGCTGATATACTAAAATTTATCGAAATCGGTTTAGCCGTTACGACGTGATTGTGTAATAAACAAACATCCAAATTTTCACATTTAAGATATTAGTGTGATAGTATATTAATTACCATTTAACGATTTTTATTTTTTTGTTACATGCTTAAGAAACAAGTTCTGACCAACCTGATGTTAAGTGGTAACCATCGCCTATAACAGAGAATTGCCACTTAGATCACGCTTGCTAAAAATATGCCCTACGATGCACTACCTGCGTCCATCAACTTATTTCCTATATAGTCTTAACTTCTTTAATCTGTGATCTACGAACCAAAAGCAAGGTTTAAACTATTGTGCTCGCCAAGAGCGAGATGACACACGCCGATACACCTACCTTACTAGAAACGATTAACGGTCGACTATGGACGTCCGGAGTAAATGAGTCAAAGGAATAGAGGAATCATTAAGAGGGATCAGATCGGATGGCGGAGTCGGAATAAGTGAATACATTCACTTAGAGGAATAAAGAGTACCCATCTCTATACTTGAAAAAACATAGCTTGATCTCTGCGACGTTTGTTAAACTGACATTCCTAGGGTTGTTGTTATGATACAGAAAAAAATATCGATAGTAATTATCGATAGAAGCTTTGCTGTAAGACTAATTGTTGGACTTTTGAGGGCTCCAACAACCCATAACGACTGTCATTAGATATTCGTATGGCAGCCGGGACCGACGGCTTAACGTGCTTTCCGAGGCACGACCAGACCAGTGCAAAAACCCATATTCATGCATACAAATATTTGCACTGAGCGAGGATCGAACCCGCGACCTCCTGCGCAGCAGTCGTGTTCACTACCACTTCGCCACGAAGGCTGTCTGCCATAATTATATGTATATTGGATTATATTATGATTTGGGTACTAAAATGAAACGAATATTTTAATACATACATTTATTTATTCCAAAGGAGTACACCCCAAATCAATATCCGAATCACTTTCAGAATCGCTAGAGCAATCTTGTAAATTTATAATGAACTCTTGTTCGCAAATATTATCAAATCGAACGTCCCGCTCCCAATATTCTTCCATTATTTTTTTGCATTTGGTAACTATCTTTTTCCAATCTTCTGCAGATACATTTTAACCGCAGTGTTTAGTAACTGCAACATTTTATTTGCCGTGAAAGGTGGTGTTGTGTTATGTCTAGCAGCGTAACCTTGAAAGAAAAATATATTTTAATATCATAAATTATACAGGAGTACATAAAGAATCTGTCTAACTGAAATTCGAGCAAACAAACCTTTTACTTGGGCCCAGATAAGCTCGATCGGATTATACTGGCAGTGATATGGAGGCAGTCTTATGACGTTATGACCCTTTTTTTGGGCTATGTCATCTAAGACATACGTTGGTGTGCTGGGTTTGTGCAGACCAACGAGTCTCAATAATTCGTTTTTAAGCATTGTTTCATTGGCCTCTATTCCTTTTTCTTGAAGCCATGCAACTGTTTCTAACTTTCTGTTTGCCGAGGTTGGTGGTTTGTGTTTTTGGACCCAGTGATATGGGTCGTTATTCATAATTATATAATGTGGCTCCTTCAAATTATCTAATAATTTAAAAACCACTCATTAAATTTTTCAAAATTCATTTCTTAATGGTATTCATTGGTCTTCGTAGATTTGAATGACAATAGGCAATTAGGCACAAAACCAGATGATGTCCCAGCATGAGTTATTATTAATCTTTGAACTTTGCCTTCGGGTACTTTGGTGGTCGATTGTGCCGTATCATCGGTCCAAGCTTTGGATACGGTATGATTGGCGTTTAGCCATGTCTCGTCTAGAAAGACAACTTTGTCCCAATTTGTAATTTTTTTGACTTTCCGGAGAAAATTAACTCCAGCAAGAGCAATGCCGGTTCGTTCCATTATAATTTTTCTTTTGTCACTTTTTTTGTAGAAAAATCCAATATTTCTCAAAATCTTCGATAGTGACGGCAAGCTTCATTTAAACAAGTCTGCGTCTTTTAGGGACGCCGCCAGTTTTTTTAATATAGGTGTTTCGCCCCGTGTATAATAACCATATACATGTTTGCGAATCGCAGCGGCGTCAAAGTCGTCAATTTTTGTGACAGGAGCAGCCTTTCTTCACTTTTTATTTCGAGTTGAAAGTTTGCTTCCTCGTCTTCAGTCAATACTGCGGTTGAAGATTCGCCATACTTTTCTTTACTGATGCGAATTACTGTCGCACGTCCAATGCCAAGAGCATATGAAACTCTGTCACAAACTTTTGCCATGGGTAATAGCGGTCCACCATTTTGGTTTTCTCGCTCAAAATATTCACGCAAGCGAATCACAAACTCACGACTTTGACTGTTCAAAACAGTTTTCTTCGTCCTCTTTGGCATTATGCCAACAAACAATGAAAACAAACAATAAAAACAAACAATAACAACAAAGAAACTAACAATAATAACAATAAAAACAAAGTGATGAGAACGGAAAACACGTGGCGTATACAAGGCGTTAGCACTCGTACTGAGGAGAATGGGTCATGTCAAACAAGATGGCGGCGCGTTGGCGCCATCTTGCGGAAGAAGACACGCCGCGGCCAAACTTCTCTCGAACCCCAAAGTTGTCGGAAGGAATGTTACGAGTAGGTTAGAATTTAGGATTTATTTACTCACTATTGTAAATAGTGTTATTTTTTTTAAATATTCAATAATGTAATTTTTTTAAATCAAAAGATAAATTAATTTTGAATTAAGTTTTATACAAAATATCCATAGTTTATAGTCTGTGGTCACGATGATTCATCGCAGTCATCACTATAATTAGCTCAGCATGCCCATAAAGTATGACATTGACTGGTACGTTTATCCGTACTATTAAATTCAGAACTTCATAGGCGCGATTTTACTGACAGGTGTCCCAGAGATCAAGCTATGTTTTTTCTAGTATAATTGGGTGCATTGAACTTTTTTTAGGAAGTAAAACTTCTTTACGCACGCTTGACTTTTTATATTCATATTCTTTATTTGCGACACGAAATCAGTTACATACAAACATCTTATGATTAAGTATTGTGCATGGAAGTATTATGTACTAGTTGTATGTAGTACTTATTTCTTCCATGGTATTGTCTAGTAATCTAAATGACATGTACCCTGTTAGGGCGTGGCAAAATCTATAATTGCATTTTAAAATGCGCACTAAAACTTAAACTTATATAGGTAGACTTTATAATATTATGTATTATAAAATATAATAGCTAATATTCTAATATTATTGTACAAACGATATAATTACACTATTGTATAAACTTAACGGGTACCTATCTACCTAGGTATACCTGTACGTCATACGTACCTTACCCGGTCACCTGCTGGTGGTAGGGCTCCGAAAGGAGTCCGCCTGGCTAGCTACCACGCTCCTACTAGAGTCTACCGTCAAACGCCGAAACTTCTAGTGTACGCGTGTTCCGGTATCAGTGTAGGAGTGCCAGTGCCCCCCCCCCCCCCCCCCCCCCCCCCCCCCCCCCCCCAGGTAGATAGTACTTCTGTCATTACTGAGGAGCGTTGGCTTCTCTTAGCAAGGGCCTCTTTTGGGCCGAGATGGAGGGTTGGCGTGATGTTCAGGGAGACTCGATGAAACGGCTCGACCCGAACCCAGGGATAACTTTTCAAACTCCGCCCTGGGAGGCTGTCCCGCCAATCCGGGAAAAAAGCTTGTGAGTGACTGTCGTGCAGGAGTAGGAGACCGGAGTGGAACCCGGCAGCTGCTCTCAGGTTGGATCTGGGGCCCTTCCGTACATCACGCCAGTCATCCATATCTGGAACAACTGAGCCCTTGTATAAGCCATGTTTGCCCTTATTTCTGGCTGAAGTACTCTCTACTACTTTCCCTTTTTATTTTATTTCTCACGGACAGTCAACATAAAAGTAAAAGTTTACCAGCGGCTTCAAAATCCACTCTCAAAGTCGACCTCTGCAACATCCGCGGGTTACACTCGAACTTAAATGCTGTTCAACATCATCTTGAGACAGCCAAGCCTGCCCTGCTCTTTTTGACGGAGACTCAAATCTCCTGCCTGGCTGATACATCTTATCTCCTCTATCCTGGCTACATACTAGAAGAACATTTTCTCCGGAAAGCTGGGGTATGTATGTACGTTCGGGAGGATGTTTGTTGTCGCCGTCTCAACGGCTTTGAAGCTACAGACCTGTCGTGTCTTTGGGCCCGCGTCAATTACGGGGGTCAAACCCGTATTTACGCTTGCCTTTATGTAGACACACAAGCTGACGGGCCTCCTGATGTTAAGTGGTCACCGCCGCCTATAAACTCCTGCAGCACTCGTGGTACCGCGGTCGCGTTGCCTAGCACTTATTACCCTATTTACACCTCTCTTGAAGGCGCTCATTTTAAAGCCCACCGGAAAAACCTCCGGAGGAAGGTCATTCCACATGTTGCAGGTGCGTGGAAGAAACGACCGGGTAAAACGCACCGTGTGAGACTTCCACGCATCTACAATATGTGGGTGAGCTCGTTGCCGGTTGCGGGAGGTTCGATGGTAGAAGTGGGAAGCAGGAATTAAATTGAACAGCTCTTCAGAACATTCGCCGTTATATATTTTATAGAAAACGCTGAGCGCTCCGATGATCCTTAGATACTACTGGGTGGTCGACAATAAGAACGGCTCTGCGTTGCAAAACGGCTCTGCGATTTCTATCGCAACCTGAAGATAAATATTTCTGCACAAAATACTGAAGCTGACTTCTATGATGATGACCTAACCCAAGAATAACGTTCTAATTTAGTAGAATAGTGGCCTACACAACACACATTTTTTTTTTTAAATTTCTAAGTTGTGTATAGTTTGTAAGCATAAAACTATCAATAAAATTATTACTTTGTATAGTCTGTGTTTTATTTTTACTTATCTAGAGAAAATACTAAAATATCAGTAGGTACTGATATATGTAATTCTCAGATAATTAATGCTCATTATCTCCATACTTATTTATAGTGCGCAAGGCTTGGCCCACTCTTCCGCTGAGCGACTCATATGACGATGATGATCATACATAGCATAAGCACGTCTCTAAGTAAAATAAGTAGTTACTTTTTGAAGTAAAACTTCTTAACGCACGCTTGACTTGGGGAGTAAGCTGGTGAATGCGTTACGAAAAGCGCTATAGCTACTGACAAAAGTCAAAGAACCAAAGTAGAATGGCTAAAAATTCAGTGGTTACGATTTACCCATGATAATCCATACAAAATATAACCAACAGTAATGATGAAACTTTTACTCCATTTAACTGCTTTGATATTGAAAAAAAAGAACTCGTTTTTCTTCCTCTTTGACTGGCACCTAATGATCTAGATGTTTTGTACCTACCCCAATGGTCGTCCCATAGAAAAAAAAATATGAAGATCTATTACAGCTCTTACCATATGTCCCTCCAACCAATTCGACATGATTTCTATCGCAACCAAGACAATTAATTCTGCACAAGCACAAGATACTGAAGCTGACTTCTATGATGATGACCTAACCCAAGAATAGCCTTCTTATTTAGTAGAATAGTGGCTACACAACACACATTTTTTTAAATTTTTAAGTTGTATACTAGTTTGATGAAACTATCAATAAAATGATTATTTTGTAGGGACTGTGTTTTATTTTTACTTAACTAGAGAAAATACTAAAATATCAGTACTGATGTAATTCTCAGATAATTATAATGCTCATTATCTCCATAGGTACATATTGTGCAAGGCTGGGGCCACTCTTCCGCTGAGCGACTCATCGTTCCAACTAGCGTAATAGAGGGCGCCGTATAAGCAAGTACGTACCCGAGACATGCTCCGCAAAAAAAAAATTAATGTATTTCTAAATAAAAATTATACATATTTCAAACTAGCGTAATAGATGACGCTATATGGAGATACACCAGCAAAAATATGGTTTTAATGCCAAAATCTCAAACACAATCTTAAACTCAATAGGTATCATAATTTGTCTAAAACAATCTCATCTCTGCAGATAAACAAACACAGAGTATTTTTTTTTATTTCAAGTTTCTTGGAAAATTATATTAACACGGCACTTGTTATTAATTCATTTTCCTTTGATAATCAGCGTATGACAGAACAATGCCATCTGTTAGCAGTTTATGGATGGAGAAGAGAAGACTATTTATACAGATGCCTCTAAACTTAATGACTCTAGCCCTGTAGGTGCAGCTGTCTGGATTCCGTCTGGGAAAATTATTCTTAGTTTTAATTGTCCATCAGTTACTTCTGTATTTACTGGTGAGTCAATAGCTCTTTTAGAAGCTATTATGTACCTACAATAAAGCGCACAATCTCCAAAACTCAATACTTTTTTCTGACTCTAAAAGTTCCCTTCAATCCATTCTCTCCAACCCTTTTCGTTCTAAATCCAGATTTCCTGTCATTCTTAAAATTCGTGAAGCTCTGTTTGACTGTCATAAACTTGGAATTAACATAGTTCTGGCTTGGATCCCTGGTCATTCCGGTATCCCTGGCAATGAGTCAGTGGACTCATGTGCCAAGCAGGCCATTCAGACAGGGGCTCATGACCACCTTCAAATATACTCGCACGACCTTTGTTCAGTCCCTAGTTCCCACCTAATTACTTCCTGGTCCCGTATGTGGCTTGATTCCAGGTCTTTGAAAGGAAAACATTACGGTGAAATTCAACCCGAAAATCCAACAAAACCATGGTTTTTTAAATATCGCAAAGCCAGCAAAACGACTACGTCAACCATTTGTCGTCTCCGTTTAGGACATGTCTGTACGCCGGTTTTCTTAGCCAAAATAAGAGTTAGAGACCATTCACTATGTGAATGTGGTTTGGATGAAGGTAATGTAGAGCACCTACTTTTCTCATGCTCTAGGCTGCGGCCATCTCTGTATGATGTCTTTCCTCCTGAAATCCCTCGTCCTTTCTCTTCCAAAACTATATTATCTCTCGTGTTCTCCCCTTTCATAGCCCTTCTATAAATCTTGTATGTATCTTCTATATGTGTAATCTTCTATATATCTTGTATGTAAATATATTAATGTAAATAAAATAAAACAGTAAATATGTTGACCCACTAATTCTATGTTTAGATGTTCTGTATTTGTACATATACATATTTATTTGTGTTTTGCATGTCCTTAATTGTGTTGTCTCTGCTTTTTAGGTATAAATAAATCATCTTGTAGTCTAAATTCTGGTTGAATCTCCCTCTGTAAACACTGGCCAACCATTTCAATACTCGGAACTCCATCGTTTTACCGTTTTTAATCTGTCAACTTGACATTGGCATAATTGTGGCAACAACTAGCCACAGCGACCATTCAACCAATAGCGACAGCGAAGAGAAGCCTTCCTGTGCAAAAAAATCACGTTGTATGGGACTGGGTGGGAGCCCCCATTAAATATTTATTTTATTCGGTTTTTTAGTATTTGTTGTTAGTTATAGCGGCAAAAGAAATACATCATCTGTGAAAATATGAACTGTCTACTGTTTCAATTATCACGGTTCATGAGATACAGCCTGGTGACAGACGGACAGCGGAGTCTTAGTAATAAGGTCCTGTTTTACCCTTTGGGTACGGAACCCTAAAAAATATCTTGGAACAATCTTAATAGGTTGGCTAGGTACCAAATGTTGCCAAAGTCACTACGAAATCTTAATAAGTACCTATATGCCTTTTAATCCCAGTAATTTCAAATACAAAATTAGATCAGCGCTGTCAGGTAATATAGGTTCAATCCAAAAAACGTAGCCAGTCAACACGTTGCACAGATTCAGTCCAAAACTTGTAAGCCAAGATACAGCCTGGTGACAGACAGGCAGCAGTCTTAAGATCCGTTAATAGGGTTTATTAACCTGACGACTGATTTATTAACGGACCCTATTGGGTAGTTTTATTCTTTGGGTACGGAACCCTAAAACAAAGTAATACATAAAATAATTCATAAGTAATTCATTAAATAATTTTATTTCCAAAACTCACAACAAAAGTACATACATTCAGCCAAAGTCACAGATAGATAGCTTAGAATCTAGAATATCAAAAATACTAGATATTTCAAATCAAGTACTGTCCCTATTTTTCCGTTTATTCTTTTTAGATTTATTGTTGGTAACAAAAGGAATGGATTGGAGTTCTTTCTGAACAGAAAATGCATACAAATTGGCATTTATGGATTTCAATTTATCCATCTCTTCTTTTACAGCAGCCTCTTTCATTTTAAATTCATTCTCTAATTCCTTAGTATTTAAACTCAATTCAGAATCTGTATTTAAAGTAGTCGGCCAGAACTTGATCTTTCTGTTTGTGATTACTTCTATTTCTGTAACTTCATCAGAATCTCTTTCCAGGGTCCTTTCTAAGTTGTGAAGTATGACACTGGGAGTAAATTCTTGCTTATAAATGGCAGGGTAGTTGACTGTAAAGAATGCATTAGCTACAGGTCCTTTGTGTTTTATCTGCCTCACGGGCTGTCTGCTTGGTATGTGCCATAGAACAACATGCCCGTCTTGAGATCCTGACATCAGTGTTTCACCGTCAAGTGAGACTGATAAACAAGTTACAGCATCACCATGGAATGAAAATGTAGGGCTGTTTTTTTCAGTGTTGACTAGCAAATCCCTGTTACGTGGTGGATTTGTCAGACTCTGCTGGTGGATTTTCCCAGCAGATGTTCCGATGAAAATGTTCAGTTCCAACACATCTAAAGCTAAGGATGACAGTGGAACATCAAAGACTAGATTGAGCAACATCTCTCCACAAGCCAGATCATAAATCTTGCATGTCCTATCACTTGAGACTGTGAATAATCGACCATGTAGTCCAGTCTTGCTTATGCACATATCCGTAACTGGTAAGGAATGATCAGAGAAGATGTAAACTGGATCATGCTGGCCAGCAGAAGATTGCATTACAAGATCTACTTCAGGGTGAGCGGAAACAGTAGCCAACGCCCAAACCATCACCATTCCATCTTCAGCTGCTGATACAAAATAACGTCCATCCGGTGTAAATTTTAGCAGAACAACTTTTTGATAGTGGCGGTTTATGATAGTCAGTAAGTTGCCTGATGACGTCTGCCATAGATAGATCTTCTCACTGATGCCAGCGGCTATGTATGCTCCATCGCGAGTGATCGCTAATGCGTTCGATCTGCCCGGTAGAATAAAACGCATGCCTTGCACAGTTTGCTGTGAATTGAGGGGCCACACGTGTAAAACAGGCTTGGTTTTCTCTACGGCCGCCAGATAATCGTTCCCGATGAAGGAGAGTGTCCTGGCTTCAGCAGTGCCACCGCCTTTGTAAGTCATGAGGCTGGTGCCGGTGTGTGGATCCCATACGCAACACGTCCACAACGTATTATTAGAGTCACATGTCACTAATACTTCTAAAGAAGAAGACATTTTCTAGTGTTTTTGTCACAGTACTTTACTTATTTAATGAGAAAATGTCAATTTATTTATTAATTCTTATAATAAAAATCGTCCGAATCCCATTCCCATGTGGTTATTGTTTTGACAGTTGATCCATAAATGTCAACGTCAGTCAAACAAGCAAGACTTGATCAAAACGAAACAAGCAAGCAAACATGAATATAACAAGCAAATCAATTGGACCAATAGGATTACAGCAACACTGACACAAAATGAGTTAGCCCCCTTCTTATTGGTTTAAAAAATATACATCTTGCGAGTTAGTGAAAAAGTGACTGCTGGGATTCGGCAGAAGTGACGTTTTGGACTTAACATTTTGTGTTTTATTGATTTTCGTGCAGCACAGCTTTATTGCAAAACAGCATCATGTTCAAAAAGTAAGTGATTTTTACAGTAGAAGCTGACAATAGTAAATAATATTTATTTTGTTGTAATATAGGTTATGCAGGTTTATTTGGAAAATCTAACCTTTCATTTTATCATAATTTACTACAATACTATTGGCTGAAATAAGACGTGCGCGACGTACTTTGTTTCCAACAAACAACAACCAATGAAAGCTTTAGTTTAGGGACGTGCCAGGTATAAGTAATATAAATTGAGCTGATATAAGCTCACTCAGTTTCTTGACTCATCATGGTTAATTTACGAGTTTGATTTTTTTACTGTTTTGTTCCGCCACGTCGGTGACGTAGCCTCTGTCTCAATCCATAACTATCATCGAAATCGATTCAGCCGTTACGACGAAAGCATAACGAACAAACAAATTCACTTATACAATACAGTATTATTTTTATGGAATAGTATGATTACATAGTCAATCCTTTAACCCGTGAGGAGTGTTAAGACATCTTATAAATCTTCATAGTATGGCGCTGCGTTAGTCTAGCAATAACTCGAAAATGGCTTGACCGAATTGGCTGTTTTTTTTTGTTGTGTTGGTAGTTATCAGGACAGGTTTATAAGAAAAAAAAATTTAATAGTTGCACGGGAATTTGAAAATTCTGAAATACTGAAAATGTTTTTCTATGGGATTTTTGTATTGAACTCAAGACCATTATGCTATTTTATTTCAAAATCCGTGCGAAGCTGGAGTGGGTCAACATTTGTTTAGATTAAGACACAAAGCTGATATTCTGTCAACACAGCTAAACCAACCGTAGTGGCAGTAGCTGAAGCTCTCTCTTTTGCTCTCTCTCTCTTTTCCTGGTATCTACGTCTAGTCTAAAATATACCAGTGAAATGTTCTTAAGTGTGATAGTTAGTAGTGATAGCTTTATTGGATTAAAATAGTAGGTATTTAATTGTTTTATGTATGTATTTAATATGGTTTGCTTTTAAATTAACAATAGTTGTGTTTGTTTTTCTTATGAAGGCTACCCTTGATCAGGATGTACGTGAGGTAATATATACTGGACTCAGCGGAAGACCAGCGCTGCGGTATATTAACATGCCGTAGCATCATGCTGAGCTGAGTACCAATTCATCCCCACACAGAGCTTTTAAGTGTGTTAGTTTGTTAGTGCTTAGATTCGATTTTAATTGTTGTTGTGTTATATTATATTTTTTTATTATTACTGTGTGGTTTTTGAATAAAATGTTTTCTTTCTTTCAAATGAGCTTGCCAATGAACTAATGAAAAAAAAAACAACCTTTAGTAGATTAAAGAGGACACTTCCTCAAGACCTCATATAGCACCTAAATGGAATATGGAAGTGCCACTGGGCTTATTCCATACATGCCCAACGCGAACTATTAACCAAACTCTAGCTCAATGCCTTAAGAAGGCCAGATTGCAAGAAAATAAGCAGGTTAATAAAAACGAGTGTTCTTTATACCACACATTTTTTTCCAAATATTAATTTATAAAATTGTTCAATTACAAAATTGTCCACACGTCTGTAGGTCGATCAGTCTATGTTCACTCTGAACAGACGCAACTCGTACTCGCACATTAACTTTTAAAATATACGAAACGTAACTCTCTCTCTTTCTATCTTCACTAACTTATATCTCCCTCTCAACTTCTGTTCGCACTTTTCGTAACGCATTCACCAGCTTACTCTCCAAGTCAAGCGAGCGTAAAGAAGTTTTACTACAAAAAAAAAAGATTCGCAAATAAAGAAATCTTTCACGGCGAGTATAGGAATTGCGACCGCATTTTTTTAACCACTAATAGTGAAAACGTGAATAAAGGAAGCGCGAATAAGGAGATTTTACTGTATTAAAAATAAGACTTCATAAAACGACGAACTACTAGTTTATCTGATTGAATCATTTGATCTGTTTTATCCACTCAATATTTCCCATCACTCAACTTGTGTGAGTGCAACAAAACTAGCTAAAGAGCAAGATAGCAATATAAAATGGCGAATGGCTGATGCTGATGGCCGACGGCCGACCGACAATCGAATCGACACGCAACGACAAAAAATGAAACGCGACGCGACTCCGCCGACGACAGTTCGTTTTTGCAGCTGATCGCAATTGAGTGCGTGCGTTGTAAAATATTTTTTTTCGGCGATCCTTTTTTTTATGTAAATTTATAAGTGCGCAACGAACTACAATAAAACTCAACGCTCCAAAAACGACACGTTTACCAAAACATTTAGTGAACCGTGTTCTATTCCGTGACGTAACTGGATTCCCACAACTAACTGTCTGCGTCCGCTAACAAAGGTCGTGGCTTTCATGGTGGCGTTTTTTATGTCGTCGCGTGAATGTTGACGGCGTAAAAATGTGGGAACTGGACTCTGATATGGGATCTCGCAGTGTGTCTTCGGACGGACTGCGAAGGCGGCAAGGATGGGACCCCGATGCCGAGAGCCTGGCCTCGCAGATGGACGAGTTGGACGAGGTACTCGCGGAAGAAGAAGAAGGCTGCCCGTTGCCTTCGACCCCAGAGGACCAACATCTACTCGACGCTGAAATGGCCGAGGTTTTAAAAGCTGGAGTGTTATCGGATGAGATCGACCTCGGCGCTCTCGCGCACAACGCGGCGGAGCAGGCCGAAGAGTTCGTGCGTAAAGTGTGGGAGGCTTCGTGGAACGTGTGCCACTTCCGTCACCTGCCGCGCTGGCTACAAGACAACGACTACCTGCACAAAGGACACCGACCGCCTCTACCCTCGTTCAGCGCGTGTTTCGCCTCAATCTTCCGTATTCACACTGAAACTGGCAACATCTGGACTCATCTGCTTGGCTGCGTGGCCTTCATCGGCGTCGCTATCTACTTCCTGACCCGTCCATCCATCGAGATACAAATGCAAGAGAAAATGATCTTCGGAGTGTTTTTTATCGGAGCAATTATTTGTCTTGGATTCTCGTTCGCCTACCACACCCTGTACTGCCATTCTGAGATGGTTGGGAAACTTTTCTCGAAACTGGACTACTGTGGTATAGCGCTACTCATCATGGGCTCGTTTGTACCTTGGCTATACTACAGTTTCTACTGCCACTACAGACCCAAAATAATATACCTCTCTGTAGTAGTTGTTTTAGGAGTTCTGTCCATTATAGTGTCCCTCTGGGATCGATTCTCTGAGCCCAGATTGAGACCTCTTCGTGCAGGAGTGTTTATGGGTTTTGGGTTGTCAGGGATTGTGCCTGCTATCCATTATGGTGTGACCGAGGGCTGGTTCAGTCAAGTTAGCAAGGCATCACTTGGTTGGCTAGTCCTGATGGGTTTGCTGTACATATTGGGAGCTATGTTCTATGCTCTAAGAGTGCCTGAGCGTTGGTTCCCTGGCAAGTGTGACATCTGGTTCCAGTCTCATCAAATCTTCCATGTACTTGTGATTTTGGCTGCATTTGTGCACTATCATGGTATCAGTGAACTAGCATCTTACCGTGTCACCGTAGGAGAATGCTCCATGCCCCCCTCGACGATTGTATTCTAGCCCTCGCTTCACCAAATGTGATAGTAGACCATAGATAAATTAAGTAGGTTACGTTCAATAGTTTCACTATATTTTGTAATATGTAATAATAACAGAATTTTGTAAGTTTTTAACAGGAAAAATTGTTTATGATAACACCAATAAACATTGAGATTGTGAAAACAAAATTACTGATACACTTAAATATGTCACAGGTTTAATGGGATCTTGATGTGGAGCTTATAATAATTTATGGGCTAACTTTTATACTGTCACATTTATTATTACATCAAACTTCTTTATCAAATTATAGATAGCACCATTGAAATACATTGATGCCCTCACTGTTATTGCTAACCCTTGTTAATACTTTCTGTTTCTATTATTCTATTTCATTATTCTTTTGGCTGAATATTATTGTCTTCTAATTCTAGGGTGGGGGGAATAAGAACTGAAACAATGTTCCAGGTGCATAGGAGTGTACTGTGCATACCCCCCTTCTAGCCTGACCCCAGCCATCTCAACTCCTTAAAGTAGCAGTCCGCAGTCCTATTTTGGGTTGATGGGGGAGTACTTTTTCAAGAGTCCCTGAGGTCAAATATTTTTCCTACATCTAGGATATGATTCAACTAATTGAAGTACCAATACATGAAAATAGTTTAAAATGTGACACTATAAAAGCTAACCTTAATTCGTTTTGTTTGTTAGACATAGTTTAATTTTATTTATTTCTAAAATTAGCATTATCTTAGATGTTATCTGTAGTTATTTTGACTTAGAATTTGGCACTTTTCAAAGAAACTTTCAAAATGGCACACTCCAAAATATTACTTGAAAATAGCTGAGGTTTATTTGTACTTAATTTGTAATATTTGCACTCAACTAAGACCATTACTACGCAGCTAAAGGCATTGATCAGATCTTAAAATGCTCGTAAACTGTTCTTCCATTATTATGCGTTTCCTAAATATTTTTTATTAATTTCTTGTTGAATCTCACTTTTCAAAATATAAATATGGTGGGTTTGTTAAATAAATTTGTTTCTTTGAACCTTATCCTTTATTTTGAAGGGATGACCGAATAGTTCTGTTTGGCCACTAATTTGTCTGGCCCAGTGATTTCACTTTAGTTCATTTCTAACCCTAAGGTCTATTTAAATTTTGTCCACCAGGCCAAATATGTTGGTGGCACTAAAGTTTAGATCAGAAATCAAATAGATAACATTCCATAATATCTGATATTTGTAGATAACGGGATAATGTTTAGTCACACGATTTCATGAGTCAGTAACATAAATAACACACCTATGATTATAAATTTTAATATAAAAATATAAATTTAAATCAAATTATATTCTAAATTGTTGTAAGTGTTCTTAAGTATAAAGATTTTACGAGACAAAGAAAAATATGGGTTAAAATTGTTTTCGGAACACATTACTTGGACAGTAGGTGCCTACTAAATTGATAAGTGGAACGAAAAACTGCAAGTGAAGGAATTCTCATAAATTATGTAAAGACAATGTCTAATAATTAGCTGTACCTTACTAAATCTAAGTACCTATGCTATTATGAGTTACAAGAACTGGCCGAGATCAATAGGCGTGGCTTAGTTCATGCTTTGTGCATTAGAGATGAAACGGATATCCGCTAACTATCCGGTATCCGGCCTTGTTTACACTATCCGGCCGGATACCGGATATTAATTCAGTATCTGGCCGGATAGTAAAACACAAAAAATTCTCATTATTTTACACAGGCAAATCATACCACAATAAGTTATGGACACCGTGTATCTTTATAATCGCACGTCAAGAATGATTGTTTTATTAATTTGTTTAGTACTCAAAATTAACAAGTGGCAAATTGTGGTGAATGAATACCAAATTTTCCGCATTTGTTGGTAAGAGGCGACTCCGCTTGGCTTCGTATACCAGACCAGCTTCTGAAAATCGCCTTACGCTGTAAACGCTACTGCCAGGTGCTGAAAGATAAATTTATAGCAAACCTTGACAACTGATGGTACTGATACAAATTAACTGACCACCAAATGTATGATGTAAATAGATGTCTTTAAGAAAAAATCAATCTCAATTGGATTTTGTTTTTCTTGATCGCCAAGGCCGTGTAATAAAGCGATAAAGGGCCGAATATCCGGTATCCGGCCAAACCTTTATCCGTTTCAACACTATTGTGCATCGGTGATGGACCTAGCATTAGAACTTGCTAAGCAACGACTATTGATCTCGGCTTCAGGCTAATGCTATACTAAACTAGAGTCGCTTTAGACTGCATACACGCTTTCTCACTCTTAATCGAAGGACGGAAGGACTATTTTTTATATCAGCTGTGATTTTCTGAATTTGTAGTTTTTTCTCCTGAACATATTTTCGCATATCAATGGTAGCGTTTGACTGAGTATGAAAGACAATATCCTTTTCTAATATTTTTTGTTGTGGTTGTCATTTGGTTTTGAGATTGCTTATTTTGAAGGCTCTGTAGCTGCCAGATGGTTTAGAATCAGTAAGGCTTTACTTACATGTGTTATTAACCAACCACAAAACATTGATTGGGCTCTCGCGACCACGTAACGTTTCGTTGCCGCTTGTGCCAATTTCGGGGTTATCTTGCATTGGGATTGTCGTCGATTCGTAGCACGTGTGAGTATAATAATAAATCATTTAATTCAGGCATCAATCAAATAGTTACAATATGGTAAGAAAACTTATGCTACGGCCCTTAAAGAGTTATATTTCATATACCTACTTTAATCTTAAAATGGGATTGGGCAAGGGCAGGCCATGTGGTTCAAATCCATCCAGAACGATAGGCGAACGGACGACGCAACCGTGGTAGGCCCAGAAAAAGATGGAGAGACGATTTGGATGCATTCAAACCAGATTGGTCAGATTTGGCTGTGGACCGTGATGGATGGAGGGGAGATAGGGAGACCTTTGAAAGTAAAAAAAAAAAAATAATTCTTAAATAAATTATTATGATAAAAACTTATTTAGTTGCTACATAAACACTGCGACGTGTGACGCGAGTTCTCGGTGTTCGATATCCGTCTTTGGAAGCGACAACACGTTTACATACCTTTACACAGCATTTCTATGGTAGAGGTCTTGAGCTAAAATTGCGTATCGAATTGTAGTCAATTAGTTCAAAGATAAACAATCTCAATTCCTAGTTTCCCTATGGGTCATACCTATTTAAATTTTGCACTGAATACCAAATGCGGTGTAGGGGCGTGCAATTTCAGCTTGTAATAACTATGTGGTTGGAAAGTGATAAGTGTGAGTTAACCTAACTCGACCTACGATTTTATTATCAAGGCAGAAAATCGTAATGGTAATTTAAACTGTAAACTGTAGAGGCACTAATTAAGAAAATTATGTTTAATTGAAATTGATAATGTAATGCATGACTATTTTAGAATTCAATTGCATTCGATGTAAGTCTATGCTTTTGCTGTTCATGTGATTTTTTTAATTGTTCTTTTGGGTGGGATGCAAACTATGAAATAAAATTGGTATAAAACCATAAAATGTGTGTTCGTATTTTTATTAGAACCTTCCTGTTAATAATCCCTGTATAGAAGGTACTAAGACCTTGTCCAGAAGGGGCGAATTCGCCGCGCGTTGGCGAGATACTTGGCGCCAATACACAGCATCGCGCGAATTTAAAATACACGCGTAAATCGCGTGCACTTCGCCAGACTCGCTCGCGACTAGTCGCGACTCGCGCGTATAACGCCCGAGTCGCGATAATAGAGACGCCTTGTTGCGTCCAGATTACGCGCGAACTTCAGAGCGAGTGCATATATCAAGAGAAATGGAGCGCCAAAATTTTGATACCCAGTTGCGCGTTAATACGCCCCTTCTGTACGCAACGGTCTCGCGTAATACGCGCGAGAGAACCGCGGCGAATTCGCCCTTTCTGGACATAGGTAGGTACTCCTAATTGGTATCGTCGTTACATAAGTACTAATGCCTGGTTTACACAGTGCGAGCTAGCGTACGAGTCAGCCTGCCGAGTAGCTGCACTGCAGTAACGCGCATTGTTTGGACGTCACTTACGAGTAACTCGCACGTGCGAGTAGGACAGTAACTCGCATCCGAGTTACTTCGTAGCTCGGCCGTCGCTGGCATCGTTCGGACGCATTCGGCAGTAACTCACCAGTGCGAGCGACAGTCGTAAGCGGAACCCGTGTTTTTTTGTAGCTCTTTAAAAATGGTAGTGTTGTCCCGGAAGATCTAACCATCCAATTTCTAATCCAACCCCTTTTCTTTTGTTTTTTTTTCTGAACTTTTTTAAAGACATTTTCCAATACTTGAAATAAAATTGTTGTCATAGAGCGTATCACCGTTTTTTTTATTAAAACACATTCATTAGACATCGTGGCAACTCGCAAGGCTAGACAGCAGCTACTAATGTCGTGTAGACAGCAAAGGCGAGTCGAGCTACTATCGTACGAGTCAACAAACCGAGTAGCTGTCTACTGGCTAGGCAGCAGCTCGCACTGTGTAAACAGGCTTAAGCGTTTTGCCTAGTCACTGCTAAGATATTCCACTGTTCGAATCACATTTATTAAAATTACAAACACGTGGTAGAGAGAGAGAGAGAGAGAATGACAGGATGTCACTGAAAAGTCAGCTTTCAGCTATTCCAGTGGGTATACCGACTTAGCTAAGTACGTGCTGAGTAACAACTGTCGATCTCGGTATAACAAGTGGAAATCTCCCTTCCTACTATTGGAAAACGGCTATGACAATAATATATTATTATCTAGCAAATTCGAAAGTAACTCTGTTTGTTTGTTACCTTTTCACGACTAAATGGCTGGACCGATTTTGATGAAATTTGGTACTTACCCAAATAGGTTATGACCAGGATTAGGACATAGGCTACTTATTACCCAATTGCGCAAAAGGAGGGTAATGTTTTTATTGAAAACGACCTCTGTGTTGCAGTGGGCGAATAGCCGGCTGAGACGCAGAAGGTAGCGGGTTCGATTCCCGCCGCGCAACAAATGTTTGCATGATCTACAGATATTTGTTCCGGGTCTGGTTGTTTCTCTATATATTATAAGTATGTATTTACAAAAAAATGTATACCTATAAGTATTCCATCAGTTATCTGGTTCCCATAATACAAGCTCCGCTTAGTTTGGGGCTAGATAACGCTGTGTGAAATGTCCAGCAATATTTATTTATTTAAAAGCCTCGGGCGATTCAGCTATTATTAAATAAAGTACCTAGGTATATCCATTTTTTTTATTGCATATAGGTATAGTAGGAAATTTTATAATGACCTTGGGCTAGTAAACCAAGCCTGTCTAGCTAGTAATGTAAAGAAAAACTGTTACAATAACTAGCGAATTTTGTAATACATTTGAAACGGATTTGTTGAAATACCTAGTATCCTGCAATAATGCGAACATTTATTGCGAGCGTGAAATATCGCATTTTGTAAAGTCACGCACACATTGTCTTATGGCGGGTTCCTATATCCGTCGGTAACCGACTACGCCTCGTATCTCCTTGAAAAAGTGTCAAATTAGTGGCAAACTTTTGACAGGTTTTCAGGGAGAAACGAGTCGTAGGGTTACTGACGGATATAGGAACCCGCCATTAGTCTTCATCATTGGAGTCATAATACCACAGAATAATTCTTATTACCAATCTATCGATAAATGACATTCGACTCAAGACAAAACCCTTCTCAACAGTTAGACAGTTACTGGAGCTAGGCCTGCAGGAGGTGGGCGTTTGTGACTGCTTCAAGTTTTTTTAATAATTCTAGGTATCAATCAAATCAGGCCACAATACTAATCTATCTCTTCAGTCGACAAGTGTCTTCTTTTTTCTGATAAATGACATTCGACTCGAGACAAAACCCTTCTCTACAGTTAGACAGTTACTGGAGCTAGGCCTGCAGGAGGTGGGCGTTTGTGACTGCTTCAAGTTTTCTTAATAATTCTAGGTATCAATCAAATCAGGCCACAATACTAATCTATCTCTTCAGTCGACAAGTGTCTTCTTTTTTCTGATAAATGACATTCGACTCGAGACAAAACCCTTCTCTACAGTTAGACAGTTACTGAGCTAGGCCTACAGGAGGTGGGCGTTTGTGACTGCTTCAAGTTTTCTTAATAATTCTAGGTATCAATCAAATCAGGCCACAATACTAATCTATCTCTTCAGTCGACAAGTGTCTTCTTTTTTCTGATAAATGACATTCGACTCGAGACAAAACCCTTCTCTACAGTTAGACAGTTACTGAGCTAGGCCTACAGGAGGTGGGCGTTTGTGACTGCTTCAAGTTTTCTTAATAATTCTAGGTATCAATCAAATCAGGCCACAATACTAATCTATCTCTTCAGTCGACAAGTGTCTTCTTTTTTCTGATAAATGACATTCGACTCGAGACAAAACCCTTCTCTACAGTTAGACAGTTACTGAGCTAGGCCTACAGGAGGTGGGCATTTGTGACTGCTTCAAGTTTTTTTAATAATTCTAGGTATCAATCAAATCAGGCCACAATACTAATCTATCTCTTCAGTCGACAAGTGTCTTCTTTTTTCTGATAAATGACATTCGACTCGAGACAAAACCCTTCTCAACAGTTAGACAGTTACTGGAGCTAGGCCTGCAGGAGGTGGGCGTTTGTGACTGCTTCAAGTTTTTTTAATAATTCTAGGTATCAATCAAATCAGGCCACAATACTAATCTATCTCTTCAGTCGACAAGTGTCTTCTTTTTTCTGATAAATGACATTCGACTCGAGACAAAACCCTTCTCTACAGTTAGACAGTTACTGGAGCTAGGCCTGCAGGAGGTGGGCGTTTGTGACTGCTTCAAGTTTTCTTAATAATTCTAGGTATCAATCAAATCAGGCCACAATACTAATCTATCTCTTCAGTCGACAAGTGTCTTCTTTTTTCTGATAAATGACATTCGACTCGAGACAAAACCCTTCTCAACAGTTAGACAGTTACTGGAGCTAGGCCTGCAGGAGGTGGGCGTTTGTGACTGCTTCAAGTTTTCTTAATAATTCTAGGTATCAATCAAATCAGGCCACAATACTAATCTATCTCTTCAGTCGACAAGTGTCTTCTTTTTTCTGATAAATGACATTCGACTCGAGACAAAACCCTTCTCTACAGTTAGACAGTTACTGGAGCTAGGCCTGCAGGAGGTGGGCGTTTGTGACTGCTTCAAGTTTTTTTAATAATTCTAGGTATCAATCAAATCAGGCCACAATACTAATCTATCTCTTCAGTCGACAAGTGTCTTCTTTTTTCTGATAAATGACATTCGACTCGAGACAAAACCCTTCTCTACAGTTAGACAGTTACTGAGCTAGGCCTACAGGAGGTGGGCGTTTGTGACTGCTTCAAGTTTTTTTAATAATTCTAGGTATCAATCAAATCAGGCCACAATACTAATCTATCTCTTCAGTCGACAAGTGTCTTCTTTTTTCTGATAAATGACATTCGACTCGAGACAAAACCCTTCTCAACAGTTAGACAGTTACTGGAGCTAGGCCTGCAGGAGGTGGGCGTTTGTGACTGCTTCAAGTTTTCTTAATAATTCTAGGTATCAATCAAATCAGGCCACAATACTAATCTATCTCTTCAGTCGACAAGTGTCTTCTTTTTTCTGATAAATGACATTCGACTCGAGACAAAACCCTTCTCTACAGTTAGACAGTTACTGGAGCTAGGCCTGCAGGAGGTGGGCGTTTGTGACTGCTTCAAGTTTTTTTAATAATTCTAGGTATCAATCAAATCAGGCCACAATACTAATCTATCTCTTCAGTCGACAAGTGTCTTCTTTTTTCTGATAAATGACATTCGACTCGAGACAAAACCCTTCTCTACAGTTAGACAGTTACTGGAGCTAGGCCTGCAGGAGGTGGGCGTTTGTGACTGCTTCAAGTTTTCTTAATAATTCTAGGTATCAATCAAATCAGGCCACAATACTAATCTATCTCTTCAGTCGACAAGTGTCTTCTTTTTTCTGATAAATGACATTCGACTCGAGACAAAACCCTTCTCAACAGTTAGACAGTTACTGGAGCTAGGCCTGCAGGAGGTGGGCGTTTGTGACTGCTTCAAGTTTTTTTAATAATTCTAGGTATCAATCAAATCAGGCCACAATACTAATCTATCTCTTCAGTCGACAAGTGTCTTCTTTTTTCTGATAAATGACATTCGACTCGAGACAAAACCCTTCTCTACAGTTAGACAGTTACTGGAGCTAGGCCTGCAGGAGGTGGGCGTTTGTGACTGCTTCAAGTTTTTTTAATAATTCTAGGTATCAATCAAATCAGGCCACAATACTAATCTATCTCTTCAGTCGACAAGTGTCTTCTTTTTTCTGATAAATGACATTCGACTCGAGACAAAACCCTTCTCTACAGTTAGACAGTTACTGAGCTAGGCCTACAGGAGGTGGGCGTTTGTGACTGCTTCAAGTTTTCTTAATAATTCTAGGTATCAATCAAATCAGGCCACAATACTAATCTATCTCTTCAGTCGACAAGTGTCTTCTTTTTTCTGATAAATGACATTCGACTCGAGACAAAACCCTTCTCAACAGTTAGACAGTTACTGAGCTAGGCCTGCAGGAGGTGGGCGTTTGAAAGAAAGAAAGAAAACATTTTATTCAAAAAACCACACAGTAATATAGAAAAAAAAACACAACTGCAATAAAATCTAACCTAAGTACTAACAAACTTAAAAGCTATGTGTGGGGATGAATTGGTACTCAGCTCAGCATGATGCTACGGTATGTTAATATGCCGCAGCGCTGGTCTGCCCCTGACTCCAGTTTAAATTACCTCACGTACATCTTGATGAAGGGTAGCCTTCATAATAAAACAAAACACAACTATTTTTAATTTAAAGGCAAACCATATTAAATACATACATAAAACAATTAAATACCTACTATTTTACGTTTGTGACTGCGTCAAGTTATCAAGTCAAGTTACTATAGCTGACCCAGCCGCGGCTTCGCACGCTTGAAATTTCCCGTTCCCATAGGAACTTCGGGATAAAAACTATATAAAGCACTCTTGTCAAAGTGACGTGACACTCCATGTAAATGACTTCACATCAATGAACGACGGTTTTATACCTATGGATATTGTTTGTACAAAAATTGCGATTAAAAAATGGGGGGTAGGAGGGTCAAAAATATTTTACCACCTATTCTGACACCAACCAAATATACAAAAAAAAATCATTAAAATCGGTCTACTCATTTCGGAGGAGTGTGAACACAAACACCGTAACACGAGATTTTTATATTACCTATCAGATTAAAACTATTCCAGTTACCATCGTTTCCATATTATTTTTGTGAACATGTACGGTGTTCCAATAAATACATTTTGTATTTGTAAATACTGCTGGGCATGGGCTTACGTAACTGACGGCCGTTGGGGCAGAATGTTCTCGAGTGGAGACCACATACTGGAAAGCGCAGCGTAGAAGTAGAACCCCCCCCCCCCCCCCCCCCCACTAGATGGAAAGAAGACCTGATAAAGGTTGCTGGGAGCCGTTGGGTGCAGGCCGCACAAGATCGGTCGCTCTGGAAATCTATGGAGGAGGCCAGTGGCCGTCCTTTGTCTGATATGATGAGGGGCCTTCCTCATAGATCCTGCGCCAAACGAATCCAGTGACATCCCACCACCTTCACGATATCATCTGACCAACGGTCTGCCTGGTAATTTACAGCCTTCGCGTAGCCACCACTCGGTCACTGCCTTTGTCCATCTTCCTGCTCTGCCCATCTTCCTATCCATCGTACCTAGTACCAAAAAAAAAACGGCCAAGTGCGAGTCGGACTCGCCCATGAAGGGTTCCGTAGCAGCAAGTAACATAATATAAAAGTTCTTGTAGTTCGTTGTAACTTTTATATATTTGAGTTGATTGAGTGAAAGGTAAATTGCGGTTTACGATTAATGACGTATTAAAAAAAAACTTCTTACTAGATCTCGTTCAAACCACTTTTCGGTGGAAGTTTGCATGGTAATGTACATCATATATTTTTTTAGTTTTATCATTCTATTATTTTAGAAGTTACAGGGGCGGGGGGGGGGGGGGGGGGACACATTTTACCGCTTGGAAGTCTCTCGCGCGAACTATTCGGTTTAAAAAAAATTATATTAGAAACCTCAATATCATTTTTGAAGACCTATCCATAGATACCCCTCACGCATGGGTTTAAATATTTTTTTTTAGTTTCCTAAAAAAGACCTACTCCACAATTACAATTAATCTATTTTAAGCGAAATTTTATAGTTATTGTAGAATTTGAGCGTCAATTAGTCGATCAAAAAGTTCCGTCCTTCCACTGCATGCAGGTCTCCTGGCTAACTCCATATGAACGCCTTCACTTTGATCTCTTTCTTGGTCTTTTGTCCTGCGTTGGAACCCAGTGCCAGGAGCTCAAACTTAAAATTTAGAATAACGTCGGTCGTCCAGAGTGGTGAGATGTTTAAGTCGCGGGTCGTAAAATCGGCTTTAGGTACACTTCTAAATTCAGTGCACTAAATGAAGTTGAGTCGCGGGTCGTAAAACCGGATTTACACTTCTAAATTCAGTGCACTAAATGAAGTTGAGTCGCGGTTCGTAAAACCGGCTTTTCACTTCTAAATTCAGTGCACTAAATGAAGTTGAGTCGCGGTTCGTAAAACCGGCTTTTCACTTCTAAATTCAGTGCACTAAATGAAGTTGAGTCGCGGGTCGTAAAACCGGCTTTTCACTTCTGAATTCAGTGCACTAAATGAAGTTGAGTCGCGGTTTGTAAAACCGGCTTTTCACTTCTAAATTCAGTGCACTAAATGAAGTTGAGTCGCGGGTCGTAAAACCGGCTTTACACTTCTAAATTCAGTGCACTAAATGAAGTTGAGTCGCGGGTCGTAAAACCGGCTTTACACTTCTAAATTCAGTGCACTAAATGAAGTTGAGTCGCGGGTCGTAAAACCGGCTTTACACTTCTAAATTCAGTGCACTAAATGAAGTTGAGTCGCGGGTCGTAAAACCGGCTTTACACTTCTAAATTCAGTGCACTAAATGAAGTTGAGTCGCGGTTCGTAAAACCGGCTTTTCACTTCTAAATTCAGTGCACTAAATGAAGTTGAGTCGCGGTTCGTAAAACCGGCTTTTCACTTCTAAATTCAGTGCACTAAATGAAGTTGAGTCGCGGGTCGTAAAACCGGCTTTTCACTTCTGAATTCAGTGCACTAAATGAAGTTGAGTCGCGGTTTGTAAAACCGGCTTTTCACTTCTAAATTCAGTGCACTAAATGAAGTTGAGTCGCGGGTCGTAAAACCGGCTTTACACTTCTAAATTCAGTGCACTAAATGAAAAATGAGTACTCTGACAAGTGTAAAGATAGGTACATACTATGTTTTGACTATAATTAGTTAGACAATAATTATAGTCAAAGTCGACTCATTTGGCGTGTCTGTGTTTGAGTGTAAAGCGGGTTTGACTGGGTGAGACTGGCTAAGAATCTTAGTGGATAGCACCAACTAATAGAGATATATGGGAGGCCTAATAGGTACTTTGCCCAGCAGCAGGATATCCAGCAGTGGGTGAAGTCGGAAAGACGATGATGTTATGATGAGTAATGTCATAAAAATTACAAGTTGTCTATTTCCCTGGAGAGTGAGTAGGTGTCTTCTAGATCTTCGTGCTTCATCTAAGACCACATCATCGCTTACCATCAGGTGAGATTGTGGTCAAACAAAGACGTTAAAAAATAAAAGTTATTATTAGCAGAAAAGCATTATCATTAGCATAAAAGGCTTTATTATATTAATTAAACGCACAAAACACATTACAACCTTACAAGTAAAGATTACAAAAATGCTGTTTTGATCTAGATTGCAACATCAACACGTGTTCGTACAGCTTAAATAACTTACAAATCAAGCAGACTGTTAAGTATATATATTATATATATTTAAAATTTTAAATACTTATCTATACTAATCTATACTAATATTATAAAGAGGAAAGATTTGTATTTTTGTGTGTATGTTTGTAATGAATAAACTCAAAAACTATTGGTCCGATTTCAAAAATTATTTCACCATTGGAAAGCTACGAGTACATTCACCCTGAATAACATAGGCTACTTTTTATCCAACTGCGCAGAGGGAGGGTAATGTTTTTATTGAAAAACTACGCGTGCAAAGCTGCGGATTGGTCAGCTAAACAAAGAATAAATAATCTGTAAATTCCTTATTAAATACATTTTGTATGCAGGCAATTGCACAGAATTTGTATACCTAACTACATAACTAAAACTAATTACAAAATATCAAATCGATTAACAGTTATACATATTTTTTTTCAATTAGTAATGTAACAACTCAAATTGAGCATTTATATTCTGCTTAGTTAGTTTTATTGATTTAAAGTGTGTTGCATTGAAAGCATAGCATTTTGTCTGTCTTATGTTTGCATTTTCTAGTCTAAGTACATACTTAGTCTACGATCGATATTGCCCTTGGAACTTGAAACAAGTAAATGTGGGTAGGTACTTTACTACTTACCATTCATATAAGTTGGTACTTTAGGAACCTACCTACTTATATATAGAGCTCTAAATGGCAAAGATTTCACTCTGAATAATTTTCAGCTCATTTCTCTGGAGGCTTTTAGGCCTTATCAATTTCTCGTTCGTTCACTTACCCTAGATATGTGTTAGATAAGTATGTTTATAATCTATAAATGGATCGGGCGGGGTTTGTTTATGCCAGCCCCTCAATTGTTCTAGCTAGCAAGGTAACGGAAACCGAATCATTCGGGCCTCTATCGGTGTCTAGATCTTCGTGCTTCATCTTAGACCACATAACGCTTACCATCAGGTGAGATTATGGTCAAACGAAGATCTATTCATAAAAAAACGAGTGTGGTTTAGACCGAAGTAAAACTTCTTTTTCAAAATATTAATTTATAAATTGTTCAATTACAAAATTGTCCACACGTATGTAGGTCGATCAGTCTATATTCATTCTGGACAGACGCAACTCGCACTCGCACATTAACGTTTAAAAATATACGAAACGTAACTCTCTCATTCTATCTTCACTAACTTATATCTCCCTCTCAACTCCCGTTCACACTAACGTAACGCATTCACCAGCTTACTCCCCAAGTCAAGCGTGCGTAAAAAAGTTTTACTTCAAAAAAATTCTACGTAGAGTACCTAATAGTAGGTAAATACGGCAATCTTTTTTGACATAGGCACTTAGAAATGTCTAAAGCTTCCCGAAATTTAATAGGGGAATATTCTCGACTGTATGTCCCTGTCATTGTTATAATCACATGTTTCACTCCTAAAACAGCGAAATAAAATAAGACCCCGACACATAAAACACCTATAATTTTAATTTAACAGCTGATAATCTTCGGATCGACTGACCTAGATCTTCATCACACATAATTAAGAACCACATCAGTTAAACTAGCTTTCTATGAAAACCGCGATCGAACCGGTCCGTCCTTTTGGTAATTGCGATGCCACAGACAGACACACACTCACACAGCAGTCAGCACCTCTATTTTTAACCCCTGACGCACATACAGGGCCGGATTAACCCTATCGGGGGCCCTAGGCAATGCAATTCTCGGGGCCCATTTCCTTTACCCTTTTCTTACCTTTTAAAATATATTTTTCTATTACAAAAGTCGAGTCGATCAGACCGACTCATGCTTTTTGCTTTCATTTCAATGATCTTAATGAATAGATAATAGTTATATATAAATGATGATCCAGGTCTCATAATGGAGTAGGGAAGAGAAATGAGACGCGATGCGGTTATTTTAAATTTGATCTACTTAAATGCAATAAAATATAATAAATAAATAAATAATAAATATTTTTGAACATTTCACACAGCGCTATCTAGCCCCAAACTAAGCAGAGCTTGTACTATGGGAACCAGATAACTGATAGAATACTTATATACATTTTTTTTGTAAATACATACTTATAATATGGAGAGAAACAACCACCCGGAACAAATATCTGTAGATCATACAAACATTTGTTCCGCAGCGGGAATCGAACCCGCTACCTCTTGCGTCTCAGCCGGCTCTTCGCCCACTGCACCACGGAGGTCGTCAAATATTGTATAACGAACGAAAATATTTTTTGTGAAGTAAGTACAATAAGTTTAAATACAAACACTTCTAACTTTTTTAGATACAAATAATTTAAAACATCTTGGAAATCGACCTTTATCGACAATGAATTTAAACGGTTCTGTGATATTGTTGAACGAAGACTGTTTTTTATTAATTTTAATTTCGAAATATTTTGTTTACCGTGTGGCATTTGATATCATCGGACTTCTATTTAATTGCAATGCTATTATTAAGTACATTCGGGAAAGTTGATTGTACCGCTTTTTACAGTAAGTAAAATCATTTTTTCTATGGCAACATTACCGGACGTAAATAATGGGGAATATCACGATTGAAACGTTTTTTTTTCTTGGTGCGTGGCCCGCATCGATTAGGCCCCCGTGGGCCCCTAGTCGGTTCGGGGCCCCTAGGCAGTTACCTAATCCGCCTTATGGATAATCCCTGCGCACATACCGGAACTGATATGCTATAAGAAAACCCAAAAGTGAATACTAAAGACTACTGTGTTGTTTCTTAAACTCACCTATTCAAGTTTTACGAGTTTTGGGCATTGTAATGTCTGTCAATATTTAATGCTATTGAAATGGGTTTCACTGTCATTTGCTAGCGTAATTGAGGAGTAGATTTACGATCATTCAAGCCCTACCCGCGCCCTAAGTCCGTAACATTGGTGTTAGCTAAAAGTCGCTATGTTATTTACCTATAGGTATTTGTTAAACAGTTTTACCAGTGGTTCGTCCCGAACTGAGATCTCGCGAGTTGCCCATAAAAACAAAAAAATATTATTTGTAATCTTTGACTATCAAAATAGTCACACGAAATGACTAATCAAATAACTTGACCTACAGTTTCATTCAAATTACAGGTAACGGGAGGTCATGTTATTGTTTTTTTTTTTGGTAGAAATTGCAGTTATTCTGGTTTTCAGACTTTTCCCTATTTTTTGTGTCACTAAAGCTACAAACATACAAAATTTCAGCACTGTGGGGTCACTGGTGGGTATAAGTCGTGGCACGTAACTCTAGCGCTGAACGACACGCGGAGGGGATAGCTGCGCATGGGTACTGTCGCGCAAGCAATACAATAGCCAATAGCCACTATTGGCTTGATTGGAGATGTTCCTTACCGTTGCAATTGAGGTATTTGTAGACTGCTGTCCTTTTTTGGATTTTCCTTAAATCGCCATTTAATGTAATGTTTCCCGCCTTAATAATTTCGGCAGTTTGTTTTATCTGGCTCAAATTTAAAGTGCTGCTGTCCGAATGACTGAGTAAAGTACTTGTAGCTTCATCAATCTCACTTTTGATTTGTTTCAAAGAATCAATTAATTAATAGATTCCCTTTTAAAAAAAATCAATTCACGTCATAAACCATTTTCTTTGTCTGTCTTTTCAAAATAGTATTTCTTTTAGGCATATTCACTTTAAAGTCACAAACAAACTTAAAAAACTAAATTTAACAAACAAATTCAAATAACAGCAATAACAATACAATTAAGAACGCGACTGTACACTGGATGTGCGCGGGGTGTCGTATCAATGCGGGGAACGGAATGCGACTGGAGAGCCAATCGGCGCTACGCATGCCCGCCCTTCATCCCGCTAACACTCAGGTACCATAATTTATACTTCTGCGCAATAACGGTCAGCGCTAGAGTTACGTGCCGCGACTTATACCCTGTGGATTTTGTCAAAGTTCAGTTTTTATTATGGCTAATAAAATAACTTAAAAACTACAAGGTTTAAAATAAAAACGGGGTTGAAATGTACTCACAAAGACCTTTTATTAAACGTATCATTTGACCGGAAACTCTCATTTTGTTTTTTTTATCCCTCTTGAACCCCAATATCTCAACAATACCTACCTCCCCATTTTTAGCTTATTTTATAGCGCCATCACTACCTATGTATATACCAAATTTCACGATGATCGGATAAACGCTTCGAAAGTTATCTTCGGACAAACATACATACATACAACGCCGATTTGCCCTAGTTGATTTGGTGATCTCGTTTCGCTCGATCAATTAAAACTATAAGCCGTGAAAGATATTTTTCAGCTGTTTTCAGCGAGACAAACTTTTCTATTTAATCTTATATTGTAAGAATAAGGTCAATTTCGAATATTTACCTTATTTGACTCTTGTTACAGGAGCGTGCGTAGTATGTGTTGTGACTTTGTATGTCATAGATCATCGCAGACGACATTTTTTTGCTTAGTTATAATAGCTAGTTATATCCTCAGGTTATATCTATTTCCTTGTACTGAAATATTGCCAACGTTTCAGGAAATACGGTCTACTTAGCCACGTGGCCTATAAACTGATAATCACTAGGGATTTCAACGGACCTAACCAAGTCCGGTCTGGTATGAAGTACTGCTGCCACCTTTGGGATGGTTCGGCCAAATACCAGCTCGCTACCTTAGACTCGTGAGCAATATATGGCGGATACTAAGACCCAAAGTCTCGAACACCGCCGTAAAGTTGCAAGCCTTATCGATCTTTTACAGAATACATTTCGGGGAATGTGCCCAGGAACTATACGATCTGATCCCGCCATCTCCCTTCCATCAAAGGACAAGCAGGCGCACGGCTCAGTACCTACCATCCGTTACCTAGTTGATATACCACCCATTCGCACACACCGTTTTGGTTCTACGTTCTTGATGCGCACACAGCTAAGGTATGGAACACTTTGCCGTCGTCTGTTTTTCCTAAAAATACAATCCGGGTTTCTTAGTAGCTGATTGGTCTTATTTGGAGGCTTTCTCCTCAGAGAGGAATCAGTTCGAAGTGCTGAAAAAATTATGTCATACATTGACCTTTTATCTGCAAAGTGAACATACAAAAAAGTTCTACCTGTTTATTTACTATGAGAAAAAAAAATGTAGCTGTTTTCGACTTTCAATTTGATTCAACCTCTAGACGACATAACATTAAAGTAGAGAATAGTAGTGGTAAGAATGAATAGGTTTCTTCTAGATCTTCGTGCTTCATCTTAGACCACTTCATTGCTTACAATCAGGTGAGATTGTGGTCAAACGAAGATCTAACCAGTTTAAAAAAAAAACATCCACCCCCAACACTTTGACGTCAATTATTATTACAGTAAGTTTACCTTGACCTGACACGGCTCTGAAAGATAATGAGTCGATAACCCAAATGGAACCTAATAGGAACCCTAAATGATATTGATGATTTTGTACATTAGTGAATTTTCGATGGTCTTTCAAATGAGAGCACCTTCCGGTCAACAAGACCGGTCAAGTGCAAGTAGGACTCGCGCAACGAGGGTCCCGGACCTAGAAAGGTTTATTTATGATAGGGCGATATGTAAAACAAATTGAGCCGCTAAGTAACTGTCGTATTCAATAACTAAAAATAGTACTGATTTCATATTAAGGCAATATTTTCTTGAGGATTTAAACTACATAAATGAAAGTCAGAAACGCAATTGGTGAAACTTTTCTCGATACAATTATTTGTCAAAATCGGCTCTTTTAAACACTGATATCGTTTATTCTCCGACTCTAGAAAAGATTTATAGTATTTTTTTACATAAGTAGGTATACATTTTATACATATGTATGTAGGTAATTATGGTACCAAAATTGATTGAAAAGCATTTTATTTAATTTGTTGGTTCTCTTGCAATTCGAGATTTTATCTTTTGTCACTTACGTCATTTACTCCTGCGACAATGCGCGAGTAAATGATACATGTTTGTCTCGTTCTTCACCTAAGCAAGTAAATAGCACTGTCACTTTTTTGCAATTCCGGATGCTCCGCCCAATCGTCACCGAAACTAAATTTGTATATCGTCTTAATTAAGCAGCGCCATCTAGCTATGTGCCCGGTAAACCAAGAAAACTTTTAAGATAGATATTTAAAAAAGATACTTCTTTATAACTTTCCTGTAAATAATTTTTTTCACTTCGCAAACTTTGGAAATAAGGGGGGAGGAACGGTATTTTTTCGACATTTTCAAAAAACTGGTTTTGGAATGTGTCTTTGATATGATAATTAATACCCCACTTGATTCTAGTGACCCTAGTGTGAAATTTTGACCCCCACCATTTTGGCTCTTTTGGCCATCAAACTAAAAAAATTATTGATTTTTTTTCTTGCAATAGAGGAAGGTCAGTCTTATTTCTTACTATGTATTCCAATTTTCAAACCGATATTTTAGGTTTTGTCATTGCTGAGATAACCAGCTGTGACAGACAGACGGACAGGCAAAGTGGCACCAAAATGGTAAAAACGGAACCCTAAATAGGGGAAAAGGACAACAGTCGAAACACGTCGAACGATACAGGAAAATCACAAACAATGATTTTCCCGAAAGTCTGAACAAGGAAAACTGTATTATCGAGGGCTTGCTGATTATATTTACACATACATATACCTAGTACCTTACTTACATAATGTACATTCATTTTGTTGCAGATGATATATTTACACATAAAACACATTGAGGGTGCCCTTTCTTTCTACCTAAATATAAACAAATATTGACTGATGGTATTGACGTGATATCGTCTTATAAATCGATGAACGCCGCACAGTGAATTACCTAGAACTAGCCAGCTGGACAAAAGTCGATTCCTAGAATCGATTAAATCATAATCCTGTCTCATTAACCACACCTCAAAACTCAGAATTCCAGGTATAACACGTGCCTTACCCTTTGTAGCACACCGCCATAGTACTGGAAAGTGAGGTAATAAGGAAAATGCATTTATGCAAATAAATCAGTTGATAGTTTGCAGTGCTTACGACAACATCTTATGACCACTTGTGCTATTTATATTATTGTGAGTGTTATGGATTTTCTACTTGAAGGTATGTACTTTAAATTTCTTCATAAATTGGGATCATTTAACTTGTTGACGTTGATGTTTATAGGCTTTATAGAAATGGACATTTATATCGTGTAAATTTTTCTATTTAGTAACTTTCATCGAGTGTAACTTTTTTTATCCAAATATATCCAGGCCGTTATTTACGTATGTAATAGCCACAATATTTAACTTTAAAATGATATATAGTTTTGCCACCCCAACTCACCCCATTTTTTTTAATTATTTTTTTCAGAAGTTGTGATTTCGATTTCAAAAATCGATTTCTTTGAAGAATGGCGTAAACACAAGAAAGAGGACCGTAATTCAAAGCTCACAGAGTTTGTATTGAACAAAATCAACTGTTCAGATGTCACTCTTGATTCAAAGAAGAATATTTGTACGAAAATTTCAAGTATTTCTTCAAAATTTGCTGAAAAGTGGTCCGCATCGAAAAATACCCTCAATAGGTTTTTGAATAACAATAAGGATTGGTTAGAGGGTAATGAAATACAATTTGAAGTTCAAGTACATCGCCCGTCTGCGTCTTCGTCATCTGGACCAAGTCGGACTACAGGCAGACCCAGAAAAGAATTTGACGAATCGTCATTCAAAACCAAAAAACGGAGGGTTGAAGATTTAGTGCAATCGCGAAGTGCTAGTGAGTTAACCATAGCCGCTGAAGTAGCCAATCGAGTATCTGGTCGAAGAAATGTAGCTAGTTCAATTCATAAAATATCTGACAACTCTCCAAAAGCTAAAACAACCAATGTTGCGTGTGGTGGTCGTCAATTGAGCAGTGATGAAGCTTTAGCTCATTATGTTGATGCTAAGTGTACCAGCCATAGTTACAAACAGACGCGTAAGGTGTCATTGAAGGCGGGACATCAGATATTTCCATCTTATCATAGTGTAGTTAAGTCTAAAAAAATGTGTTATCCTTTAGATGAGTATATTTCTGTGACGGAAACGCGCGCTGAAATTAATCTACAAGGCATTTTAAACAAAACTGCTGATCGTTTAATTGAAGCGCAAAGTGATGTTATAAGAAATGTTGTGTCTTCTAATTCATCCCTTACATTAATTAGCAAATGGGGCTGTGACGGCAGTTCAGGCCACAGTACCTATAAGCAAAGGTTCGAAGATGCTAATGCTACTGATGAATTCCTGTTCATGTTTTCATTAGTTCCTTTGAAATTATGTGACGGCCAACATATTATATGGCAAAATCCACGGCCTTCGTCAACTCTCTATTGCCGACCAATCAAATTTATTTTTTCAAAGGAAACTAATGAATTCACCAAAGCCGAAACCAACAAAGTCTTGGAAGAAATATCTCAGCTTCTTCCAACTATTTGTAATGTTGAAGAATATGAAATTACTATAAAACATGACCTCTTACTGACTATGACAGACGGAAAAGTATGTAACGCTTTGACTGACACACGCTCCCCTCAAAAATGTTATATATGTGGTGCTACCCCGACAATGATGAATGGTGATTTAAAAGACGTAGTCGTTAATAAAGAACATTACGGTTTTGGTTTGTCTACTTTACATGCATGGATACGTTGTTTTGAGTGTTTACTACATATTAGTTATCGTTTGGATATAAAAAAGTGGCAAGCTAGGGGCGCTGACGATAAAATTAGTGTAAAGTTACGTTCAGAGAAAATTAAGTTAGATTTTAAAACTCAGATGGGGCTTATTGTAGACAAACCAAAACCGGGTTATGGTAACACAAATGATGGTAACACTGCACGTAGGTTTTTTATGGATCCGGAACTAAGCGGTGAGATTACAGGATTGGATGTTAATTTAATTAAAAAAATGTGTATATTACTTCGAACATTATCTTCTGGGTATGATATTAATTGCATAGAATTTGAAAAAGTTTGCTCTGAGACTCGATCTCTTTACCTTAGTCTGTATCCGTGGTATAATATGCCTGTTACTGTGCATAAAATCTTATTACACAGTACAGAAGTCATCCAAAGCTGTATTGTTCCAATCGGACAGCTATCGGAGGAGGCTCAAGAAGCCCGTAACAAAGACTGTCGTAGATTCCGAGAGCATCATAGCAGAAAACAGTCACGTATTGCCACGAATACAGATTTATTATATATGCTGCTGATAACATCTGATCCTGTAATCAACTCGCTTAGGGAAATTCCTAAGAAAAGACCTGAAAAATTGCCCGCAGAAGTGCTAAGCTTGATAGTTCCGCCTTCCATACCTACTACACATCAAGTACCACGTGAAGTTACTTTATGTGAGGAGAACGATTATGTGGTACCTGATTCGTCTAACTGTGACAGCGATGATGAATCATCTGACGATTTCTATTTGTAATTTATTATAATAGTAGATATTATTATAGTTAAGTAATTTAAAGTGGGTGTAGTAATACACCTCTGCCACCCCTTCGGGGAATAAGGCGTGATGATATGTTATGTTATGTTAAGTAATTTAAGTTAAGTTTTTTAAATTGTGTAGATATATAATTTAAATTATTTCGTTAATATGTATTCTTCTAGACTTCTATTTTCAATAAATTTTTATTTCGTACTAAGTTTTTTTATTTTACCACATAACGCAAAAAAAATGATTCAGTATATGTTATTATGGCTGTAGCGATCATGTGAACCCATAAAATAATTTTGTCCAGCTACCATGTTCTAGACGATTCACTGTGCGCCGGCTGTACGCACGAAAAAGTGTCACGTTCCGCCTGAGCCGAGCGTGCAAGCGAGAGCGCGGAACAAGCGATAGAGAGGCACGATCGGCCTTAGCGTTCGGCTTGTGACGCATCTGTCTCTCTTCCACTCGTTATCACGTAAAATTATCGTTCGTAAACCGACTTTACAGACAACCATTTTTTTTATTTTAATGTTTATCCGGCACAGATTTTCAGAGATGATCCAGAGAGGTTTTTAGAGACTTCCTCTAACGCCACCGTTTTAAGTCGTAAATGTCGTATATCACTTATTTCAAGACTGGCGAGAAGTGAGCTGTGGCGCAATTGGTTAGATCATTCTCGTATCAAGATAAAGGTTGCAGGTTCAAATACCGTCCGGTTCAGTAATTTGGCAGTTTGTGTCACGTGCGTTGTCCAATTGTGCAAGATTTTAACTAAATAATGTTCAACTTGATAGTCCAAATAATACCCTTCATTCCAACTATTTCCAAAATCAACAATGTCCATTTACCCTATGACATAAATAAACATCTTAGCAGTTACCCACGTTTTTGTCACGTTTTCCCTTTATCTGTAAACAAACAAATTTAAGCCAAAGTTCAACTCTCATACGCGGTTATCTTTCGTCGGTGCACCGTGTTGTGTGATTTTCCTCTGGCTATGGCCATTGTCTTTTGACCTTTCAACTGAATGAACAGATGATAGCTTTTGCCCACAGCTTCGCTCGCCTGTAATCCGCGTATTCGAATCAACAATGAAAGAAATAAATCAACATCCATAATCCGACCCTACAGCTGGGATCCTCCCTAAGTTTATGCCATTCGCTTCTATCCTGTGCTGTGCTAGTCAAACTCTTCGACGACATACTCGAGTACATTTCGGGGAGTGTGCGGCGGAACTTTTCAACCTGATCCCACCATCTCCTTTCTATCAACGGACAACCAGACGCTCTGCGGTGCTCCAACGCTATATGGTAGAAATACCTCCCATTCGCACAAAGCGGTTCTCTTCGACCTTTATTATGCGCACCGTCAAAGAGTGGAACGCCTTGCCAGAGTCTGTGTTTCCTGATAGCTACAACCTGGGTATCTTTAAGTCGCGAGTGAATAGGTTTCTTCTAGGCAAGCGTGTACCATCGTAGACTGCAAGAACTCCCACAGCTACAGTCTATTTTATACACTCCTGGTTTTTCTAGTGGAAAACAATCTTTTGGTGAGCGCAGGTAGTGTGTAATTTTCTTTAAAGGAGTAAAGATGGTCTTAAGTGAAAATTTTTGCAGAATGTTTGTGATTTTATCTGTCACTCCTTTAACATATGGTAGAAAAGCAGGTTTTCGTTCCACTCTTATATTGGTCAAACCAAACGCACTATAGCTTGTCGGGTGAAGGAACATATCAGGGCGGTGAAGAATGTTGACAAACAAAAGTCTGCCATAGCGGAACATCTGCTGGACTCAGGCTCAAACCACTGGATCGAGCTACACAACCCACAAGTAATCTCAACTGAGCGACATTACATGCCAAGACTGGTTCAAGAGGCAATTGAGATTGCCAAACACAAGAATTTCAATCGTTAAGATGGTTTTCAATTATCTGGAGCCTGGAATCCTGTGGTGAGAATGTGTAAGAACAGAAGAAGTGAAATGTCAATTACGCGTCCTGATACCGTGAGTGTTGTGTGTCGGAATCGAGTTATGATCGAGAATGAAGCCGGTGGTAGTAATAGAATTAGCGAATTAATTCCTAGCAAGAGACTAAGAAAGAGGGTAGATCGTTATATCTGCCAATAACCCTACTCGCAAAGACTTCAGTTTACCCGTGATCATGGCGCATGCAACTGCGCCGAAATATCGGGATACTCAAATACTCACAAATCATGGTAAATATCCCGTTTTTAGTATAAATAGTGTTCATAACCATGATAGTTTCAAAAGTTATATCATCATCCTGTCTTTTTCTAACACGTGGGGTCGCGGTCAGCACATGTCATCTTCTATATCATTGATTCCCAAAGTGGTCCAGGTGGACCCCCAGGGGTAAAAACTTGCATATTCCATAAATTAAGACTATTTTGTGATTGTCATTGTAGAAGTTACGTTACGCTATTAATGTTTAATTTTAGTTATATTACGACAGTTTTATGATATTATATTGTAATATGATAACAATAATAATTAATTGTGTATTAATTACACATTAATTACACAAGAAAATACCACTCCGAATGGGGAGTTTTCTAAATAAAATAAGTGAGAATTGATACTGAGAAGTTGGATGGAATCACTTTTTTGATTGGCCAACTTTACTTTTTTGACATCCACTAACAGCACAATCAATTAATTAATTAATTAATCAATCAATTCTCCTTATTTTTCGAAAACTTGTAATTTGTGGTTGGAACTCAGCCGCAATGCAAATTTCCATAGTTAAATCTAATTTTGTCATTTTTTGTCGACTGGGAATATGGTAGAAATGTAGCTGCAGGGGTCCACCGGAACTAGCAAAATTTTGAAAGTGGTCTATGAGAATAATTTTTTTTCCGTCAATCATCTCCGATCACTCCTTTCTTTTAATTATCAATATCTTCGTATCAAGGCAAACACACCCAAACAATATTATATCAGGTACTTAAATAAGTTTATATATTTTTTCTATATCTATTTTATTAAAACATCGAATGTAAAAACGTGGCTTAATAGCTCTGTCTCTTAAAACTAGGTGCTGTTTGTAACTTCTCCGAACCGGTGCACATCGTTACAGCGCACTTGGGCAAACATCAGAACGTCTATCTGTTAAGGTATTTTTAAATAGGTCACTCCCGAGTATAAAAGATGAGGTAGTTAGTGGTCAAGCGCTTGACTATCATCAATATAACAAAGTTCTAATTGTTCGTCACATATCTATCTGCCAATCGTTAGCGGATCAAACAATTGGGCATTATACAACAGAAACATTGTTATAAATACGGGATTTATCACGTACCGTCTTATCGGTGTTTCGACCGACAATGTTTCGGTGCAATTCGTGAACCTTCATCAGGGTGAGTGCGATCCGCTCCGAATAACGTCGTCTCGCCTCGCACTGCGCGGCGCGCCGCTGCCCTCTGCGCGCGAGTGGATGGGCAGGGGGGGGGGGATTCGGTCAACGAAGGCCCAGCGTGTTGACCGGCTGTGTCATCATCATTATCACCACTGCTGCTCTCTTCGGTAGTTCTTGGTACAGGCAAACACAACACTAACTATGTCTCTACCAGGTTCACTCACTCTTCTGTCACTTGCATCATGAACACATGGCCTCCAGGCTGGCGGTAGAACCCATCCTCTATCTCTGTTAAAGTTTGGCACACGACTTATTTCTATCGTCTCTCGGATCTTGCGAGGAACGAAAAACTTCTCTTTCGCTAAGACCCGGGCCTTGTCGAAACGTATGTAGTGCGTCGAATCAGAATCTAGGGAATGTTCCGCCACTGCAGAACGTTGGAGTCGACATTCTTCATTGCACGTATGTGTTCAGTCAACCTAGTAAAACCAAACATTGTCGGTCGAAGCAATGATTGATATAACAATGATAGAAATCAATCACGAAAGTTTTCTAAGTAAAAACTCTGTTGTTTTTACTTAGAAAACTTTCGTGACATCTTTATCTAAATTTTTGTAAGTTGTACCTCAGTAAAAAATAGCCTTATAATTCTGATTGTCTAGTTCTGCCAATTATTTAGCCATGTTTGCATCGATGCGAGTGTTGGAAACTTGGAGCCAGCCAATACCCCAAACGTTTGGATCGGTCTTGGTTGGACGATATGTAATGTGGCGCAATCTATAATATAAAAATGAATCGCAAAATGTGTTGGTAAGCGAATAACTCAACAACGCCTGGACCAATTTGGCCAATTCTTTTTTTGTTGTATTTCTTATTGTCAGGAAAAGGTTCTTATGAAAGAAAAAATTAAGAAAATTGCGCGCAAAATTAGAAAATTTAAGAATACTTAACCACCATATAAAATTATTTATAAACCTTAGCGCTTTTATAATGTAACCTTTATTATGACGTTTGACATAGAATTGACAGAATGCGTGCTGCAAATATCGTCACAGGATGTAAAAAAATGAATATCGTTTGAAACAGATGCTTCGGTAGGAGTTATCCCGAGATATATTGTCTATATATATAAAAATTAATTGCTGTTCGTTAGTCTCGCTAAAACTCGAGAACGGGTGGAGCGATTTGGCTAATTTTGGTATTGAATTATTTGTGGAAGTCATTCATTTTCTCATACATAATGATGGCCGGGGACAACAATTGACAATTCTACCAGGACTTATATTGACAGCCCGCGTTATACCTATGCATGTCAAGCCGATACGAAGTTCAGCGGGACCACTAGTAATTGAATAAAAAAAGGACCGCTGAATCTTGGAGCCACGGTTGGACCCAACATTAGAGTCAGGCTTTACAGGATTTGTTAGTAATTACCTACATTTACTTCGAACAAGAATTACTTTTATTTAGAACCATTATTGTTGTAAACAATGTCGTTGCTAAGTAAACTAAACTCTACATTTTTCTACATCTGAACATGTGAACAACAAAAACGAGTGCGCTTTAGATCACACGACTGAAGTAAAACTTCTTTTTCAAAATATTAATTTATAAAATTGTCCAAGAACGAAATGAAATTACGAAAAATAATGAAGAATTCACCGTTCGCGTAACGCTAGCAAACTCGCAAACGAACTACTGACTGAGATATATGTACATATATATATATTTCTTGCACTGGCTATGAGAGGAAGAGAGAAAGAAAATGTGCGCACGCACTGCTCTCTCTTGCTCCTACAGTATGATACAGACAATAGGCCTGCATTTTGTCTTAGATTTACGAACTTATCTGGCTATGTGAGAAAGAGAGAAAGAAAAGGTGTGTTCGCACCTCTCTATCTTGCCCCTACAATAATATACGAAACTTAACTCTCTCTCTTTCTATCTTCACTAACTTATATCTCCCTCTCAACTTCTGTTCGCCTCGTCCGATCACACTTTTCGTAACGCTCTCGTCACGCATTCACCAGCTTACGCCCCTAGTCAAGCGTACGTAGTTTTACTTCAAAAACAAACTTCTATCCAAATATTACTTTTCATGATGGTCGATACGAAAGCAATAATGTTCGCGCTGACTCATTCAAAATATCACACGTATAATGGTGATATGGCTGACGTTACTAGGGTTACCAACTTTTTTTCTATCAAATTTTTTTGTATTTTCGAAGTTGGTACCTCTAAAAATATAGTAGATAGCAAAAAAATTTAAAAAATATAGTATGTGGTTAAAATATTTATTTTTTAATTTATATTTTTTGCTGCTCTGCGCTTTAATAATTTATTTTTATAAGAAAGTATTCATATGCTTGACGACAGTCCAAATTTAAGTTAAAAACACCATTAACTCTGCTTTTATTAAATTCAAACTGGCCCTGTTACGCCCATCTGTCCATTTCGTCTTCATGACAGAAAATATGCGTTCCGTTTTACGCAAAATATTGAAGTTTCGGTTACTATATTTTTTTTAGAAATATAGTATTTGATCTCCTAATATAGTAGGATACTATATTATATAGTAGGGTTGGCAACCCTAGACGTTACGTACGTATCAATCACAGATTTAGATTAGATAGTTTTCAACGCCGAATGGGCTGAATCAGCAGGTAAATAGGTTTATGTAAGTATCTACTTACCTATCTATTATATTTTGTGAATTTATTTCTAAACCATTACCTATTTTAGGCCGAATAGCTGTGCCAAACTTTGAAGTTACTAGAAAATTGGCAAGTGATCAATTTACAGTGTTTACAAAATAAATGGACTCATCTTTATACTGTTATTTGTATTATACACAAAAGTTTAATGACAAAGAGAACCAACCAACATTATAATTTAACATTTCGGGCCTATAGTATTTTGAGTTTATCAAAAATGCTTACAACACGGCGGTTCCTTTAACCAGTAGGTACCTATAGCTACCTATTCTTAAATAAGGTCTTAAAATTATCCTATATACTTCCGCCAGCGGCTTCACACGCGTGGTTTTGTCAACAAAAAAGCAGCCAAGTGCGAGTCGGACTCGCCCATGAAGGGTTCCGTAGCAGCAAGTAACATAATATAAAAGTTCTTGTAGTTCGTTGTAACTTTTTTTTATATTTGAATTGATTGAATGAAAGGTAAATTGCGGTTTTCGATTTATGACGTATTAAAAAAACTACTTACTAGATCTCGTTCAAACCAATTTTCGGTGGAAGTTTGCATGGTAATGTTCATCATATATTTTTTCTTAGTTTTATTATTCTCTTATTTTAGAAGTGACAGGGGGGGGGGGGGGGGCACACATTTTACCACTTTGGAAGTGTTTCTCGCGCAAACTATTCAAAATATTAATGCGGTTCAATACATACACTTACAATATAATACATGTAATAATACATCTACTTACCAAGTTTCAACAGTAGGCATAGTTCTTATAGTTTCGGAAAAAAGTGGCTGTGACATACGGACGGACAGACAGACAGACATGACGAATCCATAAGGGTTCCGTTTTTTGACATTTGGCTACGGAACCCTAAAAAGTAGCCTATGCGTTAATCCAGGTTATAATCTACGTACATACCAAATTTCACAAACATCCACACATACATCCATACAAACTTTCGCGTTTATAATATAAGTGGGATATAAGAATAATATATAAAATGAATCTTCAACTCAATACATCAATCTAACAGACTTACAGTAACCCATCGTTTCTCTTATCTTACCGCCTGCGAGTTCCGTAATTACGACAACAAAAGAAAAACGTATGTATATGTGTGTCAAGTGTCGTAACTTAAAAAAATATACATAACTCAGCACTTGTGGGGTTTCGTATAATTTGCCGCTTAGGCGTTATGCCAAATACTCAGTTCCAACTTCCAGTAATGGTTTCAGTGCCGAATGTAGTTCTTACAGTCTAGAAATGAAAGAGGTTTTGAGACTGGCTTTATGTAGTCCATATAGATTTAGTGATATATTTAACCTTTATATTTGAATGTAATAAAAACTGATGTTCTCTCATTAGGCCGTTCGGAACTACGAAGGTTCAAAACAAAACTTACAAATTACCCACACTTATATTACTAGTGGTTCGCCCCGAACTGAGATCTCGTGAGTCTCCCACAAAAACAAAAAAATATTATTTGTTGTTATTATTGAGTAGGTAGTAAAATAGTTTCACGAAATACCTAACCAACAAACTTGACCTACAGTTTCATTCAAATTACAGGTAACGGGAGGTCATGTTAATTGATTTTTTTTGGGGTCGAAATTGCAGTTATTCTGGATTTCAGACTTTTTCCTATTTTTGTGTCACTAAAGCTACAAGCATACAAAATTTCAGCACTGTGGGGTAACTGGTGTACCCTGTGAATTTTGTCAAAGTGCAGTTTTTATTATGGCTAATAACTTAAAAACTACAAGGTTTAAACTTAAAATAAAAACGGGGTCGAAATGAACTCACAAAGACCTTTCATTTAACGTCCCACTTGATCCAATAGTCTCATTTTCATTTTTTTACCCCTCTTGAACCCCGATATCTCAACAACCCCCGCACATTTTTAGCTCATTTAGTCACACCAAAATTGTGCCATCATTACCTACCTGTGTATCAAATTTCACGATGATCAGATCAACGCTTCGATAGTTATCCTCGGACAAACAAAAATACATACATACATACAATGCCGATTTGCCCAAGTTGATTTATATTAGAATCATGAATAAAAAGGTATACCTTTACTATAAGAAAGTACCTACCTTAACGTAGGTATTACATCATAGAATACTGTAACACCGTTATGAAATATCTTATCTTGATCTATTCTACACTTATATTTTATAAGAGAGATAAAATTTCTGAGTTTGTTTGGATGTAACGGGTAATCTCCGGAACTATTGAACCGATTCTGTAATTTCTTTCAATCATAAAAAGCAACAGGCTATATTTTATTTTGATAAAAATCCATGCGAAGCCGTGGCCGATCTAGATAAATACAAAACAAGTTATTCAAAAATATCAAAACGACTTTTGTCCTCGTAATAACCTTTTGCAATTTCGGCAAACTTCCGCAAAATTAATTATTAATTTATTACATCACCTCCTTTTTCATGTTCGAAAGGAAGGTTTATAACCGATATCTAGGCTATTCAAATATAGCACAAAATGTCATGTTTGACCCCGAAGGCGTCGCCATTTGCAAATAAGTAGATATTTACGACGTAAGTATCGATTCAAGGTTAACGTTAAAGAAAGTTCAAAGAGCCATTCTGAATGTTTTCGTATCAGATTTATTACATAACCTAATGCTGGGGCTACATTCGCGGGCGAATATTGGTGTTGCGTTGGCGCAACACCAAAACATCGTGTACGGGCATAGGTACGCGATGTTCTTGTCTACACTAAGCGGAGTAAGATTCGTGTCGCGTTGACGCGATACATCGTGCCGGGTTGTGTTGTGGTGTGCTGAGCGGCCGAGACGTAATTCAAAATCACTAGGATTTCTAATACTCTCCATTTCATTACCTTTTTCCTTCCACTCCATGGTGTACAAAAAAACACAAGCTCGTCCGTCTCCGTCCCGCATCAAAATCTGGACGACACTGAAGCTGTGTTGCCAGCTCCTCAATCAGATAAAGGCCGGTAACTTTGTCGAAAAAGGCCGAAATTGAAATAAAAAAACGTTATTTAACTATAAAATATATTTTAATGGTTTAAAGAATAAAGACTGGGCAGTCTTTACTTATATTTTATTTTAGCGCATAACATTTCTGGTGATGGCTCGAAATTTATTATACCACCACAGTTTACTATGCCTGCAGTAGTAGGCATTAGAGAAGCTACCGTCTCCGTAGGTATTGAGACGAGTGCAGCTTTCAGTTTAAATTTCTTGAGTTTACTAAAAACACGCTCAACATTCGTTTGAAAATGGGAGACTAAACAGTAAGCCAATTAGTTTATGTAAATTAAAAAATTGGCGATTTCCTGCTATATTTTTTAACTGAAAAACTGCTTTCCAAAAAGATTCTGCTGGCAATGTTGTTGTTCTATTAATGGCGGATAATCGGCCCCCTGGGGGCCTAACTGGCAACTCTGCACTGAAGTGACGTAGGTGTAGCCAGCCACCCAAGCGAATATTGTCGCGCGACAAATTCCTTTGATGCGCGCCAGTTTACCGACAGTGCCGCGAGAATACATCGTCTTCGCCCGAATACTACGCGTTGCCACACTCATCGAGTTAATACGAATATCCGCCGTAGCCCCAGCATAAGTCGTACGTAGGGTAGGCTTGCAAAATGCTGCGTAATAGGTATTTATTTACCTAAATAGTATATGATATGGATAAGCGTATCACATACAATTAAATTTTAGCCTGGAGATGATAATATAGATGAAACCCGTATTGAAATCTGTCCATTCAAAGAGCCAGAAAAACAGGGTCTTTACTTTATATGATGTAGTGATTGATTGATTTTGATTAATCGTCATCTTCTTATCAGCTACGTAGGTCACACTAAAAGTTTTGCGTAACTTAGAAAAACAACATGTTATATATAACCAAAATATTATGTTTATTGCTTTTGAAAATACTCTCCTTTACATTTGAAACATTTTTTTATGTGATCGAACCATTTTTTTAAAAAAGGAGGACCACAGATCTGAATGTTTTCTACGTGCTGATTGAACGCTATCACTGCCTCTTCGGAGTTGGTAAAAGTGAAACCTCTCATCAAATCTTTGATTTTGGGGAAAATACCGAAATCACAGGGTGCTAGGTCGGGGCTATGTGCAGGATGGGTGACGAGTTGAACTTTTTCGGAAGCTAAAAATGACTTTGTTTTTTTGGCCGTGTGTGAAGAAGTTTTGTTATGATGTAGGAGAACGCGGCTTTTTGGTCGTCTTTTGCGAACTTTTTCTTTCACCCTGGGTAAACAATTGGTGGAATACCACTCGGTATTAACACTCTTTTGATCTTCAAGTGGAATTGTGCAGATGGGACCCGTAGCTGAGAAAAAAATGCGATAATTTTTTTACCAACGTTTCTCGCCTGCCTCACTTTTGCTGGCCTTTTCTCATTTTCAAACACCCATTCACAAGATTGCTGTTTTTTTCGGGTTCAAAAATATAAATCCAAGTTGCGTCTCCTGTGACAATGTCATAAACAGCATTAGAATGTCCGTGGTCGTACTTCAGTAGCATCTGTGAGCACCAGTCCACGCGAGCCCGCTTCTGCTCCGCTGTCAGTTCTCGAGGGATCCAACGACCACAAAGTTTCCGAACTTTCAATTCTTCGTGTAAAATTTTCTGAATTTGGCTCATACCAATCCCCAATAGTCCTCGAATTGTCTCAACTACTTGAACCCTAAATATGCCCCAACTGGCAGATTTGAATTAACATTTTTCAACATTTAAATTTTTTTAATATCTAAGTCTATTAGTAAGTAATTTTAAAACAAAAGTGCACACCCATTATCTGGTCCTGTGTTAAAGTTGTAACTGTTTGTTAATTCATCATATAGGTAATCCGCGGGTTTTCTTCAATTAGCCGCTTAACAGTAACCACATTATTTTCGTTGACGGTAGTTGAAGGCCGCCCTTCACGAAATTCGTCATGTAAAGAAACCCGACCTCTCTCACATTCAGCAAACCATCGCCTTACGGTGCTCAAACAAGGTGCTTCTCTCCCAAAAGCATTTTGAAGACGAGCGGCACAGTCTTGCGGAGAGGGAGAACTTTTAAAATCATAAAATCATCGCTCTAAAATCTTTTCGACTTAATTCCATTTTTGTTGCGTACGTAGAACTTTGATGTGTGATAAAAAACAATTGACAAATGATTTCCCGCAAATTTTTTTTATTAGGAAGGTTGTGCAACTTTTCAAAAAATATAACATTCGAAATTCAAATAGTACCGATTAGCTAGAAGTGCAAAACGTTTAGTGTGCCCCATGTTTATGAGGTCCACTGCCAAGCATAGGGCATAGGCTTCCCCAATCGATTTCCAGAGCGACCGGTTATGTACGGCCTGCTTCCAACGGATCTCAGTAACCATCATCAGGTACTCCTCGTCCTTTCATCTAGTCCTACGTTGCGTTTTCCAGTGCGTGACCTCCACTCGAGAACCTTTCTGCTCCAACGGCCGTCCTTTCTTCGAGCTGGTTACCCCCTCCACTGTCAGTTCAGTACCTAATCGAATCATCTGAGCTACGTCAGTGACTTTGGTTTGTCTACCTACGTGGTAGTAATTCGAAGTATGGAATTGCATTTGTTAAAATTAAGGTTTTCAAAGCACTATCTATCCATGAGTAATGTCCTTGATACTAGTAAATTGTTACTATTTAACTGATGTTTTCGTGTGGTCTATTGTATTCGGAATATCTTTGTTCATAATATACCTTATAAATAATAAATATGGCTGGACATTTCACACAGCGCTATCTAGCCCCAAACTAAGCAGAGTTGTACTGGGGATCCAGATAACTGATAGAATAATTATATACCTTTTTTTTGTAAACACATACTTATAATATATAGAAAAACACCCAGACCCGGAACAAATATCTGTAGATCGTACAAACATTTGTTCCGCAGCGGGAATTGAACCCGTTACCTCCTGCGTCTCAGCCGGTTATTCGCCCACTGTACCACGAAGGTCGTCAATATCTATGCAATGTTTTATCAGGTCTTAGTGTGAACGAGATCGCTCATTCTTTTTTCGCTAAATATTAATTTCCAAGAACGTGGAAATGGATCCCATTCCCATTTCATAGACTATTTGAATTGTTCCTTGATTACTCGAAAGTTCTTTGTCGTCTTGCCAACTTTATTAGGCTGTTAAACTCTTAGTTCTCGATTCTTTCTTTCTTTCGAACTAGCATTCCTTTTTTGTTCAGTTAGTAAGGAATTCGATTTAGTTCAATCTTATTTGTTATACACGCTGTGCCGTTTTATTTCTTTGTTCAACTATAATAAATAGATTATCTTTAATATTTTAAATATTTTCTTATCTTTCTAATTTATTGTATATTAAAAATGCGAAGGTGAGTTTAATTAGGTATTTATTTATTTATTTGATATGCTTTCACGTCGTAACGGCTGAATCGATTTGAATCGTATTTGGTACAAAGGTGACCTTTTATTGACAGTACACGCGAGCGAAGCCGGAAAGCTAGTTATGTACTTATTTATTGAACGAAGCGAGATCTCTAAATTAACTTGGGCAAATTGGCGTTGTATGTACGTATGTATGTTTGTTTGCCCGAGGATAACTTTCGAAGCGTTGATCCGATCATCGAGACATTTGATACATAGGTAGGTAGTGATAGTACAATTTTTGTGTACCCATCATCATCATCATTCACAGCCCGTGTCGACCCACTGCTGGGCATAGGCCTCTCTTTGTTTCTGCCATTCTTCCCGATCCTGTGCCAGTCTGAACCACGTACGACCCACGGTCTTATTGATGTCGTCGACCCATCTCGCTGGTGGACGTTCCCTATTTCGATGCCCAGTTCTCGGCGTCCTTGGTGTGACTAAATGAGCTAAAAATGTCGGGGGTTGTTGAGATATTGGGGTTCAAGAGGACTTTTAGGTCAAATGAGACGTCAAATGAATGGTCTTCATTAGTACATTTAGACTCTTTTTTTATTTTTAGCAAAGTCTTTATAGTTTTTGAGTATCACTCGTGACTAATAGTCATAATAAAAACTTAACTTTGACAAAATTCACAGGGTACACCAGTGACCCTACTGTGCTGGAAAAACTGGTGCCCAAAAAAGGGTAACCACTAAACATGAACTCCCGTTACCTGTAATTTAAATGAAACTGTAGGTCAAGTAGGTTGGTTTATATTTCGTGGCACTATTTTGATAGTCAAAATTACAATTTTTTTTTTTTGTTTTAATCGGAGAGTCGCGAGATCTCAGTTCGGAGCGAACCACTAGTGTATAAGAAGTCAGTTATTGGTGGATGTCAAATGTTAGCTCAACGATCTCAAAGTCAGACTTTCTCTGTGATGCGATTCAGCTATTGCAAATGCTATGTACTATTTCACACTCAACACCAATCTATAGATGCTGAATCGGGCAATAATCCAAAATAATCTAATCTTACATGTAGATAAAAGTAAGTATATGAATAACACGAACGATTTGAATCATTTTATTAGTACAAATATGCCGGAATAGTGTGCCAGAATGCACACATACTGTCCCTTTTGTATAACATCCTCTCCATCCAAAGGTTGTCTGTTAGAGTTCGCTTCTAAGCGATAAGACCGCCCATTGTACTATTTGCTTTGTATTTTCTATTTTGTTTGTATTTGTTTTGTTTATATTGTGTACAATAAAGTGTTTTCATTCATTCATCCGTTTTACCCTTCTCCCTTCTATCATAAGAAGCGTTTTAAGATTCTCCACCAGGCTAATGATCGCAATTTGCGTTCTTCAGATTCCCTCCAACTTAAAACTCCTGTCCATACGACAGAGTTTTATGGTCGATCCTTCACTGTAAAGTGGGTGATAGACGTACGAACTTAAAGTACGCGGTTTTTAAGATCGCGAACTTACTCGGCTCGACGTTAGTGACACACGTGAAGCTTACTCACTCTGCATTGCGATGTCGTCGACAGAAGAAGCTTTGTGTTATTTAGGAATTATATCGTACTAGCTGCCACCAGCGGCTTCGCTCACAATGTTTGTCAATAAAAAGTAGCCTATGTGATAATCCAGGTTATAATCTACATTTATACAAAATTTCATCGCAATCGAATTAGCCGTTCCGGCGTGAAAGAGTAACAAACATCCACACATCCATACAAACTTTCGCGTTTATAATATTAGTAGGTTTACTTTTTAAAAGCTTGAAGCTTCATATTTTTGTTTTTGTAATCGTTGCTTGTAATTTTCTAAAGACAAGGGTTATTACGGAAAGCTTCTATAAATTCGGTTAACAGTTCATGCGAATAAGTTCGGAAATCACTCGTATTGAGAAATTTCTGAATCAAAATTAACAAAAGTTGCATACATCTCTAAACACGACAAGCGTGCGCGTCCACGAACTAGCGAACAAAATGGCGGCTCGCGGCTCGCAGTGCTGCCACACGTACGAACCAAGACGAGCGACGAGCAAGATTACAAACCGGTTGGATCGCCGACGATTTTGCGCGCCGGTTTTAAAGTACGCGTACTTACGGTGACACACAAGCGAAAAAGGTCGTCGAGCCATAAGTACGCGTACTTGCTCGTACGTCTATCACCCACTTAACAGCCGTACGATTGTGGAACGCTTTGCCCTTCTCTTTATGCACATCCAAGTCTATTAGTATAATGTTGAAAGAAAAGTGCACACCCATTATCTGTCCCTGTGTTGAAGTTGTAACTGCTTGTTAACCATTTTTATAATTGCTTATTTTATTATAATTAAATTTGTGTTATATAAACTAATATTATAAAGAGGAAAGATTTGTTTGTTTGTATTGAATAGGCTCCGAAACTACTGGACCGATTAAAAAAAATATTTCCCTGTTGGGAAGCTACACTATCCCCGGGTGACATAGGTTACTTTTTACCCAACTGCGCAGAAGGCGGGTGATGTTTTTATTGAAAAACTACGCGTGCGAAGCTGCGGATTGGTTAGTTAGTTATTAATATTTTAGGGTTATAGTATGTAGGTATGCTTTTAATTTTATATAGATGCACCGCCGTCATGTGATCAATTATAATACTGACCAGACAAAGGTTGTCTAGGAGAGATCACTTTTAGGGATAAGACTGCCCATTGTACTAAATCCATTTGTAAAAATTATGTTCTGTATTTTTCTTTGGTGTACAATAAAGAGTTGTCTTATCTTAAATATACATAATGATGAATCAGCAATTAATTTTACAAAAAAACAGGTCTTACTATCAGGATAATTGCTGGAGTGCGTGGGATAGGAGTTTTAGATAACTCTCAGCTTAGTCAGCCATAGTACGCAGCAGTTTAAATATGTAAAATATATTTTAGAAATAAATATATACCTTTTGTTAACAGTTTAATTTGTAGTCATTCATTCACACAAACTTACATACTGTGTGTAACATACATTCGCAAACGAACACTAGGTACCTATCTAGTTATCTGTAGTTTTCTTACCGAGGAAAGTTATTTAGGTACCTTAAGTCTAGTAATCAGATATCTTCTTACTGCCCATAATCTAGTAATATAGTTGAGTAGACTACCCACTATTTATGGCTGTGAGCAGATAATATACCAAGATATTACGCCTTAGAACCTTAAAAATGGATGATCCACTTTGCTAACCCACTAATACCACTTCCCACTAATATTATAAATGCGAAAGTTTGGATGTTTGATCATCTCTAAAGCCTAAACTACTGAAGCGATTTGGTTGAAATTTGGTACATAGGTTAGTGATGGCCTGGAATATAACGTAGGCATTTCATCCCATAAATCAGTTCCCGTAAGATCACGTGGGATGGAAGTGAAATGTCAAAGTTCTATAGACAATTAATTTAGTTTTAGTTACGCTTTCACGTCGTAACGACTGAACCGGTTTCGATTTTTGGTGTATATACCTAGTCAGGTCATAAATTCTGTCACATGTTTAATATAAAATAATTGAGACAAGTTTATTCATTATGTAACCATTTATATACCAAAATGAATTTAACAAAACATAGATTCTTATGACACTAAAGTTTATTCAAAATTACCTCCGTGATTTTGAATACAGGCCTTCAATCTGCGCGGCCAGTCGTCTATCGCAGCACGAACGAGGTCCATGTCAATATCGGCGGCTGCCTTAATCAAGGATGTCTTGAGTGACTCCAAATTGGGATGAGGCTTTGAGCACGCCTTTTCCTCCAAGTGTTGCCATATCTTGTAATCTAACGGATTCAAATCTGGACTGGAGGAGGGCCAGTCTTCGTGCCGGATGAAGTCGATTTCACACGCTGCCAGCCAGTCTTGTGTGCTCTTCGCTCTATGAGCTGGCGCCGTATCTTGTTGGAATACCCAGTGCCTGTTATTGAACATGGTATGAGAAACAGGTTCCACAAGGTTCGTCAGGACTGTATTTTGATACACAACTGCATTCGTTTTTACACCTTTCCCACAAAAATGTACCTCTGTTAAGCCCCAATAAGAAACTCCCAACCATACCATGTGCGAGGATGGAAAATGACCTCGTTGGACACGCGAAATACGGTTGCTCGCTTCTTCACTACTGTGTGCGTACACCTTATCATTTTGTTTGTTGTAGCTCTCTTCTACGGTAAAAAATTTTTCATCCGAAAAAAGAATTTCCCGTTATTTTTTTCCCGCGTACCGCTTCAACAAAGCGCGGCATCTCTTCAGTCTCCGGTCCATTAGACGAGCATTCAAACGATGTCCTGTTTTTCTTCGATATGCCCGAAGCCCTAAGTCTTCATTTAACACCCTTTTCACCGTGGTTCTGCTTAACCCCATCTGAAAGGCCAACAGTTTCTGCTTACGTTTGGGATTTCTTTGAATTCGCGCCTTCACAGCTTTTATCACTGCTGGAGTCCTAACAGACCGAGGGCGACCACTTCTAGACCTGTCATCTACACTAGAGTCTTCATTGTATCGTTTGATGGTGCGATAAACGAATCTTTTGGTTATATTCAAATTTTTCAGTATGTCAAAAATTTGAATTGGCGCGTAACCGCAACGATGCAACGCAATAACTGCAATACGGTCTTGTTTAAGCGTCCACTCCATATTTAAAAATGAGTAAAATTCTAAAAAGTATACATTTTTATTTTCATGAACAATTCGAAATTCGAATTCAATAAACTTTTTTGTGGCCAGCATTCTTAAAAGAAAAGTTTTTACTGTGTGACAATACTTATGACCTGACTAGGTATATAGATTATGATGACCTGGATTTAGACATATGCTACTTTTTATTGAAAAACCACGCGCGCGAAACCGCGGGCGGAAGATAGTAGATAATATAAAGAAAGAAAGAAAGAAAAAATATTTATTCAGACCACCACAAATGGACACAGAAACAAATGACACAAAAAATATAATATACTTAAAAATTTTAATTTTAATAAATACCTACGTTGCCGCGTTGTTGTGATTATACTAGGATTTCTTGTATTGTGTGTATCAGGAAGTGTAAACGTTTGTATTAGGAGTTCCTCTGTCGGCTACCAACAGAAATTGACAGATCGAATAATGAATCTAATTTAACTTTTGAAACTCATGGTTATGAACACTACTTTGTACCAAAAACGGGATATTTACCTATTAATGAGTTGTCTGTACTCCTTCGTGAGCATATCAATGATATTATTATTAGTCCGTAGAATCCCACTGTAGGTAGGGCAAAGGCCTCCCTTCTAGAGTCACCAACTTTTATTCTATCAATTATAATATTTTCGAAGCTGTTACCTCTAAAAATATAGTATGTAGATGGCAAAAAAATTAATTAAAAAAATATAGTCTGTGGTTAAAATATTTATTTATTAAATGAATAATTTGCTGTTCTACGCCATAATAATTAAATGTTTAGTTTTAAGAAAGCATTCATATGCTTAATAGCAGTCCAAATTTAAGTTGAAAAACACCATTAATTCTGCTTTTATTAAATTCAAACTGGCCTTGTTACGCTCATCTCTCCATTTCGTCTTCATGACAAATATGCGCTCTGTGAGTGCTGATGTTGCAGGAGTTGAAAGAAGAAATTATACAATTTTGAAAATATTAGGCAAGTCTGTATTATTTAAGAAAAGAACTTCTTGCCATTTTTCAACAGTTGATTTAGTAGAAAATTTTTGGTCAGAAAGTACAATGTTCAAAATATTGTTCATTTTATTGATTTCTGAGTACAAATTGTTAAAATTAATTTTTAGTTTCTTAGCAATTTCTATATTGTCTATAAACATTTCAAATTTTGAAAATTCTAGCTTTGTCATAAGCCTGAAATGTTTTAGAAAATTCGACCAATTAGTTTCAGAAACTACTACGGCTACGTTTCGCTTTACGCAAAATATAGCAGTTTCGCCTACTATATATCTTTTTAGAAATATAGTATTTGTTCCCCTAATATAGTAGGACACTATATTATATAGTAGGGTTGGCAACCCTACTCCCTTCCGTCTTTCCACGAATCACGGTTATTGGCTAATGTGGGCCACGAATGATTGTTCATAATATTTCTTTTCTGCGTTCGAAAACCGTCTGTTATTTCTCTTAGCATTAGCAATGAATTAATTCGAAAGGTTTAGTTAGGAATATATTGATTTATCAAGCAAGTGGCACTATAAAATGATGTGCCCACTTGAATTAGTCATTTCAACACGTCTGTTTCTTGACGTAAGGTAGGTGTTACGGCATATGTTGCAGCTATTTGTGGCACTTGCTTGCGGTTGATCTGTTACTCGTATATCTTTACTGTTATTATAAATACAAAACCAACTCTGTCTTTCTATCTGTCTGTTTGTTTGTGTAAATTTAGCTCTTATATGACCTAGTAACCTACATTTAAATGACCCCCACCGCTTTGGCCGCTTTGGCAATCAAAATTTAAATATTATTGTTTTTGGCAAGTACCTAGGTATTATTTAGATTTATTTTAAATTTGAAGTCGTTAGTTTCAGTAGATTCTGAGATAATCGGCTGTGTAATACGGACAGATGGACGGGCGAACAAAGTCGCAACGGGTTCCACAGTTCGAACGGAAACAGGGTTCCGTTTTACTATTCTAGTCAGGAACACTAAAAAGGTACCATTCTTGAGTTATCGCACTTCTGTGTCTTGCGATAAGATATTATGTTGTGAATTTTACGGCTAGGACAGATAAGTTGCAAAGCAATTTCGTTTAATAAATAGTTCATGACATTTGTTCATTATGATTTCTCTTTGAGAGTTTATCACCATTTTATACCTCGTTTTTGGTTTTTGTAGTAAAACTTCTTTACGCACGTTTGACTTGGGGAGTAAGCTGGTGAATGCGCTACGAAAAGTGCGAACGGAAGTTGAGAGGGAGATATAAGTTAGTGAAGATAGAAAGAGAGAGAGTTACGTTGCGTATATTTTTAAACGTTAATGCGCGAGTGCGCGTTGCGTCTGTCCTGCCTGAATGAACATAGACTGATCGACCTACAGACGTGTGGACAATGTTTTGTAATTGAACAATTTTATAAATTAATATTTTGAAAAAGGAGTTTTACTTCAGTCGTGTGGTCTAAAGCACACTCGTTTTTTATTACAGGTTGTGCATTACCTTTTTAGATTAACTATCTTTACTATGTCTCATGTCATTGCTGATTCTGATAGATACAAGACTTGCCGTTATCTACTTACTTATCGGTACCTACCTAAGTTTATTTTACAGTTTATATACTTGTTTTATTATGTTTTACCGATGTATGTATGCTCCGTTTAAAAGAAGAATAACAATTAATTAAGGTCAATTCAAACAATTAAGGTATCTAATAAGGAGCTAGATGGCGCTGTGGGAAATCTCCAGCATTCTTTATTTATTTATTATTTCATCATCATCATCATATCAGCCGTAGGACGTCTACTGCTGGACAAAGGCCTCCCTCATTGATCTCCAGGAACTGCGGTTGGAAGCGGCCTACATCCAACGCCGACCTGCGGTTCTTACCAAGTCGTCTGCCCATCTTGTGGACGTCTTACGCTGCGCTTGCCGGTCCGTGGCCTCCATTCGAGAACTTTCCGGCCCCATCGGCCATCTGTTCTGCGCGCTATTGTGACCATCGATATTGTGGTCATGGCAAAGTCGATGGAAGAGCTCAGCACGATGCTCGAAGGACTCAATCGAGTCTCCCAACGGGTAGGGCTTAAAATGAACATGGACAAGACGAAAATTATGTCGAATGTCCATGTCGTGCCTGCCCCAGTATGGTTGAGAACTCGGCTCTTGAAGTTGTCGACGCGTATGTATACCTAGGACAAACAGTCCAATTAGGTAGGTCCAACTGCGAGAAAGAGGTCAATCGTCGAATCCAACTCCGATGGGCAGCGTTTGGGAAACTTCTCAACGTCTTTTCGTCCAACATATGTACCTCAGTGCCTTGAGACGAAAGTTTTCAATCAGTGTGTGTTACCAGTGATGACATATGGAACCGAGACGTGGTCCTTCACTATTGGCCTTATGAATAAGCTCAGAGTCGCTCAACGAGCTATGGAGAGGTCTATGATCGGGGTTTCTCTACGGGATCGAATCAGAAATGAGGAGATACGTAGGAGAACTCAAGTCACCGACATTTATTATTTATTTAAAGCAAAATATTGCTATGCTTTATTGACGATTAAAACATCTATTTTCTTATTGTGGTATATGTGTACCATGTCTGTTTTACCTACATATTTTATTCAACTATATTCCATGTGTTTTACTATTGTGTTTGTCTAATATATATACAGTAATACCCCTACTTACGCTACCCCGATTTACGCGAATTCGGAGATACGCGATTTTTCTATGTGATGGGTGCGCGCTTCAGCTCCTCTACTACGCCCTGTTAGTGTTCTGTTTACGAAAGGTTCGGGCGTGTTCCGCGTGGAATTGTTATACGTACGCAGTGCGTTTTATTGATAACCTCCAATTATGTCATCCAAAAGAGCAAAAAATGCATATGCAATATATATGCAAAGTTGAACCCCGACTTACGCGAATTCGACTTACACGGTTATCGCTCGGTCGCTATTGCGTAAGTCCGGGGTATTACTGTATTTAATTTCATTTATAACTGATTGTTCATATATTAATCTACGTTCGAGCAGTCAAGATACACAATTCCCCATTATGATCAGTCTTTAATCTTCTACGAGGTTTAATCCTCACGCCTACCTACTCCTTTCAATTAGCGAGATTGTCGTATCGTAATCTATCACTTTGGCCCAGTAATTATCGGTTGTTGGATATCTTACTATCGAACACTGATTGATTTAAACCAAGGCTAATGCGAATTTTATCATTGTTTGATTCAGATTTTTACGTTAGTGACCAACTTCGAAGTTAAAATTTCTTTATTCTGTTTGCAATGTTCATAAACTGTGACTCAACTATGGTGTTAACATCTGCAGGGCACGATCTGCCGTGGCCAGTCTGGAAGTCCTTAAACAGGCTCCGCACCCAGGTTGGCCGCTGCAGACTTAATATATGCAAATGAGGATTCAGAGACCCTAACTTAACACAGTGCGAGTGTGGTGATCCCGCGAAGTCAATGCAGCACTTGCTGCTGTGCCCTTTGTGCCCGAACACCTGCACGATGGAGGACCTAATAACTGCCTCACCTAATGATATTGAGGTGGCCAAACACCTTTTTTTATATTAAACTTGTAGACACACAGGCTGACGGGCCTCCTGATGTTAAGTGGTCACTGCCGCCTATAAACTCCTGCAGCACTCGTGGTACCGCAGTCGCGTTGCCTACCACTTAATACCCTATTTACACCTCTCTTGAATGCGTTCATTTTAAAGCCCACCGGAAAAACTTCCGGAGGAAGGTCATTCCACATCTTGCAGGTGC